>OY741982.1:2451666-4898333 GCA_963555595.1 Tethea ocularis
TCGCAACACAACAATATCGCAAACTACGTGACGTTTGTGAATGAAATAAAGTTATCTAGTTTGCAAAAATACAGGAAATTATGTCGTGTGAATGAACCGAGGTGTTTATGTTGTTACTAGACATAGGCAAACGCTTGGTCTTGGCCTCTGGGGACTTGACAGCCAGGGACTTGACTATTCAGCAGGGCAACGCCGCCAGCATCACGGGTACCATGGATAATTTTGATATCTATAAAGTTTTTTTATCTTTGTTTTTTTGTACAAATAGGTAACTAGTTAGTCATGTTTCAAGTATGTATTTTAATAGGCATTATAGGCTATTGTTTACTTAATTAAATTTTATACTGTAAGGAATAAATTAAAATTATTTACAACAAATATACAAACTATATATAAAAAAAATCCTCGAGGCGGCCGCTGCTGCCAATCAACGGCAAGGTTCCCAGAAGGCTGGCAGTGTTCCCTCTTTGTATGGCCAAGCTAACGCGTTGGCGGAAAAAGCTCCCCGCCCGCCGGTCCCCTGTGACCTCAATTAATTTTGAAGATAATGTTCGAGAAAATCGGCGAGCCTCGGACCCCCAAGGACCCATGGTCTCGACCGCAAAAGGCAAAAATAAATAATTTGGGCCAATAGAAGCGTATTTTTTGGATTTGGAATTTTCCGCACCAGCCGCAGCCGCTCCTGCAACTCTACATGTCGCTGGCAAATTAGTTATATAGGTTTAGATTGTATAATAGTATTAATTTACTAGGTAATAAGTAGTAGGGTACCTACTTATTACGTTAATTTCGTCAAAATTAAGTTTATCTAAAAAAATCTGAATGAATGCCTAACGTTAAGCTTAAAAGGTGCCAAATTGTGCAAAATTTCAAGTTGTACCCTGTTTCATACAAACTTTGTCCTGAAAATTGCAAGCAAATAGCATGTAAAATTAATTTAATTAAATTATATAATGTATTGTAGGAAAACTATAGCAGTTTATTTATCCGTGGTTATATGGACATCATTTAATTTTAATTTATACTTCATATTGCATCTGGTTCGTAGTAGAAGAAACTCTTTATAGAGATTTTAAAGACTTTTTTCTTACATTTTCTTTTAATATAAGTCCCAAAGTGCGGCATTATTTTTTTTGTTTGCAACATTGAATATTTCCTACCATTTTGGTAAATTTAAACAAACTACCTACGCATTATATAAAAACGTGTAGAGTAGAGATACCAAGACTACATGTTGTTAAATATTTTCCTCGGTGTCGCATGTCAATTGGCAGGTTTACCTGGAAATTAGCTTGGGAATTCAACACCTAACTGATATACCGCGAATTGATGGCCCATTGTTGACTGTCGACTGGTGTGGTGCCGATGGAACGATGGTTATACTTTGCTTAGGGTATTAGAAAGGAAGAAAGAAAATATAGTTTACTAGCTTCCGCCCTGCGGTTTCACCCGCGTTCCTTATTTTCTCGTATCTTATTTTCTCGGGATAAAAAGTAGCCTATATGTTATTCCAGTGTATGATCTATCTATGTGCCAAGTTTCATCCAAATCCGTTCTATAGATTTTACGTGAAAGAGCAACAAAGATACATACATACTCGCATTCATAATAATAGTAGGATTCATCACAGATACACGCAACATTACAATTTAAAGATACAAAACAAAAACAAAAATACGAATTTAAATCAAATAATTAACTTAAAAAGAAGTAAAACATCCTTCAATGACAATAAAATATACACGAAGTGTGATGCCGAAAAGAATTATTAAAATAGTTTCATAAGCAAAAAAGTTATGCGTAAAAAAAGCATAAGTACATGCAGCCGAATTCAGAACGTCCTCCTTATTTTTGAAGGAGGTTTAAAAACAAACACTAAAACTTGCAATGTTGGGTGACGTCATGAATAGCCACCGACTCCCCATACATTGAAGTCAGGAGACTTCAATTACTGAATTCAGTCAGAACCCAGACATCATGAACGTTCAGGAAGAACATTGCATTCGCTTTTATAATAAAATCCCATATGAAGTAACTAAGATGTCTTATAATAAATTCAAAGAGTATGTTAAACATAAGTTGATCGACAAGGCCTACTATAAGGTGGCTCATTACATAGAAGACAAGAATACATGGTTGTAGTAGCTTCTCTCTGCACTTGCAGCCCCCTGGCCAAGTGATAATTGTATGAAGTTTATGTATATTTAAAACTGTAATTACATAAATTAAAAAAAAAAGATCCACCAAAAAAGAAGCCTCGCTGAGTTTCTTGCCGGAGTCTTCTCAGTTCAAGTGTATTCCGAACCGGTAGTAGAGTCTATTGTAAAACTGTAACTTTTGACATTCATAAGTGCCTTATTAGGGCCTAAACTGAATAAATGATTTTTGATTTTGATTTTGATTTGGAAGTGATACCTAGTACCCACCATCAAAAATATACACAAAAAATATCTTACAGGAGACTCAAACAAAAATAAAAATAAGCAGATAGCCAATAAATATAGGGAGAAAAGCAGCTAGAAAAATAGATTAAACTTAAAAAAATTTTTTTTTTTTTAAGAAACACAAGAATAGAGGTGATGATCTTCAAACGGCTTCAAGCGGATTTTCTTGAAACATAGCTAAAGACAATCTCGTATAAGACACCTTTCAAACAAAAAAATCTTAACCATAATCGGTTCATCCGTTCAGAAGGTATGAAGACAGACACAAGTACACACTACAAACATAAAATACACCTCTTTTTCTAACAAATTTATTAATTTCGGGCCTTTTAACTGACTTATACATGTAGTACTGTTTACATATTTTGACTCTATCACGAATAGGTTTCTGAATTTCATGAAAATTAGTTTTCCGCATCGCAGTTTCGACCGCAAATTTCTATGATAATTTTATTCAATTTAGGCCCTGTTATTGACTGACTGACTGATCTATCACCGCACAGCTCAAACCACTGGACGGATCGGCCTGAAATTTGGCATACCTACAGATTCAACGAACTATTCTACAGACCTCAACTTGAAAATCTATCGCCAAGCACCTACTGGTATTTTCCGGCAGCGACACTTGAGAGCCAGATCATCACTGACCACGGTGAGAATGTGGTCAAACACAAAAGCACAAAATAAAAATACTGGGTAGGTAAGTACAGATTCTTTTAAGGTAGAGCCAAAAACTAGAGCTTCCACGAAAGCCATACTCAAGCAAAACTCGTTTTTATAAGGCGTGTCTTTTTTATGGTCAAAAAATATAAAAATAAAATTAAAATTGAAACATGAAACACCCGGTTTCTGCCAAGCTCCGCCCTGTTATCTGTCTCGTTCACACACCCGCTGTCTCGTTCTAGAGCTTTGAAACAAGATTCGCCTGTATGTTATTTGACCCTGTGTAACCGCGGTGTAAGGGCGTATAGATTTTTCTAAATAGATTTTTTTTGTGCTACGTTAAAAATAAAATTGAGCATCTTGTGCCATTGAAGTGGAATTTTTATGTGCAATATTTAGTTTAGTGAGTTTTTTTGTGATTTGAGGTAAGGATTTTAAATTTATTATTAAAATTATGATTAAAAATTCATATTTTCACAACAATTACAATCCCCATTACCGCGGTGTTAAATATTATTATTTCATTAGATTTCCAATAAAAAAATACGTAAAAAGGTAGTAATTATTGTGTAATGTCGTTCTTGATAATAAATATTTTATTAAATACTTTTTGCACTTAAGTTTTTGACTTTTTTGCCTAAAAAAATGAAAGACCCGCAAGCTGACAATCTGCCGCCCAGCATGGTGTGCTCTGGTAGTTGAACTTAACAGCCTATTCCCTAGGCTTTGTGGTCTTATCACTTTCGGTTCCTTCATCACTTACCGATTACCTCGGCGATAATGTTTTAAAATCACCATTCTATAAAACCTTTTTATGAGGATGTAATAACATACTCGCAGAATAATTATTTTTTATTTTTATTTAATTTCTCCGGCCCAAAACCTATCTCTATGCCAAAAATCATGTCGATCCGTTACTTCGTTGCTGCGTGAAAGAAGGACAAACCAACAAACACACTATTATATATCAATAATAAAGCTGAAGAGTTTGTTTGTTTGAACGCGCTAATCTTTGGTGTTACTGGTCCGATTCCAAATTTATTTCACTAATAGGAAGCTTCATTATCCCCGAAGGTTATAGGCTACTTTCTATCCCGGGAACGCGAGTGAATACCAGTTAGTAGATAATAAAAATAATTCCTCCTAAATAAAAATTAAAGTAATCCTGCTTATGAAAAAAAATATCAATATTGAAAACTAGGCTAAATAAATGTACCTGTCTATGTAATTTATACATTCCGAGAATTTAACACCCTGTATTTAAAAAAAAACCATCGTTATGTTTTCCTATTTAATGTAGGTACCTAATGTCAAAGACAACAAGCAAAGAACCGGCGGTTCTAATCTGATTTTATATCGCACTTGCCGTTCTCCGCGGTTCCACTCGTAGTGAAATAATTTTTCGAATCGGACCAGTAACTCCAGAGATTAGCGCGTTCAAAGAAACAAATAAACAAACTCTTCAGCTTTATTATTAGTATAGATTATATAATAGCAGTTAATTATTTTTCCCCCAATTGAAGCTAAATAACTGCTATAAATATAAAGATATCTTAAGTTGTAGACCTCCCATTTTGTCCATAGGCTACGGAAATCGCTTTCCATTATGCGGGCCGTAGGTTGACGCAGACTTAGGTACCTACTTTAAAAGTATAAAAAACTATAGTTTCCAGAAAAATCTAGAAAAATTGGCAGATCATTAGATTAGGTAACAGAGTTAATAGATAGAAACTTATCTGAAGTTATTTAATGTACCTATTTCTTACTAATCCATACTTCCGTAATATCCATCCAACTAATATCATAAATAATGTATGGATAAATGTTTGTTAGTCTTTCACGTAAAAACTACTAATCAGATTTGGATGAAACTTGGCACATAGGCAGATCATACCCTGGAATAATATGTAGGCTACTTTTTATCCCGGGAAAACATAAGGTACCGCGGGAACGCGGGTGAAACTGCGGGGCGGAAGCTATAGTAATCCATACTAGCTGTCCCCCGCGGTTTCACCCACGTTTCCGAGATAAAAAGTATGCCTATATGTTATTCCCGGGCATGATCTACCTATGTGCCAAGTTTCATTCAAATCCGTTCAGTAGTTTTTGCGTGAAAGAGCAACAAACATACATACATACAAACTTTCACGTTTATAATATTAGTAAGATTATAAATGCGAAAGTAAGTTTGTCTGACTGTCTGTTACCTTTTCACGCCTAAACCGCTGAACCGATCACGACGAAAGGCACGCAGATAGACTGTGACATGGAGACGGATAACGGCTACTTTTTATCCCAGGGACGCAGGTAAAACCGCGGGGAATAGCTAGTCCTATTAATATTATATAATACGGATTTTCATGAAACTTGTCACATAGTTAGATCATACCTTGGCATAACATATAGGCTACTCTTTCAAAATCAAAATCTCATTTATTCAGTTTAGGCCCTAATAAGGCACTTATGAACGTCAACAGTTACAGTTTTACAATAGACGCTACTACCGGTTCGGAATACACTTGAACTGAGAAGACTCCGGCAAGAAACTCAGCAAGGCGTTTTTTTTTTGGTGGATATACTTATACCGGTAACGCGGGTGAAACTGCGGAAGACGGCTAGTTTTTAAATATCTTCCAGTCTAGGAAATAACGAAATCGTTTCGAATTCGTTTGTTTTTCAATATAAACGTCCGGTGGCTGTTATCATAACATAGCCGATATTTTTACCCGGCCGGTCGAAATCTTTTAAATAACAATTAATGCAACGGATAGACAGTATCCGTCGTATTGGATATAGTTAATAAATATTTAGTTTCTTTGTAGGTAGGTATAATCATTTTTTTTAATAATTTAATTATACCTGTCGTACCTATCTATTTTATAAATAAAAACCGGTCAATTTTCTGTATTTTCTTTAATAACTTAAAAACTATTTATCTTAAAATTATAAAAAAAATATTTGATATGTGTAGGTCGAATTTTGTAAGTCAATTTTGACAATAGGTCACAGTGACAAAAATAAACGACCAAACACTAACCAATGCATAAAACATCTAAAAACACGTGGAAAAAACAAATATGTTGTACAATTAATGCTTTTTATGATTTTTAATTACCAGTGGAACCACTAAAAGTATATGATTTGATGCTATGAAACTATGACGTCATAATGTAATATTTCATACAAAATTCCATATAAACAATCGTTTTGACATTTATTAAAAAGTAGCTGATTTGATAAGTCAGTCAACTACCCTTTTTTGAGGTGGCATAATATTGAGCTTTATTTACCAAATTAGGCAAACGACCGAAAATTATTTATCGGCATACCCATTTTTATCTGTGGAATTAACTACCATTTTATAAGGAATAGGCCAAAAACAAGAATCCTATAAAATGCATAGGTATGTCTAGATTCTAATGAAACGTTTATTTCAGATTTTAAAGTTACCATTACAAGACTCTGTAATGAAATCCACAAACATGGAGTCTTGTTCCGATCGCCTCAGTCCATCCAGTGATTTGACCAGCGAATCGGAAACTTCTTTACCTCCATTCCCAACGTATGACAACCAAAATGGCAATTTCTACACACCAGCCGATATTGGCGAAAAACAATTCTTCTCTTGCAAACAAAAAACAAGAAACGAAGACAGAAAAGAGGTTTATTTACAAGAAAGCAATAAAATATCATTCGAAAACTATCTCTCCCCACAGAGGAATAAAAAATATTTGAATTTCGAACTGAAACTCCCGCCGACGAACGAAAACTTTTTTTCTCAAATCGAGAACGAGGAACGCTTGCGTACAGGCTACTTCAACGACGATTTGAAAAACTGCGCTCAGAATAACGAAAATAATCCAAATTTATCGGAAATTAAAATAACTAATCAGCAAGTTACATTCGAAGTAGGTGTTGTTAATAATGATAGAGAGAGATCGCAACAGACGTATTTCGCTGAAAATGAGAACAATAATATGCGAAGGTGTTTGAATTTTAATTCGGAACAAATACAGTGTGTTTGTGAAGCGCTGCAGCAGAAAGGTGATATTGAGAAATTAGCGGCATTTCTGTGGAGTTTACCGCCAAGCGAGCTGCTTAGAGGCAACGAAACTGTTCTGAGGTAAGCTGAGCAATCTTTCTACATATTTTTTCTTTTATTTATATCAGGTCCACATTATGGTAAGTGGTTACCGTGCCTATCGCCATTTGATTACAAATACCAGCGGGGTATTGCAAATGTGTTGCCGACCTTTTAGGTTTTTTTTTTCAGAACTTCAATTGAGAATTGATAATGTTATCAAATAGGTAGGTATAGTTAAAAAATCAGGGTAATAAAAGCGGCACGTATTTTTTGAAGTGATGTAAATTGGCCTGTTGCCTGCTTCATTAGTTTCTATTCCGACGGACTTCGTAAATGCACAATGGCTAGGTAATATGACGTTCCTGGAATTCCTATTTTTTTCAAGTGAAGATATGGGACGGGTGTCTCCGACCCAACGGATTAAATTATTTTTTTGTTAGGTATATAACTTTCCTCAAAGTAGGTACCTACCCTCTAGGTGACTGCGAAAACCGCATCAAGCAAAACCTAACGGACTTTCAGACACTTAATTCCAACACATTATGAACTGTATCAACATACTTTGTAAGTTAGAAAGTAAGTTGATACAATTCACATAATTCAGATCTCTAACAAAAAATCCACCGTTTCACGAATTTTCAGTTCTTTTCTTAGGTTTAAAGAACTTTATTCCCATAAGAACTTACATTAGTTCACTTACAATGAGATACAGCTTTAACTTATAGATGTAAGTCCTCTGGCTTGAAAGACACACTAAAATAAGTTTGCAACAAATTGTTTAAGTTTAAGCCGGTAAGCGTTGACACTAGTGCACTCTTTGATTTCATCAGGTAATTGGTTGTATAGCCGTGCTCCTTCATACAATATCGTTGTTTTGCCGTAATTTGTTCTCGGCGTTATCAGTTCTTTTTGTCACTCTTCTTTATGTGATGAAACAAAACTTTTAGATTAATCATACATTAGTGTCAAAATTTTACGTATTTTATTAAACAACCGGTAATTTCGAAGACATTTAAATTGCCTCCTAACTTTTATGCTTGGTCATATAAAGTATTAAGAAAAATGCAACTATTTTAGAGCACGGGCATTGGTGGCTTACCATAGAGGAGTATTCCAGGAGTTATATGCAATATTAGAAGCGCATACGTTTCCACCTCGACACCATACTGCGCTCCAAAATCTATGGTTCAAGGCGCATTATAAAGAAGCTGAGAAAGTGCGAGGGCGGACTTTAGGTAAGGAGCTTTGTTTTTAAAAAAATATTTGGCTGAGTTACGTAACTTCTTGGTAGCTTTGTAGTATATGTATGTAAGTAACTTTCTTTTGGGACTTTTTGGCGGGAACTTGCGAAGTGACGTTGCGTTTTCGTTTTATTTTAATAAAATCGTGTATTTTGAGTTTTATTGAATATTATCGGTTGTATTTTGTCCAATAAAGATCAATATAAGTGCACCAGTGAAGTGAAATGAAATTATTACGTGTATAGTGGCTTTTCAAGTTGTCTCAAGAAGTCCATGAAAAGTTTTAGTAGAACTGCTACCATTGTACTAAAACCTAACTAAACTGACTGACTATGACTCAAAGAAGATTTAACATTACATGTAGTTATAGGAAAAAAAAAAACTTTCTTTTGTTTTTCTTTTCCTATAACTACATGTAACTTTTAAATTTACTGTAGGTTTAGTTCTGTAGTCGTGTGCATACTCTTTGCCAAAAATATAGGAACACTTAACATTTTTGCCATGGAATTTTTGTAAATTTAGGTACTACTAACTCCCCTCTCCAAAAGGAGCAGGTATTCTTTAGCGACAAATATGCTCTCGGATAACCGGCAAAAGATTTTAAAACCTGTTTAGTACTGACTTCAGGGAGAAAACAAATTGCATAGTATTTCTGCCATTGTTAGAATGGAGTTGTTCCATTATCAGACGCATCAAAATAACACATGATTAACTTTCAGGTGCCGTCGACAAATATAGGTTAAGAAAAAAGTATCCGCTCCCCAAAACGATATGGGACGGCGAAGAGACTGTTTACTGCTTCAAAGAAAAGAGTAGGAATGCACTGAAAGACTGCTATTATAGAAATCGGTGAGTTTTTCAGCCGCAATCAGATATTTAGCATTCAGAGATATTTTTACTGTTTATTAGTAATCCATACAGCAGGGCGATTGTGTAACATGATTCCGATTACGATGGCTCTCGTAATCATCTTATAATTTTGGTATTGTCTATGTTAGGTGAACAACAACTAAACTGCGATTGTAATTACTTCTTATATTAATTTGAAATTATTCATCGGAATAAAAAAAGATAGACAATGCCTAAAATAAAAGATGATTACGAGAGCTATCGTTATCGGAATCCGATTACGAGATAGTTGCACAATTGCCCACACTTGGGAGAGTTATGTTTACATTTTAATAACAAAAAATACTTTTTTTATACTTTGGCATGTGTTTGACCGCAATCTCAACGTGATGATGTGGCCGATGGTGGTAAGCCTAGAAAGGAACTAACTGCCTTTGCCTGCCAGGAAAAGGATTTGGATGGAACTGGCAAAAAACTAAAAAAGGAAACTAAAAATTGTAAAATAAAATACTTTCAACAAAAAGAGAACCGCCTTCAAAACACGCATAAAAAAATATTTTCCAGAACACGAGCTACACTTTCGCTGACTTCAAAACTGACAGTTCCTACATAGTTATTTTATACTTTTTAGTGCTTTGAAGACGGTTATATTTTTTGTTGAAACTAGGTATATTATTTTTCAATTTTCAGTTTCTTATGTGTGTATTAAATTACTCTCATGATGTGTCACTGACCTAGGATAAGCATATTAGCGTTGTCTTCCATCATCGTTTCTATCTCAGTTTTTTTTTTAAATCTATGGTTCATCATCATATAAGCCGAAAGACGTCCACTGCTGGACATAGGCCTCCCCAAGGGTCTCCACGATGGCCGGTCTTGCGCTACCCACATCCAGCGCTGTCCCGCGACCCTAACAAGACCGTCGGTCCACCTTGTGGGGGGCCTGCCCACCCTGAGTCTTCCGGTTCGTGGTTGCCACTCGAGAACCTTTCTGCCCCAGCGGCCGTCAGTTCTACGAGCAATGTGCCCCACCCACTGCCACTTAAGTTTGGCAAATCTTCGGGCTATGTCGGTTACTTTAGTTCGCCTGCGGATCTCATCATTTCTGATCCGATCTCGCAAGAAATATTCTATGGTTCCTATAATATTTCGACGAATTGTTAACCTCCTCCTTTTTGAAGTTGGTTATAAATGGTTGTGATTGAATATGTTATAATCTTGTCCTAGGTACCCAACCCCTGATGAGAAGCGGGCCCTAGCGCAGAAGACGGGCCTGACCCTCACTCAAGTGTCCAACTGGTTCAAGAACAGGAGACAACGAGATCGTACTCCTCAACAACCCAATAGACCGTAAGTTTATTAATAACTAGTTGTACCCCGCGGCTCCACTCGCGTCATGGGATAGAAATTAGCCTATAACCTTCGGGGATAATGTAGCTTCCTATTAGTGAAAGAATTATTCGAATCGGACGAGTAACTCCGGAGATTAGCGCGTTCAAACAAACAAACTCTTCAGCTTTATTATTAGTATAGATAGATAGATACTTAGATGTATTTTTTGGGACCGGCGGGGCGTCGGTTGAGCTTTTTCCGCCAACGCATTAGCTTGGCCATCCAAAGAGGAAACGCTGCCAGCCTTCTAGGAACCTAGCCGTTGATCGGCAGCAGCGGCCGCCTTGATGATTTTTTTATTATGTAGAACCATTAGGTATATATATATATATTTTATACAAGTACCTAATTGTACTTAAATTATTTACAAAATATATAATGTTTACGTTATGTTATTAAGGACTGTACGTAGATACGTATTTTAAAGAATAATCGGGTTCAATATATATTAGGTCAAGTGTTAGAGACCTTGAGACGGTCGACATTTGTGAAACAAAGGGCTCACAGATTGTGGGCCAAAAGTAAAACAATAAATTAGGTGTGACGCTCTGTTTTGTTTTGGCATGTTATACCTACCTAAACATTTGCTGGCAAAGGCATAGTGATTCGGTTCGTAAAGCCCGTCAAATTCGGTAATGCCTTATTTTCAGTTCAATGGATTCTAAAGGTAGTTTTAAAAATAATACTTCTGATGCCCAAATAATTTGGAGCGTCTTATGAAGCCCATTTACAATATCGAACTGTCAAATGATGTGACTGGTATTTCTGTAAGCATTGATAGTTGATACCATCCATGTACTTAGCTCAATTCCAAGTGTCGTTAAAAACAGTTCAAAATTAGAACTCTCGTGAGGACGACGATGAAACGAAAACAGACTTTTGGTAACATCGAGAGCATTTTCAGGAAAAACATCATAAGCGCCTAAAATCTTAATTTTTTTTTTGTATCGTTTACTCCTAATCAGATTTTATACCTTATTGCGAATACTCCTACCCTTATTTATAGATCAGTAGTTATTTACCTATACATATAACCAATCATATCTTTGTTATAAAAATAACATAAATACTTTTGAATTAGGAACGAAAAAACTCTCTTGTACCAAGACAAATTGTCGCTTACGATGTTTTTCCTGAAAAGGCTCTACATATTTTGACCTAAGAATAAAGGAGAACATAGAATATAGATCCATAAGATCTTTCAGAGACGTAGGTGAAACCGCAGGGCGGAAACTAGATATACCTATATTAAAATGTTTAACAAAGAATCGCAGTGAGATGTCTCCAAATGTCCAGATTTTTTCCAAAAATCATTCCACACATGTTTCAAATATTTTGTCGCTACGATCCTTTCCAACAAATTGATTAATGATCCATAATGAGAGTCAATCCATGACAATGACTTCTTAACAAAGGGATGGCGATAAAAACTAATTTTAGGGCTGTGGGCGTTTCTGCTATTTGTTTTACGCGATTTTAGCTAAGAATCGACTAACATGTGCACATTTTTTTATCATGGTGAAGATTGATGTAAACGTGCTTAATGATTATAAAAATCTACAAATTCCTTATTTAAATGTACCTATTTTTGACATGGTTGTAGTACAGACGCCAACATAAATAAATAATAATAATTAGGTAGTATATTTTTAAATGCATTTTTTTTATTATTAAAATATTAATTAACAAGAAATATTAAAAATACATCAGAATAATGATAAATATGGGATATTCCTCACGATTATCTGATACCAAACTTAGCAGAGCTTGTTACATACCTAGCTGCCATACATGTCTACACTACATGTGCCCGGTCATAGAATACTCCTAGTCTACCTGAAACGAGTGGCTCCTAATTTTCTCGTTACCTACATTAAGCAGATGCTGGACTGGAGTAGTGTTATATACCGGTATGACCTATTAAGTATTTTCCAATTCCAATTTGCGTCTCCAAGTGACCACTTAATTACCATTAGGTGGACGGTCTAACTATTCATCATTCTATTGATATTTAAAAAAAACAAGTAAAGATTGCTTGTGCATATCTTTATAAAACTGTATAAGTTTGGACGTTAGTAAGTTGCTTTATAACTCCGACGTTCTTTAACTCATGTACCTATAACTTGACTACAGATATCTATATTTTCCCATATTGGTGCCGATTCTGTTGTTTACGAACTTAACTAATATTAGACAAGTCACCTCTCTTTCATTTTAACCTTATTGAAAAAAGATAGAACATTTTTAATGCTGTCAGTTTAATCCATACCGTCGTAATGTATTGATAAATAGTCGTGACCAATAAAGATCGCGCTTAAATTCACGTTGAAATGTGTGATCGGATTAAACTGACAGGACTAAAATATCTTGCATCCCTTTCTTATATTTACTATTAGAAAGAGATATAGTGAGATTAAATTTATTTTAGTTCGTAAACAACAGAATCGGCACCAATGTCTACTTTAGACACTATATAATGGAAATTTATTTTTCACTGGGAAGTTTCCGATTGCACCTGTATTCACGTTATGATAAAATGAAGTTAAATATACTTACTTCATAGATTTAGAATATACCTACTTCTTTTAATCTGTGGTCTGTGCTTTAAGTACGTACACAGAGCGGGCCAATAAGAACGCATTATTACCAAACGTATTTGTTTTTTTATATTTCACCATTGTTTGCAGTTTGCGCTATGGCGGCAACTTTTTATTTTTTTCCCACTTGGAACGTGAGGTCTGGCCTCTTGGAAATTAAAATAACAATAAAAACGTGGCTCAGTTTTTGTTTACGACTTCAGCTTAATTTTAGGGTTCTGTACCTCACTAGGAAAAATACGGAAACCTTATACTGCCTTATAGGATCACTTGTTGTTGTTCGTCCTTCTATCAAGATTCAAGATCGATCTATAGGTATTAAATTACCTAAATATTAGGAAAGATCATAATCAGTGAGCCAAATACTGGTGCCGATTCTGTTGTTTACGAACTTAACTAATCAAATCAAAATCAAATCAAAATCTCATTTATTCAGTTTAGGCCCTAATAAGGCACTTATGAATGTCAACAGTTACAATTTTTAGACTCTACTACCGGTTCGGAATACACTTGAACTGAGAAGACTCCGGCAAGAAACTCAGCAAGGCTTCTTTTTTTGTGGATCTTTTTTTTTTGAATTTATGTAATTACAGTTGTTGTTTTAAATATACATAAACTTCATACAATTATCACTTGGCCAGGGGGCTGCAAGTGCAGAGGGAAGCTACTACAACCATATATTCTTGTCTTCTATGTAATGAGCCACCTTATAGTAGGCCTTGTCAATCAACTTATGTTTAACATACTCTTTGAATCTATTATAAGACATCTTAGTTACTCCATATGGGATTTTATTATAAAAGCGAATGCAGTTCCCGAGAAAAGACTTATTGACTTTCGCTAGCCTGAATCTAGGTGTAACAATTTTATCTTTATTTCTTGTATTTAGGTTATGGCGGCTACTGTTTGTGTCAAATAGATTTAAATTTTTACGGACAAACATAATATTTTCAAAAACGTATAGCGACGGTAAGGTTAAAATGTCAAATTCCTTAAACCGAGTTCGTAAGGATTCGCGAGGACCCAAGCAATAGATTGCACGAATGGCCCTTTTCTGCAAGATAAAGATAGATTCCAAATCCGCAGCCGAGCCCCATAGCAGAAGACTGTAGGACATTATACTATGGAAATATGCAAAGTAAACCAACCTAGCTGTAGCCACATCTGTTATATGTCTAATTTTTCTAACTGCAAAAGCGGCGGAACTCAATTTACTAGCTAAGCTTTCTATATGAGGACCCCATTGTATTTTACTATCTAATGTTATGCCGAGAAAAACTGTCCTATCAACTAGTTCGAGTCTAACATCATCGACTAGGACATGACTGTCATTCCTAGCAACATTGGGGAGAGTAAACCTTATACACTTAGTTTTAGAGGAATTAAGCATGAGATTATTGGCCGCAAACCATTTCGATATAGTGGATAACGTGTTATTGAGTTGCGTAAGTTCTGTGTCTTTTCTATCCACTTTAAAGATTAGAGAAGTGTCATCAGCAAATAAAACTATATCGCACAATTCATTTACCATATAGGGCAGATCATTGATGTATGCCAAAAACAAAAATGGGCCTAAAATTGATCCTTGCGGTACGCCTGTTTTAACTAAAGACCCTGAGGACGTAGTACCGCTAATTCCTACTTTTTGTTGGCGACTGCACAGATAAGATGCTACAAGATCTAGTGCCACTCCGCGAACGCCATAGTGTCGAAGTTTTAAAAGTAGGGTGTGATGATCTACGCAATCAAATGCCTTGGAAAGATCACAAAATACGCCAACCGCATCTTGAGAGTTCTCCCAGGCTTCGAAAATATACTTCAAAAGTTTAGCTCCGGCGTCAGTCGTAGACCGCCCTTTTGTAAATCCAAACTGGTGTTCATGTAAAATTTGGTTATTGTTGAAATGAGCTAACAATTGATTCAGCATTATTTTCTCGAAGATTTTGCTTAGCGCTGGGAGAACTGAGATAGGTCTATAGTCGGAAGCATTATTTTTGCTACCGGATTTAAAAATGGGAACGATTTTACTATGTTTCATCAAATCAGGGAAAGAACCTTTATCAATACATTGATTAAAAATACCTGCTAAAATAGGAGCAATACTAGTAATAATTGAGCCAATGACTTTAACTGACAAACCCCATAAGTCTTCTGTGTTTTTCAAATTTAAAGACTTGAAAGCGCTTAAAATGTCGCTAGCATCAATGAAATTAAACAAAAAATTTGGAATATGTTTAGTAAAATTATTTGTAAGCAGACACTCCGCTTTCACCGGGGACGATGCAAGATACTTAGTAGCTTCAGTAGGAATCGTTGAAAAGTAAGATTCGAAAGCCGAAGCCACTTCATATTTATCAGAGATAAGTTTATCATTAATTTTAAGAGTGAATGTTTCATCTTCCTTTTTATTTTTACCAGTCTCCGTATTTATGACTTTCCAGACAGTTTTGATTTTATTAGTTGAGTTACTAACTTTATTGGCAATGAACATAGCTTTTGCTTTATTGCAGACTATTTTGAATATCTTTGAATAATTCCTAACATATGTATGAAACTCTTCATTATTTGTATACGATTTTTTATGATAAAGTTCATACATGTTGTCCCTGCTCACCTTTAACCCTTTAGTTGCCCAGTCACAGAATTTTAATTTATTATTTACCATAGTAGATCTAACTGGGCAACATTTATTAAATCCATTACAAATTGCTGTAAATAATGTTTTAAATGTATTGTTAGGATCGTCGGATTCAAATGAAGTGTTACTGAGTTTCAATTCTAATTGATTATTAAATTTCTCTAACTTGGTTTTAGTTGTTGTTCTAAATGTTCTATGTACAGGTGAAGTTTGACACTTAAAAGGTAATTTAACAACTTGAGCCAAGTGATCCGAACGAATACCACTAATTAATGTCTTTTCCAGAACACTCCCATTTGTTATAATGTTATCAATACACGTAGAAGATGTGGCTGTAACCCGAGTTGGTTCACTGAACAAAAGATCCATATTAAAAGATTTAAAAAGAGAAATAAAATTGTTTCTTTCAGATGAACTAACAAGAATGTCAATGTTGAAATCACCACAAACTATTAATGTCTTTTTGGACCTGAATAGTTTACTAAGAATTACTTCTATTATAGAATAAAATAAAGAAAAGTCAGAAGCCGGTGGTCTATAAACACATACGATAATGGAGCTTTCAACCTCTGCACATGCTACCTCACAGACGCGCTCCACAGAATGACTACATATATCTGTACGATTTTTGAACTTAATGTTGTTGTTTAGTAAAATAATAGATCCACCACCATTGGCAGACACTCTGTTGAACGCACTGGCGACGGTGAAATTGTTAACATTAAAAAGCATCATATCACCCTTTAACCAGGTTTCAGTAAAGCATAAAATATCAACCTTAATTTTATCTAATAATAGTTCTATATCATATATTTTGCCAGAGAAGCGATTTATGTTCTGATGCAATAGTATTATATTATGTATCTGCTTCTCTTTTGTCGAAATTAAATGTTTAAAGAATTGATCACAATATTATTAGAATTACTAGATAATACTGCTTTGTCACTTAGCCTAGGGTGTGTTATGTTTGCTATAAACATGTCAATATTATAGGCTACCAAAGTAGCAATCAGGATTTTTGACCTTCTAGGCATGCTCACTGAATCCTGAGTCATTTTAATACCACTAACAAACTTATTAGTGTCAAAAAATAAAAATAAATCATTATGACATGTCAAATTATGTACACAATTATTTAAAAACATAATATACTTATTTTGTTTCTCAGTATAACAAACTGAATAGGGGAAAGCACACAACATTACATTCATTACCCCTAGCTTTTGTAGGGACTCATAACTATTATATAGGTCCTTCCTAAGTACACCTAACCCATTTCCAATCAGAATAACAATTGTGGTGTACCTGTCAAACTTCTTTTGCATTATGCTTTTAATAATTTGTATGTATGTAGCACCTGGCATACAATAATTAACTACTGGATGTTTAGAATGATTACTAATAAATGAACCCATGTTTACTCCTATTTTATCTGAAAAAACTACTGTTTTATATTTAATTTCAAATGAGCTTTCTGCATCACTACTCACACACTGCTCCGCTCTTCCAACCTCAGATAATGTTGGCGTTGACTCCTCGGCAGACACATGCATACAGCCACATGTATGGTTTTTAATAAGGGACTCAAATCTGTCCTCATTATACTTACACATGTCTACTAAGTCTGTCGCAGCCAATATATGCTCTTTTATTTCCTGTTGGGATTTTTCATACTTGATGAGCAAATCCCTCAAGCAAAGCTCTTTATACTCTAAGTCAGAGAGCAATCGCTGTGTGTCAGTGTCATACATATTCAAACTATTTTTTAACTTAAGATTACATGATTTTAATTTTTTCATAAGATTATTATGTTTACTTTTTTGTATGACTGCGTTCCGGTAACTATTTTGTTTATTTACAATACTCTTTGCCTTTTTTATAAATCTACTTAGTTTTAGATATTTTTTAATCTTATTATGACTAGTCATTTTATTTTTGGGCTGATCACAGATTGATTCAGTTAAATCAATAGTTAAGGAGGCAGGTAGGGCAGACTGCTGGCTCGAATCACTCCCCACCAGTTCATCATACAGGCTTAAGGTGTTATTGACCTGATTATTACTTATGTCTAGGTTAAGTTTGTTAATGTGGCTGTGAGCTTGACATAAGCTGCCCTCTAGCTCGGAGATACGAGTAAGCGCTTTTTCATAGGTGTCACTACATGCGCTGAAAGATGTTACTATCTCCTGAAGTTGGTTACGCTGATCGAGGATGTCTGCACAGCTGCTGTGGAGTTCTGCCAACTCACTCTTGAGTTTACTGTTATGTGTTAAAATGTTTTTAAATTCCTCTTCGCTGTCCTCGCGTTCTTGTTGTAATTTGTCGCAGAGGTTCTGGGAGGCTTTAAGGTCTAGTAGAGCCTTCCTGAGTTTATCTTCCATGTCGCGAGCAGTGGCCTTGCGTGTCAACATGTTAGACATGAAACCACAGACCCTGCAACACAAACACAGAGAAGCTGAACAGCGGGTAGAATTGTATTATTGAGTACCTATCTACTGGCCTAATATGTAACAATATTTATATATAGTATTTGTTGTGCTGTAAGTAAATACTAAATGGTATATTAGAAATAAATTTAACTTTTGTTTGGGATATAAAAATAAGAGTTCTGTGATCTGTGTAAGATACTTAACTGCTGAGTACCTATGCTGTATAGTATTAAGTGTATTACTGTATGTGGCTAGTGTAATTTGTCTACAAATTTGCTTCCACTTATTGTCAAACAAGAAGAGACTTACGGCGCCAATGAGAGTATGGTAAGTAGCTCAAATCACGGGTGTGAGCAATGTATAGTGTCAGCGCAGTGATATTATTGATAAAAATTAGATAAACTTATCAAATTAAAACAAAATACTCCCCAGGTTTTTGGCGATGTTCGAATTTTGTCCGTTTGATTGACAGCTCGTTTTCTTTGATTTATTGCTGGATTTATACAGTGTATATATTTAAACCAACACTTCACACGATGTATTGATTTATGCTTTATTATATGGATTATTTATTTCGGTCGAATTATGGTTTAATTAAATAAAATAAAATAAAATTATATTAGACGAAATTTTGACAACCAAGTTGTTTGAGTTGCCAGGTGCAAAAAAGTTAATATTAGACAAGTCACCTCTCTTTCATGTTAACCTTATTGAAAAAAGATAGAACATTTTTAATGCTTGCAGTTTAATCCATGCCGTCGTAATGTACGGGTAAATAGTCGTGACCAATAAAGATCGCGCTTAAATTCACGTTGAAAATATGTGATCGGACTAAACTGACAGGACTAAAATATCTTGCATCCCTTTCTTATATTTACTATTAGAAAGAGATATAGTGAGATTACATTTATTTAGTTCGTAAACAACAGAATCGGCACCAATGTTTATGTAAAATTAAATATGCCATTAAAAATTATGCCAAAGTAAAATTGTAATAAAAAAAGTTATGAGATAGGGTACAAGTCCGGACCCTAGTCAACATAGGTAATTAAAAATATATCTAATAATAGCGTAAAGAATCCTACTAATTATAAATGCGTACCTACCTAAGTTTGTGATATAGTATGTTTGTTACTTCTTCACGCTCAAACGGCTGACCAATTTTAATGAAATTTGGTATGCAGGTAGCTGACACCCTGGATTAACACCTAGGCTGCCTTTTATCTCTTGGGAACGCGGGTGAAACCGCGGGGCGGAAACTAGTTAAAAATAGTCCTCAATTTCAAACTGTGACTGATCAATAAATTAATATGACTATTTTCTTTTACAGAGAAATGCTAGTGCCAGCTCAATACGCAGGTCCTCAAGGAGGCCTAGCGCAGGCCTTGCTGCCAAATGCATATTACCACCAGCTGCAAGATCCCACGCATTATTTACATGGAGGCGCTCCCTAACTCAGTGTTGCTACACAAATAAATAAGATTTTATGTGCAAATTTTTAACGAATTTTTTAAGAATTTTAAATTTCTGTTACCGTAATAGAAATTATCAGTTTTAGGAATGTGACACATCATAGCAATATTTTATTTCTCCATTAATTACTGATAATTAATAAGGCAAACATGTAAATATTATTTTATTAGATAAAATTCTTATTTTCAAGCAGATTCCTTACTTGATGATGATGTAAAAAGAAAAAAATACATTTATACCTAAAATTAAATATAGGTTGTACCTTAGTAAATGCAAATGTGTATACAAAAAGTATTGTTAAATGTTCCTATATGTTAATTTACTTAAATAGACACGCACGAGATTTTATGTTCCTTAAAATAGATAAGCAATTATAATTTGTATAGGTAGTTTTACCTAAAGTGCGGTCGCTTAGAGAACGCGTTTCTAATGGGCTAACTACAGAAAAAGCTAATCATTACGTCGATGGAATCATTATACTATGCCTAAGAAAATTTGCTAATAACCTAAGCAATTTCAGAACCTACTCCTTTATTTTAAGTCAGTTAAACATATCGAAACTTTTCGGTGAAATACACATAGAAATCAGTTTCCCAGATAAACGCATTATTAACTAATAAGTGTCAGAAATGCATTCTCTCAGCAGCCGCATTTTAACTGACATAGAATTGCTGTATAACCCTACCAAAGTGAGTGTATGAAAAAGTAGCCAGAATATTTTTTTTTCAATATCCTAATTCATTTTAGTTTTTAATCAGTAATCTACGGCAAAGGTAGTGCACTTATGAAAGCCTATATAAAAGATCTGATGGTACTGAAGAAATCCACGATTTTATCCAAACATTTTATGGAAGTTAAACAAAATATTTGACGTAGGTACTATAAGTTTGTATTTTTACTACATATTTGTGTATTTTATAGTTTACCTCATTTATATTATGCTCAAATATGGGTATTAAATTTACTTAGGTATAAGATAATTACATATCAAAGTTATATGTATTATTATTAAGGTGCTCATCATGTTTGAAACCATTGTATTCTAGTCTGGAAGTTAATTAAAGTTCTAAAAGAATGGAATTTGTTGTTTTTATTCTGTTTATCGCACAATAATTCTGTTTATAGTCGTCATCAGTCTCGTATCAGGATGTCCACTCTACTACTAATTTAACATGAGCCCCTTGATTTAGCGGTTTTGAGCGCCACTGGTTTTCTATCCATCTGGTACAATGTTTTTTTGCTCAGTTATTTCTAGTACGTGGCCACGAAAGTTTTCATATTTTTAGCTAATAAATATTATATTATTTTTATAATCATTATGTTCATTAATACTTTTTACTTTAACTGGCAACATAACATTTGACAGAACTAAAATTAGTAGATAAAATAGTGCTGCGCCCATTAACGATTATTTAGTTAGCCAAAAGTGAAAACTAAGTTCTTCTTTCGAATAAGGTGTATTTTGATTTCTCCTAGAATAGCCTTACAACATAAAATCCCTCAATCATTATGTAGTTTTTTTAATATTTTCTAAATACTATCACCTATTTTGAAAGCAAACGCCACTTTTAAGGTTCCATTAGTTTTGAACGCAATAAACTCGGTAATTACTTTTTCAAACCAAGTCTGGATTCATTGAGACTTTTATATTTTAGTTTCACTGACAATAATCTTGATAGCTGTCAGTCTCGGCCGGCAGCCAAACTATAAGATAGATTCTATTAATCCTTACTAATATTATAAACGTGAAAGTGTGTTCTTTGTAATTAGATAAAAATTCTAATGATTAGGATTTTTTGTTCAAAGTGCCATCATGTGGTGCCATTAGTTTATTTTGTACATTTAGTTATTAATAAATTATACTTTTTTTTAGTCGAGTTCGTGTTTCATATAGTCTACTTGATACTTAACGTAACGTATCCCTTCCCTATAAATGTCAGTCAATAAAAAAAAAGTTATTGCATGCATGCAAAAATTTATTCTCTTTGTTTGTTTTGTATTTTTTTTTTATTACAAGATACTATTTCATACTTTTAATGTTTCATAACAATTTTAAACAGAGTACGTAAATAATTAAAGTTGTGTCCATGCCTAGTGAAAGTATCAACAAAGCATATTTAGCAACAAAATGAGTGACTCAAAATTTTTCGTAAATTTTTCGTGTCAGAGATGTCTGCAGCCTTTAAAACTTGATGAAAGTCTGAACAATCTTGGTGAGCATACAATAGCTGATTTAACTCTACAAATACGTAGAAACAATGAAGTCGACTTGGATTTGCAGTCGTCTAGCCTAGAACACTATGTGCCCCCTTTTCGTATGACGGAATCAGGAAATGGCGCGAATGGCTTCATGGTCATCTCGGATGGGTGGGAAACTACATCTCTCGGCCACCAGCTACATGTAAAAGCCACTTTATTCGACTTACTATCAAACAATTCTGACGTAGACCATCCTCTATGTGATGAATGCACAGATACTCTTCTAGAATTAATGGATAATCAGTTAAAACAAACAGAGGCTGAATGGAAAGACTACAATGACTATTTAAAAAAGTTGGAGGATGATAAGGAAGATTTGAATTTGGAAGGACTGGAAAAAGAATTGGATGATTGGAAGCAAGAACAGAGTAGGTTATTGCAAGAGTTATCAGCTTTGCAGAAGGAAGAAAGAGCTATGAAAGAAGAGATAGATGTTCAAGAAAAAGAGAAAGAGAGATTGGAGAAGGAGCAGGATGTGTATTGGAGGGAGTACACTAGGTATCGTAAAGATTTGATGACAACAGAAGATCAAATGAAGTTCTATGAATGTCAGTTAGCATACACTCAGACTCAGTTAGAAAAGTTGAAAAAGACTAACGTTTTTAAAGCGACGTTTCATATATCTGATTCGGGTCAATTTGGTATCATAAACAACTTTAGGCTTGGCAGATTACCGTCAGCTCCCGTTGATTGGTCTGAAATAAATGCTGCATGGGGCCAAACTGTGTTGCTACTCTCTTCATTAGCACGAAAGATTAATTTCAGCTTCCAACGCTACAAACTGATACCGTATGGCAATCATTCATACATAGAGGTGTTAGAAGATCAAAAAGTGTTGCCGTTGTATGGTTCCGGAGGTTTCCGATTTCTATGGGATACAAAATTTGATGCGGCTATGGTAGCCTTTTTAGATTGTCTTCAGCAGTTTAAAGAACAAGTAGAGAAGGGTAATACGGGTTTCTGTTTACCTTATAGGATAGATAAAGGTAAAATTGAGGATACAGCATCACCACCACATGCTTATTCAATAAAAATCCAGTTTAATTCAGAAGAGCATTGGACAAAAGCTTTGAAGTATATGTTGACGAATTTAAAATGGGCTTTAACATGGATTTCGTCACAGTTCAGTGAAGATAAGGCAGACGGGCAGTAGGTAGTTGTTTTAATCAAAAGATTATATTACTCAATTTGGGTCAAGTTGAATCACTTTTTAAGTTGATAGATGGCCTCAAATATTTGAAATGCAATTCATAATTTGCAATATAAATTATATAAAAAAAAATGGCTTAAATTGTACCTACCCTTTATCAAAAGGTAATGTGTAATGTACGATTTTAACTAGTATCTAGAACAATTTGTAAATATGTCAATAAAAATCTAGTATAATTTATTCAGGAAGTGTTTATAAATGTATAATCATACAACATAAAATCATTGTTCGTTAATTTAACAGTATATTTGTGTTATAAATAAACTGTGTTTCTGTTATTTCCATTGCTGTTTGTAAAATATGTTACCTATTGATATAAACTTGTGTTCTCATACATTGTGGTTGGTTTAATTTTATAATTCCAATTTCATATAATTGATCAAAGCATTTCATGCTCCTAATGCTGGAAGGTGTGAGTGACTCCAGATGTAGATTAAATATGCAGGCTATGATGACTAATAGGTTTATCTTTACTAAAGTGTATGTCGCTAATGTTCTGTATTACAGAAGCCTACGGTTTCTCATTGGCTGGCTATCAAGAAAATATGAATGCGTTTTGTGCAGTGAAAGCATGATTTTTGTTTCCGTGAATTCAGTACGTAGTATATTTAAGTATATTATTACTCTGTGGAAAAATCAACATTTAGCACCATCTATGAAAATGAAAAAACAACGAATGAGATTTTGAAGCTATGTTCATTGTCTGTATTTAGAATATTGCGCCATCTAGCTGTAACTCTTGGATTTTTTAAGTTTGTAATGTAAATGGTTTGGTATGTAAAAGTTTCATTCTTATGATCACAGATGGCATTATACTCCATTATTAGCCAACTTTAGTTCGCCGTTTCACTTGAAATTATATATTTTTTTTTATTATTTAAGTATATTTCCGTTATAGGCGTTTGACTACAATCTCGGTGGCCAGTGATGATTGGGTGAAGGTGGCATGAACACAAAGCTTAGAAGAGAACTGGCTCTCAAGTGCCGCTGGACTCACCGGTAGGTGCTTGACGACAGATTTACATATTTAGGGTGGTAGCCAGCCAGACAGGATACCAAGTACCCTATCACCATGCTATGGTTTCCTCACAATGTTTTCCTTTACTGGATTTGAACCATATTCGAACCCGCGACCTTCATTACGGTAGTATATTATTTATTCTTTGATTACGGCAAACTACCCTAAAAATGTAAAACGTTATTCTCAAAATTGCCACTTTGCCACGACGGACGTCGAGCGTAAAATTAGAGTGTGTACCTAACGTACCTACTTGTTTTGTTTCCAACAACATGACAAAGGGGAGTTGGCACAAAGCATAGATGTGGCGTTTATCAAAACTGCTTTATGACCTTTTTAACACGTCCTTGAATATAATTTAGAAAGGATTTTAAGAAATTATATTTTTTCGGTAAACTTTAGGTATATAGTAAGCTGTAGTAGGTTTCAGTTTTTACCCGACTTTAAAAAAAGAGTACGTTATCAATTCGTCGGAAATAGTCGGAATCTTTTTTTTATGTAGGTATGTTCCCCGAGCACTTGAAGACGCCTGGAATGATTTGGAAAAGTGATTTGAAGCGTGTTAGAAACATGTAGGTAAGTAAACGTCAAACTTTCGCATTCTTAAAAACATAATTAACTGTAGATAAATTTTTGAACGAAAAATAATTGATAAAAAAAAACACTTGTATGAATAATCATTCATTTCCGCATCCTTCATTTCCTTCTTCACATGCACTAAATCTATGTGTATCTCGCTCACACACATGCGAATGCTTTGTTTCGACACTTTCGATTGCTACATACCCATGTAGGTAGTTTCCTCGCGCGTGAGTGATTTTAATCTAAAATTAAGTGGCCATCTGCTTCAAAAACATTCAAAACTATACACAAAGGTGATATAAGTGGAGTGCAGTAAACGTTTTCAATTTGTAAACACATTTTGGAGAAGATTCTGCTCTGCGCTTTCCGTGCGAGCCTGCCACAAGAATGGAGGCAGTTTGAAGACGTCTCCGAATTGAAAATACCTATGCCAAGTAAGTGCAGAATCCTTTCTTTTTTGCAGCCATGAACTCCTCGTCTACTCCAAAAAAACTCGGTACAGCTGCATTTCCAAGGTATTCCAAATTTAAAAATACAGTCCACTCAAACTTTCGAATTTATTTTCTTAAGCACCTAAGTGACGTTTCTTTATTCACCAAAAAAAAGGAAAAAACGTTATTAACCTACATAATCCTCAAATTGAAAATATTAATTTCTGTTAGTACCTACTTCTAAGTACTAAATTGTATTTATGTAACGGTATATAAAACCCCTATTCGTACCCTTATAAAATACAAATATTAGGGTAATTTTCATACATTTATGTCACTGTTAACTTAACTTCATGGAGGATGTTAATTTTCCTTTTTATAACTTTTTATGCGTACCTACCCTAACTTTTTACGGGTAAGAAAGCCAAATAGGTATAACATCTGAATCTTCATAATAAGATCCTTTGCGCTTTGGTAAAAAAGTTTTTAAGGGACAAACTGGGTATTTGAGCTATGTGGAGATTACATTATTTTTTGTTAATTTTTTTTTTGCGTTGAGGTAACAGCCCGTAAGGTAGTATGCCTACTTTTCATAATTTGCGCAAAGATTTCATGTCGCAGGATATTATAAGGTCCACCTTACTGCACTGTATTCACAATTTACTAGTTCTTTATTATATAATGTCTGTATATACAAGAGTGTACAGCAAGGGATTCTTCTTGAATAATACCTATCATCGCGTCGGTGGTATCTTGTCCAATAAAAATCAATACAAGTGCACCAGTGAAGTGAAATTAAATGATTACATGTAGGTATAATGGATATTCAAGTTGTTTAAAAAAAATATGTTTTTTTTTTTTTTTTTTTTTTTTTTATTTATTGAAACACAAAAGAAATATTACAATTTTATAAAACTATTCTACCAAACTGTGAAAACAGTTTGTCGGCAGCAGTTCCCGTGTTCGCAACAAAGAGAACATTAATCTACAATCCTTATGAATGTGCTTACTGTTGTCACTGTACAAATGGCATATGGTTTCTATTTTTATGGACATAATGATAAATAGTGTTTTACTAGCATTTTTTTCAACATAACTTTGGACTTTACCTCTTTAAGCAGTTCCTGGGGTAAACTATTAATTAATGTAGGTACTATGTATTCTCTTGTTCGTTTTCCAAAATAGTTACAAAATTTAGGGACACACAGCTTTGGTTTTTTTGATTGTCGAGTTGGGTAGTTATGGATTCGCAATTTCTTATACTTTGTATTATCGTAGTTGTCCTTTAGAATAATTACTTTCAATTTTTCTTTGATCGGTAATATCTTGCATATTTTAAATAATTTACTATAGTCTTTGTTAATTATAATTTTTGTTTTGCTATCCACTAATAATTTAAGAAGTCTTACCTGCAGAGAATAAATCTTATTCAGTTGTGTTTCAAATGTCAATCCATAACTAGCCAGCCCGTAGCTCATACATGAGTCAGCCAGTGTGTAATACAATGTGTACATTATGCTTCTATCGATGCTGTATTTTAGCACACTGAGCTTGCCCAGGATGGACCGTAATTTATTACATATTATATCAATATGAACATTCCACGCAAAATTGGTATCAATAGTTAGCCCCAGGTACCTGTAAGAAGTAACAAGGTCTAAACTTGTACATTCACATCTACATATCTTATTAAAAAGGCATTCGTATGAATGACCTATGAGTGTTACGTTTATATTTTTATTGCGTCTATATGGCGAAGCAATCATTAGACATTTCGTTTTATTGATATTTATAATAATGCCATTATCATGAGCCCATCGAACTACATTATCAAAGTCCCACTGCATTGCACTTTGCATGTTATTCAGGTCTGTGCCACTGTACATAAGACATGTGTCGTCGGCATACATGTACATATTGCTATTTCTAATAACATTATACATACTATTGACGTGTATTATGTATCCCAACGGCCCATATACTGACCCAGTCGGCACCCCGTATTTTGTGTGTCCTTCTACGCTTTCCGTTCCACATACTCTTACTTTTACTTTTCTATTTTGTAGATAATTTTTAAACCATATATTCATGTGAAAAGCTTCAATAGACATAAACTGACTGCGTAACTGACTGCATAACTTGAAAGTGATTTTATTACGACTTGATTGAACTTGACTAGAATTTAAAAAAAATTTGGTTGCCATATTAAAAACCAAGAAGGGATTCTTCGATCGATATTTGTCTGGCCGGTTATAGTTGGTCGTCTACAAAAAAAAAAGCCTTGCTGAGTTTCTTGCCGGAGTCTTCTCAGTTTAAGTGTATTCCGAACCGGTGGTAGAGTCTATTGTAATAATTACAACTATCGACATTCATAAGTGCCTTAACAGGGCCTAAACTGAATAAATGAGTTTTGAGTTCTCACAATAAACCTTATTTGTGAGGTATTCCAACAGTCGTTATAGAACTTCTATTTTTTAAAACTTAATATCAGACCAGTTGAACCGTTTATACAATCCAAACCAGAACAAACTTTCCCATTCTTTATTAGTACGGATAAACTGGCTTTTGTACTACAACGTTCTAGTTTTAAACTAACTCCCTTGCTTTACGAGAAACAATTTAAGCTCTAGATAGTAGAGTATATTTTTGAATGAATAGCTCAGTTTTGCGAAGTAAGTAAATATGGAGGGAAATAAATGAAAAGTTTTGCAGAACGCACGTCTGTATTTCTCTTACGAACGTTATAACAATGGACAGTTATTTTTGTTATCTCTATTTTCTATGCTCTATGATATACATAGAGTCCGAGATAGAGTATATTTTGTCCGTGAAAAATGACGAAATAATTTACGTTTGGAGCGGGTTTTTTTATAGAAGTTCATCACCCGTTACAACAATAATAATTATGTCTTCTCTAAATAGTACCTATAAAACTATGTCGCTGTCTGGCTCTGTCTGTTTCTCCGCTTACTTTGTCTAAACCACGCAACAGATTTTATTACGGTTTCCACTACTAGAAAGAGCAATAAACGAGAAAGGTTTGTATATTGTAGCTCCGCACAAAATATGTCTGTATGATAGTCATCATTATCATATCAGCCGAACGATGATCACTGCTGGATAAAGGCCTTCCCCAAGGATCTCCACGATGGCCGGTCTTGCGCTACCCGCATCCAGCAGTTTCCCGCGTCCTCCGCAAGATCGTCTCGGGCTATGTCGGTTACTTTGGTTCGCCTGCGAATCTTATCATTTCTGATTCGATCTCGTAGGGTAACTTCGTGCATAGCCCTCTCAATTACCTACTCTTTGGGTGACCTTGAGCCTTCTTACGAACCTAAATTATGAAGTTCATTTTGAAAAGAGTAATTGCTGAGTTGATTGCCGGCTCTTCTCAGCAAAAGCTATCTTCCGAACCGTGCATTAGAGTCTGACTATTCATAAGTGCCTGTGAAGGTCTATTTGAATAAATAATATTTCATTTCATTTCATTTACGAGACCCGTAAGCGACCATGTTTGTCAATCTATCAGTAAATATAGGCACAATTTTATTTATTCAATACAGCCTCGAAAAATTATGTAAATCTATATTACTCTGGGGAAAATCACCGAAACACAGAAAAAGGGAGTGAAAGCTGAATTTATGGGTATATTTCATGGCCCATCCTTTAGGGATCGGCCACAAGTCACGCAGTGGCTTAACTTGCATTTTGTTGCTCCTTACGGAATACCGAGTGATATACCTATTTATGTTGCAGATTATAAGGTTGTATTTACATTGAACATTCTTTTTTATTCTTTGCATATTATAAATGGTTACGATCTAATTTTACAAAAATAAGGCATGGATACCTTAAGCACAGAAAGCCTAAAAACAAAAGTTATCTAAGCTTACTTGTTGCATCATTAAAGGCTAAGTAGTCGCTAGAGCAAGGATAAAGAGATCCGTAAACAATGAGAATATCCGTTATATATTTAAAATGCGTCCCATCCTTATAAGCAACTATAATTTAAATAATTTTGTACTAGGAAATGAGTTGTCATGAAGACCATGAAGAGCATGAAGAGCTATAAATTAGCACACTGGTGTGAAGTCCATTTTAACATGAGTGCTTCTTTTTTTGACTCGGGACAGTCCTCATAGCGGCGACTTTTAAATGAGTGAATTTTTCACGAAAAACTTTTCAAACATTGTTTGGCCGAACAATATATACATTTTGTCTGAAAAGTTTGAATTTTTCGAGTATTCAGAGTTGGTCTCATTGTAAAAGTTGTTCATAATTATGAGTATAAAATTATCCTTCAGAATGTCAACACTCACTGGTACTAGCACAACAGTAACCATCGATAAGATACACCCGCCAAAAAAATGTTTACCTAATTATTACCTGGGCGGACCTGAAAGGCCGAGAATGCGATCCCTGAGGGGAAAACTTCCTGTAACAGGCTGCCACATTTTTCCTGAAGCATCTGAAACCACATATATTATGTCGCGCCAAGTTACAAGAGTCTAAAACAAGTAAAGTGCTGTAAACAATAAATCAGTAAGACTGTGGAGGCTACAATTTTATGTACCTACCTCCCCCCTTCCTTTGCCTACCTATAGTTCAGGTTGTTACAAAAGAGTAGGGCTACCACTATTCCATAAGATACTTTTTATTTAATGGCTTACGTTTGACTTAATCACACCGTGGTCAGTGACGATGTGGCCGATGGTGGTAATCACACCAAGCCTAGAACTCGTTCTCAAATAGAGTCGTCGGAACACACCCGAAGGTGCTTGGCGACAGATTTTCATTTTGAGGGTGGTACCAATCAGGCGGGTATTACAAAGTACTCTAGCACCATGCTGTGGTTTCCTCATGACGTTTTCCTTCAGCGAAGCTCAAGCTCTTTTTAGGATTCGCACCTGCGGCCTTCGTCTCGGCATTCGACGTCACTAACATTGAGCTATCATCGCCTAAATTCTGACTTCAGGACAAAATAATATAATTCTGAAGTGTAGTAACCCTATGCAAGTGTAAAATAGTATACAAGCGGAAGTAACGTAAAGGACGGGTAGAATATATAACTTTGTTTTACTTTATTAACCTGTATGTATAAATTAGAATAAAAATACCAAGGAACTAATAGGATAGTTGTATTGCGAAACTTGCGAGATAAGATTTGTACCTTACTCGAATGTATCATCGCCCTTCGCATTCGTCCACAACGTAATAGCATAGCAGTCAGTGCCGGTTTTAGCTCTACCAGCACCCTGGGCGAGATGTGATAACCCCCCCCCCCCCCTTCTCCTGCCAACAAAAGGGATTTTAAGCCATTATAGCCATTCATTTTATCTTTAGACTTGAGAATTTATTTATTTATTTAGACTCGAGATAGCAGGACTCGCTCATGAGCGACCGGAAATAAAGGTGGTGGGCCTGGCGCCCTGGGCGATCGCCGGTACTGATAGCAGTACTCTTAGTAGTATTGTAGTCATACTCATAGTAGTCTTCTCTCTCTGTAGTATAAAGTGCATAGAAGTAGAAGTAGCTATGGTATTTTCATAATAGGTACCTAATTCAATAAAAATGCAACTACACAAAATGGCGTACGATGAAAAACAACAATAACAACGTTACGCTTTAAAACGTTTTAAAAATACTCAAAATGGCGGACGGTTATGACGTCACTCGAACACATCCGGGTACGTTCAGCAATTCTGATATTTACCTCGAAATGAAGCTCATAATAGTGTTATAACGGGAAAATAGACGTGTTATTAGTTTCGAAAGTGGCCGGTTAAGGTTTCAAATGAGTTTTACTTTAGCAAAGCGTTCAGAGGTTCTTATATGGATGCAATGACACGTTCAATATGGATACAGATTAAATTGTATTTTTACCTACCTACTATTATTATAAAGGCAATGTATTTTTGTTTGTCTATTAGTTTTATTTTAACAAGACAATATGACCTGTATAGTCTCCATCTAGATTTTTTAGTGCGTTAACGAAAAGCTCATTAGTAAAATCATACTCTTTTAGAGCGATAGTAGGACGTAATACAACGCCCTTTAATTGCCCTTGGTTGGTAGCAAGCTGAGAAATGTAAAGCAGAAAATTAATAGTATATTTCACGTCACGAGAGATGAAATAAAAGGAGAGCGTGTCTGACTGACTGTTCGATCAATGGATGGATCAAGCTAAAATTTGGATAGCTGTTATGACGTAGGCATCCGCTAAGAAAGGATTTTTGAAAATTCAACCCCTAAGGAGGTAAAATAGAGTATTGCGGTGCAAGAAAGCATCAGCAAGCAAGACTTATTTCAAAAGTTACAACGATTACGAGTTAACATTAGGTGAATTTTAGTAATAAATAAGCGACAGACTCAGAATTCGAATCCATGAGTAATCCTACCAGATCTATAAATAAATAAATATCCTGGGACATTTTTTTCACACACGGTTCATCATGTCAGCTGAAAGACGTCCACTGCTGGACAAAAGCCTCCCCCAAGGATCTACACGATGGCCGGTCTTGCGCTACCCGCATCCAGCGGTTTCCCGCGACCCTCACAAGATCATCGGTCATCATCACACACGGTTATCTGATCCCAAACTAGGCAGAGCTTGTACTATGGAAACCAAATAACTTATATACTACATATTATATTAGATTTTTTTTTGTAAATACATCTTATATAGATAATTACACCAGTAGCGAGGGTTGAAATTATGACGAGGGTAAGCCGTTAAAAAAAAACCTGTAATTTTATGATTACGGTGTATTTTAAGCATGATAAATGTGGCTTTGAAATGATGAAAATGTGGGACTGGTGATTCCTAAAAGGTAAGCCGATGGGAATCGGCTTGTATGGACCCTTCGCCACTGAATTACACCCAGATTCAGGACAAACGGACATGTTCATGCACACAAATCTGCGGCGCAATAGGTGGTGTCTTAACCAACTGCGCCAACTGGCCCGTCAATAATAATCTCTGACTTTAAAGTATCACTGAATAACAGCCCCCAAGACCTGTCCTACTGCCACTACTGCTTCCCTAAACGTCACTTGAGAGCCTTTAATCCCCATCTTGTTATACCAGGTAGAAGTTAATTGCATTTTTATAAGGCCCCTGGCATAGCTTTAGTACTAGAAAATTGAATCTTACGACAATATAGGATCGCGAATGGTAGCAGTAGCAATTTAATGTCCCAGGTGAGTGTGTTTGTACGATATTAGATGCTTTTTTATTGTTATATTCTTGTTAATGCTATTACCGGCTTGCTATAAAAATATATATTATCGTAAAATAATCCAGGCTAGTTACAGTCAATAATTATTTTCTTGACTGCATTCATTTTTGTAATAAAAAACCCATATGAAGCAGCTAAGGTTCGGTTGCATATGGCGCGGTCATATAGTAAGGTTACGGTTATAGTTAACTTTAACCGTCGAAAGAAAGCAAACTGGGTTGCTCGTGTCACTTTAACTAACATTTTAACCGACCGAAGTAGATCGGTCATCGTAAAAATTAACCCTACAGTCAAAGCATGGTAAAAGAAGAAGAAAGAAAGAAAATATATTTATTTGACGAACACAAAAAAGTACAAGAAAACAACAATAGGCTAGTTGACAGTGACAAAAATAAATGACCAAACACTAACCAATGCATAAAACATGTAAAAAACATGTGGAAACATCAAATATGTTGTACATTTAATGCTTTTTATGATTTTAATTACCAATAGAATCACTAAGAATAGATCATTTGATGCGGTGAAACTATGACGTCATTGTGTAGCAAGTATTTCATACAAAATTCCTTATAAAGCCTTAAAAACGATAGGTTTTGACATTTATTAAAAAGTAGCTGATTTGATATGTCAGGAAACTAGCCTATTGGTAATGGTTATAGTAAGTACCTACGAGCAACCGACCCGAGTTTTCTTTGCCTATTGGTAGGTACGTCTATTTCCATGGTTACAAACATAAAAAATGCTCGTAATTACATTAAACATTTTTAATGGGACACAAAAAAAAAATCCGTAAGAAAAAATCTGAGATAGTCAACCCAGCTAACCGTGAAGCGCGTGAAATTACTAACACCCCTACAATTTCAGTCGCCGTCGTAAAAAGTGGTGTAAAAACTGCTGAAATTTATGTGTCGGAAGATCTGACAATGCGCTATTGCTTAGAGAACATAAAAATGGGTTCGTCTTCACTTTCCAGCGTCCCTGATTCGAGGGATAAAGGACCAACAAGAGTGTTAAGTAAAAAATCTTGAGGTTTGATTTAGTAACTGGCATTTTGGTGAACGTTTTATCCACGTAGAGTTATAACGCGGTTGGATTTCTTTAAGTTATTTTTCTTTTAGTTTCCACCCCGCGGTTTTACCCGCTTCTCTGAGGGATTTTATGTTTTCCCCGGACGTATTCCCGGCGTAGGAATAACATAGGATACTTTTCATTTATAAACGCCGAACTAAATGCAACATAAAAATTTAAGAAATTCGATGAGACAGTCTTTAGCATTAATATTTTCGATATTTGTTTCAAGAAAATCCGCTCAGTCGTTTGGAAATTATCACCAGTTTTCTAGTGAGATTCAGGGGTTTCTTAATTTTTTTAATTTTAGTTATTTACAGGTAAATATAACAATTAAAGAAATTAGTACCTAATATAAAGGATAAAGCGAGTAAAATCATGTTTGTCCTATTTATTGTTAGAAATAAAATAAATATACACACACTTTAGGTAAGTATACATAATATAAGAGCGGGTAATAGAGGTTGAAAGTATATATAGGATGTTCTTCTGTACGTGTGTTAAGTATTGAAATCCTCTCATACCGCTAGACCTATTTTTTGCGTGTGTTGGGGTGGGTTGAAAGATTTACAATTGGACCCACCCACCCAATAGGTGGCGCCATCGGGTTCCATGATATTTTTTAGGAATCGCGGGTTAAAATAAAACAAAAACACCTATTGATGCAAAAAATATAATGAGCTCGTAAAGCCTCTCAATAATTGTATGAATTATCCAACCTAGTGTTATATTGAGGGTACAAGTCATTCCAACTGTCTGTACCAATATTGGCGATGTCGTTCACCGTATACCCGCAGGACAGCTTCTTGCACTGAAAGACCAAAAACACGCGTATTTTAAAGGTTCTAAGGTTCTTTATTCAAGGAGCAGTTCTATTGGGTAATATAATCAACATACTTCAAACATGACACAAACAAATATATAGGTATATATGAAATAAGAGTGGAAAAGAAAATAAAACACATTCATTAGTAGTAATAAATACTACATAATTAAAATATTGTCTATTATTTTTCATAACTCCGCTCCAGTCAATGCTATGAAATATGTACCTATATATTTTTGGTTTTTCTTCGCCTGCATCCCTTAAGAGGTGGCTTTTTCCAAATCTCTTGGAACAAAGAATACAGAGAAAAACGCATTTCTCGTATAGCATCGCCTTAATAAAATAGATATGAAGAATCTTGGCTTATCCCTTGTGTGGCTGAGTCACAAAAGGATTCCCATGGTAGGACCACCAGACCTCATGGAGCAGGAACTTACAGCGATAAATATAACTATTTTAATATTCTCAAGTACATTTGATTACTTACTGTTGCAACACATTCATTTCCACGACACTAAAAAAGTCAAGAAATAAATAAAAATGAGCGGCTGCGGCTGGTGCGGAAAATTCTATATCCAAAAAATACGCTTCTATTGGCCCAAATTATTTATTTTTGCCTTTTGCGGTCGAGACCATGGGTCCTTGGGGGTCCGCGGCTCGCCGATTTTCTCGAACATTATCTTCAAAATTAATTGAGGTCACAGGGGACCGGCGGGCGGGGAGCTTTTTCCGCCGCGTTAGCTTGCCCTGGCCATACAAAGAGGGAACGCTGCCAGCCTTCTGGGAACCTTGCCGTTGATTGGCAGCAGGGGCCGCCTCGAGGAAAATTTGTATATATAGTTTGTATATTTGTTGTAAATAATTGTATATTATAGAATAAAGTTGAATAAAAATAATGTTATTTCATAAAATACTGTAGTGTGCAAATGTATATCATCAATTTATACAAATAATTCTCGAAGTCTTGGTCGAGGCAATATCTGAAGTGCAAAACAGACAGAACGGGCGTGATTGAGCAACAAAATTACAAACATGGCGTAACATAAACCTACCTACTGAAATACATTGTGTATCCAAGGTACGCCCCAAGCGTGTCACCCCCGTCCTATATGTTTTGCGTCTAAGACTCTTGGGGTTCGTAATATATTGTTATTATTGTTCGATATTGTATATTCTCCCAGCAAAATGATATAATTTATCAAAGCGTAGTCATACGTCAGTTTAATGTAGGTATAAACAAACCTACATCAAAGACAACGAAGAAGAAAAAAACCAGACAAGTGCGAGTCTGACTCGCGAACCGAGGGTTCCGTACACCGTGTCACAAAAAATGTATGCTTTTCTCAATTTTTCTGTGCTATAAGATGTTGCTTCGTACCAAATTTCAAGATTCTGAGTTCACGGGAAGAACCTGTAGGTTTTGTTTCCCTTGCGAGTGTCGAAATTTTGCAGATTTTAGAAGTTCGATTTTTTCACAGCTCTAAGGGACAGTACAGACCTATACCTGAGTATTTGATATGAATTTCAGCTTGATACCTCCACGCGTTCCTGAGAAAAAGCGTCTTGACAGACTGACAGACGGAAAACAAAGTGATCCTATAAGGGTTCCGTGTTTTCCTTTTGAGGTACGGAACCCTAAAAAGAAACAAAATTCTAGGTAAAACAGTTAAAAAAACCTCTGAACTACAAAAAATAAATGGAAAAAGTGAGAACGCAATACATACTCTGGAGTCGCAACTCATGCCGTCGCACTGAAAATTCAATACAAACAACATTCACACAAAGTGGGAATTCCTACAATGCACATTCGATAGCTTTAAATTAATAAATGTCTGGTATTCGTAAAGCGTGCTATAGAGTTGCTATAATAAAAAAAAACGTTTGAGAATTTATTTTAAACATTTTTTTGGGGGAAAGTTGTGCATAGATAGATAAATAATACTTTATTGCCACACCACAAAACAATTAAATGTATAAAATGGCCGGCCTTATCATAGTTAAGGGGGAGGCTTCGGTTGGAGCGCGAAATTCAAATTTTATCACGTTTTTTGTAAATTGCAGCTCAGTTATAGGTCGTAAGTTATCAACATATTATTTGCGAGAATAATGGTAGTATATTTACTGATTAATAACAAAATAAATCATCAACATATTCCTCCAAGGTATATTAGTGACATATACGACTATTTCATGAAAATGTTACTAATAAACCTTGGAAGATTGATTGATTGTGATGTGATTTCTTTTATTATTAATCAGTAAATATACTACCATTCTTCTCGCAAATGACATGTTGATAACTTACGACCTATAACTGAGCTGTAATTTGCAAAAAACGTGATAAAATTTGAATTTCGCGCTCCAACCGACGCCTCCACGTTAAGTAAATTCAATATTAATAAATTATTGTGATTTTTTCTTAAGTATTTCTCAATCTGTCGTCTGTAAAGCTAAGCCATTGCAAGGTAGAAATTTCAACTGCATACCTACAGAGTATAGGTAATGCAAAGTAAAGCCTTTATGGCTACCACTTTCAAATTCAAAATCTGTCACCAAGTACGTACTGTGTTCCGAAAGCTACACTTGAGAATCAGTTCCCTTCTAGGCTGTTTGTGCTTATCACTTTCGCGTGGTGAAATTATGGTAGACATGTAATAAATACATTAGATTACGTATCTTAAAAGTACCTGCGATGTGCACCTTTCTCCAATACACTGCAGATACAGAATAATATAATAATAATATAGATTAAAAATATTTAAGGTGGAGGAGTCGGTTGGAGCGCGAAATTCAAATTTTATCACGTTTTTTGTAAATTGCAGCTCAGTTATAGGTCGTAAGTTATCAACATATTATTTGCGAGAATAATGGTAGTATATTTACTGATTAATAACAAAATAAATCATCAACATATTCCTCCAAGGTATATTAGTGACATATACGACTATTTCATGAAAATGTTACTAATAAACCTTGGAAGATTGATTGATTGTGATGTGATTTCTTTTATTATTAATCAGTAAATATACTACCATTCTTCTCGCAAATGACATGTTGATAACTTACGACCTATAACTGAGCTGTAATTTGCAAAAAACGTGATAAAATTTGAATTTCGCGCTCCAACCAACTCCTCCACCTTAAATATTTTTAATCTATATTATTATTATATTATTCTGTAGCTTGGAGGAATATGTTGATGATTTCTTTTGACCTATAATTGAGCTGCAATTAGCAAAAAACGTGATAAAATTTGAATTTCGCGCTCCAACCGAAGCCTCCATCCCCCTTAAGGAGCAAGATAAACAGAAGAAGTGCCCCATATACAGGTTGATTTTGAATGGGTATATTAAGCCGAATACCTACTCTGGATATAGTAACTACATCATCCTACTAGTAATAATCATTAATGCGAAAGTTTGTGAGGCTGTAGGGATCATCGGCTCGACGGGGACTATCAGTGGCACAGATAGCTTATGTTATAAGAACCTAAACTATTCGATTGATATAATATATTACCATTGCCTTGCATCCTGGACCATGACACTGTAAACAATAGTCAAATATAAAAAAAGAGCCTTGAAAGACAAAAATGTGGGACCACCGAACTATACAGAACCCAACGCAAAAAGAATTATCAAAATCGGTTCATAAGCAAAAAAGTTATGCATGAACAAACATTAATTGTTCATGCATAACTTGAGAACTCCCTTTTTATGAATTGAGAACTCCCTTTTTATGAATTGAGAACTCCCTTTTTATGAATTGAGAACTCCCTTTTTATGAAGGAGGTTAAAAATGTTAGTTAGTAACAAAAACAATACACAATAGTTAGATCATCGTTGTCAAATTATTAACCAATACAATTGCAGCAAACTGACGAGACGTACATTTTGTGCAATTCTATTGGTTATTAATTTGATATCGTTTTTCTGGGTAGGCCCACTGGCTCGGTACACTTAGTCAGGAGATAAATAATAATTAGCGAAAACTTATCAGGATTAGCGTCAGTGATAACAAAATGCATTATCATGTTATCAGAATTTTGAAAGATTACGTACTAATAATATAATATCCTGTGAGACGATGTACTGTTTTGATGTATGGTAAAACTTGAAAGATCTGTTTGATTTGATTACATTCTAAGTTTTCGCTTAGGTTAGATATTATATTGTTATAACCTGTTGGGCGTAGATTTCCCTTCATAGTGGACAACCGTGTGACTTTTGAAAATTTCATGTGGAATAACAAAGTTAAGTGACCTCCGCTGTCAGATGGCCGACGCCCAATAGGTACTTATAAAACGCAAGTTCAAAGATGCAGCGTGGAGGGTCGCGGGAAACCACTGGATGCGGGTAGCTCAAGACCGGCCATCGTGGAGAACTTTGGCGAGGCCTTTGTCCAGCAGTGGACGTCTTTCGGCTCACATGAATACTTATAAATATTTTAAAAAATCATCTATTTATATTTACTTGCAATAATATAAAATATAATGTGTCATATTGAACCAACTCCCAATTAATGTAGTCGGATCCCTGTCTGGGCTAATTCAGAGACAAATAAAAAAAAATTAACTAGATACTTTGCGGAGGGGAAGTATGCGGTGTCGGACTCCAATAGTCTGTAATGGCATTTTTTGTTTTTGCCTATTGTTATTAATATTTAATTTACGACTCCTTGGGGGTAAACAATCTTGTGTCAAGATTTTAAGCCTCCATGTATAAGTGTAAATACTTTTTTTGTGTGATGCTTTGAATTAAACAGTTTTAATTTTTTTTTTAATGGTACATATAGGTAACTGAACTTACAACAGCAGCACAGGATTCGCCGACACACTGAAAAATTAAAAAACTTACCGTAAGCTTTCACCCTGCGTTTATTAGCTTTGTATTGCTTTGAACGTTAAATGGCTTGATAAAATAGCTCAAAAAATAAAAACGGGTGGCTGTATTGAAGATTTTGCCATTATATTTTGTATGGACAGGGCAACCTGACGCTCCACCTTAAAGAATACTTACGCCTACTTTGCAGGTATCCCCAGAACACTGTAATTACATAATAAATATATTTTAAATTCGGCTTGCAAGTCTGAGGCTGAGATCTATAGAGCGTGCTTAGACTTTGCTCAGACTTTAATTAGGGTATAAACCTACGTAATAAAGTAAATATTTGTGTGTTTTAATTTGTAGCTGAGTTTTTGGGAAATCGTCGATTGAGTGCACTTAAGACTTTGCTTAGCACACACTCAGAGGATTCGAAGACTGCATTTTAAATACCGACTTTTTACGGTAAAGTCTGAGCAAAGTCAAAGTACGCTCTATAGATCTCAGCCTTAGATTTGTATTCTGTACGGAAAAAGCTAAGAGCGAATGCACATACAAAAATAAAATACCGAAGCAATTTTACTATCCTACTAATCATAAAAATGCTGAAGTTTGTGAGGAGGGATATTTGTTACTCTTTCACGTAAAACTTACTGATCGGATTTGGATGAAACTTGGCATATAGGTAGTTCATACCCTGGAATAACATATGCTACTTTTTATCAGGGGAAAACATAATACCTCGGGAACGCGGGTGAAACCATGGGGCTGAAGCTATGATACTTACACGAGTTTGACACCCACTTGAGAAACACTGTTAACGAATTATTAGTTTAGATATTTTTTTTACTCATACATTTTTTTAGTCACAAATAATTTCGCACTCCCCACCGAATAATATGGAAATCGTAAATTCTAAATTTTACAGGAAAAAATAAAAACTGTTTTATGCATATATCTCAGCACGGGTGGATCCTATGATAGCCATTTATACATCACAACAAAGCTATTTTTTTACAGTCTGTTTTATTTTGTGTTCTTTTTTATTAGTGTAACAAAATTAAGATTTTGACGAAAATAATGTTACCAAAATTGTAGTGCAAAGCTATAGTATGCAACACATCATTACGATATTATTCGCGTGTAAACTCAACGATGTCGTAGTCAGAATAATACGGTGCAAAAAACCTACCGGCAATATGATATTCATTCATTACGTACCGACACCATTGTAATATTTTATTATACAACCCGCTTAATTTATAAATAGTTACTATTTTGATACCGTGATTTCGATTTTGCACAAGTATCTGTCATGTATTGTAAAACGACATTACCAAATCCAGTAAATAAAAATAAAACACGAATATAATTGTTTTATACTTTACGTGGAACAAGTAAATGCATTTCTTACGCGAATAATATGGTAATCGCCGCTTACCGAAAAAGTTAAAAATTGCATAATCTGTATGATATGATTCGTGAAAAAGTGTGTTCATTACGGTACCATTGAAATTATTGTACTTTTATAAATAAACATAGAAAAATTACAAAAAAAACAATACTAGATGTAATGAATGTTCTAAACATCGAATATGCAATAAAACGAAAACTACCGTAGCAATACCACATTACCATATTATTCGGTGGGGGGTGCGATTTTATTATATCTATGTAATGAAATATTTTTTATTCAAATCATATCCTACTTATGAATTATTAGGTACTCTAATGGACGGTTCGGAAGGTTACTTTTGCTGAGAAGAGCCGGCAATAAAATAAGCAAAATCACTCTAATTTTTTTTCTGAATTCCGGCATGTCGTACTTTCAATACTATAAACTTTAAACAATGTACCTTGGTAATGAACTATAATAAACTATCAACTTACTCGTGCTTCGCAGCCATCTTCTCCGCACTAAATATAAAATAAAACTATAAATACTTAAAATTGTTATTGAAAATGTCGCTATTTATGTTATTTGTACACAGAAATTGGCACAACATTATGGCACTTAAATTTAAAATAACTTATGTAAAAAAAAACAGACGTTGAACGAATATTTTATGCCATATTCTTTTACAAACTGTTGGTTAGTTTGTAAGGTTATCTATAGGCCAAAGAACCTTGATTAAAAGAAGGGTTCCTTTTGAGGTATTATATAGTACGTAACATAAAAATAAAAAAAAATTAACCTCATTATCGTGATCAGTGTCAGCATTAATGATGGAGTACGCGAGCCAGTCCCCCGTGGTGGAGTTCCTAAAATCAATGTTAGTAAGCACTGTCCGTAGTATTGATTCATTCTTATTTATTTGTATAGCAGGAGCCGGTCGTACAGTCTGAAACAATTATATTATTTTTGGTATCCCTTTGTTTCGCATAACTTTTTTAATACTAATTTATTTTGGCATAATGAGTAAAACCATAACTTTTAATGACATGTCTTATGCTACTAAATAGTAAGCTTGTTAATCGTTATGCTAACATTAGATATGGAAAACACGATTATGCCTAAACATTTATGCGTAACTATTATTATGCTTGCACATTATTAGGATAAGTAAAATTTTAGCTTATGACGTATCAGCTAAGATAGGATTTTTGAAAATTAGGAGGTAAAATAGGGGGAATGCTCGTATAATACGAGTGATAATACGTTTTTGAACTTACAGTCAAACCAAAACGTGCTGGATCATGATCTATTATAGGCACATATACCGTTCCCTGTAATTAAATCACTTTATTTTTAATTATTCATTATAGAGACAGCAAATTAATAAATGAATCATGAAATTAGTAATTACTTATTGTCAAACTGTTCATGGTAATATATTTTTGCTCGTGACTGTACTTGCTATAATTTTTCATGGTAATAAAGTGAACCGCATATTGTTGCTATTATTTTAATATAAACATGAACAATAACAAATAAAACTACATCTTTTTTTACTTGTAAATATTGTAAATAGAGTATGTATAGGATAATTATTATTTACTAGATTCCACCCCGCGGTTTCACCCGCGTTCCCGAGGGATCTTATGTTTTCCCGGGATTAAAAGTATTATATGTGTTAATCTAGGTTATAAACTATCTGTGTTCCAAATTTCATCCAAATCCGTTCAGTAGTTTTTGCGTGAAAGAGTAACAAACATCCATCCATCCATCCATACTCACAAACTTTTGTGTTTATAATATGAGTAGGATAATATTGCTAACATTTATAACAAACTGTTTATTTTTTCCGGTTGATTGGTCCTGAAAAATAAATTATAATTAATTAAACCATCACTTAACCTTGCTCTTTAATTTCAGTCATATTTTATTAGGTATTTATATAAAAAAAACTTTACCGTAACTTTCGCTAGACCATCGTTGGTTTCGGGCTATAAAAAAAAACATTAAAAAAAATTATGCAATTTTTTTTTTGTAACTAGAGCGAGTAGAAGCTAGTCCAAAATATAAAATGTACTTTTTCATGTATAAATAATAGTTTGAAATTTTAAATATAATTTACTAGTCAATAAATTACAATACAAGTGCAACAATAAAATCATTCTATAATATAATTATTATAATGTAACAAAATTACTAAACTAATTTAATTTAATTTACTAGTATAATTATAATGCTATGGTCAATTATTTAATTGATGTATTCATTTTATTTCAGTTAACTTGTTTCCATAGTACAAGCTCTGCTTAGTTTGGGATCAGATAACCGTGTGTGAAGAATATCCCAGGATAGATATTTATTTTATTATTTTACGAAACCTTACCGAGTTGTAGTTCACCCAACGAATCGGTGATCCCAAATCATCCTGAAAAATAAAATTATAATGTTATCATAATGCAAACTAAAGTGCAATAATATAATATTTATTTTATTTTCATAATTTGTCGTTATAGCGTATATATAGCGGTAACAAAAATACTTCCACATGCTGTGAAAATGTCAACTGTCTACCTAATCAGTAGATGAGATACCGTCCGCTGACAAACGGACGAACGGACAGCGGACGCTTAGTAATAGGGTTCGGTTGACTCTCTTTAGGTATGGAACCCTAAAAAGCGACTACAACATACATTCTATTTTTATTTTACTATGTACTATAGGCATAGGCCTTGGTATAAGCCTATGTAAGACCACAATCTTACTGTGGTCAGTTGTGATGGTGAAGGTGATAAGCACATAAAGTCTAGACGGAAACTGGCTCTAGATTTTTAAAATGAAACCTTGTTTATTGAAATCAAAAGATATATTTTTCAAAAAAGTCATTAAATTCGATATATTCATTTTTGGAAAAATAAAATACACAGCGAAATAATATTTTAATCAAAGCTTGCCCAGAAAATAGTCAGTCCCAGGTACATTTTATTTAACCTCGCCCCAAATTTCCCTCGGGTCCTCAAACTAAACCCCCATGCGTTTAACTGACGAAGGCTTGTTAATAATAAATTGCATAGTTTTGGGCTCATTTTTGAAATTAATATTATTTTCTTCAGTTCAGAACAATTTAAAATGAATTACATTATTAATGAATACTACATATTTAATAACATAATAACTAAAATAATTCTAAACTACTTGTAAATGTAAAAAAAAACTAGGGGAGGGTTTTTTTTAGTTGTAGTTTAGTATTATTTTTAGTACTCCTCCCCTGGTGGCAGAGTACTAAGAATGCTGGCAGCATTGCCTCGATGTATTGCGAGAATTATTCTTTGGGTTAAGTAGTCGCCAGCTCTGGGATACCGCGTAACTTCTACCAATGGTTTAGAGATTTCTCTAACAGCTCTAATATTATACGTTACTCGATATATTTCTTCAGTTACTTTTGTAAAGGGTCAACACATATCTCAAAACAATAGGAGTAAGCTGAGAGGGTCAATATATACACTTCTCATCAGAAAAATCGAAAGACCTTGCAAGTTTATGTTTTGTAAGGATTATCTCAGAAAAATATTTATTTAGGAATATATGTCCATAAAAAACGGAAGTGTTTCGATTTTTCTGATGAGAAGTATATTTTCTAGTGTGAAATACTAGCCCAAACCAGGAAACAACTAATTTGTGATATAGCCCATTTCATAAACAAACATTACTCACCATTTCAGGAAAAACTAGTGGCACATTTGAACTCGTTTTCATTGCAGGCTTCTAAGACACAAAAATATTTTACCCTTAGGCTTAGTTATGGAGATACAGTTCAGTACGTAAAAGCAGTCGTGTTTTTTTAATCTTCATCTTTGACTCGTCGTGTTTAGTATTAGTTTGACAATTGATTAAAACGAATAATGCAAAAAAATGCATTTTGTTAACAATTTATTTATTTACTAGATTCCGCCCAGCGGGTTCATCCGCGTTCCCGAGGGATGTTATGTTTTTCCGGGATAAAAGTAACCTATGTGTTAATCTAGGTTATAAACTATCTGTGTTCCAAATTTCATCCAAATCCGTTCAGTAGTTTTTGCGTGAAAGAGTAACAAACATCAATCCATCCATACTTACAAACTTTCGCATTTTTTTTTTAATTTTGGCTTCACACTTCGTGTATTTTGCCAGTGTCAAGTTGAGCAATGTAGGTATTTTTATATTCTTCATGTATTAAATTCTCGTCAATCGTCAAGTTTCAAAGTTCAAGTCATGTTAAATCTTCTTCGAGTCATAGTCAGTCAGTTTAGTTAGGTTTTAGTACAATGGTAGCCGTTCTACTAAAACTTTTCATGGACTTCTTGAGACAACTTGAAAAGCCACTATACACGTAATCATTTCATTTCACTTCACTGGTGCACTTGTATTGATCTTTATTGGACAAAATACCACCGATAATATTCAAAAAAACTCAAAATACACGATTTTATGAAAATAAAACGAAAACGCAACGTCACTTCGCAAGTTCCCGCCAAAAAGTCAACTTTCGCATTTATAATATTAGTAGGATTTAAATGTATACAGGCTGATTTTTAAGTACCATCCAAATTTCCAGGTATTATTGTATTCATCATTATGAACAACTTTTACTACAAGACCAACCCTGAAATCAGGAAAAAAACAAATTCAAAACAAAAAAGTGATTAAAACATCAGCCTGTATGATTAATATGGATAAGTATTTAATAATTTACTATTATTGGGGCGGCTACTTTTTGATATGCAAAATTCTGTAATAAATAAAAATACAATAACTTTAAACGAGCAATACTTGTATATTTATAAATTTCATGTAGGTATCTAAGAAACAGCTCTACTGACTTTTTTTACTATGTATAGGCCCTTGGCCTATGTCTGACTACAATCTCACCGTGGTCAGTGATGATAGGTGCTTGGCGATAGATTTTCAACTTGATGGTAGTTATAAATCTGTCGCCAAGCACCTTCAGTGTATTCCAACAGCTTCACTTGAGAGCCAGTTCCCTTCTAGGCTTTGTGTGCTTACCATCATTGGCCACATCATCACTGACCACGGTGAGATATAAGTATAGTTAAAAAAACAAATTTGAGTCCTATAATTATGGTGGTAAAATTGACAGTTACTTTACCTTCTGCGGCGCAGTAATCGCTACCATTGAAGGTGGATTCTAAAACAGATAGAAATCAACTAATTATACTAAAATATTTAATAATGTAATTATTTAAGTAAGTAATATAAAAGTATAGTAATATATTCATAAAAAGAATACTAAATAATATAATATGATAATGGGAAACTTAAAAAGTAATAGCAATTATATTTAATATATTTTCAGAATTTTAAAGATTTAAAAATAATTAAAAAAACTTAAATAGAATACCGGAATATTATTTTGAAATTGTTGCCGTGGAGGGTTAGGCATCGGTGAATCGTTTATCCCCAAATTCTGCAAAACAAACAAGTAGAAATTAAACTAAATATTTTTTTGTAAAGGTTTACACAAAAATAACACTGCGTGAATGTGAGTTTTTTTGTTTTTTACCTCTTAACGCCTCAACAGCATAACCAATCGTGATGAAATTTGGTACCCAGATAGGTTATGGCATTGAAAAAGCACATGCTACTTTTTATCCTAGGTACACAGGTAAAATCGCGGGGGAAGACCCACAAAATAAATACTTGCTGTTTCTTGCCGGAGTCTTCTCAGTTGTTACGATCCGGTAGTCAATTGTAAATTTCGACGTTCATATAAGTGCCAAATATACTTATAAACGACGCCTATAAACATTTTTTGAGTTTGAGTTTGACAAGTCGATTTATAGTGAAAAAATATGACAAATTAATTTCAGATATGATGCTCCGTCGAAATTAGTCCCCTTGGTATTGCAAGTGACTATAGGTTTCAGTAACTGCTAATTATCTATTAGGTGGCCGAGTGCTTGTTCTCAGTATAAGAATATATCTTGAAAAAGAGATCTACTCAACTGAGTTAACATTTTCTATCAGATCTGGGAACGACAGTTGCTGCAACGGGTTGCGCGGCAATGGTTCTTCCTTCATTGGTTGGATGTTCTGAAGAAATAATGTCACAAATTGTTATAATGTTACAAATTGTTATAATGTTACAAATTGTTATAATGATACAAATTGTTATAATGTTACAATTGGTAATAATGTTACAAATTGTTACAATCGGTAATAATGTTACAAATTGTTATACTGTTACAAATTGTTATAATGTTACAAATTGTTATAATGTTACAAACGGTTATGTTATAATTGTATGTCACCGCAATCCCACCATGGTAAGTGTCCCAATGCAAGCACAGCTGATGGCTCAAAAAAATTAAGGTCATTGACAGTTTGATAGTATGGGATAGGACCTTCTCAAGTTTACATATAAGACGCACCTCAATTGTAAGTGGCGTGTTAGTGTATGAAAGTTTTACATAAATATAACATACGTTTTCCAATCTAGCTCTCAAAGCATTTTGTTCTTCCACTGCTTGCTGCAAAATTGAAATATTACAGCTCAGTTGGTTAACAATTTAATTTGTCATATATTGGGGGATCAAAATCTACATCTTTTTAATATAAACGCATCTGTTGGTTGACTCGTCAGTGGTGGGTGGCCCTAACTACAATATAATTCCAGGAACTGTTATTCAAGGAGTTAAAGGTGACATGGGTACATCAAGACTAATAAGTTTTATTCTATGACTTTTTCCAAAACGTAATAAACCCCAAAAAAAAATTTTTTTTTAGTTTAATGGGTATTTCTATCAATCGTTCTACAAATCATATTCTGCTTCGTATGTATGGGAAAATGGATGAACCAATGTCGCCTTTAAAAGATTTTTCGTTAGCTACCTCTGATGCGGGTACCGCAAGACCGGCCGTCGATCATGGAGATCCTTGGGGGAGGCCTTTGTCCAGCAGTGGACATAGGGCTGATGTGATGATGATGATGATTAGTGACCTTGTATATATTACTTACTCGTAACGGTGAGAGTTTAGCTTGCATGTTATATTGAATTTGCTGGAAAATAGGACAGATTTAATTATTGGAAGTACCTGGGGTTTTTATTTGTGTAAATTGGCGTGTGTATAGGAACGCTTAAATAAATAAACTTTAAAAGCAAAACATTATCTAAAATACGATATTTTATCGAAATCTCTTCTACTTCTTCTGTTTGTTTGAACGCGCTTATCTCCGGAGTAACTGGTCCGATTCGAAAAAATCTATACGTATATTGGTGAAAATAATTTCAAAATCCGTTGCCGGGTTATTAAGAGCTAGTGGATAACAGACAGACAGACGCGGAGTCTACCTCCTTTTATACTAGGTATGTAGTGATCCTGTGCTTATGTTATATTTAGGTATACTCACCATTAATCTTTGATAAGCAAGAGCCTTTGCTTGCTCTGGAGGCATCTAAAAAAACAATCCAACCTGAATGTTGATCTATTAAGGTGATGCCTTCGGTTGGAGCGCGAAATCCGAATTTTATTACGTTTTTTGCTAATTGCAGCTCAGTTATAGGTCGTAAGTTGTCAACATGTGTTTTGCGACAAGAATGGTAGTATATTTACTGATTAATAACAAAAGAAATCATCACTGTTTCTTAAACGAATGAGCTTTTATATAAGCAAAAAAAATATATCATGCGTACTCCCGTGGGGAAACTAAAGTTCCCCACGGTTTCATTAGTCGGAACAAACAGACAGACAGACAAAAAATGATTGTTTTTTTTTGGTATAGTACCTAAGTACCTATATATTTACCTAAGTATTTATTATAAAGCGGTTATTTTGTCATTACAAATAGATACAGATTAAACTTACAGGACGACTCTTTCTTTTCGGTGGTGCCTGTGAAATGTAAAAATATATATTTTTTGTCTCATTTATTCGTACAATACTTTTAGAGCTTTATTATTAGGACTTTTTGAATGTGTCAATGAATCACAAATTAGTTCTACCTATGTAAATTAGTCATAAGTATGTAATTTATTTTAAAAAATGTTTTTTTTTTTATACTACTAAGGTAGCAAGCAAGCATACGGCTCACCTGATGGTAAGTGGCTACCGTCACCTATTGCCATTTGCAATACCAGAGATATTGCCAATGTGTTGCTGACCTGTTACGATGCCGAGAAGGCAAATTGGCTCTCAAGTGCAAATGCCGGAACACACCGGTAGGTGCTTGGCACAATTTTCAACTTGAGGGTGGTAGCCAGCCAGGCGTACCTATGTTATTATAATAAACAAACAATAGGTACTTAAAACATTATATGTACCTAGTTAACATAATAATGTTTTAAGTATTTAAAATACTAAGGGTGGGTTGCATTGCACCATCCAACGTTATCGTTAAATTGTCAGAGCAACGGTTTTGCTAGCAAAACTAGACAATTTAACGATAACGTTGGATGGTGCAACCCATCCTAATTATCTTTTTTTTATTTTTTGTCATGTATGTAACAATCCTGTATAGGTTTGTAATATTTTATTGGACAATTATAACTCAATATCGGCCAAAATGTCGCTTAATGCGTTTATACTTTCACCCCTCGATATGATATTTATGTTAACATTTTTATGTTTACAATATTTTGTACATTTTATGATACCGATCTTTTTCATCTGAGAATAAAAAGAAAAGAAAATTAATAAGAAAAATCTCACTGGTTCATCTTCGTCTCTCCAGTACATATCCATCTGCAATAAACCTTTATTTATTAATAAATATATCATGCTTAAAAAAAATAAAAATATATGTTTTTTATATTAATAAATTTTATGATAATTTCCATTTTTTAACCAACTTCAAAAAAAGGAGATGGTTATCTCTATTTATGTATTTATCGCTTTTTGTTTATTAACCGATTTTAATAATTATTTTTGCGTTCGGTTTGTTTAGCTCCAAGATGGTCCCATTGGTCATATTATTTTAATTTTATTGTATTTGAGGGTTTTACTCTTTTTGTTAAAAGTTACACTTTTTCAAAACGAGAAAATTATGTTTATACGAGTGTAGGTACTTGTTTGTGTAATTGAATAAAACATATTTACGCCAATACTAGCCCGGGTGTCCCATTTTCTTCCCCGATTGGTTTCAGGTTGATATTGCTGTGGAATAATCAACGTATTTGGCTAAAAATCTTAAATTTTCTATATTTATTACCTATTTCCTTGTTTGTTAGACTAAGATTATATCGCTATGACAGATTTTCTTTACAAATAGTAAAAAAAGCGCCATATTTATTTAGGTCTACCATAAGTTATACAGCGATTAAGAAATTTTATAATAACGATGATGACTGGTTTAAAAATAATTACTTCTGTTTAGTCCGTCAGTTAGGTTTGGGTTGGTATTTGTTCAGGGTTTGTGACGTCACGATTCTGTAAAAAGTGTAATAAGACGAGACGTCACGCGAAATTGTAACACATTGTATCTTTATTGTCCGGTAAGGTTGCATTGTCCGGTAAGGTTGGAGCAGCCATCAGAGGCTACCAACTTTAGTCCTTTCAAAAAAAACATTGTATCTTCGTTCATTTTTGTTTTCCGAACTAAAGAAAAACAATGTTTGCTATTCTAACTGACAGACTAATTAGATTTTTTTGTCATCATCTCTATTAATAGATAATATTAAATAATAATTCAATAAAAACATATTTACGCCAACAGGGCTTTCCCATTTTCTCCCCTGATTGCTTTCAGGTAAATATTGCTGTAGAAATAATAATAAAATATTCAAATTCAAAATCAAAAACACATTTTTTCAGTTTAGGCCCTAATAAGGCATTTATGAACGTCAACAGTTACAGTTTTACAATAGACTCTACTACCGGTTCGGAATACACTTGAACTGAGAAGACTCCGGCAAGAAACTCAGCAAGGCTTCTTTTTTTTTTAAATTTATGTATGTAATTACAGTTTTTGTCTTAAATATACATAAACTTCATACAATTATCACTTGTACATTTTATGATACCGATCTTTTTCATCTGAGAATAAAAAGAAAAGAAAATTAATAAGAAAAATCTCACTGGTTCATCTTCGTCTCTCCAGTACATATCCATCTGCAATAAACCTTTATTTATTAATAAATATATCATGCTTAAAAAAAATAAAAATATATGTTTTTTATATTAATAAATTTTATGATAATTTCCATTTTTTAACCAACTTCAAAAAAAAGAGATGGTTATCTCTATTTATGTATTTATCGCTTTTTGTTTATTAACCGATTTTAATAATTATTTTTGCGTTCGGTTTGTTTAGCTCCAAGATGGTCCCATTGGTCATATTATTTTAATTTTATTGTATTTGAGGGTTTTACTCTTTTTGTTAAAAGTTACACTTTTTCAAAACGAGAAAATTATGTTTATACGAGTGTAGGTACTTGTTTGTGTAATTGAATAAAACATATTTACGCCAATACTAGCCCGGGTGTCCCATTTTCTTCCCCGATTGGTTTCAGGTTGATATTGCTGTGGAATAATCAACGTATTTGGCTAAAAATCTTAAATTTTCTATATTTATTACCTATTTCCTTGTTTGTTAGACTAAGATTATATCGCTATGACAGATTTTCTTTACAAATAGTAAAAAAAGCGCCATATTTATTTAGGTCTACCATAAGTTATACAGCGATTAAGAAATTTTATAATAACGATGATGACTGGTTTAAAAATAATTACTTCTGTTTAGTCCGTCAGTTAGGTTTGGGTTGGTATTTGTTCAGGGTTTGTGACGTCACGATTCTGTAAAAAGTGTAATAAGACGAGACGTCACGCGAAATTGTAACACATTGTATCTTTATTGTCCGGTAAGGTTGCATTGTCCGGTAAGGTTGGAGCAGCCATCAGAGGCTACCAACTTTAGTCCTTTCAAAAAAAACATTGTATCTTCGTTCATTTTTGTTTTCCGAACTAAAGAAAAACAATGTTTGCTATTCTAACTGACAGACTAATTAGATTTTTTTGTCATCATCTCTATTAATAGATAATATTAAATAATAATTCAATAAAAACATATTTACGCCAACAGGGCTTTCCCATTTTCTCCCCTGATTGCTTTCAGGTAAATATTGCTGTAGAAATAATAATAAAATATTCAAATTCAAAATCAAAAACACATTTTTTCAGTTTAGGCCCTAATAAGGCATTTATGAACGTCAACAGTTACAGTTTTACAATAGACTCTACTACCGGTTCGGAATACACTTGAACTGAGAAGACTCCGGCAAGAAACTCAGCAAGGCTTCTTTTTTTTAAAAATTTATGTATGTAATTACAGTTTTTGTCTTAAATATACATAAACTTCATACAATTATCACTTGTAGAGGGGGCTGCAAGTGCAGAGAGAAGCTACTACAACCATGTATTCTGAGCCACCTTATAGTAGTATTATTAACGTATATAGCTAAAAACTATTTTTTTTAATTCATTTTCCTTTAATGTTGGACTCAGGTTGTATATCGCTTTGAAAGATATTCTCTATAAAAGTTATACGGCAATTGAGAATTTTTATAATTACTGGTTTCCTAATTGCCCAAATATATCTGATATTTGGACATCTGCGTGCTCTAATATATTTTATCCTGACTGTAAATAGTTTAGAAATAGATAAAATCAAATAATAATTAAGAATTTATATTTACGCCAATACTAGGAGATGCCCATTTTCTCTCCTGATCGGTTTCAGGAAAATATTTCTGTAAAATAATAATAAAATATTAACGCACGTGGCTAAAAAAAATTATTTTAATCAGTATATGTACCTACTTTATAACAATCCTTATTTCCTTTTTTGTGGATTAAGATTTTATATCGCTTTGACAGATTTCCTATATAAAATAGTAAAAACCGCCATATTTATTAAGTGTATAAATTATCTAAGGTAAACGTCCCTGTGCTCGACAGTGTCCCAATACTTGACATTTTTAACCTTATTCCATAGCGACAGAGGTGACAAATGGGTGTCAACTATTGGGAATTAGGATGTCGAGCATTGGGACGTTTACCTTACGGCGGCTGTAAAAAAATATAAATACCGGTTTCCCAGCCTGAAAATAAAAATGAAGAAAAGAAAATCATTTTTTATTATATTTTTCATTTTCAAAGAATCGTAAATTTTTTTTGCTACAGCACACCAAAATAAAAATATATATTTTTTTTATAAATGGAAAGTGATAGGTGATACTGATGATGTGCTTGGCGACAGATTTTCAACTTGATTGGTAGCCAGATGAACTTTTCTTGTATGAGGGGTGAAAGGCTAATTGTTTTAAGCGACATTTTGGCCGATATTGAGTTATACACATATTCGGAATCAGCGATTTCTTCTGCGTTATATGAGCCAGGTGCCTGAAAAGTTCGTAAAATGTCGCTTAAAACAAATAGCCTTCACTCCTCATATAATGTTTTCTCTCACACAGGATTATTGATGATGACGTAGACGATCTGTAGAATTCGGGCTAACTTACCCTCCCTAAATCATCCTGTATATTATAATTTCAAAAAAGCTTTCTATGTCTTTCCTAAATTAAATAATAAAATATATACATTTTATTACCCTTTGGACGGTATTCTCATCTGTAATTTTTTGTACCCATCTCTGTAAAAATAATAAAATCCTGAATGAAAATACTTTAGTCTTTATCATGAATTATGGAAAACTATAAAAATACGTTAATAACGTTACCTTCCAGTCGCGAGCATTCTCCTCCCACTAAAACACAAATCATTAATTATCATATCTAATATAGGTACATGTCTACCCTATTAATAGACTGTAAGAACGTAGAGAATTAACTTTATTACTTAAATTATGTTGTGCTAAAAATAAAGTAAGGTGGATGGGCCGAATTTCGAATTTTTTAGTCGTAATAAATTAAAACGCACGAAATAAGTAGGTACCTATTATTAGGTATTCATTAAATATTTTGCGGACCATTTCACCTTGTTATATTTGTTTTTCCACATGAAATTTTCAAAATAGGTAAGTTCCCAGAAACAAAGGCGTTTAAATGCCGTCACACGGTTGTCCACTATAAATGGAAATCTATTAAAGCTGTATTAAATGGTGGCGACGCCCAACAGGTTATAACGTTTTATAAATAAGTAAAGACATACATTCTTCATAACACTTGCACCTTGAAGACTTTCCTGAAAACAAAATGAATCTATTACGCTTGGCGACCACTAGGGCGTCGACGTGCGACGCTGAATCGAGCCGCCGAGATGCATTGCAATAATTTTATATTTCTATACAGAATTAAAGAGTGAACGAGGTATATTTCTGAGGTATTTAATATTTTGAACTTTATTTTGAAAAGAGAAATTGCTGAGTTTATTGCCGGCTCTTCTCAGGAAAAGCTACCTTCCGAACCGTGCAGACAATTCATAAGTGCCTGTGAAGGTCTATTTGAATAAATAATATTTCATTTCATAGATTACGATGATAGAATTGTAAATACATACCATATCTCTATTATATCTCTCGTAGAATTCATCCCACTGAAACATAAAATTGTTTTTTTTTTTTACGTTCAACTGGGTCGAATAGAGCTGTCATTCTTTTTTCTATAATGTCATCTGCGGCCGTAAAAAGGCGGTACGGGCAATATTGCTATGCAATTCATATCTCGAATTTACAGAAGAGTCAAATGTTTTTTAAATATTTTTTGATGAAAATGAAAATCTAAAATTATTTACATTTTCACAAAATTTCCAACTTAGAATACTTACACCATAATCTGCTGTAAATTCCAGAAATTAATTGCATTAGCAATATTGCTCGAGCGACCGTTTTAGCCCCCCTGGTGTACATGGTTTTATTTCATTTCAATTCATGATTTAGGTAAATAAGATTTTATACACTTGTTTATTACCTGCAGTGCTAAATGAGGTGGAAATGTTTAATAATAATTATGAAAAAAAAAACACGATGGGAACAACAAAACTTTTCATACAAAACATCAATCTTGCTCGATCAAAATGTTTGTTTAAATGAAAAGATTATGGTTTTAATTTTTTTTGGTGATATTACCGTTATTCTCTGAGTTAAAAGTAAGATGTTACCTTGTTATATTGAGTTATCTTTTTGAACTAAAAAATAAAAACAATGGTGTTAAAAAAAATGCAATTTATTTTAATTTACTGGCATACGCTCACATTCGGCAATGATTAATATAATAAATTCAATATACCATGTCTTCCATATCAAGAGGTCCATAATCTGGATACGGTCTGTTATAATTCTTTCGTGTCTGGAAATTAAAAAAAAAATTGGTTTTCAACGCAAAACCTTTTAGGACGACTTTGGTTCAACAAGACTGACAACTTTTGTTTTAAGACTTTTTCTAATTATATGAATTTTTCATTTTTGTTTAATCTTCTTAATTTAATATAAACTTTCTCTAGGCATTCACAGAGCTATAATACGAACACAGCATGAGGAAAATTTATAGAAATCCCGACTAAAACAAAAAAAAAATCGTGGGGATAGTCGTATTGGCAAAAGTCATAGAACTAAAGTTATTAGTCTTGATGTACTTCTAGGTAGCCCGCGAAATTAAAGTTTTTTTTTTATACTACTAAGGTAGCAAGCAAGCATACGGCCCACCTGATGGTAAGTGGTTACCGTCGCCTATCGCCATTGGCAATACCAGAGATATTGCCAATGTGTTGCTGACCTGTTACAATGCCGAGAAGGCAAAGTGAAATTGCCGGAACACACCGGCTTGGCGAGAAATTTTTCAAGTTAAAAAAAAACATCATGAGTAGCCAAATTTTCAGGGATTATTGTCCTCATCAATATGTACAACTTTTACTTGTGACCAACTCTGACCCTCGAAAAAAAATTCATACTTGTTTATTCTTCTTGAACTAATTATGTGTGGGGGCGATAAGGTTACACTAACGTCCCGTTTGGGGTGTATTGTGCATTCCCCCTGCCAGCTTTACCCAAACCATCCTAGCTCCTTTATGTAACGGCCTTATGTGTGGCCTTTTCATACAATACATTAATCTTGTACGGTCAAAATGTATGTAATTACTAGCTTCTGCCGGCGTTCTCATGTTATCCTGGGATAAAAAGTAGCCTATATATTATTCCAGGGTATGATTTATCTATGTGCCAAGTATCATCCAAATCCGTTAAGTAGTTTTTACGTGAAAGAGTAACAAACATTCATCCATACTCAAAATACTTTCGCATTTATAACATTTGTAGGATAGTAGGATTCCAGATTTCAGAGTTATTCCCATAGTAAATGTTGTTTATAATTAAATAATAATAAAATATTTTCACCCTTAAAACATCATCTTCCATATAGGGGTGCTGTGCATATTGCTGGCAACACACGAAATTATTAAAAAAAAGATACGTTGACACAAAACCAATGTTCACCAACATGGCGGCCACAATAGAAATGAAATGATAAGAGCATAGATGGAACTAATTTTGTAACGACCTTTTTGATTTGAATTTTAATTTGTTAGTATCACCATCATTTTAATCACGATTTGTTCATGGCTTTGTGTGACATGACGATCAACGATGCAGCAACTCCTCTGAAAAAAAATATTTTCGGTATTTTAGAGCTCTCATTGACATACCCTATTGTCTTTTTTACTACGTTTAGTCCTGTGTTTGACCATCATCTCTGAACTGACTCTCATGTGCAGCTTTTGGAACATACCGGTTTAACTATAACCTTCGGGGATAATGCAGCTTCCTATTATTGAAAGACTTTTTCGAATCAGACCTGTAACTCCCGAGATTAGCGCGTTCAAACAAACAAAGAAACAAACTCTTCAGTTTTATTATTAGTATAGATAGATATAGATCTCAATAACAAAAAAAAATAATGAAATAAGAAAAATAATATGGCAATAATATATGTCCAGTCCATAGATGTTTGTTTTATTTTAATTTGGTACCCATAATATATTTATTGTTATTAATAAGCTGTTGGTTCTATATTTAATAAGAAATTGTGTTAATTTTTAAGAGCTATGGATTTTAAATTATTAAATAACTGAAATTGTCTTCTTTGTAATCGATTTCTGGCGTTGAATTGAGGGTAGTTGGTAATTCACTGCCAAACTCGTTCCGACGCGTCGTCAGTTAACTTTAACGCGTTGAGAAGGGAGGTCGTGTTTATCTCCTCTCAAGTGTGACAGTGATTCATTGCCGTGCAGTGTGTAAATACCTAAACCCACTTCAGCCCCTGGAAGGCGATAGAGGTAAGTGGTATTCAATTACCTTACACACACATAAACAAACACCTACATTTTATTATTCTTAATTCACGAAATCCTTAACCGTACAGTGATAGGTTTATTTATTGTTAAATTTAGCTTATTATTATTTTTCATTAATAAGACCGGCTTACTACAATATTAACAAATATTTAAATGACAAAATGCTTTGGTTTAGCTCTCTCTCGTTTTTTGACGGCTCTTCTTAGCAAAAGCAACCTTCCATACATGCATTAGAGTCTGACAATTTATAAGTGCCTCTGAAGGTATATTTGAATAAAAAAAAAAACATTTAAAACACTTATATTTTAGCTTCTAATTGTATGGTCAAAAAAGCTGAGTTTTCGTCGTCCCCCGCCGAGCGTGCGATTTCATTTTTGTTTATTGAATTCTGACATCGGAATCCTTCGCACTGTAAATTAAGAGGAAAATTATTATTGTTAGGGTTCTGAAGTGAAAATAATTATTTTTATTTTGTTTTTACTACGTATAGGCCTGTGTTTGACCACAATCTCACCGTGGTCAGTGATGATGTGGCCGATGATGGTAAGCACACAAAGCCTAGAAAGGAACTGGCTCTCAAGTGCAACTGTCGGAACACACCGAAATGTGCTTGGCGACAGATTTTCAACTTGAGGGTGGTAGCCGGCCAGGCGGGTACTACAAAGTACCCTACCACCGTGCTATGGTTTCCTCACGATATTTTCCTTCACCGAAAGCTCAAGCTCATTGTAGGATTCGAACCCGGGACCTTTGTCTCGGCATCCGACGTCACTACCACTGAGCTATCATCGCCTTAAAATCATTTTGGGTTCAGTATAGCTGCAAGGGTCGCTGGATGCGGGTAGCACAAGACCGGCTATCGTGGAGATCCTTGGGGGAGGCTTTTGTCCAGCAGTGGACGTCTATCGGTTGACATGATGATGATGATAGCTCCTAGGTGGTCCCATATTATATTGTCTTTGAAGGAGGTTTTACTCTTTTTTTTAAAGTTAATTATACACGTGTTATGACATATGTAATAAGCTACATGCACCACGAAAAATAAATGTGAACAGGGAGCCAAGTTTCGTACCATTCTACTTTGCTGACAAAATAATCTAAATGAGTGCCAAGTTATATGCCGAAAGACAATAATGTGCTTTTGAAACTTCTGCCATTGCGGTTTTTGTTAGTTTTATAACTCTTATACGACTGTTATGTGATTACAATGGTTAAGTATTGTGCCTGCCAAGAATATGTTTAATAAGTAGCAAGGCTCAGACCAAGAAAAAAGAAAGACGGAACGCCTCAAAAACCAAAGTGCCAAGCAAACGCCAGCAGTTTATCTATGTGTAACATAACTAAACATAGTTCATTTAGTAAATAAATACAGTTTTACTAGCTTTCGCCTAGAGGTTTTTACCTGTATTCTTGGTATAAAAAATCTACGTGCCATAACTTATCTCTATATAAAAAATCACGACGATCCGTCACATTGATGCGTGAAAGAAGGACAAACGCAATTACACATTTATACTATCGACCCGCCCCGGCTTCGCACGGGTGCAATTAATATACGCAAACCTTCCTCATTTATTGCTCTTTCTATTAGTGAAAACCGTATCAAAATTCGTTGCGTGGTTTAGAAGAAGTAAGCGGAGAAACAGACAGAGGCAGATAGCGACTTTCTGTTATACTATTTAGAGATGTATGTTCGTAAGGATAAGGTAGGAAGTAGGCTACTGTGCGTACATATTACGGGCCATAAACTCCATGCAGGTGGTGTCATGGGTAAACACTAGTGTATGTTTTATTGTAAGTAACATAAAGTTTAATATGCAGACTCCGATCCTGAATAAATATTGATTCATAAAATAATTTTTCGATGATAAAACAAAAATGTTTATTTATTATTTGTTACAATTTTCGGCCAATATTAAAATGATTGTTTATTAATGTCTCTCTGAATATAACTGGTGTCTGTAGGCAATAATAATATTTTTCTGGGATTTTTTTCACGCACGGCTAACTGATCCCAAACTAAGCAGAACTTGTGTTATGGAAACCAGTTAACTCATAAAACTAATTATACTTTTTATTTTATTTACTAGCTGTACCGCGGGTTCACCCGCGTTCCCGTGATAAAAAGTAGGCTATAACCTTCGGGGATAATGTAGCTTCATATTAGGTTATAGACATTTTTGAATCCGACCGAGTAGATCTAGAAATTAATAATACCATAATTATCATGTCAACCGATAGAAGTCCATTGCTGGACAAAGACCTCCCCCAAGGATCTCCACGATGGCCGGTCTTGCGCTACCCGCATCCAGCGGTTTCCCGCGACCCTGACATGATCATCCACCCACGTTGTGCTTATACCATAATACAACTTTTAAAACAATCATAGATTCTTCAATTTTACGTCTAGTTTCACCGACAACAAAAAAAAAATATTTACCTTAGCTATGCATCCATTCCCCATGCACTGAATAACACAAATAGCTCAATTTAATTATGCCTTGTTCATTTTTGTTTCGTTTTGTCAAAAAAATCCTATTTAAATAGGTATAGTAGGTACACGGCTTATATAAAAATAAAAAGGATGATTATGGTACGTTCTTTCATGCGAAAGAGATAGCAATAATAAATGGGTATGATTTTAACCGCTACCAAATAAATATATGTTCAACGACCTAATTATTAAGAATGTTTAACACAAATATAAACTTTGAGGACAAAAAATATTGTTGCCATAAATTACATGAAAAATAAATAACATGAATAACATTTATGGAACTGATTAATCTTACGACTTAGGGCCGTAAGATCGATCGAGAGGACTTTTTGGCGGGAACTTGCGAAGTGACGTTGCGTTTTCGTTTTATTTTCATAAAATCGTGTATTTTGGTTTTTATGGAATATTATCGGTGGTATTTTGTCCAATAAAGATCACAGTGCACCAGTGAAGTGAAATGAAATGATTACGTGTATAGTGGCTTTTCAAGTTGTCTCAAGAAGTCCATGAAAAGTTTTAGAAGAACGGCTACTATCGTACTAAAACCTAACTAAACTGACTGACTATGACTCGAAGAAGATTTAACATGACTTGAACTTTGAAACTTGACGATTGACGAGAATTTAATACATGGAGAATATAAAAATACCTACATTGTTCAACTTGACACTGGCAAAATACACGAAGTGTGATGATAAAAAAAAAGATCGATCGACGTTTAAACTATCGTTTATGAAATCTAAGTTAAAATTTAATCCATGGTTTAAACTATTGTTCTAAGATCAAGTGACAAATAATATGGACAGATCGGCTAAACTTCGATTAATCCCATAGATGCGGCAATTCATTCAAATATTTTTTTTTATGGTGAAATTTGACATTGACATTGGTGTAACAGTTTATTTCACTTACGTTTTTTACACAATTCTGCCAGTGTCAGGGTCATACATCTTGAGGGAAATGTCAAATTATGATAGTTTAATCCATTATCGGGAGTTTAAACCCTCAAAAAGGATAGTTTAAATTAATCGATAGTTTAAACTATCATTCATCGATCAGCTGCCGTTGATCTTATGAAATAATCGGAGACGGGAGATTAAACTCTCTGTCGTGGTTTAAACTACGATTGATCTTACGGGCCTTAGGGTATCTCTTGACGATAAAAATGAAAAGATAAATTCTTCAATAGTTTAAGTAATTGAGTAAATAATTGGTAAGTATTGCAATTGTTGAGTACAAAGTAAACTTTGTGAAGGCATTTCCTATTTTCAACATTCATTTTTCCTTTCACGATATTTTTATGTTGAATTTCTTGTATTCCATTAGGATATGAAATACTTGAGAGATCACAATTTTATTGGAGTAATGAGAAATAGCAGAAATTTATGAAAAAAAGGGTACTTACCTACTATCTGCACCTACCTACCTATTTTTCTATTTTTCTATATTTTCATAGTTATTCTGCTATCCTCTGATTTGACTAATCCGAATCAAAGATCATCAAAATCGGTCCACCCATTCTCGAGTTAATAATAGTGTAAGTAATAATTTTATATATAATGATTATCTGGTTTTTATAAATTATTTGCAATTTGCATTAAGTAAATAAGAAATAAATATTATTTACCGTTGACATACAATCTTCGCCTTTACACTAGAAATAGAAAATACATAGGACGCATTTAATGTTTTTATCAAAATTTATTTAAAGACCGATTTTAATCATTAAAAAGAACGATTTTTGTTTTGAATACACGAAGATAAAAAAATCTCACCTTTGCTACACAATTATGTGCCATGCACTGAAAATAATAAAGATATTTTTTCAACATCTCATCAACTTTGTAGTAACCATGCATTGTAACCATTCCTCTCTATTATATCTAAATATATAAAAGTAAAGCGTGACTGATTGACTGACTGACTGATCAATCAACGCACAGCTCAAACCATTGGAAGGACGGGGCTGAAAACATAGCTATTATGACGTAGGAATACGCTAAGAAAGCATTTTTGAAAACTCAATCCCTAAGGGGGTGAAACCGCGGGTGAAACCGCGGGGCGGAAAACTAGTTGTAATACTTATTGTTTGTATGTTTTTGGTTAGAAATTGTGTATTTTTTATTGTGTGTTCTATTTAGTTGTGTCTAATAAATGTATCTTTCTTTCTTTCTATCATCAGAGTAAGAATATAAAAGCCTATAGTTGATGCTATACAGGATGATTATGAAATGGTATTTTAGCCCAAAGTCTAAGATTACATCAATATCAGTAATCCTAAAAAAAAACAGGTTTAAAAAAAAAAAGCCTTTATAAAACACCCAAAAATATTTGTACTCGAGTAACTGAATATGCATATAGTTAAACTTACGTCGTTAGCGTATTTGATTGGTAAACTGATTTGTTGAGATTTAAAATAAAAGTTTTTTTCGCTCCGCGGTTTCACCCGCGATCCCGAGGTATCTTATGTTTTCCCGGGATAAAAAGTAGCCTATATGTTATTCCAGGGTATGATCTATTTATGTGCCAAATTTTATTCAAATTCGTTTAGTAGTTTTTACGTGAAAGAGTAACAAACATTCATCCATACTCACAAACTTTCGCATTTATAATATTAGTAGAATAGTAGAAAATGGACTAATCTGCACAATTTATACATAGAATTGGCGAGTTTAAACATACGCCAGGTTGTCACAAAGCCTCGCTTAGCCCGACTTTCAGTTAAGGTGGGGCTTCGGTTGGGGCGTTAAATTCAAATTTTATCACGTTTTTTGCAAATTGCAGCTCAGTTATAGGTCGTAAGTTATAAACATGTTATTTGCGAGAAGAATGGTAGTATATTTACTGATTAATAACAAAAGAAATCATCAACATATTCCTCCAAGGTATATTAGTAACATTTTTATGAAATAGTCGTATATGTCAGTAATATACCTTGGAGAAATAATATGTATGATTATACATATAATCCTTCCTGTTGAATAAGTCTATCTATTAAAAAAATCGCATCAAAATCCGTTGCTTAGTTTTAAAGATCTAAGCATACATAGGGACAGACAGACGGGAAGCGACTTTGTTTTATACTATGTAGTGATATGTGCCCATTCCCAAATCAGCCTGTATAAGATATATCATAGGACAATTAGCTAATATACACGCTAACTCCTAATTACGTTAACAATGCGGCTGTGATCGCACAGGAATTAGTGTAATCGCTATATCGATGTACAGGATGTGACTTCTTAATTCTTAATTACATATTATTATTAACCATCAATTAATTATTTTAACAAACATTTTATATAGAGAAAAAATAATATAATAAAAAAAATTACGGGCTAGCGTTTTACTTCAATATAGTAGCATTTTACTGACTGTGAGTTTCACCCACGATCTCATAAAAAGTAACCTATAACTAGTACGTAGTATATTATTTATTCTTTGCCGATATAACCTTCGGGGATAAAAAATAAAGCTTTATAATCCTCCTATTCAATCCTTTCTGCAGCTAAGGGTTTTATTTTAGACTAGCTCTTCCCCGCGGTTTCACCCACGATCTCGTAAAAAGTAATCTATAACCTTCGGGCATAATGTAGCTTCCTATTAGTGAAAGAATTTCAGATCCGATTGGTAGATCCAGAGATTAGCGCGTTCAACCAAACAAACTCTTCAGCTTCTCTTTGTATAGCACGTATTTAAAACTAAAGGCTGTTTAATTTGGGGCCCAACTAGGCATTATAAGAGACGTATAAGCGCTTTTGTGTTCTGTGGGATGTTACTATCTCGAAAAAAATTACAATATCGTTTTAGTAGCACGCTGTATAAGGTCTGGAATTAGCTTCACATACACGATGTACCTATCTATATCCTTGAGTAATAAATCATTGTATAGATAGAGCAAGCCAACGAATCACGTATCAATAATTACTAGCTTCCGCCTCGTGGGTTTGCCTGCGTTCGGGTTGAAAAGTATCCAATGTGTTTTTCAGGGTATTAGTCAAGTCTCTAGTCTTTTTTTCGAGATTCCGATATTAGTCCTTCCCATAGTAAAAGTCTTCTATACTATTACTAATAATCTATAAGTATCAATACTAATATTACTCAATACTCATATTAAGGCGATGATAGCTCAGTGGTAGTGACGTCGGATGCCGAGACGAAGGTCCCGGGTTCGAATCCTGCAATGAGCTTGAGCTTTCGGTGAAGGAAAACGTCGTGAGGAAACCATAGCACGGTGGTAGGGTACTTTGTAGTGCCCGCCTGGCTGGCTACCACCCTCAAGTTGTCGCCAAAATCTGTCGCCAAGCACCTTTTGGTGTGTTCCGACAGCTGCACTTGAGAGCCAGTTCCTTTCTAGGCTTTGTGTGCTTACCATCATCGGCCACATCATCACTGACCACGGTGAGATTGTGGCCAAACACAGGCCTATACATAGTAAAAAGATACTCAATAATTTATTGCATCATATGTACTATCGACAAAGTTGAAGCATGATCACCTTAAGGGTGTAGTTTGTGTGCAGTGACCAGCCGCTACCTGTGTCTCACACAATATAACCAGACAATGTGCTTGTCATAAAATAGTAGATTGTCATTGTGAGTAAATTGTCTAGACAAAAGATTTTACAAGAGGCCGTTTTATTGTCAACAATGGACAGGGCGAACTATGATTACTGACTGCAAGCGAAAAGGTCTCAAAACTGATCATGCTTCAACTTTGTTGATGGTACATACATAATTATGTGAAAGGTGTTAGGGTTAGTAGGTTAGTAGTAAGCTAGTACTATAGGTAGTTATAATAGTACTATAGGTAGGAGAGCGCCGATCTATTTTATTTATATAAGAAAAACTCATTCAAATTATAAAAGCATTTTTCGATTAAAAAAAATAATAAACGGTTAGTGAATATGGAATCGTTTTCCTCTGATTTTATATCATTCGGTAGTTTCTTAATATTTTTATTATAAAGAGGAAAGATTTGATTGTTTGTTTGTTTGCATTGAATAGGCTCCGAAACTACAGAACTGATTGAAAAATTCTTTCACTAATAGGAAACTACATTATCCCCGAAGGTTATAAGGCTACTTTTTATCCCGGGAACGCGAGTTAGCTAGTTCATAATAAAATTATAAGTACTATAAATATTCCTGAAAAATTAAAAAATTACCGTGTATAAAAATATTGTTCAAGTGTAGAGATAAAGAGATAAATAACATAAAGATTGTCTGTTTTGAGATTTTCTAATAAATGCTATTAACTCACGTAAACTTGACAGGCATCTCCGACGCACTGAAAAAAAAAAAAAAAATTGTGTCCTTATGTCCATATCATAAGGCTATCTATGTGTAAAATTTCAACGTGATCGGTTCAGCGGTTTAAGCGTGAAATCAGACAGGCTGACATACAGACAATTACTTTTGCATAATGGGCTACTTATTTATTGAATCCAACCGGATATACCGTTAAGAAAATTAAAATTGATAGGTACATCTCCTTGTAATCGGCCTTTACCAAGGAATTGGTATTGCCGTTCAGCGTGACATTCCTGCCAGTCTTCTTGGCATACTTCCGTTTGGCAGCAGTTTGGGCATTTTGTACCTAGCTTAGTTTAGGTAATAAAGTATTTTTTGTAATGATTTTAATTGTATTGTAATTTGTAAATACTTTTCATATAGGTAGGTACTATTTTGTAATATTAAATTATTATGTATTTTAATTTCTAAATAATTGCTTACCTCTGCAGTGCTACTTATGCTTTGTGTCTGAAAATATGAATTATATTCCTAACTAGTTAAAAGTGTTCGAAATAGGTTTGCGCTAATACGCATAAAATTACAATGTAAGTAAGACTCTAATTTGTAACTAACCAGAACCGTAATAATCAGTCGTGTGGGTTCTGAATTCGAAATAACATAGAACAGTCCTTTTTAAATCAATTAAAATTATATTATGCAGTTCATTTATTTATATTATTTATTGAATTTTGTATGTAGGTACTTTTAATTTGAGTTTTATTGTAATGTTCTTACCTCAGCGATACAAGCACCTCCAGTGCACTGGAAAAAGGGAATATTTTTTTTGTAACAAAAATGAATGTTTGTTGCTTCTAAAATCAGCTGCACGCCGATTACGCAGTCGGTTGGAAATTTCCATGCAGTTTTGTCAACTGCATCCCAACTGCGATTTTGCAGCTGGCGAGCGTTCTATGCCGACTGTCCGGCCTGAAAATGGTTGAGCGCAACTTTATTTATTTACTAGCTTCCGTATCGCGGTTTCACCCGCGTTTCCGAGGAATAAAAAGTAGCCTTTGTGTTAATCCAAAATTGGTCTTGCGGTTTGAGCGTGAACGAGTAACAAACATCAAAAACTTTCGCATTTTTAATATTATTTAATAGTCCTACAATAATTATATAATTTTATCATTAAATAATATTCTACGTATATATTAAAAAAAATTACTTACTTTTGCTTTACATTCTTGTCCTTCACACTATAAATTAAAGAAATTAATAAATCAACAACAACAAATAAAATAAAAGTAACCATTTTTTTTTAATTTAACTATGATAAAATACCTTTGATTGACAGACTCCACCTTTGCACTATTAAAAAAATCAAAATAATTGATGTCGCAATTATTAAGGAAGTGGGAGTGAGAATTAGTATAGAGTGAGTTTGTCTTACTGTTAATCTGTATTTTTGCTACATTTTCAAGGCTACAAAGTGTAGTTAAAGTAAATACTTTAGAAAATCTATGATAATTATGAAAGACAAAACTTACATGAGAAAAACAGCGTGGCCCTTCACACTGAAACATTTGTAAAATAAAGACAAAAAAAGTGCGTTTGTAAGTTTGTATTAAAAACGTAATTTGCTTGTCAACATTCAAGTAAAAAAAAACAGGCCAAGTGCGAGTCAGACTCGCGCACCGAGGGTTCCGTACAAACCTTAGGTATATAAATTTACGCTTCTCGAATTTTTTCCTTTATCAGTGCTGTTGCTTCGTACCAAATTTCAAGATTCTGAGTTAACGGGAAGTACCCTGTAGGTTTTGATTCCCTTGCGAGTGACGAAAATTTACAGCATAAACGGCTGTATCTTTTAATTGTGTAGGCTTAGAAGTTTTCACGGCTCCAAGGAGACTTGAGTATTTGATATGAATTTCAGCTTGATACCTCCACGCGTTCCTGAGAAAAAGTGTTTTGACAGACAGACAGACGGACAACAAAGTGATCCTATAAGGGTTCCGTTTCTTCCTTTTGAGGTACGGAACCCTAAAAAATAATATTATATGGTCAATAATATGTGCCTCGGGTGGTGCAAGCATCTATAAGCTATGGTAACCGCTTACCACCTCCACACGCCTCTTTGCCGTCTTTTTTTGTATAAAAACAAAATAGAGTAAATTAATTAATTTGCCATCTTTTTTACTAAAGACTTTTTAAAAACAATAGCCTCAAACGCTTTTATTCTCATCTTTTGTACAAAACACCTTTAATATAGCAAATGACTAAAGTCTTTGTAACATTACTTAGGATAATTAATATTTTTTTTAATTAATTAAAGCTTGACTTACGTTAGCGACGCAGACGCCACCTTCGCACTGTTTTACAAAATATTGTTTGCCTTTTATTATCTGTGAGAACATACCTAACTGAAATCATGCTGATTCGAAGTTAGAATAAAATAATTAATTTATAACATTACTTCAAATAGGTAAAAAAAAATTTTTTTTTATATGAGGAAATACTTCGCATAGAATCTGTTGGGACTATTATGAATATTATGAACCCAGTGCTGAGTTCGTAGATTTGCTGAAAAATAGTTATATACATTATTATTTAATTACCTTAGATGTACAGTTGTCCTCATAACACTGTAAAAGAAAATGTATTGTGAATAAAGGGCCATTAAAACAGAATTTTAGTAATTTTGAACGCCTTTGTCGGCAAAAATACGTGCCCCGCATGCTTATATATGTAAGCGTAATGGTGATATATATATATATTTTTAAGGCATAAACAATATTTACAACAAAGTATTTATTATTCTACAATAGGCTAGATGACAGTGTCAAAAATAAATGACCAAACACTAACCAATGCATAAAACATCTGAAAATACGCGGAAACATCAACTACCTATATGTTGTCCATTTAATGCTTTCTATGATTTTTAATTACCAGTAGAACCACTAAGAGTAGATCATTTGATGCTGTGAAACGATGACGTCATAGCTTAGTATTTCATACAATATTCCATGTAACCGATCGTTTTGACATTTATTAAAAAGTTGCTCATTTGATATGCCAGGAAACTACCCTATTACACAAGGTACAAAAAACAATAATGAAATTGAAACTTAAATAAACTCTAATAAAAATTTATCTTTAATAAACTATTTACAATAAAACTAAAAATAATTTGTAGAAGTGAAACAATAAATAAATGTGTGTATTATATACAGTAGTATCGAAACAAATTGTTTGTTTGTTCGTCAACAACAATAACTGGAACACAAAGCACGTAACCAATCCGGTAATTTCATATTGAGTGTAAACTTGTCTGTCTACATCAAAAGTGAGTTTAGATATAGAGTTAATACTGGAAGAGGTATTATAATAGCTTGGTAGGTATGTACCTAACAAAATTTGAATCGTGAATTTTATCTTTTATAAATATTCGAGAGAAGTATTGTGTGAATTCCTCTGAATTAATTCTTTATTTCTACAGTTGAAATTCTTCAGTAATAAAAAAACGAAACAAACATAGATTTTGAAAAAATACTCCTACCTCAAGGTTAATATTGTTTTTTTTATTTGTATGGGTAATTTGTGTTGTTTTTCATTTTTAAATATTTTTTCTACTTCAATGACATTTCAGTATAGTCTACGAAAATCAAACTATCTACAATACATTTAAAAAAAGTTGTAGGTACATCAGACCAAGAGTTCCCATAGGAAATAGCTCTGCTTAGTGTCGAGAAAATCAATGGAAAGTTATTATAAAATGACAACATACTTTTTGCCCTGACTGTAGGTACCTATCGTATATAAATATACTATAAAAGGAAAGCGTGACTGACTAACTGATGTATCAACGCACATCTCAAACCACTTGTCCAGTGTTGATTGGGCTGGAATTTGGTGTGACGTAGACTAGGCGACCATTAAGAAAGGAAATTCAATCCCTAACGGGGTGAAAACACGGGGTGGAAAGCTAGTTGAGCTATAAGACACTTCTAGCCATGATTGTATCTACGTCCCCGTCGTCCTACGTTGTGAACTCTACATCCATGCAGCAGAAGTGTGTAGGTTAATTGAATTAGTTCGTGTGAACGTGTTATAACTGATAATAATAAGATAGGTATTATTAAACGTTCTAATGTTACATATTACCGACTTCTGAATTTGGTCGGGTTTCTTAAGGTATAGAAAAATATTATGCAGGCTGCGATGCGTCTGTGATAAATGCAATAGAATTACACGGTATCAATTTGAGCAATGTAATTTCTTCATAAATAGACCCTCCTTAATCTCGTAATGTTGTTTATAAAGATCGAGTCGTAGCAGACCCAGTAATATTAGGTCTGTGGAATTACGTTGTCTAGATGTTACATAGAAAACAAGAATACATGGTTGTAGTAGCTTCTCTCTGCACTTGCAGCCCTGGCTGACAATTGAATGAAGTTTATGTGTATTTAAAACAAAAACTAAAATTATATAAATTGAAAAAAAAAGAAGCCTTGCTGAGTTTCTTGCTAGAGTCTTCTCAGATTAAGTGTATTCCGAACCGGTGGTAGAGTCTATTGTAAAAAAAATAACTATTGACGTTCATAAGTGACTTATTAGGGCCTAAACTGAATAAATGATTTTTACGTTGTCAGTATACTTACTGTTGACGCACACATTCCTCCATGGCACTGTAATGTATATATATTTTATAATAAACTGTAGGTATAGCAGTAAGTTTTTTTTTTAGTCTGTAGGTTGGCCACTTACCTGGTAAGTGGTCACCTTCGCCTATCGCCATTTGCAGCGGTCCATCTAATTGTAAGTGGTAATCTTCGCCTATTTGCAATACCAGAGGTGTTGTCAACGTGGTGCCGACGTTACAATGCCGAGAAGGCTGGCTCTCAAGTGCAATTGCCGGAACCCACCGGAAGGTGCTCGGCGACAGATTTTCAACTTGAGGGTAGTAGCCAGCCAGGCGGTACTACAAAGTACCCTACCACCTTGCTATAGTTTTCTCTCAATGTTTTACTTCACCGACAGCTCAAGCTCATTGTAGGATTCGAACCCACGTCGGCTACCACGGCTGTCATCGCCAAAAGTATAAAACATATCTGATAATTACCAAAGCACGAGAGAGCTCGCCTCGTGTCTGAAAAATGTGAAAAAAGGGGTATATATATAATATGTAATTGTTTTTGTAATCTATTTTATTTCATCAAACTATCAACTAAAATACCTATTAACAAGAAATTAATATATATACCTAATATTTATAAGTTTGAAATAAATGAATTAAAACTAAACTTAAATCTAACTACCTACTTACTATTTAAAAATAAAATTAATCATAAAATAATAATAAAAAATAAATTACAAATAGAAAAGTTCTCCCAGATCACTGCCCTGTGGCATTTCATTTTTGCCTTTTGTAATTAAATCTTCACACTTCAGAATGTAAATAAATGAAACGCTCTTTTTTTACATACTCATAGTATGAATCTATTAAAAGAACTTTTAGAATCATAGCTCATTAAAGATATTCACGTAATATTTAAAATATAGGTAATCTGTACCTTTATATGTATGTGTATTTGATTTCAATGTTTTTTTAAATTAATGAATGAATCTCGCTATGTATCGATTCGCTATATTTCTGTAGGTATTAATAAGATTATTCTTGCTTGAAAAAAGCTCTATATTATATGGTCAAGGTAGTGGACTGTATGTGAGGTTCAAAGAAATATTGAAGAGACTTTCCATAGAATATATTTAATGAAATTTGTTCACATTGTTTTTTGGTGTATTTCGTACGAGTATTTTTCTAAAAGTGTCTCTTTTGTTTGCTTATTTTTCTTAATTCTAAATTCAAATTATATTAATAAAATAGTTTTGTTGGTTTCCAACATGCTTACATTTGATACGCAGTAAGGTCCAAAACACTGTAACAAAATACAATCGGACTTTTTGGCGGGAACTTGCGAAGTGACGTTGCGTTTTCGTTTTATTTTCATAAAATCGTGTATTTTGAGTTTTATTGAATATTATCGGTGGTATTTTGTCCAATAAAGATCAATACAAGTGCACCAGTGAAGTGAAATGAAATGATGACGTGTATAGTGGCTTTTCAAGTTGTCTCAAGAAGTCCATGAAAAGTTTTAGTAGAACGGCTACCATTGTACTAAAACCTAACTAAACTGACTGACTATGACTCGACGAAGATTTAACATGACTTGAACTTTGAAACTTGACGATTGACGAGAATTTAATACATGAAGAATACAAAAATACTTACATTGCTCAACTTGACACTGGCAAAATACACGAAGTGTGATGCCAAAATTAAAAAAAAAAAAAAAAATACAATCTACATTTAAAAAAAATCCTCAACGCGGTCGCTGTTGCCGATCACCGGCAAGGTTCCAAGCAGGCTATTTTATTTGTACTAGTCTTTAACAACTAATATTATATGTAGTCGTAATTTCACTAATTTGTACATAGTTAGGCACATGTATTCAAAACATGACTTAACTTTTAATCAGAAAGGAATCTGTGTTAAAAACTGACAGGCCAGTTGGCGCAGTTGGTAATGACACCTTGACGCCACCTATCGTATGCTGGTCGTGGGGTCGTATCTATCCAGGACAATCATTTGTGTGCATGAACATGTCTGTTTGTCTTGAGTCTGGGTGTTATTATCTAAAATATGTATGTATATACAAAAAAAGTTGTATATGTAGTATATCAGTTGACTGGTTTCCATAGTACAAGCTCTGCTTAGTTTGGGATCAGATAACCGTGTGTGAAGAATGTCCCAGGACATTTATTTATTTACTAGCTTCCGGCCCGCGGTTTCACCCGCGTTCCCGTGGTATCTTATATTTTCCCGGGATAAAAACTAGCCTATATGTTATTCCAGGGTATGATCTATATATGTGCCAAGTTTAATCTAAAACCGTTCAGTAGTTTTTCCGTGAAAGAGTAACAAACATCCATACTCACAAACTTTCGAATTTATAAATTAATAGGATTTAACTAAAGTAGTACTCGTAAATTACTCACCGAGGCAGAGCCCTCGTGCCCCAAGCACTAAGTAAACAGTAATTTCATATAAATCATAGTTTACTACGGGTACATTTAACATTTGTTAGACAATATTTTATGTTAATAGTTATTTATTACTCACTTCTGAGTGGCAATTCGGGGCAGTACACTGTAAATAGGAAAGTCTTATGTCATTATATCAACATAACAAATTGTGAATGAGAGATCAATGTACTTTGATTTTTATTTAATACTAGCTATTCCCCGCGGTTTCACTCTCGTTCGCGGGATAAATAGTAGCCTATAACCTTCGGGGATAATGTAGCTTCTTTTGGTGAAATAATTTTTCGAATCGGACCAGTAGCACCAGAGATTAGAACGTTCAAACAAACAAACTCTTCAGCTGTATTATTAGTATAGAAATATACTGTTCGTTCGTACGATTTTCATAATAAATGCCATAGAAATTTCCGACTCTTCCAGTGAACTTTCCAAAATTTTCTTTCATTCCCGACAATTTATAAAAACAAAAAAATGCCAAATAGTTGTAGCCATTCTGAAGTGATTCGCTTACATACATTTTGGCAGAATTTTCTCATAAAATGCAAATAGACTACATAACACTACGTAATTATAAGGTACTTATACAAACCGAGTCTACACATTTCTTTGGATCAGCTCTGGTATACCACTTCTGCAATGGTATAATAATATTTTGAATTATTAATGATTTAATTTACAAACATATTAAAAAATATATATATATATATTTTTAATGGAATTAAAACTAGATAAAATCTAAACTAAATGCTAATTCTTTGTGAAAAATACGTGCCAGCCTTCTTGTCATGAGTGGCGGGTCTTACGCTTATTTGCCGACACTGTTGTACAAAATCTTATACTACGTGGTACGTAAATGGTACGTACGTTATTCCTAGATGATTTCCGACATGTTACCTGTAAAATAATAATAATAAATGATACTTAAAAATATACAATAGGACACCTTATACGCCACGATGATCTTATAAAAACATCAAATCAAATCAAATCTCATTTATTCAGTTTAGGCCCTAATAAGGCACTTATGAATGTCAAAAGTTACAGTTTTACAATAGACTCTACTACCGGTTCGGAATACACTTGAACTGAGAAGACTCTGGCAAGAAACTCAGCAAGGCTTCTTTTTTTGGTGGATCTTTTTTTTTCATAGAAGGAAAGCGAGAATCCATCCATGAATAGTCGTATGTAAAGAATGGCCCTGGATATTTATTAACTTACTACTTACTTCATTACTATAAATACAAATGAAAACAATAAATAATTTTAAACGTAGATGTGAGGACAACATGACGATCTCAAATCTGATTGCAGTTTGTTCAATAATTCGATTGCCTCAAGTCTGTAGATAATTCTAATTTGTTATGGAATTTTATCATTGGATAGCAATTTTATCTGAGTTTTTATTTAGGATGTTACCTGACTTGCATATACGTACTTATACTATCTATCGATATCTATAATCTATCTATCTATATCTATAATCTATCTATCTATATCTATAATCTATCTATCGATATCTATAATCTATCTATCTAATAATAAAGCTGAAGAGTTTGTTTGAACGTGCTAATCTCCGAAGGTACTGGTCCGATTTGAAAAATAATTTCGCTAATAGCAAGCTACATTATCCCCGAAGGTTATAGGCTACCTTTTGTCCCGGAAACGCGAATGAAACCGCGGGGAATAGCTAGTTTAGACTATAGAATAGAAAAACATTTATTGACAGCACAGCATAATATTAAAAGTGGCGAGAAACATTATAAAACGAGACCAATCAAAATAAACCCAACTCAAAAAGAATTATTAAAATCGGTTCATAAGTATAAAAGTTATGCGTGAACAAACCGAATTGAGAACCTCTTTTTTTTACGGAGGTTAAAAATACCAATAATACGCGGAATTTTAATGCGGCTTTAGGTATTTTCCTGACGCATTGGCATGACAAGAATACCACACACATCGTGGCTACCAAATCACTTATTCATACCTATAGGTACTTCCGTAAGAATACGGAAGGTATATACTTTCGTAGGAATACGGTATAAAAGATGACTCACGCTAGATCGTGTCGGGTCCGAGCTGAGCGTGGGCCGTAGCACGGTCATATCACGGCTACATTACATCCTGGAAAACGAGAGAAACCGCGGGGTCATTTAGCAACTCGATTCGACAATGTTTCGAAATTAGTATTTTTTCACTAATTTTAAATTAAGTTTTCATTATAATAAATTATATCGACACTACTACGTATGAAGATATAACTACTGTACTCAAAAAGGCTCTCTATTTTCTTGACTGAAAGTTACAAGAACAATATCTAGCTGTAAGCATCACTAACTTCTTTGCGACACGTGTATGTGCTATGGTTGTCACTTTTTTAATTTGCGTTCAGTTTTAAAAATAATTAAAAGTGTTTCAGCCTTGGCCATGATGCTCGGGTACTTTATATTATGTTTAATTTTGCCCCGAGGGGTTCATTCACGATCCCTTTTTTTATCTTTATGATGAAATTATACACTACCTTATTTTATACAGACTCAGAACGAAAAGATATTTTCATGTCCACAAATGTTTGTCCTGTAGATATGCGCAAAATGTGTCAGTGAAAAGAAATGAATGATGTATATCTTTTAGCTCAATGAAGTAGATCACTCATTTTAGTCCAGTACCTATATCTGAACTCCTATAAAGAGATATCACATCACTCTCTTTATGAGACCATCAAAGTAACAACGAATGAAACTTTATACTTATCTCGATTATTCTAAAGTCAATCAAATAAAAGTCTTAGCACATTCTACTAATATCTCGTTTCGACTCGCGAAATGCACAGATGCATTCATTTCTTTCGTGCATACCTACGAGCGGCGAGCGAAGGAAGAGAACGATTGAACTAAAAGATATATTGAACTAAATGAAGTAGAGACACATTTGAACAATTACTGAATGAGTGATAAGTTTATTTTGTGGACTGAAGTATTCATTTCCTTCAATCGTTCGCGAACTATCCATGTCTATTGTCCTAGGTGGGAATCGAACCTCAATGTGTGGTGTGTCTAACCACTGCGCCAAACATCTCGTCTTCGCTAAAATCACTCGACTAAACGAATTTCCATCATAAGAATGAATAAAAGTTTGAAACACCAATATTATGAATTATAATCGACTATTTTCCACATGAAAAGCGCTCTTCAAGAAACTTTGAAAGCACATTAACAGCTTATGTAAAGCGCAAAGCTGATGGTCTGATGAGGGCTGTCAATCATTGAATGCAGTAGAAATTATATAGCTATTTATAAAACAGTATGCTTTGCACCCCGCGGTTTCACCCGCAAAATAAGTTTAATCACCTGCTTAGAGTCGAATTTCGGGTATCTTTTCTTAGTTTACCCCTAAATTAGAAGAAAGTTGAGCAGCTCGAAAGGAAATGGGACATTTGTCAGATAGGAACCAATGTACAGTTTAATATTTTGAATGCAAAATGAATACATACATATATCTGATTCGCTAATCACAAAATTACGAATCATAGGCGCTTGAAATTTACGTAATAAATTAAAACGCAAAACTTATCCGTTAAAAAATTATTAAGCTGCAGTATTGAGCATTAGTAATGATAAATAATACTGGGTGATTTTTTAATAACCTTTCAGACTTTTCATACATTTTGACCGAACAAGATAAACTTTTTGTATGAAAAGTTTGAAATTTTTTCATGATTTCAGGGTCCATTGTAAAAGTTGTTCCTAATACCTACAATAATCCCTGAAAATTTGGACGGTTATTAAAAATCACCTAGTATTATGTTACTATAATATTTCAACCATTTGACAACCCTATGCCAGCTGACGTGCATGCGAGCAAAGTTACGTTACGTAAGTTCACCTTCAAAGAGTAAGCTTCCTCAAGTACCCACCCATCACTAATATATTTTACAATATTATTCTTTACTCTCTCTACCCGTGTAAGCTTGGGATCTTTTACATCATGCTTGCTGAATAGAATCTACTAGATAAATTCTGCTATGCAGATTGATCATAAATTGGATGTGCTTTTTTATCCTTGGAAAATTATGAGGTACCGCTAGCAAGCGAGTGATCCCCTCATGTAGAGATAGCAACTTCACTTCTTTTTTTGTTCTTTATTGATACAGGCTGAATGGATGGCAAAAGATCACGTGGTCGGTTCCCGACAAGATGGTCAGACCTCATATAGTCCATCACACACTCCAACATGACTGAATGTTCCTGCAATGCCTGCAATAGAGCCAAATAGAGATGCATTGCAAAAACCACTCAAGATTCGAGACCTACCATAACCACGACCACTCTGTCAGGAGTGTCCGACTAGGAAGAAGAATTGATGCATTAGCTATCCCCACGGTTTCACCCACGTTCCCGGGATAAAAAAGTAGTCCTTAACCTTCTGGGATAATGTAGCTTCCTATTAATGAAATAATTTTTCGAATCGGACCAGTAATTCCGGAGATTAGCGAGTTCAAACTCTTCAGTTTTTGGTATTAGTATAGATTAAAAAATAGAAAGAAAAACATTTATTCTGACTATACAAAACACAATAACAATATACAAAAGACACAAGGATAATAATAAAATAAATAAATATCCTGGGACATTCTTCACACACGGTTATCTGACCCCAAACTAAGCAGAGCTTGTACTATGGACAACCAGATAACTGATATTCTACTTAAACTTACTTTTTTTTTAAATACATAGTACTTGTTTAGATAATTACACCCAGACACAGGACAAACAGACATGTTCATGCACAGAAATGTTTGTCCTGAATGGGAATCGAACCCATGACCAGCGGCGTGATAGGTGGTGTCTTAACCAACTGCGCCAACTAGCTTGTAATAAAAATAATAATATAAATATAGTAGTAATTGTTTTGTGTCATCAGAAAACAGTAACTCAGTTATAAACTGTAACTCCAGTACAGTACAGTACTGATTTTCAGTTAGTATATTATTTTAGTAAGTATTATATAATATAATACTGTGATTTTCTAAAATAAAATTAGCATAGGTTACTTCTCAAATCATAAACTATCTGCTAGTGATTCCGTCAAAATCAGTACAGCCGTTTCGGAGATTAGTACAAATAAAAAACTAAAAAATGATTTTTGGTATTCACTTTTACTTTAGTTTTTGGATGTATTTAGCTCATTTTGCTGACTTTACCTGCAAATTGATTGATATACTATGCTTCAAACTATATGATAAATTGGCTCCTGAAGTGCTTTTAAAGAAAAATGACTATTGGCATATATTAAACTATGCTACGTTATTTTTGCGCGTGAAACAAACTTTGAGATGTCAGTAAACTTATCTTTTTACTTAGAAAAATTATGTTTACTGGATGGGCTTTACAAACAGGGCCAATTCTGTTGTTTACACATGTACACACGGATGGATAGATGGCGTCGCAATAATCTACATACAACCTACATCGCGCTTGTGAAGTTTTTGCGATTGACAATATAATAGGTATATTGACAAAGTAACCGACATACCCCGAAGAATGAGGAATAACAACAAAAATATCTAATTAGTCCGTCAGTTACATTATCAAAAAATATTGGATACGTATTTTAACAAATCAATAAGAAATTACAAAGATAAGTCCCATCAAAGTGCACGATTGGGGCTTCTGACGTCATTGTACAACTACTTTTTTGTACACTTTTTGCAGACCGGAAAATTTTAACGCACTGTATCTTCGTTATTTTTTGTTTTTGGATCAAAATAAAAAATACGTATCCAATATTTTTTGATAATCTAACTGACGGACTAATTAGATTTTTTTGTTGTTTTTCTTCATTGCCAAACTAAAGTAGCAGTGAGCGGGGCACATCGCTCGTAGACTGAAAGCCGCTGGGGCAAAGGTTCTCGAGTGGCGACCACGAACCGGAAGACGCAGCGTGGGCAGGCCCCACAAGGTGGACCGACGATCTTGTTAGGGTCGCGGGAAACCGCTGGATGCGGGTAGCGCAAGACCGGCCATCGTGGAGATCCTTGGGGGAGGCCTTTGTCCAGCAGTGGACGTCTTTCGGCTGATATGATGAATATAATATATACCAAATCCTAACACCACGGTTCCCAGGCACGATGACCCAGCCTGTCAGAAGATCTTCCCTTTTTAATGGAATCATCCACCTTGTTTACTCATAAAAGGAAGTGCAGAAAAGTACGAAAGGTAATTAAGTAGATTTGCCGAGACCTCTTCAATGTTATTTTCTATAAAATCTTGACGTTGGAATCTTCATAGTTGCTGGGAATCTGTTCATTTATATAATTCATTGAAGAAATTCTCAGAGAGAAAATAATTGCATCCGCTGGAAGTCGAATAATAAGCTGTTATTTACAACTCGAAAGTCGTTATTTATTTCAAATGCTTTATAACTAGTTTATTTAAAATTAGAATGAATGACGTCACATTTTGATCCTTGACGTTAGTAGATTTGTGGTGTGTATTTTTAGAACCTCCAATTTATTATGATTATTATGATGTCCTAATGAAATAATTAAATTAAGTTTGAAATGAAAATGTACTAATTATAACGGATTTAATAATACAGAGTTTATAAAATATTTCATGTTTATAAATATGGTAATTTTATAACAACATAGGAAATAATTTTAATGTTTATTGTTTTTAGGGTTCCACACCGTAATTAAAGGAACCCTTTTTTGGATCATTTCTTTATCTGTCAGTCTGTGTGTGTATGAAGTCGTTTTTCGAGAACGCGAAGGTCCTTTTGAGCTGTATAAAAATCAAGCATAATACTATAAAAAAATACGATATAAAAAAAAAATATTATTATTAATTCGCGTAGAATCACGAAAGGCAAGAAGTAGGTAAGTTCTTACAGCATAAGTAGGGTAATGGATTAAATCCGAAACTTGATAATTTTTAGTTACATGACATAAAAAAAAATGATTTCTTTACGTGCAGTTGGAGATCTTCTATTAGTGATTATCCTTTAATCCGAATTATCTGTACGGAACCGCCGTTGCGCGAATCAGACTTGCACTTGTCGGGTTATTATTACCCGAATTTTGCCTGGATCAGATACATTTCGTAATTGTGAGTTATACCCTGGGTGTAGCAAGTGTCTATAAGCGGCAGTAACCGCTTCCCAGCAGGCTGTATGTTTATTTGCTGCCTTTATACCATACTAGCCGTTCCCCGCGGTTTCACTGGCTTTAAGTAGTTTCCATTAATATACATTTATTGATTTATAAATAAAAAAATCCTTACAAATGTGAGTGATACCGCGGGGCGAGTACTAGTGATCCGATATTACGTATCAGCGTCCCAGTTAATGTATTGGAAATTCACTTAAGTCTTTTAAACAAGGAAGTTATGAAGTTCTTTGTTCAAGCTTAGTCTATGGACATATATCATGTAAATGAAGGAGATTTAGTAAGGGATCTTGTGAAATTTGCAGAGATGACAAAGGGCTTGGAAAGATGATAGAACGTATTTGATGTTACTTCTAAACGTATAATTCTTATTTCCCCAATTAGTCGTAACTCGTTAAGTCCTCCCCATTCCCCGGTCACACCCTGAGCCGAGGTTCGTACCCCATTCGGGGGTGCCCTCAGGCACCTAAATGTTGCCCGGTTGAGAGCCCTCTGCGCTCGCCGATTTGTTCGGTAAGGTTGATGCTGCCATTAGAGGCTACCAACTTTAGTTTTTTTTTTTTATTATGTATAGGCCTGTGTTTGTCCACAATCTCACCGTGGTCAGTGTTGATGTGGCCGATGATGGTAAGCACACAAAGCCTAGAAAGGAACTGGCTCTCAAGTGTAGCTGGCGGAACACACCGAAAGGTGCTTGGCGACAGATTTTCAACTTGAGGGTGGTAGCCAGCCAGGCGGGTACTACAAAGGGTAGTCCTTTAAAAAAAAACAAAAAATTCTAAACATAGTTCGTCTTGGTGCACTACGGCGTATATTTGGTCGTAATGAACATCATTATAAGACTCACCACACCCACAAAATGGTCATCGTCGTACCGCGTCATTTACGATTACCACCAAAAGATACGTAAAAGCTCGGCCGGAATTTATTTTAAGCGTAATACATTTTTTTTTGTTTTTAATTTTTATTTCTTATAATTAATATATCTATTTTTTTTTATATTTCTTCCCACTGCTGGGCAAAGGCCTCCCCCTTCTTCTTCCACTCATTTTTGATTAGTACGGATCTGTGATATAGTGCTCCTTCATAATTTTCGGCCGGAATTGCATTGCATTATTGTAGGTATTTGTTATAAATAAATACTATACTATAAATGTAATACTTAGCGTGTCAAAAATCTACTGTTCATACAAAAATTCAATACCTACTCGACAAATATGTATCGTAAAATTTTCATAATTGTGAATGTATGAACCGGGATACGCAGCGTGGGCAGGCCCCTCACACGGACCGACGATCTTGTGATGGTCGCGGGAAACCGCTAGAAGCGGGTAGCGCAAGACTGGCCATCGTAGAGATCTTTGGGGGAGGCCTTTGTCCATCCGTGGACATCTTTCGGCTGACATGATGATGATGATGAGTGTACTAGTAGGTACACTTGTATCTAATTCAAGCTACTGACATATATCAGATATCTAGTTACCGAGCTAGAGCTCTGCTAATTCTGTGATCAATATCCGCCGCGTGTGTCCCAGTAGTATTTGTGATCTGTAGTCCTGATAACCCTTGACTGTACACTGGCAGATGCCATATGACTCTTAAGTACACAATAAGTGGTGAACAGGTTATTTGGAACCGGTCAGCAAATATGGAGATACCCGACGTGCTCTGTGTCGAGGAAATTAAACTGTTACGTCATATACATGGTTTTTTATATTTCACGATATTTTTTGTAAATATTAATAAATAAATAATGCTAAGTATAAGTAACGAAATTTTGGTAAAGAAAATAGTGGTAGGGTATTTTGTAGTACATAGACAAAGTACTATTTGGCTACCAATTTCTATATAGTTGAAAATCTATCGCCAAGTAAAATTATTACTCAAAAAATATATGCAATTGATAATATCACGAGAAATAGGTCACAAAAATTACGAATTAACTATCAGAAAATATCGTGTAGATACAGGTTTTTGTCAATAACCCCTGATTTTTTAGTATATTCTAGTGCGGCTGTGACCCGCGTCTCATAATTAGTTACTTAGCAAAAAAATAAGATTCCAGAAATCACAGATTAAACCCCAACACTGTTGGCCACATCGTCATTGTAAATGGAAATTTATAAACTCTATTGAAGAATATCGTGAAGTCTAAAGGCCTCCCTGTCCTATGTCTCGTCAAAGTGAGCGACAATCAGTGCTAAACGACGCGAGTTCGAAGCCGGGACATCACTAGCAACTACAACAGGTAGAAAATTACATTTCACATCACTACCCTATACTATACTCTCGCTGAGCGGGCTTACTGAAATTGTGTAGGTACTTGACTGTTATGTAATACCTACTCACATACCTGAAGTGGACTTTGTATTTCGTTTAGCTAACTAGCTGTTCCCCGCGGTTTCACCTACGTTCCCGGGATAAAAACACAGATAAAAAGTAGCCTACACTCTGGGATGTAGCTCTTATTATAAATTCAAAGAGTATATAACATAATTGATCGACATGGCCAGGGGGGCAATTCCACTAATAAATTTTTATTAGATTGGATCGCAGCTGAATGACGACTTTTGCACGTTTTCGTATTCTACATAATAATCTGACAACGATGAACGAACGATGTTTCGGTTACCAAGGGCAACAATCATAATAACCCAATCATGGTTCGGTTTCGTTTATTTAGTTGAATACCGTTTTTAATAAAAATAGAATTGGATTGGAAACGAACTTTAACTGAATCGAAATTGGATGTCGACCGTTGTAATTTAGTGGAATTGGTCCCCTGGATAAGGTGGCTCATTACATAGAAGACAAGAATATATAGTTGTAGTAGCTTCTCTCTGCACTTGCAGCCCCTTCTACAAGTGGTAATTGTATGAAGTTTATGTATCTGTTAACGGAAAAGTATCTAATCCGTCATTGTATATATTTCGTAGGAAATCCATACATTTCCTAAATATCTATCGGAGTATTACATTCGGGATATTTGTAAGGATAGCGGTATTTGGGGGGTTGTAAGTGAAATTTATTTTTGTGCGAATACTTTCAAATTTATGCAAAATAAAAAAAATAAACCCAACCTATTTTTTTCAATAGAATTTATATATTTCCTAGTATCATTATTGAAATAAAATTTCCTAGGAGAAATACACAGGAATTGTGTACAATTCCTATGTTTCATACATTTCCGGTGATATATCTATATTTAAAACAAAAACTGTAATTATATAAATTCAAAAGAAAATAAAAAAACAAGAAGCCTTGCTGAGTTTCTTGCCGGAGTCGTCTCAGTTTAAGTGTATACCGAACCATTGGTAGTCTGTAGTATTGTAAAAATTGTAACAATTGACATTCATAAGTGCCTTATTAGGGCCTAAACTGAATAAATGAGTTTTGACTTTGAGTTTGAGCTTGCTATTAGTGAAAGATTTTTTGAATTCGACTGGTAGTTCCAGAGATTAGCGCATTCAAACAAACTCTTCAGCTTTATTATTAGTATAAATAGATTTTATTCACGAAACGCCGCCGCTAAAAGCTCCATAAATAAGAAGGTATTCCGACAAGCAAAACCGCAGGCTACGTAAGTCGATGCACTTAATAAGATTTCTCTACGTTCGCTGGATGTTCAGAATGTTAAAACCTTTTGTTAATATTTAACTGAAATTTGCATTTCTGTCTGTTTTGTTACAAAGAACGAAACCATTGGAACGTTAAACCCTTTATCTGCTTATGAAATAAGGAGTGTTTAAATTGTGTTTGTTTCGATTTAGCAGATTGTTGTTTTTGGAACATAATACTATTCATAGATACTGTCAAATAAAGGAATGTAATGTTTTCAGGTTTATTATATGTATTTATATAAGTCCTAGTATAGTTGATGCAAGTTGATGACTAAGGCATAGACTAATTTGACAGCTATAAAAATGATCCATACTTTTTCAATGTTTGAAAGAAAGGTAGATATGTGACGTGATTAAAATTCAGTTTAGTTTGTAAACAATTAATTAATCAGCTAAATAAAATATCTACTAATATTATAAATGCGAAAGTAACTGTGTCTGTATGTCTGTTCCCGTTTCACAATGATATGCAGAAGAATATAGGCTACATTTTATCCCAAAAACACAGATGTAGCCGCCGGAGACCGCTACCAAATATATTGAGTGAATGGTGTTTGATCTTCCAATTTTCTTTTCATTTTGGCATCACACTTTGTGTATTTTGCCAGTGTCAAGTGGTATTTGAATTATATATTTTTCATGTATTTATTCCTCGTCAAGTTCAAGTCATGTTAAATCATCTTCAAGTCGCAGTCAGTCAGCGGTAGCGGTTCTACGAAAACATTTCAGACTTTTTGAGACAACTTGAAAAGCCACTAGGTATGCACGTAATCATTTCATTTCACTTCACTGGTGCACTTATATTAATCTTTATTGGACAAAATAACACCGATAATATTCAATAAAACTCATAATAGGTACACGATTTTAACGAAAACGCAACGTCACTTCGCAAGTTCCCGCCGAAAAGTCTCGATCTTATTTGAATTGACTAAACTCATAAACACGCTTATCTGTCAAATACATAAATAAAAAATACTTTGCATTATAATAAAATGTATACTGGTTTTTACTTATTTTGCTTTACTAAATAATATTATACTTACTTATTAAAAGCAAGATATTGTCTAAAATGTAAACACAGCACGAATATAAACTGGTTGTTTAATACAGGGTGGTGCAGTTTAGGTAAAAGGATTAGAACATGCAAAATAAGTAAAATAATAAGAAAATACATAAAGTTCTACCACTTAGAACAGGGCAAGCTGTTAAGATGAATATAAAGCTCAAGGTGCCCTCTGAAGCTTTAAGCTCACGTTGGACTTTTTATCAATTAGGTAAGTACTTAGGTATGTGAAAATATCGTCAAGACAAGACGTACTGTAGTGCTTTACAGAGTGGGTGTTTTTGTTTTTAATGTAGGTATATGTCGGCAATATCGCGAAAAATAATCATACATTTTATAAATTTCGATCGAGCAAAGATAAAATAATAAATAAATATCCTGGGACATCTTCAATCACGGTTATCTGATCCCAAACTAAGCAGAGCTTGTACTATGGACAACCAGATAACTGATATACCTACTACATATACTACTTTTTTTTTGTTGTGTAAATACATACTTATATAGATAATTACACCCAGTCACAGGACAAACAGACATGTTCATGCACACAAATGTTTGTCCTGGATGGGAATCGAACCCATGACCAGCGGCTCGATAGGTGTCTTAACCAACTGCGCCAACTGGCTTGGCTTGTTTGTATAAAAAGTTATTTTATCTTTTTTTTGCTCTTATTAGTTACGTACTTTTGACAATAGATAAGGATCTGTTTGTCCTCTGGTCTAGGTAGGAATCGAACCTACGACCGATGATAGGAAGGGTATAATATCTTAATTATCAACCACGCCAACTTATTTGTCATCCTAAATAAAAATATAATATGTTCTTAGATTGTATTTTGTGTATATTTTTTAAATAAAATGATTTTCCCTATGATGCTATAAAAGTATGGTAGTTAAATGTGTATCACTATTTAATACTAACCTACTTACTACCTAAAATAAAACAAGCTGCCTACTTATAAAATAAATAAAAAATCTCCTCTAACTCCTCCCCTGGTGGCAGAGTACTAAGAATGCTGGCGGCATTGCCTCCCTGTATTGCGAGGCTTATTCTTTAGGCTAACTAGCCGCTAGCCAGCCGGTAGTTAAATAAATCATCAATATTCAGTTAAAGATAAAAGAAGCCACAAAAATCTTGTTTCCTAGACGGCTGTGGAGAACGTTTGATACCCTGTAACCAAATAATACATTTAACTTTTTTACATAAATTAAATCCTTAATTTTCATTTTAAAATCCTTTACCTACAAAAACCACTTAACATTTTACTATAAATTATAATCTAATCATACTTTCATAGCCTTGTTATCTTTGTCAACATTAACTCATTAATTTTAGTACAAAACATTTTAACATAAAATCCGTTGACTACAAAAGATTAAAACAATGTTATATCAAAAATGTCTAGTTTGAAATGTTAAAAAAGTAAACTCATTAAGGAAAGGGTTACTCGCAGCCTTTTATTATGCTAAAAATACCTACCTTGTTTTTCTTTCTCAGAATATTCTGTAAGGATCTCAATTAATATGTTTTATGTAAAAAAGCCAGACCTCAGAGCCATTTTTTTAAATATATACCTAGTAGCCTCTTGGGTGTCGCCACCATATTACAGCTTTGATAGATATCCCTTTATAGTGGACAACCGTGTGACGGCATTTAAACGCTATTGTTTCTGGGAACTTATTTTGAAAATTTCATGTGGAAAAACAAAATTAACTAGCTAGCTAGCCAGCTATCAGTGTCCTCCGCTGTCAGATAAGCGAAGCCCAATTGGGTAGGCTATATTTTAGTGTTTTACGATTTTATGACTTACGAGTAGATAGGATACTTCTATGCCCTTCCGGCAAATCCATTTTCACACATTTTCCTATCCGCTGTACTCCTAAAAAGGACGTTCGAGATCGAGCATCGACCAATATTGCTACACTAGCTGTACCCCGTGGTTTCACTCGCGATCCAGGGATAAAAAGTAGCCTATCGCCTTCGGGGGTAATGTGGCTTCCGAAATAGTGAAATATTTTTTTTATCGGACTGGTAGATCCAGAGAAACTCTTCAATTATATCTCTCCTTCATTTTAGCTTTTATTTTCATATATTAGTCACAGGGCTGCTGGAAGAAATTTCTATTTGAAATATGCAGTTCTAGCATTCTATTTTTTTATTTTTACTTGTGTGTGTACCTACATAAATAAATGTCCCTATAGCACGTGACTCAAGTAAACACGGTAGGCGGAGCTAGTCTTTGAAATTTGCGTGAGAATAGAACCAGCTCACAACTTAAATTGGATTCGGTTTCACAGTTCTGCACACGGATCTCATGTAAATATGCAATTCTGACTATAATGACTTCGCTTTGGTTGGGAAACTTTTAAGTGTTTTCTTCACTTTTACTGATTTCACGGTGGAGTGGATTGGATTTAATTCATGTTTTTGTACGTTACAAGCTCCTCGTAGATCAATGCTTTTGCAAGAGGTACAGTCAGTACCAAAAGTAGAACTATTCATCTGCTTTTTACTTGTTTACTAACTATTGTTACAGTAATAGGTACCATCAACAAAGTTGAAGCATGATCAGTTTTGAGACCTTTTCGCTTGCAGCCAGTAATCATAGTTTGCCCTGTCCGTTGTTGACAATAAAACGGTCTCTTGTAAAATCTTTTGTTTAGACTATTTACTGACAATGACAATCTACTATTTTATTACAAGCGCATAGTCTGGTTATATTGTGTGAGACACAGGTAGCTGCTGGTCACTGCACGCAAAATACACCCTTAAGGTGATCATGCTTCAACTTTGTCGATGGTACATACACAATTTACAAAAAAACATATAGACTTATACAAACTAACTGCACAATTCTTGCAATTTAGGCCATGTACCTACTTACAATAATGATAAATTTAAAGAAAATATGGCTCGTAGAATAATACTCCATACAAATAAACAAAATTGTGTGTCTGTAATGTCAAAATAACAGCTTTTTACTAAATGCAATTGAAAGTAGGTGTAGGTACTTATATACAACACGTATACCAAAACGCCAATTACATATATTTTTTGTCTGACTGTCTGTTTGATCTGTATAATATCCGAAGCGGGATGGGGCTTTGAAAGAAAGAAAGAAACCGATAACATTTGTTCACATATTCATAGGCTTGTTGTATTTTAGCAAAAACAAATAGTATCAAGGGAATGCGGGTGAAACCACGGGGAACAGCTGGTATAATACAAATTGTAAAAAAATACTATGAATTGCAATTGAAAATATATTGAATATGTTTGTTATCAAATGAAACAATTAGGTACGTTTCATCGGAGGGCATTACATTCAAAACAATTAGTTAATGGAATATTCTCATAAATGCCACTCGTATAATGCCCCTTGAATGTATAATTAATTTATAATAAAACGATTTTATGTACATTCGTGGTATCAATTGCGGTAAATGTATTGGGAATATTATTTCGAAAATGGTTTTATGCTTAGATTTTCAGAAATACAGACTTTTTCAAATGGGCGTGGTAGGTCAAATCCTAGTCTGAATAGCGAAAAATGCTAAGGCGATGATAGCTCAGTAGTAGTGACGTCGGATGCTGAGACGAAGGTCCCGGGTTCGAATCCTACAATGAGCTTGAGCTTTCGGTGAAGGAAAACATCGTGAGGAAACCATAGCACGGTGGTAGGGTACTTTCTAGTAGGTACCCGCCTGGCTGGCTACCCTCAAGTTGAAAATCTGTCGCCAAGCACCTTTCGGTGTGTTCCGACAGCTGCACTTGAGAGCCAGTTCCTTTTTAGGCTTTGTGTGCTTACCATCATCGGCCACATCATCACTGACCACGGTGAGATTGTGGTCAAACACAGGCCTACACATCGTAAAAAAAAAATACTGAAAGAAGAATCGAGGCCGAATTGGATTTTCAAAAATGTTGCCTTATTGGGAATCGAATTTATTGATTTTGAAAAAAAAAAAACAGTCTGTATTATTGCTCCATCGTGTGTCACTTAAAAAGATACATTTCTGGGAAGTAATGTTGAATGGCAATATAAAGGAAATATCTATTTTTTTAAGAAATCACTCTTTACTTTTTATACTTATTTAAAACTAAGAATAAATATTAATTTCTTACTTCTTGCTTTTCTTTCTTATTTGAGACTAGTTTTTATTTTACTTATTATTAGTATTTAGTTTTGATGTAAATAATTAGACCAATTGAAAGTATGGAGAATAACTCAGACATCGCGTAAAAAAAAACAAAGTTGATGAAACAAGTATATTTTGTAAGTCATGTTGAATTACAATAATATTTCTTACTTACTTCTTTTGTACATATTATTCATTTAAGTAGTAAATATGTACTTAAAAAAAATAAAAATATAAATCAAATTTCTCTACTAGATTACCAATAGATACACGTTTAGAACTGGGCTCCAAAAACTTTATAGTTTTCAACTAACCTAATAGTAACAAAAAATCTAGTACCTAAGCACAGACATTTTGAAAGAAAATTAACTTAGCAAAGTTAAATAAGTACTAAAGAACTTTAACAGTGATTAGTTTCTTCAAAAAACCGGACAAGTGCGAGTCTCACGCACTGAGGGTTCCGTACAGGTAATTCGGATTGAAGGACAATCTCTAATTGAGGATCTCCAACTGAAAATGTAAATTTATAAAAAAAATTGTGATATTAATATGTTACGAAGTACCACCATCTTATGGTTTCCTCACGATGTTTTCCTTTACCGAAGTCTCAAGCTCATTTTAGGATTCAAACCCGCGACATTCGACATCACTACCACTGAATTATCATTGTTTTAAAGAATATTATTGTATTGTAAATAAAATAATTGTCAAGTTTCGGATTTATTCCTTAAGTTGTTGCATGCCAAATGTCATGATTCTAGGTCAACGGGAACAAATACCTGTTTGTTTTGGTTTACTTGCAAAGTATCAAAATATGCGGAATAAATGGCTGTATTATTTGCCTTCTGCGCTCGCCGATTTATCCAGTAAGGTTGAACAAATAGTGCTTTCCAAAAAAAACCTCTAAGGGACTCTTAGACTTAATTAATATTAATTTCAACTTGATACCTCCTCGCGTTATTGAGAAAAAGGGACTTGAAACACAGAAAGACAGACAGACATACCAGTGATCCTTTAAGGGTTCCGTTTTTCCATTTGAGGTACGAAACCCTAAAGAAAAAATGAAAGGAAAGAAAATCTTTCTAACAAATACAATTAGAAAGCTGGATGGCCTTGACAAAATAAATATCCATTAGTTAGAATCTTGTTAGAACTTCAATTCTACAAGAAATAAACACGTAACACGTGCGTCAACATCCATAGTGACACCATTGAGTTATATTACTACGTATAGAGAAGACGCCACATATAACTACTATGTTCCGTTCAAGTGCAGTCATCCGGCCGCAGTTCACTTGGTTGCTTAAACATGAAACGCGTAAGCGCCGTGATTTGTCATGGCGATTACGCCTTAAAAGCGGACTAGTGATAAGTGTTTAAACTTTCTGGTTAGAAATGGAGCATCTAGCTATGAGAACTAGCCAAGTCAGACCTTATGCTACAATACATATATTATCCTAAGTTATGAGAAGAAACGATATTTTATGTTGTTATAAATATTATGTAAGTTCAAAGTATGAAAAACTAAAAACTACTTAGATAAAAAGGACTAAACTAAATGAAAAAGTCGCTGTCAGAAGGCATCGTTCCCAGAATACTAGCGGCATTGCCACTTTGCTGATTCTTTGACCCAAGTATACACCTGCATTCTTGTCACGAGATGCTTCGACCAGGCGTTTAGAAATAAATTAAAAATTAAATTTTGTTATAAATAAATTTCAGGACTAATACTTTTTAAACTCTCGCGAATATTATTCATGTTTAATAGTAATATATCGGGTCTGTTCGCGCATAGACCCGATATATTACTTATAAACATGAATTTCAGGACTGACCATTGAACTTGGCACACATTTAGATCTCACTTCTTTTGTCGTTGAAGTCAACAACCAAGGCATATATTGAACTTGACTCTCATTTCACATTTATGTTTTTTTTTTGGCTTTCTTGTATGCCTTAGTATGCCAAAGAAGCATGTATTTAGGGGCATCACTCAGGCGTTGAAGGCCACACCCTGTTGCCACCCGACAGGACCCGTTCAGTACTGTTGTCAGGCGACAGAAGAACCGCTCTTTCACAACCCCCTTTATGTTCCCGTCCATAATACTCAACGACGGAGACATACCAAGGTACTAGTAGGTTTTTGCTTCGGAGAGAGATCTGATAGGACATTGTCTATTGAAACAATAATGGTATTACTGTTGTAGAACCTATATGTATCTCTAATAAGAAAGTACAATGTTCTATGACATTTAATTTAAATTTACTTCAATAAAATCTTGTACTAGAAACTACACGTATATTTTCCTTTTTTTCGATATCAGCACTAATAAATTGCTTGAAATGAGCTAATTTTACGTTGAAGTCATAGTGGTACATGTGATTTTTGTGTAAATTTACAATTTAAAAGTGATATACATAAAAGTACGCTGACAATAGAAAAAACAAAAGTTCCAATATTCGATCAATTGATCGAAGGTTCCTATGATGTCGGGCGATCACAATAAACGATCTACAAGTCTATCGTCACTATCGACAATATTTCTGAAAGGTAGAAATGATTATACTACTTGGAAATTTAAAATGAAAATGTATTTACTTCATGAAAATTTATGGAATAATATAGTTGGATATCCTGACGGTGATCCGACTTCCAAAGAAGTAAAGGATAGAAGTGATGAGATAACTCTAGCCGAAATATGCCTAACCTTAGACGGACCTTTACTTAAAATAGCTTCTCTATACGTAGTATTATAACTCGGCGAGTAACACAAGTACCTGGGATATTCGATTGACGCTTCGCACGGCTGCACCCTTACCTTTCTTGTTTATGGTCAATCTACAGTGTATTATAGGTGTGTCTGTATATTGAAGCCTTGCTTTCCACAATTTGTTTGTTTTTATATCATTTCACATTTTGAATTACATTTTAAAGATATTCCTTCATTTTGATACCAATAGATTCGGAAGTTTTTTTAAGCATTAATTTTGACCCAAAATATATTTTTTTTAATTATAGTAGGTACCTACCCTTTAGACCGAACAAGGAGGAATCAATTCAATACACATTAGGTTAGAGTTTACGAGCCTTAAGTAAAAAAAAAAAATAAGCTGCTATCACAGAATAAAGATGTAGCTTTCTACTGTGCTGCTATAGTCTATACTAATAATAAAGCTGAAGAGTTTGTTTGAACGCGATAAACTCCGGAGTTACTAGTCCGATTTTAAATCTTTCACTAATAGGAAACCACATTATATCTGAAGGTTTGTAGGCTACTTTTTATACCGGGAACACGAGTGAAACCGCGTGAAAGAACGCTATGTCCTAAAACTCTTACTTTACTTCGTACTTAGACATATAATTCAATCTTCATACATCGTCACTTGCCAGCGACGTGAAGAGTTGCAGGAGCGGCTGCGGCTGGTGCGGATAATTCCAAATTTAAAAAATAAGCTTCTATTGGCGCAAATTATTCGAGGGTCCGAAGCTCGCCGATTTTCTCGTACATTATCTTCAAAATTAATTGAGGTTACAGGGGACCGGCGGGCGGGGAGCTTTTTCCGCCAACGCGTTAGCCTGGTCATACAAAGAGGGAACGCTGCCAGCCTTCTGGGAACCTTGCCGTTGATTGGCAGCAGCGGCCGCCTCGAGGAAATTTTTAATATGTAGTTTGTATATTTGTTGTAAATATTGTATATAGAATAAATAGGAAATCTTCATAAAGATTCCAATACAAATAAATGTAAAATAAAACCGATTTAAAGCAATTTGCACCGGTGCAGGACTCAAATGATTATAATGGGTTTAGAATAGAACCGGTCCGGCGCCGGTCCTGCACTATTGACAATGCCCGCTATCGGCTGGGTGACGGATGATACAGCTCTGGAATTTCTATGGGTTAATTTATAAACTTACTAACAATCAACCACGGGTGCAATATAGTTTTTTTTTAATGTCAGAAGGATGACAAGCAGACAGTCGCCTGCATATAATTTTTTAATTTTTATTTATAAAATAGGTGCATCAACAGCACATACATTATTACATTACAAAGTATCTTGATACTCGAAATTTCAAGCTCATTGTAGTATTCGAATACTATTCGTATACGTAAATAAAGACAATATTTCGGAATCAAGTCGCCAAAAAATTTACTTTCATGGGCTATTTTTTAATTATTTCTAAATTTAATATTTTTATGTTGTCTGTACTGCCTCAAATTTTGTGTACATCAGTAATTGGCGCATATATCAGAACCTAGCTTTATTCTTGAAAGTAAATTTTTTGGCGACTTGATTCCGAAATATTGTCTTTATTTACATATACGAATAGTATTCGAATACTACAATGAGCTTGAAATTTCGATGAAGGAAAATATTTAAGTAGGTACAGCATAATACTTTGTTCTTGACTGGCTACCATCCTCAAGTTGAAAAGCACTAAGCACCTACAGGTGTGTTCCGACTGCTGCACTTGAGAAAGAGTTCCATTCTCGGCTTACCTGTGCTTGTGCATCATAGTAAAAAAAACATGTTCGCACGCGTTTGGTACTCATGCACTTTTTCAACATTGTAAAAAATAAAAGTACCTACAAAAAAAACTACATGTAAAAAACACCTCGAGGCAACCGCTGTTGCCGATCAACGGCAAGATTATATGGAACATACATTTTTATAATTTAGGAAATACAAGTTTTTCAAAGATGTGACAAAAATATTTTACTATATTTTATGCTAATATATTTAATCCATCGGTGTCGGTAGCCATTTACCATTTTCTTATAACAATCTCTTTGAAAAAGTACTTTTGTTTAACACAGACTTACGGTTGAAACTTACGATAAAGCGATAGGTGAAGTCACCAAAGCCTAGAATGGAACTGGCTACTTCCCGAATTCGCTTCTCTTATAATTTTGCACCATACGAATATGTACAATGCTCGTATGATCAATTTAAAGCCATCGGCCTTTTGTCTCGGGTGTACCCGGATAAGACCCACACCGGGGTAATCCTTGAAACAATACGTCGAGAAGCTGTATTGACAGGACTTAGGTATACTATTTTGAATAGTATTTAGACTAGTTTTTGATTTATGAATCAAAATATTAGTATATAGGAAGACTTTTTTACTATGTATAGGCCTGTATGTGACCACAATCTCATCGTGGTCAGTGATGACGTGGCCGATGGTGGTGAGCACTCAAAGCCTTGAAGGAACTGGCTCTCAAGTGCAATTGCCGGAACTCACCGGAAGGTGCTTGGCGACAGATTATCAACTTGAGGGTGGTAGCCAGACAGGCGGGTACTACAAAGTACTCTACCACCGTGCTATGGTTTCCTCACGATATTTTCCTTCACCGAAAGCTCAAGGTCATTGTAGAATTTGAACCCTCGACCTTCGTAGGTAGGTACACTTATAGGGGGTGCATGATATACATATTACTAATTAGTTCTAATTTATTTAGTAGGTATATTTCAAGCACTTTTGAAACATCATACATTTGTTATTAGTACATGATTCGTATTGTAATAGATTTATGTAACTTATGTATTATTGCATTCAGCAATTTCTTTTCACGAATTTTCCTCCCCGTAACTGGAAATTTGGAAATAAAATATATTTCTTATGTACATTTTAATACTATTCGAAAATTATCTAATTGCCTTTATCAACTGGCTAGTAAAAACGAATTCCTCTCTATTCATTTATTTCTAGTCGAACACCACCCTTAGTAACTGAAAGCCAAATACCCTACTTTTTCTCCGAGCAGCTCTTAACAGTCCAACTTTAATCGAATCAAGGCCCGATTCTATAATCGAATGATTTCTTTTTTAAAACTTCTGCATAATCGAATCAAATGGACTGGAAATTGAACTATCCTTTACTAATGATAGAATTTATCGATGTTCTCGCTATTTTAGAATACCATTTCTGTTTTTGTATGAAGAGAAGGAAGTGTTCTTGATTAGAAGCAGTAATGGACATGGAAATATTATCGCTTGGAAAGTGTATGTTGGATTTTAATCGGCTAAGCCATCTCCAGGGATAAAGGGGATTATTATTTAATCTGTTTTCTCAATGAAAAATTCAAAGATCTCTCTTGTGACTGGTTCCGTATAAATATTAATTTAAAATTATTTTGTTACTAACTGTCCCCTGCGGATTGTACGCATTTTTTTATTTTTTTAAATCAAAGTAGCCTGAGTTAGGTACTCCTTATAATAATTTAAGCTATCTGTCAGTGAAAGTTCCTTAAAAATCGGTCCAGACAAACAGGCCAACAATATATTTTTTGGTATACGTAATGTACCTATGTTAAATACTATATATTCGTAGGTTTTAGCGGAAGAATTAAGACTATATAAGAATTTTCGTAATCTATTTACCTACTCTGACAAGCACTTCAAGCTTTTTTTTTTTTTTTTAATTTTGGCATCACACTTCGTGTATTTTGCCAGTGTCAAGTTGAGCAATGTAGGTATTTTTATATTCTTCATGTATAAAATTCTCGTCAATCGTCAAGTTTCAAAGTTCAAGTCATGTTAAATCTTCTTCGAGTCATAGTCAGTCAGTTTAGTTAGGTTTTAGTACAATGGTAGCCGTTCTACTAAAAATTTTCATGGACTTCTTGAGACAACTTGAAAAGCCACTATACACGTAATCATTTCATTTCACTTCACTGGTGCACTTGTATTGATCTTTATTGGACAAAATACCACCGATAATATTCAATAAAACTCAAAATACACGATTTTATGAAAATAAAACGAAAACGCAACGTCACTTCGCAAGTTCCCGCCAAAAAGTCCTTTTCCACTTCAACCTTTCTCACGTTCCTAATTTCTGAATAGCCACAGTATAAGGTATCTTTCAGAAGTACAACTTTTTATTTTCGTGCATAACTTAGTCAATTTACACTCTAAATTCTACTAATATTATAAATGCGAAAGATTGTAAGTATGGATGGATGGATGTTTTCACTCTTTCACGCAAAAACTACTGAACGGATTTTGATGAAATTTGGAACACAGATAGTTTATAACCTAGATTAACACATAGGATACTTTTTATCCCGGGAAAACATAAAATCCCTCGGGAACGCGGGTGAAACCGCGGGGCGGAATCTAGTGGGAAAATAATATTAATCAAATTACAAAAACGTAGATAAATAAAAAAATACAGAACATAATAAAACGTATGTTGTGTTGCGATTCAATATAAATTAGCTTTTTGACAAAACTTTTTTGTTACCCTACCTTTTTCCGAATGTTTTGTGACTATTTATACGAAGCTTCACTACTGTTATGCCTATACAATAGTAAATGAAATAAAGCTTATAGTGTCCTTAATAAATATAACTAGAATTAAGTATCCGACAGGCAACTGTCACGCCCTTAAATCCACGAGGTTTACCGAAAAAAGTAATTTATCATTCGAATCATAACTTTAGGATTTTCTTTTGAGTAAATACGACGTTAACACATGAGTGTCGCGTATCTCTTCTTTCTTCCTTTAAGGTGGAGGCTTCGGTTGGGGCGTTAAATTCAAATTTAATCACGTTTTTTTTTATTAATTAATCATCAACATATTCCTCCAAGGTATATATTACTGACATATACGACTATTTCATGAAAATGTTACTAATATACCCTGGAGGAATGTGTTGATGATTTCTTTTGTTATTAATCAGTAAATATACTACCATTCTTGTCGCAAATAACATGTTGATAACTTACGACCTATAACTGAGCTGCAATTAGCAAAAAACGTGATAAAATTTGAATTTAACGCTCCAACCGAAGGTTTACCCTTAAGGCGACGATATCCGAGAAATGATGACTCTAGATAAAGTTTTTCTCGGCATTCTTAGTTGCAAAAAAATATATATGTGAAACTGGAGAATATGTCACGAGGAATTTTTCATTAGTAACGTCAGAATAAAATCTTGAATATACCCCTTTTTAAAACTAAGAATGATTTTTTCTCTCAATTGGGCTATCCAAATAACTTGAAAATATTAACATACATTCTAAGATTCAATAGAAAGGGATTGGTTTTCTTACTTTTTTTGAAACACCATAGTTATTTTTTAAATAATATAAAACTGTCTTTTTTACAAAAAATTGGGCCTATTCTATCTCACTTGTCGCCGTCAGTTTAGTAAGGGGCGGAGTCATTAGCGGAGAGCCTCCTCTTAAAGTCTAACATGAAAGAGACGGAAAAAGGCTTTCGGTCAAATGGCAAAGTTGGGAAAGTTCATTTGCAAAGAAAAGTTATGGCATAAAGTTTGAGATCCATATTAACGTTTTTGTGTCTGATAAGATTTCTATAAGCGGATTTTATATCTGACTGTAGGTACTTGGTTTATTGTCTTGTATTGATTTAATAGGTATGATGACTGGATACAAAATCATTGATTCTGTTTAGTCCGCCAGTTAGGTTAATAAAAAATATTGGATACGTATTTTTTTTTTTTTTTTTTTTTTTTTTTTTTTACTATGTATAGGCCTGTGTTTGACCACAATCTCACCGTGGTCAGTGATGATGTGGCCGATGATGGTAAGCACACAAAGCCTAGAAGGGAACTGGCTCTCAAGTGCAGCTGTCGGAACACACCGAAAGGTGCTTGGCGACAGATTTTCAACTTGAGGGTGGTAGCCAGCCAGGCGGGTACTACAAAGTACCCTACCACCGTGCTATGGTTTCCTCACGATGTTTTCCTTCACCGAAAGCTCAAGCTCATTGTAGGATTCGAACCCGGGACCTTCGTCTCTGCATCCGACGTCACTACCACTGAGCTATCATCGCCTTTAACAAAATTTTATTTTATCAATAAAAAATTACAAAAATAAGTCTAGTCTCTCACACGAAGTCTATAAGGCATCTGCCTCTCAAGTGCAATTGCCGGAACTCACCGGTAGGTACTTGGCGACAGACTTAAGGGTGGTAGTCAGCCAGACGGGTACTTACTGCAAAGTACCCTACCACCGTGCTAAGGTTTCCTCACGATGTTTTACTTCCTTTAGCGAAAGCTCAAACTTATTGTTGGATTCGAACCCGCGACCTTCGTCACGACATTTCTCTATACGAATTGGCTCAGCGCCTCTCGCGGAATACTCATGGAACTAATTTTTGCCATGCAAAATTTTGGAAACAAAATATTATCAAAGTATTGATTTAAAAAAAAATCATGCCGCGCGGATTAAAGTCGGCGAGCTTGCGTCCGAAGCCGAGTGGGTTGCTAGTACAAAATAATTATTTTATAATATGATAACATACCTACTACTGACTAACTTTATGTATTTGAATATTTAGACGCAAATGTGTCTAAAATTGTGTAAACATGTTTACGGTTGTCATATCAGTCATAATAAAAGTGAATGTTTTGGAAATATGGCGCTGGCGTCGCGTCGCGTCTGCGTCGGGGCGTCGCTGTGTTTTATCATTTTTAATCACTAGTTTTAGTGCCAAGAAAGTTTAAAAATTAAAATAAATGAAAATGTTCTCACTAGTCTGCGAAACTTTGTTATAATTCCAACTAATCGCATTATGTTTTCAAAATGCAGAAAAACATGTTATAAAACACAGATTATAATTTAAAAAGCTAATGATTAACATAAAAAGTCAAAAGGCCTTTGATATATAAAGTACCCATAAAAAAATCATTATCATAAAAAAAATAAAGGAGAAGTAATTAAAAGAAACGCCATATCTTCATTAACTGCTGAAAAGCACACGCTTTAACGACTCTCGTGCCAGGGGTCTAGAATACCGTAGCCAACATTTGACATTTCCCGACCAATGTTTGTCCACTATGACCGCGTCACGATAACACACCAACTCGATAAATTGCTGTGCAAACATTTCAACGAAAAAGAAAGGAAGCATGCAAGGCCATGTTAAGCATCAATCGTTCTGATGTGCAATGAAATTTTTCCGACAAGACGTCAGCGGGGTGTGGCATGACAGGCGGGAGGGGGGAATCAACAGTTTCAGGCAAGGATATTACAGCTACAGCCAGTCTGGTCCTCACAGTCGAGGAGAACGGTTGCGCGGCCTCCGTGTATGTGCGTTGCGAAAAATATACCTTAGAAAAAAAAAACATCAAAGGTGTCTGAAAATGATGTGTATTTAAAACAGTTTTATCAGTGTGCTGGTTATTTTAATTGTGTTTTTTTTCGGTAGTAAAAACAGCTGTTTATTTTTACGGGAGGTAACTTTTTTACTTTGGCTTGCGTAGGGTTAATTTGGAATAGGAGTGAGTTTTAATTTTACGTTTTGGAATCGTTGTTTTTTTTTTTTGTGGGTTGACTGGAGTTCTGATTGGTGTTTGGAACATCGCGTTTGGAGGTGAGTAGTTTTATTTATTTTTTAATTTCTCCTATCTATTTCATACCTTATTAATAGACAATATTAAAAAATGATTTCGTCATTTTACATAAAGTTTCAATACTTTTTTTAAGTTTTATAAGCCTACGTTTGGCCGTCGTCTGACCCCAAGGAGGAGTTATGACGAGTCCGAGGATATATCACGCTTACCCAGAAATACATATTATATTTATTGATATTCTTATAAACAAAAATTTTCATTTATTCTATGTTTGTATTGTTTTAGGCAGCTATACACAAATGCTATGTCAAATATTGATACTGTCTGTTTATATTCCTGAGCTAATGCTGTATCGTAAACAAACAAATTCACAACATGTGACTAACGATTTTAGATTAGAAAAAATAGATTTACGAGTGAAGCAATGAATATTTAGTTAGATTATAAATCCTGTCTTATACACACATATCACATAAATGTTAGTCTATTTTATTTTAAACGTTGAACGTAAAATATTGGGGTGTTTTCGACCCGCGCTATCTTACAATAAAAGGGTCATGTCCAGCAGTGGGTTAATTTAATATTCCATATTCAAATAATATTTTTTTATATATTTAAAATTGAAAATGGAACCGAATAGAAAAAAAACGCAAAAAAAGAATTATAAATGAAACAAAATCTTGGCTTCTTAAATTAATATTTAAAATTTCCTTTGTCTGGACGAAAGCCTGTCTTATTTTTTTATTAGGTATGTAAATACTGTGTGACATTTTCAGCTTACAAAGAAAAAAGTTTTTTTTCTTATCTTTAAAATTCAAGGAGCAAACCCTTTCTCAGGATTTGAAGTGTTTTAATAACCTTAATTATGGTATTTATAGAAGATCGATATGCAATCAAAACTTCGTTTGTTACTGGGAACTTACAAAGCAGTACGTGCCATACGATAATGCCCTTAGAGGTTTACCAACCGATTAGACGACCTCCTTTGAACTTAATATAAATGTAGAAATACTTAAAGATTGTAACAAAAAACGGTTTAAAGGTTGAACGCATTTATTTACCTACTTGACCAGAGTATAAGGAATAGGGTAGTTTCCTGACATATCAAATCAGGTACTTTTTCTTAAATGTCAAAATGATAGTTCACATGGAATTTTGTATGAAATACTACATACACTATGACGTCATAATTTCACAGAATCAAATTATATACTCTTACTGGTCATTAAAAATATTTGATGTTTCCACGTGTTTTTTGATAATGTCACATTATCTCTCGACCTGTCGTCGACATCAATAAGAGAAAAGTTCAAAATCAAAACAATGACAATACGAAAAATAACACTATTTGACTTCGGTAACAGTTGGCGATACAATTTTATTGTTTATTCATTGTTTTGTTTTCGAACATTTCTCTTCTTGATGTCGACGACAGGTCCAGAAATAATATGAACATGAGGGTTAATTACACGATATTTGCAGCTTCATAATATGTTTCATCTACAGTGAATTCATAATATAGACATTTTATCGACATGAAAATACCGTAAAAAAGATTTCAAAAAGTGAAATTAAAATTAAAATTGGCCAAGAAACAGGGAAGATAGCATTTTAAACTAAGTACTAATTAGATAGAGAGATCGGGCATAGTATATTATGTGACGTCAAATACTATTATGCCCATATATAACTCCATGCTGAATTCTGTTTTGCTAGAAAGAGTTAATCTGACGGCTTATAATTATCTTGGATATTTGTATAGTTATCCGAAATATTTTATGAGCGAATGAGTTTTTATTAAAGCAAAAAATATCATGCAGATTTGTATGGATTTTCGTAATATAGTCCAGTTTTACGAGAAATATATTTCTGATAATATATTATGTGTAGGGGCGTAAAACCTACATTTGAAATGGTGTTGAATCAGTGCGGGCTGACGACCTCTGATGATGGCGAAGTTATATGATGATGATGGTGATGGGAGGCTCCGGGAGTTAGTTATAAATACAACCGCCTCGTGCGAGTGCTGTAGCGACACTGATTTATTGTTCTGCTATAATGTTAATCAAAATCAAAATCTCATTTATTTAGTTTAGGCCCTAATAAGGCACTTATGAACGAATTATGTTATAACACTGCGTACGAGCATAATATGTAGAATTAACTATATAAAATCAAATTGTTATATTTTTTATACTACCAAGGTAGCAAGCAAGCATACGGCCCACCTGGTGGTAAGTGGTTACCGTCGCCTATCGCCATTTGCAATACCAGAGATATTGCAAATGTGTTGCTGCTGTTACAATACCGAGAAGGCAAACTGGCTCTCAAGTGCAGCTGTCGGAACACACCGGTAGGTGCTTGGCGAAAAATTTTCAACTTGAGGGTGGTAGCCAGCCAGGCAACGGTAATGTAGGTACGGTTGCACGTATAAATGTTTCGTCGTTATTTGACATTAGGGGGGCAGATAACAGATATTATATCCATATATACATTTTACAGTGTGGGTACCTACAGGTGGTCTGTAAACTCTTTTTTGTTATGTTACTGACTGTACCTACGAGCTGTTTAAAGGTTAAATAAGCAGGCGGGAAACTGTAAAGTAAATAATTTGAAAATGTGTTTCATTCATTCTAATAGGCATTTCCCTCAGGCAAGGTTTGGAAAGTTGCCTTTACTGAGTAGAAGCAGCAATTAAAAACTTTTTTCAAAATAAACTTAGGTATAGTATGACACAACTTAGATGAAGCATCGGCAAAATTCGTAAAATCGATCGTTCCCGAAAAGAGTGCGCCTACAACATTACTCATGTGTTAAAAAATGGTCGGCGAAAATGATCTTGTTGAACGTTGAATGGCGCGATAATGAATGATTTTTATTAGTTGTGTAAATCGGAAGTGAAGTGTGCGAAAACGATTTGCCGATTCTACATCTAAGTTGTGTCATACTGTATATAATTGTAAAATATAATGTCCTGCAACGTTATGTTTTAGCTCAAGCCACAAGTCGTGGGTTCGATTACCAGGATAAATATGCTTGTCCTGAGTATGGGTATATTTATCTATATCTATACTAATAATAAAGCCGAAGAGTTTGTTTGTTTGAACGCGCTAATCTCTGGTGTTACTGGACCGATTCGAAATCATTTCACTTTTTATTCCGGGAACGCGAGTGAAAAAGCGGGGAACAGCTAGTTATTTATATAAGCTATAAGACGTGATTCGATGTTTCTACTACTGTTCTGTACTCCTTGAATATAAGTAGGTACCTTCAAAACTTTATACATAGTCATACGTACTAAAATATATTATAATATTATCATTGAACAAACTCAATTATACGAAGCGTCTTTTATATGACCGACTTTTATTCCCGGATCGGAAAAATCGGAACTTAATTAAGTTTGATATTAATCCAACATGGCTTTCCTGTCAGTCTTATAGCTTCGAGAACGTTCTATGAATTATAATTGTAATAGAATTTCGCTCTGCGGTTTAACGTGCAATTTTCGACTTTATTCCCTTAGGCACATGTCCCACCATCGAGGGAACGACTGACTATCTACTTTTCTCTCGCGCAGGTAATGTCGTTTGATTTAGGTCCTGTTTCAGTAAAAGAGATAAAGGATCCTCTCCACGAATGACTCCATCCCTTAAGAGGAGGCTCTCCGCGAATGTCTCCGTCCCTTACCAAACTGACGGAGACAAGCGAGAATTTTAGTAAAAAATTAGAATTAAAAATTCGTTTTATGTTATTTAAAAATAAACTACCCCTTTTTTTTTAAAAGTAAGAAAACTATTCCCTTTCTAATGGATTTCAAAATGTATGTTAATATTTTCAAGTTATTTGGATGGCCCGAATAAGAAAAAATGCATTCTTAGTTTACGATTTTTTCTGACGTCACTAATGAAAATTTGTGATTTAAAAGAAACCTATTTCTCGTCTCATATTCTTTAGTTTAACATATATTTTTTACAAATCTCTTGCAACAAAGAATGTCGAGAAAAACTTAATCTAGAATCATCATTTCTTGGATATCGTCGCCTTAATACATCTACACGGAAAAAAAAGATTTTGCGACTTATTTGCGCCAAGACCATAAATATTCTTAAAAATATCAACTGATTCTAAGAGAGTTTTGTTTTCAATCGAAATTTGATTCTTACTTAAAAAAAATGATTCTCTAAACTGAAGGAGAAAAAAATTATTTACATTAAAATTATGTATCTTAGGTCAAGAACCCAGGTTTTTTGTTCTGATGAAATTAGTTTACATTCCATTTAAGACATCGAAAACTCTTGTTTTGATCAATCTTTGTAATCCACATGAGATATTTAATCGTCTATACTCAAAAGTGAGCTTGTATCATTAGAAATAAAAGAAATCTTTTTCTGTGACAATATGTTATCAATTCAATATTAGATAGTAGTCTTGACAAAATATACAACAAGTTTGTATCCAAATTGAAGATATATTTATTACGAAACAATTATCTTTAAGCAAAATTTCCAAAAAATCAGATGAATATGAAGCTGCATAATTTTATAATAAGAGTGTTCTCTTTTTAATCAACTTTAAATTGTTTACATGAAGATAAAACAATTCTCATAGATCGTTGTAAATATCTCATGCCGGCCGCCATCACCGTATTTACTGTCGCACCGCGCCGGTGACACATGCGCGTCCATCGAGTTCCGAAGCCAAAGTATTGGTTTTTTTAAATTTGTTTTACTTTCATAAGTCTTGGTGAGTGTGTTGTACATTAATGGAGAAATTACTCAAAACCTGGTAAATGCCAGCTGAAGTTAGAGCTATCTTGGTTCTCATCAGGGACGGCCGTCCCTGGTGCCTGAAGTACAAAATAATTCCAGGAACTGGATGCCATGGGGCATTTTAAGTAAGTGTGTTTTTTAGATTTTTGCGTGTATAAGTAGTATAAGGATATTTACCTACTGTTACTATCTTTAACTGATTAATACAAATGTCTGGCTAACTCACTTCTATATAGTGCCGAGGGTACCTAGAGGGAGGCACCTAATAAATATTTATCTAATTAACAAATAAGTACCTACTTTAGGTACTTAAAGCTGTTTATGACCATAGTGGCGGCAGCAGATATGTGTGAGATTTATTTAAATCCTAACTATTGGTTTAAACTTACAGTAAATTGGATTCAGACGAACCACATAGGTTCTCTCATGGAAGACAATTTGAAAGAACTCAGACCATTGCTGGGTGTGCATATTGACTTGAAGATAGACTGGTAAATATAAAACTTAATATTTTTCTATATCTGATCATTAGTTTTATGCCCAATATTCTTTGAAATTGATTTAAATTGAATAAACAACTGGATACTACTTAGGTAAACCACTGGATATTAGCAAGATTACCTACCTAATTATTTTTTATTTTCAGGCTACAGTGGAGGAGGTTAATAACATACTTAGTTAGATGTTTAACACAAGCTTGTCTGATGTCTTCATTCCAAGACTTTGACTTCAAACTCATCTAGAGACTTCACAATGTGGAAAAAGCATTTTACAATTCTATAGCAGTAATGGATTATTTATATAACCAAACGCAGAAACTGCTTAAATAACATCTGGTTACAAGTAAGCATTTACAATTTATACAGTTATTCATTTTAGTTATTATATCCCATTTGATTGTAGGTGTATGTGTATGATAGATAGTACACACTAAATATATAAAAGGAAAAGGTGACTGACTGACTGATCTATCAATACACAGTTCAAACCTCGAGCTGAAATTTGGCATACAGATAATGAAGGCATCCGCTAAACTATACTCTTCACTTCGTAAATTCATAAGATGTATAGGTATAGCTAGTACAATATAATAGTACATTTATTATTAAAGAAATAGTAAAGGTAATGAGAGCTAACTATTTTTTTTTTCAGGTGTTTGACATATGAAGATTATACTTTTATATCTGGAATGATAATAATTAATACTCTCCACTCAAGAGTCCTACTTTTACAATTAGTACCTACTTCACCCAACTAATAAAAAAAGTAATACCTGGTGATAGTGGGCAAATCTATCACAGCAAAAGGAATGGTACAGTGAATGGTAGGTACCTAAACCAACCAAGATTATTTTGTTGAAATTTAATAATATCTTGGGATATTACAACTCATGGCTATCTGTTCACAAACAGTAGAGTCTTTACCATGGAAACCAGTTAACTGGATATACTAAATTATTTTTACATAATATTCTAAGAATTATTTATATGTAGATACAATTGAAACATAACAACTATTATAACATATATGAAATATTAATTTAAAATTAAACTACAATATCTATCTTATATACATTACAGAGTAACTATAAATAATAAACCATAATACCTTCTTATTTTTTTAATTTAATTTTTTCTTTTCTTTTCAACTAGAACTACTGCAGAAGGAAAACAGGAAGACCTTGATTGGCTAAAAGAAAAGAACCCTGGGAGGAAGATATTGCAAAATAGAAAGCTACCCCCTGCTCAATATTGTTAGCAAGGCAGGATGTATCCCATTATTTCACTACTTTGCTTATAAAAAAAGAAATATTAAGTTGAGTGAAAAATTAAACGCTAGTTAATTTTGCAAGGAGATCGGTTTTCTTATCGTTCATATTTTTTTTTTAAGTAAATATTTGCAAACAAAATGTGATTACTTGAATATGTTTTATGTAGGTAGATATATATTTTATTTTGGCTAAGTCTAAGTTTTCAACCTTGTATAGTCAAAATTTTATTGAGCATATGTAATTTTATTCTGTACATATTAATTTTATTTTTTTGAGTACGACTACACCCTACAAATGTCATTATTATTATTTAAAGATTTTAAATACTTGGGTCAATAATGAAAACTGAAATTAACTCATGATTTTGTACGTTATTTTGGACCTCTTAGCGTTAAAATATTGCGTGGTTGTTTTTTTTTATTGTACGTCTTTGGTTGCAGTTTTAATAACTAACTTACAAAACAGGCGTAATATTTTTTAAAAGTCCGACATACAATTTTAACGCTGAAAGGTCCAAAATGGCATAAAGGATCCATGTTTTCAGTTTTCGTTAGATGCTCGATGCCACTTACACCCAAGTATTTAAAATCTTTAAATAATAATAATGGCATGTGTAGGTTGTAGTTATCATTTATGGTGTATTCAATAAATAATGATTCTCAAATTTAAAATGTCGTGGTTTTTATTGAAACGAACCAAACTCTTCCATACAGACAATCCTGGCTTCCATTCAAAAAAGCCAAACTATTTTAGTATTAAACGAAGTAATCGATGCATTAAATAAAAATAGTTTACTACTTTGATCCAAAATACCATCAATTTTACCATCAATGATACTAATAATTTGGATCAAATTTTCTTAAATTTTTACTAAAAAGATTTAATATTTTGAACCCTTTAGTTCAAAGTGTTTGTTTTTTCTTCGTAATACGATAATTACCTTGAACTAAGCATCTATTATTCTATATTGAAGACAACTCGATTCTTAGTCAAAAATCAAATAATTTAAATCAGGAACATGTCTGTTTTATAATAAAATAGAAAATATCTTGATCTAAACAAACGATTGTCTTAAATCCAAGACAAACTGTTGTCTTAAATTAAGTGAACTCTATTATTTAAATTCAAAAACAATACAAAGGCTTCAGTGAAGAAAACTCGATTTCTTAAAATAAAATAATATTTTATTAAAATAAATAGTTCGTATTCCTTTGGATTAAACGTATATCAGTTTAACACAAGGTTATATTTTTAAGAACACCGAATACTGAATTTAAGAGAAATGAAGCGTTTGAATATATATGAATTAATATTTTCTTGGCATAAGGCATTTTCCTTTATTTGAAGAAATCGTTTTTTACCGTGTAGGAGCATAAATCCTCACAAGGCCCAAGGGTGATCTATATTTTATGACAGCTATAAACGCTGTGAGTTCAAAATGCACCTTTCGCCATTTGCAAGGAAATTTACAAGACAAACTCAGAGAAAACTGTCATAAAAATATGCATAGAACGTACCTCCTAACGAGGTTATACATTTCCGGACATCTTAAAGCACCCCTGTTGACCTAAAAAGCTCAACTTAACAAACTTTCAGCATAAGAAGCCTGGCAAAAGAACTTATCGGTGCCAAAGCTCTCGGCGATATTTTCTGTCTGTTGACGATAGGGTTACCATTTTACGTCGTGTAGTTAGTGAATCGACAAGCAGCGTTATTATTTAAAAAGTAAGAAGAAATAAATATACAAATTTATGATGAGATGTGTCAAATATAAATAAAATATAAATATAACACGGCTATTTTATATTTTGTAATTAAGTTTTGATATTCTTTTATAATAAACTAGTTGTTACCTGCGGCTTCACTCGCGTTCCCGGGATAGAAAGTTGGGGATATATATACCTATAAATATCCTTTGGGAATAATGTAGCTACCTATTAGTGAAATAATTTTTCAAATCGGACCAGTAGCACCAGATATTAGCGCGTTCAAACAAACAAACTCTTCAGCTTTATTATTAGTATAGATAGATAGATAAATAAATATTATGTTAAATTAGACTAGGGAATAAGTGACGAGGAATAGCTTTTTAAAAATTGGAATTTTTCGTCAGAAAGAATCTTGAAATTACACTCGATGCCCTCCCCTCCCACTGGATTCGCGTCTGAAAAATGATAATCGGGCGTTTTATTGTCGGTGAACATAGACCTTCATGTCTATCATGAAACGCATTTGCATTTTTTAATTAATTTCCTACAATTCATTAATCAACCTTTTTAATTATAATTTTTGCTATATTTGATAACAACTCTATATGTTAATTATTATTGAAAAAAATTTAGCTTTTCTATAAATATATTTTTTTTATTTTGGCATCACACTTCGTGTATTTTGCCAGTGTCAAGTTGAGCAATGTAGGTATTTTTATATTCTTCATGTATTAAATTCTCGTCAAGTTTCAAAGTTCAAGTCATGTTAAATCTTCTTCGAGTCATAGTCAGTCAGTTTAGTTAGGTTTTAGTACAATGGTAGTCGTTCTACTAAAACTTTTCATGGACATCTTGAGACAACTTGAAAAGCCACTATACACGTAATCATTTCATTTCACTTCACTGGTGCACTATATTGATCTTTATTGGACAAAATACCACCGATAATATTCAATAAAACTCAAAAAATACACTATTTTATGAAAATAAAATGAAAACGCAACGTCACTTCGTAAGTTCCCGCCAAAAAAGTCTATTAATATTATAACCAAAATTAAATATAAGTTTGGATGTAGGAGGTAATCTCAGGAGTTAGTGGTCCGATTCAAAAAAATCTTTCACTAAGTTATCCTAGGGTTATGTTTTCCCAGGATAAAAAGTAACCTATATGTTATTCCCGGATGTGATCTATGTGCCAAGTTTAAACTAAATCTGTTCATTAGTTTTTGCGTGAAAGCGTAACAATTATCTACACATCCTTGGCCTTTGTCCAGCAGTAGACGTATTTCTGCTGATATGATGATAATGATGACATATCTATACAAACTTTCACATATATAATACTAGCTGTTCCCCGCTGCTTCACTCGCGTTCCCGGGATAAAAAGCCTATAACCTTCGGGGATAGTGTAGATTCCTATTAGTGAAAGAATTTTAACGAATCGGACCAGTAACTCCGGAGATTAGCGCGTTCAAACAAACGAACTCTTCAGCTTTATTATTAGTACTAGCTGTCCCCCGCGGTTTCACCCGCTTTCCCGGCATAAAAAACAGCCTATATGTTATTCAAGGGTATGATCTATCTATGTGCCAAGTTTCATCCAAATCCGTTTAGTAGTTTTTGCGTGAAAGAGCAACAAACATACATACATACAGACTTTCACGTTTATAATATTAGTAGGATATAAATATATATTAGTAAAAATAGAATTGTAGGATTAAAGTAAGGTTTTAATTTTAAGTAACGAGCCTGGGGACCAATTCCGCAAAATTACATTAAAATTCGTTTCGAATCCAATTCTAATTTGACTAAAAACGGTATTCCACTAAATAAATGAAACCAAACCACAATTGGATTACGATTAGATTGTAATCGTTGTTGCCCTTGGTTACCGAAATTCTAATCCAATCAAATGTGTCAAATGTTTAGTGGAATCCAGCTTGATCGAACGTCAGCATTAACTCAACCATGATTGGATCTCGATCGTTGTCAGATTATTAGTGGAATACGAAAACGTGCAAAAGTCGTCATTCAGTTGCGATCCAATTGTAATCTGATCAAAATTAATTAGTTGAATTAGCCCTCTGGTAGCACTAAAAGTCCTCGTAAGTACAAGTGACGATGATGAAGCAGGGTATCAAATAATGGAAGACAATTTGAATTTGCCATATTCAAATGAGCTACCCAATCCACTGTCTCCACTTTTTCAGGACCTCATTATCTAGGTATATAAAAAAGGTATTATTTGTGACTTTCTGTCAGTTTTCTGACAACGACTAGACGAAGGTCCGATAAAGGGACTGCAGGATAATCTGCTTACTAAAGTTGGTGATAGTGTTGGGAATATTCGATAGTTTGTTTTCATCGATAGTTTGAGTGGAAGTCTGATGAATAAAGCAGTTCTTTTCCGAGCTTGTTTGCAATTTCATTTATTTTCTAGCATATTCATTTGTATAAGTTTAACAAAACCATTTAGCTATTTTTGGTTTCGTATTATTAACGTAAAATTATTAAAATAACAGTTTAAGTTTGAAATGGAATGAAGAATTTGATGAAAATAATACCTAATAATATCCTGGGTCGTTCATCACACATGACTATAATTATAACCACAAACGAAATAGTACTTGTACCTACTACAGAAACCAGAGAACTTATATACCTCATCTACATTTAGTCTGTATATATATAAAGAAAACGTGACTGACTGATCTATCAACGCACAGCTCAAACCACTGGACAGATCAGGCTAAAATTAGACAAAAAGACAGTTAATACAACTTAGGCATCAGCTAAAAAACAATTTATGAAAATTCAACGCCTAAGAAGCAATAACTCCATTAAAACTTTTTTTGAGGATTCATTCTCGTGGAAATAGCTTAGTGAGTGATGATTTCTTTTTATCTAAATAACAAGTTATACGCTATGTAATATCGTTGTGCAATGAAATAAAAAAAAAAAAAACTTCCATGAAATATAATCTCCCACAAAAAGTTAGTTATTTAGAATCTAAATACAGGCTAGATAATCGATATCTCATGCGACGAGTAAAGACAACCCTATTAACAACGCACTCAACAAATCTGGTTTGTAGGAAAGTAGTTCATAAATTCAGAGTTTCGTTTGAGATTCTGTCTTTTTTCAGCAATGACAGATAAAAATAGGCAGAATTACATTGGAAATTGTCTAGAATCGTGTTCCATTTGTATTTTTTTATATTCCATTTTTCGAGGATTTACTGTCGTAGCTTAGTGAGTGACGAGCGCTATATAACAAAACTAGCTGTTCCCCGCGGTTTCCCTCGCGTTCCCGGGATAAAAAGTAGCCTATAACCTTCGGGGATAATGTAGCTTCCTATTAGTGAAATATTTTTTTATAATATTTTCTGTATGTCATAACGAACCATCTTATTTATACCTAGACCTAGTGACAATCTACTTTTGACACTAAAAGTAACCTATTGACAATTCAGTACATAACCTATATTTCCTATATTTAGAATGCATCCAAGTTCCAACATTTTTAATCGTCAATGCACGGTTGAGAAACCGTGCATTGACGATTAAAAATACTTGCAAAGAGTTCATTTAATGACGACACTTTTGAATTTGAATTTATATATAACAATTAATTTGTGCCTGTGAGTGAAGGCATATTAGAATTATTTTTAATAAAAAAACAATTTATTTCAGATTAAAGTGTAACTATTCTTTAAATATAAATTTGAATAACTTTAACTTAATAGTTGGACGTTTTCAATATACCTACAATATACATTTTTTATGATTGATTTATTTAAAAGCTCGTGACTAATCTTTAAAATACTCTAGCGGCACTTATCAATAAATTATCTGGTAGATATTTTCAGTGGCGAGTGGGACGTCTAAACGTAATCGATTTAATCGAGTGGTTAGTCGATTGTTGTTACATTTTTAATGTACTATCTAATAAAAGGGTTTATTTATTTGAAAATAAACGAATTTACTGAGATTAGGACTTAAATAAATAAAACGTAACAAAATAAGTGTCTCAGCTCAAAAAATGAAAAGTTAAGGCGATGATTGCTCACTGGTTAACAGCTTCAAAGGGTTATAGATCTATGATTATATTTATTGATCTTTATTAAAAGGAAAGCGTGACAGACAGACTGACTGACTTACTGGTCTATTAACGCACAGCTCAAACCACTGGACGGATATCGGACTGAAATTTGTTATACAGTTAGCTATAATGACGAAGGCATTAACTAAGAGAGGATTTTTTTAATTTTAACTCCTAAAGGGGTAAGGGCTCCGACACATCACCACAGCGCGGCGCCGTCACCGTGAAACGGCACGACGTCGTGCCGTGTTACGGTACCGTGCACCTCTGATAACACAATTGAGGATTATATGAATTGTCTTGTCCCAGAAAATGGGACGTGCTTCTATTAATGAAAGTAACAAATAAACATCGATGTTATCAGCCATATTTTTTTGCACTGACACGTCTGAATTTAGCGACAGCGAATCATCAACTGCTGACAGTGTAAGCGATATCCTCGACGGCGAGGACCGCCGCGACGTCCCACTCAGTCTCGTCCCGTTCAAGCGGCCCGAGCTGCCTACAGTAATCCGACCGCCCCCAATCAGTCGTAACTCGTACAAAGTCCTCCCCCTCCCCCGGTAACGCCCTGAGCCGAGGTTCGTACCCCATTCGGGGGTGCCCTCAGGCGTTGTTACCTAAATATTACCCGGCTGAGAGCCCTCTGCGCTCGCCGATTTGTCCGGTAAGGTTGTCGCAGCCATCTGAGGCTACCAACTTAGTCCTTTCAAAAAAAAAAAAAAAAAAACAGTGCACAAAAAACGACACGACGTCGTGTCGTTTCACGGTGACAGCGCCACGCCGTGGTGATGTGTCAGAGCCCTAAAATAAGGGATCACGGGTGAAACCTCAGGGCGGAAAGCCATTTTTGTCATATTCAGTGTATACTGACAGACAGAAGGACAGAGAAGTGATCCTATGGCTTCAGTCTTTTAACCCCCGACGCAAAAAGAGAGGGATGTTATAAGTTTAACGTGTCTGTCTGTGGTATCGTAGCTCCCAAACGGATAAACCGATTTTCGTTTAGTTTTTTTTGTGTCATAGATAATTTTATCCCGAGCGTTCTTAGCTATTTTTCATGAAAATCCGCTCAACCGTTTGGAAGTTATGACCAATTTTCTAGTGAGTTTCGATGGTATCTTGAATTTTTAATTTTTGTTATTCCTATTGAGGTATGGAACCCTAAAAAAGACATTAAATAGTACCAAAGATAAATTGAATAATAATTATGTGACGCAGACGTTTGAGGTTCTTAATTTGATATTAGCGCCCTTGTGCGACAGCCTATTAAGGCTTCACTGTCTAGCCAGAGAGATCATAGTCGATAAAAGTAATTGTTTGCTAGTTAGGGTCGAACATTGACGTATTAGTACGTACTGTTATGCCCGGTATACACGAGGCTAGTTTTTCATCAGTGTATCTACTAAACACTTCATAATATTCATTGACATTATAAGTTAGATACATCCTACTAATTTGGTAAACGTGATAGTTTGTATGTATGTATGTTTGTTGCTCTTTCACACAAAAACTACTGAACGGAATTGGATGAAACTTGGCACATAGATAGATCATACCCTGGAATAACATATAGGCTACTTTTTATCCCGGGAACGCGGGTGAAACCGCGGGGGACAGCTAGTATAAATAAAAAATTGAGCATATATTTGTGACGTGATGTCAAAATATATATATGCCACCATAGTAAATTCTATTAGGTCCAATTGCACAAACATTTTATACTAACCCACGAATTAATTATGGCAATGTGACAGAATTATTAAAAAGACTTTATCTAACCCGGGAGTTAGTTTATTGCTATACGACGTTGGTGCAATTGGGCCTTAAAGACCGTTCCAACATATACAATGACGTAGGTATACGGTTCGAAAATGATATTAGGGATAATATTATTTTTCTCTGTGGCTGGTGCGGAAAATTCCAAATTCAATAAATACTCTTCTACTGGCCCAATTTATTTATTTTTGCCTTTTGCGGTCGAGACTATGAGTCTTTGGGTGTCCGAGGCTCACCGATTTTCTCGAACATTATCTTCAAAACTAATTAGGGTCACAGGGGACCGGCGGGCGAGGAGCTTCAAAATCAAATTCATTTATTTGTCTTTTATTTGGCTTTTTCCGCCAACGCCAGCATTCTTGGAACTTTGCCGTTGATCGGCAGCAGCGGCCGCCTCGAGGGTTTTTTTATATGCATATCTTTTAAAGCTATGGTTTTCCATTTAAACGTAATTAAATAAATTAATAAATATTTGTTGTAAATAATTGTAAATATTGTTTAACAGGATGTTATTTATGCCAAATAAAAGTTATTTTTGCAAAATGTATATTCACCTAGGTACGTAACAGTATGTTCAGAGAAAATACGTTGGTATGCTACAGTTGGAATGCAGACGGTTAAGTTATGCAAGGGGCCGTCCATAAATTATGTCACAAAGTGCATTGTTGAATATGTAATACATACCTACTTATATGACATAATATGTAAAACACCCTTTATGACGTCATACAAGTTTTTATTATGTGTATATGTGTTTGATGAAAGGAGAGAATTTGTTGTAAACTTTAGTTAGGTAAAACTCAAGGTTAGAAATAATTCATATGTCCTGGGACATTGGTTATCTGATTCCAAACTAAGCGAAGCTTGTACTATAGAAACCAGATAACTGATATACTACAGCTGTTGTATAGCGCCGTCCATACTTATTTATCCTTTATGGTTTTTTTTAATTTCCATAAAAATATTCTAATAATTCTTAAGCCTTTATACCATTTAACAAAATGAGCATTAATAAGGTGAAAAGTGAAAAATTCATGAATTCACTGGTATTCTTTCAAAATTATCGTTTTTCGCAGCACAAAGTGAGAAATGCGTATAAAAATTAAAAAAAAACTCTTTTGTGAGTGTCGACGGACAAAATTATGCCCTGGTAATATTTTGACCTTTTTAATTACGAGAATTGTTCCATTTCTCATTTTTACGGTAGTGAAATGCCAAAGTGCCTTAAAATATTGTTTTATTTTAGTTTTGAAATTTAAACACCTATTTTTATTAGGTATTTCTGATTATCGTTATATTTTAATAAACTACGTCACTACTTGGTAAGTACGTACTGACGAAAGCCAGTATTCCTCTAATTTTCATTTTAATTTTAAATTTAAAATATATCACAAGATTTTAAATTCTAAACCACATAGATTGACAGATTTTTATTTTGTAAATGAGTTTTTTTACGTTTTTACGAGTTGCGCTGGCTTGATTTCACCTCCAACCTGATTGGCGTCGGCCATCTGTCAGCGGAGGTCGGAGGTCACTGATAGCTGGCTAGCTAGCTAGTGAATTTTGTTTTTCCACATGAAATTATCAAAGTAAGTTCCCAGAAACAAAAGCGGCTAAATGCCGTCACACGCTTGTATTAAATGGTGGCGACGCCCAACAGGATATGTATCGTGATAATTTTCCGACATGACAGGGCCTTAAGAAATGCCTGCATTTCCCATGCTAGACCACCCTGACCTTTCTGTTTTATCGGCACATATACTCCACGAGTATGAAACGTTCAACTATAAATAAAAGTCCACATACAACATTATCCGCCGCACACGCAACCATAAAATGCATTTACGACGTTTTCTTTACGGCCATGGTCATAACTAGGGCTTGTTTAAGATTGACACGTAGAATTATGAACGTGAGTTAAGTTATAGAAGGATCGCTTGCACAGACTTCTGAGCGTCTACTCCGAAAAACGATACACGATAGTCCGATCATCGTTGTCAAATTATCGCTGTCAATAATTAAATATCTTTATCAGCCGATTGCATCAAAAAGAAGGAGTATACGAATATTGGTTTACAGGGTGGAATTTTAAAGTACCTACTCTAAATACTGGAGACAAGAAATTTTACTCAAAGTAAAAGGAAACATTTTTATGTGATGGACTTTTGAGTAAAAAAACTTGTCCTATTTAATTTATAAGTTTAGATTTCATTGTTTTCCTGTCATTTAATTTACCATGTTTGTTGGAGAGATTTAATCCCTACACGTACGTACTCGTACAGAGGTTGAGTAAAGTTTTCTATCTCCAGTAATTCTTAATGAAATAATTTTCAGTGTGATAAGTTTTGTTATTTTCTTACTTCTATGGACTGACCTCCTTTTTCTATATCAAGCAAGTAATATATGGACTTGCTCAGTAGTTTTGTATAAATAAAGGTGCTTGGGTCGTTGCAATGCAATTAGTGTCAGTTTTAATGAACTTGAATGAGTAATAAACATATTTGAATTCGTGTCGTGCACCTTGTTCGATATATAAAAATTGATAACATTGCGAGGTTATGTATGAATAAGTTTTTTTTCAGGAGTAAAGGTCGTAGCTCATCTACACCAGCTCCAATACTGCTCCCGCACAATATAGTCTATGTGGTACGCGTAACGTATCTAGTGACACGATCGCGTTAAGCTCGCTTACCGGTGCCGCACATGAGTAAATAACTTACCGCAAGCTTACAGCGCGCTGTTTGCTATTTCACGTTGTCACTTTAAAGAGCACGACCTTAAGCCCAATTTTGAATGTTCATTCCTTAGCCGTGTGAGCGCTGTCGTATGCAGCAATAGCAATAGAAAATAATAATCTAGATAAAAACCTACTAGGAATAAAAATCAATTGCCGAAATATATGTAAGCGCATCATTTTAAAACGGCTGGACTTATTTTGCCACATATTTTTTTTGTTTTTGTAAATGTCAAGACAGTAATTTTCGGAGAGTCAGTAATTGTAATGGCGTTTTTGTATAAAAAATTGAATAAAAATCACCCGGGTGACACCGGGCACGGCCAGCTAGTTTAATATTTTGGCAAGAGGACTCTCAACGGGCAACATTTATTTAAATTCATCCATGCGTTTGTATGCGTTGGTGACTCAATACGAACTACTCTGCATATTGCAATTATATAAATTTTATCTGTCAATTGCAGTCCAATTGAAATACTCTGCTAAATTGATTTACGGGCATCAAGGTACCAATTAAGTTTTAATCAAAATATATTACTGCAATAAATTGACATGAATGAAAGTTTCACGTTGAATGGAAATTAAAAAGCTTATTATTTCAGATTTACTTATATTGTTAAAATATCGAATATTCCTATGTAGGTACCTACTTGATATGAATAATATAACGTTTAATCAAAAAGAGAACCGAGAACGAACAGATCCTGAGACTTGGTGACAATGGGACCACCTCAGGAGTATACCTACTCTGCGGAGTAATCACGTAACAAACATACAAAAAAAACATACAGTTGAATTGAGAACCTCCTGTTTTGAAATCAAGGTTAATTAAAATTGAAAATTCAGTGACATGAACATTTCTTTAGTTAATTTAGCACGACCTTTATTTTATGCAAAGAGCAAATCTAAATTATATGTGTATACATATGGTGGAATTCAAGAGGCGTCAACTCTTTAAAATTTAGCGTTGGCATTCTCCGTAGCATAGATCATATGGAGCAGTCACCCACCACTTACCAAGAGATGAACCGTCTGCCTAATTGCCTCGTAATCGTGACTTCAATAGCTTCCTTCATAAATGTTTTCTTACGGCCTAAACGGTTTATAGAGCGATTCTACTGGTTCAAGGCGATCATAGCTTAGAGGTAGTGACGTCGAATTGGTGGGAATTTTTTTTTTTTTTTTTTTTTTACTATATATAGGCCTGTGTTTGACCACAATCTCACCGTGGTCAGTGATGATGTGGCCGATGATGGTAAGCACACAAAGCCTAGAAAGGAACTGGCTCTCAAGTGCAGCTGTCGGAACACACCGAAAGGTGCTTAGCGACAGATTTTCAACTTGAGGGTGGTAGCCAACCAGGCGGGTACTACAAAGTACCCTACCACCGTGCTATGGTTCCCTCACGATGTTTTCCTTCACCGAAAGCTCAAGCTCATTGTAGGATTCGAACCCGGGACCTTTGTCTCGGCATCCGACATCTATCTATACATAGTGAATTTAAAAAAATAAGGCTTGTCGATCTAATATAATATAATATAATATAATGTGTTTCAACTGCTACTTACATACGATATCTTCATCACTTGACATTTATTCCACTATAACATAAAAAATCCAAGTAGATGATAAAAAAATAGTCAGCTTAATTTTAATTTTGTATGTTTGCATAGCAGGCATATTTTTATAAATAATTTCCTAGAATATTATCATATTTTTTCGTGAAATAAAAATTATTAATGTAGCCGCTATTATTATTATTTGGGTTTTGTGGCTGTTTCAAGTCTTTACAGAGCTTGTATCACTGCGACCTGATTAGATCTATTGTGATCGCCACATAAATTAAATTTCACCGCCAAGACCTACAGCTATAATAAACTGTGTTATATTCTTAGCGGTGATAAATTTTACTTCATCTGGGTGCAACTGATGCTTCCCCAGGAGAGTATAACGTTTAGGCATAAGTGGGTGGCACTCACACAAAAGGTGAAGTGGTGTTTCATCCGCCTGACAGCAGAATCTACACGCCTTTGTGTCACGGACGCCAATGGTGACCAGGTGCTTGTTCAATCCACAGTGTCCCGTTAGGGCCCTCACAAGTATGCGTAAGTTTGTTTTACTTAGGGATAGTGCCTCTAAGGTAGACCTTTTACTAAAGGCATTTATAAGTGCCTTAGAGTGGTTCATTCCAGAAACTTTATTCCAGAAATCAATCGATGAGTTTACATACAGGTTCCTCATAGTTAGTTTTGCGAGGCTTTTAGGAACCCCACAAATTGGCTCTGGTCCATAGGGGGTCCCCTTAGCTCCAGCTTTTGCTAGTTCGTCAGCTTTTTCATTTCCGACGATTCCTGAGTGACCAGGAACCCACCGCAATACGACCCTGTTCTTTTCGCCCAGGTGATTGAGTAGGTCCATGCAGTTTTTAACCAACTTTGAGTTAATTGTATCGGAGGCCAGTGCTAAGAGAGCTGCCTGACTATCCGAGTGGATATATATCGTATGGTTGACATAGTCTTTCCGCAGGTTAATGTCCGCACATTCAAGTATGGCGTGTACTTCTGCCTGGAATATAGAGGCGTATTTTCCAAGATTCAGCATTTTGCTAATTCTTGGACGCTCTCCATAAATCCCACAGCCTACATCAGATCCTGATTTGGACCCGTCGGTATACCACTTGAGGCTACCTCTCACCCACGTGACCTTGTCGTCTAGCCAATCGTCACGGGTGGGAATTTCGACTTCGTAATATTTACAAAAAGTATTCTGAGGGACCATCGAGTCTGATACCATGTTCAAAATAGGAATTTCCAGTACTGAATCCTGTAAAGAGTTTAGTGCCTGGGAGAGCCACTTCATTCTCCCCTGTGCGTATATTCTGTGCATTGTCGTCCTCGCCACCTTCTCTACATGTAGATGCAGGGGCGTTAGATCTAACATAGCATCAAGGGCCGCTCCAGGTGAGGTTGACATGGCTCCAGTTGCCATAATACAGGCGGTTCTTTGAATGCCACCTAATAAGGCAGTTGTTGTTTTTTGATTGACTTTTTTACTCCATACCACAGAGGCGTATGTTATCAACGGCCTCACAATGGTGGAGTATAGCCATAGTATAACATGAGGCCTGAGGCCCCAACGTTGACTAGCCATTCTACTACAAATTCCTAATGCGATTTTCGCCTTGTGACTTATGTTAGTGATATGGCTGTTCCAAGTCAGCTTCTGGTCGATGGTTACTCCCAGATACTTTACTTCCTTGGAGAAATGTACACTTTTGCCAATAAGTGTCGGCCTAACTAGTTTCTCTATGGACCGTTTTCGAGTAAATGGTACCAGAACCGTCTTGTCGGGATTAACCGATAGGTCGTTTTCTTTGCACCACCTACTTACAGTATTGAGTCCTCTTTGCATAAGGTACGAAATAGTACTTTGGCAGAAACCACGGACAGTGATTACAAGGTCATCGGCGTAGCCTTGCACATCTATACGTAGCCCTGCCATCTTATATAGGAGTTGGTCAATAGTCAGTGTCCAAAGCAGGGGAGACAACACTCCTCCTTGTGGACAGCCTCTCACTACAGATACTTCAAGGGTGGTACCGTGTAGTGATACGCTATTAGTTCTATTGGAGAGCATTGCTTTAACCCACCTAACAGTCGTGGGGTCCACATTTTTATGTTCCAGTCCCCCTACCAGACTGCTAATAGGGGTATTGTCAAAGGCTCCCTCAATATCTAAGAATGCACATAGGGCAATTTCTTTATCCTCTAGCGCCTTCTCTACTTTGTCAACTAGGTTGAGCAGAGCAGTTTCAGTGGATTTACCACTTTGATAGGCGTGTTGAGTATAATGAATAGGGTTCGTGGCCAGAACCACATCCCTAATATGGCTATCAATGATTTTCTCCATACATTTAAGGAGGAATGATGTAAGGCTTATAGGTCTAAAGGACTTCGGTAAGGAATAGTCCTTTTTACCTGCCTTAGGTATGAAGAGTACTTTTACCCTGGTCCATGGTTCTGGGACCACCCCCAGGGCTAAACTAGCTCTGAATATTTTGATCAGGAAGGGGATAAGGATATCCAATCCCTTCTGTAGCAGAATAGGTTGGATGCCATCCGCCCCTCCCGATTTATATGGTTTGAAGGAGTTAACCGCCCACCTTACCTGTCGTGGTCTAATTAATTGCGCCGCTCTGCGCCAGTCCTCATTAAGAGGCCTCCTGTAGGCGTGCAATCTGCGATTGGCTAAATCTGTAGCTTGAGCCCCAGGAAAATGTGCGGAAATTAACACCTCCAAGCTTTCCTTCTCATTGGCCGAGAAGGATCCATCTGTCTTCCTAAGAAGACCTATTTGCCTAGGTTTGTCCTTGGCTAGAATTTTGTGTATTCTAGATGCCTGAGGCGTGTGTTTAACGTCCTCGCAAAACCTACGCCAGGAGGCTCTCTTAGCCTTCCTGATTTCCTTATTATATTCCGTTAAGGCTTTCGTATATACCTCCCATTCCCGCGTCTTCTTAGCCTTATTAAAAAGTCTCCTAGTTTTCTCCCTTAGTTTCCTAAGTTTAGCACTCCACCAGGGAACCTTGGTTTTTGAAGTCTTTTCTACTAGCGGACAGCTGTCTTCAAAGGCATTTGTTATACCTTCAGAGACAATAAGCGCCGCCATCTCAAGCTCTTCAGATGTTTTGATTTTCTTTGGACAGTCCTCCAAGTTCCTCCTTAGATTGTCCCTATAGTCGCACCAGGCGGTTTTTTTGGGGTTCCGATAAGTTATCGATTCATAGGCTAGTTGACCTTTGATTACGAAACGGATATGCCGATGATCCGACATTGAGGTTTCGCCACTAACATGCCAGTCATATATATGAGAGGCTAGTTTGTTTGTAGCGAAGGTAATATCTAAAACTTGTTGTCTGTTGCTTGTGATGAAGGTTGGTTCACACCCTACATTAAGTACTTGAAGACTGTTTTGAATAAGATAGTCATATAATAACTCACCTCGATTGTTTACGTCGGTGCTGCCCCAGTCAGTGTGATGGGCGTTTGCGTCACATCCCACTACCAGTTCTGCATCATGCTGCCGAGCGTAATCCACGACGCGTCTCAGCTCCTCAGACGGATCGTGTGTATCTCCAGGGAGGTAGGCCGAGCACACAATTACTCTAGCCCCATCCCATCCCTTAAGATTAATAAACGCTGCCACCAGGTCATTTGAACAGAGCTCTGGAACAGGTAAAAAATTAATATGTTTCGAAAACACAATGCAAGATCTGGGCTTATTGCCACCGGTATTGTATAGTACCTTGCCAGCAGCGTTGAGTCCCAGAATGGATTGGTTGCGCACCCAGGGTTCTTGAATGAGGGCGAGATCAACATGACCCTCAACAAAGCAGCACTCCACAACCGCAGTTGCAGCCACGGCATGATGGAGGTTGGCCTGGAGGATCCTCGCCGTCTCTCCCTGGGGCGCCATTTATGTGTCAGCGGGAAGCCTGGGCTGCACTCCACCCTGTTGCGGACGAGGACATCCACGACCAGGCCGAGCTCTCCCAGGCTTCTTTTTTCCGCCCCTCGAGTCGCCAGCTTGCCTGGGGAGATTTTGGGGCCGTGTCGCCGGAAGGCGTTTAGGCACCCCACTCCCACTGGTAGAAGCGACCGGGGCAGCGGTTCCTCCGTAGCCGCTATGCTTTTTAATTACAAAATAATGCCATTTTCAAAGGTTGTGTCACGTTTTACGAATTATTCTTATCACATCTGTTTGTATAAAATACAAAGTAATTAATGTTGCTTTTAGATTTTATGTTAATTACCTAAGCTCCTTGTTATTTTCTGTTGAAATTGACTTTTTTATATACCTAATCATAATTTGATGTTATTTTTTTTGCGATATTAATTTCCGTTTATCACAACTTTCACTAGACGCTGACTCTAGACGCTACCATTAGACGCTGCCACAGACTTATTATAGTGACTCGCGTTCTCTGGATAAAAACCTTCGGGGATAATGTAGCTTCCTATTAGTGAAATAATTTTTGGAATCGGACAAGTAACTCTAGAGGTTAGCGCGTTCAAAGAAACAAACAGTCTTCTTCAGCTTTATTATTAGTATATATAAGCGTTATAACTCGAAAGTTTAATTATTTATTAGTTTTATTAGATCGTAATCTTTAGATGACATTGGGGCACCAGAACAGTTTACCATTAAATTGAATTAATAAACTCAAAAACTACTGGACTTATTTTAAAAATTCTTTCGACAGCAGTACACACCTGCTGTCGAAAGAATTTCTTTCTTCCTTTCTACTTCTACGCCTTTCATGCTTTTATACTATATCGCTAGTACTCACAGAGATATATTACTACGTATGGAGACGACGCCACACATAACCACTATGTTCCGTTCAAGTGCAGCCGTCCGGCCGCACTGCACTTAGTTGCGAAACGCGTAAGCGCCATAAAAATCACGGCGCTTACGACTTTTTAGTCGCGTAAAAACTACACCTTAAAAGCGTGAATAGTTTCAGCGCTGCAGCGAATATTAACAAAATGGAGCATGAACTTTGCTTAGGATAGCTTCTCTATACGTAATAATATACCTCAGTGCTAATACTGGCTCAGATCGCTAACTGCAAAACAAGATAATCTGGCACAAGAACTCGGGGTGTCAACTACACAATTTCTATAGCACGCGTCCTAAATTTTCTATTGTTGCCCAAATTCAAGGCTCGACTTTTTGTTGCACGTGTGTATTTGTAGAACTTTATCCAAGTGCTATTCTCTCCTACAAGTAGGTTCTCCAAATTGTATGACGTACGCGAGAGCCATAAAACTACGTCTTTCTTGACATCAAATTCCCCTTCGCCACCATAAAATCATAACAGAAATTTACTGGAGTGTAAAAATATAATTCAAATAACATCACTAGCAGGAAGGGACCTACAACTGAACCCTAATGTCTATGGAACCCTTGTTAGCGAACGAACAATTTCCCAGAGCCCACTCTCAAGTACAGTCAGCTGCAAAGATGGGGTTTTTAAATTGAATTTTTACTCGAGAGTATTTATTCTGTTACGGTCCAAGTATTTTTTTCTTTTTTTTTCTTTTATTTGTTTGCAGTATCAAATGATTGAGCGGTTCCCGTTCAGTCACTGAGAAGTCGTCCATGGTTATATTTTATTTACTTTCGATTATTTTGACTTAATATATTGGAATTGAAAGGAGTAGAGTCTTCCGTTTGTTTATTTATGTTGGTAGATATTTATGTATGATCAATTTTTCGTCTGTAATATGGTTATGTGAAGTAAAGAAAGTGTTTTGTTTTTTACACTATGTCTAGAAAAAATATATAGGTACTTATGCATTTTAGATAAGATGATATACATTTTAGCATACCATAAAGGTCGTACCGTCGGTTAAAGCTTTAAGAATAGCAATAATGGTAGTTATAGATATAGCATCTCCGGCTATTGTATCTACCTACCAGTGGCGAAGGGTCTATACAAGCCGATTCCCATCGGCTTACCTTTTAGAAATCCCAGTCCCACATTTTTATCATTTCAAAGCCACTTTTATCATGCTTAAAATACATTTTAATTATAAATTTATCGGTGTTTTTTGAACGGCTTACCCTCGCCATAATTTCACCCCTCGCCACTGCTACCTACTTATTAGACCATTTATTTAATAATTAACTCACGATAAGTTATTTTTTTATTAATTACTGTACGAATTCTTAGTAACTTTAATTAAAAAATTACACAATAATGTGACGCTAGAATTAAATAAAAGAAAATGGAATCGGTCGCCAATTACACGGTATAAATAATAATATACCGTCGAATTGAGAATCTCCTCCTTTTTTGAAGTCTGTTAAAATGGCTATTAATATATTATTCAGATTACAAAATGGCTTCATGTTTGATATATTTAATTTTATGACCAAAATCAAATCAAAATCAAAAACTCATTTATTCAGTTTAGGCCCTAATAAGGCACTTATGAACGTCAACAGTTACAGTTTTACAATGGACTCTACTACCGGTTCGGAATACACTTGAACTGAGAAGACTCCGGTAAGAAACTCAGCAAGGCTTCTTTTTTTGGTGAATCTTTTTTTTTTTAATTTATGTAATTACAGTTTTAAATATACATAAACTTCATACAATTATCACTTGGCCAGGGGGCTGCAAGTGCAGAGAGAAGCTACTACAACCATGTATTCTTGTCTTCTATGTAATGAGCCACCTTATAGTAGGCCTTGTCAATCAACTTATGTTTAACATGCTCTTTGAATTTATTATAAGACATCTTAGTTACTTCATATGGGATTTTATTATAAAAGCGAATGCAGTTCCCCAGAAAAGACTTATTGACTTTCGCTAGCCTGAATCTAGGTGTAACAATTTTATCTTTGTTTCTAGTATTGTACTTCCCATATCATACAAATTAAGACTTAATAAAAGTATTTCTATCAGACTAGTTATAAAGCTTAATAACCCGTTATTTGGAGCTATTTTCTACTTATATTTTTGTTCTAATTAGAGCAAGATGGGTTCAAACGTTGTTTGTATAACTTAAAAGTATTTTGGTGTACAGTCGACTGTATTAATAGCCTGTGTTTCGTTATTTTCAACTTTTTACGAGTCCATGTTTTTTTATTTTTAGGTTTTCATCATTGTTTTTGCGTTTTTTAGTATGGTTCAATACTAAACTAAATTTAATTATCTATACTTTTTTCGGTTGTATATTTACTTACGGTTTTTCTTGTTCTACATTTCGGTTTAAGAATACTAAGTATTACTCTACGTAAAGAAGGTACACTACTAATATACCATAATGTAGAGTATGAGCCAAATATACTAATACAAATATGCAGCGCCATGTAAGGTGCCAACGTGAGGGGCAACAGTACAGGTTGCGTTTGTGTAATCGTTTGCATTATTTTGTACTAGGTATGTGACGGATATAAGTCACTTCTATACGTTGGTATTCTTTGGCACGGCAAATCAAATGCAAGAGGATAAAGTGTCACTCCAATACCTAGTCATTCTTATCTAAGCTAGTCTGGGTACCTTGGGTTGTTGGTGCAGGCTTGGCTATATGTTATATTCCCTTTAATTGAAGTCTCTGACTGTTTAAGGACAACGATAATGAACGGGCCCAAAGTAGATTGAACCTTAACCTTATCGTCAAAATAAGAGGAAATAAACTCTCCTATAAACGTAAATTTACGCTGAATTAGCTTACGTATAACATCAGGCTATACTCACTGAATCTACAATTAGAAATCTCTCTTTGGATCCGACAAAGGCATTTGTTATCTTCACGACACCTTTTTAAGGTTCCGTTATGTAATTTTAGTCATTTCCGTCCTTTTGTCCCGATATTTCCATATCATTGAACCTAATAACTGAAATTACATGAATAGAGATTATATATTTGATAATACCATTCCATTATTTAATTATGTACTCTATGGACTGTATTTTAGATCGAGATTCAAGTCTCGTAAATAAATTGTGTGCCAAGTTCTAAATTCAATTGTTATTGACTCCAAACATGACATAATGAGCTTTGAATGACACGTTCTAAAATATAAACGTATCAGTTTGTGTACAGTCGATTACAAAGAGATTTATCCACTATTTATCCATGATGTATACTTGACGTATCCATGATGTACCCATAATGTATCCTTGATGTATGTATCCGCTTAGATGCAATAATTATGGTAATTATTGCACGTGACAAATATGGTAGGTATCTATATAATTATATATAACATTGTACCTGCTGGCTACAAGTTGAATATCTGTAGCTAGAATACCTAGTACCATACTATCATGCTATGGTAGGTATTTTAAAATATTTTGATAGTATAGGTACTGGATTAAAAAAATCAATCAGTGTTCAAAATATTTTGTTCTGGGAGTCTAAAACAGCTAGACGAGCAATACTGCTAGATGCAATTATTTTCTTGAATTACAGCAATAGAATGTCAAATTTGATTTCACCAAAAATATTGGAACTAAGGCACTGTTCAGATGTAGGTACGTGCGAGTTTGCGGCACGCTTAATCGTCAACAATGATCATTTACTGGACAGGGTAATAGGCTTCGCTGTAAATACGACAAATGAAAACATCTAACAATATTGGTCGAACGGCTTTTTTTGAACCTTTGAACACAATGAAAATGAAATTTCAATACCCTACAATTCATTCCACTTATTTACGTCGTAGACTATACAAAAAGTTATATTCCCAACTTTTAGGAAATAATAAAATAACCATGAATTCAATAAAAAGGGCCCAAGTACTTGAAATTGATTGAGGATTCGAGTTTTTTCTTTGGAAGTTAAAACTTTTTATGAAGAATAATTAATAATCCTCTTTCAGTAATATTATTCAATTTGGTTTTGAATTTCCTTATTCTATAACAAGCTTACCTTCGGTTTTACGCATGAATTATTTAATTCACCTAATTATTAATTTAAAAAAATAGGGAAGTAGGTTCTAATTAAATTTGTCCGGTTGTATGGAGTGCGTAGGGCCTGCCATAATAGTCTAAGGGTCAGTTGCTCGTACTTTTAGTTAAAGTTATAGTCAACGTTAACTTTAACCTTACTATAACCATTACCATGCTTTGACTGTAGGGTTAACTTTGACGATGACCGATCACTCTCCGTCGGTTATGGTTACGGTTAAAGTTTTTAAAAATGAAATGAGGTTATAACTAGTTAGTAACCTTACTACGGGCGCGCTTTATGCAACCGACCCTTAGTGCTACCTCAATTGGGGATAGTGGTATATAATATATTACGTTCAAAGACCGAAAACGCTCATTGAGCGAAAATAGTTCACAACGCGTTGTGGTCACAGTAAAACATCCACATCGCGAAATTCGTGTTATGGCTCTAATGAAATCAAAGTATAGTATGACACAACTTAGATGAAGCATCGGCAAACTTCGTAAAATCGATCGTTCTCGAAAAGAGTGCGCCTACAACATTACTCATGTGTTAAAAAATGATCGGCGAAAATGATCTTGTTGAACGTTGAATGGCGCGATACTGAATTATTTTTATTTGTTGTGTAAATCGGAAGTGAAGTGTACGAAAACGATTCGCCGATGCTACATCTAAGTTGTATCATACTGTAAGTAAAGTCGCGGTATGAAGCTTAATGTACGAACTGCACTGTTTTTGCTTTACTCTTAGCTATAAATAACTTAATATCAAGCCCTTCCGGCTCCCATTTATGATAACGTCAAAGCCACTCAAGTACGCGATTGTTTGACAGCACAGCGCTAGTAGGTAATTGTATCAAAAATCCCACATCAACTGATAACAAAGATAAGTAGCGATAACGGATCACTTGTGGTTCTGTTGACAGTGAACACTCGTGTACAACAGTGTTTAAGAGTTACTAGTATACTAGTTTCTGTCGAACAGTTATACCTACTTTATTATGTCAGCCGAAAGACTTCGACTGCTGGACAAAAGCCTCCCCCAAGGATTTCCACGATGGCCGGTCTTGCGCTACCCGCATCCAGCGGTTTCCCGCGACCCTCACAAGATCATCGGTTCACATTGTGGGGGGCCTGCCTGCATGTTCATTAATTATCGTGAAACCGTGTGTGCTATTTTTCCAACCTATGATGAAATTAAACACATTTATATTTATGTTTAAATATATTATTTTTATTTCATTTTCTCTGCCCTGTACATTCGTCTGAGATCACTAAAGGTGCCAGCTGAAAATCAGCGCTGCTAGTATCAGCTAATCTGGTATCATTTTGACAGCATACCTTACTTTTACGGCGCGAGAAATGTCTTTGTACTTCTATTTTGTTCCTATTATTATGTGGTATAATATTATTACTATTTTTTTAAGAAATTATCTTGTCATTAATGTTCCAGGTTTATAATGTATATTATATTTCTCGCAACTCAGATTCCATTGTTATATTTTGCTGTCAAATAATGTTTTATAGTTTAAAAAGCATAATTAAGACACACAATTATTAATTGACATACGTCTTATCGTCGCTGCGCGTGCGAATCTGCGTAAGAACAACTTGTAACAGTAAAAAACGTCATGCATTATTATACGTACGTACTAAAATGTATGTATCCATCTTAAAGAATTTTATTATAACATAGCAGATAATTTCTCAGCTCTCGGCATTTAATTCTTGTTTCCGAGAACACGGTTATAATATGTTTTCTCATGATAACATCTTGCTATCAAATTAATACATTAATTATTATTTAAGTAGGTATATTTACTTATTTATACATTTATGAACAGAAACGTAAATAGAAACTTGAATCCTTAATAATTATTACCACCTAGTAAAAGTAAAGATACCTATTAGAAAATTGGTTACTAACTCAAATTCAAGCCTTCACAACCTTCTGGGAGAAAATGATTTAGTGGTCTCAAGTTCGATATGGTCTCTATATCTGTGAAAGAAAACATCGTGAGGAAATCATAGCGCTGTAGTAAAGGACTTTGTAGTACTTACCTGGTTAGCTACCACCCTTATATTGTTAATCTATCGCCAAGCACCTACCGGCAGCACTTGAGAGCTAGTTCCCTTATAGGCATTGAGGGCTTACTACTTTTGGGTACATCATAACTGATTACGGTGAGATTGTAGTCAAATACAGGTCTATGCCTAAATAGTAAAAAAAATGGCCAAGTGAGAGTCGGACTCCCACAGGAAGGGTTTCGTTCTATCGTAAATCGTAAAAAAAAATGTTGTTACATCAGCGGCAACAGAAATTCTGTAAAAAAATCAACTGTCTACCTATTACGGTTAATGGATACAGCGTACTAACAGCCTTGATTTTCGATTGGTTCTGTTGGCACCCTTTGGGAACCCTAATAAAGAAAGAAGTAGAATAGTAAATATTATATTGAAATAAATATATCGCAGCTACATAGTGTAACTCTTGTAAAGCTTTTGAATAAATGTATTGTATTTTAAAACACTCTTTCAGTAAGAGCATCGGTAAAAGTACCAAGATGGAATTCCAGCTAAACGAAAATTTTATAACTCTTTTACGAAGCCTTTTAGATATAAAATACTTGTATTTTTTTGACACATCATCATAGCATAGTTCAAAACGCTGGGTCTGGTAACTTATGTTTTTTTTTCACAGAATGTATCTTAATATAGGGTAACCAAATTTTTCATAATTCAAGGTGCGTAAAATAAGGGATCATGAATGAGTGAACGTCGAGAATCTTATTACAGTTGTCTGATTTCCATAGCTCTCTAAGTTTGGAATCAGATAACCGTGATCCGAGAAATCCGATATTTATTTATTTAATTATCGCATCTTTCTTTTGTAATTTAATAAAAAGGGAGAGGAATTAACTTTATCATTGAAAAGGTAGTGTACCGTAAATGGGCACAAAGATTACGATCACAGACGTACTAGTACTAGTTACTCTGTAACACTTTTGTAAGTGACTGTACACAGATTAAGGTGTTACCACTATAAAAATAGAGGTGACCTACAGGTACTTCAATCTGTAAGCTATTTAACAGAGGTTAAATTCCCTGTTAACCTTTACACGTATTATTAATTACTTAACTTGACCTGACCTTGTTCTTAGGACTCTTTGAAGTCGTCAAACACTTTCTTTGAGGTGACAATTGATTTAGGTTATGTAAAGGTTAGAAATGACATGTCATTTCTCTTATTACCCGGCTGTGTGATACTGATAGGGGTTATGTTTTGCCGCGTATCTTTGTATCAATATACTTAGTACCTACTTACTATTAATAAAGCTGAAGAGTTTGTTCGTTTGAATTCTTTCACCTATAAAAAGTTACAGCGATGCTATACGTGAAATGATGATTCTAAAATGCGTTTTCTCTGTATTCTTTGTTCCAAGAGATTTGGAAAAAATATATCTTAAACTAGAGAATATGTGACAGGAAACAGTTTTAAAAAAAATTGGGATTTTTCATTAGTAACATCAGAAAAAAATCATAAATATGTTAACCCCCTTTTTAAAACTATGAATGCATTCTTCTCCTATTTGAGCCATCCAAATAACTTGAAAAATAGGTTTAGTTTCTATTTAAATAACATAAATCTATATTTTTTACGAAAATTACGTCTTTCCTGTCTCGCTTGTCTCCGTCAAAATCAAAAACTCATTTATTCAGTTAGGCCCTAATAAGGCACTTATGAACGTCAACAGTTACAGTTTTACAATAGACTCTACTACCGGTTCGGAATACACTTGAACTGAGAAGACTCCGGCAAGAAACTCAGCAGTTTAGTAAGGGACGGAGACATACGCCGATAGCCTCCTCTTAACAGCAAGTAACTTAGGCTGTTTGTAGTTTAAAAAAGGTATCAAAAAATACCTATAAAAGTAATTATTTGGCGTGAGCTGCGAAAACTATTGATGATACATAAAATAATGTACTGCTTCTAAATATAGTCTAAATATACAAAAGGAAAGCGTGACTTGCTGACTGTTTTCAGGAACAGTTACAGTATGACACAACTTAGATGTAGCATCGGCAAGTCGCTTTCGTACACTTCACTTCCGATTTACAAAAGTAATAAAAATCATTCATTATCGCGCCTTTCAACGTTCAATAAGATCATTTTCGCCGATCATTTTTTAATTCATGAGTAATGTTGTAGGCGCACTCTTTTCGGGAACGATCGATTTTACGAATATTGCCGATGCTTCATCTAAGTTGTGTCATACTATAACAAGAACAGAATCAAGGAGCAGTTCAAACCACTGGATCGATCGGGCTGTAATTTGGCATTCAGATAGCTATTATGACGTAAGCAATTCCTAAGAAAGGATTTTTGAAAATTCAATCCCTAGGTATGATTTTACGTAGGTATGATTTTTACCTTTTAAAATTGGAAACATATAGCCATATACAAGCTATTAGTTCACCTACCCTGAAAATCGAAACCACGTCTGACCTCAAGGGGGGCTAATCTACAGATCAGGTTAGCAAGCGTCATGTGGGAAATCACAAGGATTGTGGGTAACATCGATTACCGGTTTTAGAAACTGACCGGCAAAGATTGAGTCCGGACTAGTTATAACGAGCATTTCGCTGGGGTATATAAGAAATAACGACCTCCATCGGGACCTTAATAATAATGTGGATTTCGTAGATAAAAAAAATCTAAAACCGGTTAAGTACGCGGCTGACTCGCGCACAGATAATCAAGATTGAAGGACAGTCTCTAGTTTCTGCAAACGTAAATTTGTTCCCCACGTCGCTCAAATCAGACCAATTCAAGTAAGAGTACTGAAAAATCACTAAAATTTCCATATACCTACATACATAAGGATATCATAACGAAATTCATGAATTCTGTACAACATTTTGAACTTAAAATAGAAATAAAATATTATTTTTGCATCGTTCTTTTAAATAAAAGCAAAAGGGTATTTCTGATTTAATTCAGTAAAAATAAAGAATTGTACTTCATGCTGGTTTGAGTGAGAGATTGTTTGATAAAAGAAAATCAAAGGGTCTCACAAAAAGAAATAACAAAGCAAAGAAAACTATTCCATCATAAGTAATATCTAATGATATTGCTTTCCCAAATATATAAAAATCCAATTAAGTAAAGTTTCTCTTACATATTATTATATACGTTTATGAAAGAACATTTCGGACGCAAAACATGATGGGAAATTCGCGAAATCCCCACAATTTGGAGATAGCATAAAGTGAGATTGTTAATAATGGAAATGTCATCCTAATGTCAAAAAATAACCTACCTGCCTCTCAGACATAAGCTATGAATAAATGAATATTTGCTCGGACTGTTATTTTATAAATATTTTTTTTTATTAAGATTATGTGTATTTAGTATGGAATTTATTGTCTAACACGTCTATTTTTAACCCCCGACACAAAATAGTTATAAGTTTGACGTGTCTGTCTGTGTGTGTGTGTGTGTGTCTGTCTGCGGCCTCATGGCTCCTGAATGGATGGACCGATTTTTTAGAGGTGTCTTATTTTCTATGTATGACTAATTTTCTAGTGAGTTTAATTAAATTTTATGTAGGTAATTGAGATTTGTACTTAATAGAGAACCCTTAAAAAGATAAGGCGATGATAGCTCAGTGGTGTTGAATGCCGAGATGAAGATCGCTGGTTCAAATCGCATATAGAAATTCTTCGTAGAGTCAGCAAGGAAGAAAAAGCCTATCACTCATGAGGATAAAAACCTCTCAAGTTTTTCGTCTGTCTTTTTTGTACTGAAATTATGGTAATGATAGTACCTAAAATTTTCTGAATCCTTGGTATATTATAGTATATTTTTGGATATTTTAAAATGAAAAGCAAAAAGCCCGTCTGAGAATGGCTGCGTCTAATTTACATAGCTGTTGACTTAATTAGTGTCTAACACGAAATCGCCGCTTTTCTGTTGAGTTAGTTTAAGATTGTTACTGCTTAAATTTTTTAAACATCTGTCTTAAGTCTTGGATTATACTACGTTAAATTGAAAGTACATTTAAAGTAACTCGTAATCTAAAATATAGGTGCTAGAGTCTAATATACTCACACAAAATCATCCTGTATATATGTTTAGTTTTAGTTTTTATATAATTTAAGGTACAAGTCCGAGGCTCGCGGCTCGCGGCTGACGCGCGCGGCCGACAGTCCTGGTAAGATGGCGTCGGCCGCGCGCGTCAGTCGCGAGGCACGGAAGTGGCTCCATACATTCCCATATGTTGACTATGGCCGCGCGCGTCAGCCGCGAGCCGCGAGCCTCGGAAGCCTACCTTTAGAGTACCTGGTTGACCGAGCTTTGCTCGTTTTATTTTAAAAAGACCGTTTTCTAAAAATGAAACCTAGCTAGATCGATTTATCTCCCCCGAAACCCTCTGCATACAAAATTTCATGAAAATCGTTGGAGCCGTTTCTGAGATTCAGATTATAATAATATATATACAAGAATTGCTCGTTTAAGGTGATACCTTAACCGAAGCCTTAAAGGTGACACCTTAAAGGTATTAGATTAGATAGATGTAACATAACATTGGAAAGAGTAACAAGATCAAATTAACTAAATTAAACTACACAAAACTACCTAACTATAAATAGAAAAATAAATTTTAGTTTAGTTTGAATTTGTTTATTAGTTTTAAATATGTTGTGTGTTTAGTTCAATTAGTTTTATAAAATGTATGTATTAAAAATATGAATATAGATATGTTACATATACCTATAAATAGGTGGATATAATATATGGGTAATATACTCATTTCTTGTAAGGCATTATAGCTAGTTACATTGTACGAGATTCTTTATTCTGAACTACTTATTTAATGAAAAATCTTGGTCCAGACTTTCAGCCAGCTGTATTAGATATGAAAACAGCACTGCCTTGACCTCAATTTATTATTAAATCGTACAATATAAAAGATCAAGTTATAAATAAATATCCTGGGACATTTTTACACACGGTTATCTGATCCCAAACTAAGCAGAGCTTGTACACACGGCCACAGATCAAGCTACACATTTTTGTTGCAAAATAGCTCCTATTGCAACCACAAGGTGCCGCAGTGTGTACCTTGATCTGTGGCCGTGTGTACTATGTAAACCAGATAACTGATATACTACATTACATATACAATTTTTTTTGTAAATACTTACTTATTTGCACAACAATGTTTGTCCTGGGTGGAAATCGAACCCACAACCTGCAGCGTGATATGTGGTATCATAACCAAGCATGCCAACTGGCCTGTAATGTCATCCAAGTAACCTTGAGCAAGCTTTAGGGGTGTCATGAATCAATCGCATGAAACATCACTAACACTTGGATTCTAGATAAGGCTTCTCTCCACCAGCATTTGATATGTTATTGCAAGTGTCATGAGGTTCAAATCTGCCTGACACTTAAACAAATTGGATTGCAAGGGTGTCGATGGTTTACCTAGTCCACATTAACCGACCCACTGACTTGAGAAATGAAAGTGTGATCTTTGACGCTGAATATAAAAGCCTTTTTGATAAGTTCTTCAGAATAATTCAGGTGTAGAATGTGAATATCCTGTAATACTTTATTTTATCTATATTTTAAACTTAGTTTGCATATAATAGGTACATGTTTTAAAAATGTACCTATCAACTGTACTTATTATGTATTCTACTATAGGGTAGTTGACAGTGTTAAAAATAAACGACTAACCAATGCATAAAACATCTAAAAACACGTGGAAACATCCAATATGTTGTACATTTAATGCTTTTTATGATTTTTAATTACCGGTACAACCACTAAGAGTAGATCATTTGATGCTTTGAAACTCGTCATTAGGTTAATATTACATACAAAATTCCATTTAAACTATCGTTTTGACATTTATTAAAAAGTAGCTGATTTGATATGTCAGTAAACTACCCTATTCTGTATGTAGGTACAAGGAGAAGCTGAATAATTATCACTGAGAAATTGATCAACGCATAGCTCAAACTAAGGTGGTAGAGGTTCAAAAGGTCATTGAAGTATGAGGTATAAAGCCTTAAATAGGTTATAAATTCAGTTAAACATAAAATAACATAAGAGAAAAAATCATTCTTAGTTTTAAAAGGGGGATTATATTCTGATGTTACTAATGAAAAATTCAAATTTTAAAAACTACCTATCCTCGTTACATTTTTTCTAGTTTAACATAATTATATTTTTTACAAATCTCTTGCCACGAAGAATGCCGAGATAAAATTAATCTAGAATCATCATTTCTCGGTTATCGTCGCCTTAACGCTATACCACAGAATACTTAATAGTACAAGTAGCTATACTAATTGCTTTAGCGTCGTAAAGTGCTACTGTTTTTTTAGGATCATTGTTAATAGCCGTTTCCCGGAGTTTCACCCACGTTCCTGGGATTAAAAGCTACCTATAGTATTCGGGGATAATGTAGCTTCCAGTTAACGAAATATTTTTTTGAATCGGACCACTAAATCCGGAAATTCGAACCTTCGATATTCGAACAATTACAAACATTACCTTAGTATGAAAAATTATTATCGTCGTATAAAAAAATGTAGTTACACACTATCCACAGCATTCAGACTAATATAGGTACTAATCATCTAAAACCAACGTCAAAAAACAAAAATTTTTATGAAACCCCCAAATCTCGAACCCGAAAATTGGTGATAATTTTCAAACGGCTGAGCAGATTTTTTTGAAACATAGCTTGAACACTCTCGATTAAGTTACCTTTCAAACCAAAAAAACTAAATCAGAATCGGTGCATCCCTTTAGGAGCTACGAGGCCAGAGACACACATACACACAGACAGACAGACACGTCAAACTTATACCTATCGTCTTTGCGTCGGGGGTTAAAAAGATTATTGAAAAAATTCTTTTCTTTTGCCAAATCCCCTACGAGATTTAGAATACCTCACCTTCTAAACCGTCACCTTTTGCGATCTAACAAGAAATGTATCGACCTCAAAAACTGCGTAGATAATACCCAATACCAGAGACAGTTCTGTTAATCTGACAACAAAAATCCAGCGTGAGCACATCGTTACCCGAAAGGTATTTCTGTCAGGACATAGGTTTGTTTGATCAATGAATTGAAATGATAGACAGTTTCATCCGTCTCATGCCCGAGGGAAGCACCCGAGATGACACCATTGACACTGTCACGGCAACAGTGTTAAGCTTTTTAGACGCTTATTGTTAGCAAGATAGTTTTAAGTAGATTAGGGAATTAGAATAGAAAATAAGTTATTGACAGAAAACATAACATAATAGTTGCGAGAAACATAAAACGTGACAATCAAAATAAATAAAAAGACGCAAAAAGAAAAAGCAAAAGCTAATAAAAAATAAATATATTTTTTGTGCTATGAACGAGAGCGTGATGTTAATTAAACACTTCCTAAAACTTTTCTTTTTACAGTTGCAGTATAATTTGAATGTATGGTTTATAAACATAGGACGAAAGATTTTCCCCCAAATTGTTTTTACAATTATGTTTGAATTACGTTTTTTTAAAGCCGTGACACTGTTTGATACGTGGCTGTGTGCCGGGCAACCTTTAAGATTTTTTATTTATAGATATTTTTTTTGTTTCAGATTATATCACTAGAGACAGATTACAAGCTACATAATTGAGTAAGGTAAAATTAGAAAATATGATTTCATTTTAATTTCACACAAACTTTAAAGTTGATGGAAAAAAAAATTACGCAAATTATAAATTATTATCTGACTGCGTCACATTGCATCCCTCCCTCGCGCTACTACATCCTTCTCGCTTATTTTTTGCTCGGCTCTTAAGGATCGTAGCGTGATGTTAAATAGCCTATAACCTTCATTATTAATTGGACTGTCAAGTGTAAAAATAGTAAGCGAAGTGATTCCGTTTTAGCTTGACCAAAAATGCTTTCGTATGTCTTTCCGGCGGATTTCCGGCTGTTCTCCTCAAAGAGGTCGCATTTCTCAACCGATCGAAATTTTAAGAGCAGGTTCGATAATTATATGGATTTGATTTTTTCAATTCAATGGACTTTTGAAAATGGTGGAGATATGCGGGTTAAAAATGTAAAAAAAAATGTTTTGTCACGTAAAAAATCACGTCAATTCGTCGCTCCGTTTTCCCGTGAAAGACGGACAAACAGACACACAGACACACATGCACACTTTCACATTTATATTAGTAAGTAAGTAAGTATAGTAAGTACTAGTAAGTATATTATTAAGTATAGTAAGTATGGATATTTTGAATCAACTATTTTTGAAGCTTAATATTAGTGTATGTAACACTTTTGTTTGCACCACGCTCGGGACAATTTTCATCGTCCTTTCGCCACACGGTCTCATCATTTCTCCTCCTCCTCGTGGGATATAGAAAATCAATTTCACTGAATCGTCCTATGATAAATGGTCCAAGCTGGACGTTGATATATCAATAACCCAGCCAGGATTTATGTATTTTCTGTGAAATCTTGAACAGTGCGATTACGATAACTAATAGGGTTTGGAAACTGAAAAAAGAATTAATTGGTTATGTTTTTGTAACACGAACTGCAAGTTTCTGAAAGCTAAACACGCTTGCAGTGTTTGTTTAGCACGTCAGCGTAACGCGCTCTCTCTAATACCATAGAATAAATAATATACTATAATACTACGATCAATCATATCATATAATACTACGACCGATATTACCATAAGTTACTTATAAAACACTGTGAGCGTATTTAACTTAATAACTGACTAATTGAACCTTTTGTAGGTGTGGTGTACACTTAGTTGCAAATACTAAATATATGTATTTAAAATAAATGGGCATAATCTCAAAAACGGCTTTTTTGATGGGCCTTACTCGAAATACTTCAGTATTTAGATGGAAGACAAATATTTAGTAACTAATTCCGCGAGTCAACACGTCTGCGGAGCTCAGTGTGTGTGTGCTTGTGCGCGTTCATACGGGTTCTGTGTTTGTGTGTTTGTTCGCGTTCGTCGAGTAGTCGACAGTAGGTCTACTAGGTCCTGATGATGCTTCTTGAAGAAGCGAAACACGTGTCGATTTCCTGTTAAGTTCCCTTGTTTTGGACTTGACAGAGAAGGATATATCCAGCGGAATTAGTTACTAAATATTTGTCTTCCATCTAATCTTATAATGGATTTCCGCAAGGTCACGCCTGAGTCAATTAGTCACTTCAGTATTTTCCAATGTGTGTAGTAATTTTTACCAAAATCAGTGGGGCAATCAAGTAACTTTGTTGCAATCAATTTCAATAATTAAATACCTACTTTTAAAATGTCGAAAATGTTTCCATGAGCAATGAAACACTATTTGAAATGGAGTTAGCAAAACACAAAAAGTTATCAGAAAACCGCAATATTTAATCGGTTTTATTCAAAAATTTATTGAAACTGCAACAGTTACGTGCGTAATTACCCTACAGATTAGCGGTTTCCATGATTAATCCATTATTTAGAGTCAGAAACGGCTCTCGGTGGCCGCACTTTATACTTCTAGAAACTGGGAGAAACGCATACTGTATTAGAATTTCACAATATTACATGTAAAATCATCAAAAAGTGAGTCATTTTTGTAACCAATTGATTCGTGACGAACTTATTCGTTACATGGCCTACTTCGTCTGTCTTTTATTTAGTACCTACGTCACCAGAATGTAAACCGTTACTACGAAATTATTATTTTCTGTGAGAAGTTTGCTATAAAACTTTTTATCAGAGAAAGTCTGAAATAATAAGGTATACTCAAGGATTTTTTTGGAAACTTTTCGTGTTATTTTCATAAAATTGTGTAATTTGAGTTTTATTGAAAACTAGTTGTTCCCCACGGTTTCGTTCGCGTTTCCGGGATAAAAAGTTGCCTATAATCTTCGGGGATAATGTAACTTCCTATTAATGAAAGAATTTTTCAAATCGGACCAAGTAACTCCGGAGATTAGCGCGTTCAAACAGCTCAACTCTTCAGCTTTATTATTAGTATATATGTATATTGGATTAGTATATATGTATATTGGATTAGTATAGATTATCGGTGGTATTTTGTTCAATAAAGATCAATACAAGTAGACCAGTGAAGCAATACTTTTTTTTAGCACCACACATGCCAAAACTATACTCAAGTGACATTTTGACCTTACATTAATTACCAGCTGATAAAATAACCTTTTTGAAATTCTAAAATCTGTTTCTGACAAGCCGGTCAGCGTAAAGTACCACGTCGTGGTTCAATTAATTTAGGTATTAGCAATATAATGGCAAACAAAAAAAAACTTTGATATTATATTTGCTATAGGTAGGCTACTGATGCCGTTTCGCCGGCATGTGACTTGATGTGACATAAGACTTGTTACCAATAGGTAATAACTCGTGGAAAACGATTTCGTTCGTCTGTGTCCTATATTATTTGCTAGCAGAATTTACATTTCAAATTGTAGGTAGGTATTATTCTTATTTTATTCCTAATTGTATCTACGAGTTTTTTTTTAAATAAGAGTTGAAACTGATTCTATAATGACCTCATTAGAAGGCTCCATAAAATAGCGCTTAATAAGGACTGCTTCGAAGATTAAAGTAAAATAAGACTTTCAGCCATTGAATTCGAAGGATTTTTTATAATCCGACCGACTAATTGGACTCATTTTTACAGTAATTAGACCAATACTCGGATCAAATCGTTTTTAAGACTTTTTTAACATTAAAGGTAAGTATTTTTTTACACTGATTGGAAAATGTTTCAGTGGGGTAAAAATCGGCCTGTACATTCTATACGTATAATTATTACTGTCTTGCCACCTCATTATTTCAGTCGCGATCATAGTACACACGGCCACAGATCAAGCTACACACTGAGGCACCTTATGCGGTTGTAATAGGCGCTATTTTGCAACAAAAATGTGTAGCTTGATTTTTGGCCGTGCTAACCCACGGGTTAAATATTGTTATTTGAGAATCTGTCAAAATTATGACGTTGGTAGAATTGGGCCTTAGGAGTAGATCGTCGACATTATCCTTTCTTCGTCGATGTCTAATTGCCTACATTTGACGAGGAACACATTATTTACGTTGTAGCTTGTTGCGGCTGGCTCCCGAAATCACCCAGTATACAAAAAAATATTTCTTTAGACTGAATTCCATAATAAATCGACGATGAAGTGACAAGAACTCCTACCTAACTGACATTTTGGCGTGAGCTGGCAAGAACAGCTAAATTTATTTTCTATTTTTTTAACGAGTTATTGATTACAATAACTATTATGCAATTATGCATAAAATTTTCTGGCAATAGCTCCTAATAAACTAATAGAAATGTAAAGTTTTTTTAGTTCCCTGTAAAATTCTGTTTATGCACATAGGAGTTCTTGTCACTTCGTCACCTATATAGAATTTTCTCTCTCAAATTAAACTTAAACGCTAAAATTAAAAGCTACCTTACAAAGTAATTTCCTGAGCTGACGTGCATATTTGTATAGAAATACAAACAAAACTATTATTAGAAATGTTGTTATGGCACCATTAACCTACTTTCTAAAACGATGGTGTGTTTGAGTTGCAATGTTTGTTTAATTTGATAACACTGTCTAATATAAGTGCATATTTTGGATAAAGACAAGGTTGAAAAGTCAGGCTACTTAATTTTTACAGTTGGAAACACTGGCTAATTTCGCCACATACTACTGCGTATCAATTTGCAAATGGTAATAAGTCATATTTCTATTTTAATTTGCTAAATTATTTAAAAAATATCCCTTTCGCAAACGCTTTTCTTTTTATGTATTATCGTGTCAATCAAGTTTTAAGTCTAATATATCCTTTGGGTACAACACAAAAAAGTAAAATAGAAGGATTACCTATAAGTTTCGCAGAAATTTGTGACCAAAAAATCCTTAAAAATCGCCGTAATAGTTAAGCTTACAGGACCTTCCACTATCTATGTAGGTATATTATTTTGAAATATTTTGTCCTTTAACAAATATTTACGTTTCGGTGGAAAAATACTTATTGAATTGGAATAAATCTTCACGAATAAAATACGATGTTTTTCTGTGAAATCCATATTAGTATGGAAGATAAGCAATTTTAATATTAGAAACGCTGCTTTGATATCTGCGACTCGCAGATATTTATTCTCTGTGGGTGTGTGTAATAAATGAAAATAATATGATTCTGTTGAAAATAATATGATTCTGTTGAAAATAATATGATTCGGTTGAAAATAATAAATAAGATAAAATTATTCCTTTTACAGTCGCTACATTCTAATAGGTTTACCAAAAGAGTCACTACCTACTTGTCACGTGGTGGATGTAGGTATATTTGCTGTCATGTTAAAAAAGGTATATTCCAAACCAAACAGTGTTATACCGGGTGTAAGGGACAGCCTACCAAAAACTTTGGGAGAAGTTCGCACTGAATGAACACTATAGAAATCAATTATGTCAGAAGTCATCGGTTACAGAGATCGTATTTTTTTAGCGCAACGCTCCCGTTATACCCGACTCGTGCGAGTAGCCTACAAACAACTGTATTCCTATTATAAAAAACAGCTAAAATAGAAAGATTTTTAGCGCGCCACCGAAGACAATTAAAAGATTAAGGTTGTGGTGTTATTTGGAAAAAGCCTTTATTTCCATTCAGAAACGTAGTGATGGGGCAAGAAAGCTATTTGTACTCGAGTAATCTAATACAGGCTCACGACAAACAGACATATTCACGCACAGGAACTGGAAGTAAATAACAACCTGCTCGACCAAAAAACCTTTTATTTTTCAATTTCATATCTGCTCCAAGTATCAAAGTTATTTGTAACAATATTAATTAACAAAAGTGTTACTTCCAAAAATGTTACACTCCATTTTTGTTTCATACGTTATAACCTTACTTTTCAGAGCTCTTTGAAACCTATCATTGCATAGCAACATTGCGCTTTATACCTATATAAACACGTTGCTATTTCAAACAAAGGCTGTTTTGACAATGAGCAGCCTTTGTAGTTTTTTGTTTTGTTTCGTATTCGAACGTTTTTCAGCGTTGGGAATATACCTACCTACGAATAATTAAAAGGGTCGAAAATGGCCTGAACTGCTTCGAGAAAAGGATCTGCCGTGCTGCTTTTTTTGCTCGACTTGGCGGGGGCACTGCCGAGCCCCCAGATAATGCCTCTAGGGCAGATATGTTCTCAAGTGGCGACCACGAACCGGATACGTAGCGTGGGCAGTGGACAAAGTGGACCAACGATCTTGTGAGAGTCGCGGGAAAACGCTGGATGCGAGTAGCGCAAGACCGGCCATCGTGGAGATCCTTGGTTCCTTTGTCCAGCTTTGGACGTCTTTCGGCTGACATCAATTTTGTTGCATTCATCGACGATCCTGACTTCACGAGTAATTTAAAGAGAGACTTTGCCTCATGTGTGGTTTGCCGCTTGTACAACGGACAGTGTTCTGAGGATTTGTTTGACTTGAAGTCAGAGTGTACCTTCTACCATCACACCTCTTGCCACCGACAGGGAGTCCATCCTCACACATTGGAACCAAAATGGATTCCCACTGGGATTGCATGGTGGAGGGTACAGCATAATGTTCTTCAAGAAGGGTGTGAAATGGTTTTTTGTAAGGTTGGCAACGCGTTAGGAGTGCCGTACACTTGTTTGCTACCTTATAAGTAAGTATAAGGTAGAAAACAAGCATACGACTGAAAGTTTAAAAAAAAAACCGGCGAGAATTTATTTTATATTACTGCTAACGAATTCTATAAAGTTCCAATTTACTTAAGTAAATATTTCTGGTTCTTTAAAAAAATATATTTTATTGCTAAATAATTTCAGTAAAATAGTTACCTACTTTCAATGACAGTCGCTAACACAATAGAATTTCTAGATAGTACTCGTATTATTGTAAATACGAGAACAAAAGTATTGTTTCAAAGAGAAAAAAGTTGCCTAGAACTGAACGTTAAAAGGTATTCAATAGACAATAGTATTCTCAGGGCTTCTATGATAACAACAAAATATATTATCTGTGTAAAATCTCGGTATTTGAAAAATTGTAGAAAATATCATAAAAAACTATAGCAATGCTTTTTTGTGTTACGTGGTGACATATTGTTACCAACTCTAACCTTTTCCTTTTCTTTATTTATATTTTTCTCAATATATTATGTTACATAAAATAGTAATTTTATACATATTGTTTATCCTACTAATGTTATAAAAGCGAAAGTTTGTGAGTATGTATGTATGGATGTTTGTTACTCTTTCACGCAAAAACTACTGAACGGATTTGGATGAAACTTGCCACATAGATCATACCCTGGAATAACATATAAGCTATTTTTTATCCCGGGAAAACATAAGATACCACGGGGACGCGGGTGAAACCGCGGGGTGGAAGCTAGTTATATTAATAACAAATAATAATAAATATCCTGGGACATTGTTCACACACGGTTATCTGATCCCAAACTAAGCAGAGCTTGTACTATGGAAACCAGATAACTGATATACTACATATACTACTTTTTTTTTTGTAAATACATACTTATATAGATAATTACACCCAGACACAAGACAATCAGACATGTTCATGCACACAAATGTTTGTCCTGGATGAGAATCGAACCCATGACCAGCGGCGTGATAGGTGGTGTCTTAACCAACTGCGCCAACTGGCTTGTCAAATTATAATATGAATATAATGTAACAGTACTTATATTTATAACTAGCTGTTCCCCGCGGCTGATTTGCGCGTTCAAACAAACACTTCAGCTTTATAATTATTACAGATAGATACATAATACCATAACATTGTTCCAACTGACTGTACTTTCCAGAGTTTTTCGCTAAACTAAAACCAATTGGGGCTTTCACGTGAACAAGGAATATGCCACAGACGCTGTCGTAACGATTTTTGTCTCTGGCCCTTTATGTCACTAGTTTTATCAGTGACCTATATCATTTTCCGGACAAAATTGGGCGTCATTTTCGTATATTTGGGGTTCGTTGTCCTTAAGGTGAATCGGCCGAAAAGACTGCGATTTTTTATTTTTTTTTAAATTGCAGCTCAGTAATAGGTTGTATAATTGTCAAAATGTTATTTGCGCCTCATAAATATGTCAATTAATTACTGTACGTGTATATTGTGCTTATTAAACTATTTAAATCCCTACAATATTGGTTCCTTTTCAATAAATAACGCGCAGGAACCAATGTACACATTTTTTATATTTTGAATGCAAAATGAATACATAGATAGATCTATAGCCATATTTCAGTGTCGCGAATCACATTTTGATAAATAAATAACCTATTACTGAGCTGCAATTTGAAAAAAACCTAATAAAATTTTAATTTCGTGGGCTTTTTGGCACATCCCCCCTTAAAAGGCGCACATAAAATAAGAAATCTTTTTTTTTAGAACATAAACACATTAAATTATAATATATGGTATTAAACATAGGCACGAATTAAATATAAGTTACCTACTACTCACTACGCTATCCACAGATTACGTTTTTGTTGATGATGAAACGATTTCGTTACATAAACATAAGCTAACGGTGTTCATATTTTTAAGGCGATGATAGCTCAGTGGTAGTGACGTCTGATGCCCCGACGAAGGTCGTGGGTTCGAATCCTACAATGAGCTTGAGCTTTCGGTGAAGGAAAACATCGTGAGGAAACCATAGCACGGTGGTTGGCTACCACCCTCAAGTTGAAAGCTGTCGACAAGCACCTACCGGGCAATAGGCGTCGGTAACCACTTAGCATCAGGTGGACCGCCTGCCTGCTTGTCAACCTTCTGATCAATATAAAAAAAATGGCCGATGATGGTAAGCACACAAAGCCTAGAAAGGAACTGGCTCTCAAGTGCAGCAATCGGAACACACCGAAAGGTGCTTGGCGACAGATTTTCAACTTGAGGGTGGTAGCCAGCTACCACCGTGCTATGGTTTCCTCACGATGTTTTCCTTCACTGAAAGCTCAAGCTCATTGTAGGGTTCGAACCCGGGACCTTCGTCTCGGCATTTGACGTCACTACCACTGAGCTATCATCGCCTTACAGTTTTGTGGAAATTAAGTAATAGCAAAGTTATTATTATACCGCGAGCGCGATCCTAAATCTCCGCGCGGCCCGCCATCTCGAATATACCTAGGAATACCCCGAGGTATTATATCTACCTACTTCTTGTACGTAAGTAGTACCTATATTATTAACTGTGTGCTTCTTCTATCAAAACTGCGATTATTCGTGAATATACTATTAAACGCTATATGAATATTTCACTTTTTTTTTTATTATCGATTTAATAATTGGTATATAAATTAAATATTAAAATAGCTCCAAAAAACCACAACGGTTTAGACAACCAGAGCTATAAACCTATACAATCTAGATAATTCCTATGTGTTTTCATAGAACCCGATTCAACAAAATAGTACAATAATACCTGGATGATTGAGCTTTCCTCGGTATTTTTTGGTAAATCGAAATTATCTATATAGTAATAGCGAATCGTTTTTAATCTTTTTTACGAATACGATATATCATTTTAAGAAAAGTTATATTTCTGTTTCGAACTAACATTGTAGGTATACAAGATTCTTCCCCATTGATGTCAAATTGAAAAGATATAAGTTCATTCTGAACTAGCTTCATAATAAAAACTTTACTAAGCATGGACTTTCTTAGCCAATGTTGCGTAGGTATTATACTGGATATATTGGTTTAGTTTTACAAGTGAATTAATATCTAAACTTTTATGATTAATGATATAAAATTTATTTTATGTTACAACAGTAGGTAGGTACCTAATATTTGACAAGCCAGTTGGCGCAGTTGGTTAAGACACTACCTATCACGCCGCTGGTCATGGGTTCGATTCCCATCCAGGACAAACATTTGTGTGCATGAACATGTCCGTTTGTCCTGTGTCTGGATGTAATTATTTATATAAGTATGTAATTACAAAAAAAAAAGTAGTATATGTAGTATATCAGTTATCTGGTTTCCATAGTACAAGCTCTGCTTAATTTAGGATCACATAACCGTGTGTGAAGAATGTCCCAGGATATTTATTATTTTTATTATTTCCACATCACAGTTTCACCCGTGATCCACGTGATGCAAGGAATTTTATAGATCACTAGCTGTTCCCCGCGGTTTCACTCGCGTTCCTGGTATAAAAAGTAGCCTATAACCTTCGGGGATAATCTAGCTTCCTATTAGTGAAAGAATTTTTCGAACCCGACTGGTAGATCTAGAGATTAGCGCGTTCAAACAAACAAACTCTTCAGCTTTATTATTAGTATAGATTTTTACACCTTGGATTACATTATTTGTTTTCATAGGGATCCCTATGTGGCAGGCGGTCCACCTGATGGTGAGTGGTTACCGTCGCACATTCGCAATGCCAGAGGTACCTATTGCCAATGTGTTATCGACCTGTTACAATGCCAAGGAGGCAACTGACTCTCAAGTGCAACCAGTTTTCAACATGAGGGTGGTAGCCAGCCAGACGCGTAGTACAAAGGAGGTACCCTAACACCGAGCTATGGTTTCGTCACGATTTTTTTTCACCGAAAGCTTTTAATATAACCTTAGTTAATCGGTGATAATTTAGCACTTTACTGGTGAAAGAATTTCTAAAATTTGTTCAGTATTGAGTTTATTAATTACAAACAAAAATACAAATATTTTCTCTTTACAATATTAGTTTCGCTATGTATTATATGTTTAACATGTTTGTAAAATTAAATATTCCAAGGTCCAAGGTAGGTACTACTCAATCGATTTCATCAAATACAGGCGACTAACACTTACAGGTTAAAAATCTGCAGCCAAGCATCTACCGGTGTGTTCTGAAAGCTGCCCATCTCAAAGTCATTTATTCAGTTTAGGCCCTGATATGGCATTTATGAACGTCGAAGTACTACTACTACCGTTCGGAATACACTTGAAAACTCCGGCATGAAACTCAGCAAGGCTACTTTACATAGTACGGAACCTTCATTGTGTAAATATATCTCGCGTTTCCTAGATGTTTACATAAACTCACCGAATTGTCAAAGAATGCTAACTCCGCTAATAAGATGTTAAAGTGTTAATAATTTATTTAAACATAAAAAAAATCGTGACTCACATGACAAATAGAAAAAAATGTGACTGATTGTTGAATAAATATGTTGTTGAGGCTACGGCCTCTGTCAGGGAAGTCTTCCAGGCAGGATTCTCTCTTCGACTATGCTAAATGTTCTGATTTGGTTAGAAAGAGATAGATATAAATATTTGATAGCTTATATCTTGGTTATTTGTATAGTTATTCGACTTTTTCTACTGTTTGTTTGCTATTAGAAAGAGATATAGTTAACTTTATTCTATAAATATACAATATTTTCAATTATTTACAACAAATATACAAACTATATATAAAAAAATTACTGTTTGTTTTATAAATGAATTTTTTTTTTGAAAGGACTAAGTTGGTAGCCTCAGATGGCTGCAACAACCTTACCGGACAAATCGGCGAGCGCAGAGGGCTCTCAGCCGGGTAATATTTAGGGGGGCATATTTATTATACTGAGGGCACCCCCGAATGGGGTACGAACCTCAGCTCAGGGCGTTACCGGGGAAAAAATATATTACATTATATACTTTTATTGAAGCAATAAAAAAATCATGCTTATTCCGGATTGCTTTTTCACTATATTTTACATCATTGTGTGCTTGCTTATTTGTAGGATTGTCTCTCAACTATCGTCCCTTCATAAAAATGCATGAAATGGCTGAAGTGAAATCAAAATATTTTTAGGTAAAGTAAAACTCCTTCACATCAACTTGTACGTCGTCAAATGACGTCATAGGCACAAACACAAGAATAAACAAGCGGTGTTAACTATTGGGGTCTGACTTGAGTCAGACGCGGTGTGGGGAAGCGAGAAGGAACGTTTCAGCCAACTTGAAGTAAATAGCTAGTAGTTGTACGTAGTATATTATATACTCTATGTACCTACTAGGGTACTTCTCAAGAAATTTAGATAGACCGTAGACAATTTAATTTATAATAGCAGATATTTATTATATATGACGGAGTCAGCGACAGCCAAGCGATAAAAACGTCACGTATAGGGTTCAGTGGTATGAAATGGTACAATGAAACAACGTTTTCGATTACAACGGAGCTCCGCTCAACTCAACGTATTAACTGTGAATGAATGCCTGCCCTATTAAGAGCGGTCGAATCGTTTATAAAGCGGTTGCCCCGCCTTTCCACCAACGCGTCATCGGGCTCACACGTGCAACGGGTTGTGCACGTGTCCGCCAGATAATTTCTATGATTCAGCAAAAGCAGCGCAGGTGTTCAAAAGGTGCGATCTCGCAAGCGACTTTTACAAGACGTCACCATTTCAACCAACACCCCCACCACGATAACAAACTGAGCCAAATAAGTCCGACCAACAACCCGACACTCCGACATATATAATCGACATAATATTATTACATACCAGTTATTTTTCAATTTGACAATGCAAACTATATTACAGGGGTAGAGTTAGTAGTACGAATGCCGAAAAAGCATAATAAACGATACGATCCTAAAAAAACTGGACAAGTGCGAGTCTCACTCGCGCACTGAGGGTTCCGTACAAACTTAACTTTAATGAGGAAATATTCTCCCATACATCGATATATCAATCCTTCAACTGCAAAGGTATGATTTTTATTGCAAAAAAAAGAGATATAACTGAAAATTAGCTATTTTCAGATGTATTCCTGTAAGACCTTGCTTCAAGTACTTACTTAATCTATAGGTGAGGATTCCCTTGCGTGCGTCAAAATATGCGGCATAAATGGAGTTTAAACGACCAAATCTTTTGATTGCTTCACTGCTCCAAGGAATTGCAGACCTGAGTATTTTATATTAATTTCAGTTTGATACCTTCTAGCGTTCCTGAGAAAAAGAGTCAGATTGACAACAAAGTGATTCTATGAGTTTTACGTTTTTAGAGTAACGTTCCTCAAAAGAAAAAACGGAACCCTAAAAACGTGAAAAATAAAAATCTTTCACTACCACGTTTTGATGATCGGAAATACCCGCCCGTTTCTGAATTTTCCGCCCTGCCTTTTCCCAATTACTTTGCGGGCGACGGAAAAATTCTCTACATTTTCTCGGTAGCTTTACACGACGTGTCTATTTTTATCAGTGATGATGATTTTGTCTGCTCTATGGTTGGTTACTCATGTTGTAAACACAAAATGAATTAATTATGATTATAATTATGATATTTTACCTGCCTACCTGTTTACCTACCCGCTCGGTTTCACTCGCGTTCCCGGGATAAATTAACATTATTTATTTTTTAACTTTTTTTTATTTATAACCATTTTTCATTAGTCAGAACAAATAAATGGATTACAGTTTTATTTTTTATTTTTATATGAGTCCCTACCTACCGTATATAATATATAAGTACCTAATTTCATAATATGGATTTAGTAAAAAGCTAATTTTGACATTATAAAAATACCTATACACTTTGATTTTATTTATTTGTTGTATAGATTGCCTACTAAATTTCGTTTTCATATACAGAAGAACCGACGATCTTGCATGGGTCGCGGCACATAATGCTTAAAAAAATCGGCCATTTTGATTTTTGATAATTTCAATATAGGTACCTAGTTGACACTTGCGCAATAAAGACGAATCTAACGACATAATATCATCAAAATCGGTTCAACTCTTTAGGCTACAGGAGGTCACAATGGAACGGACATACAAACATACATACATGCGAAAAACATTACCCTCGCCTCAGGTTAGTCGAGTAAAAATTGTGTTTGACTGTAAAACGGTGGAGTAGAATGGAAATTGTATACCTTTGAATGCATAGGAGCTTGGAGTCAAAGATGAAAAGGACCTTTGCATCGCATGCATCAAAGGAATAATTCAAATCTACACGTATTTTGTAACACAACAGCATTGAGGTATATTACTGCGTATAGAGAAGCTATTCTAACCACATTATGCTCCATTTTCACATTCGCACAATAAGTAATTAGTCGTCTATCCAGACAGTTTAAACACGTAGCGCTAAAACGCTTTTATGGTGTAGTTTTTTCGAGTCCAAAAAGTCGTAAGTGCCGTGACGTGATTATCATGGCGCTTACGTTTTTCGTGTTTAAGCAACTAAGACTCGGTTGCTCGTACATTTTAGTTAAAGTTATAGTCAAAGTTAACTTAACTATTACCATGCTTTGACCGTAGATACACTTTGACGATGGCCGATCTTCTTCGGTCGGTTATGGTTATGGTAAAAATTTTAGTTAAAGTGAGACGAGCAACCCAGATTGCTTTCTTTCGGCGGATAAAGTTAACTATAACTGTAACCTAACTATGACCTTACCTTTACCTTACCTTACCTTACCTTACCTTACCTTACCTTACCTTACCTTACCTTACCTTACCTTACCTTACCTTACCTTACCTTACCTTACCTTACCTTACCTTACCTTACCTTACCTTACCTTACCTTACCTTACCTTACCTTACCTTACCTTACCTTACCTTACCTTACCTTACCTTACCTTACCTTACCTTACCTTACCTTACCTTACCTTACCTTACCTTACCTTACCTTACCTTACCTTACCTTACCTTACCTTACCTTACCTTACCTTACCTTACCTTACCTTACCTTACCTTACCTTACCTTACCTTACCTTACCTTACCTTACCTTACCTTACCTTACCTTACCTTACCTTACCTTACCTTACCTTATATTACCTTACTATGACCGCGCTTTATGCAACCCATCCTAAGTGAAGTACGGCCGGATGGCTGCACTACGGAACATAGTGGTTATATGTGGCGTCTTCTCTATACGTAGTATTAATACCTCAGTGCACAACAACCGTATTTTAGCGTTGCGGCTGTTGCAGATGGCTCCCAGTAAAATATATACGTAATTTAATAATAGATATATTAAACTTTTGCAGGAAATAATAGTGACAAATATGTGTAATTATGAACTGTGCCTCGACATTGTGCTTCCATTTTATGAATAAATTATGATGAATTTCATCTATGTATGATCTGAGTAGTCCCTTTGGCGCCAGCTGAAAATCAGCGCTGTATGCTACTGAGCTGGTGACCAATCTGTCAACACACAACACACCTGATAACTGTCTTGTTATTCTTCATATCAGCCGAAAGACGTCCACTGCTGGACAAAGGCCTCTCCCAATTGGGGGGATATGCCATAATCGCTACGCTTGGCAGGCGGGTTGGCGATCGCAGTATGGTGTTATAGTTCTCAACTTCTCAGAGAGACGCTGTCTGGTGACGTTATCTGATGCTGTGTGGTGACGGCGAAGAATATTGTAGTCGCCACCCCAACTCATCCCGTGGGGGGCGTAAAAGTCGTCCGAGGGAAATATACCAGAGTCTTGTTATTGCCAACTTTTATGTTAATATGTTTAGGTCGAAACTCGCAAGGCAATTTTAACCCACTTCCTGGTGTTCAATTGAACTGAAATTTGTAAGTTCGATGACAATACAATAATAAGGTGTTATTGATCTGGTCTGAAAAAAAAAACAGTTTTAATAAATTTATGAGACTAAAACAACAATCCATTTGCTAAAAATAATTAAATTCTAAATATTATTATGGAAGATATAAGTATTTTTGATATGTATGGTGTAATCGAATCGTGACGTCAAAGTACACCCCGCTATAGTAATTTGTACCTATTAGGTTTCAACGTATAAAATGTCGTCATACGATTTCGAAAATAATATTACAAGAGGATATATCATGTCAAATTTAAGGCTGTGATCTATAGAGCGTACTTAGACTTTGCTCAGACTTTACCCTACAAAGTCGGTATTTAAAATGCAATCTTCGAATCTCTCTGAGTGTGTGCTAAGGAAAGCCTAAGTGCAACTAATCGACGACTTACCAAAAACTCGGCTACAAATTAAAACACACAAATATTTAACTTTATTATGTAGGTTTATACCAAACAAAGTCTAAGCACGCTCTATAGATCTCAGCCTTAGTAATATTCCCCATATGCAGAAATTACTAAGGATGAGATAGATCTATTGGTTATTATGCAGAAATTACTAAGGCTCTCACACATTTATCACACAATTTAATAGGAACACTTGTACCTGACAATTCGTAACTATTCTCACGGATGACGGAATACAAAACAAGATGCGGTTGGCGTATTTTGTGATCTTTCCAAGGCATTTGATTGCGTAGATCATCACACCCTAGTTTTAAAACTTCAACACTATGGCGTTCGTGGAGTGGCACTAGATCTTGTAACATCTTATCTGTGCAGTCGCCAACAAAAAGTAGGTATTAGCGGTACTACGTCTTCAGGGTCTTTAGTTAAAACAGGCGTACCGCAAGGATCAATTTTAGGCCCATTTTTGTTTTTGGCATACATCAATGATCTGCCCTATATGGTAAATGAATTGTGCGATATAGTTTTATTTGCAGATGATACTTCGCTAATTTTTAAAGTGGATAGAAAAGACACAGAACTTACGCATCTCAATAACACGTTATCCACTATATCGAAATGGTTTGCGGCCAATAATCTCATGCTTAATTCCTCTAAAACTAAGTGTATAAGGTTTTCTCTCCCCAATGTTGTTAGGAATGACAGTCATGTCCTAGTCGATGATGTTAGACTCGAACTAGTTGATAAGACAGTTTTTCTCGGCATAACATTAGATAGTAAAATACAATGGGGTCCTCATATAGAAAGCTTAGCTAGTAAATTGAGTTCCGCTGCTTTTGCAGTTAGAAAAATTAGAAATATAACAGATGTGGCTACAGCTAGATTGGTTTACTTTGCGTATTTCCATAGTATAATGTCCTACAGTCTTCTACTATGGGGCTCTGCTGCAGAATTGGAATCTATCTTTATCTTGCAGAAACGGGCCATTCGTGCAATCTATTGCTTGGGTCCTCGCGAATCCTTACGAAATCGGTTTAAGGAATTTGACATATTAACCTTACCGTCGCTATACGTTTTTGAAAATATTATGTTTGTCCGTAAAAATTTAAATCTATTTGACACAAACAGTAGCCGCCATAACCTAAATACTAGAAACAAAGATAAAATTGTTACACCTAGATTCAGGCTAGCGAAAGTCAATAAGTCTTTTCTCGGGAACTGCATTCGCTTTTATAATAAAATCCCATATGAAGTAACTAAGATGTCTTATAATAAATTCAAAGAGCATGTTAAACATAAGTTGATCGACAAGGCCTACTATAAGGTGGCTCATTACATAGAAGACAAGAATACATGGTTGTAGTAGCTTCTCTCTGCACTTGCAGCCCCCTGGCCAAGTGATAATTGTATGAAGTTTATGTATATTTAAGACAAAAACTGTAATTACCTACATAAATTTAAAAAAAAAAGATCCACCAAAAAAAAAAACGCCTTGCTGAGTTTCTTGCCGGAGTCTTCTCAGTTCAAGTGTATTCCGAACCGGTAGTAGAGTCTATTGTAAAACTGTAACTGTTGACGTTCATAAGTGCCTTATTAGGGCCTAAACTGAATAAATGAGTTTTTGATTTGATTTTGATTTTGATTTGATTTGACTTGCCGTACCTAATGTAATTTCCATCCCGGGGTGAAAGGAAAAAGGTATCCGCAAATAGGGATGGGCAAAGTGTGAGCCACATAAATTGTGTCTTCAGATTTGTGAGTCATTGAGTCCTACTCGAGAGTGAGAACACACTTACTAACCGTTCACTTCAAGTTGACCGACGAATGATGTCATGGGTAAAAAAAAAAAACATTAATAAGTGTAAGAGGGGTGAAAGGCTATTTGTTTTAAGCGACATTTACGAACTGTTCAGGAACCAAGCTCATCTGACGCAGCAGAACTCAATATCGGACAAAATGTCGCTTAAAACAATTAGACTTTCATCCCTCGATATGATATACTTAATTTTCTATATCTATACTAAAGACAAAATGCATTTTGTTATTTCATCATCAGAAATAAATATGGATGAGGAAGTATTGTATTTTGTTCATAACACCTAAAATAACAGAATAATAAAATTTTACTCTGCAAAAATATTATTACTCGACTTAGAATTCATCTTTCAAATAATCCTATCCCTAAAATACCAGATACGGATTCGGGAACGTGTTGCAAAAAGGCCGTGAAATCTCACGGCACTCCGCGATTTTACTTGCAGATGTGTTGTTATTATTCCTGTCATGTTGCCGTCAGTGCCTGAATCGTTCCCTTAGATTTCAGGTACGGTTTGGGATAATGTGTTAGAAAATTACCTATCTAGTACATGTTGGCAGTTTAGTTGTATTTAGCGTAAAAGTAAAGATAAAAATGTCTGACTCAGGGAAGAAACTCGACACGGTTTTGTTTAATGAAACTTATAAAATTGCACGAAGGTTGGCAGAGGTAGTTGGCATTATGATTTGGGTAAAGTGACTGTTTCAAGTCTTTGCAAAGGATGTATCACGATGACCAGCCTATTTGTGATCGTCACCATTATACATAACTAGATTCCGCCCCGCGGTTTCACCCGCGTTTCCGAGGGATTTTATGTTTTCCCGGGATAAAAAGTATCCTATGTATTAAACTAGGTTATAAACTATCTGTGTTCCAAATTTCATTCAAATCCGTTCAGTAGTTTTTGCGTGAAAGAGTAACAAACAGCCATCCATACATCCATATTCACAAACTTTCGCATTTATAATATTAGTATATTTAATGCCGAGTTTTGCAGCAAACTGCGTAATTTTTTTAAGTGTATAAATTCACAGCTCGAACCACTGGATGGATCGGGTTGTTGGCATACAGATTATTGACGTAGACATCCGATAAGTTTTTTTTTGTAAATTTATTTGAAAAGTAATTGCAGTTTTACTCTACTCTACTCTGTAGATTCTATGTTCACGATAATAACTTATTTATTATTTCGTAAAAGTTTACCAGCGAAGTTTGAAAGTAAAATTAAAAATGGATATACTTACCACATATGGTGAAACAGCGTTGTAACGTGAAAATTTATGTTTTACGATGCTTTATGTTAGGTATATAAAAATATACCCCTTTCTCCTACATTACCTATTTCCGGTAGAAGTCACATTTTGTGGCATTTTTAGGGATGGGAATAAGAGGTTTCGGATATTGTGGTTTCAATGCAATTTCTTTTTTCTTTCAGTTTCAGTAAAGTTAAACTCAGGGGTGGGGTTATTACTATCAACTTTAATATGTAGAGTGTGTTTAGAGTATATTGTAATGATTGTAAGTATGTACGTTCATAAGTGCCTTATCAGGGCCTAAACTGAATAAATGAGTTTTGATTGAATACCAATTCAACTTGATCCTTTAATAGTTTTTCAATCAAATATATATTTTTATACAGAGTGAATCATAAAAAATATTATATTTTAGAATGGAAAACAACCATAAAGTATTTACATACAAACTTCAAAGGAAAATCGACGACTTAGTTTAGCATTAAATACTCATATACGTAAAGCCTAACTGTGAACCTGGAGATTACTTGAGTACATACTAAAATAGTTATCTCACCTCATCAACGTTTTTGAGTGCGAGTAAAGGCTTTCTCCAGAGATTTATACTACAATTCTAATTATCTTAGCTTAGTAATGCACAGCCTAATGAAATTTTGTAGGATTATTATTAACTAGCTGTTCCGCGCGGTTTCACTCGCGTTCCCGGGATAAAAAGTAGCCTATAACCTTCGGGGATAATATAGCTTCCTATTAGTGAAAGTTTTTTTCAAATCGGTTCATTAGTTTCGGAGCCTATTCAATGCAAACAAACATACAAACAAACAAACAAACAATCAAATCATTCCTCTTTATAATATTATTATTATTAGTATAGATGACGTACATACCTACATTATCCGCAGCCGGCCTAAAAATATATTATAAGGTATTTTTTTAATAACAACAAAGTTTGATTATTTATTTACAATACCTACCTACCTATATAAAAATTAATCACTTATAACCTAATATATATAAAAATAAAGCTTTAATACTTATAAAATGTAAATCAAATTATCTTAATTCTATTAAAATAAATATAAAATAAAATTTATATTACCAAACTAAAATCAGACTGTATAACAACTAGCTGATGAATTTACTTGAATAAAAAAGTTTTTTTTAAATTATATAGAGCACTGAGATTACAATAATAAAATAAATAATATTTTATTAACTGATCAAAAATTACAAACTCATGTACCTTCAAAAGTCACACACAAAAGAAACCGAGATTGCGGATATCCGCACATTCCGTGCTATTTCACATCCCTGATCACTAGTTCCATATCAATACCATAAAACGGATACCGACACCGATTCGCTGAGCATTTACAGACGACAAAGCATCGTAAACTCTTATTTCCTCATACAAAAAGTAATTTGAAAATGCCTTGATTTTCCAATAAAAATTCCCTTCTGTTTATTGCAACAAAAGGCCTCCAATAAAAATGGTTTTCGTCAAATCATAAATCGGATATGAATTTCTATATACTGGATATACTCTACTGACAAATATACTGGATAGGCATTCGTGTTTTATTTATTTATTTGATATTACAATGAGTTATTTACTTTTTCAGATAATTATACCAACTAGTACCTAATTATCGTTACCACAAAAAAGCACAAGTGACTTTCACGACAATTCTTTTCTCTCTGTTATTCTTGTATATGTAGTAAAACCAGAATGCCTATTGCAGGTGCCTAACTAAATTATTTTTTGTTTGTCGATGAAAGAAATGTAACCTATTAGGCCTAACACTAGCCAGCGTCGTATAACACTAAGCCCGAGCTAAATACCTATGTAATTTTTCTGGATTCTCTATTAGGGGCAGTTCATCATCATATTAGCCGAAAGACGTTAACTGCTGGACAAAGGCCTCCCCCAAGGATCTCCACGATAACCGGCCTTGCGCTATCCGCATCCAGCGGTTTCCCGCGACCTTCACAAGATCGTCGTTCCACCTTATGCGGAGGCTATTAGGCTCTGTCTATATACAAAATTTGTCACAATAAGTATGCCTTTTAACCCGTGGGTTATATGACGTTGCGTTGGTGCAATTGGCCTTAGAGAGACTTATCAATTAAATTTACAATGAATGTATAAACTACATATAAGATTTTTCTCAAGGTGGCCACTGCTGCCGATCAACGACAAGGTTCCCAGAAGGCTGGCAGCGTTTCCTCTTTGGATGGGCAAAGTAACGCGTTGGCGAAAAGCTCCCCGCTCGCCGGTACCCTGTGACCTCAATATGATTTTAATTATTTCAAAACAATATATTTGTTCAAAATCAATGTAAAAGGTACAAAACGTTATAAATACGTGCGTTGAACGTCGAAATAACGTCAATAAATGCTCACGCTCAATTACATTCGCGTTACCTATTCTACCTCAACAGTCAACATAAACAGCGACTCTCAAACTTTTGCTATCAATTTTGGAAACTACTCCCAAATTTAATCAAAAACAAACAACCAAGTTAATTGTGCGGAGTTACTTATTATTTTGAGAAACGTTATTTCGATGTATCAATATTTATTCAGTGCCAAGTAAATTTTGTAACGTATAATGAATATTTTATCGTATGATACAGTTGTATTGCCAAGGTATAATCGTCTTTATTATATAAGTTTAAAACAACTCTATGGAATAGGGTAAGTACTCAGAATTTCTAGTATTTATGTTTTAAAATTAGTTTGAGTAAGTATTGACTCGCAATTAAATTTTCGACGAGCTTACAGGCTATACTTATTAGGTAAGTAAATCTTTATTGAAACTATATTATACTCTATCAAATAGAGAATAAAATACTCAACGTTTCATTATATTACGTCCAGGAAAATTTGAATAAATAATAATCCTTACGTGATCCCAAACTAAACAGAGCTTGTGCTATGGGAACCAGATAACTGATATACTACATAATACTACTTATGCAAAAAAATAGTCCCAGGTCCCAGACCATACCCAAACAACAACAGGATAAACAAACATGTTCATGCACACAAACGCTGGATACAAGTGAACCAATGTAAGGTATGATCTATGTGCCAAGTTTCATCAACATCGTTTTAGTATTTTTTACGTGAAAGAGTAACAAACATTTACACATCCACACAAACAAACTTTCACATTTTTTATATTAATAAAATAAGGTAACTCAATACATGTTTTAGAAGTCTAATAAAATAATCACTTTTGAATAAACATCCAAAATCATAAAATATACAAATACATGCTAAAATCTTCACTTGAACTAAAACTACATTGAAAGGCATACTTTAGCTAAATTTTAATTAAAGGTTAAATTACAAGTCATACCTACTGTTAGGAATTTGCAAACTATTCCAATAACCGTATTGGAATGTTGACTTTCAAATATGTAGGTACCAAAGTTTGAGAACAATAAGGGTAATTACGGGGAGTGGTAATAATAGAGACGTGATGATTAATACCTTGACAAAGGGAGTGTCAAAATAAAGGCTCACACAGACAGTATGGTTATAAGTACTCGTATATCTATTTAAATAAAAATAAAATGCTGTCCGTTAGGATTACTTGCGACCGGCAGGTTTTTTATTTACATAAATGTTCGTGGGTAGGTTTGTAGAGAACGAATAATTTTGTTACTGGTAATAATGTTTATTCAAACTCGGCGTAATGTTTATTCAAATAAAATATTTCTTATCTATATACCTACTTATAAAGCTGAAGAGTTTGATTGAGACACGCTAATCTCTGGTGATACTGGTCCGATTCGAAAAAATCTTTCACTAATAAGAAGCTACATTATCCTCGAAGTTTATAAGGCTACATTGTATCCTGAGAACGCGAGTGAATCCACGGGGAACAGCTAGTTTAAGATAACTAACTTAACTACATAATATACCTACCTAGACTAATAACCAAACCAGGTAAAATCAATTAGCTATCATGTGGAATCTTATTTTAAATAAACATTCGAAGGTACAGGAAATAAGCAAATTTTATGCAAATAAAGAAAGAAAGAAAAGAATAGAACAGTAACCCAATTTTGGGTAACTTCCACAAAAACAAACGTGGATTTTTTCCGCGACCGAATTGATTACTCACTTGTTTTCGACGCTCTCGTGCTAACCCGACGTTTTATCCGAAGATTTACGGATTTACGGTTATTTCGTGAGCTGCTGATGGATTATCGGATAAATTTATTCGAAATATTGTGGTGAAAATAATATCAAATGTGAAATACACATAAGAATCGCGATTACAACCAAAATTTGATCATTCTGGATATCTAAAGATTGCGAGTATTACATACTTGAGCTTTTAGTGACGAAAAACGTCATGATTAAAGAAGATCTATCAAAATGTCAGTACTTGAGAGTCAGTTTTCTTCTAGGCTTTGTGTGCTTACCACCATCGGCCACGTCATCACTGACCACGGTAAGGTCGCCAATAAATAGTCAAACAAAAAATATAGTAACAACGTTTTTTCTGTGTGGCACTTCCTGGCAGGGCCACCATCACGGATCTGAATTCCAAGTCTGTCGCTATTTTGTCCCTAATTTGTCCTATTTTGTCCTCGAATTTGATTTTGTCGCGACTTGGTTCAAAAGTTATAAGGGTTTTAAGGTGGCCCTGCCAGGAAGCATGCTTTCTGGCAGGGCCACCTCATATCTCAAGAACTAGAGCACCTAGCGAAGATCTGTTTGCTTCCAGAATTTGTCATTAATTTGTCAAATTTTGTCCCCGAATCCCAAATTAGGGACAAAATAGCGACAGACTTGGGATTCAGATCCGTGATGGTGGCCCTGCCAGGAAGTGCCACACGTTTTTTCTTTGTTAAGAAAAGCGTCATGATACCAACTTTAGATTAAGAATGATGACGTCAACACGGTATTTTGAAATTTATTTATTACGTCGTGAATTGCATTTATTTTAATTTTAGTTTTCGCAGTAACTAGTTAATTTACTTAATTAGATATCATAATGGCAGTGTGTGTATAAATGTGCCCTGGATAAAAATAATTATATAAGGGTTTTATGTCCATTGACACTTACCAAAGTAGGGGTAAAATATATATCGCAGGCTCAATTTCTACAGATTTCGAAATCCTCACATGGCAACACTGTTTGAAAAAGTTTGACAATTGTTCAGGATCGCGTACGCTGACTTTTTAACGAGTTTCTATGTGGAATCGCTTGACGCTGCGCTATGTGAACAATACCTAACCTACATTCGTATTTCTGTAAGTTATTGCTTCAGAAGTAATTTTGTAACGTATCTTTAATTTTGTAAGGACTATTATTAGTTCTGTGATTTACTTATGCTTTTTTTTTTGTAGGAGTTAAATAGTAAAGAAATGGTTCCTCGAACAAAGCTGTAGGTTTCATAGCAATATTAATTTCATTTCGTGTTCCCGGGATAAAAAGTAGCCTGTCCTTCTCCATATATCTGCGTACCAAATTTCATTATGATCGGTTTAGTGGTTATGGCGTTATTATAATATAGATATGTTTTTTTTATTAAATTGTAAAATTTTGTTTGATGGTAAATCATTTTACTTAAACTATCGCCAACCAATTTCCAATCTAGAATATTCTCAAATATTTCTCTTAAAGTAAATTGGAACATTATTTTCATCAAAAAGACCTAAGATTTCTCAGAACTCTACAAGAGGCTAACAGAATATGGGAAGATATGGGATACATTTCTATCCAATTAGAAGTCATATAACATCCTTATATCTGGGTTATTTATTAATCAAAATGAAGGGTTTCCGTGCTACAGCTACGTATTTTCCTCTAAGACCCAATTTCACCAACTCAAATAAGATAAAATATATTAATTATTTTTTACACTTTCTCTATACAAATTATTTACACCGTGGATTAAATTAACCTATATAACATTATTGGTGAAATCTTAGTCGTGTTATTCTAGATTTAAATCTACTTTTTTTTTAATATTCGGTGCAGATCGAAGCTCGCCGTGTTTTTTAAATTACCTATGACACATCTGCCGAACACAACGCGACGTAACACGCTCAGATAATTCAGCCGCGGAACTTTCCGCGCCGGATTTTATGGAGGTGTGGCGCTATACTAAGCGTATTAAAAATGTAAAAATTAAAAAACAAAATGTGAACTGAAATGTTTGCTGCATGTTTTGTTTTTTTTACATACCTATTATTATAAATCCAAAAGTTTATGTTTGTGTATGCAGCTCTCAAAAGGCTGAACGGATTTGAATGAAACTTGATACAGAGATAGATTATACCCTAAAAATAAAATATACCTTTTTTATCCATCCTCAATTATTATATCTCTCGATAACGTAGATAAAACCGTGGAGCGGAAAAAAGTAACTTTATAATGTTTTATAACAGTCTATATTATGAAGCACGAAAAAAATAAAAACGGGCTTATGGTGTCCTTATTTCTTAGTAAATAAAAGATTGTTGCCAGCAAACATAAAAAAGCTTTGTTTATGATTAAAAAGTCTTAATGGAGGACTGAATTTAATTTTGTTAAGTGAAATGTTTATTCTGTTTTTAATTGTTTATGGAACTGTGATTATTAAAAAGATTTAAACCATGTCCACGAATGATCTAGATTAATCTCAAAGCATTATAGTAACTTTTTTATGTTACTTTAAAATGCGGCCGCTGACAGAAGGCGTTTCTGGTATCTAAACGGATTTATTTTAGAAACTGATTATCTGATTTCAATGGGGTTTTGATTGTTCAGTATTTTCTTAGGCATGGTTGAATTAAGTAAATAACCCGGCGATATAGGATCAGAGCCCTGAGCACGAAACTATTAACGATACGTAGGTTTACGCAAGTGTTTCATACTCAGGGCACAGTTGTCTCCTAGATTAGCAAGTATTAGAAATGCATTTACTCAGCGGCCGCACTCCAGGTACAATATACCTTTTACCTATATAACTGAATCACAAGTATTTTGGTCTCACCTGTTTTTCGGTCTTAATTAAAAAAATGATCGGTTATTAAAATGTTGTTTATCGGTTTTTAATTATTTCGGCTAGAGGGAATGTTAGAAGTGTGTTATTGAAAACCGTAATTAACCTATTTTTACCGCTAGGACTGAAAACGACAAATTAATTAGTTAAAATAAATTACAGTTAAATTGCTTATGTAAAGTCTAGTGGTAGTTAAATTATTACTAATAATAATATATATTTATTTTGATTTACCTATTTAAATATTTTAATGTTATTTTATTTTTATTACCTACTAGCTTTTTCCTGCGGTTTCACTCGCGTTACCGGGGTAAAAAGTAGCCTATAACCTTCGGGGATAATATAGCTTCCATTAGTAAAATAATTTTTCAAATCGGTTCAGTGGTTTCGGAGCCTATTCAATGCAAACAAACAATCAAATCTTTCCTCTTTTTAATATTAGTATAGATATGTTAGGGTGTACTTCTATACCCTTCCAAAATCACTCTGTATATATAATACGTATAGTTTGCTAAATATCTTAGTCAATCTACATATACCATCGATTTATGTTCACTAAAAACAATTTATAAATCACCACAAAAAACAAACATAAGCTCATATAACGTAGCGTGATAATATGGTTTAGTTTAAATAGGGTAATTAGGCTACTCAATAATACATTTATTTCTATACTAAACATAAGGTCAGTTAACTTATTTACAAATACTAAAAATTAAAATAATATTTATTTTAATTTCCACGCCATATGTAAGTATTTACAACAAAAAAAATAATTAAACCAAAATAGGTAAGAACCAGCCCTCAGCAATTAATAATATTACAAAAAATATCAAGAATTGTTTATCATCTTACCAAATAAACCTTCGAAATACGATAGAAAAGCTATTTTCTAAGACATGATATGTTATTTTCGTCATTTTACTGACGTCAAATCACTAGATTTGTTCATAGAAAAGATAAAATCGCGTTGTTATTTTAACATCCTTTATTTTTATTATACCCCTGCGATATATCTACGAGTTAAATACTCAGGCACTTACCTGCAACCTGTGAAACTGCCTCTAAATTGCCTAAAGACAATTAAATTTTACCTTCGAATAACAGTCAGTATAGTTTCCGAGTTGATCCCGATCAAACAACCTGGCAGGACAGGGTGGGCTTCCATGGGCCGTCTGTTATCTCACCACAGATGTGCGCCCACTCATAAACTGACGCGTTTTGGTCACCGTGCGAGTGATAAGCAGTAGGAATAATAAATATCTATACTAATATTATAAAGAGGAAAGATTTGATTGTTTGTTTGTATGTTTATTTGTTTGTATTGAATAGGCTCCGAAACTACTGAACCGATTTGAAAAATTCTTTCACTAATAGGAAGCTACATTATTCCTGAAGGTTATAGGCTATATATCCCGGGAACGCGAGTGAAACCGCGCGGAACAGCTAGTAATAAATAAATACATTCTTCACACACGGTTATCTGATCCCAAACTAAGCAGAGCTTGTACTATGAAAACTAGATAACTGATATACTACATGTACTATTTTTTTGTAAATATATACTTATAGATAATTTTCATTATTAACATAACTCTTTCTTATAAACATTATTGAAAAGGGGTGGAAAATATATAAATCTGTCAAGTCAGTATATGCTACTGTCATTTACAGGTAAATCATCGTGTCTTATAAATATGGCTATGAAATTCACGTAACACGCAATTGGACTTATTTGACAGGATTAATTTCTCTCTATCTTTGTCTTATGTTTTTTGTTAAAAAGAAATATAGGTTAACATACATATAACTCTTTTGGTTAACATAATTCCTAAAAATAAAACCAAAAACCATATCGCTTTGAGCTTTTATCTTGGACCACACACGTGGCTTAAAGGTTTTATTAGGGCGATGTTAGCTCTTAAGGGAATTTAGACGGCCACGTAGAAAGGTCGTTTATATGTGTACATAGCGACATGGTTTCTTAACTCTATAGCCATAAATGTGAAAATTGCTTGTTTTGTAAGATGACTCTTCTTAATTGCGAGATTAAACAAACGAATTAATATAATTATACGAAATCTTGTGGGCTGTTTTGGAAAGGGAAATAAGATTTTATAGTTAGGTAGGTATTGCAGTAACATTATTGTAAGTGATTTCTTGGGGGTTGCGCAAGAGCGGCCATCGTGGAAATTCTTGGGGGAGGCCTTTGTCCAGCAGTGGACGTCTTGCGGCTGATATGATGATGAAAGATTTATTGTACCTATCTTTCTTTTAATAAATATATTCATTTAAACTTAAACTGTTACTACACATTACACTGTTTTTATTTAATTAAAGTATTTTGTGGCAGTCTATAATTAATACAGCATTTAGCTTTAAATATAATCTGTCATGGTTGTTATGTATTTCTAGTACCTATAATCTGTCATCATTGTAATGTATTTCTAGTACCTATAATCTGTCATCATTGTTATGTATTTCTAGTACCTATAATCTGTCATCATTGTAATGTATTGATTATTGTATGTTTTGTTAGCCGTCTTGATAAATGTATAAAATATTATCTATATCGTATTTTTTTTATCATTGGGATAAAAAAGTGTCCACACGTCAGCCTATTCGACTTAAGAAAATCCAATTTACATCTTCCCTTATCCTTTAATCGTTGTAGGTAACAGATTCAATTTGGTGACAGTCAAAACAAATTATTTACTTTTCTATTTATTTTATATAGCAGTGTTTACTTATTTTAATACTTAACTCTTACTTATTTAATTAGTGAAACTGTAACTCGATTTATTAACTCAAAACATTTCTAATTAACGCTGTAATTTTGTTATATTTTATCATTAAACATTTAATCCGAAAGTGGTGTTTACTGTCGACCGGGCGGGATGTGTCGAAACCCGAAAGTTAAAAGGTAGAAAATAAATCTGGTTACGGAAATTGTACTTTGCATTTTCATGTTATATTTTTAAAGGTTGGTAGCAAAAGCTCTAAAGAATAACATAATAAGTTCATCAAAGACTCAAAACAGTCTTTTGATGAATTTATTACGTCACAAAGATTGACAAAAGATTTGGTTGATTTTTTTGCCCCCTTCAGGCTCTATGGGCTTTTTTTAAATAACAAGGCCCATAGAGCCTTTTGATCTTTGTCGGGAATAGGATCGATTAAGCTAATAATTTTTAAATCACCGTTTTCTTGATATATTTTGTCGTAAATCTATCCTAATAATAAAGCTGAAGGGTTTAGTTTTGTTTGTTTAAACGCGCTAATCTATGGGTCTACCAGTCGGATTCGAAAAATGCTAATGCACTAATAGGAAGCTACATTATCACCGAAGGATATAGACTACTTTTTATCCCGGGAACGCGAGTGAAACCACGGGGAACATCTAGTACATTATATAGATATATACATAAATAATTTAGGCCGTACAAAGCTGACCTTAATAAAGTGTGTAACGAAGAAAAACAAATAGAATTTTGTCCCAAAAAACATGATATAACTAATTACATATCACCCGAAAATCCTAAACAACTCAGTCATTTAACCCTTTTGCGCGTGACATACCAAATATTTAAATTTTATATTCAGTGGAAATTTAATTCTTGGTATTTGAACAGGTTTTATTACTGGCCAATGTCGCGCCAATGTACACAGACCGCGGCAAAACGAAATAGGTTATTAAATTGTCCGGCTGTCCTCGGTAACGTTGCTATATTGTTATAGCAACGTTACCTACGTGAAATAAACTTTGATTTACTATTGATTGATTATGTGAGTGTTTTTTTTAAATACTAAAGTAGAAAAATAGGTAAATATTTAAAACACAATGATTATAATAAATAAATATTCTGGAACGTTCTTTACTCATGTAGACCACAGGTTTTGCTATGAGATAAATACATAATCTAAGATAATACATAATTAAAGAAGATCTATCAAAATGTCAGTACTTGAGAGTCAGTTTTCTTCTAGGCTTTGTGTGCTTACCACCATCGGCCACGTCATCACTGACCACGGTAAGGTCGCCAATAAATAGTCAAACAAAAAATATAGTAACAACGTTTTTTCTGTGTGGCACTTCCTGGCAGGGCCACCATCACGGATCTGAATTCCAAGTCTGTCGCTATTTTGTCCCTAATTTGTCCTATTTTGTCCTCGAATTTGATTTTGTCGCGACTTGGTTCAAAAGTTATAAGGGTTTTAAGGTGGCCCTGCCAGGAAGCATGCTTTCTGGCAGGGCCACCTCATATCTCAAGAACTAGAGCACCTAGCGAAGATCTGTTTGCTTCCAGAATTTGTCATTAATTTGTCAAATTTTGTCCCCGAATCCCAAATTAGGGACAAAATAGCGACAGACTTGGGATTCAGATCCGTGATGGTGGCCCTGCCAGGAAGTGCCACACGTTTTTTCTTTGTTAAGAAAAGCGTCATGATACCAACTTTAGATTAAGAATGATGACGTCAACACGGTATTTTGAAATTTATTTATTACGTCGTGAATTGCATTTATTTTAATTTTAGTTTTCGCAGTAACTAGTTAATTTACTTAATTAGATATCATAATGGCAGTGTGTGTATAAATGTGCCCTGGATAAAAATAATTATATAAGGGTTTTATGTCCATTGACACTTACCAAAGTAGGGGTAAAATATATATCGCAGGCTCAATTTCTACAGATTTCGAAATCCTCACATGGCAACACTGTTTGAAAAAGTTTGACAATTGTTCAGGATCGCGTACGCTGACTTTTTAACGAGTTTCTATGTGGAATCGCTTGACGCTGCGCTATGTGAACAATACCTAACCTACATTCGTATTTCTGTAAGTTATTGCTTCAGAAGTAATTTTGTAACGTATCTTTAATTTTGTAAGGACTATTATTAGTTCTGTGATTTACTTATGCTTTTTTTTTTGTAGGAGTTAAATAGTAAAGAAATGGTTCCTCGAACAAAGCTGTAGGTTTCATAGCAATATTAATTTCATTTCGTGTTCCCGGGATAAAAAGTAGCCTGTCCTTCTCCATATATCTGCGTACCAAATTTCATTATGATCGGTTTAGTGGTTATGGCGTTATTATAATATAGATATGTTTTTTTTATTAAATTGTAAAATTTTGTTTGATGGTAAATCATTTTACTTAAACTATCGCCAACCAATTTCCAATCTAGAATATTCTCAAATATTTCTCTTAAAGTAAATTGGAACATTATTTTCATCAAAAAGACCTAAGATTTCTCAGAACTCTACAAGAGGCTAACAGAATATGGGAAGATATGGGATACATTTCTATCCAATTAGAAGTCATATAACATCCTTATATCTGGGTTATTTATTAATCAAAATGAAGGGTTTCCGTGCTACAGCTACGTATTTTCCTCTAAGACCCAATTTCACCAACTCAAATAAGATAAAATATATGAATTATTTTTTACACTTTCTCTATACAAATTATTTACACCGTGGATTAAATTAACCTATATAACATTATTGGTGAAATCTTAGTCGTGTTATTCTAGATTTAAATCTACTTTTTTTTTAATATTCGGTGCAGATCGAAGCTCGCCGTGTTTTTTAAATTACCTATGACACATCTGCCGAACACAACGCGACGTAACACGCTCAGATAATTCAGCCGCGGAACTTTCCGCGCCGGATTTTATGGAGGTGTGGCGCTATACTAAGCGTATTAAAAATGTAAAAATTAAAAAACAAAATGTGAACTGAAATGTTTGCTGCATGTTTTGTTTTTTTTACATACCTATTATTATAAATCCAAAAGTTTATGTTTGTGTATGCAGCTCTCAAAAGGCTGAACGGATTTGAATGAAACTTGATACAGAGATAGATTATACCCTAAAAATAAAATATACCTTTTTTATCCATCCTCAATTATTATATCTCTCGATAACGTAGATAAAACCGTGGAGCGGAAAAAAGTAACTTTATAATGTTTTATAACAGTCTATATTATGAAGCACGAAAAAAATAAAAACGGGCTTATGGTGTCCTTATTTCTTAGTAAATAAAAGATTGTTGCCAGCAAACATAAAAAAGCTTTGTTTATGATTAAAAAGTCTTAATGGAGGACTGAATTTAATTTTGTTAAGTGAAATGTTTATTCTGTTTTTAATTGTTTATGGAACTGTGATTATTAAAAAGATTTAAACCATGTCCACGAATGATCTAGATTAATCTCAAAGCATTATAGTAACTTTTTTATGTTACTTTAAAATGCGGCCGCTGACAGAAGGCGTTTCTGGTATCTAAACGGATTTATTTTAGAAACTGATTATCTGATTTCAATGGGGTTTTGATTGTTCAGTATTTTCTTAGGCATGGTTGAATTAAGTAAATAACCCGGCGATATAGGATCAGAGCCCTGAGCACGAAACTATTAACGATACGTAGGTTTACGCAAGTGTTTCATACTCAGGGCACAGTTGTCTCCTAGATTAGCAAGTATTAGAAATGCATTTACTCAGCGGCCGCACTCCAGGTACAATATACCTTTTACCTATATAACTGAATCACAAGTATTTTGGTCTCACCTGTTTTTCGGTCTTAATTAAAAAAATGATCGGTTATTAAAATGTTGTTTATCGGTTTTTAATTATTTCGGCTAGAGGGAATGTTAGAAGTGTGTTATTGAAAACCGTAATTAACCTATTTTTACCGCTAGGACTGAAAACGACAAATTAATTAGTTAAAATAAATTACAGTTAAATTGCTTATGTAAAGTCTAGTGGTAGTTAAATTATTACTAATAATAATATATATTTATTTTGATTTACCTATTTAAATATTTTAATGTTATTTTATTTTTATTACCTACTAGCTTTTTCCTGCGGTTTCACTCGCGTTACCGGGGTAAAAAGTAGCCTATAACCTTCGGGGATAATATAGCTTCCATTAGTAAAATAATTTTTCAAATCGGTTCAGTGGTTTCGGAGCCTATTCAATGCAAACAAACAATCAAATCTTTCCTCTTTTTAATATTAGTATAGATATGTTAGGGTGTACTTCTATACCCTTCCAAAATCACTCTGTATATATAATACGTATAGTTTGCTAAATATCTTAGTCAATCTACATATACCATCGATTTATGTTCACTAAAAACAATTTATAAATCACCACAAAAAACAAACATAAGCTCATATAACGTAGCGTGCATCCATGCCGCGCGCTGGCACGTGTCACCCCGACCAAATGTTGTAAACCATAAATACATACTAACTGGGTATAGTTTGGCCACTATTCTATGTCAGCAGTGCAATATGGCCTACCTCATAAATTGTCTGCGGTCGTAAATAGCGAGGTGGAGCGAAGTTTACGAGCGCACGGAACTGATTGGAGTCCTATAAGAACTGTTTCCCTATCTCATGTTGATGTTTATTGAACTTCTATTATGTATTTTGTGGAGTTGTAAATGTCTAGGTGATTGACTGGTAAGCACATTTCTTACTTATTATAGACTAGCTGTTCCAAGCGGTTTCACTCGCGTTACCGGGATAAAAAGTAGCCTATAACCTTCAGGAATAATGTAGCTGGCAGTAGTGAATGATATTTTCGTATCCGAATGTTAGATCCAGAGATTAGACTGTTCTAACAAACAGCAGCTACTTCTTCTTCTTTATTATAAGTATTAGTATAGATTTGAGTGTATTGCTTCAGATTGTAAATAAGTTCCTGGTAGCTTTTCTGATGGATGCTAATACAGATTCTTTTTTCGAAGTGAAACAGAGCTTTCTTATTATATAAAAAAGCTCTAAGAGTTGTATAATATCACACATGAAATAAATACACAATTTAAATTCTTCTATTAATTTCTTGGTGGACTACCTGCGAACTATCACTATTCACATATAGACATTCACTGCTGCACATAGGCCTTTCCCAAGTGTAAACGTATATTTTTAACCTCGTTATACGAGTGTATCTTCGTAAAGCCGAAGCTGATCCGGAGTATCCTGATGGTACATTATTTGTTGTAGCATAAAGCTGTTGTCACGTCGAATGCGGTCACCGGTTACGGTCCGGTCAGTGACGTAATGACCGTATCGCTGCCCGCACTCTTTGTAGGTGGCTTGTGAACCGAACATTGTGCGTTATTGCTTTTCTATTATTATACAAGGCTGGAGTTTAAAATTGGAACAGATTACCAGATCCTATCACATGGTATCACCCGCGTTCCTTAAGGACCTTATGTTTTCTCGGGATAATTATATCCTATACTAATATTTTTCGTCATGTCGAGTATTTTTGACCACAGCTTTATACTTATGGTATGGTGTTACGACTCATAGAAGTTTTTAATTGACGTAATAAATAAAATGACACACGAAACATTCGTTAAAAAAACTGCGGATTTTATGTAAAATAAATTAAAAAAATATTATTCTAGAATTCTTACCTATGTGACCAACGATAAGTTTCCTCCAAATCTGTTCAACAGTTGTGCGTTGAATAAAAAACATCTAATTAATATAATATCAAAACACATACAAACTGTCTCAACATTCATGATATCAGAGATTATTATTTTTATTAGTGATAGTGATACATTTTTATATGAGTAGTGAGATGAGATGAAATTCAGTGATGAAGGTAGTGGGTTTGAATCTCAATGAAGGTAAAACTATAGCACGCGGGATCCACCCAAGCAAAAAAAAATTATATAATTTCGTCACAAATGCGTAAAATTTGAGCTTTACAGAATATCTTCAGGAAATAAAACTACAATACTTATTTTAGTACTTACGCAACGTTAAAAAGCAGTTTAGTTCCAATGCCGGAATGTTTCACACTCGACCAATTTCATTACCTTAATTTCATTTAAAGGTTTACGAGTAATAAAGAGGAACCGCTACCTATACGCCGCTCGTGAAATAAAGTAGGTTACATAATAAAATTCATAACAAAACGGGCTACAGTTCCAACCCCACTCGAATAGATACGACACGGCTCACTGGCATACTAATATTTTTTTTTTCTTCGGTATTTTTTTTTTCTTATAAACTAGCGCTGCGGTTTCACTCGTGTTTATGGGATAAAAAGTAGCCTATAGGACTCGGGAATAACGTAGCTACTAGTGAAAAACTACCTATTAGTGAAAAAAAAACGGACCGATAACTCTGGATTGACCTCTTACATTCGAACTTTACCTTTTTATAATGGTATCCCTTTGTTTCGCATAAATTTTTAATACAAATTTACTTTGGCATAATGAGTTAGGCATAATGTTTAATGATATAAACAGTATTTGGCATGCTATTAAGGTAAGCATAATTTATTTATTTATTTACTAAATCAATGATTTTTTATGCTAACTATATACCTATATGGGAAACGCGATTATGCCTAAACATTTATGCGCAATTATTATTATGCTTGCATATTATTAGGATAAGTAAAGTTATGCCACGCTAAATTATAACATTATATTTTATGCGTATCGATAGAGAACTTATTATAATATTAGTGTAGATCTTCATTTCTGATACACCTGTACTTTAGTTTTATAAATGCAAAAAAAAAAACATTCCATAAATTTAAATACCAGACATTCCAATTTGAACCCTTTAAAATGTAATCAGAGGTTAATTGGGGCTCAAAGCCTCGACCTTTAAAGGCAAAGTAAAGTATGAAGGACAGGACGATAATTTAGGATAGCAAGACATGCTTGATAATATATTAAATATTCAACGTACTCAATGCGAGTAAGTAGCAGCTTGAAAGCCCCTGTCCCACACGCCTTCATAAATTCACGAGGAAGTTTTACGGCTGGCGAAGCGAGCCCTCCTCGTCAATTCGCTATGTAAATCGTATACGGCACGAATTTATATTAGATTTCACGCCCAAGTTCTACCCTGCCACTTTTTTTCAGGCTGATTGGAAAATATGAAACAAGTTATGATAGCCATTTTTTATAAATATCACTAAAGTGATTTGAATGTATTTACGTCACAGTTAACTCAGTTTTCACATTTTGAAAAATGTATTATGGTACGAGTATGTACCTACTTCTTTAAAAGTAAACAGTATATTCTTAAAAATTAGACCTTTCCTTTATTTTGTCATATAACATTACTTCCCAGAATTTGATCATTATAAGCGACACTATGAGATGGAGCAATAATACAGGCTTTGTTTTTTTTTTCAAAATCAATGAGTTCGATTCCCGGCAAGGCAAATATTTTTTTTTAAATCCAAGTATACAGTTTTAGTTTTTATAAAAATCGGCCCCGAGACTCCTTTCAGCATTTTTTGCTATTCCTTATACTTTAGGTTTTGGTCTACCACGCCCACTTAAAAAAATCATCCTGTATATATAAATATATAATATAATCTGAATCTCGGAAACGGCTCCAACAATTTTCATGAAATTGAGTATGCAGAGAGTTTTGGGGGAGATAAATCGATCTAGCTAGGTTTCATTTTTAGAAAACGTCGTTTTAAAAAAAAACGAGCAAAGCTCGGTCAACCAGGTACTCACATTTAATTGTACATAATTTTTATGCCTTAATGAAATTATCATCATTATGTTTAACATTAAAATTATTCGATAGATATATTAATATTATTATTATTTGGGTTAAGTGGCTGTTTCAAGTCTTCATAGAGCTTGTATCACTGCGACCTGACTAGATCTATTGTGGCCGCCACATAAATTTAATTTCACTGCCAAGAGCATAGCTGTAAGAGCTAAAATAAACTGTACAATATTCTTAGCAGTAATGGATTTTACTTCATCTGGGTACAACTCAACTAGTGCTTCCCTAGGAGAGTATTAAGTCCTACGAACCGGTAGTAGAGTCTATTGTAAAACTGTAACTTTTGACATTCATAAGTGCCTTATTAGGGCCTAAACTTAATAAATGAGTTTTGATTTTGATTACGTTTAGGCATAAGCGGATAGCACTAACAAAAAATATATGCATACGTAGGGCATGCCCTATGGTTGGTTACCTAATGAATTACCCACGATCTATTTTGGCGGTTAGGGGAATTGCGAAAATAGGTTAGCGAAGACAGATATAATTTTATTTTTTTATTTATTATTTATTTACACACAACACACAAGTAAATGAAAAGACAAAACAGATACAAAGGCACAAAGGGACTATTTCTTCCAGCAGCCCTGCTACTGGAAAGTTTGACAGATATGTAGACACAGTGTGTGTAATAGACTTCGATCAATCATATCATTGATCGAAGGTAATAGATCCATGAAACAGATAGAATGACTTAAAACTATTACATAAAAGTATATATACTATATAAATATTATAGCATAATGATAAACTACATAATAATATTACAAATACAAATTTATAATTGGAAATATTTTTTTATAATTGCCCACCATTACTTCCTAGCCTACCTTGTTACTGGTGCCGATTCTGTTGTTTACGAACTAAAATAAATTTAATCTCACTATATCTCTTTCTAATAGTAAATATAAGAAAGGGATGCAAGATATTTTAGTCCTGTCAGTTTAATCCGATCACACATTTCAACGTGAATTTAAGCGCGATCTTTATTGGTCACGACTATTTACCCGTACATTACGACGGTATGGATTAAACTGACAGCATTAAAAATGTTCTATCTTTTTTCAATAAGGTTAAAATGAAAGAGAGGTGACTTGTTTAATATTAGTTAAGTTCGTAAACAACAGAATCGGCACCATTGTTTATAATCTATTAGAAAGGATACTGCGATATTATTTTTTACAGAATAGTCTCGCCCAAATACCAATCAAACATAACAGTCAGAGGTATTCCTCTGTCTGTTATTATAATAGAATAATTTTAATAATTAATTCTATTATAATAAAAAAACTGGTATGAATCTCGAGCGCTTCATGAAAGGGTGGGTATAGTTTGCACATAGTACACTTATAGCAAAATGATATATATTTTTCTACATTACTTCTTGTACTTATTGTTAAATGACAATTAAACTGCATGGAAGTGTAATTGTGGTTGACTCTCCTCTTGATATCCAATTATTGTAAACAATTATATATGAAAAGATGAAAACTCTAAGAATCTTTTTAATGAGATCTTAAAATTCATTACTCGGCAATATGCCAGGTCTTTACTCTTTGGAGACCAATGAGGACATTACAATGTGAATGAATTTCAAACTCTAGGACTTTAATGCAAGATTTAAATTGCGCTGAATGTTAAAATTGAAATAATTGCAGTGCACAATTTTTATGGACCATGTAAACCACTTTGATCGTGTAAGTTTCCACTAAGTGCTTCAGTATTTTTGTCTAGGTGACCATTTTATGTCACATTCATTGATTTAGAATTTACTACTAGGTACAGTATGACATAACGAGAAACAAACAAAATTATTTTACGAGTACCCACTAACTTAATGTATCTTTTGTAAATTATAAGACCATTTCACATTGCATACCATGAGAATTATGTATTGTGATTTTTATAAGTATTATTGTCTTTGTTTATATGTATGGATTTGAATTTATTATGTAAGGTACCTAAACTACCTACTTTTTTGTTTGCACTTTGGATTGACTGTGTTTTTATTATATATTACTTAAGATGGTTTAAAGTAAATCGAATAATACCATGTTTTTAAATATATCCGTCACTATCTTCCTACTAATATAGTAAATGCGAAAGTTTGAGAGTATGGATGGATGTTTGTTACTCTTTCACGCAAAAACTACTAAACGGATTTGGATGAAATTTGGAACTCAGGTAGTTTATAATCAAGTTTAACACATAGGATACTTTTTATCCCTCAGGAACGTGGGTGAAACCGCGGGGCGGAATCTTGTACAAAATATAACAGAAAAAGACGGGTTTTAAAGACTAGGTTCTACAACACTTTACACCGTCTTACGTAATAAGACATTTTGTTGAATGCCAAGTTATTTAAGGAACATGATTGATTAGGCTGAGTTTAGAGGAGTGAAAATTACGCTTTGCAAAAATAGTCACGTCACCAGGTACTCTGGCGGCAGATTATGCAAATGTAACGTAAAATAGGAAGCGAAAAATGAGACTTACAAATGGAACTCGTTTAGTAATTGGTAGGTTTAAAAACAAATAACGTATTTTATATTTATTTTGAAATAATAATTTAAGAACACGTTCAAACTCAAACAAATTTATTCAGTTTACACTCTGATTAGAATTCGACACATTATTAAAAGTGTTAGTTTTAATTTATACCTACATAATCTTCATTTACATATTACATAAAAATGAATGCTTAAATGAGTAGCAAAACTCGAGTAGGTACGGCTACATCAATTCGGTTAATTTTTTTTCTAATATTCGTTGAAGTCCGATGAAGGTTCATATTAGGTGTGTGAAAAGAAAAAAGAAAAAGTATTAAGATTTGGAAAAATCTGAATGTGCTTTTTAGTATGAATTTGAAATCTTGACATGTAAAATCTATCGAGTCAAGTAGTATTAAATGTATTCGGTATAAGTATTTATATACTTGAGTAGGAAAATTATTTACATAAATAAAAACTAAACTAAACAAATAAAAACTAAACTATATAACTACTAATTACAAAAATAATCTACTTCAAAATATGGCATGGTACCCATGACACTTGCGGCGTTGCCTCGCTGAATGATCAGACTTAGCCTCTGGGCAAAAAAGTCCCTGGCTCTCAGATCCCCAGAGGCCAAGATCAAACGTTTGCCTATGTCTTGGACGATTCGGTATAAGTACTTTTATTTATTATTATAAATAACAAGCTTCCGCCCCGCGCAATCTTATCGGGATAAAAAGTAGCCTATATGTTATTTTAGGGTATGGTATAGTTTTTACGTCAAACAGTAACAAATATTCATACACACATCCGTACTCACAAACTTTCGCATTTAATAATATTAGTAAGAAGTAGGATAAACCAGAATGAACCAAAAATAATATTATCTTTTCACACCTACTTTTCCATCTAATGAGCAAAAAAACTCGGCTCCAAAAAAACCCACGATTTTATCTCAAAATACTTTGTTTCGAAAGATAGAAGTTCTTTTTTTAAAAGTCGTTCATTAAAAGTTGCGGCGTACTTAGTGGACCGTTGCAACCGAGGAGCAAGCCGGGAGCAATTTTCCGAGCAATTTGATCCAGTCACCTACTTGCAAATGTGTTGTGTGGGTTACTCATGTTTTACTCGCTTTACTGAGGCTGAGATCTATAGAGCTTACTTAGACTTTACCGTACAAAGTCGGTATTTAAAATGCAATTTTCGAGTCTCTCTGAGTGTGTGCTGCAAACCCTAAGTGCACCTAATCGACGACTTACCAAAAACTTGGCTACAAATTAAAACCCACAAACATTTACTCTATTACAGTATGACACAACTTAGATGTAGCATCAGCAAATTGTATATCTACACTTCACTTCCGATTTACACAACTAATAAAAATCATTCATTATCGCGCCATTCAACGTTCAACAAGATCATTTTCACCTAAAGTACTAATAAACATGGGTAATGTTGTAGGCGCACTCTTTTCGGAAATGATCGATTTTACGAATTTTGCCGATGCTTCATCTAAGTTGTCATACTATACGTAGGTTTATACCCAAAGTCTAAGCACGCTCTATAGATCTCAGTCTAAAAGCTACAGTATACTATTTAAGGCGAATATATATTATATGTAGAACCTAATTTATAACGGTAATTAGCTACATATTTATTCTGTCTGAACGTATTGATTGATTTTACCTCGTGACACCAATTAGGCTGCTACGATTTATTTAGTTCGTAGAGCAGAGCTACGATTCGCAGGCTGTAAGCTACGAATATAGATTTCACCTTGGCCGTTTTAACCTATTAAATATATTATTGAAATTGATATCATCCACGCAATTTTGCTTGGACTGTTTTTTCCCTTATATAGATTTAATCAGGTTAATTTTGATTGTTACATTAAATTTATATTTAGTTTACCGTTTTTATGAATAAATAAATTTACTTCTACCTAGTTATGTTTTCACTTTCTTGGTATACAAAACTTAATTTTGGACATATATAAAACCATATTTTCTATCTTAATCTGTGGCTCCACTCCGCTCCGTTCCGGTGAGCAAGCAGCCTAAAGTTTGTCTGGAAAAGATTTGGCAATAAAACCCTGTTCAGAAAAGTAATTAATTAATAATATATTGTTTTATTTTTTATATATTTATGATTTACTTTTTTTTTAAATTTGAAAATATGGTTTAGTTTAAATAGGGTAATTAGGCTACTCAATAATACATTTATTTCTATACTAAACATAAGGTCAGTTAACTTATTTACAAATACTAAAAATTAAAATAATATTTATTTTAATTTCCACGCCATATGTAAGTATTTACAACAAAAAAAATAATTAAACCAAAATAGGTAAGAACCAGCCCTCAGCAATTAATAATATTACAAAAAATATCAAGAATTGTTTATCATCTTACCAAATAAACCTTCGAAATACGATAGAAAAGCTATTTTCTAAGACATGATATGTTATTTTCGTCATTTTACTGACGTCAAATCACTAGATTTGTTCATAGAAAAGATAAAATCGCGTTGTTATTTTAACATCCTTTATTTTTATTATACCCCTGCGATATATCTACGAGTTAAATACTCAGGCACTTACCTGCAACCTGTGAAACTGCCTCTAAATTGCCTAAAGACAATTAAATTTTACCTTCGAATAACAGTCAGTATAGTTTCCGAGTTGATCCCGATCAAACAACCTGGCAGGACAGGGTGGGCTTCCATGGGCCGTCTGTTATCTCACCACAGATGTGCGCCCACTCATAAACTGACGCGTTTTGGTCACCGTGCGAGTGATAAGCAGTAGGAATAATAAATATCTATACTAATATTATAAAGAGGAAAGATTTGATTGTTTGTTTGTATGTTTATTTGTTTGTATTGAATAGGCTCCGAAACTACTGAACCGATTTGAAAAATTCTTTCACTAATAGGAAGCTACATTATTCCTGAAGGTTATAGGCTATATATCCCGGGAACGCGAGTGAAACCGCGCGGAACAGCTAGTAATAAATAAATACATTCTTCACACACGGTTATCTGATCCCAAACTAAGCAGAGCTTGTACTATGAAAACTAGATAACTGATATACTACATGTACTATTTTTTTGTAAATATATACTTATAGATAATTTTCATTATTAACATAACTCTTTCTTATAAACATTATTGAAAAGGGGTGGAAAATATATAAATCTGTCAAGTCAGTATATGCTACTGTCATTTACAGGTAAATCATCGTGTCTTATAAATATGGCTATGAAATTCACGTAACACGCAATTGGACTTATTTGACAGGATTAATTTCTCTCTATCTTTGTCTTATGTTTTTTGTTAAAAAGAAATATAGGTTAACATACATATAACTCTTTTGGTTAACATAATTCCTAAAAATAAAACCAAAAACCATATCGCTTTGAGCTTTTATCTTGGACCACACACGTGGCTTAAAGGTTTTATTAGGGCGATGTTAGCTCTTAAGGGAATTTAGACGGCCACGTAGAAAGGTCGTTTATATGTGTACATAGCGACATGGTTTCTTAACTCTATAGCCATAAATGTGAAAATTGCTTGTTTTGTAAGATGACTCTTCTTAATTGCGAGATTAAACAAACGAATTAATATAATTATACGAAATCTTGTGGGCTGTTTTGGAAAGGGAAATAAGATTTTATAGTTAGGTAGGTATTGCAGTAACATTATTGTAAGTGATTTCTTGGGGGTTGCGCAAGAGCGGCCATCGTGGAAATTCTTGGGGGAGGCCTTTGTCCAGCAGTGGACGTCTTGCGGCTGATATGATGATGAAAGATTTATTGTACCTATCTTTCTTTTAATAAATATATTCATTTAAACTTAAACTGTTACTACACATTACACTGTTTTTATTTAATTAAAGTATTTTGTGGCAGTCTATAATTAATACAGCATTTAGCTTTAAATATAATCTGTCATGGTTGTTATGTATTTCTAGTACCTATAATCTGTCATCATTGTAATGTATTTCTAGTACCTATAATCTGTCATCATTGTTATGTATTTCTAGTACCTATAATCTGTCATCATTGTAATGTATTGATTATTGTATGTTTTGTTAGCCGTCTTGATAAATGTATAAAATATTATCTATATCGTATTTTTTTTATCATTGGGATAAAAAAGTGTCCACACGTCAGCCTATTCGACTTAAGAAAATCCAATTTACATCTTCCCTTATCCTTTAATCGTTGTAGGTAACAGATTCAATTTGGTGACAGTCAAAACAAATTATTTACTTTTCTATTTATTTTATATAGCAGTGTTTACTTATTTTAATACTTAACTCTTACTTATTTAATTAGTGAAACTGTAACTCGATTTATTAACTCAAAACATTTCTAATTAACGCTGTAATTTTGTTATATTTTATCATTAAACATTTAATCCGAAAGTGGTGTTTACTGTCGACCGGGCGGGATGTGTCGAAACCCGAAAGTTAAAAGGTAGAAAATAAATCTGGTTACGGAAATTGTACTTTGCATTTTCATGTTATATTTTTAAAGGTTGGTAGCAAAAGCTCTAAAGAATAACATAATAAGTTCATCAAAGACTCAAAACAGTCTTTTGATGAATTTATTACGTCACAAAGATTGACAAAAGATTTGGTTGATTTTTTTGCCCCCTTCAGGCTCTATGGGCTTTTTTTAAATAACAAGGCCCATAGAGCCTTTTGATCTTTGTCGGGAATAGGATCGATTAAGCTAATAATTTTTAAATCACCGTTTTCTTGATATATTTTGTCGTAAATCTATCCTAATAATAAAGCTGAAGGGTTTAGTTTTGTTTGTTTAAACGCGCTAATCTATGGGTCTACCAGTCGGATTCGAAAAATGCTAATGCACTAATAGGAAGCTACATTATCACCGAAGGATATAGACTACTTTTTATCCCGGGAACGCGAGTGAAACCACGGGGAACATCTAGTACATTATATAGATATATACATAAATAATTTAGGCCGTACAAAGCTGACCTTAATAAAGTGTGTAACGAAGAAAAACAAATAGAATTTTGTCCCAAAAAACATGATATAACTAATTACATATCACCCGAAAATCCTAAACAACTCAGTCATTTAACCCTTTTGCGCGTGACATACCAAATATTTAAATTTTATATTCAGTGGAAATTTAATTCTTGGTATTTGAACAGGTTTTATTACTGGCCAATGTCGCGCCAATGTACACAGACCGCGGCAAAACGAAATAGGTTATTAAATTGTCCGGCTGTCCTCGGTAACGTTGCTATATTGTTATAGCAACGTTACCTACGTGAAATAAACTTTGATTTACTATTGATTGATTATGTGAGTGTTTTTTTTAAATACTAAAGTAGAAAAGACTGACAGAGCAGTTTAAAAAATATCGGGTGATTCGTAGTCGGGTCGTATTTCATAAAGTTCGTAGCGCTTCTGCTACGAGCTTTATTCGTAGTAAAGGCTACAAATAGCAAAGCGCTACGTCATAGCTCGGTTACTACTTATGTTTGTCTCGAATATTTTCTTTTGAGGTTGCTTGTTACAGTTAACAAAAAAAAAATAAACATACTATATTTTTTTAACAGTCTATGGGAAAAGTAAGCTTCGATGCAAAATCTTACTTTTCCCATAGACCATAGCTAGCTTACTTACATTAAGTAACAAAGTTTACTGTCGGTGATAAATTAAAAACGGCAATAAAAATATAAATCGTCGAATCGCACGTGTGTACGACGCTTTAGAAGGCACTAAACTCAGCAGTAAAATGTTTTCAAGGTACACACGGAGAACAGAAAACAATAGGCTTTTTACAGCTTTAAGTAAATGAGACATCATTTACATTGTAATAAAAACTGTGACCTATTGTTAAAAATTTATGGCTTTGTCAGGAGTAGATAGGGTAGAGTTAAAATGAGGTAAATATTTAAAACACAATGATTATAATAAATAAATATTCTGGAACGTTCTTTACTCATGTAGACCACAGGTTTTGCTATGAGATAAATACATACATGAAACCTCGGGAGTGGCTTCCTTGTTATATCAAACTTTCTTTAGCGACTTTTTTTCAAAAGTGCTGCGTTTTCAAAAAGATCATGGTCGAAATATTTCGAATAGGCACCTATAAGTAATTATTTCTCGATGAATACATAATATTTTAATGCATTTACAATTAGTCAAACGTCAGAAAAAAATCGTCCAAATAACTTTAAGATATTTACATACATTCTGAAATCCAATAGAAAGGGAATAGTTTTCTTACATACACTACACTCTTATAGCCCATATGTTATGTGCATAAAAATATATAATAAATAACCGGATTTGCTAAAAGATGAAACTGACACTATATTTATTAATAAACTGAAACAAATACTGACAAACAAGGCTTATTATACAATTAATGACTGCATAAATGATAAAAAAATAAATAATAATATACTAACCAAATACATGTATACCTACGTAATAAAGATACACGAATACCTAAAGTAATAACTATAATTTAATTAATACTGACATGATACTAAATATATATGTACATATATGTCATTAAATATTAATATACATACAATTTAACAATTATAGAATGACTGTAGACCATTTATATCTCCTCTCTCCTATACCTCTCTAGAGATGTTGCTGTGCCCGACAGGGTCCACAATGTATGTATTACATAATTACCACCTAAGGTGTACACATTGTGGAACGCAATTAAATAAATAAATAAATACTTATAAAACCGTTTTTTTACTAAAAGTGCGCCTGTCCTGTCTCGCTTGCCCCCGTCAGTTTAGTAAGGGACGGAGTCATTTGCGGTAAGTAATTCGTAAAATGTTTTGTCCGACAATAATAGGCGCGGATGGGACAATTATTTAGGTACTTAGCTCATTTCACCTGCTTAATCTCCCAGAAAATTGATATACATATAAAAGACAAAAGCTATGTAGGTACTGCACCAACGAGCTTGTCTACGTCGGTTTATCTCGTCGGAAGGAAGCCATACTCACGATGTTTCAAGTATGTATTTTATCATTTAACATGGTGTCCCTCGGACTTATGTAGTAGATATATCATACTCCAATCTAAGCAGAGCACGTGGGATGGGAACCAGATACACTGGGCCACCAAAGCGACACTTGAAATATAATCACTTATTTAACTCTGAAACTCAACACGATTCAATTTATTGTTTTATTTCCAAGATACCTACGAAATTGTCTATTAACGAGTCTGCCCTTCAAATTGTTTGAAGTTCCTACCCAGTAATGTTGGCACTGTGCCCTTGTTAGAAAGTCCTGAGTACACACAAATTTACGTCACGGCGAAGGGTACGAAGGTGATGTCTCGTGATACTTTCCGCTAGATAGAGTTGACGGCTTACTACTAACTCTTATTGGGATTTAACTCGGCGGATTGAATCATTTTTGTGTCGATACGAATGTATGGGAAAATTCTAAATATATAGGATGGAAATTTTACTCAAAGGAACAAACCTGCATTCAAAGATTTTCGAAAATCTAACAAACACGATAAAAACCATAATATCTTGACTAATTTTAATAAAACGAAAAAAAGGGCAATTTAAGTAAATATTTATTAAAAATAAATGTTAATGAGGTACCTACTATTAACACCAGTAATGGAACTTACGTAGAAGTGGGATGTTTTTGTGACTTGATTGTGATTTACTAAACCTATTAAAATATGCATAATTTATTAGTGTCACATTTAAAAAAATGTTAAAATTTGATTAGTGACGTGACAGTGACATTTTAATGACGCGACCTTTGCGTGTATACTTAATTGGTTCGATGTAAAATATTGATTGGAATCAATTTGTCCACATCTGTAATAGAAAGGACTTAAAATTATATTATTAACTTTGTTTTCAACTCACAAAAGTTCAGTTAAAAATAAAACCTTTTCAAATATTAAAAGCTTATATTTCACGTGTCCCAAATAGATAAAAGTCTCGCCCCGAATCTACGAATTTTATTTTATATACGAACATAAAACTAAAACAATTTATTAGCTAACAGATAAAAAATGAGAAACTGACAAAAAAACACTACTTTTTATTGATACTTCGATAATGGTGGCATTTTATTTGGTTTATTTTATTGCTTTTGAACTGATGTTCAGCTTAATCGGTAGAATATATGGGTTGCTAATGTTGCTGTCGAACTAGAGAAAATACCATTGGTTAAATTATATAGTAAATATTTATATGGATACGCTATTATTTGACATATTTTTTATATACGGCCGTATGGCACGTTGAGGCATATTTTTGAAACATCTTTATGTAACCTACAGTCTACAAAATAAACAATGTCTTATCTTTTCACCAAATACAAGTTTTCGAATCGGTATTAAAATTAGATTATTCAATTGCCTGCGAAGGTCTTTTTGAGTTTGATTTTTGATTTTATAAAAAGGTGTGATACTTTGTGATATTATCACTCAGCTTTTATCATTATGTATTTTATAAACATTTATACATCAGTTGAAACAAAATGGCGGCAAATTTCTTGGGCTGTCAATTTGCAGCATGTTTAAATAAATAAATAAATTATTTTAATAAATAATAATATGTCAAACTGGTGATCAACAAAGGGTGATTTTAGAATTTGAATTGAAATTAATATTAAATACACTAAATTTAAAAAAAAAATTTTTTTTTATATGAGCATGTATTTCTATAATTCAATATGTGTATCTTTTTATCAGAATAGATATGTGCTGTCAAAACAGCCAACAAAGTATTCCGCTATTTCAAACACTATTACCACATCTGTTACCGTCCATTTTTCATCGTATTGTTGAATAGAAAATTGATATATCTTCTTTTGTGTAGACTTATCCTGATAAGGCATCACAATAACTATTCTGATACTTTTTCAAGATAGAGCCTCAGCAATATATTTTTATGGTTTTGCTACTAAAATTATTATAAAATTAAAGGTTTGGTTGTTTAGATATTCGCATTTAGATATTTATGACTCAATCATGCATAAACGGTTCCACGGATCTGGATGAAACTTAGCTCATATATAGATTATATAGCACATGTAGATTAACGTATAGAAACTTGCTTCCATCCCGCAGTTTCACCCGCATTCCCGAGGGAAAAAAAAGTAGCCTATGTGTTAATCCACCCTGGATCAATGTTCACTGGTCAGCTACATCCATACCAAAATTCATCAAAATAGTTCCAGCCGTTTGAGCGCGAAAAAGTAACAAACATTAACACTCGTAAACCTTCGCATTTATAATATAAGTAGGATTAGTAGGACTTTTTATCTCAGAAGAACATAGGTAATCTCTTGGAAACGCGCGGGAAACTGTGGACTGAAACATGATTCTGAATAAATTTCAATTTGTACCCAATATAATTTGAATAAAAAAGATATAACTGTAAGATTAATATCTTATTCTAGAAAGCCTATTCACACAAGACCGAAGGCCTCAGTCTATAGGAGTCAGGAAACAGAGACGCCGGAAGCAAGTTCCTTAGTTATCTGCATTTTAAATGAGGTAGCAAAACGTTTTATATGTACTAAGTAGATTTTAACTCCCGATGCAAAAACGACGGGTGTTATAAGTTTGACGTGTCTGTGTTCGTGTGGGGTGTATGTGTGTGTGTGTATGTCTGTCTGTGGCCTCATACCTCCTGAATGAATGGACGGATTTAGTTTGTTTTGTTTGAAAGGTGTCTTAATCGAGATGTTTTTATCTATGTTTAAAAAAAATCCGCTCATCGGTTTGGAAGTTATAACCAATTTTCTAGTGAGTTTCGGGGTTTCTTAATTTTTTTCATTTTAGTTACGTTTTATACTAGTAATAATACCCTGTACTTTTATGGCATCAATCGATAGCGCCGAACCTCTCTAACTGATATATTAAATTTAATTTAATTTAATATAAAATTATAAATTCAATCGAACAAGATAAAGCACTTTTACTTTAAGGGTAAACCTTCGGTTGGAGCGCGAAATTCAAATTTTATCAAGTTTTTTGCTAATTGCAGCTCAGTTATAGGTCGTAAGTTATCAATATGTTATTTGCGAGAAGAATGGTAGTATATTTACTGATTAATAACTGAGCTGCAATTTGCAAAAAACGTGATAAAATTTGAATTTCGCGCTCCAACCGAACGTTCCCCCTTAAGGTCGATCAGATTACCTACTTACTTACTATGAATTTACTATGATTGTCAGAGAGATTTGATCCTTATGATTGACACTATTGATTGATGCCATAAAAGTAAAAGTTGTTATTTTTTCGCCGAGTTTTTGAATTTTTTTGAATGCAGATTTGTGGAAATGAATAAAAAAAATATACTTATAAAAAAAGCGTGTAGGAACCGTTTTTGAAGGCCTCCATGTTGTAGGCACTCCTTCGGGAATCCACGACGGGGAAGTACATGAATACACTGGGCCATAACTTTTCCATAAACCAACGCAACTAAGCATCCATAAATTTTGATTAGGTAATAACTAACTTGTCAGATTTGTTAATTGACAATTAACTAATAAAGTTTTCAAGATCCGGTTGTTAAATTAGTCAAATCCACCCTTGGGGCGTGTTAGCTTACAACGGGTTTACAATTCGGCATAAATTGTGATTTAAATGTTACGACTGTTGTAGGCATAGAATAAATAATATAATACGTAAAAGTTGTAGATATGACCTTTCGTTATTCTACTCGTATTTCATTAACATATACTTAGGCCAAAGAATAAGCCTCGCAATACAGCGAGGCAATGCCGCCAGTATTCTTGGTACTCTGCCACTAGGGGAGGAGTTAGGGGAAGTTTTTTATTTATAATTAATTTATTTTTAGTTACATTTATAAGTAGTTTGTTTAGTAGTTAGGTTAGGTTTAATTATTATTTAAAAATGTAAATAGTTAAATAAAAATTAACATATATAGTTAAACAAGTAACTTATACAGTGTTTGTTATTGTGGAAGATTTTTTTAGTAATGTTTGTGTCTCAATCACGCGTCACCAGCTGAACGGATTTGGATGAAATATGGATCAAAAAGATAAATCATAAGTACCCTTTACTTTTTATCCCAGGAAAATATAACATTACTCGCAAAAGCAGGTATAACCGCGGGTAGAAATTAGTCTTCGTATACGTATCTATTTGTTCAGATTTAGATTTAAATGTTTTCTCATTATAAATTTATATGGAATAGATAGATAACTTTTTAATGTGCAACAGAAAAAAATCTAGAAACTAACATTAGGTACAATTAGCGGTCTTATCACAAAGAAACGATCGATCAATAAACGAATAAAATTATAGGTATATTTAATGAACCGGCAGGTTCTTCTCAGCCAAACTTCCGAACCGTGCATTCAAGTCCCACAATTCATTCGTGCCTATGAAGGTTTATTTGAAGAAAAAAAATATTATGAAATATTTTCTTTTAATATTTTCATCTAAACTTAAAAAAATGTTTGATTTTGATTACTTATCCCATCCCACGAAAACATAAAATAGTATAAAACTATTAAGCAGAAGCAATTTTATGTAAAAATAAAAAAAACACCTTAAAAAACACCGTAAGTATCTACAAAGATCCCACCAACTCATGAATACAATCAGTAACTTGACAATAAAACCCTTATTTCAGTGATAAGAAAACAAGCCTAGCAACTTGCTATCATGTCAATCACGTCGCCACCGTCCTTGAAGTCTACTTTACAAGCTTTTTCATAATGATTCCACGCGAGACTGCCTCCCGTAATCCGGTCACGACTCTGCTTTTAACTGATTTTATTTCTACTGAATTTAGATACTGTTTTTTCAAGTCTGAAAGTATTACATACGCAGGTGTTGAGATTGCGTTTTCTTTTTGGAATTTTTACGAAAGTAAATTATTATTCCAGCAATTACTGTTTTCAAAATAAACTTAATTTACATAAAATATATCCTGCAAGAGCAAGCGATACAGTCAAGGCTTTTTGTTGTTTCAATATTCGTCTATTCAAGCGTTTGTTACTAAAACGTTTTTATGAAAACGTGTTAAAGCACTAAACGTTACAAGCGACAATTGACTCAAAACTTCCTTTAAAAAGTATAAATTTTAGTGAATTTAAAATTATGGGCTCGTCCTCATAAGGCTGTGTTAGCGTCAAACAGTTTGCTTCCAGTTTTTAACCTCCTTCGAAAAAAGGAGGAGGTTCACAATTCCGCTGTATGTTTTTTTTAATGTTTGTTCACGCATAACTTTTTTTCTTATAAACCGATTTTAATCAGTCTTTTTGCGTTGGGTTCAGCGAGCAGACCACAGTGGTCAAACACAAGCCTCATAAAAAACCATATTCCATGAATATCGACCAATGACCTCACTGCTCGCTGCGTGTGATAGCACAGCATAGGTACCTACTTAATTCATTTAGTCCGGTTGTATAGAATGCCCTACGCATTCACGCTCAAGCAAAAAACTACTTACAGAAACCATTTATTTATGCAATAGAAAGTGATTTCCTGAGTGACAGTGTTATATATCATTCCGTTTTTCCTTTAGGGAGGGAATATGCCAAAACCAAGTCAGGGGTTCTGAAACGGCCGCTCTAGCAATATTACGCTACATGCAATTCATTTCTCGAATTACAGGGTTACTGGTACATCAAGAATAACAACATTTTTTCTATGACTTTTGCCAAAACGTAATAAATATATATACATTTAATTTTTTTTTGTTTTAGTGGGGACTTCTATCAATAATTCTTAAAATCGTGCACTGTTTTAATCTGTGATTACCTCGTGCCACATGCGTATTGTGGCTTAATCTGTAACTTTCTGAGAGGCTTTATGTGGAGTTAAGAACATTAGAATTGAAGAATTTGAAAAAGTTGTAAAACAAAAATTGATTCAAGACTGTACATTTTTGTTGACTTGATGAATCTAAGTCCAGTATGATATATCTATGTGCCAAGTTTTATCACAACCCGTTCAGTAGATTTTGCGTGAAACGCTCATTGCGTTATGAAGCTCCATTATGAACCCCGAAAAAATTACCATAAACGTAACTCATACCTAAAAACCTTATAACAAACTATGACGTCAAGAATAAAATACATCACTATTTAGCTAATTATAGAACTAGACAAATTTTAATGTCCAACTGTGCCCGAAAAGGTCTAATCCCTCGATTAAATATTAATCCAAAATATCTGACTATAACCACCTAGAAATACTTTGTAGATTTATCGAATTTGAGTTGCTCGCTTCTAGCTAAATTGCATTTACAGCCAGACTAACTTGATCCTAAATTATTTAGCTTTAGGTCCAAAGCTGATTTACCGTTTAGCTCTGTTTTTAAGGAAACACCTTCGTGAATCAACAACGTAAAGATTGTCGAAAATTTGTATAAAAGAGGACTTATATTTTATTGATTCATCATCATCATGTCAGCTGAAAGACGTCCACTGCTGGAAAAAAGCCTCCCCCAAGGATCTCCACGATGGCCGGTCTTTCGCTACCCGCATCCAGCGGTTCTCCGCGACCCTCACAAGATCGTCGGTCCACCTTGTGGGGGACCTGCCCACGCTGCCTCTTCTGGTTCGTGGTCGCCACTCGAGAACCTTTCTGCCCCAGCAGCCGTCGGTTTATGTATTTATTGATTAATACATTATCTTTCTGGCGGCCTCAAATTCACACCTTAATATTATCAAATGATTAAAAAAAAAACTATCTCACCGTGGTCAGTGATGATGTTTCCGAAGGTGGTAAGCCCTATAAGGAAACTGGCATTCGAAGAGACGGAATAAACCTGTAGGTGCTTAGTGACAGATTTTTGGCTTCAGCCAAGCTATTATTTGCTAGGAATACATGCAAATTCCTAGCAAATAATAGACGGATAACATAATGTTTAACCGATAAAAAATATAGCATAAAAAGCTCTGAAATTCATACTTATGTAATGCAAACAACTGATCAAAATCGGTGGACTAGCTTTCGAGAAAAATGGTAACATCTCAACGCATAGCGTCTCTTTCCCATGGTTGGTAATAAAATAGCAATTCCTTTAATATCTTAAAGGTACTGTAGCATAGTTAAATTACAAGAAAAGTGAACCATCTCAAGGTTGTGCGTAATGATCAAACGAAATTCCGTATATATAGACACAGATTCAGAATTTAGTTACCCCATAAATTAAATCGAATTTCCCTGTAGATACTCTCCGCATTTCTCATAGATTAATTTATGTGCCTAGTACGCTAGTACCTAGCTATGTTGAAACTCTCCCAAATTAGCAATCTTTCATATTATAATCTGTATCCAATATAATTATTAACTAAAAAACTCATTTTGTGAGTTTCAAATACTATAACTATCGTAAATTTAATATTAATATGTTTTAAGCATATTCTTCACACAACGATTTGCTTCTTCGTTCCTTATACGAACTGCAAAGGAGTGGAACTCACTCCCGGGGTCTGTGTTTCCTGACACTTATAACCTTCATCTTTTCAAGAATCAGAATCAGAATCATTTATTGTTAATAATTTGCTATGTTGTACAGCCTTGTTGCAGAACATTACTATATATACATGCAAGATTAGACTTGTCTTGTTACAAATGTTTAACAAATTAATAGAAGAAAGCCTTTTACAATGCCAGAGTGTATAGGCTCTATCTGGGCAAGCATGCTGCTACATCCTCAGCCTTGTCATAACTCCTCCCTGGAATCAGACGACGGACAAACGTAAGCCCATTTTACCGTCCCCCGGATTTACCCGTGATCCTGGGATAAAAAGTTACCTCAAACTCAAACTCAAAGCATATGCTATTTTTAATCCCGGGAACGTAGACGAAACCGCAGAATGGAATGAAGTATTAACTAATATGATCCTTTGTATCTTTTTAAATATGGACAATGGTGCCGATTCACCTCTATTTCATGTTAACCTTATTGAAAAAAGACAGAACTATTTTTAATGCTGTCAGTTTAGTCGTGACCAGCGTTGAAATAAGTGATCGGACTAAACTGACGGGACTAAAATATCGTGCATCCCTTTCTTTATATTTCTTCATAGATATTGTGAGATTAAATTTGTTTTGTTTGTAATCAACAGAATCGGGGCCACTGTCCGAAATAAATAATTTGTATTTGAATATAAACTAACATTTAAGTTATCAGCATAACAGAGTATAGGAGTAAATAGACGCGTATCATAAACACTGGGGATTGGAGCTTTCACAAGCATAAAGTACTCAGTAACTTTTACAGTGAGTACACTTGATTCTCAATTCAAGTATCCGGCGGTGATTTGAGAGGATAAGTGATTAAGATTTGAATAGCTTATTCAGGAACTAACTTAAAATCACTTTGCATTTGTATCTTGATGATTTCCTGTTATTTATTGATATACAACCTTTATTTTTAACTAGCTGTTCCTCGCGGTTTCGCTCACGTTCCCGGGATAAAAAGTAGCCTATATAATATAACCTTCGGGGATAATGTAGTTTCCTATTAGTGAAAGATTTTTTCAAATCGGTTCAGCAGTTTCTGAGCCTATTCAGTACAAACAAACAATCAAATCTTTCCTCTTTATAATATTAGTATGGAAGTATAGACTTGCGACCCCCGGTTTCGCATGGCTTTTCGGTCGGCATTTAAAAAAGCGAAAAACCATGCCATGAATTGGAATTGGAATATTAAAAATGTTGCCACTACATTAAGTACTTTTGCGTCGTAAAGTAAATATTGCGTCAAAAATCAAACTACCTGTTTCAGATATTGCGCAAACTGTGAACAACTTGCACTACACATTTCCAACCACTTTTACATTCGATGAAACATTCAGGCAAACAAGTTTTCAACAAATATTGAATCCAATAACAAGAACAAGTTTCAACGCAAAAATGTCGTGTTGCGAACACTGAGGTATAAATACTACGTATAGAGAAGACGCCACATATAACCACTATGTTCCGTTCATGTGCAGTAAGAAACGCGTAAGCGCCATGAAAATCACGCCGCTTACGACTTTTTGATCGCGAAAAAACTGCACCTTAAAAGCGTTCTAGCGCTACGTGTTTAAACTGTCTGGTTAGACGCTAATAATTGTTTCAGCGCTGCTGCGAATATTAACAAAATGAAGCATAAGCTTTGTTTAGGTTAGCTTCTCTATACGTAGTAATACCTATATACCTCAATGGTTGCGAACTTTGTATTACGAAGAACCCTTGTGTTATTTATTACCTTTGCTACATTTTAGGCTTTATAAAAAAAAAGATTAAATTCATTATTAAATAAAGAACACGAAAAAAATGTTAACGTATCAAATCCTCTGCTAAGATTATTTAACAGTATTAGAGAAAACTGTGTGAAATTGAGATGCGATCTGAATATCAGATCACGTACTCCCGGGTTTACCGAACAAATTGAAGGTTTTAGATAAGTACTGTACTGTTTTAGCTATGCAACACTCTTGAATATAGCCGGGTTTTAGTATAATATACCTACTTCAACTGAGATACACGTCGAACAGTAATGTAGCAAACATTGGTTAATTTAATTTTATTCGTTTCTTCAAGCGTTAAAGTTTTTTTCTACTTCATTTAACGTACGGCTTTATAGTATGTCTAAAAATGGTAATAATACTGTACAGAGCCACCAACTTATCTGTGAAGTGGCAGAAAATGGAACTACAATACAATCAGTACATTTGACTGTCAGTTCTCTCATAATTTAGTGTCCATCAGCGCCACCGAACTGGAGAGTTCACAGATAAGTTGGTGGCTCTGTATGTGTGGTGGTAATCGGTCTGAGATTTTTTCTAAAATACGCGTCTATAGCTACCTCTAATGTTTATATATACGATTTTATATCATAATTACATGAGCTAGCAATATGAAATAACAGAAAATGTGAAAATATTGAACGCTCTGACGGGCGCCGATACCTACATCATTTATCCAGTAAAGGCTAGACTAATGAGAATTAGAATTTTAAAATAACCTCTTTGAGCAAGAGATACTCAAGGTTATATTATCTAGCTTTCACACACTTATTATTATTTTGCAAATAAGAAGACCTTCATAATTAAAACAATACAAATAATTGCAATAAATTTTAAAATGTCGAAAATGTTTCCATGAACAACGAAGCACTATTTGAATATGGAGTTACCAAACATTTTAAAAAGTTAGCAGAAAACCGCTATATTTAACCAGATTCAATCAATTTTTGATTGAAACAAAGTTGTGTGATTGACCCGCTAATAAAAAGCCTATGCTAATAAACTATCTTCATCAATTATTATCTCTACGCAAAAAATCACGTCAATCAGTATGTAAAGGGGGCAATTGTATCAAAAACTTTGTGCGATACTGTCTCATATACCAGCTTCAATAACTAGGTACAGTATGGCACAAGTTAGATGTCGTATCGGCAAATTGTACCTATATCTACACATCACTTTAGACTACTAATAAAAATCATTCATTATCGCGCCATTCAACGTTCAACAAGATCATTTTCGTCTAAAGTACTAATAAACATGGATAATGTTGTAGGCGCACTCTTTTCGGGAATGCTCGATTTTACGAATGCTGCCGATGCTTCATCTATGTTGTGTCATACTATACCTAGAACTTTGAAGTAAAACGTCTCTCATTAAAAAAAAACAAATAGAGATCAAGATATTAGTGATTCATTATTACTTTCTAAATGAATTATTATGAAGCTTAGATGTAAAACTTTTTTACCCAATTAAAGTTATTTTTTACCTGAAAACAAGTGTAACTCATGTTTCAAATTCCTTTTCAATCGTTAAAAAGTCCCACAAACAAATTTCAAGTGGCAGAGACCACTATAATCTCCCCATTTGTGAACAGTCACGTTCACAAATTAACCTTGGTCAGACAAATGGATTAAATCAATTAATCCTACCTACTAGCAGCGCGGCGTAGTCAGTCATGCTGATTCAAATAAACAAACTAGTAGGTATGGTTTGGTAATACCTTAAAGAAATATGGAAAAAATATTTATTGACACACCATCCTATTATCTTACTAATATTATAAATGCGAAAGTTTGTAACTCTTTCGCGTAAAAACTACTAAACGGGTTTGAATGAAACTTGGCACATAGATAGATCATACCCTCGAATAACATATAGGATATTTTTTGTCCCTGGAAAACATAAGATACCTAGGGAACGCGGGTGAAACCGCGGGCCGGAAGCTAGTACCTACATAAAACAAATAAACTTACGATTAGTGAAAATCATAACTTATCCCATAAATAAGATACCCAATATATATAAAACTGAAGCATTTGTTTGTTGGTTTGAACGCGCTAATCTCCAGAGTTACGGGTCCGATTAGAAAAAATATTTCACTAATAGGAAGCTACATTATCCCCGAAGGTTACATAAAGGTAAATATTTCAAAACATTGTTTTCACAATGTTAAACAAATTCAAAAGCTACCTTAAATACGTCAATGTGGTTTGACCCAAAAATACTTGAAGTTCTTAGCAGACAGCCGTGGCGAAGATTCCCATCGGCTTACCTTTTAGAAATCCCAGTCCCAAAATTTCATAATTTCAAAGCCACTTTTATCATTCTTAAAATACACTGTAATTATAAAATTATCGGTGTTTTTTGAACGTCTTACCCTCGCCACTGGCAGACAGAGGCTTTCAACGTAAGGTTCCGGCCTTATTTTATGCCTTAGGATTAATTATTATTAGGATGTTATATTATTCAGTTGGAAAAGTTACAGCGGAAGTTAATGAATTTATTTATCCAAACTAATATTATAAATGCGAATGTAACTCTATATTTCTGACCTTTTCACGTCTAAACAGCTGAACCGATGGCGATGAAATTTGGCACGCAGATAGCCTATGATATGGAAAAGGACATGGGCTAATTTTTATCCCGGAAACGCGGTTAAAACCGCGGAGGATAGCTAATACCTGAGTGAAATTCATCATGTCAGCCGAAAGACGTCCACTGCTGGACAAAGGCCTCCCCCAAGGATCTCCACGATGGCCGGTCTTGCCCTACCAGCATCCAGCGGCTTACCACGACCCTCACAAGATCATCGGTCATCGGTGAAGTTATCATTCATTAAAACTACTTACTAATTGTTGTTTTATCATTCAAGTATTCATTTATAATTATTAAATGGTAAAATTTTGTGATTAATAAATATTTAGTCATTACGTTTGTTTCAATTTATTAGTAGGCCCTGGGAAAGCGTTGTTTGCTAACTGCTATGATGATCTGATCACAATGGTACTTTTTTTTTCCATGTGTTAAGAGGTTGCTTTACGCGAATGTCTCCGTCCCGTACTAAATTGACGGGAACAAGCGAGACAAGCGAGGGGAACTCTTCGTAAAACGGCATTTAGAAAAAACATTTTTTTATGTAAGAAAATAATTCCCTTTCTAAGATCTTATTTGGATGGATCAAATAAGAGAAAAAATCGTTTACAATTTAAAAACGGGACATATTCGCGATTATTTTCTGACGTTACTACTTAATTAAAATTTAAAAATAAACTATTCTTCGTCATATATTCTCTAATTTAACAATTTTTTTCAAATCTCTAGCAACAAAAAATGCAGAGAAAACCTTCATTTATAATCATAATTTCTCTTATAGTTATTTACTTACATAGTTTACTCCGATACGGAACCCTAAAAAGTTGAGATAGTAATACGAGATACTAAGCGTCTCAATACAACTTCTTTAGTAAGTAAAACGACTTAACTTAAACAAGTTCGTTATTAATTGTAACACTTTTAAAGGTAGTCGTATTACTTCTTAGTTTCTCAACTGTATGAAACGTAATATCGTTCACTTGGGAATTTAACTTCAATCGTGTGATATTCTTAACTCTAAATGAGTGCAATTAGTTCTGATTTTAAGGCCCGATGAAATAAAGGGCTTTATTTTTAACAATATTTACAACAAATCAACGGCAAGGTTCCCAGAAGGCTGGCAGCGTTCCCTCTTTGAATATTAACAGGGGGTGTTATTTTTTATTTTTTTTAATATTTATTTATCCAAATTATACCTTACATGTTTTTCTTACATTTAAAATCGCCAAACTACTGACAAACTGCAGTTATAAGTTTGTATGTTTGTCTGTGAATGGATTTTGTTTTTTTTTTTTTCATTTCAAAGGTGTCTTATTCGAGAGTATTCTTAGTTATGTTTAAAAAAATCCGCTCAGCCGTTTGAAGATCATCACCCCTTTTCTAGTGTGTCGGAGGTTTCTTTAATTTTAAATTTTAGTTAGGTATAAATGGTAATATTATTTCAATAATGCTTTTTTTACCCGCTGAAACGATTTTGATGAATGTTAAGTCTTTAAATTTATTTTTATAGCGCAAGTGTTACTGAATATTTAAAATTATAATAAAAAAACAAAATGGTGGATTTTGGTGAAAAAACGATACACTCTGTCTCCATATCCTAATATTATCACGACAAGTCCGCTTTTATTTTATATTACAAGCGGGCTTACATTTGGTCAATGACCTCGCCCATAAATAATGATGACAAAGCCGAAGAGTGAGTGCGCTTGTCGTACAGCCTATTTATTTACTCTGTCCTTGAAAGTCCTGAGACTGAGAGCTATGAAAGAGTATATTTTTTTGGAAGGGTAATCCGGCTCGAAGGACCAATGTTTATGCATGAGATTAATGCCCTAGTCGCTGATCTTAACGTTGATGTTTAATTACAAAAAAAGGTTTAAAAAGTAAGGTACAGTATGACACAACATAGATGAGGCATCGGCAAAATTCGTAAAATCGATCATTCCCGAAACGAGTGCGCCTACAAAATTACCCATGTTTATTAGTACTTTAGGCGAAAATTATCTTTCTGCCAACGCAATAACTTGTAAATTTAAATAATCAAATACATTCGTAAAATTTATGCGTAGATGTTTATACACTTATTTGCAAAATAAGTGATCACGTTTATAATGTATGTATTATTTGTTTATATTTTTTTTTATACATTTGATATGGAGGATACATGGCTAGAACGATGAATGTCACAAATCAAAATTAACGCCTTCAGCATCCATACTTATATCCCCAGTCTCAACAGCGCCTCTTGTCGTCAAACGAGTCGTCACTGTCTGATGATGATGAGTCATTTAAATTTAGGACAGTAAAGAAGTTGCTTTCCCAAAAACTATATTTTTACACCCCGTTGCCTCTTGACTCATAAATTGATAAACATTAAAAATAATTTCACGACTTTGACTATTATACGGCTTACCACGTTTTAACGAAGTCATAGTGAAAATAAAATAAATAGCTGTACCATTCAATTGTCCTGAAGTGTAGGGAATAAATAACTCACATGCATTCCGAACGCTGACTTGAGTCGAACTAACGCGGGAATATATTGTGCCAATAGCGTTGAATGGCGCGATAATTAATGATTTTTATTAGCTGAGTAAACCGGAAGTGATCGGAAATACGAGTTTTGCCGATGCGACATCTCAGTTGTGTTATACTGTAATGTGCTGGTCTAGTGTACCTAATGACCGATCTAGTGATGTGCCGGTGCTAGTGACGTGACGCAATAACACACGTTTTTTTTCATCTGTACAAGCTAACTGGTAATATACCTAAATAAAAGCGATGATCACTCATTGGTAGTAACGTCGAATGCCGAGGCGAAGGTTGCGATGAGCTTGAGCTTTCGGAGCTTTCGTAGCACGGTGGTAGGGTACTTTGTTATACACGCAAAGAAAAAAAAAACGCACGAAGGCTTCCATCTATAAAAACGGCAAATAAACACGTTTGTTGTATGGGAGCCCCCTTAAATATTTATTTTATACTGTTTTTTAGTATTTGTTGTTATAGCGGCAACAAAAACAGACAGACAGCGGAATCTTAGTAGGTAATATGGTCCCGTTTTACCCTTTCAACATCATGGTATTTATATACCTACCAACTAAATTCTATACTCAAATTAAATCAAGATAACAACTAAACTATACTTGAGTTTGAACAATCAACGGATCGCCAATACAATAGAGCTGGTTAACTGTCTGTCTGTCATAGCTTTGTGGATTCCGAACTTGAAATTTACATCTGAAAGCGCTAGACGACGCTAGTTTAACGGCAAAGGAAATATATTAGAGATATAACTGAGTATTATATAGCTATATGTTATTTAATAGTTGTATTAGCGTTTGGAGTTTTAATAATTAAAAAAAAGTATTTCTCAGTCGTAATATTTTATTTATAAAACGATTTGTAGGTACTAACTCCCGTGACATCATGTATTTTAGCAGAGGTAATACTTGAAAAAATGAAAAATAATTATTTCGGTAACATAACTTCTACAATAACAATATCCTTTGATGGGGTCTCCTTTTAAGTATAAGAATACCTGTGCTAGGAGGCCCCGCTCTTCCAAATCTAGTACCTACATTCCTCAAAATACTTGTTATACTCAAAAAGGTAGGTGTCATCGTCTCCTTGTCTCCAATACAAAATATTAACGTTTTCACATAAATAATCCACGTTTATGTATCCTTCAAATGCATAAAAGAAACTACCAACTGCAAAGGTCAATAAAACACTACCAACCTTAAGATATATTGAAGCTTCTAACCAGGACCACAAAATAGATACACACAGAATGATCTATTCCGCTTCCATAATAATTACACACATATAACATATTTAAAAAATCATAAAGTAATACTGGAAAAACAAATTTTTTAACAAACAATAAACCTCTACCTCTGTTCTTGCAGAATAGGTATTTACTGGGTGATTTTTTAATCACTGTCCAATTTTTCAGGGATTATTGTACTCATCATTATGAACAACTTTTACTATGGGGCCAACCCTAAAATCATGAAAAAAAAAACTTTTCATAATTTTTGACCAAATAAGAGAGATGTCGTGTATGAAAATTTTGAAAATTTGTTCCTGATTAAAAAGCACCCAGTATACCTAGGTACTTACTTGAAATTTAGCTTCGTGGCTTGAAAATTTGGGTAAAAATCGATTTATTCACAGTTTACCATTTCAGCAACATTAACAAAACATTAGTACCTAATCGAATCATACTATAATGACTTTCTTACAAAACTCACTTCAACTCGTCAAACTTTTCGCACGATGAAAGATGATTTACTATCACGGTACGGCAGTTTTGTGTTCCAATCTAAATCTAATTTTTCACCGACTTAAAAAAAGGAGGAGGTTAACAATTCGTCGGAATCTTTTTTTTATGTGTGTTCCCCGATTACTCGAAGACGCCTAGACCGATTTGGATATTTTTTTTGGTTGAAAGGGTATACTTACTTCCCAGGTGATCCCATAGTCTTCAGGTCAGAATATGATGATGGCATCCTGGAGAAATCGAGGGAATTCTTCAAATTTTATAGCCACATACAATGTAATTTATTTTCTAAAGCTATTCAGATAATTGCGTCTGAAAGTCATCATCATCATGTTGCTGAGCTGATGATGGAAGGTACAACTCAGTAGTTTTTAAATAATTATAAAAGTATTTTTTTATATTATAATACGTAAATTTTTATACAAAGTCCTACCATAAAATATTTATTTGATTACTTCGGGGGTAAGTGACTTAATATGGAAAGAAGTGAGTTCATATACCTCCATTTGATATTTCCGTGTGATTAATGTTCTCATCAAGTACTTACCAAATACATAAACACGATCACACAACGTCATGTGAAGTATCTGCATCATATTAGTAGGGTATCCGTGTGCCTATGCAGCCTTGTGTGCCTATTTAGTTAGTGGTACATGAACTTAAAGCCAGAGATATTATACCCTTCGCAGTACTTTACTGGCAGCAATTTGTCCGCATCTTGGACACGACAACGCTCTTCTGTGATATTTCAAAGATATATTTGTAGCATTAAGTGTAGTGCTAGTTCAAGTGTCGTGAGAAGAATGAGTTTGTTTTTCTTTTTAAGATTGAGTAGAAGTCCAAAAAATGCTTAATACTTTTTTTTTTACTAACTATCCCCCGCGGTTTCGCCTACGTTCTCGGGATAAAAAGTAGCCTATATGTTATTCCAGGGTATGATCTATCTATGTGCCAAATTTCATCCAATTCCGTTCAGTAGTTTTTGCGTGAAAGAGCAACAAACATACATACAAACATTCACGTTTATAATATTAGTAGGATTACAATCTGCTACCTTATCCAATGCCTATTTAAGGGGTCTAAAATAGCCGCTCTAACAATATTCCTACATGCAAATAATTCCGCCGCAAATTTCACGGCGCTTACGCATTTCGTTCAACAAGATGTCGTCCCTATACGAGTAGATAATTGAGTAAATACATGAATGAAGCATCTCAAAGCAATCATACATAAACCACTAAGAAAAACAAGGAAAAAAACATAGTTATTTAAAAATACCAAACGGTAATCTTTCGGTAACCTCAAGTAACAGCAGATCAAATAAAACCACTGCTGACTAACATCGTAAAATGTAGCATAGTTTACATCATCGGATTTTTACCCATCACAAATATATTCCATGTTTACATATAGACATCATAAAATTTAAGGTGATGACGTCGAATGCAAAGGGTATAAAGTACCCAACCACCATGCTATGGTTTCCTTACGATGTTATCCTTCACCGAAAGCTCAAGCTCATAGATGGATTCGAACCCGCAACCTTCCTCTCGGCATTCAACGTCACTACCACTGAGGATACATAGGCTGTTTGAGACAAACAAATAATCTGATTGCTTTAATAGAAACATGGTGAGTGACATCCCTGTACCCATATCAATTCGTATTAAGGGCGTCAGCTCATTAGCTCGCTCACTGACAGTTGTCACCTTGCGTATCGTGTCTGTATTACGTTTCATTTGACTAAAACTAGAAATTACTATCGATAATTCATTAAAATAAATACAATGTAACTTAAATATACATATATCGAATCCTACAATGAGCTTGAGCTTTCGGTGAAGGAAAACATCGTGAGAAAACCATAGCACGGTGGTAGGGTACTTTGTAGTACCCGCCTGGCTGGCTACCACCCCCAAATTGAAAATCTGTCGCTAAGCACCTTTCGGTGTGTTCCGACAGCAGCACTTGAGAGCCAGTTCCTTTCTAGGCTTTGTGTGCTTACCATCATCGGCCACATCATCACTGGCTATGGTGAGATTGTGGTCAAACACAGGCCTTTAGTATACATAGTAAAAATAATAATTATTATTTACATAATAATTTAGTATTAATATTTTCAAGTTGTTTGGTCCATCCAAATACCTTGGTACAAATAGTTGTACCGCCATTATGAGTATTGAAATTGATAGATATTGTCCACAATTTGAATTCCAAAACTCTCGATTCACTAAATCCCACCCACTCGATTCACAAAATCCGTTGACAATAAGCAAAGCTCAGTAAAGCAATAAGCGACCGAAACTTTCTCAATTTATTTACTTGCAGAGCTTAGTGCTTTCTTATTATTTCGCTCAGCTGTAATATCACCTGTCTTGCTCTAACTCGCTATGTTCGCTAAGGTCGAGTTTCACGGGGTCAGCATCTAAGGAAGTGTAGTAGGCAATAGTACATTCCACTATACAGAACTTTAAGACGGGTCAGTAAAGGCAACTGCCTTAAGGGTTGAAGCCACGTTAATATGGTCATAGGTGAATAACCCTAACTTTTAGAATTATTACGATAGACATTTATTTATAAAAAAAAATTGAAGTCAGCGAAACAACTGCAATTTAAAAAAAAAGAAGAATCATAAGTCTCTGTCTCTAAGGGGTCAAGTTAGATGTAGGGTATCAGAAAAAAAACTTTTCCTATACATTTTGTTAGGAAAAATGAATAGCAATTTCACTGTAAACGTTTATGGATTGTACAGTTTATCACAATATGCCTTTCGCTATATGAGCAGTGAGATCAAAAATGTTTGAAAAATAACTAAAAGGAGATTTTTTAATACTAAGTTCCAAAAAAGCATACAGCTTGTTCCTGGTCATCATGTCTGCCAAAAGCCGAAAGACTTTCACCGCTAAGACAAAGCCCAAGGATCTCCACGCTGGCCGGTCTATCGCTACCCGCATCCAGCGGTTTCCCGCGACCCTCACAAGATCATCGGTCCACCTTGTGGGCGGCCTGCCCGCGCTGCGTCTTCCGGTTCGTGGTCGCCACTCGAGAACCCTTCTGCCCCAGCGGCCATCGGTTCTACGAGCGATGTGCCCCGCCCACTACCACTTAAATTTAGCAATTCTTCGGGTTATGTCGGTTACTTTGGTTCGCGTGCGGATCTCATCATTTCTGATTCACAGTTTCCTGCTCTTTACTAAATAAATATATAAGTGCTTGCTTATTACTAAATATTACACTACTATCGACAGGCCAGTTGGCGCAGTTGGTTAAGACGCCACCTATCGCGCCGCTGGTCGTGGGTTCGATTCCCATCCAGGACAAACATTTGTGTGCATGAACATGTCTGTTTGTCCTGAGTCTGGGTGTAATTATCTATATAAGTATGTATTTACAAAAAAAAAAGTAGTATATGTAGTATATCAGTTATCTGGTTTCCATAGTACAAGCTCTGCTTAGTTTGGGATCAGATAACCGTGAAGAAATGTCCCGAGATATTTTTATTTATTTATTTATTTTATCGCGGACGCTCCTTTACTGTTCACGAGTTGTAGGCAAGTAACTATCGCGAATAACTGACGGACAGATACTGTAATGAGAGCCAAGCTTTATAGTGTGGCCTCAATTTTCTATCCTTACCGTGAGACCTCGACGCGGCTTCTTAATTACGTTTATAAAAACGAGGATGTTATTAGATTTCCTTGTAATATAAATGATTGAGTGGGCATTTAATTTGTTTTTATCAAGATTGGAGTCGTATACCTAATGAAGGTTGTAAGACTTTTATGATTGCATGTAACGATTGGCTATAATTGTTTCAGAATTAGGAATATGAACTCAGAATTTGAATGCATTATTTCATAATTTTTGGAGACGAATTATATAAAATATATTTTTAAAACTAAAATATAAAATTAAATATTACTATTTTTATTTAATTTTATTTATATACGTACCTATTGAAACATGAAAAATCAATTTCCAAGCTTTGGGCTAAACTATGTACTATATTATTAAACAACTACAAATATTGCGCTAAGAGTTGGTTTGGGGAACTATCTCTCAAGTGCAGCTACCGAAACACCAGAAGGTGCTTGACAAAGTAACTCACCCTACCCACTGTGCTATGGTTTCCTTACTGATTTTCCTTCATCAAAACCTCAGGTTCTTTGTAGGACCAAATTATCAACCAGTCCATAGTACATTGGATGTAAGAGATAATCTCCGATTCCACAAAAAAGAAGCCTTGCTGAGTTTCTTGCCGGAGTCTTCTCAGTTCAAGTGTATTCCGAACCGGTGGTAGAGTCTATTGTAAAAATTTTAACTATTGACATTAATTTATTCCTTATTAGGGCCTAAACTGAATAAATGAGTTTTAGGTTTCAGTTGAGTTTGATTCAATCGAGTTACTGATCAGATTCTAAAAATTCTTTGACTAATAAGAAGTTACATTACCTATCTCTGAGTTCAAATTTTTTTTTTTTTTTTTTACTATGTATAGGCCTGTGTTTGACCACAATGTCACCGTGGTCAGTGATGATGTGGCCGATGATGGTAAGCACACAAAGCCTAGAAAGGAACTGGCTCTGAAGTGCAGCTGTCGGAACACACCGGAAGGTGCTTGGCGACAGATTTTCAACTTGAGGGTGGTAGCCAGCCAGGTGGGTATTACAAAGTACCCTACCACCGTGCTATGGTTTCCTCACGATGTTTTCCTTCACCGGAAGCTCAAGCTCATTGTAGGATTCGAACCCGGGACCTTCGTCTCGGCATCCGACGTCACTACCACTGAGCTATCATCGCCTTAAATCCTACATTTTATGTCAGGAATGCGGGTGAAACTGAGGGAAACGGCTAGAGTTACTATAAAATTGTCTCTCTTTTTAAAGTCAATATTATGTATATCCAACAATAGTCAGGGTGCAATTTTGTTTGCATAAACTGAATAAACTCCCTCTATAAACTTTAATTTAAAATTTAATCAGGAAACTGACAGTTGACGTAGACTTGTTTACGTTGCCGTTGTATAAAATAGACACTGGTGCCGATTCTGTTGTTTACGAACTAAAATAAATATAATCTCACTATATCTCTTTCTAATAGTAAATATAAGAAAGGGATGCAAGATATTTTAGTCCTGTCAGTTTAATCCGATCACACATTTCAACGTGAATTTAAGCGCGATCTTTATTGGTCACGACTATTTACCCGTACATTACGACGGTATGGATTAAACTGACAGCATTAAAAATGTTCTATCTTTTTTCAATAAGGTTAAAATGAAAGAGAGGTCGCTTGTCTAATATTAGTTAAGTTCGTAAACAACAGAATCGGTACCACTGCGTATAAACGCGACGCTACTCGCGGTCTTTAGATTGACAAATGTGGTAGAGAGCGATACATGCAACTTTCTTATAGCTCTTTATAAATTATATTGCCTCCGTAATAAGAGTTGGCAGGAATAGGGATGATGACTGGGTAAAAAAATAATTGATTCTGTTTCGTCCGTCAGTTAGGTTATCAAAAAATATTGGACACGTATTTTTTATTTTATCAAATCAATAAAAAATTACAAAGGTAAGGCGCATCAAAGTTCAGGTCTTCAGGAGTGGGGGCTTGTGACGTCACGTCTCTGGAAAAAGTGTACTAAGATGTGACGTCACGCCAAATTTTAACTGTATCTTCGTTATTTTTTGTTTTCGGAACTAAAGAAAAAATATGTGTCCAATATTTTTGGTAATCTGACGGATTACTTAGATTTTTTTAGTCATCATTCAACGAACGTTTTCGAATTGACTCCTATAAATAAAATCGTTTACTCAAACTGGTTTATCGATAAAAAACCTAAAACTAATGGCACTAAAACGAATAACATTTGCCTATAATGGCATCGCCAAAAAAGGCCATTTGTTTGCGAAAATAAATATTGTGTGCTCTAAACGCGTGGACATAAATGTATTGCTTGGTAAGGTACCAAAGATTTTATCGCTTATGAGACATCAAATTCGATATAGGAAGACTCTATTTATATATCAGTAAATATTAATTTACAATGAAGGCTTGTTGCAAAGCTGCAAAAGTAATTTTGTACCAGAACATTGGAGTTTTTAGATACGTGTCCAATTTAAAAAGGTCCCTCTGTATTTCCAATAAAAACCTGTTTTATTGGAAGTGAGGTGTCTTTTAGAACTGGTCGATTGTAGGTATGTGTTATGTTGTACAAATTATCTTTCAGCTTCGCTGGATTTACGGGATTTTCGACAAAGTATTTATGAATTTGTTTGGTTTTATACAGTATCGTTTCGCTTTTTTAGGCACAGATAAGATAATAGGTAATGCAATGGTGCTTACCTTGCTTCGCACGCTTTTTATATAAAATGTTTACAAATTCTATACATATGTCATACATAATATGGATAAATTATGAACTATCAAATATTTGTACGTTATATTGTAAGCAGGTTACATTTCACAATTTATCGGTAGTTTACAATCTGGCGAGATAAATTATAAACTAACGGTGTTCAAAATTATACGATAAAATACACTATAAAATTATCCGATAAAGAACCAAAGTAACCCTTTTTCCGTAGAGTAAAATTATGTGTAGATAAAGAAAATTCTTACAAAAGATTATCCTTATTAACTGACTCAAAGGGATATGGAAGCGTGACAGCTCATTAAGAGCGCATATTATGAATAATAATGGGGTACGTAAATTTTCTCATTATTATTCATAATCTAACGATCGAATTTCAATCAATACCTTGTAAACGTTACGAGTAAAGTCAGCGTCAAAATAACAGCAGCTTTAAGGTAGACAATCTAATTTGACGCTGACTGTGACTAAGAAATTAATTTTGTCAGACTTTATTGTATAAAAGAGCCGTACCATTTGAATTTCCGACGAACGATTTCGAGCCCCGAAGACTTCGCTTCTTTATGTTATGTTGAACCGCTTGAACAAACGTGAGTCTTCTGGAGAATTACTAGACTTGATACCTACCTTTTTCTTCACACGGATGCTCAGACACCCCAGACTTTTTCAAGTTCTAACTCATGTCCTACCATCGGCATCTTTCATATAACAATAAGTCGATAATCGGTTTAGCATACAAAGCTAATCCACCACACATGTGCTTAAGGGTAAACCTTCGGTTGGAGCGTTAAATTCAAATTTTATCACGTTTTTTGCTAATTGCAGCTCAGTTATAGGTCGTAAGTTATCAACATGTTATTTGCGACAAGAATGGTAGTATATTTACTGATTAATAACAAAAAAAATCATCAAAACATTCCTCCAAGGTATATTAGTAACATTTTCATGAAATAGTCGTATATGTCAGTAATATACCTTGGAGGAATATGTTGATGATTTAGTTTGTTATTAATCAGTATATATACTATCATTCTTGTCGCAAATAACATGTTGATAACTTACGACCTATAACTGAGCTGCAATGAGCAAAAAACGTAATAAAAATTGAATTTAACGCCCCAACCGAAGCCTCCACCTTAAGAATCTGTTCCCCTTGAACTGTGTATGACACATTTGGCTACACCTTTTAAAGATCCTAATATCGTGTTACTTCATACGCAGCTAGTTCCTTTTTAGGCTTTGAGTGCTTACTTCCTCCGGCTACATTATTGACATTGGTGACATGATCAAACACATGAATATCAGTGAGAAATAAAACTTTTTGAAACAACTTTTACATAAAACATAATAAAATATGGAAATCCATTACGATATATCGGAATTCTCTAGACGTTTTTGCCATTGTTTAAAATCTGTATCTGCCAATAAACTCGTATATCGATAAGTTATAGCCCGCTAATCCGCATTGACATGAAAGTATGTCAAAAGCTTACATACGCTTTTAGTAGAGATGGGTAATGTGTTATAACTGTTATTTGTAACGAATACTATTATTTATTATACTTACTCTATGATATCAACATAAAATAGAAGTGGACAGCCTACCTATCTTTCGGTATAGGCAATTTAGGTCAATGACTTTTTGGGCTCAGAACGCGTAAAGAATATAGTACTAGTAGTCACCGCTGGGTGGCCTAGATGTACCAGATCGTTAATGAAAGTAGACGAAAAAGGGCTAGAAGTAATGCTACGTAAGAGAAGGCTTATGCTCAGCAGTAGACATAAGACGATGTACATACACCGTTTATGCTAATATTTCCTCTTATAATGTGAAATTTAATTACATTAAAGCTCAATTACACTCCCATTAATATGAAACACTTGTTTTAAAATATAATAAAACATCTATCTGTATCCAATCGTTTTAATTTTATGAGCAACGCATAACAATGAAAATTTTTATGAGCCTGTCGTAAACCAGATAAAATTATAACTGTATTTACGTTGCAAAAGGCTTTTTCTCGAGCATAAAAATATGTAACAAAATTACATATTATAATAATTACAAATGTCTTTTTTTTACTATGAATAGGCCTAATAATAATGCTGAATAATAGTAATCAGATAAATATCAAATTAACAGCTACTAATAATAGTTGCATCTCGTGACCAGAATGCTTGGGTCAAAGAATCAGCATTGCCATCCAACGTGGCAATGCCGCTAGTATTCTGGGAACGATGCCTTCTGACAGCGACTTTTTTTATCTAGTTTAGTTCTTTTTATTTTTATTGTTTCTAGTTTATTTTGTTATATTTAATGGTGTTATAATAGTTGCGATAAATAATAACACCTGTTATTTATAATAGGTTATTTTCCCTCACTGCTGCCTTACAACAGCGATAAGTCCTTCCAAATCCTTCACTACGTCATATTTCCATTGCGCAGCGAAGTTTCGATAGTGATTAGTATTCCAAGCATGTTCATCCCATCTTTACTAGAAATGAAATTCCTGTACAGAGATTTAATGGGTCAATCTTGTCTAGATGAATATTTAGTATTAGGAGAATTGTCCACTTTACTTGAATTTGTATTGATGAAATATATTAGTTAGTTGTTATCATTATAAACAACTGAGATTTGAAAAGTTTGAATTTTTTTTCGTGAATTCAGAATTTTATTGGTTTTATAGTAAAATATGCTATGAGAGTTCTGATGTTTAGGACTTGCGTAGTCAATTTCTAATGACCTAACGAAAAACACGTCTTCTTTTTTGATTTGGTAATGACTAATGTAGTCTAAATTCTTTGCCAGCAAGTAGTGAAATGGATCCTTCAAGTGGATCAAAGCAATCCCTGGTAATAATAGCTCAATACCCCTCGTATCCTGGTAATACCTACAAATGTACCTAAGCCTGGTTATCGCGGAATATAATCTAAAGTAAAAAAAAAACAACAAATTTCATATCACCTTTTTTATCATAATTACAGACCATGTATTAAATACAACATTTTTATGTTTCATGCCAGTACAACTCAATAGAAACCTTTGTTGATTTAACACCGTTTATATTCTTGTGTACTGCAAATTGCACTTTTCCTGCCCCAGTTGGACTTTAATAAGTCCAATATATTGAACTTTACGACTTTGCTCCCTTAGCTCACACAATGCCTCGCTCCAAGCAGTGTAACAAAACCCCCATAAACTTTGATAAGGATACCTACACAACTATTGATTACTGGCAAATTATTCTCTCTAAAGTGCTGGGTCTAACGGAAGCTTCATAAAGTTAATTATTTTTAGGGATGTCAACGATTTTTTAGACTTTTTGGTTCGACGCTGGTGCCAATTGTATAGTTTACGAACTAAACTAATATTAGTCACGTCACCACTCTTTCATGCAAACGTTATTGAAAAAGGAAGGAAAAATAGTCGAGACCAATAAAGATTCGTGCTTAAAGTCACGTTGAAATAAGAAATCAGAATAAATAGACAGGACAAAAAAATATTTTATCCCATTCTTATGGTTTTTGTTAGAAAGAAATATAGTCAGATTAAATTTATTTACTGGATTCTGTTAGTCTTATTCGTAACAAATGTTGTGTTTCTAGTTTTATTATGATTAATCTTCGGAACTTGAAATTGACGCTTCATCATTATACACTTTGCGGGATTGTCTTTCCTTAAACTGTTATGACATGAGTAATTTAATATCAATCCATAAAATCATAATTTGAATTAAAAAAACGAAATATTTGTAGCTTGCCAAAAACATATTAGGTAATCTTTTTAATTTATTCTTATTAAAGTTATGTCATCAAAGTGACAACCCTAATTAGTCGCAAAAACCCAAGCAATCCCATTTAGAAAGACAAAACTTCGCAGATTTTTTTAAATTAAGTTTTGAAACGAGACAAATCACAGGAGAGAAGAAGACTCTTTAGAAAAATACGAATACAATTTGTAAAGTAAACGCCGGAGATACCCACCGTAGTTCCATACATAATAAAAAGGTTTACAACCCCTTTTCCGTCTTGATGTAGGACAGGTATTGGAGTAGTTTCCTTTTCTTGGAAATATTGAGTTTATAAACGGCACTTAATAGTGATGGAGACGATATAAGGGCTTGCAGGATCTAAGGCTGAGATCTATAGAGCGTGCTTAAACTTTGCTCAGACTTTACTCACGGTATAAACCTACGTAATAAAGTAAATATTTGTGTGTTTTAGTACCCAAGTTTTTGGTAAGTCGTCGATTAGGCACTTTGCTTAGCATACTCAGAGAGATTCGAAGATTGCATTTTAAATACCTATTTTGTACGCTAAGTCTGAGCAAAGTCAAAGTACGCTCTATAGACTCTATAGTTCTCAGCCTAAGAAGATAGACCTTGGTTAGAAGGTGACCTTTAGATAAAAGATTGGATAGAAACGAAACAAAAAATTAAGGACCTCTGAATGAAGTAAGGTTTGTCTGAAGAAATCGAGAAAAATATTTAGAACTTATATCCAACTGACGGCTAGTTAGAGTGGTTGGTTAAGATATCACCTATCACGCTGGTGGTCGTGCGTTCGATTCCCATCCAGGACAAATGTTTCTGTGCATGAACATACTTATTTGTCCTGTTTCAGTTCTGGTTATCATAAAAGGTCCTGGTCTCTATCTAGAGATGACTCAGAGATTATCAAAGCTTGACTTGATTTTGTTACATAGTTTTTTGCATATGAACCGATTTTAATAATTATTTACAATATTTTCGGTATAGGTGGTCCCATATTAATAAGTTAATTATTATAGTGCAAAAACATCATTGAATTAGAAAAAGTTTTAGGTTACATCAGAAGTTGTCAGTCTTGATGAACCAAAATCAGCTTTAAGGGGTTATGTATAATAGGTGTGTATACCAGTAATCTTGTACATATGAAGTGTATTGTCGGTGTTATGTGTTCGAGTACAACACATAAAACCAGTAACAACTCTCACATATAAACAGCCTGTAAGAACCCTTATGGTTACCAACTTTATAATAAGTAAGTCCTTCGAACAGAGTAGGTAAGATAACACGGGCGTTATTATAAAGTTTTGCACTTATTATATCAACATAAAGTTATATAGCTATCTCTGAACGTTATTTTGTTGAAAGCTTGTAATCTGGAATGCTGTTTTTTGATACTATTCTTTTGCCATTATTCTTACCTACCTACGCTATTAGAAGCTTCTCTTCACTGGATGGTTTATTATGGACTGGTTTCCTCGCGAATGTACCCACGATCCCCTATTTTTCCCTCTTAGGGGTTGAATTTTTAAAATATCCTTTCTTATGGTCGGTTGCATAAAGCGCGGTCATAGTGAGGTTATAGTTAGGTTACGGTTATAGTTAACTTTAACCGCCAAAAGAAAGAAAGCAAACTGGGTCGCTCGTGTCACTTTAACTAAAATTTTAACCGTGACCGACCGAGGGAGATCGGTCATCGTCGTCGTAACCCTACGTTCAACGAATGGTAATTGGTGATGCGGTTGCCTACGAGGACGCAAGGGGGCAAATAAGGCTCAATGTACTTACCAATTAAGCAGCTTCTATCCCTTTGCTTTTGCGATGCGGCGTTGCGGTGCGGATTGACTTTCTTAAAGGTCTTATAATAAAATTTATAATAGATAATGAGAAAATATTTAATGCGGTGAAAAAGATGCGGATCGAGCGAATGCGAAAACAATTATGATTTTTATGAATGACATACATGGAAGAATGTTTGAATATGAATGAGATGATCGGAAAAGGTCGTGATTTTCCGGAACCGCTTCGGGAAGACTCGTCGTTACTTAATTAATACATACATTAAGCCCTTTATGCGTTCCCTAGCGTCCAATATAGAAAATATACTAAACGGCGTAAACATACTCCCCGGCTTGAAAGTCCGGAGGATTTCAAAGGAAAAATAAACTAGCGGAAGAGAGTAATATAATAACAATGCATAAAATTATGAAGCGGATTTAAAAATTTTGTAGAACATGCGAAATTAATTAATAGAAGAGATGCGGTAAAGTAAATAAGTAATTGATTGCGTTAAGTAACATATAATATGTGGGTAGTTATAGGTAAATAAAGCGAGAAAATATAATATATATGCGAATATAATGTTATTGTGATGAATGTACACACCAACAATAATGCGTAATATTTCTTTTCATAAGGAAACCCGGAATGCAAGCTCAAAAAACCGATAACTAGAATTATTCAATCCATCTATGTGGAAGAAGCGTTCATAAGATAAAAGTTTTTGTATAAGACTAATGCGGTTAACAAGAAATACCTGCCATAGGTAAAGACGTGAATTAATCCAGGACAGGGCGAATGTCGAATTGGAAAATGCGAATAAATCGTTTAAAAGATAACGTTCATGAAAATATGTGAAACAAACAATAATGTAGAGTTCTTTTAAGGTAATTTTAGCGACAAAAGGAAAGCGTATGCGTTCGTCATCAGTTAACTGACGAAATGTCCGTATAGTTAAAAACGAATTAGAGCGGAGATCAAAGGCTGCGGATATAAGTTGTAGGATGCGAAGCAGTACATTTTTATTAAAGAATAATAATATTTTTATATATTTATGATTATTTTCTGTTAAAAGTAATCTCAGATACATTTGTTGCACATCAGTGGTTATAACAATTTCAAAATAGCGAATCTTTAAAAGAAGTGCAAACAAATCTATCTGTAGATTAGGCTTTATACATATATTAGTTTTAGCACTTGCATTTAGAACAACACGTTGTTTTAATATAGCCTTGTCTGGCTGAACAACAAAGTGGTGCGGTATGAAGAAGACTTTAGATATAGCGGAAGAAGAATAAGGTATCTCCGATAAATAACCTTTTTCCATATAATCGACAATTAGATCTTTGTACGTTTGACGTAATACAGAAGTTGCGTTAAATTTACAGTTTACAACTGTCAATCGATTTTGAGTTGTTAATTTATTAACATAAAAGTTACCTAAAGAATTAGGATCACCTTTAAAAGGTAGCGAAGCGATATAGCGACCACAAGGACTTCTTGCGACTGTCGAAGTATACAACTGTTCACAGCTATAATCTTCAGGACTTATAATATTATTAGACTCCTCCTCGAGTTCCCAGAGTTTAATTATATTTTTATTAAGTTCAATAACTAATGGACCGAAGGACCAGGCAATGCCTTCAGGGTTGACAGCAGGTATCTCCCCCATGACAATATAGCCAAGTGTGGTTTCAAGGGCGTGAGGTGCGGAGCGAGCGGTGTCCGAAGAATCAACTGAACAAGCGAGCGGCGGGATTACTTTACGTCCGAGTAAAATAAATGCGAACATCTGAGCACCAAGAATCGCATCTATATCACCAGGCAAATTCCAATTATCATCAGCGAGCGGTAAATTCATAAAATGATCCATCACCGAAGCGCGGACGACGCGCATAGGCAACTGATCAGTTATGTGATCAACGACAAAGAATGTCAAAGTATATTGAGCGTCAGAAACGCGCGACTGTATAGTCAACGATACGTAACCTTTAATAGGTGTTGAGATTGACCCAACTGTTTTTAAAGAAGAGTTGACAAGCGGTTGAATACTTAATTTTAATTTATTACAACACGCGAAAGTAATAAGATTATTTTGCGACGCACTATCAATTAAGCATCTTATGATAGCACGTTTACCATTAATAGGAACAAATACTTGCGCAGTAGGTAAAATAATAGTCGCATCTAAATGTTTACTAGATACCACTTGGTTAGAATGTAAAGTGAGCGAATTAGTGCCTTTATCTAAAGCAGCGTTTGAAACGCGCGAAGCGGTAGCATCAGGAGCATTTGTGTGCATAAGCATACACAAAGGTTGCGAACATTGTTGACGCAGATGATCAACGGCAGCGGTACCATTACAAATATTAGTGACAGCTGAGCTAGAAGCGCAAACAGGCGTAGGGTGCCTATTCTCCAACCCTGCTACATTATGTTGAGCCTGTTGAGGATCTTGCGAAATGTCAAAGTGCAAAAGAGTATGATGTTTTTTGTTACAAACTTTGCAAGTATTACGAGAAGCACATTTAAAAGTAGAATGTTTTGTACTCAAACAATTAATGCAAAATCTATTTTCTTTAAGATAATTAAAACGTTCTTTTACAGATAAAGCTTTAAATGACGAACACTCATATAAATGAATGTGTTGCGAGTCTTTACAGAAAAAACAAGAAGACTTATTTTCTGTAATAGCGAAAGAATGCGAAACCTTCGACGTAAAATTACGCGAACGATTTTGAGAATGAGTCCCTTGAGAGTCAGACGTACTTTGACGAACTGCAGTAGTTCGTTCTAGAATCTTTATATGATGTCGTACAAAAGTGACTAAATCAGAACTAGAAGGTATATCTTTATCACGAACTGATAATTCGAAGGTTTGAACAAGTTGCGAGTCTATCTTTTTAAGAGCGAGATGCGTGAGAATAAAATCAGATAGATCGCTAATATCTAACTGTTTCAAAGCGGCGATAGAAGAATGAACATCTATACTAATAATAAAGCTGAAGAGTTTGTTTGTTTGTTTGTTTGTTTGTTTGTTTGAACGCGCTAATCTCTGGATCTGCCAGTGGGATATGGAAAAACCTTTTTGCAATTGAAAGCCCATTTATTAAGGAAGGTTATAGGCTATAGAACATCACGCTACGACCCTCAGGAGCTGAGCTATGATAAAAAGAACGTTAAGCGGGAGCATGTATAGCATGGGTGAGCGATGCGACGCGGTTGTCAATGGATGACAGCGGTCGCCTAGGTAACAGTTTTTTGTTATTTTTAACTGTCATCAAGACGAGGTTATCAATTCGTCGGAATCTTTTTTTATGTATGTTCCTCGATTACTCGAAGATGCCTGACCCGATTTGGAAACTATACATACAGGTGGTCACATGGTCACCAAGTCAGGGTCTGATGATGGGATCTTGAAGAAATCGAGGGAACACTTCAAATTTTATAGGCACTAACAATGTTTTTCATATATTATTCAGATATTTGCGTCTGGTAGTCGTCACATGTTGCTGAGCTGATGATGGAAGGTACAACTCCTTAACGGGTAGGAGTTAGGGGATAAATCTTTAAATATTATAGGAACGATGATGGAAAGTACAACGCTAATATGCTTATCCTGTGTCAGTGACCTTGAGAGTCATTGATTACACATAAGAAACTAAAAAATGAAAAATAAAATACTTATAACAAAAAAAAACCACAAAGGCACTAATAAGTATAAAATAACTATGTAAGAACTCTAATCTGATAGTTTTGAAGTCAACGAAATTAGCCATTGCTGTTGCATCATCAGATATTTATTGCTGCTACACTATTGACAGGTAGAAGGACGGCTCATTTCACTTCTAAACAGACCCTTACGGTATTTCTTGAAAAAGACAGCGTATGCTCTATACGTAAAAATGGACCATTGGGCAAGGTTTTACAAGATGCAAACCTAATAATATGGGATGAGTGCACAAGACTCATAGAGCTCATCTAGAGGCTTTAGATAGAACTCTCAGAATTATAAAATGCACAAATAGATGGCTAATGTTTGTTTGTTTGAACGCGCGAATCTCCGGAGTTACTGGTCCGATTCGAAAACTACGCTGTCGGCTGGTAGTTTAGCCATTATTTACCACCCATGGGGGTGGAATAACTTTGATGTTTTCTGGTGATTTCAGATAAACGTTGCCTGTTAGGGAAACTAGAGCAGATATTATTAAATCTTGCTTAAAATCTTCCTCATTATGAAAGTCTGTTGAATTATTGAAACTGTATACCAAAATGAGGAGTCACTTGGGTAGAGGAAGCACAGATTTCCCAATAAAGCTCCATTTAATCGGGGATGGGAAAGTACCTGAATCAGATAAAAAAAATAGCTATTGACAGAGACCTTGGTAAAATCGTGACCAACTTTGAAGACCTGATCTGTATGTAGAGTATATCCGGATATAGCCAATATCGACCAAAAAAAACATTAATGGATGTGTGAGAGGGCAATTTAATTTAATTAGCTGCTAGAAATATAAGCGTTGACGCCACCAACGACAAAATAATGGCTAAACTACCAGCCGACAGCGTAGTTTTCGAATCGGACCAGTAACTCCGGAGATTCGCGCGTTCAAACAAACAAACAAACTTTTCAGCTTTATTATTTAATGCTAAATAGCTTTCCAGCCGCGTTATCACCCGCGATCAGGCAGTCAGTCAATTAACCAACTTCAAGCGGAGGTTATCAATTCGTCGGAATCATTTTTTTTATATGTTCCCCGAATACTCGAACGCCTGGACCGATTTGGAAAAATATTTTTTGTTTGAAAGGGTATACTTCACAAGTAGTCCCATGGTCACCAAGTCAGGATCTGATGATAGGATCCTGGACAAATCGAGGGAACTCTTTAAATTTTATAGGCACTTACAATGTTTTTCATCATACTTTCTAAAGCTATTCAGATATTTGCGTCTGGTAGTCATCATCTTATGTTGCTGAGCTGATGATGGAAGGTACAACTCCTTAATGGTTAGGAGTTAGGGGATAATTCTTTAAATGTTATAGGAACGATGATGGAAACTACAACGCTAATATGCTTATCCTAGGTCAGTGACCTTGAGAGTCATTGACTACACATAAGAAATTCAAAATAGAAAAATAAAAAACTTTTAACAAAAAATAGAACCGCCTTCAAAGGCACTAAAAAGCAGTAACTATTTAGGAACTCTAATATGATAGTTTTGAAGTGAGCGAAATAAATCTGCGGTACCATGATATCGGTTCTAATTTTTGTTAAAAGTTTTATATATTTAGATTGGCTATTGGACGCTGATCAGTGTTATTATCACCATCAGCATCAGCGTAGGCATCATAGTGACCATAAGAAAGATCTTGGGAAAAACGTAACCTTTTGATGGGTTGGTCTTCTGTACCAAATTTGGCATACTGGTTTCCATTTCGATATACTTCAAATACAAATGGGTATATTTGGCTGCAACTAACTCGCAGAAATGTAGAGTGTTGTAACATCTAATTTATACTTTTCTTTTGTCCCATGATTGTTGCCAAGGCGGTCATGAGACATAACAGCAAATTCATCCCAATTGTTCGTCATATGCATTGCATTGCACCAAGCTTTTATGTGAGTTCAAAAGCAGTATTGACAACTTCGATGCAAATCACCCCCAAAATAACTTTCTACCCTTTTTTAACCCCGATAGGTGATGAGTTTCAATAAAATACAAAACACGTCTTCCATCTTAAAGAATGTTTATGCAAAATTTGAAGTAGATTGGACCAAGGAATCACGTTGTTCCATACAAACTTTGTCCCAGTTTTTCAACCCCTAAGGATTTCGGAAGATCCTTTCTTATAGGATGCCTACTTCATACGAAGAACACACCCTCTAAATTTCAGGTCTCAACGATCAGTGGTTTAGGCTATGCGTTGATCCGTCAGACAGTCATTCAGGACAATGCATGTTAAATAGATATTAGACCACCAAATTTATGTAATGGACCAGACTTCAAGTAAAATTTTTAGATTTCTGTCATAGTAGCGATTGGTTTTGACTGAGCCAGCAGTTGGGCAAACAGTACTGATACCTCGCATTCCGATGATACCCACAGATTTACCATATAGATTTAACCGAATAGGTACAATTTCCTGTGAAATTACCTACCTATCGTCTGAAGTCAATATAAATAAAGCACAAGGACAAACTTTTAAGCATATTGGAATATATTTAAGAGAAAACTGTTTTTCCCATGGACAATTATTATGTTGCCTTATCTAGATCAGGTTGCATAGGCTACTTTTTATTTGGAAACGCGGGTGGAACCGCGGGGGACAGCTAGTACTAATAATAAAGCTGAAGAGTTTGTTTGTTTGAACGCGCTAATCTCCGGAGTTAATGGTCCGATTCGAATAATTCTTTCACTAATAGGAAGCTACATTATCCCCAAAGGTTATAGGCTAATTTCTATCCCATGACGCGAGTGGAGCCGCGGGGTACAGCTAGTGTTCGATAAAGTTATTCAATTGAGCGGATGAATCAGAAATAGGTTTTATATTGAGGATGTTATTAAGATACATAGATCCAAGTAACCTCTTGTCTTGATATTTCACTACTAAAGAATTCCAAATCGTAGCATAGTTTGATTCGTTAGGAATAATCCCTGCGAAGACATTAAGAGCAGTGCCACTTAGCTTTCCTACCAGATACTGTACGCGATGAGCATCGGTTAACTCCTTATTGTCATGCACGTTGGTTTTAAAGCTTTGGTAAAAAAGGGGCCATGTTTCAGGGCTACCAGAAAATCCTACAAGGTCGAGACGAGGCAGTCGACATGAGTACTTGAATGGATCTGCTTTTGTAGAAGGTTTATCTGGAGTAACTCCCCGACGAGATTCTAACAGGTCTGCGCGCGTATGTTGTATATATGAGAACGATGACTCAAAGGCACTCCAATTATTAAAATCTACAATGTAGTCGGGATCTTCCTCTAACAATAATGCATTTTGTTCATCACATAAATTATTAAAAGTCGTGTATAATTTTTCGATATTAGAAGAAGCTGCCAAAAAATCTTGTTTACTTCTAGTGTCAATGGCAGAAATAAACAAATTATTGAAAAGTGAGAATATAGCCTCTTTTTTGGCAATTACAATTTTAATCTTTGCGTCAGAAGACATTTTGACACGTTTCAAAATGTGACGTGCGAAAATTAAAATAAAATGAATGAATGAATAGAAATAAGAAATTAATATTATTTTATGCGGAAAATAAGAATAAGCGGTAGTAATATAATGCGAAGTATTTATAGGATTAAGCGATAATATCTCACGTAGGCACTGCGTTTATTGCGAAGCGAAAATGTATATGCACAATAATATTATAAACGCAAATATAGTATGAAAGATATTTTTATAGGATAAATTTCGATAGCAGAGAGAGCGCTAGTCCTATCCGGCTCGAAGAGGACCAAAACTTATGGTGATGCGGTTGCCTACGAGGACGCAAGGGGGCAAATAAGGCTCAATGTACTTACCAATTAAGCAGCTTCTATCCCTTTGCTTTTGCGATGCGGCGTTGCGGTGCGGATTGACTTTCTTAAAGGTCTTATAATAAAATTTATAATAGATAATGAGAAAATATTTAATGCGGTGAAAAAGATGCGGATCGAGCGAATGCGAAAACAATTATGATTTTTATGAATGACATACATGGAAGAATGTTTGAATATGAATGAGATGATCGGAAAAGGTCGTGATTTTCCGGAACCGCTTCGGGAAGACTCGTCGTTACTTAATTAATACATACATTAAGCCCTTTATGCGTTCCCTAGCGTCCAATATAGAAAATATACTAAACGGCGTAAACAGTAATGATTAAAGTTAACGTAGACTTATAACTTTAACTAAAAGTACGAGCAACCGACCCTTAGGGTGCACCATCCAACGTTATCGTTAAATTGTTTGTCAGAGCAACGGTTTTGCTAGCAAAAGACAGTTTTGACAGACAATTTAACGATAACGTTGGATGGTGCAACCCACCCTTAGTGTATGCTTACGTCATAGCTAACTGTACTATTCCAAATTACAGCAAGATCTATATGCCAAGTTTAATCCAAATCCGTTCTGTGGTTGAGTCGTAATTGAGTCATAAATATTCAAATATCTTAACTAGATAAGACGTGAAAGTCTAGATGCCTGGATACTAATAATTTAATGCGAAAGTTTGTGAGTATGTGATCTTTTTTAAAAAAAATTGGTATGGAGGTAACTGAAACCCTTTTTTTTACCCAGGAAAATTCTCGTGGATACACAGCCGCTCCGGAGGGAGAGACTGGGTTATATCAGACTTACTGACTAAAACCCTGGGGTGTTCCTCCTCTCGCCATGTGGCGGCGGGGCTGCGGGATCCTCGAAGGTCTTAGATTAACACATACGCTACTTTTTATCCCTCGGGAACGCCAATCAAACCGCGGGCGGAAAGCTAGTTTATAATAAGATTAGAATAGTAGAAGTCACCTTTTCACACCTAAACCGTGAACCGATCACAATGAAATTTGGTGTGCAGATAGCCTATAGAGATGGTCAAAGGCTACTTGTTATCCCGGGAACGCGAATAAAACCGCGGGAACAGCTAGTATGATAAACAGATGCAAAACAACTTGCTTTTTTAAGGTAATATACGGGTAAATGTTTTAATTATCTTCTAGTGGAAATTCTTAGTTGTCAGGCAGCTGAGGAGGATTATTAGATACTTCCCGTTTGTTCAGAATTAGGGCTGAATTAAATACTTAGCTCTTTTTAGTCGAGTTATTGGGAACAGAGCACTCGGGACGTTAACTTTGAAGAAAACATATTATCTTATATTTTGAAATAAGGAAAAAGACTTTGTGAAACATATATTCTATTAGGTAGATATATTTAATTTTGTGAACATACGCGTTGTACATTTTATGTAATTCTCCGGAAAAATATGTTTATTTTTGTAATAATTACCGAAAGGATTTATTACTTATCCTTTTAGACTATGTTTCATGATTATTGGTCACTGGAAAGTGTACCCTATCTATTATGTCTATAGTTTGATACTTGACTTTTAGCATACATAATAAAAAGCTTTGAAAAACTATCTAGAAACTTTTTTTTTTAAACTATAACATTTATATGACCATATTTACAATTATTAACATAAATAAAAACTAAACTATATAAATATTTCTAGAAACTATTTTTTTTATAGTAGCATGATATTATTATAGACTAGATTCCGCCCCGCGGTTTCACCCGCGTTCCCGAGGATCTTATGTTTTCCCGGGATAAAAAGTATCCTATGTGTTAATCTTAGGTTAGGTTATAAACTACCTATGTTCCAAATTTCATCCAAATCCGTTCAGTAGTATTTTGCGTGACAGAGTAACAAACATCCATACATCCATACTCAGAAAGTTTCGCATTTATAATATTAGAAGGATACAGTGGCGAAGGGTCCATACAAGCCGATTCCGGCTTACCTTTTAGAAATCCCAGTCCCACAGATTCATCATTTCAAAGCCACTTTTATAAAAAATACACTTATTTAAGTATAAAATTATCGGTGTTTTTTGAACGGCTTAACCTCGCCTTAATTTTACCCCTTGCCACTGGTAGGATAGGATTAGTAGGATTTTAATTGTTAGTTTCAATTTGGCAATCCAAAAAGCTTGATTCGCCTACACATGGTTATCTGATCCCAAAATAAACAGAGCTTGTACCTACTATATATAAACATACTTTTAGAGACATTGACACCCAGATTCAGGACAAACAGACATGTTCATGCACACAAATGTTTGTCCTGGATCGGAATCGAACCAACGACTTGCGGCGCGATAGGTGTCTTAACCCATTTTTTTTCGTTTGTAAATCCTCATACCCAGCCGCCCCGAGGGGAGCAACCAGGTTATGCCGGACTCGTACCGGCTAAAACCCCACGGTGGTCGCCATCGCGCTGTAGAGGGGGGCGGGTTCTCGTACAGAACGCATACTCACTCCCCCTCCATGACACCGTGCCAACTGGTCTTTCTATATTATAACTATCAATATACATACATAGATATCAACATAAAGAACGTGGCCTAGTATACGATGCAATTACGTATTTTGACACAAAAACTAAAATTCAAAGGCTTTCCCATAAAAAAAAACAACAAAGAAGGGAAAAATTCGTACGTGTCTGGAAAGTATAAGGGTAGTGACACCACCATTTAATTCTGAGCTCTATTGTGTCAGCAAAATTCCTCTATTATTCATGTTTTTCTTATAATGAAAGAGGTGGGGTGTGTCAAAGTAGACTGGTACGTAATGCTATTGATATCAGATACGTTTTGCCGTGTAGTCATGTATGAGGTATATATTATGTGACGATGAAAATGCCTTTGAAGTTGATATGTCGATATTTTTATGGAGTTTTTTTTTTAAATACACAAAGAAAAATGAAGAAGTGAAATGTTATTTATGGTATACAGTGTGTCCGGTCATGAACTAGCGATATTTTAGGTACTTATTGTTTTAACACATTTTATGGGACTTTTCTTAGGACCAAGTCTGAAAACTCGAAAAAAAAAAACAATCTTTTCATACATTTTGACCGAACAAGATAGATGTTTTGTATGAAAAGTTTTTTTTTACCTAAAATATCGGTAGTTTATGACCGGACACACTGTATAAGTATATATATGATCGGAATCTCGGAAACGGCTCCAACGATTTTCATGAAATTTAGTAGGTAGGGAGTTTCGGGGGCGATAAATCGATCTAGCTAGGTTTCATTTTTAGAAAACATGATTTACCAAAAAAAAACCAGCCAAACTCGGGCATCCTGGTACGATATAATATATATAAAAAATGAGTCCGTTAAGCTTAGCCATTTCCCACACTTTACCTTTCGCAGAGGAAACCGGGCTTTATTGCTAGTTGTAGCAAAATTAAAATATAGTACACTCTAATAATATTGGTACTTGTCAAACGTCGTTTATAGCAATATTCTCTCTATATTTCTCATATAATATTAAATAATATGTTCAAGTTTTAGAATACACGTGTAGAGGAATATTGAAACGAGCATAAACCTATATGTACTAGAATTATGGCCTACCGAATATACTAAATCCAGAGAGATCATGAATGAATTATAGACTAACCTTTGTTCTAGACTTTAGGATTTATTCGGTTACTAGCTCTCGCTGAAAATGTACACTAATTTTATATACATTTTTTATAATGTAGTACTTTTACGTGCTAAACATTATTTCATCTAGCCATTTTTGTGCGATAGTTTTTAAAAAAACGGACAAGTGCGATTCTGACGAACTTAACTCTGTAATTGAGGAAATATTCTCCCATACATCGATATACCTACGTCACGTCCTCCAACAGCAAATATAAATTAGTTTCAGGCACGGAACCCTAAAAATAGTTAAAAAAATAATCAAAAAATTATCTTTACTTGGCAAAAAGTCTTAGATCAACAGCACGGCTTATATTTTTAGATTTCATAAATTTAATTTTTATAACATTGACAATAATATGTTATAGCATTTTTAGCAAATGAATTTTAATAGTTTTCATAAACAAGCAATAATCAATAGGCAAAACCCGTATATTTTATTTCTATTAGCATCTATTAGTAAGGAATTAAAGAAAGGCTGAAAATTACTCTTATTTTCATAGAGTTATTTACAACGAGCAGTAACAGTTTAACTGGCTATTATATTCGTTGTATTTTATCAATTTATCAATTTTATTACATAAGGAAGGACATAATTTCTTTTGGCTGACGTAACCAGCGAAGTCATAACCATTAAAAACACAATGTGTATTATAAACCACCGGAAAGGGTATAGTGAAAAAATGGACCCATTGAAAATATGAATCGGCGCTATGACGTATGTTACACTTGCGTTCAAATTAATTATTTATTTATGTTTCTATATTTTTGTATAACAGTTTTAGCGTCGTAGCCCGATACGCTACAATACAAAATCTACATTAGAGGCCTCAATTAAACTACTTACGCATACATAAATAATAAAAAAAACTGTATTCACTACACAAAAGTAGTTTACAACTACATTCCAACTTTAGATGATAGAAATAACACGAATTTAATTAAAATTAACGAAACTCTGTAATTAGTAAATTAATAACACAAAATGTTTTGATAATATTTAAAATGCTGTAGATTTGTTCCTTTGGATTTAATTTTTAAAAATTGAATAACATAATCTATCAAAATACATAATTATTTATGCAGTTTCAAATCATAGAAAAAAAAACAAATTTCAATTACTTTTTTGGGTTAATAAATGAAAAAACTATTATTTTTTTTTATAACGTCAGAATTTTCAGTTTAGCCTTGATTTATTTCTGTTTTTCCTATTTTTAGACTAGTAGTATGAAAGCCTAGGTTAAATTTTGTGACTTAAATTGGTCCTATATATTTTAATAAGGATCAAATGAAAATTCGTCTCATCCTTAGTATTCTGTGAAATGTTTAGATTTTTACAATTATTAACGATTAAAAAAAATGTTTTTAAATATAATTAAATACTTGACAATGTTTTATTAAACCACTTCAAAACGAAAATCACTGTCTTTATCCATGTTTTATGGATATGTGGACTAAAAATATTCTTAAAGATATTTTAAAAACTGAACTAATTTGGAGTCCACCGTCACTACTGTAGAAAATTACGATAACTAGACTATTTAAAGCCATTTTATGTCTTATTTTAGCACATGGATTTATATGGGGCTGTCAAAGTTAACCTGACATTCCAGTTAAAATTCCAATATTGTTTACAAAGAGTTAACTAACAGCTCCATAAACGTAAAAAATGACCATTAAAAAATACAAAAACCTAAAATTAAAAAAAAATTTGCTCTCGCGTAGTGACACTGTACTTTGCTCCCAGCAAATGGATTTCTATGTATAATGGCGGAATAAAATTGTATCCACTTTACTTCCATCAACATACGCTGTTGTGACCTTTTCCCTTTAAATGGTATAATTTATTTGACAAATAGCAACATCCGTTTTGACGTCAGCTTGCTTACTCTTTTACGTAGATATAGTATTTTTTAAATTGGTTATTATACCACTATTATTTTTAAACTAGTTTTTGCCCTGCGTCTTTCGAGAGGTTTTACGATTTTCTGGTGTAAAAAATATCCTCTTTGTTTCAGGGTTTGATCTGTGTATGTGCCAAGTTTCTGCTGATTCCGAAGTAAGACAAAGTTTCACATTCTATCATATCCTACTAATAATTTTGAAAGTTTTCATGAATGTCAATATGTTTGTTACTCTTTCACACAAACTACTGTATGGATTTAGATGAAAATTTACACATAGATGATACCTCAGCTAGAATAACATATAGACTACTTTTTATCCGCGAGTGAAATCGCTTGGGACAGTTAGTAAAATATAAAAGTCTTTTTACTGGGAGTCCGCTTGGCCGTAAGTTCAGTGCGGGAGAGTAATTCGCGTACATCATCCTCGTAAGCCCAGCTTAAACTTTAACTTGCGTAAACTTTCCGGAATTCCAAAACATTACACCAGAGACTAATTATTTTGAGTAGAAGCTCCTCTATCCACATCAACAGTTACTAAAACACGAGTCATAGCTAAAATAAACCGATGCGTAAACATACAGATGGGATATCAATCTCTCAACCGACCAGTCCACAGAGAACAGTGTTCCTCAAACCAAAACGATTACAGAGTAAATAAACATTTTGCCTACAATATTCGTCGTAAATTTTTAAAATGGATACCAGTTTATTTTCGGCGGCAACTGGCGGTAGTAATAGCATAAGACTGTTGGCTTATCACGTAACTAGCGATTGCTAGGAAAATTTAAGTTGTTTATTGTTTTTGAGCTATTTTGTAACAATTATTTCTAGCTGATTTATGACGGTTGTGGTTGTATTTTGGTATTAATTTCGTTATAGTGAGTAGTTTCAGATTTTGTTTATAGTTATAAATTATATGTACATATTTTAGTTCGTCATAAAAGTTCTCAAATCCTACTAATAATATTATGATGATGTCGGTTACTCAAGTCGGTTGGTCCCTTTGAGTGTAATTTGGCACATATTAGATCATAACTAATTGACTCAGGCGTGACCTTGCGGAAATCCATTATAAGATTAGATGGAAGACAAATATTTAGTAACTAATTCCGCTGGATATATCCTTCTCTGTCAAGTCCAAAACCAGGGAACTTAACAGGAAATCGACACGTGTTTCGCTTCTTCACGAAGCATCAACAGGACGTAGTAGACCCACTGTCGACTACTCGACGAACGCGAACAAACACACGAACACAGAACCCTTATGAACGCGCACAAGCACACACACACTGAGCTCCGCAGACGTGTTGACTCGTCGACCGCCGAACAGAAAGGATATATCCAGCGGAATTAGTTACTAAATATTTGTCTTCCATCTAACATATTAGATCATTATAATAAAAACATAGCATATTGGCTTTTACTTCTTAAAAAACTAAATTCACTATTAATTGTATATTTTTGTGATACACATAACAACCGCTTGCTACTCAATATAAAGTTACATAATAAGTCTAACAATATAAAACACGTATATTTTTCAGTGGCCTACACTGTGCGGCTATAAATCTCCTTCTGTAACTAATGCGAGTTCCATAGCTCGTGTTATCGGATTTTTCCTATGTAAAAGTAGAATGGGGACTTTAAGGGTTCTTTTAGCGGCCTGTGTGGCCAAATAAAGCCGTAGTAGGCCTCTTTGACAGTTATAAAGGTGTTTTATATAGCAAGCCGTTGATAGTAGAACTACATGACATGAGAGAATTTTCACACATTTACGGAGGCGCTCAGATGCGGGTCGATTTGGATGATGAAGTGATTGGGTAGTTTCCTAAATAGAATAGCTTATTTCCAGTTTAGAATTTACTCGAAATTCGGTCAACCGGAACACAATCGCTGATTTCTGCTTTTGAATTGAGCGTAGTTGGTAATTCACTGCCGAACTCTTTTCGATGGTGGCTACGGCTCGCGAGTCGCGTCGTGACGTTGAGAAGGAAGGTCGTGTTCCTCTCATCTTCAGTGTCAGCCCCTGGAAGTCGATAGATGTAGGTGGTGTTCAATTACCTTCTTTTAAACTGCGGAAACGAACGTTTGCCAACCACATACAATATATACTTACATTTCATTAATTCTGCCAGCATAATATCTCTAAAAGATTGAAAAAATTGCGCAATCGCGGTAAATAAAGTTTCAATATATCAGAGTATCAGCACATTTTTTTAAATAAAATTTAACTGTTCAAGCTGCCCATTTTCAACTCCTGGTGGGTTGGCAACAGTAGACGCACGGCACCTTCTTGACAGCTACGAGTGATCACATTATGTCTCTATTCAAAAGGCAAATCAGATTTTTTGGAATGTTAATACATAAAAATACGCTTCTATGGGCCCAAATTATTTATTTTTGCCTTTTGCGGTCGAGACCATGGGTCCTTAGCGTTAGCTTGGCCATACAAAGAGGGAACGCTGCCAGCCTTCTGGGAACCTTGCCGTTGATTGGCAGCAGCGGCCGCCTCGAGGAAATTTTGTATATATAGTTAGTATATTTGTAATATATAAATGTAAATATAGTATACATAGTAATATTTCTGGCTTAGATATTGAAGACACGGCCTGCTACTAGACGAATACTTACAACTACCGTAAGGATGTGTCTACACACATTGAAACAGTAATTTTGAGGAGCGCGTCATGTTAGCGTAATTTATCTCTACTTTTAAGTGGCATGATTACTCACTCCCACTTCACAACAATTTTGGAAAAGACTGTATTTGACTTGCTACTAATTCCGATTATAAATAAGAAACTCAAACAATTATAATTATGTAACAAGATATGGAAAGTTGTCACGCTTTTGTGTGCGATATAATAAATTGATAATTATTATACGAGAAGTTACTTTAAATTTTAATGAAGTATCAGTCACTTTCTAAGCTTTTATAATATTTCAAGTTATGAAAAGCTTTATAATAGAGCTTATTTACCTGCCATTGTAAGGTTTCCAATATAATATAATGTTACTTTTTCAATTGTTTTGCTAGGTAATTTTCGTAACGGTTCATTCTAAGAAGTACCTACTTATTTCGTTATTATTTCATACTAAATAGGTTTTCGCTATCGAAATATTTAAATCAATATTAGGTAAATATCTGAGGAGATGGGTAGGTAGGGAGTATTTTCCACCTACGCGGAGGAATCGCTGCCAGTCTACTTCTTGTTGTTGAGGTTGTTTTTCAATCATAGCTTATTTACTTACTGTAAAATTTATTGTGGTATCGGTTATTTATATTAAAACATCCGGTTAATTAAACTTACGTTATCAAAAGCAGTTTTTAATTACCCTGAAGAACTGTTCCTAGGCCGGGTTTTATTTGCTGATCCTTAATAGGTACTTCTACATTATATTTAATGCAAATAAAATCGGAGAATTAAAATTATTATTGGGCGTCTAGTGAGTAAAACTTGGTTATCATCAGCGGAGAGTAATCACAATTAATCGGTTTTGGGCAACAATAGTTTATAAAATAGGTTGAATAAACTAGTTTTTAACAGTTTTACTTGTTATTATAATAGATATTGAAATGTTTTTTTTTAATCATTATATTAGATTTCTAATCAAATAAGTTCGGATGTAGAAGAATGTACTGGTCCAAGTAATCTCCGGACCTACTGGTCCAATTCTAAAACAGTATTCCACTAAGAGGAAGTTACATTATCCCCTAGTACTATAATAGTCTACCGCGGGAAACAGCTACTGAAAGATAATTTCCTCCATAGTATAGGACCACTGGTAGTCTAAACAAGAGGCAAGAAATACAATTAAAACCAATTTTTACCCTTCATTTTACTCAAGAACACTTCACTAGCTCTCGACCAGTCTTATGCTGGTGTCCAATTTATAGGAGATAGCGATTTTATGCCTTAGAGAAGTAGTTAGTCGAATGGATATAGATAACAATTCTTTGTGAGCAGCATAAGGAAGCAGGTAGGTAACTAATCTAATTATACGTATTCTAATTGTAATTAAAATTTATATTAACTCGGATGTAGACTAATGTTCAGCATTGTCACATACCTTTGTGGTTTTTAAATGCTGTCTAATAAGATATTTTTTGTATAAAATGTTTTTTTAAATGGTAATAAATAAAAAAAAGGTAAAATACAAGGTGTTTTTAATTCAGATGAATGGACCAGCCTTCCACTTTTCCTAAGACAATAATTATCATGATTTTAAAGCAAATGTTATGAATTGAAATTGAGCCTTATCTTGTGGCATTAAACTTCATCTGTTTAATCTATGATTAAGTATATGCAGATTCAAATGAACCTTATTGCAATGTCATATGGTTAATTTTCAATCTGGCTACTATCACTCTGATGATATATTTTACAAACCGTAGTTATGAATAATCATTACATTACCTTTAACAAAATAATTTCCTACAAAACTTCGCTCCGCTCTCGCTGTCGCTCCCGCTCGCGCTCGCAACTTGCGTCCTAAATCACTATCCTCTATCCTATTCCTCTTAAACTTGCTTAAGTAAATGTTAGCCTTCAATTTGGCGTGTTTTCTTTGTCTCGTATTACAGGAAGGATCCACGCCTACGAGTAGGTAATCAATGCGGTTAGACGCTGATATCGCTACGTAAACATCATTAATGTTAGTAGTTAGGTTTAAATTAGAACACACATTTGAACGAGTGGTAAATGTTATGTTTTTAATTAAAGCCTTGCTTATGTATCACTTGTTTCTGCCACGGTTTCACTTACGTACCTGGGATCTTATGTTTTACCGGAATAAAAGTATATGAAATTCTAGGGTATGGTCGGGTAAGGGATTTCGATGAAATTAGTAGTTAGACTAACTTCATCGAAATCCCTTGAAGATTACGTGGTGAAACCAATCTTTCACATTTATGATATTTGTGACATAGTAGAATAGGTTTTTTCTAAAAAAACATCGACAATAAAATGGGCCATAAATCATATTAAACTTTTTTTGTTGTATTTGTTTATTTTAGTAGGCTTACACGCAGGCTGGCTATAATAGTAAAAGGTTATTTATTTGATTTTTTATATTAATCTCAATGCCAAACCAATCCAATAATATGGTATTGAGAAATGTTGGTACATACTAGTATCACCTAGCAATTGATTTTAATTTTCCAACAAAATGCTAAATTGCCTCGATTTATAAAATTTGTTAAAGCCTAATAAGGTTATATGGTATTGTTCTGTAAATTAATTATATTCTTTATCTTTGCAGGTATTTATGCAGTTTTGTTATTTGGTAAGAATTTAATAAGAGTTTTTAATATGTTTCAAAATTTTATTGATATAATCTATTTACATTTACAACTATGTAATATTTATTACTCTATTTATTAGTTTATTTCACGTAATTTATTTATAAAATTCATAGGTAGAATGCTACACCTGCCTCTACTATTGATAATATTTTCCTGTCACCCAAAGGTTGCCTGGAAGAGATCGCATAAGCGATAAGGCCGCCTGTATTGTACTCTTATTATGTACCAATATTTTATAGCGTCATCTGTTGTTTAAGGTGTACAATAAAGAATATTCTATTCTATGTATTTACAATTTAAAAAAAATTAATTAAACTAAAAAAAATTACTAGATATATACAAAATGAATGAATGTTTTTAATTGACTTCAAAAAATGAGGTTCAAAAATTCTTCTTTAAATAATATTTTCCATTTTCTCAGTTTGAGGCCACGATATCCCAGAATGTACTTGTTAATAACTTCGATTATACGTATTATATAGATTTGGGATTTCATTTTAATTTATTGTAAATAAATTGGTTGGTTTGGTTGACAAGCAGACAGGTGGTCCACCTAATGGTAAGTGGTTACCGTCGCCTATCACCATTTGCAATACCAGAGGTATTGCCAATGTATTGCCGACCTGTTACAATGCCAAGAAGGCAACTACATCACTGATTACAGGTAAATAAAAAAAAATTGCGCTACATTATTCTTACGTCTCCATATTTTGTTTATGATGTGGGAATTATGGGAATAGTTTGACCTCGATATGTCATTTATCGTATGAGATATAGGTCAGTGATAGAATTTCGGCATATCTATAGATAACATAAAAGAAATCGTTCGATCAACCGTTATTTCTTAGGGTGACCATGATGCCAAACTGTAGCTAAGGATGAATAGCTCGGGTCAGGCTTTTAGTTTTATGGTTTTCCTTTCATTTAAATTTTGCGTCATTTTTAATTAGTATTTTTTTTTCCTTTTAGTTTCCTTAACTTTTTTTATCAGGAGTGTAGTAGGTAGGTATGCCTGTTCTACTAACATCGATATTTATAGTCTTAAGAAGAGAAGAAAAAAAACAATAACTTCAACTTTAAGTTCAAAATTTCAAATTTCGGTAAAAAATAATTAAAACCTAAAGCTATATTATTAAAAGCTACTTACTGGAGCTACCAATCTATCAACTTTTTATTTCTAAACAATATCAATTATACAACTTTAACTAAAAAAAAACCACAAAAAAGACTATTTGTAACAAAACAATGTCCATTACTCAAACACTTTAATCGAATATACGAAACACGTTTTTACAATCCAATCCAATTAAGTCGAATTTCTCATAAAAACTACACGTATCCCGAAAAGTCTCGTCGGAGTGAAGGACTGGTTACTTGAGCGGCGTCCTTGCAAGCAAGGGCGATCTTGATTAATACCTAGGGACTGAGTCAAACGTACACTTGAGATTGGTCCAGGATTATGAGGAAAAATGGAGGCGATACTTTTTCTACATGGTTTTTTTAATAAGGTTTATGCATGTTTTTTTTATTGCATTTCTTAACAAAATATTATTAAAAGTGAAATTAAAATAGGTCAAGAAATACGGAAGTTATAAGCATTTTAAACTACTAATTAGACAGAGAGATCCGACGTGGACTGTGATGTCACAGACTATGGCCATATAAATTCCATGCTATGTTTTGATAGAAATAAATCTTTGATGGCTTATACCTTAGTTATTTTTTTATAGTTATTCGAAAAACATAATGAGGCCGTGGGTGAAGAATGTCTCAAGATATACAACGTGTTTTTTTTTTATATCCCATAACTCTAAGGTTATATTCTGTAGGTAAAAATAATACTAAAACTCCAAAAATAGGTGGTCCAAAAATGCATAGTTTCGGAGATATCATCAATCATAATAAAATTAGGTCAAAATAGTCACCAGTATGACGATTCATTACTTTTGCGAGGTCGCCAAACTTCGCAAAACTTAGACCCTCGATGTGTCTAGGTATCTAAGTTTCATTGATAAATACGAGTAATTCATTCATATTTAAAGCTAAGAAAATGCGACGTTGTCATATTTCACGTAAGGGTGTTTTACATTAATAATCGTGACTTTGTCGAATTATTTTGTATGAAAAATGATAAAAAAAAGGATGTTTCAAACATAATTCATATGTCATACCCTAGAGTTATGGGATATAAAAAAAAACAGATTGTATAATAGTTTTTTTCGTAGATATCTATGTTATAAATAATATCAGTGTTAGGAGACTTTATTGAGGTATAATTTGCAACAAATAAATAAAAACTAAGCATAAAATAAAATAAAATAAAAATTGTGTTACCTATATTATACTTGACCCTCCAAATGTTTTATTTGAGTCTTATATATTCAGGCTTTTTGTATAAATATGATATTTTTTATCAAATAGAAAACAATATTTTTGCGTTTCATAGCCCGTTTATTGACAAAGGTTATTATAGTCCACAACATCACGGGTAAAAACGCGAGACACAACGAGTATACAATACAATAATAAGAGTAATCATAGATGCCTCATTCAACATTATTTCAAAGCTCCGTAAATTCAATATATCACTCGTTTGTCAGCGCACCGCATCTCGACGAGAAAAGCCACAAACTTTATTAGTTTCCCCTCTCTATTTCACTTTATTTCACGTAAAAAGTATACGAGATGAAAGTTTATTTTGTTTGAATTTATTAGAATATAGAAACTGAATGTAATTTAATAATAATTACTCTTTTATTAGAACTTGCAATCGAAGGTCTTTGAATCTCTTTATCTATATTCTCATAAATCTTTTGTTGTTTCCCTACAATTATTATTTTAATAATCTGAAACCAAAACCAGCCCTAAGCTCTATTATATACTTTCTTATATATCAATCTTCTATTTTTAAAACAGGCAAAGATATATAGTCATTCAGCCTCTTCAATAATTATCGTAATACATCAAAATGTACCATGTACCTATATTATAATTTAATTATAATATAGTAGGATATAATAATATCGAAAAAAAGGGGTTTGGTCATGAAAACTGGTAGCGTATCACTACATAGTATAAAACAAAGTCGCTTCCCATTGTCTGTCTGTCCCTATATATGCTTAGATCTTTAAAACTACGCAACGCATTTTGATGCCGTTTTTTTTAATAGATACAGTGATTCAAGAGGAAGGTTTATATGAATAAAACATACATATTATAGTATAGAAAAGCCGTGCGAAGCCGGGGCGGGTCGCTAGTTAGGTATAATTATATCATAAAAAATACGTGGTTTATAGAAAGTCTTGTAATACCCAGATTGTATGATAAGCTTTTTGTTATATCTCTACATAGTCGCTTGGCCGTTTGTCTCTCTGTATGCTTGGATCTTTTTTTCTACGCAACAGATTTTAATGCAGTTGTCATCAATGAATTCAAGAAATGTTTCTACGAATATTTTAATATTGTTTTGTGTTAATGTCGGCTCTTCTCAGCAAATGGACCATTCTGACTATAGTAAGGTTTTAAGAAGGTTTATTCAAATACAATCATGTTGATTTTCATATTGATTTATTTGAATAGAAACTCATAAAATATTCAAACTTTTATTTGACAGTGAATTCCATAAAATAAAATAGACGAACAAAATTACATAGATAACGTATAAAATACAGTTTTGTATCCGTAAACAAGGAACATATATCCATGAATCCTGAGTTACGTCCCCGATAAATTGTTCTTAGACAAAATCCGCGCACTTTCAGTAAACAACAACATAAAAGTGTCAAGTTATATATTAAATGTCATGTAATTCCTGAATAATATATAGGTACGTCCGGTTCATTCAACATTGGAATGTACTATTGTTATTATGAGGTCTGTTTTCGAGTACGAAAACAGAAGAGAATCGCTCGGTTTATATGAATGGTTATTTTATGAACTACAGTAGTATGGAAACTATATTGTGTACATACAAGAAACAAAGATAAAATTGTTACACCTAGATTCAGGCTCGCTAAAGTAAGTCTTTTCTCGGGAACTGCATTAGTTTTTATAATAAAATCCCATATGACTGACATAACTAATATGTCTTATAATATAAGTAGATTTTTCATTAGTAACGTCAGAGAAAAATCGTGATTATGCCCCTTTTTAAAACTAAAAATGCATTTCTCTCTTATTTGGGTCATCCTAATAACTTGAAAAATATTAACATACATTTTAAAATCCATTACAAAGGGAATAGTTTTCTTACTTTTTTAAAAAAAGGCTTAGTTTTTTTTAAATAACATAAAACCGTCTTTTTTTTACTAAAATTGCGTTTAGTAAGGGACGGAGAGGGAGTGGAAAATAAATTAACTATTGATTGATTGGAAAAAAATAACTTACCTCCTTATACTAATAAAAAACAAGGTTCAGCGGTTTCTCATGATAAAGTTAGCTACAAGGAGACAGACAGAACTACTTTCACATAATTTTATAATATTAGTATGCATTTTCAGTTTTAAATTTTCCTATTAGAAAATGATGTTTGATTGATTTTCAACTACAAACACAAATTAAATTCCTTTGAGGCGGCGACTGCGAAAAATGTTTATTTTAAATTGTAATACGGATACAGGAACTAGTGTTGTCAAGTAAACGATAGTTTTTTTTTTAATTTTATCGATATACGCTTCATCTAGGAATTTAGTAAGTAAGTTACTTTCATTATTATCAAAAAGACAACATATTAATTCCCGTCATTTTCCAATAGTTTCTGCACTCATTGGCCTCTACTTTCAATCATCGCTACTTGGCACGTTTTATAAGTCGGCCGACATAACAAGTTTTGCAAATTTTAAGAAATAAAATCACAATTATTAGTAATAATATTATATCACTATTGATTGTAATATAATAATATTGAAAGATAAATATATATTGTATATATATCATTGTTTTATAAATATTTATGAATAAAGTTGCCGAAAATTTTTTACATTTATAATATAGACTAATTGACTATTTGACACTTGTCCCTCAGAGAACGATTACGCATGCCAAAAGGTCAAACGTCTGTAGTCCCCAGATTTTTGAAAGATAACTGATGAGTTATTTATTTTTATCAGTGTCAAATTTTCTATCTAAAATAAGTAAGTAGCGACTAGAGGATAGAAGAGTACTTAAAAAGGTAGATTAAAAAACCTTTTCATAACGATTTTCTGAGCAGCTTATATTTTTAAGTGCTTTGTGAATCTTAAAAGAAATATTACATTTGGAAATATTATTTTCAAGGAGGATAATTATTATGAAATTGATAAGCAGGTGTTAATAATATTCAGAGCAAAGGCTTTTGGTCATGGACAGATATAATTTTTAAAAAAGCATTTTTACTTGTCTAAATGATAAGAGGTCTGTTTACTGATTTTTAACATAATTATCGTATTGACAGTTAAAGTAATATGTATTTTTAGAATTGTAATATTGTCTATAGCTTCTACGTCGCAGTTTACTCTGGTAAATTCACCGAGTTTGTCTTCTTTTTTACTTTGCCCTACTTATTATCGATACATCAACTATCGGCACACCGACATCACTTAATCCAACTAGCTTTTATACAATCTAAACAAATCGTTGCAGCTTGTCAAAAGCTCTCGTCGCAATGTCGAACATATAACGAGCCATTATTGCCAGAATAAATAAACCGCTTACCCGGCTTGCCTTACAATGTCATAACATTTCTCAGTTTAATGATGGAGTCTTAGAAATGTTAGTTGAAATAGGAGTGGTATTTGCCTTAAACGTGACTTGCTTTTATTACGACTTCAAAAAGGAGGAGGTTCTCAATTCGTCGGAATCTTTTGTGCCCCGATTACTCGAAGACGCCTGGACCGATTTGGAAAATTATTTTTTTGTTTGAGGGGTATAATTTACAGGTGGTCCCATGGTCAGGTCAGGATCTGATGATGAAATCCTGGAGAAATCTAGGGAACTCTTCAAATTTTAGTTTGAACGCGATAACCACAAAAACTAATCAACGGATTTTCATATGGTTTTCGCCAATGGACAACGTAATTAATGAGGAAGGTTTATGTGTATAATTCACTAAGATATTGTGTAAATTGGCTGAATATGATTGCTGAAAATGACAAAGAGTAATTCATGAGCTTCTCATGCCTGCCCTAATTCACCCAGGACCCAAGTAATATTGAGCATTAACTCCCCTAAGAATGAGGGGAATCTTTAGGGGAGTTAATGTTATGGAGCTAAGGGGAGATCCATTTTCAATAATTTTCAATAATGTTCGTTCATTTAGCATAAAACGCACCAGCAGGGGGATTACCCCTACTTTCGTCTACTTTCAGGCTTATGAGGCTTCATATTATAAATAAATACCTAATAAATATCCTGGGACATTCATCACACACGGTTATCTGATCCCAAACTAAGCAGAGCTTGTACTATGGTAACCAGTTAACTGATATGCTACATACAACTTTTTTTTTAAATACATACATAAATAGATAATTACACCCAGACACAGGACAAACAGACATGTTCATGCACACAAATGTTTGTCCTGGATGGGAATCGAACCCATGACCAGCGACGTGATAGGTGGTATCTTAACCAACTGCGCCATCTGGCTTGTCCATTTGTGTTTCATGACAAAAACAATTACGAATTCTATTCAGATATGAAACATAATAATATGAAGCTGGAATAGTGCCGAAATTATCCCCCAGTTCGAGATTACTCTAATAATAATAATATCCTGGGGCATTATTCACACACGGTTATCTGATCCCAAACTAAGCCAAACTTGTACTATGGAAACCATATGTTATAATATAGGTACTACATAATTATACTATATTATTTTGAGAGTATACAGGTACTTAGATAACTAGCATTCCGCCCCGCGATTTCACCCGCTATCGTATATTACCCCTTTACCGGTTGAAGTTTAAAAAATCCTTTGGCAGATGCCTATTATATTATTCTAAATCCCAGCCCAATCCGTCTAGTGGTTTCAGCTGTGCGTTGTTAATTTGGTCAATCAATCAGTCAAGCTTTCCTTTAGGGTCGGTTGCAAAAAGCGCGGTCATAGTAAGGTTATAGTTAGGTTACGGTTATAGTTAACTTTAACTGTCGAAAGAAAGCAATCTGGGTTGCTCGTGTCGCTTTGACTAAATTTTTAACCGTAACAGGGCGATCGGTCATCGTCAAAGTGACTCTACAGTCAAAGCATGGTAATAGTTAAGTTAATTTTGACTATAACTTTAACTAAAATGTACGAGCAACGGCCCTTAGTTTAAGATTTCTATGGACACCATGATCAAATTTCGGTTCAGGTTACTTTTACAAAAATAGTTCGTATATTTTCTAGTCGCTGAAGCATATTCTGGCAACATCGATATTTATAATAGACACGACAACTCTTGCTACATTAAAACCCATAATGTAACCCTGACGTAGGCTGAACTGACCAGAAAAGATTTTAAAATGAAAACGTTGCCAAAATAAATAATGTGTTAAATTTTCAAGTAAAACCATTAAAAGATTTACGTATTGACCATAAGTAGGGTCTCGGATGGTCTCGGTCGCGATTAAAAAAACCTCAGATCATAAAAACTAGGAGATATGCCAAGTACAGTGGGTAATTGCCTCGTAAATAATAATATATCTTACTAGCTTCCGCCCCGCGGTTTCACCCGTATTCCCGAGGTATCTTATGTTTTCCCGGGATAAAAAGTAGCCTACATATTATTTCGGGGTATGATCTATCTATGTGCCAAGTTTCATCCAAATCCGTGCTGTAGTTTTTACATGAAAGAGTAACAAACATTCATCCATACTCACAAACTTTCACATTTGTAATATTAGTAGAATTAATAAGAGCAAGTGATTCATGTCGACATTTTAAGAAAGTCTTGTCTAGGTAGTAGATAGAGTTAAATAGGTAAATAACTAAATTATATAAGAATAACTGAAGCCATAAGCATTAAAATTTGATATCGCAGAAAACACTATAAAGAGACATGCATATTAGACTCACACGAAAACAGCATACAAAATCGCACTCTGTCTATATACACTTTTGTGTATTTAATGTAAGTAACGAACATGACTCGTGAGACAAAAAAGTAAAAAGATAAGTAAATTTATTTATTACAAAAGATTAATCTTTGTTTTTATAATCTGAGAACGTTATAAAAACCCTTTTTTCTCCACGTTATGCCGTGTGGAATTCAACGTTTCAAATGCAAAAGTTTAGACATCGCAACGTCGAGCGCCAGCAGCGCCGGGCGGCTTAGATTTATGTGCAAAAAGTCAAAGTGGTTTGGGGTGTCTTTTTATATAAGGTGGACAGATGCTGTATTTTGTGTCATAAATTTCTGTGAAACTCAATAAATGTACTGTAATTAATAAATATCTTGTTCTTCTCTTTAAATCTTTTTTCATAACTTTTATAATACAGTTTATGGACGGATGAATAAAACCCTGACTATAAGAGTTATTTTATATGAAATTTGATGAATATACGGGAAAGGCAAGACCGATAAAGATATGGATAGATTGTGTTAAAGATTTATATGAGTAAGAATGGAGTGAATGCCGATATGGAGGGTAGAAGGGCTGAATGGAAGAAGTGTACCTACATATTGCGCCGATCCCAAATTATTAGGAACAGGGCAGGGAGATGATGCTGATGACTACACCTCGTGGAAAAGTAATTTCAAAGAAATTATAGCTTTCCAGTCTCATAATAATGTTTTCTTAAAATACCTACATGATTAATATAAGTAAGTAATAAAAAGTCACAATTATAATCCTCATCATATCAGCCGAAAGACGTCCACTGCTGGACAAAAGCCTCCCCCAAGGATCTCCACGATGGCCGGTCTTGCGCTACCCGCATCCAGCGGTTTCCCGCGACCCTCACAAGATCGTCGGTCCACCTTGTGGGGGGCCTGCCCACGCTGCGTCTTCCGGTTCGTGGTCGCCACTCGAGAACCCTTCTGCCCCAGCGGCCGTCGGTTCTACGAGCGATATAATCCTACTACATAATAATAAATAATAATAATAAAAGGTTTTTAAGGTGCTTCAATGCTGTAAAATATTGTCATGTTTATTAAAAAAATAAAAAAAAGCGAAAGTTTGTGAGTATGGATATGGATGAATGTTTGTTACTCTTTCACGTAAAAACTACTAAATGGATTTCGATGAAACTTGGCACATAGGATACTTTTTATCCCGGAAAAAACATAAGATACGTCGGGAACGCTGATAAAACCACGGGACGGAAGCTAGTAATCTGTAAACCCATAGCGTAGCATTTTATTACTATTATGCTATTATAAACAAAATATCAAAGACATGACATAATCTTACTCTTTCCTCTAAGTACTAATAAACTCCTTGAGTAGGTACCATCCTTAACAATAGCATAGTGATGTATCATTACATTACTTGTCGATAGTCGTTAGGTTTCAATTCAATTGCCGCGATGTCGACATGCGTCATGCTGTGACCACATCCAATGTTTTATTAATAATCAATTTGCCCCATTGCCGTTATTGGCGACATTTTACTACACTCAATTTGTTGAAATTGTACCATAAAATTGTTATATTTCAACATGTTATGGGTACTATTATATAGTTACTGATGTCCTCAATTTGTGGACCCACTTGACGTTAGATTGTCAAGCTAAGTTAAAAGGGGTCACGCGCCATAAAATACCCATTCTCCTTTGAATTATTAAGTTCATTATTTTAACTTACTTTGGTACACTTCACTTCCGATTTACACAACATATAAAAATAATTCAGTATCGCGCCATTCAACGTTCAACAAGATCATTTTCGCCGATCATTTTTTAACACATGAGTAATGTTGTAGGCGCACTCTTTTCAAGAATGATCGATTTTACGAAGTTTGCCGATGCTTCATCTAAGTTGTGTCATACTATACTTACATATTTTATGGTATAATAAAAACTACAAAGGTGTCTACTTAATATTATATGTAATATTAAAATAGAAAGAGTTTTTTGTGACCTCCTGATGCCTTAACTGTACATCCAATCGTGATAAAATTCGGCATGCAGGTAGTTTGTAACCTGGATTAATATATAAGATACCTTTGTATCCTAGGGAAACATAAGATCCCTCGGAAATGTGGGTAACACCGCGGGGCGAAAGCAAATTTTCAATATTACAGTTTTTTGGTATCATCAAAACTAAACGATACCAAATTGAAATAAAATTGGCATAAATCTTTTTTTCGGTACAACACTTTTTAAAAGCTCGTGAAAATGGCGTAAAAATATTGTGTTTTGGTGTAAGTTATTGTTCAGAGGCTTTTAAACCTTACATAAAGATAATATTGTAATTTTTCTGATTTTATTTAAAGATTTTGGACATAAATATTTAATAAACCTTAGACTTTTTTATATTTTTTTTACTAGTAGTCAGAGTTTAATGTCACAAAAAAAGTTTTGTAATGTTTTTAACTCCGTCATAAAATACAGACAATATAACAAAAGTACTTTTAATAGCTATCTACATTCAAAGTCAACGTCAAAGTCATTTGTTTTTAGACCCTAGGATGTAAATTAAAGCTACCGGAGACTACTCAAGACTTTACAAATACTCAGCAAAGTGACATATTTCAAATAATACCTACATAATTTCGACTGAGTATATTAGGCCATTGAGAAGAATGTGAAGTGTTTTTATAACTCTTCCACGCATAAACTACTAAAAGGATTTTGGTGAAACTTGGCACACAGGTAGATCATACCCTGGACTGGAATAACATAATGGAGTCGATTCTGTTGTTTACGAACTAAAATAAATTTAATCTCACTATATCTCTTTCTAATAGTAAATATAAGAAAGGGATGCAAGATATTTTAGTCCTGTCAGTTTAATCCGATCACATATTTCAACGTGAATTTAAGCGCGATCTTTATTGGTCACGACTATTTACCCGTACATTACGACGGTATGGATTACACTGACAGCATTAAAAATGTTCTATCTTTTTTCAATAAGGTTAAAATGAAAGAGAGGTGACTTGTCTAATAATAGTTAAGTTCGTAAACAACAGAATCGGCACCAGTGGCTACTTTTTATCCCGTGAACACGGGTGGAACCGTGGGGGACAGCTAGTATTATAAATATGAAAGTTTGTGTGTGTGTTTGTTACAACTCCGTTCCATACTGGATTTGATTGAAACATTGATAGGTCTTATGGGGGATCGGCCAAAAAGCCCGCGAAATTCAAATTTTATTAGGTGTTTTTCAAATTGCAGCTCATGGTAATTATTTGTCAAAATGTGATTCGCGACACTGAGATATGGCTATAGATCTATATATGTATTCATTTTGCATTAAAAATATTATAGAACTGTACATTGGTTCCTGCGCGTTATTTATCGAAAAGGAACTAATGTATGGATTTAAATAGTTTAAAAAGCATCATGTATACATACAGGAATCAATTGGCATAATAATGAGGCGCAAATCACATTTTGACAAATATACGACCTATTACTGAGCTGCAATTTGAAAAAAACCTAATAAAATTTGAATTTCGCGGGCTATTGAAGCATAATTTTTATGCAAGTAAACAGTAGATACCTCAGAAACAAGGAGTAAACTAATAAAATAAATATTTGATTTACAAACAGACATTTCAAAATCTCTGCGAAGATAAGTTTTAAAACTCTATTACACAAGCTAAGCTCATCTTCAATTCCTGGTGTAATATTAGTGCACGTCGCTTCGCAGTAACTCGTATAATTTGGCTGCTCGCCCAACTGCCTCCAATTAAGGTTTTGCCGGAAAAAGTGACGTTTTTAATCCGTTCCGTTGGAACCCTGCCGGCGGTCCATGAGCTATAATGTTTGATGCTATAAACTGTCACAGATGGGCGTTATTGCATTCCGCCTATAAGATAGCCTGTTATGCCTAGCTGAGATAGGATAGGAGAGATTTCTGTTGTTTTTTCTGTACATTGGTTCTGTTGTTTAAGAACTTAACTAATATTAGACAAGTCACCTCTCTTTCATTTTAACCTTATTGAAAAAAGATAGAACATTTTTAATGCTGTCAAATCCATACCGTCGTAATGTACGGGTTAATAGTTGTGACCAATAAAGATCGCGCTTAAATTCACGTTGAAATGTGTGATCGGATTAAACTGACAGGACTAAAATATCTTGCATCCCTTTCTTATATTTACTATTAGAAAGAGATATAGTGAGATTAAATTTATTTTAGTTCGTAAACAACAGAATCGGCACCATTATAGGGCTTCTTCATCATTTTAACTATTTTTTTAATAATAAAAGTTGATTTATTACGCAATATAAATAGCTCAAAAATAAGCATGTACACTTAAACTATATAAAAAATATTGTATGTAAACTAAAGGTATACAAGTAAAACATAGGTATATTATATCCCACATTTTCAAAATTTTAACTGTATACTTTACATTTTTTTTTATACTATGTATAGGCCTGCGTTTGACCTAAATCTCACCGTGGGTAGTGATGATGTGGCCGATGGTGGTAAGCACACAAAGCCTAGAAGGGAACTGGCTCTCAAGTGCAGCTGTTGGAACACACCGGAAGGTGCTTGGCGACAGATTTTCAACTTGAGGGTGGTAGTCAGCCAGACGGGTAGGTACTACAAAGTACTCTATCTACCTATAATAATACATTCTGCAATAAACACAGTGTTTACCCAACATATAAACTAGTTATTCGTCCTCTGCTTTCACAGAACAACCCTGAAACTAAAACCTAGACGCAAAAATAGGCATAATTTACTAAAAGCCACCACATAAAAAATCACATGTGTAAAACGCTATCTCGATAGACGCGATCGGATTTTGCAGTTATAAAAAAAAATCTAACAGACCCGTCCGGAAAAGGCACAGTTTATGAAAACGAATCTACATCTGTAGGCTCGGGGATTTTTACGATATTCTCTGAACCAGACTTTGTGCTTTTATGCGCTTAATATTTTACCTTTGACCTTGCGGTTTTTATTTAAAACTGTATTCAGTAGTTAGTGAGTTTTTTTTTTAAACATTCGTGAATATTAAACAAGACGATTTTGGTAGGGTAAAATAGACCGAGAGGACATAGAAATATATCTTACTAGCTGTCCCCCGCGGTTTCACTCGCGTTCCCGGGATAAAAATATGTTATATAGCCTATATGTTATTTCAGGGTATGATCTATCTATTTGCCAAGTTTCATCCAAATCCGTAAAGTAGTTTTTGCGTGAAAGAGCAACAAACATACATACATACAAACTTTTACGTTTATAATATCAGTAGGATAATCATTATAGGATTTATAGATCATAGAGAGAATATTTTAGAATGGAAAACAACACTAAAATATATCTAAATAATTAAAAATATATAACATTACTCGAGTACTAAACTAGCTATCTCGGCCCATCACTACGTTTCTGATTGCAAGTTTTATCAGAAAACTGTCATAATTTCGTAATGGCAGTGCTGGGGCTCCTAAAATTTTGTAGGATTATTAATGATGTACATTTATCGCATCCACAGTATTCTGCCTAATATTACTTATGCTTAAGCTAAGCCGTGAAATTCAAATTTTATAATCTCTAATAGATCGTATGTTTTTCATGTGATTCCCGACAAGAATGGTAGTATATTTACTAATTAATAACAAAATAAATCATCAACATATTTCTTTAAATTTGAGGGATATACGACTATTTCATGTAAACGTGACTTTTTCTTTCCCTCAAATATATCTTGGAAAAATGTGTTAATGAATCCTTCAGTAAATATTACTACTATTCTTGTCGCGAATCACAAACTTACGACCTTATTACTAAGCTGCAATTAGCAAAAAATGTAATAAAATTTGAATTTCACGACTTACCTTGAGCATTCACGCGAAACATGCAAGTTTCCTCGTCCGTCAAATTTAACTGTGAATAAACCAATGAAACTTTTAAGACAAACTCGAACTCTCAACTAAGTTGTAGAACTTCTTGTCCCTTAGTAAATTAACACGCTGTAAACGTCTGTGCTAACTACCTCTCCCGTACCATGATATAAAAGGAATTAAGGAAGTCCTTAATGAGGACATTCATATACTGCTCTTCTCTGAATACTATAACACAATGTCGCTATCTGCCTCTGTCTGTTTCTCCTCTCACTTCTTCTAAACGACGCAACAGATTAATACGGTTTTCACTTTTTTCACACATTTTCTTGTACGTTTTGTCAAATAAATTTACTTTTTCCTTCCTTCTTGTTATTTTCGTTGTTTGCACCTATATACTGGTGTATTTCGACAGCTACACCTGTGATGATAGTCTGGTTCCATTCTACACTTTGTGTACCACCTTCAGACTCATCATTACTGACCACGCTGAGATTATGGTCAAACACAGGCCTACATAGAAAAAAAACAAGCTGCTCAAGAACGTTATGCTCCACCTCTCAAAATTATAATAGGATTTGCAATTTACACATTACCTTGCTTAAAACAAAGGCAAACAGGTGTTCAGTAAACGGTAATTGTCGATTTTACTGCCGGTTCTTCAAAGGTACAACAACAATGTGCATGGACCCTTTTCTCCGTGAAATTACGTAAAATTACTAACGACCTTCTTATCTGGCCTGAGTCCGGCCACATCTGCCCGCTTAATTACTGACCTCCCGTCTTATCTCCTCCTGGACAACCCCTTGCTGAAGTTATACGTTTTGCATAAAAGCTTTTTGAAATATGGACCGTGTCTGTGGTTTCATATCTCGAGTGAACTCACCAAAGTTATTATCTGTTCGTTTTATTTACCTCTTATCTTTTGTCTATGCTCTATTGTAAGAGTTGTCAGTTTGAAATTGGTGTTGGTTCTGTGAAAAAAAAAATTTCTGGTGACGTCCAATCATGGTAAAGGTTGTAGGTTCGAAATTCTAATTCTACAATGAGTTCTTTTTCATTGTAGGATTAGAATTTGATTGATTTCCAAGAAATACAGGTCCTAAATAAACATTGATGATCACCAAAAACTTTAATGGTACCTACCAAAATTCATCTCATATATTCACAAACCAGCTACCCATCTCACGGTTTCACCCGCGATTCCTGATTTTACCCCCTTAGGGGTTGAATTTTCAAGTGGATACCTACGTCATAATAACTATCTGTAGAACTTTCAGCCCCTCCTTCAGTGGTTTCAGTTGTGCGTTGATAGATCAGTCAGTCAGTCACGCTTTCCATTAATATATTTAAATTAAGATTATGATCTAATATAGTATTTTATATTATTCAGTGTAATACAATCTAAAATAGGTATAACAAACAATTTGACACGGTTAATTTCGTGTGATACCCTAACGCGAGGGTTTTATGTAAAAGGGACCCCATTATATTTGAATATCGACGGTATAAGCAGGTGGCACGAGAAGGGGTTGCTTATTATAACTTTGCTAAAGCCCGGCAGCGGTTCCCAAACTGTGCGTCGCGACGCCCCGGGGCGTCGTGGCACTTTCGCGTTGGCTTCTCTGACGTCTCTAGCGGGGATTGAACCGTTAGCTTGCGTTTCGTGTGCGTGTGGTTAGCGACTATAACAGCTCCAGTACCATTTTTTTTTATGTCAGTAAGTTGACAAGCAGGCAAGCGGTCCACCTGATGGTAAGTAACCACTTACCGTCACCTATTGCCACTGTGTTACCGACCTGTTACAATGCCGAGATGGTAATTACTGGCTCTCAGGTACAATTGTCGGAACACACCGGTAGGTGCTTGGCGATAGATTTTCAACTTGAGGGTGGTAGCCAGCCACGCGGGTACTATAAAGTACCCTACCACCGTGGTTTCCTCACGATGTTTTCCTTCACCGAAAGCTCAAGCTCATTGTAGGATTCGAACCCACGACTTTCGTGAAGGCGACGTCACTACCACTGAGCTATCATCGCCTTAAAATCGGTTCCATTCTGGATAAATGGGAATGAGGAATCACGGGCCACTCACCTAAAAGTACCTACTGGAGTATACGCTGCGGCGGCAAGACCGACCGCAGATGATCTCTGGCTTCGTAAGGGGTTGCCAGGTATAGTGTGCTGCATTTAATACCGAAAGGTAGGTATTGGTAGCCACTATAAAAAAATCTCAGTAGTCGAAGTGGGGAACTGTCCCAAGGTCGTCAAAAAAGTTACAACGTGCAAAGGGAGCCACAGTTTAAAAAAAGATTGGGAACCCTTACCATAGATTATTACTAGCTCAAAAAACATGGTAAAGTGTAAAAGTTTTACAGAATATTTCATACTAAGTACTACTAAGTATTATAAATGTGAAAGTTTGTAAGGATGTGAAGATATTTGTTACTCTTTCATGCAAAAACCACTGACAGGATTTTGGTGAAACTTGGCACATAGTTAATCATATCTTGGAATAGTATATAGGCTACTTTAACCTACCTATCTACCTACCTACTTGGTTAGTGCTGATTTTTTTCCGCCTACGCGTTAGCTTGGCCATCCAAAATTAGAAATCAAGTGAAAATGTCATTAACTCGGTTTTGACCTCAGACTGATAAAAAATTGACATGAACGTCAGTGAATGGACACAAATTAATCTCAGAGCAATGTCATATCATATGGATAATCTATGATTCAGTATATTATGTAGATTCAGATGATATTTATTGCAATTACATATGGCTAATTTTCATATCTCTCTGGCTACTGTCACCGGCATTAAGCTACAACGTAAATAGTATACAAGCTTCGAAGCTTCAATAAATCTCCATTTATGCCTATAAAAAGTCAAATGAAGTTATATTTATAAAGCAAGACGCAACGGCGACGCATTTTATATAATTTTCAATCCGCTTCCCTCATTAAAGGAAAACGCTGTAAAAGAAAAGTCGTTGGCAACCGATGTTTTTAATGCATTATCTTTAATGACACTCAATTCCAGATTAATTTTCGCATTTCGTTTTACTTTATTACTTCCGGAACTTTTCGCCGGTTGAAATTGACAGAAGACAAGTTTTAAGAAATAATTTATGTGCTTTCAAGTAGAACTCTGTTGGACGCACTTGGCTGACTTTCACTCTCAATTTGAAAATCTGTCGGTATATTTGAGTTATCTAGTTTTCTAGGCTTTATGTGCTTATCATTTTCAGCCACACAAATTAGGTACTATGGTGTGATTGTTCTAGGATAACTGATCTGTGATTTTGAAAGCGAGTCCAATGCTTGTTTGCCGACTCTATGAATATAATATAAAAACTTTTAACAAAAAATATAACCGACTTCAAAACACTAAAAAGCATAAAATAACCATGTAGGAACTCTAATCAACCTGACACTGTTTTGAAGTAAGCGGTACCATGATATTTTCCATGGAACATGAACTACACTTTCGCAAGGAAAAAAATTTTTAAGTACCTAGGTATAGTATGACACAACTTAGATGAAGCATCGGCAAACTTCGTAAAATCGATCGTTCTCGAAAAGAGTGCTCCTACAACATTACTCATATTGTGTTAAAAAATGATCGGCGAGAATGATCTTGTTGAACGTTGAATGGCGCGATACTGAATTATTTTTATTTGTTGTGTAAATCGGAAGTGAAGTGTACGAAAACGATTCGCCGATGCTACATCTAAGTTGTGTCATACTGTAGATACTAGAGCGCTTTCGCTCGGTTGATGTGTGGTTTATGTGCCATAGGTTAACAATGGGAGCGTGTTTAGCGAAACTTTCCGCGCGGTAACTTCGGCAGGTGTGGCGCTACACTTACGTAGTCCTTAGCACGGACAACACCGCTAATACCAAGCTCGCGCGATAAAATACAACAAATAAAGATCAAAATAAAGCAATGATTAAATTAATTCAAGTAAATTGACACAGGTATCTAAAATTTAATCGCCAGAAGGCTTTATAATTTCAACTACTTACACCAGATATTTCAGTGGAATGATTATTAAACTAATTTCTGGGTTGTAAATTCCCCCCGGGTTGTAAATGATCAAACAGACAACGCTGTTAAAGTAATAGCGAATCGTTATACTTAATGAAGTGAATCTCTAATTTCGCGTAATGAAATTGTAGTATTCATATTTTCCATTTTTCTGATTGGCAAGGTTTGGAAACCAGAAAAAATACCGGTTAATGTTATCATATGAATGAATAGTTTTGTTTTCTGACTTATACTAGAAAAATACAGGTAGTATTCCCCTTTACTTTACACCTTCAGGTTTATATATTTTTTTATGCATAATTCAATTTTCGTTTCGATCCTTGTGGAAATAACTGCATAGGTTACGGTTTTCAATAACGCTTTTTTATTTAGGTATTTCTCTTTGAACGAAATAATGTTAATAACATTTATTTACCGGTTATTTTAAAAAGAGATTTTGGGCGGTTTAAAAACCTTTCTTCTTTCCTACTGGAAAAAATAAGAATAATCCAACAATAATTGAAATATATAACAACGTAAAATCACACAAATACCTACGCACTCTCTGGATTACTATTTCATTGTACCAAAAAGAAACAATTTCAGTAATGTAGGCTGTGTTGTTTTGCAGCCCGTTTTTTCAGCGTAGAATCTTTTTGTTTACACAATCGGTGTTGCCAGATTAGATAAATCGATTGCTACTAAATACACATTTATATTTTTGTTAGGATTTAGCAAAATTGATGTTTTAATGGACAAATTTTTATATAGGTATTACTTACTAGTCTATATCCTTCTCCATACATGGCTCCATAATTGGCTATCTGTGTGCTAAATATCATAGCGATCGGTTCAGTGGTTTATACGTGAAAACGTAACAAACAAACTCACTTTTGCATTTAAAATATTAGTAAGGATTAGTCTATAGAGCCAAAAGTGCTTTTATGGGCAGCAACATAAGGACTTTATTCCCTTACTCCAATATACCTATCTTCCGAACTGTGTCATGTCAACTATACGTCCGTAATTCCGCCCGTATGACTTGGAAACTATCACAAGTTTGTTCAAAGATGATCCATGATGCAGTTTGATATCCTATCTTGCTTAGTTTCACAATAGCTCATAGACACAACTTAGATGGAGCATCGGCAAAATTCGTAAAATCGATTAATCCCGAAAAGAGTGCGCCTAGAACATTACCCATGGATATTAGTACTTTAGGCGAAAATGATCTTGTTGAACGTTGAATGGCGCGATAACGAATCGAAATTTAAGTGTAGATATACGATTTGCCGATGCTATATCTAAGTTGTGTCATACTGTATCAATGTTTTGGTTCAATTCAAAGACCTTCAAAAGTTACCAAAAATAAATTCAATTTCTTGGTAAACAAATCAGGTATTATTGGTTTTTTATTCACTGGTAACATTATACAATATTTGTTGAGTTGTGATACTCGACCTATATTTGAATGTTGCCACTAGGTAACAAGGTAATATTGACACAGGGATATATAGCAATTTGTAGGTACTTGACACATCTTTGGAGCAAGTTTATTGCTATCCTGATTTTTCCCATTCCCATTTCCCGTGAATACCAAAAAAATGTTTCTAAGTTTTGGCGTTTACCTTAAATTTTCATCGTAAACGCCCGATATAATTTACCAGATCGTTTTTAGTCGGTGAACAAAAAACGATCCGGTCGACTTAAGTCCAAAAAAATATATTTCAAGCCATCGTTCTTTATACTACAGACTAACATACTTACTATCTCATTTTATATACCTAGTAGATACAGAATCTGAAAGCCAATTCCAAGGTAGTCTAGGATTTTCGTGGAAACTCTTGATGCGGTCGACCGACTTTGGTCACCTAACCTTATTCTATTACATCGGTAAATAACATCGATTAGGATTTATTATTCCAGCGAGGCAATCACGTAACTGTGTTGCAATGAGTTTCAATCGATTTCCATAAGCAATAAAGCACTGTAATTATGGAATTACCAAAACGTAAAAAGTTAGCAGAAAATTTATATATTTTACTAGTTTAATCAAAAGTGGATTGAAACTGACTGCAACAAAGTTACGTGATTACTCCCCAGATCTTATAGGTTCTTACAGGTTGTATAATAATCTATATCTATACTAATAATAGAGCTGAAGAGTTTGTTTGTTTGAACGCGCTAATCTCCGGAGTTATGGGTCCGATTTAAAAAAATATTTCACTAATTGGCTACTATATTATATTATACTAGAGTAAATCGTGGGGAACAGCTAGTGAATTATAAATATGCCTATAATACATTTTTTTTCTATCAATGTGCCTATAATACTTTTTTTTTCGCAATTTTAGAGTTGGTCCCACAATAAAAGTTATTTGTATTGATAAGTAGAAGCACTGCCTGTATAGCTCTTCACGATTTTTTTTCGCCTTTCTGTTGATTCTAATCGAATCGGGTTTTCAAAATCTTTGTATATTTCTCACCGAAAAGTTTAGTCTCACCTAGTTCCTTCATCACACTGACTACAGGACTCTAGGTACACTAAGCCAGTCCGGACATTGCTGATTATTCTTCCGAAAAGATTGATGCGGATATCCTGTCCTAAACTTTCCTTAAATCTCAAAATACAATTTCAACCCCAATTTCAGAGAACACAGATTGTTAAGATCGCAACTCCTAAAAACAATCACAATTTAAGTGAAAACTTTTTACAAAGGAAAATGTTTTTCGGTTGTTGTCGAGAAAACAAAGAAGCAATCCTTCAATCTGTGAAGGAACGCTTTTATAATAAAAGACACGATAATACCCCACTCGAAAGTTTTGGGAGAAAAATAGGTTTAAAACCCACATTATATTTCGTCGCTTCATTCTTCAGATACAATTAACAAGGTAGTCCTTTTATCCTACAGGCACTATTCGCACGTTTAGAGAATCGATTTTTAATCGATACTGCTTCTTTTTTTTTTTTTTTTTGTCTATTGTTCGTTCCCACCTCCGGCGAGCTGTCATTTGTTACCTCATTCTTTTTCCGAGCGAGGCAACGTTCGCACGTGCCTAGCAAAGTGTACGAAATAGATAAATAGTTGAACGCCATTCTGTTCCCATCATGCCGAAAAGAAAAAACGAAGAAAAGATTAGACAATTTCGTAACAAGATTAAAAAACTCGAGGCGCAACAGCGCAAATATAATAGGATCGTGTACTCATCAGAAGAATCTGACCAATCAGGTTAGTACCTACTTAACTATTACTCGGTGATATCAAAAGTTGAATTGCTCGATCGTTACGCCTGGAGGTTGACCGTGTGTCATCACGAAGGTAATACTTTCCCCTAGAGGTTAACCGTGTGTTAACACGTGGGAGTATTGTAATCATTCGAAGGATGATTGCGTCTTTACCTTAATTTATAATGCCAGGAGGTGGATCGTGTATCCTCACGAAGGCAACGTTATTACACAATTTATCTAGGCCGAATACTTATATATTCTTTGCCGTATATTTTTTCTCCATCTACCCTCAGTAATATTCATTAATTTACTGTCTGTTTTTAGACAACGAGAATTTTGAGCCAAATCCAGAATCGTTGGAACCTGTAAATCAGGACGACATTGTTAATGATCTGGAGAAAGATGAGAGCGGCGAAGAACCAGCCTCAATGCCGGCCCCAGAACTGGCCGCCCCAGAACTAGCCGCCCCAGAGTTGGATCCAGACGCCCTCTCCGCCTTAGGGGAGGCCACGGTAGAGGTTCCCAAATTCGGCCCAAAAATTCATGATAATCTTTCACTCCTGTGGTTACCGTTATTAAAAAAGGGTTTAAACAAAGATCTCAAAGAAAAACTTATTAAAGAGTACCTAATCCCTGAAAATTGTTCATTACTGCAAGCGCCAAAATTGAATCCCGAAATTTTGGCGGCTGTAGCAGAGGGCACCCGTACTCGGGACAAGAGAATAGAGGCAGTGCAACAACAATTAGGTCAGGGTATAGCCGCTCTTAATAAAGGCTTAGAATTGCTTTTAGACGATGGCAAAGACAAGCTTCAAGCCATAAAATTTCTGAGCGATAGTTGTCGCATATTATGCGATCTGCATCAAGCGGAAACTGAACAAAGAAGGAAGCTCATTACACCAGGATTGGATAAGGCCTTCTTAAACATAATGCAAGAGGTGGACCGTGACGACCTGCTTTTCGGAAATAAGCTTTCCGAAAAAATAAAAGCCACAAAAGTGATTGAAAAACAAGGCTTGCAGTTAAAAAAGCTTCCACCGAACCCTAAAACACCATCCACGTCTATGTCCACATCTACAAACTATCGGCAATATCAACCATCGACGAGCCGCTTCCGTCAGCAGGGAAACTGGACGGGCCCCCCTCGCTTCCCGGCGAACAGGGGAGGGAGAGGGGGGCAGAGAGGCAGGAGTGCTTCAACGGGTCGGAGGTCTCAATCAGCAGGCCCTGCCCAGCAGAAACAACCTACCCAGAGCAAGCAGCCGCGTGCGCCGGCCCAGCAGTAAAGGTACATGCAGGAAGAATCCAACATTTTTACAAATGTTGGTTACACATTACTAATAATTCTGAGATACTTAAGTGGGTATCAGACGGTTATTGTATACCATTTTGTAAGAAAGTAAAACAAGTTTCTTCTCCGACGAACTTGCTCTCTGGTTCTGATCGTGGGGAAATGTTAGAGTCAATTAATAAATTACTAGACCTCAGAGCTATATCTCCATGCAATAGATCTAAAAATGATTTCTGTTCTAGTATATTTTTAGCCCCTAAACCTAATGGGATGAAACGATTTATTTTAAACCTCAAAGCCCTGAATAAATTTGTGTATACAACCCATTTTAAAATGGAGGACCATAGGACCGCAGCTAGACTAGTACCTAGAGCTGGTTTCATGGCAAATATAGACTTAAAAGAGGCCTACCTTTTAGTACCTATAGTTAAAGCACATCGTAAATACTTACGTTTTGAATTTGACGGCATTTTTTATGAATTTAACGCTATGCCTTACGGCCTTTCCGTGGCGCCTAGGGTTTTTACAAAGCTAATGAAAGAAGTCATGAATTATTTGCGTAATGAGGGCTATATATCGGTTATATATCTCGACGATATCTTATCTATAGGTAATACGTATATAGAATGCAGAGACAACGTCAACAAAACCCTTGATTTGCTTCAATGTCTTGGTTTTGTTATTAATTATAATAAAAGTAACCTCGAACCCCGACAGGTCTGTGGGTTTCTTGGTTTTATTTATAATACAGTAGATATGTCTTTAAGTCTACCGAAAGAAAAACGTAAGGGTATTCTGAATTTAGTTAATAAATTTACCACACTACCCAAATGTTCCATCAGAGAACTATCACAATTCATTGGGGTGCTTACTGCTGCTTGCCCAGCAGTAAAGTACGGTTGGTTATATACAAAAACCCTCGAACGCCAGAAGTACTTAGCGCTTAAAAGATATGAAGATTTTGAAGCAAAAATTAAGTTAACAGACGTTATTTTACCTGATTTATATTGGTGGAAACAAAACATATTGTCAACTAAAAACCTTTTAAGACCAGACAAAACATTTGAATTGGAAATATTCACTGACGCTTCAAAAACCGGTTGGGGCGGTTTTTGCAATGGGAAAAGAGCAAGCGGGGGATGGAAAATTGATGAATTATCCTTCCACATCAACCGTTTGGAATTATTGGCTGTTTTTCTAGGCTTAAAATGTTTTGCAAGTACACGTTCTAATTGCTCAATTTTGATACGCGTTGACAATACAACGGCCTTATGCTATATAAATCGCATGGGTGGGATTCGCTTTCCTCATTTAAATTATTTGGCGAAAGAAATTTGGCAGTGGTGCGAGACGAGAAAGATTTCTGTGTTTGCATCATATATTAACACACGTGAAAATATAGAAGCTGATCGAGAATCACGAAAAACTAACGTGGATACAGAATGGGAACTATCAGATTGGGCATTCCAAAAGATAGTAAAAATTTTGGGTAACCCACAAATCGATCTATTTGCATCCCGGACTAATGCCAAATGCTGCCAATACATTTCGTGGAAACCAGATCCCGACGCAATGTTAATTGACGCTTTCACAATTAGCTGGCATTCAGTTTTTTTCTACGCATTTCCACCGTTTGCTCTTATTCTAAAATGCTTGAGAAAAATCATTACCGACAAGGCCACTGGCATTTTAGTCTTCCCGTACTGGCCCGGGCAAGCTTGGTTCCCTCTTCTCAAAAGAATGGTCATATCTAATATCGTTATACTTGGACCTAAACGGGATCTTTTGCGTTCAAATTACAGATCGTGTCACCGGCTCCATCAAAGCCTTTCCCTGGGGGCCGCGACGCTCTCCGGGAAGCATTTATTAGACTAAATACCCCCGAAATAGCACTGGATTTGATGTTGGCATCAATTTCGGACAACACGATGAAGCAATATTCAGTCACCTACAAATTGTGGTGGTCATTTTGCTCAGAAAACTCAGTCAATACCTTTGAAGCTCCACTTTCAGCAGTAATGACATTCCTTGTTGACCTTTTTAATAAAGGTGCCTCCTATAGTACCCTTAATAGTCACCGATCTGCCCTATCGTTATTTCTTGGAAATAATATCGGAGCAGACGAACGTATTAAACGTCTATTAAAAGCCATTTACAGACAAAGACCATCCCATCCCAAGTATACCACGACATGGGATCCAAAAATAGTACTCGACCACATTTCCACATGGTACCCGAATACCGACCTAAGCTTGGTTAAACTCACAAAAAAATTATCAATTTTATTAGCATTGTGTACATCTCACAGAGTACAAACATTATCAGTTATAAAGGTTACCAACATTAATAAGACCCCCTCAGGTATAAAGATCTCAATATCCGACATAATTAAGACCTCAGCAGCTAACCGTGAGCAGCCTGTACTCTTTTTACCCTATTTCATGGACAACCCAAGCATATGCCCTGCAAAGACACTGGAAGACTATCTGCTTGTAACAACAGAGTTACGAACCGAAGGTACGGATAATCTGTTTTTGAGCTATAGGAAACCTTTTAAAAAGGTATCCTCACAAACAATAAGTAGGTGGTTAAAGCAGACTCTTGCAGAGAGCGGCGTTGACGTCTCAGTATTTAGTGCACATAGCACTCGTCACGCCTCCACCTCAGCAGCGGCCTCCGCAGGAGTCTGCATTGACACCATAAGAAAGACAGCCGGCTGGACCAGCTCATCCTTGACGTTTATTCGGTTTTATAACCGTCCAATAGTAGATGAAGGATTATATGCTCGATCTGTTTGTGGGATGAATAATGAGGTAAATTAAATAGAAATGATTGTTTTGTTATCATCATTTATTTAATATCTACTCAATTAGAAGTTAGTATATAATAAGAATACGAATGTATAAAAACACTCACCTGTGTGTTCTTTTATTTATTTTTTGTTAGTTAACTGATTACTTGAGTATTAGTTCATTAAAAAGGGTTGATCATAATTTGCATTAAGTTTTTCTATTTCCTATATTTGAATGTTTTTCTGTGGCTACCACATAAAAATTTACACCTATCATCTCTGAACATCTACCTTGTTAATTGTATCTGAAGAATGAAGCGACGAAATATAATATAAGATCAAATGAACTTCAAGTGAAGTTCGATCATTATTATATGAGTCGCTTCATTCGAAGATACAATGTTCCCACCCACCCACAACCAAATTGAAAAACTTCTGATGCTATCTCTAAACATGAATGAGGTAACAAATGACAGCTCGCCGGAGGTGGGAACGAACAATAGACAAAAAAAAAAAAAAAAAGAAGCAGTATCGATTAAAAATCGATTCTCTAAACGTGCGAATAGTGCCTGTAGGATAAAAGGACTACCTTGTTAATTGTATCTTCGAATGAAGCGACTCATATAATAATGATCGAACTTCACTTGAAGTTCATTTGATCTTATATTATAGCGCACATTTTCTTTTTATAATTTTATATGTAGGTATACCCACTACCCAGTGACGCCCAATGAAGACGAATCGAACGAACATAGGAACGTATATACAGTAGTTTTTTGACTTTGCCGCAGTCGGGTAAAAAGCAATAATTGCAAATTATGCGCTATGGAATTGTCAAATACGAAATATCAGTTTGTAAAAAGTTATGTTGCAAGTTCCTTATCAAACTGTATCATTTTGATTTTCTTTTCAGTATTGGTGACAGAAAAATATCGTTTATTTCCAAGAAATATAGGCCCTAAATGAACATTTATGATCACCAATAACTTAAATAGTACACACGGCCACAGATCAAGCTACACCTTTTTGTTGCAAAATAGCTCCGATTACAACCGCATAAGGTGTCGCAGTGTTTACCTTGACTTGTGGTCGTCCGTACCAAAATTAATCTCGTATACTCACAAACTAGCTTTCCGCTTTTGAATTTTCAAAAATCCTTTCTTAGCAGATGCCTATGTCATAATAGCTCGCCGTATGCCATTTAGCCCGTTCCGTCTGGTTTATTAAGGTCGTGGTCGTATCTTACGATATAAATATCTCATAGCGCTGCAGCGCTTTAAGAGAAGCTTCTAACAAAGTTGTGACAAGGCGTCGAAACTCTGGAGATCTGTGAATCGATGACATTTGTTTAGCTATGTATGTAGAGCGACAGGTGGGGAAAACATTTTGATAAGTCGAACACTTTTTACAAAGTAATCTGGTAAGAATAATTTATTAGAAGAGGTATAAATACCTAGGTTGATGGATTAATAGATTTATTATGCCAACTAGCGACCCGCCCCGGCTACACACGGTTTTCTAGACTTTTCTGTACATAATATGTATGTATTATACATATAAACCTTCCTTTTGAATCACTCTATCGATTTTTATACTATATACTAGCGACCCGCCCCGGCTTCGCCCGTTTTTTCTCTACTATATTATGCATGCATTATACATATAAAAACCTTCCTCTTGAATCACTGTATCTATTAAAAAAACCGCATCAAAATCCGTTTCGTAATTTTAAAGATCTAAGCATACATAGGGACAGACAGACGGGAAGCGACTTTGTTTTATACTATGTAGTGATAAAGAAAAGTTTTTTTAATGGTGAGTGCTTCAGAGTAAAGGTGCTGTCTAGACATACCCCTAGGTAACCGTACAAACCTAGCTTTGTAAAATGCAAATAAGGCGATGATAGCGTTAGTGACGTCAAATGCCGTGACAAAAATCGTACATTCGAATCCTGCAATGAGCTTGAGCCTTTGAAGGAAATCGTTTGGAAATCGTAGCACGGTGAAAGGGCTCTTTGTAGTAGCCGCAGTTCTGGCTGCGACCTTCGGACCATGGTATGATTTTGGTCAAACACAGGCCTAGTAAATTAGCAAGCTGATTACCAATACTTTTGGTAAAATACATGCCTGTCCTGTCATGAGAGGTTATTTTTAATAAACAAGTATTTATTTATAGCACTTTTATAACTACAGATATAACTTTTAGTAATCTAGGTACATAAATAAATTAAAACTAAATTGAAATTAAACTAAAATACGAACCATACCTACAATGTAAATTACTATAAATAAAAACCACGTATAAATCGCCGCCTGCAGGCAGGTTTCCCAAAAAGCTGGCGACGTTGCCTCGTTGAATTGCGAGGCTAATCTACCGGAATCTTTTTACAGACTAAAAATATCTCACGTAGCATTTTCTTATATTTTCCACCAATCGACAACTTTACGTACAACCGACCAAGTTCAAAAGTACATGGTAAGTCGTAAAATGGCGAACTTTCAAGTAACTTTTCGATTCGACAATCGCATGAAACTTTTCGATTGCACTTTTGACATTTCTAAAAGAAAGTTTATTCTGTTGCTACAATGTAGTGTGAGATTTATCTAGGTTCGTAGCAGTGTCTAGATCTAACTTTAAACGCGAAAAGCGAACACTATGAAACGCGAAGAAGTGACATGACGATGCGTTTGAATTTATTTCAGGAATCCAATACTTTTATCTTGTATTCATATAGAGAGATATAGAGACATACATTTGAAATAAGTTAAAATATAATTAAGTTTTTTTTTAAGGACAAGCTTCATCATTCAGCTCCATCATCAGACCATCTCAATTACACCATTATTATTGTGTTGTCGTCAGATTTACATATTATGTGTACCAAATTTTAGATCAATTGAACACCGTGAAGTGGTTTAAAATTTACTTGCAAGTTTCGACCTAACTAACACTAAAATAATAGGACAATTTTGCATTGAGAAATTCGCAAATTTTAAGTGCTAAACTTCAATCTAGATATCTGTACTTTAGTAAGATATAAGAGGCCATTATATTATATCCTTAAAAGGGATATTCTATTCAACAAAGTTTAAGCTAGATAACCCCCTACGCTCTGTAGTCTCAAAAGATCAGCGTGCTAAATTACCTAACTCGTTTAACGAACTATGGCGTGTCTTTGAGAGGATTTACTAGAGAGCTCATACGTCAAAGAACCAAAGGATTTTATGTAGAAAGGGAACCTAACTAGATAAAAGTACGATAGTTAGACAATATTTTACGCTAGCTGTTCCCCGCCGTTTCACCCGCGTTCCCGGAATCAGATTCAGAGTTGCGTCAATGAAATCAAAACACTGAGGACACAATTTTTTTTTTTTTATTACTTCCATTCGTTTGTACTCGGTTCGTACTGGACCGTAAATCGTTATATTCAACTTGTTACCTCCACGCGTTACTAAGAAAAAGGGTTGATACACATCAGATAGACTGTCAACGAAGTAAACTTTTATGGGTTATTTTTTCCTTTTGAGTAACGGAGCCTTGAAACACACTATTATCAGCACAAGGCTGCCTGTCCACTGAAGCGGAGCGGACTAACAGCATCTTTTATAAATCACATGATCACATCTCGTCATTTTTGTGCAATTATATTGGTAAAATTTACATACATTGTGAATTTTATTAATAAATAAATTAATAAAATTTTCCTAGCTCCATTCCACTCCAGTGGGCAGGCAGCCTAAGAATTACCCTCTTAAACATGATATAAAATGATTGGATATGTCAATAAACTGTCGTAACTCCTGTAGAGAAGTATGAACTCAATATATTTGCAAATGGATCAGTATTTATGCAGACTCCTCGACATGAGCGTAGTTTCTCTCGGTATTATTTGATATGAACGTGTTTTATGGTTCTCATATAACGGTGTCCTGGAACTTTGTGACATGGATTTTATTTAATACTAGCCGTTTCCTGCGGTTTCACCCGGGTGCCTGTAAAAGTAGACTATAGCACTCGGAGATTATGTAGCTTCCTATTATTGAAAGAATTTTTTGAATCGAACCAGTAACTCCGGAGATTATCGCCTACATCCAAACTAAAACTTTGCCTGTTTATATAATAGCTGTTCCTCGCGGCTTCACTCGCGTTCCCGGGATAGAAAGTATGGTATACAAATTGGAGATGATGTAGCTTCTTATTAGTGAAATAATTTTTCGAATCGGACCAGTAACTCCGGAGATTAGCGAGTTCAAACAAACAAACTCTTTAGCATAGATATTAGTATAGATTAGTGTATATGTAGTCTAGATTTGTTCCCCGGTTTAGCCTGGCTTTGGAGGGTTCTTATTAGTTAGGGTGTGAAAAGATTTCCCGCCTAGTTGGCTACCACCCTCAAGTTGAATATCTGTCGTCAAGCACCAACTAGTGTTCGGACATCTGCACTTAAGAGCCCTATTTAGACTTCGTATCCTTACCATTTTCACTGACCACGGTGAGATTGGATCAAACACAAATATAATATGTAGATACATAACTAACTGACTAAGGCATGACCTTGCAGAAATCCATTATAAGATTAGATGGAAGACAAATATTTAGCAACTAATTCCGCTGGATATATCCTTCTCTGTCAAGTCCAAAAACAAGGGAACTTAACTTCACTTTACTTAAGTTCGTCGAGTAGTCGACAGTGGGTCTACTACGTCCTGATGATGCTTCGTGAAGAAGCGAAACACGTGTCGATTTCCTGTTAAGTTCCCTTGTTTTTGGACTTGATAGAGAAGGATATATCCAGCGGAATTAGTTACTAAAATATTTGTCTTCCATCTAATCTTATGTAGATACATAGTAAAAAAAAATGCAGGCTCGGTAAAACGCGAGTAGTAATAGTAATACCGTACAGATGCTCCTGGTGTGGCTAATAACCGCTTGCCATCATGTAGGCTGTATCCTTAAGTGCCACATTAATTTGTTAAAAAAATCAGTTGTTATTATCGTATTTTATACTAGTTTCAATATTTTTTGTGTAATATATACCTACCTTATTAATTTCATTTAAATGCGATTGTGTAACTGTCTCGTAATGGGATTCCGATAGCGATAGCTCTCGTAATCGTATTTTATTTTTGGTATTGTCATCGGAAGCAAGTTACACAATTGCCCTGCAGTGCCTACTCGCAAACATTTACTATAGAAACATTCAAATTTATCATCTTACAAAGATTTAAAAACTTTGTTAAATAATAAGTTGGTAAAACTTTATTTTTCTTTTCACAGATTTAACAATTGCTGTCAACATATCAAGTTAAATAAAATGGTAAGTTTTTTAAGAAATCTAATTTGAATATAAACCATATTTTATTAAAAGAAACCTAGTAAGTAAATATTGGGAAAGACGGTCGGTAACAGGTGTTTGAAATACTTTAAAAACCAATTTATAAATCTTGGGGCGACTTTAGGTATATTTTCGTATTTAATATCAAACAAATATTTTACAGAGTATTTGTGATCAGCGGTTACATTTAATGAACGCGATTCTTTAAAAACAAGCTTTAATCAGTTCAGTAGGTATTTTTGTCACATTCACAGCTTCATAGTATTGTTTCGGATAGCATTTCATTAAAAAATGTGGATCTGATCATTTATTATTAACACTGGCCTCAATTCTGTTGGTTATTTAACAAATTTAATTTCACTATATCTCTTTCTAACAAACAATATAAGAAAGAGATGTACGATATTTTAGTCCTGTCAAATTAGTCCGATTACTTATTTTAACGTGAATTTAAGCGCGATCCATAATGGTCACGACGGACTAATCTAACAGCAAAAATGTTGCCATCTTTTTTCAATAAAGCTTAAATGAAAGAGAGGTGACATATATTTTGAAAATGTTGAATTTGTAAACAATAGAAACAACACCACTGTCTAATAGCATATTATTTTCCGATAAACATCTTACGTCTTTCCTATTTGGAGTTTAAAGCTTTAAATATTCACAGTGCAAGCTCGACAGTTTTCGATGATCGTAAAACGGTCTAGACGTCGCACTCGATCGAGTTTATGACACTTTTATAATACAGCGATATTATGTGGCTGTTAATATTTGCATGTCAAATATTGTCTTGCAATATGTAGCATCATCTGTTGTAGAATATTTACTTAGAACTCATTTTTAAAGTGCTTAAAATTGCCAAAATTCGCGAGTATTTATTAGATTATTCAGATTGCGAGTACCTAAAGGTTTTTAGATATATATATATATATATAATAAGATAGATATCTCTTAATATATCAAGTTTGACTAATCTATACTTGTTGTTTCTATGTACCTAGTTTCATCCAGTACGTTCAGTAGTTTTTGCGTGAAAGAGTAACAAACATTTTCACATATATACAAACATTCACCTTTATAATATTATAGTTAGGATAGGATTAGATATACTATTATATAAATGTTAAAGTACTCTTTCTTATTACTTTTTCATAAAAAAAACTACTGAACGGATTTTGATGAAACACGGCACACAGATAAATCATATTACCCTGGAATTATATATAGGCTGCTTTATATATAGGCGTATTACGTGCTCACCCTTATCGCAGAAACAAGAAATATTAATATTAAAATTTTGTAATCCAACAATTTGCATTACAAATTAAATGTAATATAATTTACATTAGAAATACAAGAACAGATTGATTCCCCGCTGCGGTAGAGATTTACAAAACGGAAAAAGAAAAATTTCAATATAAAGTGGAAATTAGATGGAATTATGCTTAATTCATTGTTTTACATGAATAATGTATGTTTTTCAAAATGGCAGTGCTAGTTAAAAAGTTAAAACACGATTCATTTTCAAGTTTTCCTCGTATTTTAAAACTTGCTACATATTCTGTAATGTAGAGCAGAGCAGAGAGATGAGAAAAGAAAAAAAAACATTTACGTCACATCCAGATTAAACAAAAAAATACAACTTGACTGTTTATGTATAGGCTACTTTTTATTTTGTACAGATAGTATCATAGATTTAAAAGTGTATAATAATATGATTCTTTATGTAAATGTCTCCATTGCCCGCTCTATTCCTGTAATAATTTAATATCTTTGTTTGACAGCAAATTATAAAAAAAACCGGCCATGTGCGAGTCGGACTTGCGCATGAAGGTTCCGTACCATTATCTATAAAAACGGCAAAAAAATCACGTCTGTTGTATGAGAGCCCCCTTAAATATTTATTTTATTCTGTTTTTTAGTACCTACATCATCTGTGAAAATTTCAACAAAGTATCACGGTTCATGAGATACAGCCTGGTGACAGTCGGACAGACAGCGGAGTCCTAGTAGGATCCCGTTTTACCCTTTGGGTACGGAACCCTAAAAAAAACTAACAAAGACAGCGCAGGGACTCACAATTTTATGAAATATTCAAACTCAGTTGATGTAAGCAAATTCCAAGTAAACCAGTCGTTTGGTAGGAAGTAGTCTCTTGCATATTTCATTCGTGTGCCGACATAACTCGCTCTACGTGATAGGGCTGCCACGTTCCCAATATGAATTTTCATAATTTATTTTGCTAGTAAAAGGACGGGTAAACTTGGTAGATATGTATTGAGTTAGGGTTTTATTGTTTTTGTGTAGTCTTACAAATTGGGATTTTGGTTCCAATAAATTTTTGTTTCACTTTTTTCATGAGGCAGACATAGATTTAACGATGTTTTCTTTTATTAGAAGAACTAAAACATTCTTTTTTAAACTCCGAAGATGGCGTTAAAAATCGAACCACCTCGAAGCTACTTTTTAGTTTAATTTAAAATAAGTGACAACCCTACTTTTAAAAGAGAGCTATAAATCAAATTATTTTTTCTTTCATAATTAATTCGAATTTAATAATAAAGGAAATTGTTCATTCTTTAGTGGACGTGAGAATTTACTTTACGTTTATCTCATGATCTGACTCAAAAAATGTTGTAAACGTTACTTAAAATATAGGTTTTTAAATAGTTATGGACGGTTTTTATGTTAGTTTTTTAAGTACCTACTAAATTACTAGTAATAAAATACTAAATTACTACTTAGTACTAATACTCGTATAAAATGTAGTTGATGATACAGTATGACACAACTTAAATTTAGCATTGGCAAATTGTATATCTACCCTTAACTTCCGATTTACACAACTAATAAAAATCATTCACTATCGCGCCATTCAACGTTCGACAAGATCATTTTCGCCTGCGGGCCTAGCATGACCACGCGTCGTAGATATACGATAAAAGATATCGTAACATATCAATACCAATATACTTACCGATATCGCGAGCATGACCGATGTAGCGACACGATATGATAAAATTTATCACGTGATATGATATGATACGCTTCGCGATATGGAATAACAGTGCTGCCAATGTAATAGGATAATTTCTCAATCATCATTAATTTTCCACTCATTCTTTTTTTTTTCTACTTTTACCTCTTTTTTGAAGTCCTGCGGGCCTAGCATGACCACGCGTCGTAGATATACGATAAAAGATATCATATCATATCAATATCAATATATTTACCGATTTCGCGAGCATGAACGATGTAGCGACACGATATGATAAATAACATCTTAACATTTTTTTTCACTTAGACAACAATCATAAAAGCATGTTAATTCTTACCTTTTCACAATAATCATAAATGTTTAATTGAACTCTCGTTAAACACCACAATAATATTATAATATCAATTGATGAACAATTATGAGAACAATGGACGATTGGACGCCCTATCACATGTAATCCCTACGTACTACGGTGCTTGCTTGACGATAATTTTCAAGCGTATACACGGTATCCACGCATATCACGCACTCTAAACCTCGTCGATAAAATATCACGACTAAATGTCAAAAATCGATATTTTTATCGTTTTATATCTACAAATAATTGGTCATGCTCGACTTTTCGATAAATAACTGACTGTCGTGCTCGCTCTTCTTTCTATCGTAACGTATCATAACTCGATGACGTCACTGGCACGGTTATGCTCGCTGTTTCGATAAAAATTCAACATGGCGGCGATATTTATCATATTTTAACAGTTGGTGTCGATAAATCGCGTTATCATATTATCGTGTTTTGGTGGGCATGCTAGCTCCGCAGAAAGTGATATTGTAATATGAGGTAACCCCCTCCCGGTTACCAATCCAATTCCATTAAATTAATGGTATGTTGTGTATGCAGTCTTCATTTACTGCTACCGTTTATTGATAGACTGCATCATTTCTAATTCATGTCTAAAATAGGAGCAATTCAATTCAGTAGACTATTCAGTCGGTTCGTCCGAATCGGAAGCGAGCAGCTAAGAATAAACTAAAATAATAATAAGTAATCATATAAATTGCAATAGATGAATGCTGAATGATGTACAATTATTCCATTAGTAAGTAATTTGGCAAGTATTTTAAGGCGATGATAGCTCAATGGTAGTGACGTCGGATGCCGAGACGAAGGTCCCGGGTTCGAATCCTACAATGAGCTTGAGCTTTCAGTGAAGGAAAACATCGTGAGGAAACCATAGCACGGTGGTAGGGTACTTTGTAGTATCCGCCTGGCTGGCTACCACCCTCAAGTTGAAAATCTGTCGCCAAGCACGTGTGCTCCGACAAAGCAAGTGTTCCGACAGCTGCACTTGAGAGCCAGTTCCCTTCTAGGCTTTGTGTGCTTACCATCATCGGCCACATCTTCACTGACCACGGTGAGATTGTGGTCAAACACAGGCCTATACATAGTAAAAAAAAAAAGTATATTTTATATTATTATAGCTTATCATAATAACTTATGAGCTTTCATCTATAAGACTACTGGTCACTCACACACTCACGCATAACCTAGGTAATTAAGACTAACACATACATGCAAAGAAAAAACAATTTAGTTTTAGTGTAGATTTCTTAAATCGCTCTAAAAATCGTAGTCTGTCTTAATTTGTGACTGCCTCAAGCCACGTCCGTATTATGGTTCTGCCTAGTTTTTCGAACCGTTGCAAAACCTTGATAGTGGCAACACTGAAGGGAGGGGAAACCCTTCAGTGTTTGAGAAAAAGTGTTAAAACTGTCAATGAGTAGCATTTTTGTGGATGGAAGGATAAAAACCTATGAGATTGTAGGAAAAGAGGCTTAATTTGTTTGATATTTCGAATTCTTGTCTCAAGGATTTGGCGCCCCCATGAAACTGCCGCGGCAAGTGCCCCCGTTTGCCCCCCCTTAGATCCGGGGCTCGAGAGAGTTTAAGTGGAATTGAAGATTAGAACTGCAAATTTGACTTTTTTATGTATGGGAAAATACCTAAACATTGAATTAGAAAATGTCATAGAACAAAAAGAATAAAAGTAGTCCTTCTTTATGAATCAAACTCACCTTTATGAGGTTTTGCGATAGTTACCAGTGACACTGTATAATTGCTGTTTTCTCAGACTCAAACACCTCAGATAACGTTCAAAAGATGCCTACTACAGATTTAAATGAGATACAGAAGTTTGCAACAGTAATAATTACTTTGTGGAGCTAATTTATGAATTCATGTTTTTACGTTCTCTTCGCTTCAAACAGCGTTGAAAGATAATCTGAGTACTTGAACATAGAGTAAGTTAAAGTTTATGATCAAATTATAATTTATAAAGGAGATTGTCGAAATTATATTGCCCGCAAATATAGCAACGGTACCTACGTGATACGTGAAAAAAATAAGTTTTTTTTATGACATTGACAAGTTTATTTTTCTAGCAAATGAATTGGACCACGATATATTAATTACCCTATCGTGGTCCAATTCATTTACTAGAAAAATTTAGGTAATTAAATCGGCATCCTTTATATTGTATAGATCGACTTTAACAACGAAACCCACAAAATTTCATTATAAACCAAAAAATATTCTGATAATATCACAGGCCTTTAAAAACCTTTTACACAGTTTATAAAATCACCCGTAAAATTATGAAAAGAATTCCTTGACTTCCCTCTCATGGGGTCTTTATCGTGGCATTTTATTGAAATTAATTGCTTTATTAAAACATCAATTTCTTTTAGGACCCCAAACAATTACAAAACTGTGGGAAGATCATGTAATAATGGTCCATAAATCAAAAGATGGATGTTTAGTTGATTAATTGAGATCCTGAATATAATTAATTTCTGCCTTTGCAAGAATTTTGTTTGAAAATAAAATTGGGACTATTTTTATTTTTAAAACTAATATCGTTTGTGTTCGAACTAAAAAAATAATGCTCCCTTCAACTCGTTGAAAATTAAATTCTTCTACTTTTCAATTTTTAATTTTAAGTTTTGCAAAAGTTATTTAAAAAAATAATGTAAACATTTTTTGTTTAAGTAATTTTTTTTATTCACGTATGGTTTCTATAACGTTTGTTATACTATACGAAAATTAATAAAACTTCATCATAATCCATTCTATTAAATTAAAATAATTTTAATAACTTAAACTGTTCAATAGAAATGTCTGATTGTCTGTCATTCGCAAAGTTCACAAACTTTGTTTTGTTCCAAATTAATAATTATTACCTTTACAGTCAATTAGTTAGCGTTACTCGGGCATTTAATGCTATAATTGTTTTGGATTCCCTTTTAATTTAATGTTTTCTTCGGTCAAACAACATTTCTATGAAGTAAATTTTCTTATTTTTATGAAAACTACTTTTAATCTTTAACATTTACATTTAATATCAAAGCCATATATTTAAATTAAGCCTAAATATAATATGAAAATATAACCACATTCATTAAAAATGGGCACACGCCGTTTTGTAATACAGGTAATAAATTAATGTAAAAATAAATCAGCACTCTTGCAGTTATTGCCCGTTCTCCTTTATTTCAAAACACAGAGCCAATATCCTTTTATTATTCTTATTTACGACTATGATTCTTTTGTTGCTCTATGTACCAATTACTGACAGAACGACATACAATAAAGGTTAATATTTATGCTAGTAGACATAATGCTTAAATTCAAATGGAACTGTTTGAAATGTTACAGGTTGGTGTTTCTGAGATTTCCAATTATTAAAATTTGCTTCTTCGTTCAATTTGTAATATCGCTGACTTTGTTAACTTAATTTTGTTATCATTCATCTTTTTAACTGTTTTGAAATAACGGAGGACGATCTCAATTTGTCGTAAATAATGTATTTTTAACTGATTAAAAAAAGTAGAAGGTTCTTAGTTCGGTTTTTTTATGTTTGTTCGCGCTTAACTTTTTTGATTATGAACCGATTTTAATAATTATTTCTGTGTTGGGTTCAGTATAGTAAAATCGGTAGGTAGATGTAGATAGGGTAGGATAGGTATGTTTAGGTAGGTAGATGTAGGTGTAGGTGTAGGTGTAGGTAGGTAAGTGTAGTTAAGTAGGTCCCAGTTTCTTTTATTTTTATGGCAAGACAATGTCTCGGGGCCAGCTAGTTCAATTGATAAATTTTAAATTGTCTGCCGCGCCAATGTGCGCCGGCCATAATTCTCAAAGTCACAGTACGTATATAATACGTGGCAATCTATCGCAACATTTTAGCTCTTTGGGGAATAAAATAATCTAACATTCTCACACAGACATGCTTTAAGAACATAAACCTCTCGACAGTCAGGTAAAAAGGATATCACGATATCAATGCTGATCACGTCGTGATAAGATTGCGTCTGGAAGCTCTAAAAGCGCCAATCCGCCTCGAATTATGCATTTACCGCGGGAAATTGCGGGCGGTATTCGTTTGGCTCCAAAACGAATCTGTCATGCCATGGTAATGAGAAACAGATTAAACTAATAGGTTTACTCTTTGAGCGTATTAGTTGTTTGTTATTTTATTGAATTGCAGTATGTTTTTTTTGGCTTCACACTTAGTGTATTTGCCAGTGTCAAGTTATAGGTATTTTTATCATCTTCATGTATTTAAATTGTCGTCAATCTAAATGGATAATCAAAGTAACGAAGACAAAAAGTAATCCTTGACATGTTTTTTAAAAATGGAGATAGTTTAACTATATCAAAATTTGAAATAACACAGAGTAATGTTAATTCAGAGAAACAGCGTCAGTTTTTCAATAAAGCCGTTATTACTCGGGTCTGTTGCAATAAATTGTGAAACTCATTTACGTAACAGGTATGCGACAAATTTAACGTTTCACATAGGCCCGGTGATCAAAGAAGCCTTCATGAAATTTTGTGGCCTCTCATCAAAGCCATTACAACGTGACTTCTCTGATCAAAAACATTTGGGACTCGCAATGGTTTGGCTATAAACATTTTTTTCAATGACATGTGTAAGTATTTGCATTTAATAAAGGCGCATAGTCGATATTTTGAATTTTTTATGAATATTAACGAAATGTAATTAATTTTTAACAAATTATTTATAAATAATTATGAATGAAATATATTTTCACCACTCCCCATTCATTATTCTATGAAAAATCAAGCGAAGATTTATAATGAAAGACGCAATTGAAAAGTTCGAAATATTTTCCTGACGCATCATTTAGGTGTACAAGGCTTTACTCGAAGATTACCTTTTACTAGGTTTCCGCCCCGCGGTTTCCTTTTTTACCCCCTTAGGGATTGAGTTTACAAAAATCATTTATACCTTCCTACGTCATAATAACTATCTGTATGCCAAATTTCAGTAGTGGTTTGAGCTTTGCGTTGACATCAGTCAGTCTCAGTCAAGCTTTTCTTTTCTATATTTAGATTTATATAAATGATAAGGTCATTTATATATTCCTTCTTTATTGAAAATAATTCATATTATTTCACTATATTTCTCGTATTCAAGTACCTGATAACATGACGTCTTATAAGATCTTTTTAAAAGGGTTCGCATAACCTGTCTACTTGAATGCATAACATTTCTGAAACACCTTTGTACAAGACATTGACACAAACTAAGTAGTACATTATTCAAGACATGACTTCGACGTCTAGCTCTGAGTAAAGTCTAGAATTCACACGAGCTGATATTTTAGTCACGCAGAACTACGATACACACGATTTCCTTCCAAAACCTTGATGTCTAGGTAGACAGGGTTATTACTATGCTAACATTCTTGAGAGACAAAACGTGTTTTTGTGAGGAGTAATTAAAAATCTTAATTTCAAATATAAAATAACAAGGCGCAAGGGATATTATATATAAATCCCTTATTAATCTATTACGATACTAGGTGTTCCTCGCGTTTTCGCCCACATTCTAAGGATACATTTTAATAAGCGATTTTTTTCAGAAATAAAAGTATCAGCCTATGTTACTCTTTATAACATAAGCTATATGCCAGTGAAAGTCCCGTCAATCGGTCCAACCGTTTCGGGGGAACAAACAGACAATTGAATTTTATTTATTTGTATAGATATGTTTATTCTATTTATTATTCCTGAATGAATAATAAACAACATGTATAAACTTACTTATAAATAATACCATTAGGTACCATTCGCCTCGAGCACATTTTACCAAGACTCAACCGAAAACAGTTTGCGAAATATTTATAAAATATTATAGAACTCCACCAGACTGGTATTCCCTAAGCGTCCATACTTCCACAAGTGTTAGCTGCTACAATAAAGTTGAAATACTGCAAGATAAGTCGAGAGAAAATGTAGAAATCTAAACTAGTGAATATAGAAGTGGTATACTTACTTTGTTTTTATCATACAAAAAGTAATCCTACTCCACTTTTTATTTTTATTTTATTTAGGACAACAAACAGGATGACAATAATATGTTAGACATACAGTATAAAAATATGGGGAAATATGGTTAATGTCACACCAACTACGTTATCCACAGATTACAAATTTGTTATTATTCTAGGGGTGGGTGGGTACAGAAGGTCAACTGAACAAGTCAGCGATAGTGTGCAACTAAAAAAGAAGATGATAATAAAAAATCAAATACAATATTATACATAAGAAATAAATAATACAAATTCTGTTGGTGCTACTACGAAAATGTATGGTAAACGCCCAATTATAATTTATCGGACCGTTTTCTATAGTCGGTGAACATCGACCTTAGAAGTACTTACATAAATAACTAGCTTGCGCCCGGCGGTTTCACCCGCGTTTGCGAGGGATAAAAAGTAGCCTACTACCATCCCAAATTTTATCAAAAATTGGTCCTGCTGTTTGAGTGTGAAGAAGTAACAAACATACAAACTCACAAACTTTCGCGTTTATTAGTAGGAAATAGGACAACGTTTTATTTCAATGTTGACACCGCGTTTAAGCTACTTACATAGGTATCTACATTTGCAGTATAAGTAGAAATAGTGACGCGAAACCTGTTCTGGTAAAAGTTTCAGGTTAGTTCTAAACGTGTATTCAGATTTCCACGGCAGGTACAATGTTGGAAACTTAAAACGGAACGCAGAAACAAGCGACACACTATCTCGGAGTCGTTGAGGCAACTTCCAATTCTCTCGTGTGAAATGTAACGCCACTCTACTGGACGTAGATTGAAGACAACACTTATGAAAACTCCCGACTACATTTTCTCAATTTTTGTGAAAACGTAACTTTTCCATTTAGATAATAAACCTGTCTACATAGAGTGTTGCTGCAATCGCAACAAAAAAACCAGACCAGATTTGTCTACTGTTTGATAAGCGCGCTGTGTCACTCAGGAACAAAAACTACGTCCACACTACGATGGGCCTCATAAAAAGGCTTAGGGTCACCCAAAGAGAGCTATGCTCGGAGTTTCCCTGCGAGATCGAATCAGAAATGATGAGATCCGCTGGTGAACGAAAATAACCGACATAGCCCGAAGAATTTTCAAACTGAAGTGGCAGTGGGCGTGATACATCGCTCGTAGAACCGACGGCTCTACGAGAAAGGTTCTCTCGAGTGGCGACCACGAACCGGAAGACGCAGCGTGGGCAGGCCCCCACAAGGTGGACCGACGATCTTGTAAGGGTCGCGGGAAACCGCTGGATACGGGTAGCGCAAGACCGGCCATCGTGTTGATTCTTGGGGGAGGCCTTTATCCAGCAGTGGAATCCTTTCGGCTGACATGATGATGATGACACTACGATTTTGCTCGTGTACTCTAATTAAAAACTTAACGCAACGCCTTTTAAAAATTCAAATACGTTTAACATCAGCCAGCAAAATAGATTTTAGGTACATATGCGGGAATGGAGGCTAATGAAATACCCGAGATACTTGCTTATCTTCCATGTATGTACTAAATTAATATACCACATCCCAATGGTTACTGATCCATGTGATTTTAAAGCGGTGTATACAAACGCTGAACTCAGTGCTATTGTGCGTGCTGGATTTTACAAAGAGCTCAACCACTTTGAAAGCGCGATAAAATTTACGCCGGTTTGTCTACAACATGCTTTAGATATTTAGATGTTAGGGCTACTACCTTCTACACTTTATTAAAAAGAAATATAAGAATGTGGCCAGGGCACTCTACCATTGGGCAGCAATTTGAACCATAGCACGGTGGTAGGGTACTTTGTAGTACCCGCCTGGCTGGCTACCACCCTCAAGTTCTATCGCCAAATCTGAAAATCTGTCGCCAAGCACCTTTCGGTGTGTTCCGACAGCTGCACTAGAGAGCGAGTTCCTTTCTAGGCTTTGTGCGCTTACCGTCATCGGTCACATCATCACTGACCATGGTGAGATTGTGGTCAAACACAGGCCTATACATAGTAAAAAAAAAAATGTAGTTAGTTTTTTTTCTATTTATTGTAAACTAGCGACCCGCCCCGGCTTCGCTCTGCTTTTCTCTGCTTTTCTCTACTATATTATGCATGTATTATACATATAAACCTTCCTCTTGAATCACTCTATCTATTAAAAAAAACGCATCAAAATCCGTTGCGTAGTTTTAAAGATCTAAGCATACATAGAGACAGACAGACGGGAAGCGACTTTGTTTTATACTATGTATTGATGATGAAACACATAGTATCTACTTATTACGTAAAAAGGATTAACAAGCAAATTAAGTACCAAAAATATTTTTATCAGTCTCCGCAATAATTAATGTATGATGTCAAAAAAAATTACAAGTTAGTTTCAGTTTGGTAAAGATACAATTATAACTAGATTTACTAGCATTAAAACCATGTTCAGTTTGTAAAAAAAACTATATTTAAGTTATGGCGCGAGTAAGACCTGAAGGTCGATTTCAAGATTTTACAGTATACAAATATATTTTTGTTGAAAAGAATGAATTAATCGCATCAATTTGGGCATCGCGTTCTGAACACACTACCGGCGATTTAGATCAGCTGTATCTACTGTAAATAGCTTTTCTTTTTTATTTTATTTCTTATAAGTATGTAGTTTTGATGTAAATAATTAGTTTCCTTCAATAATTAATCTCATCAGGGTATTTAAATGTTAAAAAAAATATTTGATATTTAGATTCACTTATGCAAAGAAAATTTCATAATGTTTTTAAAAGGTAGCAGCCCTAAGTTATCTAGTACGAATTGCAATTAATTTAAATTGTTTTAACAGGCATCTGTGTGTATACCTACCTCTACGTTTAGGTACCTACTGGAACATGATGATTTACACACGTGCGTGCAGACTTTGGGTAGCGGCTCTGTGGCCCAAGTTGTTTGCGAACTGATTGTCTTTTTTTAAATACAATTTTGAATTTATATTATCTGTAATTTCTATTATTCCTTGGAATTCTATAGATTCTATACATTACCCGTAGAACGGTAATGGAACGCTCATCCCCAAAGTACATAAAAAAATATAATAGAATTCGAAGAGCTATAAAAATTATTAATGAGAAATATTTTAACCTAAAAAGAAACAGTAAGACTATGATTTATCGAGAAAAATCTACAAATCACAGAAATAACTTGCTGTAACTAAGCAGTTCAGAATTTATTACTGAAATTCTTTACTGAAAACCATTATTTTCATTCGAAATGTTTTACAGTGAAATTTTATTTAAGGTCCCTAGATTATCAGAGAAAAGAAACTATCCATCAGCGCTTATAAAATATTCCATTTCAGATGAAAAATATAAATTTAAGAAGGTATTTTTAAGTCATATATATAGTGAATTTTTTATACGATGACCTATAGGGAAAAGTCTTATATACAAAGGACCTCTTATTATATTGGAAAAGGGGATACAGGGGTAAAGTGCTTGAAACTCAAGTGTCTTGACATGCGTTGGACTTTGTGACATTTTAATGTATTTGAGGAAAATGTCGACGAAATGTTGACAGGTTTGCTTTAAAATTAGATATCGTATATGCTACAAGTAATGGGATCGCGGGTGAAACCGCGGCCGAAAGCTATTAATAAATACTTTGGTCTTTTATTTTTGACACTGTCATCTAGCCTATTCCAATAAGTAGGTATAAGCTGGTTGCAACCGTCAAAAAGCTGGGACTCCTGGGGGCCAATTCCACTAATTAATTAGATTACAATTCGAGATCCAATCATGGTTGAGTTAACTTTGACGTTCGATCAAGTGGTATTCCACTAAACATTTGATTGGATTAGAATTGTTTCGGTTACCAAGGCAACAACGATTACAATCTAATCGTAATCCAATCGTGGTTCGGTTTCATTTATTTAGTGGAATTGGCCCCCTGTTATTTTTATTATCCAATATCACATTATCAACATACCTACCAGTCAAACATATGAAAAGCCGGACGCTTGGCAACCCTACTGAAAACGGAATTTACGCCCACAAGTCCACATGCTACACGTCGCTTTGTTTTGGCGTTTTTAATACGAACAGTCAGCGAATCTGGCGCCTATATAACTTACGGAAATTTCCTCTACGCAAAATGATATTTTTGCAAAAAAAGAATTATGGTGGAAGGAAAGGTTTGAGGAAACATTTTTTAATAAAATAATAATACCTACGAGTAAATTCTTCACACTAACTTCCAAACTAAGCAGAGCTTGTACACACGGCCACAGATCAAGCTACACATTTTTGTTGCAAAATAGCTCCTATTACAACCGCATAAGGTGCCGCAGTGTGTAGCTTGATCTGTGGCCGTGAGTACTATGGATTAAAAAAAAAATAATACGTTTCAGATAATAGGCCACACTTTAGTATTATAATACTAAAACAATCATACACAAATACGTTTAAAATAGGTAATAACAAGTTTCCTTAAAAAAAATATAAAAAGGAACGTGGAATATTTACGCAGTTTGTCTGTTTGTCGTAAAATAAGAATCAACATAAATCAACCCAGTCTCTAAATTAACAAGACAAGTTTACTAGAATTCCCCCATGGAATAAACAAACAGTCTGACACCACATCACTGGGTTTGTGTACAATTTCTTTAAAATAAACGCTTTAAGAATCGCATGGGCCATTAAAATGATGCTTTACAGCGATAGGATAGATTCTGTTTTCCGTTACCTATTATGTAGTACAGGGACATAATATTAACTGACTGACCGATGTACCTATATTTTAAACTGTTAACCCTAGAGATTTTATATTAGGAGGAAATATTTCTTGAGTACCTGCCATTAAAGTACTCGGAGTTTTTTTTTTTCGATATTCTGAGAGCCCTTTAAGGGTTCTAAAGAGCCAATAAAAAAGGGGTGCTACGGAATAGTTTTTCGAAATCCTCTGAGGAGGTAAAACAGAGGGCGGAAAGCTATCAAATAAATCTGAATCAAAAGTTGCTAAAGAATAAAAAAAATATCGTTCCAATAAATTACAACAAAAAAATAAAACGCTCATATCGTCGTAAATTTTTAATATATCTTTAGATATCCCAATACAGGCAATTGACACCTACTTGCCCTTTCATTTAGCTTAAAATCTGTAGCGCCAATATCGCTTCTAAAACCTAGGCATAAAGGTAAAATTCCCTTGTACACACATCAGAAATTCTGTAAGCAGCATCTTAACGACCTTCCTTTCAGTCCATTTACCTTTTCAGAAAGCACTCTGAGACAAATAAAGGAGGTTCTCTCTTTTTTTTATTGCTGCCTGGATGTCAGGAGCAGGGGCTGTTTTTTCTATTAGCCTTTTAAATAGCCCAGTTTCTAGACCAGTCATATCCAGTCTGTATTCTACAGACAGAGATACTTACTTTGAAATATTTATTCGAACCCGCTATTAGGTACTTTATTTCGCTTGCTTGGCTGGGCTCAAATTTTTCGTGAATCTTTTTTATGATTTTTCCAATGAACGATTAAATTCAATAGACTGTCGATAGATACTTTCCATAGAATTCATTGAATTGTTAAGGTGTTTTCAGATACTTTTGAAGGCTCTGAAACTGAAACAGATGAAAGGAGAAAGATTTCATTCTTGTTTACCAGAGAGTACTATCGATAGTATAGTATAAAATAATTGATACAATTGATAGTTTATTTGCAGTCCCTCAATAGTAACTATTGCGATAGTATCGATTAACTATCGATTGTCCGGCAACACTAGTGAATAGCAGTATGTATACTGATGCCCACAAATCTCTGAAGCGTATTGTAAATCAAATAGGACACATATCCTAAGTCTAGGTCTATACCGGTTGATTTTGAGATAGTATAATATTGGCTCAAAGGGCATGAAACAATATTTAGGAGTGGAAATAAGCATAACCTTTTTTGTACAAAATGAGAACGAAAATAGTCGTGTTTTTATTTTATTATCTTTAGGTAAGTACTCGTATGTCTTGACACTATGACAAGTACCTACTGCAAAATTTACGGATATTACCACCTATTTAGTCAAAGAGTAATACACATTATTTAAAATTCCTCTCAAGTCTTCTCACAATATTTTCCATAACATTATTAGGAGTTAACTTAATATTCACGTTGCGTTCGAGCCATTTACTATTGGAACACTAAAATGGCAGAGAAAATAACGGCTTTTGTCGACGATGTACGAAGAAAATCTCATTATCTATCAAAGGTGGCTCACACTCAAATTTCTGACGTCATTCTTGCCTCCTTTCGTGTGAGTTATCTGTTTCACTTTGGTGTGGCGTAAATGGTGTGCGTCGCGCGATATCGCAGTGATGTTTGACGCCCTGCGTACTCACTTGCGTTTTTAGGGTTCCGTACTTCAAAAGGAAAAAACGGAACCCTTATAGGATCACTCATTGAATCAGTCCCTTCGTTTGGCACAGCCAATTTGACCGATTGAGTTGAAATTTGGTACACATAATGTAAGTCGGTGACCCAAATACGGATGACGGACGTGTAACGCAAATTAATGAAGTTTATATGGTGCAAATTAAAAAAAGTTTTGCAAACTACCATATCGTGTAACATATCGAATGAAAGGGCTCATTAGTTGAATCTCAATTATTTTTTAAATAATTTTACGATGATAGTTTTAAAGTTATTTAATACTGCCGGTATTTGGGCGATAACTGTCTCGTACCTTATATTTTTTTTATTCTGATGGCTAATGTCAAATGATTAATTATTAGGAGAAGTAATTACTACTCACCTAACATACACAATACCAAAATGATTACAAGAGCCATCGCTTTAGGAATCAAGTGACCCGCAGGGCGACTCCCGGGTCACCATTTCCTTATATTTAGATAAATAAATAATAATATCGTGGAATGTTCTTCACACACGGTTATCAGGGGGGGATTACAATTGGATCGCAGCTGAATGACGACTTTTGCATGTTTTCCTATTCCACTAATAATTTGACAACGATGAACGAACGATGTTTCGGTTGCGAAGGACAACAACGATTACAATCTAATTATTTGGTTTCGTTTATTTAGTGGAATACCATTTTTTATTAAAAATAGAATAGGATTGGAAACGAACTTTAACTGAATCGAAATTGGATGTCAACCTTTGTAATTTAGCTGAATTGACCCCTGATCCTATACTATGGAAACCAATAACTGATATACTACTTTTTGTTTATTCCATCATAACTTCTAAATGCTTGAACCGATTTAAACGTGTGTCTTCACATCGAAGTTTAAATTGCATGACATGCGAAAAGGTTTAGATACCTTTTACATTATTTTATTAACTCTTGTTTTGTTTTATGCTTCCCTTGCGAAAACTAAATAATTCGTTTTTATTTCGTTTAGTTTATTTTTGTCTTAAAATATGTAAGTAACAGTGGCGAAGGGTCCATACAAGCCGATTCCTATCGGTTTAACTTTTTAGGAATCCCAGTCCCACATTTTCATCATTTCAAAGCCACTTTTATCCTGGTTAAAATACACTGTAATTATAAAATAATCGGTGTTTTTTAAACGGCTTACCCTCGCCATAATTTCATCCCTCGCCACTGGTAAGTAGTTTGATATAATATTCTTCTTTTAGTTTTAACGTCTAAATTACTGGAAGCGTTAAATTATTAAGTTAAGTTTGTAAACTCAAAATTAAGTGAACTATGTTATTTTGAGAAAATAAAGATTCTTCGGACCTAAGTTAGGAATACATAATGTTTTCAAAATCGCTTCTTTTTATAACTTGACTCATAACATATCTTATTTCAACCTCAGTAAACCTCTTGTAAGTAGGTACGATACAATAATTGGGATTAATATGCGGTGAAATTAAGAGGTCTGGTTACATAGCAAATTACTTATGTGTGAATCTCTAATGGAGATAGTGGTGCCGATTCTGTTGTTTACGAATTTAACTAATATTAGGCAAGTCACCTCTCTTTCATGTTAACCTTATTGAAAAGAGATAGAACATTTTTAAATGCTGTCAGTTTAGTTCATGCCGTCGTAATATACGGGTAATTAGTCGTGACCAATAAAGGTCGCGCTTAAATTCACGTAGAAATAAGTGATCGGACTAATCTGACAGGACTAAAATGTCCTGCATCCCTTTCTTATATTTCTTATTAGAAAGAGATATAGTGAGAATAAATTTATTTAGTTCCTAAACAACAGAATCGGCACCAATGTAGTTTCAAATTAGCCTTGCTATAACTTCAGAGATATTATTGTTGGATATTATCAATGTACATGATGGGTATCTATTTTAAATCTAACATCGAGTTTTTCAAATTGATCAACTTCTCCGTCACTTTTAGGGTTCCGTTCCCAAAGGGTAAAACGGGACCCTATTACTATAGTATATTATTTTCTCTGTGCTATTACCAAGACTCCGCTGTCTATTCGTCTGTCAGGCTGTATCTCATGATCCAAGATAGATAAACAGTTCAAATTTTCACAGTTAAAGTATTTATGGAACTAGACTAATAAATCAGAATAAAATTAATATTTATGGGGGCTCCCATACCTACTACAAACGTGATTTTTTTGCCGTTTTTGTAGATAATGGTATGGAACCCTTCATGCGCGACTCGCACTTAGCCGGTTTATTTTATAATAATGTTATAGAAGAACTAAACAAAAATTATCCATGATAAACGTTACTTTTGGCCCCATCTGAAAATCAGCGCTACAGCATTTAATGTTGCACTGCAGCTTATGCTGAGATGTGTGCCTTTAGCCTCACACCTAGCCTAGCCTTATACCTAGTTTTATTACATATGTGTGAGTCCAAAATGTATTTCTATCTTTCTACCGAATCAGAGACTCCGGCATATTTCTTTTTTTTTATACTACTAAGGCAGCAAACAAGCATACGGCCCACCTGATGGTAAGTGGTTACCGTAGCCTATGAACGCTTGCAACACCAGGGGTATCACTCGCGCGTTGCCGACCCTGCAAAAATCTTCACTCCCTTCTTGAAGAACCCCATGCTGTATAAATATGTTACTAATATATAGCAATATTTCCATTACAAGCAATTTTACCAGTCATACGTTCGATAAGCCGGCGAATCCTTACAATTTTCTTTTACCAGCAAATTAACTAGCTACCTCTCAGCATATCAAGAAAATCTAATTTCTATTTCACCAGATGGTTATACCTAAATAATAAGATTGACAACCTTAATCCCGTCGTGGCAACCTTACAGGGCTCTAATTACAGGTATATAAATGGTCGGTAATCCGGAAACCTATTGCTATAATTTCGTGGATATCGTAACACGTAATCTGAGCCTGTTATATAAAACATGATTGATGTCTCACTAAGGTTCAATATCTGTTTGATAAATAAATACCTGAGGAATTTTATGGAGTGTATTGATGCTGGATTATTTGACTACGCCTACTGATTACGAGATTAAAATAACTTAAATATTGTTAGTTTTTATATTCAATTAATTAAAAAGAAATAAAATAAAAACGCAGAGAGATTTTTTTTTTATATTTCTCGTTAGTATTTTAGTTGTTAGTTTTGATGTAAATAATTAGTACATAAAATAAACTTTAGTAGATATCTGGAATAATTAAAAAAATAATTGATTAAATTGTACTTATTTAAAATGAAAAAATATATTTTATCTACTCTCATATCGTAATGTTCTCATTATGAAATCAAAAACAGTACTTTCATGACCCACTTCATGCACACCCGTGTATAATGAAATTAAAAAAATATATTATAGCACAGTTTTCTTCCCAAGATAATGCTATAAAATAACTTTTTTTTTATTAAAGTACAAGTATTTGGACATGTCTGGCCACTCATAATGTTTTTTGGGTTTTAATACTTCAATTACTGTCAGTCAACTTGTCAAACGAAATAATAAAGAAAAAACATTATATGTGGTCAGACACCAGGACTAAACAATTAGGAATCAATCAGTTCAATTTTAGATGCAAATTTACTTTGTCTGTGGTCGCGTATGCGGTAGAGATCTCAACTTACTTAGGAGTTTTTCCCCACTCGGATTTGGGCGCTATGATGAATAATGTTTATTTTATTGTTTTTTTGCATACATAATTTATTTTAGCCAAAAATTACAGATTAATAGCAGCGATACTAAGGTGAAATAAACTTGGATCTGAAATTGTGGAGGCGGTAATGGAAATGACGAATAATCGATACCGTAAGTCATGAAAACCTATGACAAAATATTATCGATTTTTTACCTATAAATTACATTATTAGATGAGTTTAGATAAAGTACTGTATGATACTGCACATAATTAGGTATTAAAAACTCGTGTGATACTATTAAGAACCTCGCCTACGCCTCGGTTCTTAAACCCACACTCGTGTTTTAGTAACCCCTATTATGCAACAGTATCATAAACTACTATTATTTTGTTTTCTTTTCTTTATTAGACACACCAACAGTAAATATTTATGCATACGGCCATTGACGGAACTCAAAATATAGTATACAACATTTACAATTATTTACAACAAATATACAAACTATATATAAAAAATTTCCTCGAGGCGGCCGCTGCTGCCAATCAACAGCAAGGTTCCCAGAAGGCTGGCAGCGTTCCCTCTTTGTATGGCCAAGCTAACGCGTTGGCGGAAAAAGCTCCCCGCCCGCCGGTCCTCTGTAACCTCAATTAATTTTGAAGATAATGTTCGAGAAAATCGGCGAGCCTCGGACCCCCAAGGACCCATGGTCTCGACCGCAAAAGGCAAAAATAAATAATTTGAATAAATATAGTTGAATATACATAAACAGATAAAAAAATTCTTTAAGCATTCCGCTTTATTACTTCTAAAAACAGTTGTCCTCTTCATTGTCTATTTTATTTAAAAATAAAAATAAAAATTATATAGGCACATATTGTAGCTATTCGAATCATCGAAAGTAAAAATGTACATATGTATAAACAAAAACTGTTCAACAATTACCTAGTTAACTCCAACAAAAGCCATTATACACAAAATTAATAAACATTTTACAAAAACATTTTTCCCAAATAAACTTGTCACGAAATTCCGCGCAGTCATCTTACGAAAGAGGTAAAAATACACCCTGTATATTTATAGGGCGGTATAGCTATGTAAACGTTTCGGCGCATCCTATATATAGCGTAGAGCTTCTGGTATAAATGATCCATTGCTCGATGTGAAAATGCTGAGTCTTTTGGTCGCGATCAATCTTTAAACTTGGGGACGGAAAAAAACGTTTTGTTACAGAGATTTTAAGAATTTTAGTTTATGGTAGCGTTCCATCCAAGGCTATGCTATATGTAATAACAAGGTTTGTTTGCGGTTTTTTTTACGTCTTTGTTTGACTATAATCACACCGTGGTCAGTGATTATGTGATATCTTCCGCATTCTAAACAATATAGAAATTATTCTATGTCTAATTCTCGTAATTTGGGTATTTCATAAAATCCAAATAATTTATTAAATTGTTACCAGAAAATAACGTAAAATTATGAGAATGCGACTCCATTAAGGTAGGTACTTTAAATAAATGAATACCGGAATAAAATTGTGACAAATCAGTTTTAGCTTAATCACGTAGTTTCTACTGGATATTTTTAATCACCTTCCAAATTAGAGATTATTGTACTCATCATTATGTTGTTCATATCACATTCTTTTACTATGGAACCAACCCTGAAATCAAGAAAAAAAAACTTTTCATTAAATTTTACCGAACAAGATTGATGTAATTATACCTACCTGAAAATTTGGACGTTGATAAAAATACATTCGTTATATATTTCTCTTCTGCAAAAAAAGACAATCTACAAGTCTGTCTTATCAATTATAGGGGTTGAAAATTACTTGCCGGTCGTACCCCATCGGATACCACTTAGAGAAAAAAAAATATTTCCCAACTCCTCAGGAGATCGATCGTCATCCGTGTGATAAGTGAGAGGACAAGGGAGGGATGATCGTTTCATACTGTAATCAATCTTAACCCACGCCTGACTATGCTATAGAATAGGCTGATAACTCTCCGTAGATGAGACACTCCCTCTCCAAGCGTGTTTATGTAGAGATAAACCACGATAACATGTCACAACCTTATGAAAGAGTTTGTATGTAGTTGTGAGTGTTGTCTTCAGTAGCAGGCCGTCTTCAGTATCTCACTTAGTACCAGACATGTCGGTCAACTAATCATAACTAACTGACGGCGCATCACAGCGGACGTGTCATTGTTATATAGTACGTCAGTGCAGCGCCATACAACAAACGTGTTTTTTTGCCGTTTTTTATAGATAATGCTACGGACCCTTCGTGCGCGAGTCCGACTTGCACTTGGCCGGTTTTTATGTATCTACGTTGTTTTATATTTAGTACCTGGATGACCGGTTTTTTTTGTAAATCGTGTTTTCTAAAAATGAAACCTAGCTAGATCGATTTATCGCCCCCGAAACCCCCTGCATACCAAATTTCATGAAAATCATTGGAGCCGTTTCCGAGATTCAGATTATATATATATCAGTGGCGAAGGGTCCATACAAGCAGATTCCCAAGTCCCAAATTTTCATCATTTCAAAGCCACTTTTAACATGCTTAAACTACACTGTAATTATAAAATTACAGGTGTTTTTTGAACGGCTTACTCTCGCCATAATTTCACCACTCGCCACTGATATATAATACAAGAATTGCTCGTTTGGTATAAGATAGATATTATTTTTCAGCCATAGATACAGCGGTATCGTTGCGAACACAAAGACTGTCCATTCTAGGTCTCTATATCTATTCTTTGGCCAAAACTTGCCCTTACAGATATTGCAATTGTAACATTACCCACCGGCATCGGCGGGAGTGTAGGATTCGGGTAGAGGTCACGGGTTGGGCAAGATTGTTTTCAGAAAGGGCTTTGTCTATTTGATATGAGTATATATATTTTAGACCATATATAATAGCTGAAATCCTTAATTCGTTACCAATAATATAATAAATATTTATTAGAAATTAATCATAAAGTTGAGGGTAGGAAAAAAAATCAGTTCACTCTTGACAATTAAAAAGTATAAAGCTGAGTTTGATCACTAAAGCTGTGAAATTTTTAAAATACAAATTAATCATGTTATTCAGAGTAAGTAATATTTGTGTAGACACGTTTATTGCTTGAAACATTGTTATTTATTCATCTACAAACATTGTCAAATGTTACTATAGAATGAACCTTATTTTCATTTTTATAGACCACATTTTATTAATCCAATTTGCGTTCAAGACTTTTTGGACCAGTGACTCGGAAACTTTCATTCGCTGGAGGGAAAAAAACAATTTTATTATATTTCTTAGTAATAAAAAAGATATTGGGGTGCGAATGAGAGAAGCTAGTCTATACGTATATAAAGGTTGAATAACCTTTATTTTTCTTAAAATAGTATGGTCAGATTTTTCATAAGGTGGTTTTATTTTCATTAAATTAACGTTAAGAGTTTTTTGCAATACATTCGAACCCCGAACTCCGTCTTCCGAAATCTGTCTATATTACCGGTGTAGTTTCTTCCATTTTCTCCTGTTGCTTGCTGCTACTTGCTACTTTTTATACAACCCGACGTAACGTCCAATTAGCCTTGACTTGGTCTATACTTATATAGATCAATCTAGGTCTTCCTCTTCCTCGCTTTCCTTCTATGATATTTTTTATTAGTTTGTCGTGAAATATAAAGTGGCTTAACATTTCCTCTCCTATTTTCGACTTTAAAAAGCTTTTGTTTTCTTTAACTCTTCAAACTCCTAAACATTCACAATTCAATTGTTCCGTATTTCGAATTTCAAAATATTATCCAGTCTGGCGGCTAGATTTCCCTTTATAGTGGACAACCGTGTGACGGCATTTAAACGCTTATGTTTCTGGGAACTTATTTTGAATTTTCATGTGGAAAAACAAAGTTACAAGTATGACACAACTTAGATGTAGCATCGGCAAATCGTTTTCGTACATTTCGCTTCCGATTTACACAACAAATAAAAATCATTCATTATCGCGCCATTCAACGTTCAACAAGATCATTTTCGCCGATCATTTTTTAACACATGAGTAATGTTGTAGGCGCACTCTTTTCGAGAACGATCGATTTTACGAATTTTGCCGATGCTTCATCTAAGTTGTGTCATATTATAACTAGCTAGCTATCAGTGCCCTCCGCTGTCAGACGCCGACGCCTGACTGGTTATGGTAATATTTTAATTATTTATTTTGCTGATTTATAGCCACGAAGCGCCTTACTATAATTATGTAACCTATATTATTTGTAATTTACCTTCAGTTCTTTAAGGGTAGAAGTACTAACAAATATGAACAACTCTTACTATGGAACCAACTCTGAAAGCACGAGAAATATTTAAACTTATCATATTATAGTTTTTAAACTGAAAAATAATTTATTCAGTTTAGGCTCTTATTTCGTTTATGAACGTTGGTGGTTACTCTACACCGGTTCGGATATTGTAGTTATACATCATTTGTAAATATTTTGCTCAAAATAATTGCACCGGTGCGAAGCTAGGTCCGGTCGCTAGATATGTATAATCCATACTTTATTTTATGATATTCATCACACCATCACTTAAATTCAATGAAACCAATATCTGGCAAGCTTTCAGTTTTCAAAGAACCCTAAATCCTGACAAACAAACTCACGTAAACTTTTTGTATTATTGGATGAAACTTTATATATTGGATAACCACTAAATCGTGTTTGACGAGACATTGACTCAACCTAGACTTTATTAATCTCTATAGTTTCTGTAAATGTAGCAATAAAGTTTTGTTTTTTTGTTTTAAATCCCCCTAAATAAAACTTAAGTATATTATTTGTAATTTACCTCCAGTACTAATAAATATGAACAAGTTTTACTATGAATAATATAATATTTATATTATTAATGTTTTTTTTATACAACTATGTCGGCAAACAAGTGTATAGCCCGCATGATGGTAAGCGGTTACCGTAGCCTACAGACACTTGCAACTCCAAGGGTATCACTCGCGCGTTGCCGACCCTGGAAGAACCTCTTCACACCCTTCTTGAAGAACCCCATGCTGTTGTCTCTTGGGAAAACCACGGCGTAGCTAATTCCACAACCTGTGCGTCCGTGGTAGGAATCGCCAAAAAATACAAAGCTGTCAAAGCTGATGAGTCTATGTCATATTATTTTCTTTATTTTTGAAAGTAAAGAAAAAATATGTGATTATTTTTTGATAACCTAACATAACTGATGGACTAAACAGTTATCATACCCAAGATTACAAGATTCACAAACATCAAACCCAATACCGAGAATCGTAGGTGAACTTTTTCATACACGAAAAGGCACTTTAAATAAAACGCATTTTTATTTCCTAATATAATATTTGTTTAATATTTCCAACAAATATTTGTTCAAAGAGCTACGGTACTACGAGGTACTACGAGTTGTAGCTACGGCCTACGAGGCTACGAGCGTGTAGGCATTTCGTAGAAATCGTAGATACCTTGAAGATAATCATGTTCGTATTTGTTGCTTGTTATTTAAATACATACTTTACAATATATTATGTAAATTTTAGAGACGAAACTGGAAAATTCCGTACGAATCTTTACAATTTTTTTATTTTTTTTTTATTTTGGCATCACACTTCGTGTATTTTGCCAGTGTCAAGTTGAGCAATGTAGGTATTTTTATATTCTTCATGTATAAAATTCTCGTCAATCGTCAAGTTTCAAAGTTCAAGTCATGTTAAATCTTCTTCGAGTCATAGTCAGTCAGTTTAGTTAGGTTTTAGTACAATGGTAGCCGTTCTACTAAAACTTGAGACAACTTGAAAAGCCACTATACACGTTATCAGTTCATTTCACTTCACTGGTGCACTTATATTGATCTTTATTGGACAAAATAAAAACCGATTCAATAAAACTCAAAATACACGATTTTATGAAAATAAAACGAAAACGCAACGTCACTTCGCAAGTTCCCGCCAAAAAGTCCCCAAATTATTATTAAAATACGCTTAAAACGTAAGAGGGTTATTTCTACTTTTAGTTAAAGTTATAGTCAACGTTCTTTGACCGTAGGGTTAACTTTGACGATGACCGATCTCCCTCGGTCGGTTATGATTACGGTTAAAATTTTAGTTAAAGTGACACTAGCAACCCAGTTTGCTTTCTTTCGGCGGTTAATGTTAACTATAACCGTAACATAACTATACCTAACCGTAACTAAACTATTTATGATTTTATCATCATCATGTCAGCCGGATTTTTTTAGAAAAATAATTAGGCAAAAAAAATATTCTAGAAACGCGATCAGTCAAGGCAGTCAGGCAAATTATATACCCAACACAAATGTATACATTATTATGGTAGACACATATACATACACATATAAGGTTACCGCAAACGACGTAGCTAATCAGTTTACCGCAGCTTTGAGGCTTAATCTGGTAAGCTTTGGAGCTTTTTGATATCAGACCTGATCTAATTTTCTTTATATGAATATGTTTTGTACTGAGGTTCTAGGGCAAATTGGAAAATGGAGTATATTTAAGATCTAAGCTACCTTTCTTGGTTTTGTCTTCAAATAGGCTTGAATAGTTATTTTTATAACCGACATAAAAAAAGGTCGTCTCAAATACCGCAGTGTCTCAAGTCGAAAGTCTTCGACCAGTGTGTGTTGCCAGTGATGACTTACGGAGCAGAGACGTGGTCGCTTACGATGGGCCTCATAAGAAGGCTCAAGGTCACCCAAAGAGCAATGGAGAGGGCTATGCTCGGAGTTTCCCTGCGAGATCGGATCAGAAATGATGAGATCCGCAGGCGAACCTAAGTGGCAGTGGGCGGGGCACATCGCTCGTAGAACCGACGGCCGCTGGGGCAGAAAGGTTCTCGAGTGGCGACCACGAACCGGAAGACGCAGCGTGGGCAGGCCCCCCACAAGGTGGACCGACGATCTTGTGAGGGTCGCGGGAAACCGCTGGATGCGGGTAGCGCAAGACCGGCCATCGTGGAGATCCTTGGGGGAGGCTTTTGTCCAGCAGTGGACGTCTTTCGGCTGATATGATGATGATGATAAAAAAAGGAGGAAGTTCTTAATTCGGTTGTATATTATTTTTATGTTTGTTCACGCATAACTTTTTATATATGAACAGATTTTAATAATTATTTTTGAGTTGGGTTCAGTATAGCTCCAATGTGATCCCACTTTACCTATTTTATTGTTTTTGAAAGAGGTTTTATTTTGTTTGTTAAAAGTTATGCTTGTAATCGTGGTCAGTGATGATGTGGCAAATGCAGTTGTCGGAACACACCGGTAGGCGACATATTTGAAGGTGGTAGTAAATCAGGCGGGCACTATAAATATTCTACCACCCTGCCATGGTTTCCACGATCAGATAACCGTGTGTGAAGTATGTCCCAGTAACGGAGCATAAATAAAACTATACGTTCCTTGTTTACTACTGAACCATGAAAGTGTTTTTTTAAATACGACAGATTTTTTTAACAAATTCCTTTTCTACCCTATTCACGTTATCAACATTTTAAATATAGCCCAGTGATAATACAAAATAACGCTTGCAAACACTTGTTCATGTTTTTTTTGGGTACCTACTCCACATCTGTGAAACACGCTTTAAATTATTTTTAATCTCTATTATTAATGTACTTGCTGTCCGTTTAACGTAATGCAAACAATACTCGCCTACCTAATATTATGCTTCCGAGCAATCTAACTGACTAGCCGGTCATTACCATGAATTAGACGGACATTACGGACATTAACTCGCCTAATACAATGACTATTAATTAGGAATATTGTTATTACAAGCTTTTAATTAACTTTCAGTGTTAATATGTTTTTGTTAAGGTCGAATGTTGTAAATATTTTTTTTTACTTTCCGGTGTTTAATTGATCTGAAATTTGGTACACATATGTAAATCCGATGACAACTCTATAATATGGTATCATTGAGCTGGTCTGGTGCTGGAGCTGAATAAAAAAGTACATTTTCAAAATCTATGACCTATATATACATCTCAAAGTCCTTCCGATTCGGCTTCGGCCAAAACTTTACCCATTTTGGCCGAAGCCGAATCGGACGGACGAAGGGTTTCTAGCAAGCGCCGAAACTAAACGAGAGCAATGGACGTAGCAACATACGGGGGGAATTACACCAATCTCGACTCAACTTTTTTATTTGTGGCGATAGCCGATTAACCGGCTTCGGCCAAAAATCGGACAAAATTCGGTGGGACCTAGTAAAGTTTACACACAATATATTTCAAATATGCATGAAAAAGGGCCTCCATAAAATCTTTAACCTTTCCAGACCCGTACTTAGTAGGGAAAAGGGCCAAATTGAAGGTAATATCCGTTCCTTGTTTTCACATAAAATAGTAATTTATAATACCTACGTCACAAATAAGAGTTCCATAGGTTTTGGTAAGGTTTTTGAATAAATTAAGGATTTGGTTCTCATATTAGAAGTATAGAGCTTGAGCTTGAGCTGTCGGTGAAGGAAAACATCGTGATAACTCAAACCTGAACTCAAAATTAATTTATTCAGTTTAGGCCCTGATAAATCACTTATGAACTTAAGGTTGACTCTACCACGTAACACACTTCGAAGGAGGAAATCTAGTACTATACTTATCCCTAACTAGCTACCACAATATGAAAAATATTTTTTCTTCTGTTTCATAAGAAAAAAATAAATAAGTCGGGTAGCGCAAGACCGGCCATTGTGGAGATCCTTGGGAGGGGGGGCATTTGTCTAGCAGTGGACGTCTTTCGGCTGACATGATGATGATGATGAAATAATCAAATCAAATCAAAATCAAAAACTCATTTATTCAATTTAGGCCCTGGTAAGGCACTTATGAACGTCAATAGTTACAAACATTACAATAGACTCTACCACCGGTTCCACATACACTTGAACTGAGAAGACTCCGGCAAGAAACTCAGAATCTACATGCTTACCTATACCTAAAACATTTACAAAAGGCTATTTCAAAAGACACGTTTCCTAAACTGTGATCGTTCACATTTCATTTAAATAACACACGCATAGGTAGAATTATTTAATTTCAACCTTAATTACTTGTGAAATCCCCCTTCCCCCTTAGGGGAGATTCCACCCGCAATATACGACATATAATTATGTTTTAGTTGATTGACATCCATTCATTGTATCATTCAATCCGTTCTAAATTTAACTCGTCAATCCCATTCGTTCACTACAGTTATAAATAGCCTCATTCCTAATGAAAGCTACTTGGTATAAATAATAAATGGATCCCGGAATGGTAGTTAGTTAAACGGGCCGGAACGGTTTGAATCCGGACTCAACACTTCGCCCAGAGCCGTGGCGATTCGTTACACTAGATTAGACCCCTTTGGCTATTGAATTATGTTAATTGAATTGCAGTTCGTCTTTGTATTTTGGATGGTGTAATCCACAAGTAAAAAAAAAACAAACAATACAAAATAATACTCTTGCTCTTTATAAAAATATTACAAAAATAATAATTTAAAGAAACCCCCGAAACTCACTAAATGATTGTTGATACTTTCAAACGACTGTGCAGATTTTGTTGACACATAGCTAAGAAGTAAGAACACTCTCGATTAAGACAGCTTTCAAATAAAAAAAGCTAAATCAAAGTCGGTCCATCCGTTCAGGAGCTATGCCACAGACAGACACACACGTCAAACTTATGACACCCCGTCGATTTGCGTGTCGGGGGTTAAAAAGAGAACTAAAAAAACCGGACAAATACGAGTCTGACTCGCGTACCAGGTTCCGTAAAGATATTTAAATAAATAGGGGATCTCGAGTGAGACTGCAGGGAAGAAAACTAGTGGTAGGTACACCTCCAGGTTTTTTATTCTCAGAAGCATATTCAATAAGGAATTCATCATACTCTGACCAAAATACCTACTACCAGTGCTTGTTTTTTTTTATATGTTTAGGGCATATAACGCTAACTCAACGATTCCATGGCATTTTCACATTGCTGAGGGGAGTGGCGCTCTCTGCTGAAACACAGGTTTTACCTAGTTTAGCAACAGATGCTGTTTATAATTTTTTGCGTTTATTCTAGCTCATATTTTAGCAAAAAATTTTGTATTACATCTTAATTAATCTTGAACATTAGCTAATTCAAAAGAAATGAGCATCAAAGCAAAATTCCTACTCACAATTTTGTTGGCTTCACATTTTATTCGGGAACTTCCAGAGGGACAATTTTAATTAATTCATTTTCCCCTATCAAGGAGCAAGAGTTTCACTTTAATTGGGAAACACTTGCAAAGTTCACCCTTTAATTTTTTAATTAAGATGTACCTCTAATATTCAATTTTAGATAAATTTCTTGGTTAAGGTATCATGAGAATCTCCGAGAAAAATGGTTTAATAAAAAAAGTTTTAATTCACTATGGTGAAAGAGTTGTTACCTTCTGTAACAATGACAAAGAATACAAGTACTAATTAATTAACTATTAGTGATGTTATTGTAGTTAGTATACAGTGATGAAACGAATGTTCGAGTTTGCAGGCTCTAACGATGTGGGAAGACGCAAGAGGTCTCTCTTGCGTCTTCTTGCTGCGGTCTCTTCGTAAATAAAAACAACTTTGCACGGAGTGTACTATAATATACCTATGATATAATTATGTAAACAATGATAATAATATTAACAAATATAAATTAACGTTTATAAGGTAGGTAGGTAGTTTTAAATTCAACGTTTATTATTTTTTCCATTTGACAATTCTAGCGTCGGCGTGCGACAGCGTAAATACTTATTCGGGCTGCGGCATTTCTCGACACCAAACGCGATTCCACACTGTAGGTAGAATATAATTACACTGTGATAGTACGACGGTGGTATGTTGTTATACTAAAAAAAAAACGTTGTATTTAATTACGTTGTTGTTAATTACGAGTAATATGGTTATGTTATTTCAAGTTCAAAGTAACAAAAAAGAGAGAGAGGTTTTTTCTTTATTTCCTTTATAGATAACTTTTCCTTTTGTAATAAAAGTGGAACGACACGGGAAATCGTGTCCAATTAAATATTTTCCATGGAAACAAGAATGTTTCCTGGTTAAAGTTAACGTGAATGGTACGCGGTTTGAATTTTCGGTGAAAATTTTTCGAATCCAACTGCGATCGGGGAGATTAGCGCATGCAAACAAACTCTTCAGCTTTATTAATAGTATAATAGATAGAGTACCTAATATCTGAGTCTGGTATGTAGGTACCTTCAGTCTCACCAGTTTTAGTTTCTTCTTATTAACAACTATTATATAACATGAAATTGCGGAAGTTTGCTCAAGTTTCCGCCATTAATAACATAACTGAATATTCATTCACAAAAGTTAAAGTCAAGCTAAATGAAAATGATAAAATGGGCCGTGAAATTGAATACGGCTTCCCCTTAAACGGTCGGACAAGAACAAAGTAAGCTGGGTTGTCGGATATTATTGAATTTTAATATTTCTCTATTGTTTTTTTTCCTTCTTGGATTTAATAATTTTTCTTAATTTGGAACCTTTGTCTGGTAAGGAATGTCGGTACTCTCGAAAGATATAAATCAAATATATATTTTTTTAATTTTAATTTTTTTATGTATATTACATAATTACTAAAAGTTACATCTAATGATTGATATAGGTACCTACACTATCCTCAATTATAGTATTTACTTTTATTATTTATGATTACTTTTTTTTAAAGTTGAGAGATAGGTAAAGCATAGCGCGTTTTTTAAATCGAACCTATACTTACAAAATACCGCAGCCAAAGTGTAGCCTAATAGGCTAGCTGACAGTGTCAAAAATAAATGACCAAACAATAAATAATGCATAAAACATCTAAAAACACGTAGAAATATCAAAAATATGTTGTACATTTAATGATTTTTATGATTATTACCAGTAGAAACACTAAGAGTAGATCAATAATTGATGATTGTGAAACTATGACGTCATAGTGTAGAATTTCATAATTCTTAAAAACAACTAAGCCTTTATTCCCTTTCTATTGGATTTCAGAATGTATTTTAATATTGTCAAGTTATTCGGATGGAAAATTATAATAAGACAAAAATACATTCTTAGTTTTAAAAAGGGTTTTCACGTTTTTAAAACTAAGAATGTATTTGTATGAATGTATTTTTTTCTCACGTTATTAATGAAAAATCCCAATTTTTAATAAAACTATTCCTCGTCACATATTCTCTAGTTTAACATATTTTTTACAAATCTCTTGTAACAAAGAATGCTGAGAAAAACTTAATTTAGAATCATCATTTATCGGATATCGTCGCCTTTTACTAGACTTCGTGAGGTGACGGCACCATTATGCGAATATAGAGCGCGGGTGATGTGTCTTCGCGTTGTCAACCATGTTAGCTGCTTTACAGTAACTCGCATTCCAAAATATCCGGACTTGATGAGTTAGCAAACTTCCAAACTAATTTAGCACCTACTTACAAAATATTTGTCTCAACACTAATTTTAATGAGAGAAAGTTCCAGGTAGATCATCACAGTAGGAATACAAAGTTTATCGTAATTTACGATATTTGAGATAATTCATACATTTTGTGTAGGTTGGGAACTCAAAAAATATTGAATACTAGCTGGCCCCGCAGACGTTGTCCTGTCCTAAGAATAAATTAAACTGGGACTTACCTACCTACCTACCTTATCCCGGGAACGTGAGAGGGGCGGCTAGTACCTATAGCAATAAAAATTACAAACATAATATAGTATCATCCTATTGTATAACTAGCTGTTCCGCGCGGTTTCACTCGCGTTCCTGGGATAAAAAGTAGCCTATAACCTTCGGGAATAATGTAGCTTCCTATTATTGAAAGATTTTTTTAAATCGGTTCTGTAGCTTCGGAGCTTATTCAATGCAAACAAACAAACAATCAAATCTTTCCTCTTTATAATATTAGTATAGACTATTAATAATTAAGGATAGACAGGACTGCCTTAAGCTGCGGCTAAACGGTTCATATATGTGCGAGGATATCTAGATATAATTTGCTGAATGTTCGTTAGTCCATTACGTAAATGGCAATTAGACGGTTTTTAGGTGAGCTATGGACTGTTTATCAATGGGAGCATATGCTCCCGCGATTAGCGGTTCTTCAGATAACTTACAAAAAAAATATTTTTATTATTTACTAGCAATCGGATTAACGGTATGGCAGGGCATAAAATACGAACGGACATGGATTTTTATATATTATGTATACATGTCTAATTAGGTTTGTCAAATTCAAAGGTATGTGTTCACTGGGAGCATGGATGTCTTTAACGATCAAGACACGATTTTAACCCACACATGTGTCACTAGGACTCACGTCACCAAAATTCCCACGATATGTCTAAAAACAACTGAAATGAAAAATTTCATAGACAAGATCGCACTACGTCTCATGCGAATATTCCAGGGCGTCTAAAAAGGAAGGATTACGCAATATTGCTAAAAGGAATTCATTTCCTGAATTCACAGCAGATCTCATGCAATTCGTCTATTTTTTGGTAAAATAGTCGCCATTTATGCGCAATTCAATTCATAAACAGATTCTGTTTTGAATTAATGTTACTAGACTACAATAATTAAAACCGTAACTTTACCGGTTATTCTTTCTATTTAGTTTTGGTTAAATTAAGACTGAATAACTATGTTTTTTTTTGTATTATAATTAAAAACCGATCGAATGTTGCTTCATAGCATCTATTTGATTGGATTTGGGTACCCAAACCGACATTTTAATTGATTATAAAAATATTTTCTTCTTCGACTGGTATCAATCAATGACAATATATTTTATCTTGTCTGTGGTCGGTCGGTCAAACTAAAACGTAGTATTAAATTCTCTTTGGGTCAAACTTTATATTGGATGTTTTGATAGAGTACAAAATAAATATTTAAAAATTATAGTATATCATTAAAATAATAGTCTTTCAATAATTTAAGGAAAATATGAAAATTATTATACCTATAGTACTGTAATTATTTACGTAAAAATGTAAAAGGAAGACAATATCAGTATTGGACGAATAACACGGAAGAATCTTTTAGAACGTCAAGATTTTTGAAATGAAAAGGCGAGGAATCTCGCAAACCTAAAGTAAGTTTATCTCCTACTTATAGTATTTCATACTTTTGATAAGTCGTTACGAGGATATTCCAACAAACATTCAAGTTATTATTTCTTAAATCATCAGTCAAGCTTGATACTTGGTAGGTACTTACCAGTTATTCAAAAATGATTTTACCATTAGTAATTCGATATTATGATCTAAATACTGAGGTACCCATTAGAATAGAACCATTTTATTTGTTAAACATATGTATAATAATTTCATTAATGTTATACTATTATTGCACAAAGCAAAGACCTTTTTATAAACTTCCTCTTGTTATTATGTTAAAGATGATATTACTGATAATGTGCATATTCCATCAATTAATTTAACTAACTATAATTTTACTAACTTTCAGGTTACCCGAAGAAGATGATTAATGGTCCATAGAATTATCAAGAAAGTAAAATGTTATAATTAACATGACAGTTACATAATGATGCAGTCATGCTGTAATTAGTGTCACAGTTTAATATACCCACATATCATTATTATATGCAGTTTCTGGGAGCTGTATACGCATACTGGCTGATTCTTGCCTTAGTATTAATAATTACACTAAACTACAGAAAGATGAAACAATGATACTGTAATAAATGTTTATGCTGTTTATTTACATTCTTTTATTTATCCTAACTAAATAAATGACCAATGATAATTCTTATATCATGAGGATGTCTCTCTGGTCTCATCTATCCTTGACTCTCACATATGGATACCTTTAGCCTATCATGACATCATGCAGTTCCGCTAATTTAATCAAAGACATCACAGATATGCTCATAATAATGTATTTTTTTTGCACAAACTATCAACCTGGGTATGGTTTTAATATTATAAAGGTACTATCATTTAGATTGAAACTTAGAATAAAGATAGATGACATATAGGCTACTTTTTATCCTGGGAAAGCAAGTGAAACTGCGGGACAGGTAGTAGGAATTATTGCTCAGACCATCTGAAGCTCATCCTATTTACGCTGTAGGTAGTCTGTTCCCCTTGGCAATAATTAGTTTATACTGAAAAGATATGCATCCAATGTACCAATGTATGTATGTAATAGGTACCTACCTACTAATGTTATAAGTAAGGCGTTGATATGTTAGAACACACTGATTCAGTCTGATTTAAAAATCTATTATTGCCTTAAATATACTGTTTATTGAAGAGGGTTACCTATAGGCTCAGGCTATAATAAATCACCCTATTGCTATTGAACCCTAAAACACCCTATGGGTTGGTAGGTACCTATAGCTCATTATAATATTAAGACAACTTGTAAAAATTACGATGGTAAGAATGAGGTTCACAAAACTAGTGGTAATGAACTTATTTGTAAGCCAAAACCTTTAAACTGTCCATAAAATGGGTTATAGACGTTAAAAATACATATTTAATTCCTAAATATTCATTGATTTTTAACAAAATCTCTAAGTTGAATTGTAAAAAGATAGTTCTCAGTATCTTCTTATGATTCTACTATTTGACGTAAAAGCAATTCGGATTTAGTGAACCATTTTACCAAACTCTATAGAAAACTGTCAAAGAAATGAATTGCAGATACAGAATCGTATTAGGATCATATTCTGAATTGCATAAAAAGCGGCCATTTTACGATTTTGAATTCAATTCATAATAGGAACTCATTATGATTCAACAAGTGCTTCCTTTTTAGAGCCCCAGGGGGTCTAAAAAGGAAGGATTACGCAATATTGCTAAAAGGAATTCATTTCCTGAATTCACAGCAGATCTCATGCAATTCCTCTATTTTTTGGTAAAATAGTCGCCCTTTATGCGCAATTCAATTCATAAACAGATTCTGTTTTGAATTAATGTTACTAGACTACAAAAATTAAAACCGTAACTTTACCGGTTATTGTTTCTATTTACTTTTTGTTAAATTAAGACTGAATAACTATGATTTTTTGTATTATAATTAAAAACCGATCGAACTGTTGCTTCATAGCATTTATTTGATTGGATTTGGGTACCCAAAACTGACATTTTAATTGATTATAAAAATATTTTCTTCTTCGACTGGTATCAATCAATGACAATATATTTTATCTTGTCTGTGGTCGGTCGGTCAAAGTTTATATTGGATGTTTTGATAGAGTACAAAATAAATATTTAAAATTATAGTTTAACATTAAAATAATAGTCTTTCAATAATTTAAGGAAAATATGGAAATTATTATACCTATAGTACTGTAATTATTTACGTAAAAATGTAAAAGGAAGACAATATCAGTATTGGACGAATAACACGGAAGAATCTTTTAGAAAGTCAAGATTTTTTAAATGAAAAGGCGAGGAATCTCGCAAACCTAACCCAAAGTAAGTTTATCTCCTATAGTATTTCATACTTTTGATAAGTCGTTACGAGGATATTCCAAAAAACATTCAAGTTATTATTTCTTAAATCGTCAGTCAAGCTTGATACTAGGTAGGTACTTACCAGTTATTCAAAAATGGTTTTACTATTAGTAATTCGATATTATGATCTCAATACCCCCATTAGAATAGAAACATTTTATTTGTTAAACATTTATATAATAATTCCATTAATATTATACTATTATTGCACAAAGCAAAGACCTTTTTATAAACTTCCTCTTGTTATTATGTTAAAGATGATATTACTGATAATGTGCATATTCCATCAATTAATTTAACTAACTATAATTTTACTAACTTTCAGGTTAGCCGAAGAAGATGATTAATGGTCCATAGAATTATCAAGAAAGTAAAATGTTATGATTAACATGACAGTTACATATTGATGCAGTCATGCTGTAATTAGTGTCACAGTTTAATATACATATCATTATTATATGCAGTTTCTGGGAGCTGTATTCGCATACTGACTGATTCTTGCCTTAGTATTAATAATTACACTAAACTACAGAAAGATGAAACAATGATACTGTAATAAATGTTTATGCTGTTTATTTACATTCTTTTATTTATCCTAACTAAATAAGTGACCAATGATAATTCTTATATCATGAGGATGTCTCTCTGGTCTCATCTATCCTTGACTCTCACATATGGATACCTTTAGACTATCATAACATCATGCAGTTCCGCTAATTTAATCAAAGACATCACAGATATGCTCATAATAATGTATTTTTTTGCACAAACTATCAACCTGGGTATGGTTTTAATATTATGAAGGTACTATAATTTAGATTAAAACTTAGAATAAAGATAGATGACATATAGGCTACTTTTTATCCTGGGAAAGCAAGTGAAACTGCGGGACAGGTAGTAGGAATTATTGCTCAGACCATCCTATTTACGCTGTAGGTAGTCTGTTCCCCTTGGCAATAATTAGTTTATACTGAAAAGATATGCATCCAATGTATTTATAGGTACCTACCTACTAATGTTATAAGTAAGGCGTTGATATGTTAGAACACACTCTCAGTCTGATTTAAAAATCTATTATTGCCTTAGATATACTGTTTATTGAAGAGGGTTACCTATAGGCTCAGGCTATAATAAATCACCCTATTGCTATTGAACCCTAAAACACCCTATGGGAAGGTTACCTATAGCTCATTATAATATTAAGACAACTTGTAAAAATTACGATGGTAAGAATGAGGTTCACAAAACTGGTGGTAATGAACTTATTTGTAAGCCAAAATCTTTAAACTGTCCATAAAATGGGTTATAGACGTTAAAAATACATATTTAATTCCTAAATATTCATTGATTTTTAACAAAATCTCTAAGTTGAATTGTAAAAAGATAGTTCTCAGTATCTTCTTATGATTCTACTATTTGACGTAAAAGCAATTCGGATTTAGTGAACCATTTTACGAAACTCTATAGAAAACTGTCAAAGAAATGAATTGCAGATACAGAATCGTATTAGGATCATATTCTGAATTGCATAAAAAGCGGCCATTTTACGATTTTGAATTCAATTCATAATAGGATCTCATTATGATTCAACAAGTGCTTCCTTTTTAGAGCCCCAGGACATTTATCTTTGAGTAAATAAACATTTTCTTTTATTTTTAGGAATATTTTCTATTTCAGAAGAAAATATGTCTTGGAGGGCGTCTAAAGCGATTTCTTTCAGACAACCTTAGAAATTTATTTTTAGATGTCCTTAAGTAAAGCGAAAGATTAAGAGTCGAAGTGTTGACATAAATTATATTAAGATTAACTTTCCTCCCCTATGTTACCCCCTTAGGAGGTAAATTTTAGAAACACCCTTTTGTAGATCCCTACACTTCTCAACGAACACACTCCAAATTTTATATCTGTAGGAGCAGCGGTTTGAATGGCTGTGCATTAAACGCACAGCTATTCGATATGTCAGTCAGTGATTTGTCCAGGGACTTCGAATTTTATTATTTTATTTAATTAGATTATATATTTACTTTTTTTTGTAATTTGAATTATTTATAACAAATATATAAAATACAATCTAGGTACTTACAAAAATCCTCTAGGCGACTGCTAATTAATATCTATATTTTAATATAGAATTAGTAAAATAGTTATCACTTATAATAATTAATACGCATTTTTACCAATTACCTACTTTAAATATCAAATACAATAAAATTGTAGAAATAAAGTTTTTTTTAACTATTAGAGTAATCTACACTTTCCCTACAAAAACCGCTCACATACTGACGGCAACTTTACCAACGCTCAGACTTGAACAAACGACAGGCTTTAATTTGAAAATCCTATTTAGTTAACATACGGACACAATTTCTGGGTAACCATAGAGTGTCGTGTGTCAAAAGCTGCAACTTGTTTGCACTAATTTGCGTAGAACACACTGTAGAACTAATAATACTGCAGTAGGTACTGTACTATTCAAAAAGTAGGTATATTGTGTGACTACGGGATCTTGATCCCACTTTTTTAACTCAGTACAAAATTACTAAATTTCAAAATGCTCGTATAGATATGATTGTCAACTGTTTTCTTTTTATTTCATCAAAATAATAATATATTTATGCAAAGAAAAAATGGCCGCCTTTTTTCGTGAGTATCGTGACGTCATAAAGGCAGAAACATAGAATCTTCAAATATTCATGACCTTTACTGACGTCACTCACGAGAAAAAAACAGCCATCGGCGTTTTTTGTCCCGGGAACGCAGGTGAAACCGTTGCAATGTTTAATTAAATAAATGCGAAAACCTTTCAAATAAAACAAACCTCCGAAATCATTAACCTTTGTTTACGTAAAAGTTACTTTCATGTCGGCTTGGCAAATTAAATTAATTATTAAATGTCATGCCTACAAAATGGTTAATTAACTTCGACACGCGTGTAACGATACAATACTAAACAAAGACACATTTTCTAATTGATTAATTTGTAAGGTATTACTTGAACTTTATTTCTGTAGGAAATGAAAACATATTTATCCACAGGTTGATTTTAGGTTGGTAACTATATTAGAGCGAATACTTTGGTTAATATAATGAAATTTCACGAGACTAAACATTACAAAAAATTATGAAGCTATGCGTGCCACCAAGTCTTACTCAGAGGGCTTACTCCGAAAAACGATACACGATAGTCCGATCATCGTTGTCAAATTATTAACCAATAGAATTGCACAAAATATACGCCTCGTCAGTTTGCTGCCATTTTATTGGTTAATAATTTGACAACGATGATCGGACTATCGTGTATCGTTTTTCAGAGTAAGCCCTCAGAAAAGTATTGATCGGGGGGGACAGCGATTAGTATAACTACTCGAGTATTTCTCTAGTACCTAATAAAAGATAATTATTTTTTAATAAAGAGAGTAAAACTTTCTTCAAAGGCAATAAAATTAAAATGTGACCACCTTGGAAGAATTATTAAAATAGGTTCTCATACAAAAAGTTATCCATAAAAAAAACATACAACCGAATTGAGAACCTCCTCCTTTTTTGTAAGTCGGTCAAAAAAGAAATAGGTACTATATAATTATTGCAAATTACAATCGGAAGTAATTATTATTATATTAATTATGAATAAATTAATGATAAAAAGTTGTAGGTAATTAATTTTATCATCAATATTTTTTTAATATTTAATTTAAAATTGTTATTTTCTTTTAACTTTGATAACCGACACTAATCATATCTTTTCCATTGTTCACAGATAAACTGCCAGTAACGTAGCGTACTCAATCTTAAAAAAAGGTTAAATTTGAATAAAGAATATGAGAAAAACAAAAAGGTAACAAAACCAAGATGGCGACCAAAGACAAAGAGTTGGTCGACTATTTCGGCAACTTCAGCATGTCCAACATGAATGACGTCACAGAACTGATACCGAAAATAAACTACAGTTACTATGACAACCAGACGATTCCAGAATATTCAAACTTCACAGCGGACGACTACTGTGGTTCGAATCATTCACATGTTTATTTGAATGTTACCTGCGAATTTCCCATCAGTTATGCTGAGCCGATGTATGGGTAAGTCATTGCAACTTTTTTTTATTTATTTATTTAAAATTGGTACATCAACAGCACATGCATGAAACATATTATAAAAGGTTATAGTAGGCTACTTTTTTCCCCGGGAACGCGAGTGAAACCGTGGGGGTTAGCTAGTATAATAATAAGGGTTGACCGAGCTTTGCTCGTTTTTTTTTAAACTACGTTTTCTAAAAATGAAACCTAGCTAGATCGATTTAACTCCCCCGAAACCCTTTGCATACTAAATTTCATGAAAATCGTTGGAGCCGTTTCCGAGATTCAGAATTACAAATACAAGAATTGCTCGTTTAAAGGAATTATATTATATTTGTTTTGATACATGTGCCCATTACAGATGCACGCAAAATTATCAACAGATAAAAAATAAACTGCAATTTAAACGCGAGATGAAAACCTCTTTATGAAAATGTCAACATTGGTCACTCTATTGCAAGCAAAATGTATAACTAATAAATAATATTATCTCTTTGACAAGAAATAACCAGAATTCATTGAAATGAAATGAAATGAAATGAAATGAAATGAAATGAAATGAAATATTATTTATTCAAATAGACCTTCACAGGCACTTATGAATAGTCAGACTCTAATGCACGGTTCGGAAGGTAGCTTTTGCTGAGAAGAGCCGGCAATAAACTCAGCAATTACTCTTTTCAAAAAACTTTTAAACTTCATAATTTAGGTACATAAAATATATCCTGCAAAAGCGAGCGCTACACCCAAGCCTTTTTGTCATTTAAATATTCGTTAATATTATAATAAGCCTTTTTTACTAAAACGGTCTTAATATGTTCCTTAAATTTATGTGAAGGCAAATTTAAAAGTGAAAGAGGTATCATATTATAAAAGCGTGTACACAGACCTAAAAACGAACCATGCACTTTTTGGAGTCTATAAGCAGAATTTACAAGTTTATGCTTATTTCTAGTATTGATACAATGCACGTCGCTTTTTTTTACAAAAAGACCAATATTTTTATGAACAAATAATATGTTTGCATAAACATACTGTGACGCTACAGTGAGGATACCGAATTGTTTAAATTTATCCCTTAGGGAAGCCCGAGAATTCAAATTGTAAATAGCTCGCACTGCTCTTTTCTGTAAAATAAAAATAGTTTCTATGTCAGCTGCCTTACCCCACAGTAAAATACCATAGGACATAATACTATGAAAATAGCTAAAATAAACTAATCGAGCTGTATCTACATCTGTTAGCTGCCTAATTTTTCTAACTGCATAAGCAGCTGAACTGAGCTTCCCCGCAAGACATGATATATGGGTGCCCCATTGAAGTTTTGAGTCTAAAGTAATCCCTAAGAATATTGCTGACTCAACAAGACCTAGAGACTCATTATTTATCATTAAGTTACAGTCAACATTTTTTACATTGGGTAGTGCAAATTTAATACATTTAGTTTTCTTAGCATTTAAAACTAGATTATTTACAGTAAACCAGTTTAACACCTGGGCTAATGCACCATTTACATCGTCAAAATTAGATTTCTGTCTATCAACACTAAAAATCAGTGAGGTATCATCAGCAAACAGTACAATTCCACAGGTATTTTTAACATAAAAAGGAAGGTCATTTATATAAATTAAAAATAGGAAAGGACCTAAAATAGATCCTTGCGGCACACCCATATGCACAGGAGAACCAGATGATTTGACTCTATTAACATCAACACTTTGAGTTCTATTCCCAAGATAGGATATCATCAGATCAAGTGCTGCACCCTTAACTCCATAATAATTCAGTTTACGTATGAGCGTCCGGTGATCAACGCAATCAAAAGCTTTAGATAAATCACAGAAGACTCCAATAACATTCTGTGACTTTTCCCAAGCGCTAAAAATATTTCTCAAAAGTGCTACCCCGGCATCAATGGTTGAACGACCTTTTGTAAACCCATACTGCTCATTATGTAAAAGTTTATTCAAATTAAAGTGAGCAAGTAATTGCGTTAAGATGATCTTTTCAAATACTTTGCTCAGAGCTGGCAAAATGGAAACTGGCCTATAATTAGTAGGATCACTAGGGTCACCTGCTTTGAATAAAGGAATGACTTTGCTATGTTTCATTAAATCTGGAAATTGTCCACTATCTACACATTTATTAAAAATTAATTGTGGTTGTGAATCCTTCAAAGTATTAGGTACCAAATATCTAAAGAAAATATGTTCGCATGACACAATGTAAGTTTAATTTTGTGGTCCTGGGTTAATTCTTTGAACAAAATGTTTTAGCTCCCGACGAAAATGATGACGTCATAAGTTTGTAGTGACATTTGTTGCATAGGATCTTGCAAAAAAAATAATATTTACCAATAATATTTAAAAATCTAGTTATTACTAGATTAAAAAAATGTAACTAAATTCTTTAATAACTGGAGGTAATTTGTGGTTTTATATGCCTTATTGGTCAATATCCTAGGATATCTTGGGACATTCTTCACACACGGTTATCTGATCCCAAACTAAGCAGAGCTTGTACTATGAAAACCAGGTAACTGATAGGTATACTACATATACCTAATACTTTCTTTTGTAATAACATAAATAAATAGATAATTACACCCAGACTCAGGACAAACAGACATGTTCATGCACACAAATGTTTGTCCTGGATGGGAATCGAAACCACGACCGGGGGCGCGTATGCGGTGATAAGTGGCGTAATAACACCAATATATTATACAAATATTCTACAAATCAAATTAATTTACGTCAATTCACAAGCCAACCTTCACACCAATCTATATCTTCGAACAAATACATCACAATATATTTTCCCGTGGCACACGATCCATCACTGGCGAGGAGACACACCCTGTAGATCTACGGTTACCTCGTTACGATTGACACAAGTGTACGAACGAGCTATGTAATGAGGTCAAATCCATTTTAATAAGTACCGAGTGTAAGTGAGATCGTAACCTGATACCATGGATTCAGTACTTGATTCTGGAGTTTCAGCGTTAGAATATTGCGTCGGTTTTCTAATTAGACTTAATGTCTTTACGATTCTTTATAAGTTTTTAATATATATCCTAAATAAGTATACTAATTAATATTAATGAAAAAAAAATTTTTTTAACCTACTTCCAAGTGTGAAGAATGTTCCAAGATAAAAAAAAATTGAGAAGGTTCTCAATTCGACTGTATGTTTGATACGCAATTACTCCGCCATATGTGGACTGATTTAAAAAAATATTACTTATAATAAAAATGTAGAAATTCCAATTAGGTATCGTCCAAACCACAAAGGTCCAAACAAACTGATCACGGGCAACGTCACCGCAGAAGGAATGCAGTATTTGTTTTGTGCTGTATTTTTTGTTTAAATATTAATCAAATTCTAACACTGCGATATCTAGAATCATGTATGTTTTGAATTCTTTTAGTATCAGTTACCGTACGACTTCAGTTGCTTTCACTTATAGCACAGGTAAAATGGAAATACTGTTTGACCATTTGAATAGGGATGATAACTTAAAAAATCTAATTAGTCCGTCAGATAGATTACCAAAAAATATTGGACACATATTTGTTCTTTAGTTCCAAAAACAAAAATAACGAAGATACAGTGCGTTAACTTTTCGCGTGACGTCACGTCTCTGTAAAAAGTGCACTACTTTTTACATACCTACCCTCATTCCTGAATTTTGATGCGACTTAATTTTGTAATTTTTATTGATATTTTTTGATAACCTAACCGACGGACTTAACAGAATTAATTCTTTTTTACCCAGTCATCATCTCTATTCATAAATATACTTGTGAAAATAACAAATACGGGAAAATATTAACAAATTAAAGGGAAATGGGAATTTGGGTTACGCGAAGCTGTTGTTAGTCTATAAATAAGGTGGTGTTCCAGCTACATTTTCGGAAAGGAGACTCAGTTCGGTAATAAGACCAACTTTTAGAGGCAACAAACATAGCTTGAAAATGAGCTATTACTAGCTTGCAATACTAGAGATATCTCACTCATTACAGAACCTAAACCTTTCCATTTTAGATCTTATTTATCTACCATCAGAATTCTAATTAAATCTTTCACTTCCACAGATACATCGCGCCCTTCCTGCTGGCAACGACCATAGTAGCTAATACCCTCATTGTGGTGGTGCTATCCCGCCGTCATATGCGTACTCCGACGAACGTGGTCCTGATGGCCATGGCTCTCTGCGACATGTTCACTATGCTGTTCCCGGCGCCCTGGCTCTTCTACATGTACACCTTTGGGAATCATTACAAGCCGCTCAGCCCGGTCAGGGCGTGTCAGGCCTGGAATTATATGAATGAGGTAAGCACTTTGGGTAATATCGTCACTTACCGTGGTGGCTATAGGAGTTTACGCTAAAATCAAAGCTGTCTAATTTTGTATAAGGTGGATTATTGAAAAGGGAAGATCTTCCGCCAGGCGTGCCATCGTGACCGCGGTCCAACTGTTGATGTTGGAATCCTGTATATATGTGAATGCGCGAACAAACTCCACAAGCGCGATGTAGGTTGTATGTAGATATTGCAGCGCCATCTATCCATCAGTGTCTGAACCCACACTTAACGTATTTTAATAGTATTGTATAGCAACGGAGTAAGGTTCCTGACTGACTACTTAAATACTTGTTAGATACATTTTATTGATTTTGATTGCTCAGATATTTATGACAATATAAATAGATGGTCAAATAGTAATGGTAGCTTTTACTGTTATAGGTATCTAGATATTTATGAAATTTAATACCGCTCAGATATTGAACATAGTGTGTGGTCAGATATATATAGGTATATATGATGCTGACTGTACAGATAGTGCCCATTCTGATAAGCTCCATCAGTCACACTTACAACTTTTGAACAAGAGATTTGATAACAAAGCATATTCATTCAGATATTAAATCCTTGTTTTCCAAGAACAATCACACTCAAAAATTTCAGAAAAAATATTTCATTATAAAGATCCAATATGTTATAAATTCTCTTGTGCAGTATTATGGGCTAGGGTAGCTATGCATATTACCTTCCGTTTGAAGTGAGCGATACGCAGGCGATATTGCAAAACGCATCCTACCATGAGCTTGATATTCGGCCATTGTTTACACAATAGGTATATACCTAAAGTGTTTGACATATCGAAAATAACAACGCCCGAGCACTCAGGTGTTTTAACTATATTATTATGTACTAGCCGTCCCCCGCGTTACCAGGATAAAAAGTAGCCTATATGTTATTCCAAGGTATGATCTATCTATGTGCCAAGTTTCATCTAAGTCCGTTCAGTAGTTTTTACGTGAAAGAGTAACATACATTCATCCATACTCACAAACTTTCGCATTTAAAAAAATAGTAGGATAAGATTTACACACGTGACCGTGACTCCCGAAGAAGTAGGCAGTGTAAGACACATGCGTTTCATCTATCGCTGAACACCTTTTTATATTGAAACTTTTTATTAAATGCAGTGTGAGGCCATAAAAGGTACCCATCTCATATGCTCCAACGCTAGATGCTGCAGCCCTGGTTTTCAGATGGGCGAAAAGTGAAGCCACGGTCTTTTACTATGCATAGGTTTTGTTGGTAAGCACACAAAGCCTAAAACGGAATTGTAAAATATAGCTATCAGAACTACGATAATAATGATAAAGGCGCAAAAAAACAATGTATCCCGGGAACGCGGGTCGAACCACGGGGGACAGCTAGTCATAATTATATTAATTCATGCGCATCTACTTCGAAATCATGAAAAACTCTCAAGTAAAACTTTACGTCTAGAAAATTGTGATTCACCCCGCCTAAATGTCATCCTATAACCCTAAATTCAAATAACCGATGTCCAAAATCCGGCAGAATGCCAAAGTGGCTCAATAAAACAAATACCTACGTAGCCTGAGTCCAATATCCAGTGTATTCCAACTTGGCCGGATTATATGCTTCCAGGGGTAAACAATTTTTTGAATATTTTTCGTCTAGTTTTTTTTTATAGCAGCTTTATTTTATTAAAATTACCAACTATTCCTCGCGTTCCCGGGATAAAAGTGTAACGAATGTCCTTATCCATACCAAAGGTTGTCTGCATGCCAAATTTTATCGCGTTCGGTCTATCCATACTTTTTTTTTGGAAAGGGCTAAATATGTACCTGATAAGGGTTACTCACTCAGATATCCACTCACAGTCAATACTATCCACACTAATATTATAAATGCAAAAGTTATCCGCTAAACCACTGAGTCGATTGCGATGAAATTTACAACGCCTATGAGAAAGACGCAACTATCATTATATTTTTTCTTTAGTCCCGTAAACAAAAAAGTAACAATGAGTGCGTTAAAATTTCGCGTGACGTCACGTCTTAGTTCACTTTTTACAGTCGTGACGTCACAAGCCGACTTGCGCCGTATCTTTGTATTTTTTGTTGATTTGAGAAAATAACAAATACTTAAGTATCCAATATTTTTTTATAACCTAATTAACGGACTAAACAGAATTAATTATTTTTAGCCAGTCATCATCCCTATTCGCAGGAACACGGGTATATAGAAGTTGTTTGTTATTATTGGTGTTATCTCCCGGGTCTAAGTTATCTTTCTGTTTATTTTCAACAAGATCGATTCAGTAGTTCTGCCGTGAATGCATAACAAGGAAGTAAGGTACTAGGTATGCCTAGTATGGCCTTGTAATTTTCCATCAAATACACCTATAAGATATAGCAAATGCGAAAGTGAAATAAAATCTTGATCTACCTGCGTTTCTTAACCAGAACGGCTATATGAATAGGACTCTGCAGTCCCATCATATAGGAGGATATGAGGCAGCACCTACTTACCATTTTTTTTAAAGTATTTTTGTTCATTAGTTAAAATAAAACGGCTGTTTTTTTATTTAGGGGTCCCTTGAAATTGTGCTTGATTTCCTAGGGGTCTACTGAAAAAGGTCAGGATACGCCATACTTATGCTATATAACGCAACATGTCATTATAGGATACTTTGTATCCCGAGAAAACATAAAATCCCTCAGAAAAGCGGGTAACGTCTCGGGGCGACATAAGACATTTTTCTATCTACTTTACTAGGTACTTCAAAGCTTAACAACTAGCAAAAACTAAATATGAACCAAAAATAAAACTATCCGCCGTAATTACGACACAAAAGCGAAAAAGAACGAACTAAACCGGAGACCCGGGTGAAAAATCGGTGCCATCATCTGGCTCTCAACATTGTTCGGGGACAATAAACTATATCCGTCTCTTTCTACCATTGCCAGACAATGGATGCGACACAGGTCATAAAAACATAGAGATGTGCTGCCAGGGTTAAGTTTTCGATGGAGGAAAACATCGTGAGGTATTCATAGCATAGGTAGGTACATAATCTTTGTACCTACGATTCTTTATGATTGTAAAGTATGGCGGCTTTAAGAATGCGTTTCTGACACCTGTTAATAATGATAATAGGTTTATCTTGGAAACTGATTATCTGATATGGATGAGGTATGGAGGTAGCTGACACCTGGGATTAAGTCATGCTGGGTTCCCACGGGAACATACGAACCCTCAGAACTGCGGGGCGGAAAGCTAGTCTTACAAATAAATATGAAAGTTCTCCTAAAAAATCCTAACAGATGTAAATATGTTCCTCTTTCACGCAAAAACTACCAAACCGATTTAGATGAAACTTGACAGAGCTACTTTTTAAATTCCGGGAACGTGGATGAAAACGCGGGGGAGACAACTAGTAATTAATACATTTCAAAATATATTTCTTGATAGGTATATCTCCTCATTTTTATAATCTGAAACTAGTACAACCGGGTTTTTGTCCGCTTATAACACTCGGCAATCCGGGATTAGAGTCAGCATCCAAGTTTAATAGACTCGCTGGAATCTAGACTTTTGTAGAAGATTTTTGCTTACTAAGTTTATCAGTTACATTTTAATTCAAACCTTTTAACAAATGGAGTTTACTTAACTAAATTAAATGACACTTTTGCATTTAAAACAGTACCCCTTTATCCTATTAATCTCTAAATAGTATAAAACAATGTCGCTGTCAGGCTCTGTCTGTTTCTCCGCTTACTTCTTCTACACCACGCAACGGATAATGATATGGTTTTCATTAATAGAAAGAGCAATAAATGAGGAAGGTATTTGTATATAATTTGTAAATATTTTGTACAAAATGTCTCCACGGATAGCGATTGAAAAATCGGACCTAAGAGAACAAAGTCAAGCCAGGCACAGGACAGCCAATGAGTACCAGACCTTGGAGAAAACTCTTTAAAAATCCATTCGCAAAAAATAATCCAAATACTTTTTAATATCCTAAACACAATTCTTTAACGTTTTATAATTTAGTATTTGTTTTCATATTCTCTAAAACAAAAGATACATTACGAGTTTTTCTATCGCAAGCAATAACCAAATATTTAATCTACTTTTTTTAAGACTCTCCTCGTGTACTATAAGATCATGTTGTCAACATCATGTTTTATTCATCAAATACCCAACTCAAGTGGATCCTGTAATATTGGTGTTTCGCAAAATCTAGATTTTACGGGATTTGCTATAAAGGATCCTTAGACATCATTATCATATTAAAGACTAGCTTTTCGCCCGCGGTTTCATCCCTAATTTTACCCCATACGTTGTATTAGCTATATGTATGCCGAAATTCAGATTTCGATCCGTCCAATGGTTTGTGCTGTGCATTGATAGATCAGACAGTCAGTCAGTCAGTCACGATTCCCTTTATATATTTAGGCTAAAATGTCCCCCGCGGTTTCACCCGTGTTCCCGGGATAAAAACTAGCCTATATCCTTTGCCATATTATCATAGGCTATCTGCGATCCAAATTTTATCGCGGTTGGTTGTAGTCTGTTCCCCGCGGCTTCATTCGCATTCTCGGGATAAAAAGTACCCTATAACCTTCGGGCATAATGAAGCTTCCTATTAGTGAAAGATTTTTTCAAATCGGACCAGTAACTCCGGAGATTAGCGCGTTCAAATAAACAAACTCTTTAGCTTTAAATATATGTATAAAAAATAGTTTTGTTCATAAATAAAATCGGCGCCAGTGTCACTAAAAACAAAACAAACAGTGTCAAGTAAACAAAGGTTGTTTTCGGGAGGTGGGTAATCAAAAATATTTGTAGCCCGCGTAACGCTTAGCCATGTGTATACACCCTTACAAGCCGAGCTCTTAATTTCCTGTGAGGAACTCAATGAATGCAGGAAATAAGGCTGTATGCACGCTGGTTGAAGTTTGAAATAAGGTGTTAAGAAAAAAACGAGCGAACCTTACAGTAGTCGCATAATGATGTGTAACATCAAGGCACTTCTTTACTTTGTGATCAAGGTCTAATGGTAACATCTAACATCTCACCTTAGTATTAAACAACATAACATTAGGACTTTTTGGCGGGAACTTGCGAAGTGACGTTGCGTTTTCGTTATATTTTCATAAAATCGTGTATTTTGAGTTTTATTGAATATTATCGGTGGTATTTTGTCCAATAAAGGTCAATGCAAGTGCACCATTGAATTTAAACTGACTATGACTTGAAGATTTAACATGACTAGAACTTTACTAGAACTATGAAACTTGACGATTGACGAGAATTTAATACCTACATGAAGAATATAAAAATACCTACATTGCTCAACTTGACACTGGCAAAATTCACGAATGGTGATGCCAAAATTTTAAAAAAGATAATAAAAAAACTACATTATTATGAAAAGTTTTATTTTTGTAATTTCGGTATGTATAGATAGACTAGTATCCGTGGTTTCTTACTGATGTAACAAAACTGCTTATCTGCTGTAAATGAATGTGACACCAAAAAAAGGAGATTGTAAATCATCATTTCCTTTTTTAGTGTTTTGAAAGAAAGAAAATAAATTTATTTGTGACAACATTTATTTTTTGTGGGTTTCCTTTAAATTTTGTATTTATGTTATTAATTAATGTTTGTTTTATTCAGGTAATACCGGCAATGTTTCACACGGCGAGCATCTGGCTGACTCTCGCGCTGGCTGTCCAGAGATACATCTACGTGTGCCACGCGCCGGTCGCTAGGACATGGTAACTATTACCATACCTTATCTCATCTAACGTAGGCTGACTGGCAGGCGGTCCACATCATGAAGTGTTTTTTTTTTTTTAAAGGACTAAGTTGGTAGCCTCAGATGGCTGCAAAAACCTTACCGGACAAATCGGCGAGCGCAGAGGGCTCTCAGCCGGGTAATATTTAGGTAACAATGCCTGAGGGCACCCCCGAATGGGGTACGAACCTCGGCTAAGGGCGTTACCGGGGTATCATGAAGTGACTACTATCGCTGACAATAGTAGGTAGTTTCCTACGTATCAAATCAGCTACTTTTTAATAAATGTCAAAACGATAGTTTATATGGAGTTTTGTATGAAATATTACACTATGACGTCATACTTTCACAGCATCAAATGATCTACTATTAGTGGTACTAGGACAACATATTTGTTTTTTTTTTAAAGGACTAAGTTAGCCTCAGATGGCTGCAACAACCTTACCGGACAAATCGGCGAGCGCAGAGGGCTCTCAGCCGAACATATTTGATATTTCCAAGTGTTTTTAGACATCTGAAAACATATAAAATTATATGCATTGGTTAGTGTTTGGTCATTTATTTTTGACACTGTCGACTAGCCTATTGCAATACCAGGGGGATTGGCAATGTGTTGTTGACCTTTTTCAATGTATAGAAGGCAACTGTCTCTCAAGTACACATGGTAAGTGCTTGGCGACAGATTTTCAACTTGAGGGTGATAGTTGTTTGAAAGGACTAAAAGGTAGCCTGAAGGGCTTTAGCACTCTGGACTTTCGGAGAGCGCAAATGGCTCTCAACCGGGCAAGTAAATTTTGGTAACCAAGCGTGAATTTACGATGTGAATTTTAACGCAATGATCAAACGTTCAGTAGGTAATACAAATTCCAGTTTTACTATGAAATACCAACGAAACTCTTAGCCTACTGTTCGCAGTTTCATTTACTGTATCCCAAACACCTGATGAATTATGTACCTAAACATTACTCTGTAATCTATAGTAGGTATGCGTATAGTTTTTTTTTTATAGTCATTTTATTGCATTTTTCTCATGCCAAAGTAAACCGCAAGCTTTTATGGGTTCAATGTAATTCCTTTTCGATGAATTCCGCATTCGCGGAAATCGGGAAAAAGTTATTTACGTGTTGGTTAAATCTTGCAGTGCGTCTATCCAATATCTGAAAAAAATAAGGTCGAAAGTTGAAAATAGGGCTTAAAAAACCTATTTCATATTCTAGGTATAGTCGACCAAGAAATTGTTTTACCACGCTAAGATTTGAATGTTTTTTTTTTACTATAGGCCTGCATTTGACCATAATCTCACCGTGGTCAGTGATGATGTGGCCGATGGCGGTAAGCACACAAAGCCTAGAAGGGAACTGGCTCTCAAGTGCAGCTGTCGGAACACACCGGAAAATGCTTGACGTCAGATTTTCAACTTGAGGGTGTTAGCCAGCCAGGCGGGTACTACAAAGTACCCTACCGCCGCCGCGCCGTGCTATGGTCAAAAACAATGTCTCAAACTCCTAAAGTAAAAATTAAAAAAAAAAAACAATTTGTGACATTTTTCTGAATTCTTTTAAGTTAAATGTCAGCTTTTGAAGGACAGCCGACATTCTGAAATTAGGACAGCGACTCCCAAATGAAACATTAAAAAAATACCTAGTACCTAACAACGCGGGGAGAAAATCAAATTTTCTTTGTAACACGAGTTCTAAACGGTAGAAATTATTACACGGCAGCTTGGAAGAAAAGAAAAGTGAATTATTGTGTACGCGTCAAATGGAGACGAATTTCAATCGTCCATTCTTGACGTAAATTATTTTTTGTGATGTGATGAGCCTTGAGGAGTTATCAAAAAATGATAATCTATTCTAATCAAAGCTTTGTTTATAAGAAATAGTACCTACAGTAAAGATTCTGTTGAGACAAGATTACATTTGAATGAGTTTTTACTTTCCTGTAGCTTATATAATTGAAAAGTTGTTTTCTGATAACTTATTTACATGTTGGTAACTCCTTATTTAATATAATAGTGCTTTTTATTAAGAACTAGTTCGATATCGATTCGATTCGACTTGATAGACGTTGTCTGTCAAGATTTCAAAAAAGTCGCCAAGCTTTCGACAGCTTTACTTGAGAGCCAGTTCTCTTCTAGGCTTTATGTGCTTACATCGGCCACATCATCACTGACAAGGGTTAGAACAATCTAACAAGGTCCGACACAGGCCTATGCATAGAAAAATACCTTACAACTTCCCATCGTTTACGTTTTGAGAACTGCAATGCAGTGTAGTCAATTTGCAATTCACAATTTACACATTTCTGCTGTTGTAATATTTCTAGGTTATTTGAAATTGAAATTGGTAGCAATAAAGATACGAAATTGACGTTCCAAAAAGAATTGGTTTCAAATATTGATAACTACATTGAAATTAAGGTTAACCCAATTTGGTTGGGTTATTACAGTCTAATGTAATTTTGATCTATTTTCGGGAACCACGTATTGTTTTATTACTTTTCTTTTATAACTGTCCTATAGTAGTCCTTCTATAGTTTATTCGGCCAAATATTATCTATTTTATTCGTTACGTGATGTCCCATACGAAGGTTTTCTCGACGGTTTCTCGAAGTGACTATTGCGTGAGATCCTATATCTTTCTTTTATTTTAATGTTGCTGTTTCCGACAGGGTCTACAATGTATATACAGATAGCTTTTATAACACAACCGATCACGCTACCGTCCTCGACGGCGAGGACCGCCGCGACGTCCCTCTCAGTCTCGTCCCGTTCAAGCGGCCCGAGCTGCCTACAGTAATCCGACCGCCCGCAATTAGTCGTAACTCGTACAAAGTCCTCCCCCTCCCCCGGTAACGCCCTGAGCCGAGGTTCGTACCCCATTCGGGGGTGCCCTCAGGCGTTGTTACCTAAATATTACCCGGCTGAGAGTCCTCTGCGCTCGCCAATTTGTCCGGTAAGGTTGTTGCAGCCATCTGAGGCTACCAACTTAGTCCTTTAAAAAAAAAAAAATAGCTTTTATGACGTAAATATCCACTAAGAAAGGATTTTTAAAAATTTAGGGGTTAAAATCGTGGATCGCAGGAGAAACTCGCGGTGGAAAGCTAGTATTAAGTATAGGTAGTATAGAATACTAAAAACAAAACACGTTTGTAAGACAAAATCAGTTAAAAAATCCAATGGTAAAGCCCCCAATCCACGTGTAACCAAAGATCTTACACAGAAAGTAGACGCTGTTTACGACTTGCAATAAAAATTTGGCCAAATAAAATATCGTAACGTCCTGTTTACCGAAGAGCGCCGACTTTATTGCCGAATTGGTGGGGACTGCAAATTCTGCTAATTTAGGTCTCTCTTAGTCCTTAAAATTTTAGGATTTTAGGTTTTTTAGGATCAGTAGGTGCTCCCGGGGTTTATGGCCCAAGTTTTATGGGTTACAAGATCAGAGAAAAGGTGTAACTATGTTTTTTAAACAAATCCCGTCTGATGTCTGCGTTTGATCACATATCAATGTGGTTACATAACCATTTTGTGGCCGAACGTGGTAAGCATTTTTTACACAAATGGTGTCGTAGCCACCTCTGGCTGCACTTTCATGTCATGTATGCGGTTACCATAACCTATAGACCCTTGCATTACGTGGGACACAGAACAGTTCCTATATTTTCTTTAGTTCCGAAAACAAAAAATAACGAAGATACAGTGTTATAATTTCACGTGACGTCACGTCTTAGTACACTTTTTACACACTTCACAAGCCTACTGAACTTTGATGCGACTTATCTTTGTATTTTTTTATTGATTTGATAAAAAAACTACGTATCTAATTTTTGATAACCTAACTGACGGACTAAACAGAATTAATTACTTTTAACCCAGACATCATTCCTATTATTGAACGATTATAATAAAAGTTAGTTTAGTATAAAACTATTTCATTAAAAATCTTATTGGCAGACAAAATGGTTCCTATAACAATGACAAAATTTTATTCATTCTATTCACATTTTATGGTAGATATTCCCATTCAATGCGCTCCATAAACCGACCAATTCAGATCATGGCATATAAAACGAAATTCGTACAATGAAAATCGTTTCAAAATAGCTCTTTCGTGTTGGAAACTTTCATATACTTAATGCCATTAAAACACCAGCAGGCATGCATGCCAACCGCAAAGTTGTTAAAAACTTCTAAAATGTAACTTTTACAACACTCGCAAGCAAGCAGCATTATTAAATAGTCTCTAAAACAGTTATAAACCGTTAAAATATTGTATAAAACACTTAAATGGTACGCCGCAATGTTTAATATCGTCTGGCAAAATCTCCAGTTTAATTTTAGTTATTTATGGTTCGTGCTACAGATGAAAATTGCATAAAATGTTGGTACCAACTGTTGTGTGCGTCTTGCGAACTATAAATTAATTAAATTCAAGCTTTCTTCAATTGGGTTACATTTTCGTAGGGATCTTCTTTTTTTTTACACAAAATACAGTCCATGTAATAATAATAATATATAGGTAACATTCTAATGATGAAAGGTTTTTGTTAAATCGGCTCAGTAGTTTTTGAGTTTATCATTATGACCGACTGCAAAAAAGACAATTCTTTTTTTTTATTCTTCCACTAATAGGAAGCTACATTGAATAACAACAAGTGAAGAAACGAAACACGTGTCGATTTCCTGTTAAGTTCCCTTGTTTTGGACTTGACAGAGAAGGATATCCAGCGGAATTAGTTACTAAATATTATTTGTCTTCCATCTAATCTAGAAGCTACATTATCCGCGAAGGTTATAGACTACTTTTTATCCCGAGAACGTAAGTGAAACTGCGAGGAACAGATAGTAAACTCTACACCTGACATAATAAAGAATATTTTCTCTTTATAATATTAGTGTACATAACATACTCTCTCTCCATCACTCAGGTGTACAATGCCGCGAGTCATGAAGTGTCTGATCTACATCGGGATCGCAGCGTTCCTCCACCAGCTACCTCGGTTCTTCGACCGTCGGTACATGCCACACCGCACCTTCTGGCGTGGACACATTGAAGGAGTCTGCAGGGTAAGATAGACCTTATTATCGCGCAGTATTCTTAGTATTCTTATTGAGAGGCCAATATTTGAGGGAATGCAAAAAGCAATAGTTTGCCTAACCTCATAGTGACGTGGCTGATTGTGCAGTAAGCACACAAAGCCTAAAATGGAACTGGCTCTCTAATGCAGCTGTCGGAACACACCGATAGGTGTTTGGCCACAGATTTTCAACATGAGAGTGGTAGTCAACCAGGTAGGTACTGCAAAGTACCCTGCCACCGTATTATGGTTTCCTAACGATACGGTTTCCTTCACCGAACGAGGATTCGAATCCGCTTCCTTTACTTCTGTATTCGATGTTACTAGCACTGAGCTATCATTGCCCTACTACATCCAATTGCTGCCAAAATTTAGCAATTTATGATTATTCTATTTAAATTAAATCTGAAATATTCTAGTAATACTGACCTGAAATCCATATAGGAATACACAACATCTACATATGTAAACTATTATATTATAATATTTGTTTCAGATTGAAATGGCTCAGTGGGTGCACACGTTGTCACTAGACGCGTATTTCATAACCTACTTTGGCTTCAGAGTACTCTTCGTGCACCTCATCCCTTGCACATCTCTTGTAGTGTTAAACGTACTGCTGTTCAGAGCAATGCGCACCGCTCAGATAAATCGACAGAAATTATTCAAAGAAAATAGAAAATCTGAATGCAAAAGACTTCGAGATTCAAACTGTACAACACTTATGCTTATTGTGGTCGTTACTGTATTTCTTATGGTTGAAATTCCTGTGGCAGTGGTCACAATTCTCCATATTATTTCGAGTACGATAGTCGAAATTCTTGACTATCATATCGCAAATATACTGATTTTGATCACAAACTTTTTTATTATAGTCTCTTATCCGATAAATTTTGCGATTTATTGTGGCATGTCGAGACAATTTAGGGAGACTTTCAAAGAATTATTTATTCGAGGGGCTGTAACGAGTAGGAAAAACGGTGGTTCTAGCCGCTATTCACTTGTAAATGGGCCTAGAACTTGCACCAACGAAACCGTACTTTAGATGGTCTCATATATACTATGTTTTGTAAATACTGAATACACTTATGGCTGTATTGAATAAGGATTTAAAAGCATATTATTTGTCTGGTATGTAGACATATCAATATGATTTCTGTATTTGTCGGTGAAGCACAAAATTTTTAGAGGTTTACTTGTAAATACTGTTGGAAATTTAGAGATCTGTCAATGTGTGTTTAAAAGGTCAGAAAGCTATTTGGATTTTTTATAACATTGTTTAATTATAAGTACGATGTTACTAATATATATAATACATAGCAGTAGAATAATATAGTATATAGTCCAAACAGTAGGTAGGTTATTTCAATTTGTGTATTTCATATTATTGCTTTGATTATATATGTATGTATATGTTGGTACTTTTTCGTGGCTGTGCGGTTACCTCATCATGATAATATATATATATATATTATGTTTTTATTTACGATTATATAATATTTTTAAATAATTTTAATTGATAAGCTGATCACACAGCCTTCAAATGGTGAGCCCCCATTTAGGAAAAGTATCTTCCAAATATATATTGTAAATAAATATATAATTTGTTTTAGAACATTAAGAAATTAAATATTGCAAAGAATGCGGTAAGAATATAAGTAAATCCTTTTATATAAATAGTATAATAAGATTTAGATGAATGTATAATATAATAAAAGATGTTGTATTAATGTTTATAAATATTTCTTTTGATTGGACAACGTAGTGTATTTAAATTGTAATTTCTTTTTGTATGACGAAGGATTTAACAGACCATGGCGAATTTATTCAATGAAGTGACGTGTTTAGTTCATATATTACATAATAAAAAATGAAAAATATCATATCTTTTATTTTATTATTCCCTAATATTTTACTTATGAGAAAACAGGAGAATAAGGAATAATTGAGAGATACCAAAGAGAAGAAACTCTTTTCTTTTCTTTTTATCACGACCAAAATCGATTTATCTAAAATCGCATTACTAAACCAAAAGCTATGAAAAACAACTCGAGCAACAGGTAAACTGGCTACTTTACGCATAGTGTTTCCACACTTTCCCTACAATACAATTCAATCACACATAATAATGTCGATAAAGGAAATTGGTTCATAAATACATTAGGACGACCAATTTTATGTGAACCATAATGGAATGGTGTCGCGTCATATCTTCGCACCCTATGTGTAGTGATGGGACGTTACTACATTATTATATCGATATAGCTACGTGGATGTAACGTGAATGCTGTGACGAAGGTCGTTGACTTCTATAAATAGCTTGGAATTTCGGTAAACCTACGTAATAATAATCTGTATTGGATTACCAAATATAAGCAGAAACTACTATGGAAACCAGATAGCATAATATCATCTGCATATTATTTTTATATTTTATTTATGTACACATACAGAGAAGTAAAAAGAAAAGACAAAACAGTTACAAAGGGACTGACTGCTTATTTCTAATTTCTTCCTTAAATACAAAATTATTGAAAAAAAAACAGCCTAAAAAAGCAATAAAAAGCATACAATAACTAGGTATATAGGAACTCTAATCTGACAGTTTTTAAGTCAGCGGAAATGTAGTTCATGTTCCATGAAAAATATGAAGCAAAAAAAAATATTTCCATATCAGTCCGCGTCTTCGAGTGCTCAGGGAATTTATAATAAAAAAGATTCCGACGAATTGAGAACCTCCTCCTCCTTGAAGTCGGTCAATAACAAGTAAACATGTTCTGGCAATTCTGGCATACAAGTGTTTGACTTGGGTAGGAATCGAACGGTATATTAAAAGCACTCGATTTGGTACTCACGCAGTGAATTCCCAAGGGGAATTAACCTCTTAGATTTAGCTTTGGAGTTTCTGATTCTGTAGATAACACAGAAAGTTTAATCCCATCTTTTCAATATTATGTTTTAGTTTTTCACGTGTTGGTGAAGCTTTATTTACGACTTGTGATTTCTTATATTTATTTAAAAGTATGATACGTCCTCTCTATTCCAAATTTGATATCAGGCAGAATAGGCTCACGTACCTACATATTGAATTTGGTACAGTTATTTGGATAGATGGCGTAAGTAGTGTCGATTATCGACGCCCTCGCGATTGGCGGATAAAATACCCTCCGCTCGTTCCCGATTTAAATTATTAATAAAACTACTTCTGTCTCGGTCTACCTTCATGACAAAATAGTGTGAGCAAAATATAATTCAGAGAAAAAGTAATTATTGATTTAATGTGCCTTGCCTGTGAAAATAAACCTAATATTGTAATAATTCAAAGTTGACAACGTCTACTATAAATGCCACTTGAAACGAAGACGACGCTGCTGGTTCCTGGAAGATTTTAAGGTACGTGGATCTTTACTTTCTGCGTCATTGTCATTGGCATATCTGAACTTAGTACATATGTGCTATCGGATATCCGCCATTTACCTACACGCCGGCGCCGCCGCGTACCTACCCACATTTAACACATAGGTACCTATAATAAATTTACCACTTATTAATTTAATTTGTGAATTGTCCTCTTTATTTCAATTCTTTTAAATCATATTTGTAGTTTCAGTCATATTTATGAGAAATTTTATTATTTAGGATTTCTTAAATGCTTTTTATATATGCTAACGGAAATGTATGTAATCGGTCATTGTATACAATTCCTAGGAAATGTATGTAATTCCTAAAATCGCACGGAAATGTGTGAAATAAATTATATTATACTTACACATTACACATTTCCTTGGACATCTATACATTTCCTAAATCGCAATCGGAAATGTAAAACATTTAAGACATTGGTGGGTACGCGGGGATAGCGGGACGAGGGGAGGGTATTGCTTCGCTTGATCCGGCGATCGCGCAGTGCCTTGTAAACTGTAAGTGCGTGTGCACGTCGCTATTGTTGAAAATTTGATTTTATAAGAATAAATATAAGTTGATTTTATGATACGTTAAAAGTTAATAGATAGTTGATTTTAGAAGTTTTAATTAGTAAGATAATATGATCATATTATTATTATTTTACGGTATGACTGTTACCCGATTGTCTCAATAAGTGCTATAATAAAAAAATACTTGAAAAAAATAGGTTGGGGTTATTTTTTTTATTTTGCATAGAATAGCAAGTATTCGCACAAAAGTACCTTTCACTTACAACCCCCCAAATATGTCTCAATAAGTGCTATAATAAAAAAATATTATTGACAACCTGTTTTATTACAGAAAGCATTTACTTTATACATTTCCTAATACGATATTGGAATTATATACAATTCCGAGGAAATTTATACATTTCCTAAATAGTATCGGAATTGTACACATTTCCTAGGATTTGTATACAATTGCTTGATTTCATACATTTCCGGTAACATATATATAAAAAAAACTAAACTAAATAAAAAGGACTACCTCCCCTCACCCTATCGGTGCCGGTGTCCCACAGGGCTCGGTACTGTCCCCCTTGCTATTTTCGCTCTACACGAGTGATATGCCAAAGACCGACAAGGTGCAGTTAGCACTTTTTGCGGACGACACCGCGGTCTACTGCTCTAGTAAGTCCCCCTCAGTCATTGTTAAGAACCTCCAAACTGCGGCTAACGCCCTAGGCGCCTGGTTTCGGAAATGGAGGATCGAGATCAACCCTGTCAAAAGCCAGGCGGTCCTATTCTACAGACCCTACCATCGAGGTACCCCCTCCCCTCCAAAGGCAGTTACTCTATTCGGTGAACCAATCCCCTGGGAAAGGCAAGCCAAATATCTCGGAGTAACTCTCGATGATCGTTTGACCTTTGATGCCCACATTAAAGCGGTCCGCGCGCGCGCCGCCTTTGTTTTAGGGCGCCTCCACTTTTTATTAAATCGTAAATCTAAACTTGCACTTAAAAGCAAGGTTAGACTTTATACCACGTGTATCCGCCCCATCATGACCTATGCTAGTACTGTGTTCGCACATGCAGCTCCATCACGGATCCATAGCCTTCAGGTGATTCAAAATCGCTTCATGCGCAAGGCCACGGGCGCCCCGTGGTACATGCGTAATGAAAATCTCCACATTGACTTAGGTCTCCCCACGATAAAACAATTTATAAAACGCACCTCACGCAGATTTTTCAATACCGCCGTTAATCACCGCAACCCTCTTATAGTGAAAGCCGCAACGTACACGCCCTCCCGTATACTCCGTATCCATAGACCAAGGCAAGCCCTCAGCGAGCCGGATGACCCTATTACATTAGCTCAGATCGAAGCTGACGAAGCTCGTAAAAGTACACAACACACTACACACAACCGATCACGCTACCGTCCTCGACGGCGAGGACCGCCGCGACGTCCCACTCAGTCTCGTCCCGTTCAAGCGGCCCGAGCTGCCTACAGTAATCCGACCGCCCCCAATTAGTCGTAACTCGTACAAAGTCCTCCCCCTCACCCGGTAACGCCCTGAGCCGAGGTTCGTACCCCATTCGGGGGTGCCCTCAGGCGTTGTTACCTAAATATTACCCGGCTGAGAGCCCTCTGCGCTCGCCGATTTGTCCGGTAAGGTTGTTGCAGCCATCTGAGGCTACCAACATAGTCCTTTCAAAAAAAAAAAAAAAAAAAAAAAGACTAAACTAAATGAAAAAGTCGCTGTCAAAAGGCATCGTTCCCTGAATACTAGCGGCATATTGCCACGTTGGATGGCAATGCTGATTCTCTGACCCAAGTACCTATACGACAGCATTCTGGTCACGAGATGGTTCGGCCAGGCGTTTTGATATATTTTTTTTCAATCATATTGATAAAAAGTGTCAACATTTTAAGGTACATTATAATAATCCTACTATGAGCTTAAAAGTGAGCTTTCGGTAAAGGAAAATATCGTGAGGGAACCATAACACGGTGGTCAGGTACTTCGTACCTACCTGGCCACGGCTACTACCCTCAAATCTGTCATCAAGCATCTACCAGTGTGTTCTAGATTCACTTTATAGCTAGTTGTAATCTAGACTTAATAATAGACCACGCTTGGGATTGCTCCTTTATATTGGTAATGATTAAACGTCAAACATATTGAAAACAACTACGTCTCAGCCATCAGCCTGCAGGCAGTACAAATAATAACTATATGAAGCAAACCAATCCGCGGCGGAATCAGTCTAGCTTTAGGGTAGCCATTCGTCTAGGTTTCCTTGAATTTGTTCTACATTGGAATGTGGTCGTGTGACACTTCTGGGTCACGGTTATGAATCCTGAGTAATCTTATTTCGCTAAAAGTCGATCCCAGGTTCAAAAGTTAAGAAGTTTTTGGTGGCCCAAACGGGCTTGGGCTACCTCTGTATCTCAAATTCCACCTATGTGTCCGTTTGCTCCTAAGAGGAAAAGCCTGTCCTATTAGAGCAACCTATGTATCTCAAGAGAAGAAGAGATTTTGTCTATTCCTGGTTAAAAAATTATAAGAATTAATGTATCTCAAAAACTAGAACAACTATCGAAGATCTGTTTGCAATCGCTGTACCTTAGGTACGCTCACGGCGCGACGGGGGGTTGCTTATCTGCAGTTATCACGCACGGCGACAACTAGTCTTCCCACCTCCCCACCTCCCCGCGCATACCTAAGGCGCAGTACAGCGGTTGCGGTCACACTATAATGTTAAATTCCTCGATAGTCTGCAAAGTACCTATATGTCAAATTATCAACAAGTATTTCCAAAGTTAAAACTTTGACTTTGTGATAAATTCTGGAAGCAAATAGATTTTTGCAGTGGTGCCGTGCTATGTCGTCGGGCGGATGGAAAATCCAGAGTTTCTTATCCCGATTGCCTTAAACAGATGGCAACCCTGTTCCACACACAGAGCAGCCACTCAGTAGACTGCAGACCGCGCAACAACACGCAATATTGAATTACAAGCAATCATAACCACACCCTCATTGCATTAAACCCCAAGGCGAGCTTGTTTATTGCCTTCTTGATAACAGCAACCTTAATACACCGTAGGGCATAAAAATACAGTCGCACAAATACAGCTAGCGATAGGGTTGATACCTATTTTTTTCTTTATGGGATCATCCAAAGGAGACCGCGGAAATCAAATTTTATTACGTTTTTTGTTTTTTTACAAAATCGCTAGCAACAACAATATATTGGTTCTTGTACGAACCACACAATCAAACTACCTAATGTCGACTTCATCAAATTCAAATGCAAAAGTGTCTTTATTTAATGAACTCATTGCAAGTATTTTTAATCGCCAAAATAAAAAAATGATAATATGATAATAACAACATATTTATAATAATAAAACAGCATGTGAAGAGAAATCCTCTATAAAATCCAAAACTGTACATATATATTAGGTACTCATTTGTATGTACAGCTTATTTTAAATTTTAACACAGACTTATCTTGAATTTCTTTGGGTACTCTGTGTAAAAAAACGTATAACTACATTGTAAATAAGTTTTGTATTTTAGTACGAAAGTACTTAAATATAAAAATAAATCTTACAACTCCTAGATATCCGAAACTACGTACATTTTATCCTACACTTACCTACAAGTCGTGCTATTAGTATAATAGTGACAACCCTGATTATGCCTATAACTTTACGGTTCAATCTCTTTTCTCGATGTAGGTACATTAATAAAGCAAGCCCTTTCAAATTAGTTTTGCTATAATAAATTATATTTATAGAAGCTATAACTATTAGTGCCGTAAGTACACTTTAGCCCTGAAGGCCTTTAACATTTTTATTTGACGAGGCCCATTGATAACTTAATTACTCAAGTTATGTACACTTTTATAAGTCTTCAGGCAAAACTGTAAAATTCCAGGGACATTTTTATTTTTCTTATGAGTAAATTACGTTTTCAACATCAAAAAATGTTCTTACGTTTATGTTCTCCATTTGTAGATATTATATATTTATAGATACATTTTCAGAATTAAAATGTTCATACTGGCTAATTCGAATCGACTCTAGTAGGATTCCGTACGTACGATAGTTTAGTCGACCTACCGAATTTGCGATTCAAAGTTTCTATGGAATCAATTGGCCGCGCTGTGGTTTTCAAGAAGTGTGTCAAGAGATTTCTGCTGGGTCAGGAACGAGTTATAATATGCCATACATTACACTCCTTTTTTTTGGGCGGTCGTATAAGCAACTATCATGGTATTATGTCGTGTAAGTAAAGATAGAAATTGTTCTTTGGTTTCTATATAGACTTGATAAACACAAATCGTCGAGTGTAAAACCGACCGCTGGCGTTCCCAAAGATTTAATTATTAAATTAAATATATTATTAAATATATCACAAAGGACGTGGTAATTATGACGTAACGCGCGATGCCCACAATCACACCGACAAGTGGCAAAGCGTGGCATCAATTATGCATCTCGGCGTCGCGTCAGGCCCGCCTCGGCTCGCTATAGTGATGTTGATTACCAGACTATTTATCGATACTCTCATACCGATAAAATAACTATATGAAAGTTGCCTGTCTTAACTAGAAGAACCAAACGTCTTGCAAGGCATGGGAAGTTTTAATCTATACATGCGGATTGATTTAAGTAGCCTTTTTTTTTTCTTGGGGAAATCTTCATAGGATACCCAGCCGCCCCGGGGGGAGCAACCAGGTTATACCTGACTCGTACCGGCTAAAACTCCACGGTGTTCGCCATCTGCGCTGTAGTCGTTAGAAATTAGAAAAATAAATACTGCCACACTTAAATTTTTTATTGTAATCTCGATTGATATTAAGACCCACTAAAATAAATTATTCTATGTATGAACTTATTTCATATACCTAAGTGTCAAAAGTGGGAGTTCTACCGCCCCAAAGGAAAATCACTGATATTATTTAGTTTAACCCTTGTTCGATTTTGTGGAATTGACGGTAGTTGGTAATTCACTTTTCGATCGTGGCTGCGTCAGGTATCTTTATGACGTTGAGAAGGAAGGTCGTGTTCATCTCCTCTCATAAGTATGACCGTGTCATCCTCGTTGCCGTGCAGTGTGTAGTTTTTCACGAACAATTAACTAAGGTTATCAACTCACCGTGTTGATCTAACACTAGACTCGACATGAATACCATTTGAACCTGTCTTCAGCCCCTGGACGTCGATAGAGGTAGGTGATCAATTACCTTCTTGTAAACTGCGGAAACGAACGTTTTCCAACCACATACATATGCACATTACATTTCATTAAGCCAGTTCACGAAATTCTGTCAGCATAATATCTTTAAAAAGATTTTGCAATTTTTACAATCTTTATTTAATTTATTTAAACATATACATATAATCACAACAGTCGGTAGAGTACCCATAAATCGAAGTGCCAGCTTCTTTCGATATTTAAATGGACCTGCAAAAATGTATCGATAATTCAACGAACAACACTAGTCATGACCCAATTTGTACCACGATTATTCAGTTTGCTTAGGTACACGGAGTGTTATTATATTATATCGTGAATTACTGTTTACTGCATGATAAAACTTGTAGTTTAAATGCAGTTGGATTGATTTGCAGCTAGTCTGTTACAGGTGCCGATTCTGTTGTTTACGTACTTAACTAATATTAGACAAGTCACCTCTCTTTCATTTTAACCTTATTGAAAAAAGATAGAAAAATTTTAATGCTGTCAGTTTAATCCATACCGTCGTAATGTACGGGTAAATAGTCGTGACCAATAAAGATCGCGCTTAAATTCACGTTGAAATGTGTGATCGGATTAAACTGACAGTACTAAAATATCTTGCATCCCTTTCTTATATTTACTATTAGAAAGAGATATAGTGAGATTAAATGTATTTAATTCGTAAACAACAGAATCGACACCATTGTTAAGTATTTTATGTATACTATATAACAATGTGGAGATAAATAGGACTTAAATATTAAACTTATAGAAACACTTTCTTGGCGTATACTTACGTAATTCTTAAACAGCCCGATCCGTCCAGTGGTTTGAGCTGTGCGTTGAAAAATATGTAGATTCAGATGTACCTTATTAAATTTAATATACTTACTCGTAGTCTCGTAGTAAAATTTCATATCTACTACCTAGTACTATCACCTGCACCGCGCTACAACGTAAATAGTGTAGTATAGCTGTATTAAACAAGTAATTTATTTAATCTCTATACAATCTTCTATACAAATAAAAAAAACTGACCGACTATAAATTATATACCTACTTAGTCAGTCAGTTTTTATAGAAGATTAAATAAATGTATGAGATAGGTATTGTTTCTATTATTTGTAGTACAGGCCTGGTTGGGTACCAAAATCAAGTTAAAAATAATGATGTGGTTCTCTTTGCACTAGAAAGGTAATGCTTATGTGTGCTGAAAACTTTTGTTCAAATCATAACGGTGAGATTATTTTCGATACATAGGTAGTAAAAGAGGTATCTATTTAATAAGCATTATCACTACATAGTATAAAACAAAGTTGCTTCCCGCTGTCTGTCTGTCCCTATGTATGCTTAGATCTTTAAAACTACGCAACGGATTTTGATGCGGCTTTTTTCCATAGATAGAGTGATTCAAGAGGAAGGTTTATATGTATAATACATGCATATTATAGTACTGAAAAGCCGTGCCAAGCCGGGGCGGGTCGCTAGTGATGATTAAAGTATTACATATCTACGTGTCTAGTCTACGTGGGCAATTTCGATAAAACTGCATTTAAATTAGAACTGTTTAACTCAAACGAGGTGTATAAAACCTATCTCGGGAAACAAAGGAGAAACATTAATTAGTTCTGTAACTGCCGCGCACGGTGGTAAATTGGTAGTAAGTCACAAAAGTATTTTTTTTACTATTTCAATGTGAGACTTGTTTAATACAGACCCAACTAACAATTTAACGTCGTTCAATAGTTTAGTAAACGTTATCTGATTACCATATACCTACTACACTATCTTTGTAATCGAGAAAACAATTTCAAATGTTTTTCATACATTTTAATGTGCTAGGTTGATATTGTACACTAAGGTTAACATTCACCAAAATGATCCGTTTAAATGTGATGACTTATCTGGTTCCTAAAAGGTTATCGAGTTTAATCACAAAAAAAACTTAATTTTTCCATAATTTCACCTAAGTATACTAAATTATGGTACACACGGCCACAGATCAAGCTAGACACTGCGGCACCTTATGCGGTTGTAATAAGCGCTATTTTGCAACAAAAATGTGTAGCTTGATCTGTGGCCGTGTGTACAAGTTATTTATTGTCCTAGCTACTAGAAAGTCTTGCTTTAATTATAATACTGCAAATATTTTTATATTCTGAAAATAAAAAAAATTTTGACTTACACCGTTTTACTTTATAGACTGAATATTTAACTTGTTTTATTAGCAATCTTCATAGTCTAGTGCACTTTGATATTACTAATATTTAACGATAACCGTAACTTCGAGTTGGTAGAATCTAAGTTATGGAACTGAAGTTTATGTTTTGATACAAACAAGGGGATTTATACAATTGAGGGGGGTGTATACAAGCTGATATGGCAGTAACAAAATATAATTATATTTTTTAATCTTATATCACTGAAAAATCAGGAATTTAAGACTCATATTACAATAATATTAGCATTAATGCATTTCAAAACTCAAAATATACCTACTAGCTAATTTTTTTTTTAAATATATATATACAAATATTGGATTCATACATTGAAATCATAAAGTATACTAACGTAAAGGTAAATGCTCGAAATTTAGATAAATAAATGCAAATATTATTGAATTAATATACTAATTTAGAAGTACCTACAAAAACTTAACTTTTTTTCAAAAATATTATACTTAATTGATATTGTGAAACGAGGTAATTTATCGATATGAAAAACTATCGACTTTCCTCCATCGCTATTTGTACCCAAAATCATATTTTCAATAAAACATTTCTTTATATATCACAACATACTATTACAAGAGCAAGGGATATTTATTCTATGTCGTGGGGAGGGGCGACAAAATGAATAGTTCACCGCCCCAGGGTCTGAAACCCCGGACCGCTATTATGGGATCTCTTACAAAGTAAATTTGCTCCACAAAAATGTTTTCAGTAGGCAACATTAGCACATCAAAAGATCAAGAAATGTCTTTATATATCCGATAAATGTAGACTACATACTCACTATAAGTAATGTGCCTATGATAAATAGATGTTTTAGCTACTTTAAAATTCTAGAATATATGGACGGACAATATACCTAAGACTACTTTAGAAAGTATATGAAAAACATTATAAATGCTTATAAAAGAAGAGTTCCCTGATCCTGTTCCCTGATTTCTCCAGGATCCTTATTTACTAACTTAGCATAAAAATAGTTGACCAAAAGTTATATTCCATGATTGACTTTCCAAGAGTCCAGTACAGTTTATCATGCCTACTAAAATGGTTTCTGTACCTCCATGTTAAACTAAATCGGGTGTAGGTAACCATTGGCAACGGGGAATGATATGCTCCCCGCATGTTCCCCGCAAGTTTCCTTAGATAATAAACCTGTCTAGATAGTGCTGCGCTGCAATCGAAACAAAAAAAACAGGCCAGATTTGTCTACTGTTTGACAAGCGCGCTGCGTCACTCAGGCATACCCAATGATACCAGTTCTTGAATATTTCCCATAAAAGTAGAGCAATAATATATTCTGAAGCATATTAGGCACAGAATTTGAAAGAATACGTGTTTATAGCACAATGACAGTGTCACAACTGAGCTGGCCGAACATGCTTATCAGCTGTTGGCTGGTATTTTTTTGGAGTTTAGACGCGTGAACTCTCTATCTAGACAGGTTTATTATCTAAGCATGTTCCCCACACGCCGCTATCTAACATCGATAGAAGTTTTAATTACAACTTGGATTCCTTGCTAGACTCACGCACACCATTATAGCACATGTGTGCGTGGGTGAGACGTTATTATAACTAGCTGTGAACTTAGTACATAGCTACAATAATAGATACATATCTTAGTAATGTAGGTAGGTAGGTATATAATATTGCAATAATATTCTGGGATATTCTGCACACACGGTTATCTGATCCCAAAATAAGCAGAGCTTGTAGCTATCGAAACTAGATAACTGAACTACTAGGTATAAACATTAGGTATCTGTGTTTTATCTGGTACCTAAGGTTGCTGCAACAATCAGAGACTGACAACTTTAGTCCTTGCAAAAAAAAAATAGGTTTCTATGAGGCTATGTTGCAATCAGCTATCATTGGAATCCCGTATAGGGTAGCGACAGCAAAATGAACCTAATTTGTACAAGAAATTATTCGAATTATGAAAAAATAAACGGAACTCGAGTAGCAGGACAGGTAAGTACCTACCTACTTAGAATCACAACTTAAGGGGGAACGTAATAGTACATTACACGTATATTAGTAACATTTTCATGAAATTGTCGTATATATCAGTAATATACCTTGGAGGAATATGTTGATGATTTCTTTTGTTATTAATCAGTAAATATACTACCATTCTTCTCGCAAATAACATGTTGATAACTTACGACCTATAACTGAGCTGCAATTAGCAAAAAACGTGATAAAATTTGAATTTCGCGCTCCAACCGAAGGTATGTATACCCTTAAGAAAACATACTTCTTTAACTTTAATGCCTACTCATCGTGTACACTACACACTCGAGTCAAATCTGTTACCAAAGACTACTATTGTATTAGAAATCTACCGGTGTCTAGCATCTTGAGATGAGAGCCATTTCCCGTCATACCATACGTAGATCGTCTAGGATGGTCGTCAAAGGCTTTGTGAATAATATACGTATCCACAATTCCACATACAAATATATTTTCTTTACGTTAAATTGCTTACAGTGTTTCTGAAGGCTTGTCCCTACTCAAAAGCAAATTAAATAAATCCCTTTGCAATAAAAGGGATCGATGATAACCACAGACTATAGAGGATGAAAGCATTTCCACGTTCTTATAAATTCAGATGTATGATGTAGGTAGACGGTTGTTTATAGTGGCTTGCGTGAACTGGGAACCGCACCTGTAACGTGTGGCACTTCCTGGCAGGGCCACCATCACGGATCTGAATTCCAAGTCTGTCGCTATTTTGTCCTATTTAATCTATTTGTCTTATCTAATCAAGAAGCAAGTTTTTTTTTATGTCCGAAGGTTGACAAGCAGGCAGGCGGTCCACCTGATGATAAGTGGTTACCGCCGCCTATCGCCATTTGCAATACCAGAGGTATTGCCAATGTGGCAAGTGCAATTGCCGGAACACAACGGTAGGTGCTTTGCGACAGATTTTCAACTTGAGGCTACTGGCTAGTAGCCAGACGACGTACGGCTAGGTACAAAGTACCCTACCAGCGTGCTATGGTTTCCTCACGATCTCTTGCTTCACCAAGAGCTCAAGCTCATTTTAGGACCTGTGACTATTCACAAAGAAACACAACTATTCTACAATCAAGAAGCAAGTATTATTTACTCCTTCCTTAGCGAAGTCTCGTAACCTTTTTTCTTTTTATGAAAAACTAGCTTCTAGGTGTTGAAATGGTAAACATGAATGCCGTGAATTCAGCAAATTGAATTATGAATCATGTAAAGTACGGAGCATACTGCATATCACCAAAAAATATGACGATACTACCTACTGTAGCCTGCTGATAACGGTATATTATGATGACCCGATATACTTTTTGGTGAATTCACGGCATTTATGATTACCATTTTTCTCATTGTACCTAATTAGATTTTTCTTTACACTTTGGATTTCATGAATGGATTTTTTTTTCGAAAATATAGGTACCTAATATACCGGGTTTAAGGGACAGCCGACCTAAAACTGATTTCATGGATTCAATATATGATTCTGGACTTTGAATTTTTCCCAGAGTTTTCGGTTGGCTGTTCCTTATACCCGGTATACCATAATAATATTTTACTCAGTAATTAGTAGGTATTCTACTGGTGAAAGAATATTTTAAATCGGTCCAGTAGTTTTTGAGTATATTCATTACAAACAAAAATAATAATATTTTATCTTTATAATATTATATTGTACTTTATAATTATTATTAGTGTTGATAGCAGGCAGGTAACCTGTCCTCCGATATTTTTATTTTCATATATTTTTATTACCTAATTCTGGCATCCCTTATACCTATTACCTAATCTCTTCGCCCGATTCCGGACATAGTTTTAAACGAAGAAACATCAAAGCATCTAACCAGACATAAAAAATAGGTTTATTTTCGCCGATAGGCCAAAGCATGGTGGTGATGGTGTAAAAGTCATCTCAAACGAACACCATCATTAAATACAGAACAACATCTAGCTCGTTAAATAAAGAGAAGCCAGGAATCAGTTACTAGTCAAATTCAAATATACCTAATTACGTAGGTTCTTCGATACAAACGAATAAAATTGAGGCGTCTGTTTGTAATCAATATCAAAACATCCTAAAAAACTGTTTGAAAATTGTTGTCTATGTGTTTCTTCCGACTAATCTCTGAAACGCCTGGACCGATTTTGACGGGACTTCCACTGATGGCTTATGTCATAAGGAGTAATTTAGGATGTACCTTTATTTTCGAAAAATAATTAGGGTTCCTAGCGCAAAAAGAAATATCCTAGGAACGCGGGTGAAACCGCAGGGGACAGCAAGTCCGTACTAAAATTACGCATGGCTTGAACAAAGTTGTCCAACAAAACGAACACAAAAATGATCTTTCCCGCAGTTATCCCTAACAAAAGCTTATACAAGCGTGAACATGACGTGAGCGTAAATATTTAAAAAGATACATCCCCAAAAAATCCATTCTGTCGCTAAATACTCTATTATCTTGGGACATCCTTCGTTGTCCCGCTACCCACCTATATAATATCATTTTAAAGGGAAGGGACAAGACAAAAACGGTACCTTCAAGGGCTTTTACCCACCGCTTCTTGGGCGTGACACAATTAAAACATATTCTAATAAGGCCCTATTTATACTTTAACAAAGGGACCCTTTAAGAGTGATTTAAAATGTGATTAATTTACTCGGTAATTTGGTTAATAAAATGTAGATACCTACCTATATCACGTTGCATGAATTTTATACGTCGTCGTAAGTACTGTTTTTAGTCTCTGATTTAGGGTGTATTTCCTAGAAAAGCAGATATCAACCTAACAACGTAGGTACCTAGTGATATGATAAAGTCATAGAAAAGCAAAAAAACTGATAGTCAATACCTATTACACGTAGGTACTCTAAGCCAATTTTCAAACAACTGCCTGGTAGGGCCAGAGCATATTTATCACAAAGTATCTCAAGAACGACAAGAACTAACGAAGATCCATTTTCTTACAAAACTTACTTCAAAAGGTAACTAACTACCTAGAATAGAAAGTGGCCCCAACAGAGGTGCCATCTTCTGTAGCTATACCATCATAAGGTATCCGACGGCCGCTGGGGCAGAAAGGTTCTCGAGTGGCGACCACGAACCGGAAGACGAAGCGTGGGCAGGCCACAAGGTGGACCGACGATCTTGTGAGGGTCGCGGGAAACCGCTGGATGCGGATACCGCAAGACCGGCCATCGTGGAGATCCTTGGGGGAGGCCTTTGTGAAAAATGTCCCAGGATATTTATTATTATTATTAATTTTGTCCAGCAGTGGACGTCTTTCGGCTGACATGATGAAGTGCTTGGGGCTATAATTTTTTATAAACATATTTAACTTTTCAATAACAATGCCATCTGCCAGGATTCTAGTGAACTTTTTGAGATAGTGAAATTATAATCGGTAACAAAGAATACGAATTCTCTTCAACCAACCAATATTAATCTTGGGGACCACTACTAGATGGCAGTGTATTAAAATTTGTAGATACACCCCGCAGTTGTAATGAAAATACTGAAATACTACATAAGTATGTATGTGTATGCTGCTATTCAACTTTAACATTTCCATTATAATCACAATAGTTGGTATCAAATTCTAAATATCAATTTAAACAAATATATATATATCAATTTATATGCCGCCAGCGTTCTGGGCACACTACCGGCTGGCAATGATTTAGATCAGCTGTATCTACTGTAAATTTGCTTTTCTTTCTTATTTTAGTCTAGTTTTTATTTTATTTCATAATAGTATTTAGTTTTGATGTAAATAGGCGATAATATATGTTTGCTATTAAAGTCCGTACAGTTTGTTTATCAAATATTTTAAAAAATAGAAAAACAAAAATATTTCAAAACTATTTATTATGCTATGTCAAAGTATCTTCTGAGCGTATGTATTCACCAATGTCAGCCTGGTGGAAAGCGATGGTGGCGAGTGGGTCCGCGTTTCTGCACTCCGCCGTAGTCCTGGCTGCCACACCAAACCCGATAGGAACGTCTGACATTGTGTAAATCACCACACCTTGGTGTTTCGGTGTATTTTCAGTTATACGGCCTAGACCTGGAATTAAAGATATATTTTGAGTAAGCTGATGCTGGTCTCTGAGTACGCAGGTAGCCATCGTCTAAGATATAAAGTGGGTCTCGGTTTTTCACTTGAAAGGGTGGACAAAATAAACCTATAGGATTTGTTATCATTACTAGATTTGTTATTTGATAAATCTATTTCAAATTAGCTGCCTAAACTATGTTTATTATAGTTTAGAATCCATCTATACTATTGGATAAAGGAGGTAAGTCTCTGGAGTCACTACTCCAATTCCAAAAATTCTTTCACTAATAGCAAGTTACATTATTTTGAGTGTTATAGGCTACTTTCTGTAGCAAGATCGCACGCGAAATCAAGGGAAACAGCTAGTTTACAATACATTTGAATACATCTTACCACTTTTAATAACATGATGACCATACAAGAACTGTTGTTCAGATGATGACTTGACCCAAAGCTTATATGGCGCATAAGGAGCAATATATGTCAATGCAGTTATATGCAATCTGAATTTATTTGTCTTTGTAAACTTTCCGAAGCACGTCCCAGCAGACACAAGGTGATCTGGTTTTATTGTGTGAGCTAGTTGTAGGAGGCGTTCTGATATATAATATACTCTGTCTTTCTTTTCTCTGAAGCAGTATGTGCCATCTGGTCGATCAATTAGTAGTTTTACGTTTACTCCAATACTGAAAAATAAGAAAGGTTTTTAGTTTATTTATTTTACAAATATCATTGACTTAATATTAACTATGTGAACTATGAAGTGCAAAGTGATTTCTAATCTATGATATAAACATAATGCTGCCAAGCTGTAGAAATATATCACTAGCTTTCTGCGGTTTAACCCACGTTCGCGAGTGATAAAAAGTACCAAATTTCATCAAAATTGCAACTTTGTAAAACGAGCCGGTAACGCCATACCTATTACGAACTATTTAGAACATAGATATTCAGTAAAAGTAGGCTTTTATTTTCCCACAATCTAACAGTGGACAGTGATGTTAGGCCGTAGGGTATCAATAGTTTGATTTGATGTTTTAATGCCCAAAATTGAATTAATGTGAGAAAAAAATTACTTACTATTTAGTTAATTTTTCAAATAATATTCTCGTCTTGTCTTCTGATAGTACTTTCATTTTTATTTCTTAAAAACCTAGTATTTATAACAATAATAAAAACACGTGTTTTTTTAGTTTTTAAATGTCGGATCAGCAACTATTTGACAGTTTGTTAAGTGTTGCAAGACATTGATACGGTAAATCGGTAGATTTTACTAAATTATGTAAAAAACTACTAAATAATTCTCATTTCTGTTGATATCTGTTAGTTGGAAGCATTATGTAATTTAATAAATTCCCTACACAATGATCCTATCCTCATTTATTACATCTAACTTCCGTGATGTTGCATGTCATCCATCTAAAGGTCGGTATAATTATATACAAGTTTATTTGATAAAATATATGCTGATCATATGTTTTCAGTAAGGGTGGAAGTTTTTTTTCGTGTTTAACTAATATTTTTGAATTTATTTATTTTATTTATTAGTTTGCAATATATAATAATATGAACCAATTCAGCTTTGCATACTCTTCGCGTAAAATCTATTTGAATATGATTAAAATCGATTACTAATGAAACGTAGTTTTAAAATAATATTTGGAAGTTAAATACAGATGTTTTACAGATTTGGCAAAGAAATGGCAACTGTCTTACTTGGCATTGATTTATTAAATTTCGTCCTGAAATGGGTAACGCCATTTTATATAGCTATTATTATTGTATTTTTTATTACATATTTTTTTTATCTAAAACTTAATCTCAATCAAGAAATATAACACAAATTAAACTTTTAATCAAAATAATAGGACAGAAAATGATGATTTAAATAATCAATTTCATTTTTAAAATTACTATTTTCGGCTATCTTTTTACAGACGAATTTGAAAACTTCATTTTACGGGAATGAATTAAATCAGTAACCATTCATTCATTCATTCAAGTACTCTCAGCGGTGCTCGGATTGTGAGGTGGTAAGTTTTCTTTGTACTTCTGAAAACTATTACAAATTGGAATACTACTTTATGCTGAATGATAAACTATTTAAAAACATCTTCATACAATATTTTCAAGTTTTAGCTAATCGCAAGCTTAGGATCTTTCTTATAAAGAGATACCTTACCTATATGAACTGTAAAATATTTGCACATCTGTTTTGTTTTACGTCCCTGAAGTAAAGTGAATGTTATCACGTGATGACAACAAACTTCGTAAACAGTTTGAAATTGACATTTAAAATTTTATACAGCGTGTCCCGTATTATCAAGACCCAACCTATTTTTAAATTATATTATAAGTTATGAAAAACTACCTATTTGTTGTTTACCGGTCATTTTGTGTTTGTAGTTGCCGTGCTAAGTCACTATTTACATAGTCGCCTTCTAATCTCATCTGTTTTACAGATTAATTAGCTCATATATTAATCATGTAGCAGCAATGTAATCTACATGATTATGCAAATGTGGACAGGAATGACTAAAGACTGATCAGTATTAGCGTCACACTGTTTAATGACATTGTAAATAAAACTAGTCTTATTTTGCGATTTTATCCGCATTTCCGAGAGCTCTTTCATTTTCTCGGGGTAAAAGTGAATTTCAATCCATTTAGCTAGTATGGCGTGATTGAGTACTTACCTAACACATAGCCACAGGAACGTCCATTCCGCAAATTATAATTAGCAGCTATTTCACCCACGTTCCCGTGATATATCGACTGTTCCTCTTTATATGCTATCTGCATACCAAATTTTATCGCAATCGGCTTAGAGGTATAGTCGTGAAAAGATAACTAATAGACAGACAGACAAAATATAATTCGTATTTATAATATTAGCGTAACTGAGGTCTTATCATTACGTGTATCAACTCATAAGCGTGCTTTATCCACCATTGTAGATAGAGTTGACTCATACGTATGTTGATCATGTCATTTACTTGTGTACGGCTCTCAGTTTGGTGTGAATACGCTCTTATTGAAACGTCGGTCCCTTACAGAGAGTTGACGTAATTGGAATCGATTTATATCTACATATATAAATGTTATTCCTGCAGTAAAATTATAGAATGAAAAGCTTTCCCCTATTTTACCCCCTTAGGGATTGAATTTTCTAAAATCCTTTCTTGCCGGATGCCTACGTCATAATAGCTAGCTATACACCAAATTTCAGCCCGGTCCATCCAGTAGTTTGGGCTGAGCGATAGGTCTAATAGCTCCGTCAGTCATCCACGCTTTTCTTTTTTATTTGGATTTGTGTATAAATCTAAACTTTGATTCACAATATATGCTCAACAGCCTCCTGCGCGTGAGTTAAGGTTGTTGGGAAGGGTCGGTAACACGCGAATGATACCCGAGGCACTGATTGGTTATTACGTCGACTCTGGGTCATGAGATCTCTGCCTCGGGTGTGCCAGATAGATCATATTCTTGTTCGCACCCAATAACATGTTGAAGAAGCAACAATTAGCTAGATAGATATACTAAGTTACTTTATATCATTCAGCCGTTCCGAAACTGTAATAAATGAAGCAACTTAATTAATTGCCTGTGATGAAGGTACAAAAGGTCACTGGGTGACGCACAGTTTACAGTACGTACACGTCAAGGGAGCGGCCCAAGTCCCTTGTAATTCGTGCCACACCTGAAATATGTAAATTATTGGTTTGCAAAATAAATTTTTTAGGTTAAATAGAGTCATTTTACTGAATGCAAAAATGTTCGCTACTGAACAAACGTAGGATTATGAGTTAAAAGTATTTGTTTGTGTCAGCAACTAGGTTCCGAGATAAAATAATGAGAAATGATTAGGATAATATAAACCGCTTCTTTGTAACAAAAAATATTACACGGAATTACTTTGAAATGTATCTTCTCCCATTAAAATAAGTACAAAAATGAATTGTCTATTATATTTAACTTTAGATGCCCTAATATAGTGGATGTTCATGCGTTTGATAAGTGAATCTACAGTGTATTTCAAACCTTAAGTACGAAATAACAGGGTCTCAAAACAAAGGATGCCTCTTCGATTTTTGGTTTTACACGGGTAACAATTATTTATAAAATGGTACATACTGTGCATTTAGTTTAATTTTCGAAAGAAGGTTTTCACAAGTAAAATTAAGCATAACTCACCGCAACAATAGGCTTTATTCTATAGAAATCAGCTTACGGGTTTATAAAAATATGCTTAAAAGCCGCGGGTTTTAAGCTAGTCTAAACTATAACAGCCAGCGCCACACCTTCGAGGGCTATCATCATAATCTACAATCGGTTTAGTGATGTGCTAACCCATCCAATATTAACTTATCATATTATATCATATCAATCGATATCTACAAAGAACCTTTTATTTCACTGATATGTTTTGACAAATGCTGATAATTCACATAATATTATTTAAGCATAATCGATAGTTCAGTAATCATGTAGCTATCTAAGGAAGTAGCCTCATTTAGTGTGCACAAAATGTCGGAAAATACAGGTAATAAATGCTTTTTTTTGCCTGCTTAAAATACCTTGCAGATTGCTACAAATCCTGTTGTCCTGTTCTCAATTGCTGCTTCCTGTTACCCGGTCCGCAGAAAGACAAAAGTGATTTTGGCAGAATAATGCGGGGATTTGTCGTAAAATGTTCAGATTTTCCACTATATAGACGATTCAAGTTTTCCATATAATAAAATAGTGTGAATTCACATGGACCCATCATGGAGTCTATCGTGGGCTACAAACACGGATGTTTCGACAAATAAATTTATGGATATTTTCCACAAAACTGACTTATCAAATGAGAATTAGAGACAGATACTGAAACCTCGTCTATTGTTGTTTATTTATCGATATTATTTGATATTTTATCAGTTATTATGAATGCGGAAGAGGAACACTAGAAGAATTAGCTTTGCTAATTGAAGATAAAGAGGCTAAATTATCAATTTAAGTGTCAGACTCTTGGATATGTCAACCTTAACCTAATGACGTCAATAGACGCATCTCAAGAGCCAGCCGAGCCGTCACGAATGATAAAACACTGCAAGGTCGATGCCTTTAGTGCACAAAGTTTCGCACGTTTTGTTGACCGAATCATGACTAAACATCTTGCTATGTATAAAACAAATATACTGACTTACATTGTATTCTAAACTTATATGTTGGTTGTTTTTAGAGACTGCCACTGACATTGGCAAAAGTTAACTGGTTTAAAAAGTAACTGAAATACTTTCTTAAACATTTTCAAAAGGTCTTTGGATTTGGGTTCGTTCAACCTTGTTCAAGTAGATATTAAGGTACTTGACCTTATTGTCAGATATAAATCTAACACATGAAATTATACTGAAGGTAAGGCTGAATGGACCAATATCAGAAACATCTATGTAGGTTATCCCATATTCTCTATAACAGTAGGTAGGTACTTATACGTCTATGTACCCGAGCCGCTACGACCGATCATCTGACCCAGTCAACAGTTTGATTTCTACATAATTTTTGCTACAGGTTACATTCTAATTGCATTTTAACCGCAAAATCTGACTCAACAAATTAAGGAAAACATTTCTTTGTTACAGATTTGTGTATCGTAAATAAACAGCAAACTTCATTCGACATCCGTTCGTCGTGGAGTGAAGACGTTTATTTTAAGAACTACTTTAACCGTAAAAGTGTTTGTGAAAGTGAAGTAATCATGATGAACTATCCGAAGAATTTCAAGGCGAACGGCTGGGGCTGGCATCGATCTACGAGTGCAGCTGCTGCAGCTAGGGGTTTCCTGTCCACCGAACGTGGTGAAGGGAGTACTGAGCCTCTGATTGGCAATGGAAGCAATGGGGGCCTTTATCCGAAGCTCCCGATGGAGGATGATACGATATTCAAACCAGGAGTGCGACTGTATCCAGCTCTTCCTATTGAGGAGTACGAGAATGGTGAAGTTGAAGAAGTGGTGGAGGAATCGTGTGCTTCTGTCAATGTTAATATGGTGGTAAGTAATTTTGATTATGTGAAGGCTGGGAAGGAAACGCTTCAAGTACAGGTTCCTTTAGCTCTGTGTAAGGTTTTTTTTATTAAATTAACATGTCCTATCTAACGTTAGTGTTTAGTTAGAGTAGCGTCTTAAGTGCTAGTGCTTTACGTACCACTTGCCAACAAGAGAGACGTAAAATCTTTATATACCCATAAGAGTTATATTTTTAGATTTAATTTGTGCTTCGTTTATGTTTACCTTTAGCTACTGTTACTCTGGTGTTTATAATATACTCATAGATTAAAGCAAACTATGTTAAAATCTGCAACATACATTTGTATTCTAAGTTGGCAAGTGGCAAAGGTCATTGAATCCAGGCGTATTGTTTATGTTCAACTCAGATGGATGATGGATGTGTTACTAAAGTGGTGGGTGTCATATCATTTGAACTGAGTCAGCCGCACTGTCAACAGTCTAGTGACTGAACGGGAAACTCGTGTGGAAAATCATTATTGTTATTTCTGTAACTGGTTTATAAGGTATCTGATGCAACACATGTGTGCTCAGACTCGCTGTATTTTTTTCCTCTAGGCAGGAAATTCATATTAAAATGATTCTTGGGTCCATGATAGTTAACGAAGTCGACCCAAAAGTCACGAAATAAAAAATTGTTTAAAACAAATAGTATAGTTTTTATTTGTATATTGACATTTGTAAATAGTAATTTTAGTTAGGAAATAATTGATTTGTTACTGATGGTGACAATTATATGATTTAAATTTTGCGGAACTGCCTGTGACGATATGGTTATGATTGTTAAGCTTTAATTAGTCATTACGATACGGTTTTCTGATATCATACTGATCATTGGGTCTTTTACTCACAGCTTGAACAGTGACTAATAAGTGGTTTTGACCTATCATCAAAACTCCTGAATCACGTTATGACGTTGCTCCTTACCTCTTGTGAGAAACGGTAATGCTTTTTTATTGTTTTATCAAAGTTTGGGCACCCACATGCGGTCGAGTCATCATTTTATTGATGTAATTTTTGGTGCTGATTTTATATGTTGTTCACTGGAGTTTTTGTTTGTTTCACCGTAGATAGCGGACTTTTCACGTGATTGCTTAGTTAACAGTTAGAATAGAGACAATGTAGTTATACATCATAGCATGGTAGCGTAAAACAAGTGACTTTTACCTTAGATGTAGAGGTTGTAAAGATTTATGGAGCTGCATAAAACGCATTTGCAGGCTGTCACTTAATTAGATTACAATAGTTACAAGACCTGTCAGTGTATACCTAATGCCACTTAAGAAAAAAATCATTTCAACAACAAGGCCATGGTCAGAAGTCAAGGCTTCAACATGAATATGTATATTTGCCGGCCGGTGTTTTGTGTAATATTTCATTATGACATCTTTTCTACATGAGCACAACAAAGCCCAGCATCACACAAGATTATTCATTAGCCGTAACGCTATAAATACATAGGACATGAAGTTTTACAACGTAATCTATTGATAAAAAAAGAAAATGACTTTCTTAACAGTTTATTTACCTTCGCGTGACAAATGACTTTGGGTGTCTCATTATTTACTTTTCGCTATAGGTTAGGTTTAAAATAAAATAAGAACAAATATTTAGTTTAAACAAATTATGTAAAGCAACAATTAAAGTCTCATGGTCGTAACACCAAAATCGGAGTGAAACTAGTTTTTCGATACTTGTTCTTTATCAGTATACCTACTTTACCTGCCGCAGATTTCTGCTGTTATTATTTTATCAAATCTTAACAAAAAAGATGTCAATTTAATATGTGCCGCAGGGCAGTTGACGTCACGTAAAAAGAATTTGTCCAAAAATAAATATTGAAGGGAGAATCGGTAGGTTAGTTTATTTTCAACCGAAGTTCGCTCACCAACCATCTATTCGCATCTAAATATGATATTTGGTGCCGATTCTGTTGTTCACGAACTTAACTAATATTAGACAAGTCACCTCTCTTTCATGTTAACCTAATTGAAAAAAGATAGAACATTTTTAATGCTGTCAGTTTAATCCATGCCGCCGTAATGTACGGGTAAATAGTCGTGACCAATAAAGATCGCGCTTAAATTCACGTTTAAATATGTGATCGGACTAAACTGACAGGACTAAAATATCTTGCATCCCTTTCTTATATTTACTACTAGAAAGAGATATAGTGAGATTAAATTTATTTAGTTCGTAAACAACAGAATCGGCACCAGTTAGTATTTTGTCTCAGGAGAATCAAACCACAATTTTTTATACTCAAGGCTATGCAGCTATGGGTACTACTTCTGTAATAAAATAAATTAATCATAATCCGATCATAAAAACTGCCTTGCGTCACATCATTGGTTGCCGCGGGTTTTTATAACATCCTGTAGTTCTGCCACTTATTTCATGTCATATACCTAACCTATTTTAAATTTTAGAAGATCAGAGGGCCAACGGTTTTTTTGGTTTGAGTGTAATCTTGTTGTCAAGGTATTTTATTACTTGAGATTACTGATAGCCTATATATTATTTATTATTTGCTGATAGTAAAGTAAAAAGTAATTATTACGCCGTTGACATTTAGGGCGCCAAAAAATCTGGTCAAGTATAATTACCCAAACATGGTCATCTTAAACAATTTCTTATGCTTATGAAATCGTTGTTGAGTTAAATATTTAACAAGCATACGGGTCACCTGATGGTAACCGGTTACTATAGCCTATACATATATGCATGCAAAACTCGCACGTTGCCTTCTCGAAGAAGACTCCCAAGGTTAAAACATTAAATCCCATAGTTTTTGGTAATCTACGGCTATCAATTGTCCGATTTGTACGTCAATGAAGCATGTACTATTGGTAAATGCTTTGTAAATGAATAGGTATGACGCGGTCAAATGGTTCACCATTGGCATTCTGCCTGAAGTAGGTACTTACTTTACGTTCACGTGTGCCAGATTCTAGGGTTCCGGAAACTAGTAAGCTATAAAACAATTGCCAAGCAAATAGAGTACAACGGGTACAAAGAGAGTACAATGGGTACAAGGATAGTAAAATGGGTACAAATCTATATTTGTATACTTCGTACCATATCGTTTAGTGGTCTCAATCTTGCCCTTTAGACAATAGAAAATATGCGTAATATAACAATCTAGAGTAGACCTTCTAGAAGAATAATTTATTTTTTATAAGTAATTCCCATGAATGCCGAAATCAGTTGCCGCACTACGTAAGAACAAGCGCCACGGAAAACATAATCGGTCAACAAACCTCATTTATATGCAGATTGTACTCGTTTCGGACATTTTCGACTGTTACATTTATGGAGACTTGTTGACCGTGATTATTCTGATTCATTATTTGCACCTTATTACTTATAATGTGTAAAGACTATTTTACTATGATAATTCCTTCTTAGATAAGTAAGTCCTTGACTACTATAATACTTTTAAAATATTTTGTAACAAACTAAGTTAGGTATCCACGTTTAGTGCAATTTTGCTACACATTTCTTACAGTCACGATATAAGTTATGACAACATAACAACATCCTGTATAACCTTGAATAGATAACTAACACACACGCGCTCGCGACGAGGAACTTTGACCTTTTTATCTTATTTTAACATAGTTTTAATTTATTAATATAAATTTAATAAAAATAAATAGTGGACGACTTCGATAGTATATAACTATCGAAGTCGTTGATCGACATCCAATTTGTCTATCCCCCTGTCCATAAAAAAATAATCATTGCATTGGTCACCCGTATCCTGTGTGTGGGTGTTTCCATTTCCGGAAAAACTAGATGATCAAGCAAGAATTTTCAAGGTCAATGGCATCTCGGTGTTGCAATATGAAAATACATAGGTCTAACACTCAGGCCAAAGACTAAACTCAATAGTTCTATTGTTAGTAAAATTAAAATTAAAGGATATCGATTTATGAACAGCTTAATGCATCAACCGGATAGCTATAAACATCGGGTAAAATCTTTGAAGCTCGGTTCCATTTAGTGGCTTACGTCATTCTATGCGCTGGCAATAAGCGTATAGAATAACGCGGCCGATTAGTGTAGGTCACCAAGTCAACCTAAATCATTGAACGAAGCGATACTTTTTTCTCGGGCGCGATTGTACTTCTGTCAGTTTTCGTGAGAAATCTTCGCTGACGGTAACTTTGTGCTAAATCTCTGTTTTTCTTTATTTTATACGTTTTATTTAATTGAAATTGTGTAAGTTTGAAAGGCAATTTTACTGTTGTAATGTGTGATATTAAGTTTCTTGAAAAAAAAGTGTTTACTATGTGTTTTGGTGATGGTTATGATATTTGAACATTCTTTGCGTACCATTCTTGAATGATTTCGATAGGGCTTAGTAGTTAGTGATGACCTCACTTATTTTAGGTAAATTAGATAGGTAATTGTTTACGGTAGTAATGTTAAACAGTAGTTAAAATGTATGGAAGGCCATTAGCCACTCAACTGACACATTTTATGTCTTGGTTCCATGATAAATTGGTGACCTACTTAAAGAATGATTTCTGTTTAATGTTGATATTTAATAATAACCGGCTACACCCAGTTTTGTAATGCAATCAACTTGTTTATTTTTAATACACCATACAGGTTCTACACCAAAATGCTCTTTAGTAATAAAAAATGGTAATAGAGTAGGTACATATGGATGGTAATGTTGATATTCATATAATAAAAAATTATGAAACAAAACTATGAAGTGTTGGTAAGAGTAGAACACCTACAAAGTGTGGGAAAGCATTATTATGAAACACTGAAATTTCCCACAAAACGCTGATGTACCTACAATAACTCATTAATCAAATATTTTAATATCTAATCAAGCGTTGTAATTATCTGTTTAACTGATAAACTATGTAGGAATTTGTAGGTTACATAAATAAACAATGTAATTTTATTAATGTAAATATCCTTTATCAGTTAACGATAAGACATGTTTGATGATAAAAATGTGTAAGATAATTTTTAGACGTGCTAGGATCTTAACATCATCATTTCATCAAGATTATTATGGGCAATGGAATGATTATATTATTCCTTTTAGATAAAAGCTTTTTAAATAAAAGCATCCACTGACAGAATTATTGGGAGCAAATAAAAATCACTATTGATAGGTAATGGAATAAAATATTCCGAGAGCCTTTGGCAATATTATGGATTGCTCTCGGAATAGGTCAAGGTCTCGGAATAAAATATTATGATTTTAATTTGCTCCCAATAATTCTGTCACTGGATGCTTTTATTAAAAAAACAAGGAATAATATAATCATTCCTTTGCCCATAAAACATGCAGAATGTGAATGAATGAAAAAAATATTATAGAGGTTTAATTAGCACTACTTTGTGTGTATTATAGGATGATGTCATTACAGAGCATTGTAATTTGTAATGTATGTGGCCTCTAAAATGGATCTGTATCTATGATAGAGTTTCCAACAATATATGAGTATTGTGTTGTGCTTTAGGAAGTATCAGTATGTTACTATTTTAGTGCCTGATATTTTAAAAGCTATTTAAAAATGTGTGTAGTGGTGCTGCTGATTTGACACATTAACATTCCAGAATTTGATTTGAATTAATATATTTTTTTTTTAATTTAACTCAATCATTCTATTTTTATTTAATTCAGAATATATTCATAGATTTTTTAAATCTTTAGGATGTAAACAGTAAAGTTGCCTTTTTCTTAGCAATCAATTAAAACACTTTATTTTGAACCGCAACAGTCCAAAATGTCCTAGCGAAGAGTGATAGAAAAACATTAGTGGGTAGTTAGTGAGTGACGTCGCCATGGCGGGACAAAATGGCGGCGCAAATTTTGGCGCCATGATACAAGGCGCGGGAAGACAGCTGCTCAACCAAGGAGGGCAGGCGTTGCTTCAATATGGAGCTCAAGCTATAGGAAACATCATCAATGAAGTGTTTCAGAAGAAGGAGGTTGAACAGAAGAGATTTCTGCCAAGCATTAAGAACTACAAAGTGGTAGGTGTCATTTTAAGTGTAACTTTAGAATATTTGATATACAGGCTGTAAATACAGCTTGTGATTTTGATAGTGAATCCAACCGTCCCGTATTTTTACCGTAAACTCAAATATCACGGCTAACTGGGTAGAGTCAAAGATTTACTTAGGGCACCCTAAAATTTTAATTCATTGGATCAAGTATTTAAAGGTGTTAGCTTTTCAAAATTCGTTAAAACTTTTTTTTTAAAAAATAAATAATAATATTAATTTAAAATTTAATTATAAAAATATGTATTTTATCTAAATTATTATATATTATAAAAATTTAAATTTTTTTTTAAAATATTTAATTATTATTTAATTAATTATATAATTAAATTATATAATATATATGTCGGAGAGTAGGGTTGTTTGTCCGACTCGATTGGCTCAATTTATTATCATGGTGGAGGTATCGGTTGAAATGGTGGCAACACTTGCGGTGAATGAATAACCTATGACTGAATGATAGTTTATGATACAAGTTAATGTGGGTGAGATCATTACGGGCGGATGGAACACTTTATCACGAGCTCTCGAGTTGTACACACGTCGGTGTAACTGTTGTTTCAATTGATACTGAAGTCTACCTTAATGTGAGTCTGTACGTGTAATTGAAGTGATTATTTGTCAAATTTCTACAATAAATCTATCGGGCCCATGAGGAGTTTCTTGCGTCGCTTCTTCTCCTCATACGGGACTGTTCCGAAGCGATGGTATTACGTTGTTTCATTGTCTGCACAACGTCCACTGAATCGGATCCTGATACCACTGAACCCTATACGTGATGTTTGTATCGCTTGGCTATCGCTGACGCCGACATCAGAAGTGGGATAAAGACAGACAATGAAATAAAACGAAAGGAAAAGAAAGCAAGAAACGTGAAAACCATAATTAGATTGTTGCGACGTGTATTGATTATTAATACCACGTGCTTGAGAACCCCGAAAACGTGATTTTGACTACCTACCTCAGGTGCTACATACATTATTGCAATCTTATGTTGGAAATTGATGAAGTCTAGAATTGATGCGTTGGGTGTGCGCACTGATTGATCGTAAAACAACATGGCGGACACCGACTACGAGTAGCGCTGATGTGATCAAGCATGGTGGCAATATCTGCGGCGGCGGTGCGGTGCTGGCGGCAACATGCTTGCAGTGACATGCTGGCAGTGGCGATCGTGCTAGCACTGCTGTGCTGGTGGCGGTGTGCGAGCGGCTGTGCTGGTGCTGGTGGCGGCCTAATGATGACAACAGTTGGTGCCGGTGGTGCCATGTGAGTGGCTATCTGGTGGTGTTTGGAATGCATTGCTTTGGATTCATGGTGTATGCGGACGACCTGAGTGATATCTGGTGAGTCGATTTCATGTTGTCTGGTTGATGTCAGAATGTTGTGAGAAACCATGAAGACTTGGTAATCCGGTATGGTTGTAGATTGTCTAAAGAGGCGAGGTGGCCACTTAGACGGTGTGGTTGTAGATTGTCTAAAGAGGCGAGGTGGCCACTTAGACGGTGTGGTTGTAGATTGTCTAAAGAGGCGAGGTGGCCACTTAGATGGTGAGATGTATTGTCAAAAGGAGCGAGGTGGCCCTTTGGACAGAATGGAGCCTATTTGATTCGGATTTCATGTGATAAAATGAATTATTTGACGTTTGTTATAACACTAGGAGACTTAAAGCCGTAGTGAGTTAGAATCATAGTGTAGGGTAGTTAGTACGAGTAAGCGTTAGTAAGATGATCAATTTGAAACGATCAGTAGAGAAAAATTGATCGAATGTTTAGGCAGGAATGGCCGAGCGAAATGTTCAGTTGCTGTGCTGTATTTCTTTGGTTTCAGGTACATGTGATGGAGTTTATCACACGAGGACGTGTGAGCGTCAGAGATGGCCGTGTCGGAGAGTAGGGTTGTTTGTCCGACTCGATTGGCTCAATTTATTATCATGGTGGAGGTATCGGTTGAAATGGTGGCAACACTTGCGGTGAATGAATAACCTATGACTGAATGATAGTTTATGATACAAGTTAATGTGGGTGAGATCATTACGGGCGGATGGAACACTTTATCACGAGCTCTCGAGTTGTACACACGTCGGTGTAACTGTTGTTTCAATTGATACTGAAGTCTACCTTAATGTGAGTCTGTACGTGTAATTGAAGTGATTATTTGTCAAATTTCTACAATAAATCTATCGGGCCCATGAGGAGTTTCTTGCGTCGCTTCTTCTCCTCATACGGGACTGTTCCGAAGCGATGGTATTACGTTGTTTCATTGTCTGCACAACGTCCACTGAATCGGATCCTGATACCACTGAACCCTATACGTGATGTTTGTATCGCTTGGCTATCGCTGACGCCGACATATATATTAATTTACCATATTTTTTTTTTAATTTTTTTTTTTTTTTTATATTTAATTTATTTTATTTTATTTTAATTTTTTTATTTTTTATTATTAATAATTAATTATTTTTATAATTATTTAAATTATTAATTATAATAATCGTAAATTTCGGCCTTTAACCGAGCTTCGTGCGATTTTCTAAATAAATAATGTTTTGTTGCTTATAATTTAACCCGGTCAAAAAGGTAATATCCTTTTTCTGGCGCCTTTTAACATTTGTCCTTTATAATCCAGCTAAAAAGTTATCCACCGTACATGTCATAAATTATATTAAATATTGATTTCAGAAGACTGCAAGCATTAGTAAAATAGATTAGATAAGTACCAAAAATATTGTTAGCGCATGTATAAATCCCAAAATTCCTTCCACCAACCTACCCTTTTGCCTCGGCTCATTAATAGGCGCCATCTATGGACGCACGATACAAAACCGTCGCCGAACCTGTGTGACGTACGAGGACACTGATCTAGCTAGTCTAATAAGCAAAGACTACTATTGTATACCGGAGATAGACTGGCAACTCATATTTTTTTCTTTTCTAAGGCAATGAGCGCCACCTGGAAGATAAATGGGAGTACTAAATCTGCTATATATGGCTATAGTTATATTGATAGATAGATACCTATATATATGTAGCTGTATATAGCTCCTTACTAGCTAATATACCATTTGTAAATGTAATAAGTTCAGTTTTACAACAAAAATAAATCCTGTGTCAGATTTCATGAACAACAAAATCTGTCAGAGGATTTTTTGGTAAAACTGAACTTATTACATTTACAAATGGTTTACAAAATTAAAACAATGTAACGGACATTGTTTTAATTTTATATTGGTAATTTTAAATGTAATTACAATTGAGAATACAATTAAATGCCTACCATACAATAACTAATTTTGTATGTCTTTTCTACATAGTGTAAAAGGAAGTCGTCCTCCACGTCTGTCTTTTTGGGGTGGCGACCCACCACTAGTGAGGAAATAAAACAAGTGTGGATAATTTTAAACATTGTATTTCAATTATTAATTTAAACTTAATAAACAACATCTGTCAATTCTTTTCTTAATAATTTGTTCCATTAAACCTTCTCTACATTATTATTGATTTTAACCTTTCTTACTCACATCAACCATCATACAATGCGTTGACAATTTTTCATACATTTCTCTTTTAACTTATCAATCACGGACGATACTTTCAAACTTCTTATTCACACATTTTCCAATCAACATATCCATTCTTGTCTCCACATATTGCTCTCATAAAGTTTCCTTTCATCCGTCTCTTCGACACCAAAGTATTAACTTAGGGAAACCAGACTTAAAATTATTTATAAAAAATATAGGTACATACATATTATGGTTTTAATGTTCGACGATAAGTACCTATATAAAAATATAATTTGTGTCGATAATTTTAGATCTAGTTTCTAGTTCTTTTTCCATAAAGGAACGAGTCACATTATATTATTATTATACTATTAACTTAATTAAACGTTTAACAAAATATTGTTTTGCCTTTTCCTTTTTCTACCTTTATTTTTCACAAAATGTTTGTTAGCCAAATTTTTCATTGGATCATCTATATCCCAAAAGGTAATCTTTCCAGTGATAACATTATTGACGTCTTTGCACCAGTTATGAATAAAGAATTTAATACTTTTGTTTATCAAATAATGAAGAAGTATTTCTTTGTGATGTGAGCAAGAGAGAAAATTTAGATTTAAATTTGTGCTTGTTATTAATTTAATGTATTCTGATATTGAATTTTTATTACAATGAGTCTTTAAAACTTCTATTGTTATTTGTTCAACGTGGGCAAAGAAATCGAACAATGATCTTGATGGATAGCACAACCATTTTTTATCACTATATTCTTTTAATTTGATAAATTTGTGAAAACTCTGTTCCACATCAGTTTCTAAATCAGTCCTGCATGTGGAACAATTTTTAAACACATTTTTCTTGGCTAGTTGTGCTATCCATCCACTGCAATATCCTATTGCTGCAGTTCTTTCCGAATGCATTGAAGATTGACCCTCTAATAGTTCTTGGGTATCTATCAGGTCTATTAATAAATGATTTTCCTCTATTACATGATTTTCTTTTACACATTTTTCATCCTCATTTAAAAAATATTTTAAAGATTGGAGGCACACACTGTCATCTTTCTCACAATTAGATCCAATCGAATGTGAAGAAGATATATTGTTAATCAATAATGTTTTGTATGCCCCTTCAAATGCTAGAGAAGTGGGCATTATATTACTGTAGCCATGAGCTCTAATAGCTCCAAAAAAATTCTCCAATGCATCCTGATTGAAGTTGCGCAGCAATAAAGAACTTATACCTTTGGAATTTAAATATTTAAAAATTAATCTAAAACCCTCTATAGTCTTCACCCAACTTGATAATGAGGGCACTACACCTTGATTATTACTACCCTTAAATTTCATGGATTTCAAAATTGGAATGCTTGTATTCCACAAACGGTGATGTGGTGAAGTAGGAGTTAATGCTGCCCTATAAATTTTTCCTTTTTGGACTTCACTGAAGCTTCCATTAACACTATCGAAGAGTTCGTCAAAGAAAATCAATAAATCTGCAGTGTCCACGCTGTCCTTAGGCAACGCTCCACATTCTGTAAATGAAAAGATTTTTTAATTATTATAAGGTTTACTCACAATCACAAACAATAAATATAAATAAATATCCTGGGACATTTTTTCACCCACGGTTATCTGATCCCAAACTAAGCAGAGCTTGTACTATGGAAACCAGATAACTGATAGACTACATATACCTACTATTTTTTTTTGTAAATACATACTTATATAGATAAATACACCCAGACTCAGGACAAACAAACATGTTCATGTACAATATAACAAAAAAATTAATTATTTTGTTACAATATGTAACACGGTAAAATCTTTATTTATTTTCTCATTTTAAGTGTATTCCGAACCAGTGTTAGAATCTATTGTAACTATTGACATTCATAAGTGCCTTATTTAGGCCTAAACTGAATAAATTTGTTTTGAGTTTGTCATAGTAAGTATAGCACAAATATAATAACACTGACCTATTAGATTACTAAAGTACTAAAATAGTTATGTTGCTATATATTATTAAAAATAATATATATATATGTGTACATATATGTTTTAAAGTAAAAGCATACCTGCCATGAATCCAAGTGCCACACCAACCGACTTGCTTAATACCTGAGTGCAGTGTTTTACTCGCATTCTGGGTATCAAAGCTGGCACCACATGTTGTGCTGTTAATTTTGGAACTAATTTGATTCCTTTATACCCAGGGCTTCTGTTGTATAAAGCCTCTATATGACTCCACTTTGCTATACAATTTTTTTCATTCATTTTATAACATAAGTTTTTGGTTAGAAGATTATTTCTAATCCCCTTTATAAGGTGTGGTGGGTCATATATTGGAAATATTTTCCCTTTTGAAATATTAAAGAAGCCGCCTGTGTATTCCTGACCAGCTTTTAGGTAAGTCTCTTTCGTCTCGGCTAATAATTGATTTATGGCTGCAACATTTGAAGCTCCTTGGTCACAGACGGTTGCTATTACCTTCAATCCTGTCTGCTGAATTTTTTCAATCGTTATTTTGATTTGTCTCTTCAGTTCAGGAGTCTTTGTACTTCCGCTACAATAACTATATACAACAGGCTGTTTGTATTTCTTTATAACTCCTCTCACCATAAAAACCAGAACATGGTCGCAAAATTCAGTTGTTTTATTAATTCCATTGTCTATTAACCCAATGATGCTATCATTTTTTTTGTCATATGAGAGACTTGGCCCTATAGCCATTTCATCAAAGACAATTGTGCAGTATTTATGAGTTTCTGGCATCTTACTAACTCTTTTTTTTAAATTTTCGAAAACAATATCATTGATACCAGGCTTAACATTAATTTTATGCAGTAAATTCTGCAAAGTTCTTCTACTGGGCAATGTACATATGTTGCTCAGTAAGCGATATGCTTTAGGTGACGGTTTATATATGGACAAGGCAAGGATCTTTTCATCCAAAGTGAACCGTCTACCCTTTGCTTTTTTTCCACTCTGGGTAAATTGCATTCCACAAAATATTTTTGTAGCATTAGACATGTTTTTTGATAGCATGTTAAATGCGCTTGTTTTACATATTTTCTTTGCTTCTATGTATTTCCTCTTAAATGAGAGCTTATCATTTTCGCATTTTCTTATTCGCTTCATCATTTTACTCAACTCTTTTTGCTGCTTTGCAGGTAAAGTGCTAGCAGGACCTGAAACATATAAGAAAATAACATATCAAGGGATGTTTTCTAAACAGAATAAATAATATTTAAATGTAGAGGATGGACGTCTTGCAGGATATTGCAGATATAGATCCTATACTATAAAAAAATTTCCTTGTGACAGGAACCATTAGGTTGCTATCCAACGAGGCAATGTGGCCAGCCTTGACCAGCCAGTCACTCTACCAGTGTGCAGTAATATGAACCATTTTTTTAATTTTTAAAATTGTATGTAGCTTAGTAGTTTTTTTTTTACAATTTATAATAAATAGATTTAAGTTTAGATCTAATAAAGAGAACTTACTTTTAAAAAACAAAGGAAAAATAGTGAATGCAATCTAGAGGTATGAATAAATAGGTTTTATTTAAATAATTTTAATGTCATGTAATGTTACTGTACCCATTATCGTCTATCAAAAAATAATTTACTAACTGTAGGTATGCTGATTTTGAAATAAAAAAATTAAAACTTGCTTTTCTCTTTTGGGGTTCCTAAAATGTATCATTGAATTTTGCATATTCTGCCAATTTTCGTGCATATTTCAAGCATTTTTATGCATATAACAAGCTATTTATGTTGCATATAATCCGTCTCTAATTATCACTAAATCTTTACAAAATAAATACTACATGTAAGGAAAAAAGGACAAGAATACAAACCTCTCTTCTTAGGTGTAATATATTTAGTTGTCATATGCACTTGTCTAGTTTGAGAATCTGCAGAAGTTGATGGGAATTGCTGATCTATAATTTGTAGTTGTTCATTTTGAGATACAGCAGATGTTGATGGTAATTGCTCATCAGTAACTACTGCTTCACCAGGCATCAGTGACTGCATTGCTGAAATTAATAAAGGGATTGTAAATGAAAAGCAACACAAGATCATTTTAAGGGTAAATAAGATTATTTGAGAGATATAAAGCAGATCTTTTCTGAAAACCACAATCCATTCTGTGGCAATTGTAAATGTTTAGGAAATGTGTAAAATTATGTTTAAAAGATTCTAGGAATTGTATACTATGACAGATTATAGACTTTTCCGTTAGCATAGGTATCTATATCAAATACTTTATATTAAATAATCATCTTTACCTGGCATCAGGAGTACAGGAGTTGCCAATCTACATAGTCGGCCCTTTGTATAATGATATTTGCTCTCAAAGTGTTTATGGCAAACACGTTTCTTTTTGTGGATAGTATCATTATCAAAATGAAGTACTTCAGATCCAATATTAGAGATCCAAGATTGAAATCTCACAGCATCAGTATCGGGATTAGGAAAGCAGTGTAGAGGTATATCTGATAACAGAAAAAAAAAAACACTCCTTTATGTCAAGGTCAGAAAATTTGGAAAATCTCTCTTTACTATTAAATGATTTATTACTAGCTGTCCCTATAGTTTCACTCTAATCATCTAAGTATGATGTATTTATTAGAGATAATGTCAATATTAAATAGTCTCAGATTGTTTTAGTTTTACTAGACCATAAAATGTTATAAAAACCTAGATCTTCCATAGTCCGGTTAATTATACTATGGATAAACAAAAATGTTGTCCGTTTACATAGATAATTTCTTATATCCATAGTATGGTTGACTTGACAACTGAAATGTACTACGGATAAAATATGCTACTGAATGGATTTATTTATTTTATTGATAGACGAGCAGCTTGGTAGCTGATGTGCCTATATCACACAGTGTTGAAAGTCATTTCGCACTTCATAGTTCACTTTTAGTCCATAAACTTGGCACATACAAAGATCATACCTACCCTGGAATAACATATAGGCTACTTTTTATCCTCCGGAACACGGGTGAAACCGCGGGGTGGAAGCTAGTGTAGTTGTAAAACCACTGACAGTCATATTTATAGTTTATATGAATACTCAGAAGACGCAGTATTTAATACATAGAATCTTCAAGAATTATACAGAGACCACTAAAAAGTAGTAACCTTACCATCTTTGCTAGTCACTAGACACCCAGGTACACAGCACGAATTTTGAGTCATGGTGGTTGAAGAAACAAACTGATCACTCACTTCACTATCACAATTATCGGTCCAAACTCCCTGAGACGGGAGGGCCTATGCTCAAGAAGGCAATCGAGAAGTCTTAGATGTTCACGGCGCAGCACGGAGGAACAGATGCTCAACTCAACGTGGTAGCAGTAAACTAGATGTGGATTACGTTAAAACGGAGGAACGGATGCTCTACTCAGCGTGATAACAAGTAAAACACAGAAAGACGACCGGTATCACATTAAAAATGCGCAAGAGTCAAAATAACTGTCGCCATAATAGTAAACGCCATTATTATTTGATGTTGCCATATCTAGCTGACAATTTACCCTGCATTTAAAACAAAAAAAATCTAAATCGTATGATTTTATTTGAAAAACTAATTCAGAAAATGGAAATAGATGTATATTAGGTTTTTTCAATATTTTTTGTTCTTTAGACCTCATAAAACATTAATATTTCAATATTATCAATTTCAATATCACCCTAGCATTATTACTATATTTTATAGTGACAGCACAAAGTATTTGTGATGTTTCATGCGATTCCTAGATGGTGTTGTTTTAATTTTTCATGCGTATCTTCTAAGTTGCCATAGCATGTCTAATAAGCTCGTTCGCGCCAACACCATCAATCAAAGCGTGTCGGTTGCCAAAATTACCTAAAAACTACTGGAAAACGGTGTGATATCTTCATCTGTGATTGTGCCTCTTACCCCGGGGTATTCTAATACAAATAAGACTAAAACAAACATTAAACGAGTGATTACAGTGCGTGTGCGTGGCGTGTACCTAAACTTTAGGTGTCCATCGCCGGAGCCCGAGGTAAGATCTTTCTTTCCAATCCATACCTACTCCACATGCTGGGTTTCTAAAATTTTATCTTTCTAAAAGTGTTAGACCTCCGTTGAATTTTCTTTGGAGAAAACCTAACATTTTTATGTGGTCCACCGAGTCGTATGTCCTATGGTAACTTGAGTTCAATTTCAATAGAAAACTTCAGTTTACAGTCTATTGGGTACATATTTAAACCTTTATTAAATGCTTTTACATAAAATATAAGTGCACATAGGTACTTCTTTACTATTTTATGTAAAATACATAGGTATTAATAATAGTTAGTCGGTTTATACTTCAATATTGCGTGTACCTACTTTTCTGCACGCCATTTTGAATCGTATTCAAACTGATGCTATTTATTAAACACGTTTTCCAGTTCATTTATTTAGTTTTCAAATAGGAATAAAGTAAACATTATCTACTTCATAATTTTCCTATTAGCGAAATTATTACGAAAATAACTTTTCATTTTGTTCGATTAGGTACATAGGTATACTTACATACCTAATACCTACCTACTTACTACTTAGATTTTTTTGTCGTGTTCATTTTGTCTATTTATCATACATTACAATATCTGTCACAATGAGTAAAGACACAGGTAAAGACGAACAACAAATTAAATTGCTCACGTCCAGGCGTGAATATGTTTTTAAAGACATACAAATATTATTTGATCTAAGTAAACAAATAGAACTCGACAAATCAAAACTGAACCAATTTAAGGCAAGATACATACGGATAGAATCTTTGCGACAGGAATATGTTGATCTTACAAATGAAATCAATTCGTTAAAATTAAAGGTTAAGCCAGACTCTGGCATAGACATGAAGTGCATAGCGGCGTTTGACGACTTGTACTATGCTGTCGTCGATGCCCATAGTACTTTTATTAGTGTGTCGGAATCTTCGTTCATAACTCAGCACGATACTGCCATAAAGCCGGTCAGTCAAGTTCGTTTACCAAAGATTGAGCTGTCCAAGTTTGACGGAAATATTGAGTATTGGCAAACATTTTATGACACATTTGTAAGTTTGGTTCATGACAATAAAAGTATTAGTAAAATCGAAAAATTTCATTACTTGTTATCTTGTTTGTCTGGTTCCGCATTGTCAATCGCAAAAGGCATTCCAGTAACATCTGAGAATTATCAGATTGTATTTGATGCTTTAATAGATCGTTTTGAAAACAAAAGAATCCTATCCGCTAACTACCTTGATAAGATATGCAACTATCCTTCTATAAAAAATTGTAATTTATTTGAATTACGTAAATTCACTAGCATGTTAAATGAGTCTGTAAACGCCCTTAAGGCAGCGAACATTGATAATCTTGGCGAGTATATTCTATTTTATCTAGCGTCCCGTACTCTGGACCCCGACACTCGTAAGCGTTTCGAATCGCAAAATAAATCTCAAATACCTACTTTTATCGATCTTTTATCATTTTTACAAAGTTATGTGAAGGTATTAGAAGCGAGTGAGTCAAGTCACTCCGTGCAAAACTTGCCTAAACACGGTCCAGTAAAGTCGAATTTCCCTCGAAGCACAAATATTCGTAACAATAGTGAAAATAAAAATTATAAATCTTCTTCTTTTGCCGCTAATCGAAATGTACCTTATGCTAACGCAGATAAGGTTGAATCTTGCGTGTTTTGTTCATTACCACATTCTGTTTACAAATGTACTGCATTTAAGGCGTTGAACTATTTACATAAAAATAACTTTGTGAGAAATAATAATTTATGTAGTAATTGCTTACGTAAAAATCATCATGCCGAGTCATGTTTTTCTAAATCGCGATGCTTTTCGTGTGGTGAGCGTCACCATACATTGTTGCATCCTGCCACTATTGCTGACGTCACTGGTCCAACACCGGGTACCAACCCAGGTAGCGTTGCGGTACCAAGCTCGAGTTTGAACTCCGAGGTTCCTAGCACCACCACAGTGTGCGCGAGTAGTGCTGGCCCACTCGTCGAACAAAGTAGTGCGCTAGTACTGTTGGGCACCTGTACTGTTTGTGTGCGTCATACTAGCAAGCCCGGCCAGTCTTTACTAGTCAGAGCGTTGATCGATAGCGGAGCGCAGGATTGCTTTTTAAGCGCAAAATGTGCGAAACGTTTGGGCTTACCGTTACGTCGTTGCAATGTAGCCGTAGCTGGTCTAGGTCAAAACATTGTACATCAGATACAGGGTGTTACTTCTTGCACTATTTTACCACAGGACTCAAATGCACCTTCTTTTAACATTTGTCCTATTGTAATGTCTAGCATTACAAATGTAATGCCGTCAGCTGAAGTCCCGAGGATTGTTCGGGACTCCTATAAACATTTAGTCTTAGCGGATAGCGAGTTCGATAAGCCTGCTGATATTGATTTGTTGATCGGCGCGGAATTATTCCATATGATCTACGATGGTCAGCGTATAGAAGCAGGGCCTGGACTTCCAGTCGCCCTCCATAGCGTATTCGGTTGGGTTATCACTGGAAAGCTCGACACTAATTATTGTCGACCGCCTTCAACGGTCTCTTCCCTCTTGGCTTCCACCTTTGCCATAGACGAAGTGGTCAAGCGCTTTTGGGAGGTCGAGGAGCCTCCGCTGGCCAGTGTTTCAAATCCAGACGATACCAAATGTGAACAAATATATTCTAAGCTTGTACATCAAAACCCGGACGGTCGATACGTCGTTCCTATCCTTCTGAAGGAGCCGTACGATGAGCTCGGTGATTCATACAAACATTCGGTATCGAGGCTATCGAATTTAGAGAAGCGTCTCAACCGTGATGAGAAGCTTAAAGAGGATTACTCTAACTTTATGCGTGAGTACGAATCATTAGGTCATATGCAGCCTATTGAACCGTCCTCGCCAAGCGGGAAATATATCATTCCCCATCATTGTGTCTTACGTCCCGAAAGCACAACTACTAAACTGAGGGTCGTATTCGACGCAAGTGCGAAAAGCACTAACGGCAAATCTCTCAATGATCTAGTTTATACTGGTCCAAAGCTACAAATCGATATCGTTGACATCATCACAAAGTTTCGGTTTCCCGCAATTGTGTTCACAGCGGATATCACTAAAATGTATCGCAACATTGAACTTCGCTCTGAAGATCGTTGTTGGCAGCACATCTTGTGGCGAGAATCGCCGAACGATCCCGTCATTGAATATGAGCTAAATACCGTCACATATGGCGTAAGTAGTTCTCCATTCCTAGCGATCAGAACGCTTCATCAAGTTGCCCAAGATCATGGTTCCCAGTGGCCTCGTGCAGCCCAAACTCTTCTCCATGATACTTTTATGGATGACATTACAGCTGGGGCACCAGACCTAGATACTGCCTTGCAGCTCAAGGATGAGCTCATAAATCTTTTAAATTGTGCGCAGTTTGAACTCCGTAAATGGAGTAGCAACTCTCAAGAACTTCTTTCTCAGATACCTTCTGAGCATTGTCAAATTCCTAAAGAGTTTTGTGATGATAAAAACCAACGTACTTTAAAAATACTTGGTATTCAGTGGGACCCAGTTCAAGACATTTTTACTTATTCATTATCGCAGCTAAATTCGAACTGCACGAAGCGTGCGATTCTTTCGAATGTCGCTCGTATTTACGATCCCCTTGGTTGGTTGACGCCAGTAGTCTTACTAGCGAAACTTATCTTGCAAACACTGTGGCGACTTCAACTCAATTGGGACGAAGCTGTTCCATCTGATGTAGCTCAAGAGTGGCAGGACTTTGTCAAAGAACTACAGGTCCTTAAAGAAGTTCGTCTCCCACGGCGAGTCTCGAACTCTAGTGCTACTCATTTCGAGCTGATAGGATTTTGTGACGGATCCACAAAGGCTTACGGCTGTTGCGTCTACTTGCGAGCACTTGGCAAGGATGGGATTTCGGTTCATTTACTTATTGCCAAGTCGAAGGTAGCACCTTTAAAACCGCTTACGGTCAATCGCCTTGAGCTTTGTGGTGCCGTTTTACTTTCACGGGTTTTAAAGCACTTGTGGAACCTACTCCACAGTCATATCAATCTCACTAGAATGCAAGCTTTTACTGATAGTAAAACTGTTTTATCGTGGCTTGCTACTGAACCACACAAACTAAAGACATTTGTGTCTCATCGTGTGGTTAAAATAACTGACAACGTTAGTGCTGATAAGTGGCGTCATGTGTCTACGCAAGACAATCCGGCTGATCACTGCAGTCGAGGGCTTACATGTTCTCAACTTGTATCCTCCCCCTCCTGGTGGTCAGGTCCGAAGTGGCTTTCTGAAGAATGTGACAGGTGGCCTATCAATCAAACGGTTGAACCTTCAAATCCAGTTCCCGAATTGAAAACTGTTCACTTCATTCAAGTGGAGAGTGATCATAACAACCCTAACGTTTTGTCAAATCTTTTAAATAAGCTTTCCTCATTTTCTCGGACTCAGCGCGTGCTAGCCTGGTGTTTCCGTTTTATTAATAATTTAAAACTGAAACGCGATTGTAGACTCAAATCAGGACTTAACGTTAATGAACTTGAGCTTTCACTCAATACATTAGTTCGGTACGTTCAAATTAATTCTTTCTCAGGCGAGATCGCAGCGATTCGATCTAAACAAAATTGCTCGCGCTCGATTCAAAAACTAAATCCTTTTATCGATGATGCGGGATTGCTTCGAGTGGGGGGACGTTTAAAAAACGCCAATTTATCGGAAATGACTACACATCCTTTCTTACTTCCAAAGGATTCACAGTTATCAAAACTGTTAATAGATTATTACCATCTTCTTTACTTACATTGCGGTCCTCGTACTTTGCAATCGTTAGTTCAAAGACGTTTTTGGATATTAGGTATCCGTAACTCAATTAGATCGCGTTTATCAAAATGCGTACCGTGTTTTAAGGCTAAACCCACATTGGTTCAACCCATGATGGGAGATCTTCCTCCATCCAGAGTTCAACCCTCTCGTTGTTTTCAAAACGTCGGGATAGATTTTGCGGGACCTTTCATGGTGAAAGAAAGCCGACGACGCAACGCTCGAACTTACAAGGCGTACGTCTGTATCATAGTTTGCCTCGCGGTTAAGGCAATTCACATTGAGCTTGTGACGGAGCTGTCGACTGCAGCTTTCTTAGCAGCTCTTGATCGATTCGTCTCAAGACGCGGACTTTGTAGTTCAATTTTAACCGATAATGGTACCAATTTTGTAGGTGCTAAGCGTTATCTTGATGAAGTGCATAAATTTTTACTTATTCATTCATCCGAAATCGAATCCAATCTTGCTAAGCGTTATGTTGCTTGGAAATTTAATCCTCCGACTGGGAGTCACTTTGGGGGTATTTTCGAAAGTGGTGTTAAATCTATGAAAACTCATTTAAAGCGAGTGGTAGGCACTCAAGTCTTAACTTTTGAGGGGTTGTCGACCATTCTGACGAAAATTGAAGCTGTACTCAATTCACGGCCTCTTTGTGTGATATCTACCGATCCAAGGGAAGTAGATATTCTAACTCCAGGACACTTTTTAGCTGGGTGCCCTCTGGTATCCTTGCCCGAACCAAATTTTACTGATTCCTACGTCAGTCCTTTAGCAAGATGGGATATGCTTAAAAAACTTACTCAATGTTTTTGGCGCGCTTGGCAGCGTGATTATCTTCATACCTTACAACAAAGGTCAAAATGGACTGTTAATACTGATAATGTCAAAATTGGCAACGTTGTTATGATTGTCGATCAAAATCGTCCTTCTTTAGAATGGCGTTATGGTAGAATCGAAAGCGTGCATCCTGGCACCGACGGTGTGGTGCGAGTCGTCACTCTCCGCACTGATAATGGTCTTCTTCGTAGACCTGTCGCAAAAATTTGTCCATTACCTATTCAACATTAAAAACATCTTTATGCTTTTCAATTCTTAGTTTAGTTCTTTACTTTAAACTTAATTTTAATTTCATACATATAATGTTAGGATAGGGACTGGAAACGTTACCATAAGGATGTTCGACCGATCATGGACGACTGTTAATTTTAATAAATTTCATTTGTGAAATCCCTTGATGATTTCAAGTGGGGGGAAATGTTAGCGCATGTATAAATCCCAAAATTCCTTCCACCAACCTACCCTTTTGCCTCGGCTCATTAATAGGCGCCATCTATGGACGCACGATACAAAACCGTCGCCGAACCTGTGTGACGTACGAGGACACTGATCTAGCTAGTCTAATAAGCTCGTTCGCGCCAACACCATCAATCAAAGCGTGTCGGTTGCCAAAATTACCTAAAAACTACTGGAAAACGGTGTGATATCTTCATCTGTGATTGTGCCTCTTACCCCGGGGTATTCTAATACAAATAAGACTAAAACAAACATTAAACGAGTGATTACAGTGCGTGTGCGTGGCGTGTACCTAAACTTTAGGTGTCCATCGCCGGAGCCCGAGGTAAGATCTTTCTTTCCAATCCATACCTACTCCACATGCTGGGTTTCTAAAATTTTATCTTTCTAAAAGTGTTAGACCTCCGTTGAATTTTCTTTGGAGAAAACCTAACAAATATTATTCATTGTAATGAGCAGAGTATATTGATCTCATATTTTTACCAAGTGTGGGATGCAGTAAAAACTTGTAGGTATACACTCCTACGCAGTTTGTTGGCATTACATTTCATTTAAAAGAAAGATCTTAGTAAACATACTTCTTTGTCTACATAAAAATAAGGGTCATATTGTCTCAAAGACAGATCGTATCTTCGCACATTCATTCTATCGTCAAGAAGGAAAAGTCCTTCTTTCAGTTCCAATGTCTCGCGATGGAATCGGCGTCTTTTGCGGGGTCTTTACCATTTCGCCTTATGTTTCCATGTCTTACTTGTTGAGTGCACCTCATATCTGCAAGTAGGCGTGCTGCGTGAAAACCGCCATTGATGTTCCAGAAGCGGTTCTTTTAAGCCCTTTCTTTCCTAGTAACAACCTACATTTTTTATACCGCTAAGCCGATAAACAAGTATACGGTATGAAGCAACAGCTACCGTATAGCCTATAGCAGGGATGGCGAACCTTTACGTATCAACGTGCCATTTTTCTAAAGAAATGTTTAATGAGGTCATAGAGGTGCCATCAAATAATTTTGACTTTGTGATAATTGGGAAAATAATAATAATAAATACTATCAACTCAAAACTCTTTATTTAGTACAAAAAAAATAGGGACATTTTGTAGTAAATAAAGAGGCGTAGGGATCACTCGCGTTCGCTCATCAAATAATACCTACTTCCTTCACACATTTTTCATAGTGCATAATGAATTTTGTGATCAGTGACGTACCCAAAATATTGTGTCGCGTCTCGCGTGCCATTGGTTAGCCATCCCTGGCCTATGATCTTTCAACACCAGAGGTATCACTCGCGCGTTATCGACCTTTCACTGATATGATTAGTACCTTTCAAATTAGTAAATATAGTCATTCCAACAGAACATAGGTTCCTCAGAAATCCCGGAGAACAGACTGCTCCTAATAAATATTATTTTCCTATGTTTGTCATCGTAATAATATTGCGATGGTTCACTTTGTTATGTATACAATAAATGACTAAACCCATTACAAATTGCTAAATCGCTAATTAGCATAACTGCTGCGTATTCCTTGAGCACTGACTTATAACGTTCAAGCTCTGTTCTCGAAGAATTTATTCTAATAATCCAAAGAATCGAATGAATTTCTAGCTTCTTCTTATAAGTTATTCCATTCTTGCCAGACATTATTATGTCATTACTTTAGAAATGTTGGAATGCTGACAATTGCCCCGATTCTGTTATTCACAAACTTTATCTCACTTTATCTCTTTTTAAAAAAACCTTAAGAAAGAGATCTTTATGGTTTACTATTTACCAGTGAAAGTGTGAAAAACGGATGTATTTTTTTTAAAGGACTAAAGTTGGTAGCCTCTGATGGCAGCATCAACCTTACCGGACAAATCGGCGAGCGCAGAGGGCTCTCAACCAGGCAACATTTAAAAGACTATGACATATACTAGCTTGACAATATCCTTATCCTCTTTACCCGTTTTTCAATGCGATTGAGGAAGTAGAAACTGCAATAAGATTTTTTGTTCAAAGTATGTTCAAAAACAGCATTCTGTCTATATCTAGACAAGTAGCTCATACTTAGGCAGTAACGTGATCATGCAACATCCGAAACGTCGACTACAATTCTCAACTACATACCTAACGTAGTTGAGTTAATCGTAATGACCTTAAAAGAGAAGCTACGCAATTTATCTATTAAATGACTTGATCGTATTGGTTGTACAACTGGTACATTTTTATCGGTAGGAGAGGAGGGAGTGTCAGTTCATTCAATTGTAAAATATCACCGTCACTCAAGTAATGGTAATTAAATTGATCGCGACCTCACACAATCGACGCAAGAAGTAGGGCTTTTAGTTTTTTTTAATGTTCTGTTATTTTAGCGCACCGTAGTAAAAAAATATAAATTTTTTTAGTATTGGTAGAGAGTGATTCTGAGACTATTCCATTTGATTCCACTATCTTTTTCCCATTGAACTGTAAAGCGTCAGGAAATTTTCCACCCGTACGTTGTTGACATGCTGCAAAGTCAGAGAACGTTTTGCATCTTCCTTCAGCATGCGAACTCCAAAGGATTGTAATAGTATTCTGACGTCAGTGTTTCTTGACACCTAATAACTTGAATACTTCAAGGCTAAAGTGAACAGGCATTTTTTGAGTAGGCGACTGAGATTCGACAACATCACCCAACAGGGTCTTAGATGATGGCGGCATCCTGCGGACTATAGTACTCACAATCTAATAAATAGGCCCGTTTTTAAAACACATATACGTCCGTAGAAGAAGAAAATACGAGAGATTCGTGTTAAAAGGTCTAATGTGCCACAAGATATTTATCCACTGATTTCTAATCACGCGCGCGTCACGTCGACGGTAAACGGCCTGCTGGCTTCCAAAACACAGCCACTCATATTTGCACATTGAAATAGAAAATATTGACAATCTGCCAGTCTCTTTGAAGTGCCTACTCGAGTGCACGGCATTTCATGCTGCACATTAATCATGTCATGTCAAGTATTTTGCTGACCAACGATTGAGGGAGCTTTTTGAACCCTTTTTTACAGCCCTAAGCTCCGTTTCGACACATTATCGAGATCTACATTGCTGTCTATAGCGGGTTGGTCTAATATACTTCAATACTTATTCTAATATTACAAAGAAGCAATGTTTGCAAGTTCAGATGTAGGTGGCAATCGCCGGACTTTTTTTTTTTTTTAAAGTACTAAATTTGGTACCTCTGATGGCTGCTCCAACCTTACCGGACAATCGGCGAGCGCAGAGAGCTCTCAGCCGGGTAACATTTAGGTAACAACGCCTGAGGGCACCCCCGAGTGGGGTACGAACCTCGGCTCAGGGCGTTACCGGGGGAAGGGGAGGACTTTGTACGAGTTACGACTAATTGGGGGCGGTCGGATTACTAATGGCAGCTCGGGCCGCTTGAACGGGACGAGACTGAGTGGGACGTCGCGGCGGTCCTCGCCGTCGAGGACGGTAGCGTAATCTGTTTTGTGTATTGTGTTGTGTACTTTTACGGACTTCGTCAGCTTCGATCTGAGCTAATGTTATGGGGTCATCCGGCTCGCTGAGGGCTTGCCTTGGTCTAAGGATACGGAGTATACGGGAGGGCGTGTACGTTGCGGCTTTCACTATAAGAGGGTTGCGGTGATTAACGGCGGTATTGAAAAATCTGCGTGAGGCGCGTTTTATAAATTGTTTTAACGTGGGGAGACCTAAATCAATGTGGAGATTTTCATTACGCATGTACCACGGGGCGCCCGTGGCTTTGCGCATGAAACGGTTTTGAATCACCTCGGAGTTTCTTGTCTGAAATATCTTTCACTATTAGGATGCTGCGTTATCTCTGAGTGCTACCTATATATAGGCTACTTTTTATCCCAGGAATAAGTACATACAAATCTCATCATTTTATCTGCGCTTTTTATGCGGTCGGATTTTTATATTTAATTAATTTAAACCCATAACTTGACAACGTACAATTCAATGTACACACATAATAAAAGACTTGTTATTTATAGTTTTTTTTTTATAATTGTATTGTATAATATAGTAGATTTTTTACTTCCTGCCAACTTAAGGGTTAAGGCTCTCAGTGATAAGAAACATGTAGAGAAATAGAAGCTTGGTACGAAATCCATTTCACCATAAGTAGGTAGGATGTTTATTCAAACCTACAATAAAGCACGGTTCATATGTAGTCTATTTCAGTAAACTAACCAATTGTTTATGTTAGGCAGCGGATTCTCAGCATTAATTACTCAGCTTGCTAGCTATATCTACCTACGATTCATTATGCCAGATGTTGATATGCCGTATTGAACTGTGTGTGGGTTAACATACTTCTTATTTTACTACTTACACTAGAAAAGATAGACGAAGCACCATGAATAACCGAAGTGACACTAAAAGCCGTGCTCGTCGCTCTTTTTACGTGAAATAAATAAATGTGTGATGTAAATATAAGTATACTAGGTATTCCCCGCGGTTTCACTCGCGTTCCCGGGATAAAAAGTAGCCTATAACCTTCGGGGATATTATAGCAATCTCTATAGATCTTATTAGTGAAATATTTTTTCAAATCGGACCAGTAACTCCGGAGATTAGCGCGTTCAAACAAACAAACTCTTCAGCTTTATTATTAGTATAGATATGTATTTACTTAAGAAACCTCAGCCATATTTATATTTGTTTGATGTTCAAGGATATCGGCCAAAGACAATAAAATACTACATTTTGTGCTAAATAGTCAATAATTTAAAATACGTGCATTAGTTTTTTCTTCATAATCTATGTAGTGCATGATGTTGAAAATCTTTATGGCGCCAACGTCGGTTCTATTATTGGCCCGATGCCAAAATTTGCTCTAGCATCTTTTTCAGTAACCGTTAAATAGAGCGAGACAGCAGATAAACATGCGTAGGTAAATGTTGAAATGAATCCCGGAGGGCTAACATGATTCGGCTTTTGAGTTGTCTAGACGTTAGCAAGACCGCATGCCCCCCCGTCTAGACTAGACCTAGAGATAATAACCTGTAAAGTACAACGCCCTTTCGATTATTCGTTCAAATGTCCCCAATTTATTCGTCGGTCATTCGATTTTTAAGGTCAAAGATCAATTGTAAGACCCTGGTCTTATTTTATTTAATAGCGTAAAGTTTACCGTCACAATTCAAAGCTATTTATTTAATTTAAAGAGTAAGGGAAGAGGCCATTATAAAGGTCAATGCTACTGGAACTAGGCATCACAATTTAGTTCTCTTTTATCTCCACGTTTTTACCTAAATAATTCCTTGTTCACTATGTTATATACGTTTATCTCTGTATGCTGCCACTAACAATCGTCTAAATCGGATTACATTTTTCATATCCCTGTTTTTTGTAAGCAATATAAATATATTAGAAATATTTAGTGAGACACATTATTTCCGTATGTAAACCATATAATCGACACCATTATCAAATAATAGACAGTGTAACTAGCTCATCGACGAATAATTAAAACAAAATACTAAATAATTTCGAATACCAAATTATGACGGTAATTTTTCCCCCAATGATGGCGGCTAACAATGTAGACTACTCATTATTTAGTTATTATTGTTATACCGAAACATAACAATAATTTTTTAATACTAATTCAATAAAGATGCTTAGTCATATGTGATAATTTTTTAACATAACCTTGGATATTAAAAATTATGCACCTTATCAATATGGTATTTGATATTATTATCGGAATGTAAATAGGACGATTTCAATATGGAGGTACAATCTCCATGATATATGTTCGTTACTGTATAGTCCAAGCCCAGAATTACGTGTCTGGCGATAAGCATAGTCTATCATTTATAAAGAACATACCTTACTTCCAGAGAGAAAATAACTAAAATTAAAAATTTGAAGAAACCCCCGTAACGAAAATTGGTGATAATTTTCAAACGGCTGAGAGGATTTTCTTGAAACATAGCTGTGAACACTCTCGATTAAGTCACCTTTCAAACAAAAAAAACTAAATAAAAATGGTCCATCCCCTCAGGAGCTATGAGGCCACCCCGTCGTTTTTGCGTCAAGGGTTAAAAATAATAAAAGTGACACCGAAACGAAAACTGATACTATGGATTCTAACATGAATCTGCCTGCACCCCTTTGAATTTTGTAATTATTTTTATTTTATTTGACTAATATTCAATATTTTCTGAGTGCACAAATATCACGAAATCTCATAAATAATATGATAAACAATGTATTACTACTGTGCCCTTGCCCGAGATAACAGTTGATGATGCTTACTGGAATTTTGACTTTTTTTTACAAGACGTTAAGTAGTAAACTGCGCAAAATTGTGATGCTAAGGGGTCCAGAATCATGTACTGAATCCATGGTTTCAGTTTTCATGACATTGTCACAGCCTGTCGGTACTCACAGTCACGTAACACCCATGAACAACTATATTGAACTGTATCTCCACAAGCTATCGAAACTATAAAGGCGTTTGACAACTTCCATCATATAATTTCCCAAACGTATTAGCTTAAAAGCCTTCGTTTAACTACACTGTTGACGCTAATTAGTTTTCTTGCGTCACCATCGATGCCTTCGCTGATAAAATGGAAGCATCATATACCACGCCCTTCGTATGACATAGTGTCCCACAAGGCTTTCATTTGGGACCTCTAAGTTAAAGTTTGCATATAGCTAAGCTATGCTATAATTTTGTTACAACATTACAATAAAGTTAAATTTGATGAAATAACGATTTGTTATTTACCTTTATTTCTATTTATACGTGTATTGTCCATGTGTGTGTACATTGGTAATAAGTAATAATTCTTATTTTCCATGTTTGTCGCTTTGTTATAGCTTCGAATTTATATATTGAAACAAAAGAAAGTAAAGTATATAAATAAAATATAGGCAGCTTTTATTTTTAAACGGTTTTATTTAGCTTCACTTCGTATTTTATGTAATATAATGAGTTTTATCTACTCTCATATCGTAATGTTCTTATTATGAAATCAAAAACAGTACTTTAATGACCCACTTTATGCACACCCGTGTATAATGAAATTAAAAAATTATATTATAGCACAGTCTTCTTCCCAAGATAATGCTATAAAAATAACTTTTTTTCATTAAAGTACAAGTATTTGGACATGTCTGGCCACTTATAATGTTTTTTGGGTTTTAATACTTCAATTACTTTCAGTCAACTTGTCAAACGAAATAATACAGAAAAAAACATTATAAGTGGCCAGACATGACTAAACAATTAAACGTAGTATTATATTCTCTTTGTAAACTAGGTATTAGGAATCAATCAGTATCAATTCAATTTTAGATGCAAATTTACTCTATGGTCGCGAATGCGGTAGGGAGTTTTTCCCAACACGGATTTGGGCGCCATGATGATTAATGTTTGTTTATATTATTGATTTTTTTGCATAATATTTTATTTTGGCCAAAAATTATAGTAAAATAGCAGTGATACTAAGGTGAAATAAACTTGGATCTGAAATTGTGGAGGCGGCAATGGAAATGACGAATAATCGATACCCGTGAGTCATGAAAGCCTATGACAAAATATTATCGATTTTTTACCTTTAAATTACATTATTAGATGAGTTTAGATAAAGTACTGTATGATACTGCACATAATTAGGTATTAAAAACTCGTGTGATACTATTAAGAACCTCGCCTACGGCTCGGTACTTAAACTCACACTCGTGTTTAATAACCCCTATTATGCAACAGTATCATAAACTACTATTATAGATTATAAGAACTAACATTGTGTATATACTAGATATATTGTATTTATTTAGTATATGTGGTCGTGGTGTACACTTTCAAATGTATAAGTTATAATGTAAGAAAAACTAGTAGACCTTAATTAAAAAAAAATATATTGAGTAAGTTTTTTTATCACCAGAAATCTTTAAAAAACCTTTATAAAATTCGCTCCTTTACTATTATTATGGGCGAGACATTACATATAATATCCTTCAGCCCTTAATTGTTTTGCTAGATCATTAAAAATAAACAATGTAGTAATTAAGCATATACTCTTAATTTATTGATAATGGATGTATTGACATTTTATCTACCCCCAAACATCAACTAATTACTTTCAAAACATAGTGGATATAAAAACATCGTAAACGGTATTAATGGCATATCTTTTACTACGCCACCAGCTTGACCAACGCTCAGTATTCTCCATGGAGTATCCTGTAGGTACATATATATATAACATTTTATATGTTATCAGTTTTTCAGTCAGTCAATAGTTATAGTTATGTGAGAATGGTCACTCGATCCGTTTAATGGTGCTTAATAGTTTTTATTGAAGTGTTGTATTTTTTTTTAGTTTAAAAGTGACAACATTACAAATTCCAGTTTCTAGTGTTAATTTTAATTTATTTTCTATGAAAGTTGTTAATTAACGGTATGGTAACATAAATATCATCAGTGATTTGTTTTTGTATCAACAAAGAATGATTCGATTTTAGTATGTTTAAAAAAAAGAGTGTCGTATAACGTATTGCCGGTAACGCTATGAATAAGTTACACACTAATTCAGTGCTTAAAAAATCGATGTAGGCATATTTCTGCTCAAGGACATGTAATGTAGTTAAATATCCCTCTATGATTTATTAATCAATACGTTTGATAAACTTATAGTAAGCTTTGTTCAAAAAGTCGTTATAAAATTAAACACAAAATCTTTCAGAAAAACAGTACTTATCAAACAAATTTTATTGTCATTTTAAAATATAATCACAGTGTCGTGTTTCTATCGGGAAATAGTTACCGGAAAACCCCCCGCATATATACTTATCGCTAATGATAATCCTTTACCATTGCAGTTGTTAACAATTATTCAGTAAAATCCACATTAGTTCACTAATTATCAGACCTTGTACCATAATTTCAAGGAAAGCCTCACCTAAATGATTTCAGTAATTAAACAAAGCAGAAAATTTCAATCAGTCTATGTCGTATACTCAATAAGTGTAAACGGAAATCAGTAAAATGTCGAGAGAAGTTAAAGAAGACGCGTTCATAAAACTGGCTAAAGAAGACGTCGGACACCTGAAGACATTTTACACAGCAACGAGAGTTTCCAATGCAGCAGAGACATGGAAACGCAAATCAGTGTCTATATTGTCACCAAAATCTGGACGCATACTGAGACAAAATAAACCAGAGAAGAAAGTTGCGAAATCTGATCAAAATAACAAAGAATCGTCTGGTTTCTTTTCAAGACTATTCGACGACTTTAAAAAGGCAAAAGTCTCCGACTTCACATATAAGCAATCAAATGTGCGGAGGAATAGTTCGTACAAACCGTTTTGGGCGTCGAAAGTTGCAAGGGAAGAAAAGAAAGAGGAGGTCGAACCAGAAATGTCTGTGAAAAACGTCGGAACAGTTGAAGGGAGCCAAGCGATCTCTAATAAAAGTATGTTTTTTAAGAAAGAGGTTTACTCCCCAAGAGTTACTTTGACAAACGAGACTAGGCCCACAGCTAGTATAACTCCAACGAGGAAGTTGTCGTCAGTTGATCACCACAAGGAATATCAGCTGAAGATGCCTCCTTGTTATAATGGAAGCAAGATGTCTATGCCTACCGGTGAACAGCTGTTTTGGGTTTGTTTTTACTTGGTACTTGAAGCGACGGAGAATTGTAATTAGTTAAATTTGTGATGATTAGTTGATTAACTATTTTTAACTTTTAAGTTATTTGATTCGGATAATGTTGTTTACTTTTGCAATTAAGATAAACTTTCGGGTTGAATGACTTATTGTGAGGTATTTTCTCCACATTCTTATTAAATTCGTCGGCGTAGTATCCACGGAATTCGAGTGTGTGTACCGTGCCTACACAAACGTAGAGTTAATGAAGTTTTTAAACATCGCCATTAGCTACGTAGGGAATTTATTGGGTTGTATGCCTACCCAAAGGGGATGTGGACGGTCTCAATAAATATTTTCACGGCACAAGTAATTTAACTCCAAACAATGCCTATAGTGGTAACATTTCCGCAGCTAGGCGAGACCCGTCCATCGTCCTACGGTCCGGCCACATACCAGGACTTCAAGGATATTCGCTCGCGGTGCTTAGCTGAAGGCAGGCTGTTCGAAGACCCGGAGTTCCCTGCGATAGACCGCAGTCTCTACTACAAGGAGAAGCTTGATCGACCGTTGACATGGCTCAGACCGAACGTGAGTTAAATTGTAATTGTTTTACTATTTATAGGCCTGTGTTTAATCACAATCTCACCGTGGTCAGTGATGATGTGACCGATGGTGGTAAGCACACAAGGCCTAGAAGGGAACTGGCTCTCAAGTGCAGCTGTCAGAACACACCGTAAGGTGCTTGGCGACAGATTTTCAATTTGAGAGTGGTAGCCAACCAGGCGGGTACTAGAAAGTATCCTACCACCGTGCTATGGTTTCCTCACGATGTTTTCCTTCACCGAAGCTCAAGCTCATTGTAGGATTCGAACCCGTGACCTTCTCGGCATTCGACGTCATATACCACTGAGCTATCATCGCCTTTCTTAGATAGAAAATGATTTTTCACTTTAATTTAAAACATAAAATAATGGTTTGCTGTTCAAATATTCTTATATTTCTTCTTTTACATTCAAAATAAGCAAAACTGTCAAATTGCGGAAAACGAACAATTGATGGATATTTAAATGATCACCTTACTATTTCACGTAATGACTTTGGGAGGTTCTTACTAAACTTGTGTGATCTGCAGGAGATCTGCGAGGACCCGCAACTGTTCGTGGAGGGGTACAGTCGGTTCGACGTGCAGCAGGGCGAGCTCGGGGATTGCTGGCTCCTCGCTGCCGTCGCAAACCTCACGCTGCACAGAAAGTAAGCAACATTTACCTTATATGTATATACTAGCTTTCCCCCGCGGTGTCACCCGCGTTCCCGGGATAAAAAGTAGCCTATATGTTATTCCAGGATATGATCTATCTATGTGCCAAGTTTTATCCATATCCGTTCAGTAGTTTTTGCGTGAAAGAGCAACATACATACATGCAAACTTTCACGTTTATAAATTATAATATTAAGTTGGATATAAAAATGAATCCTTTTTTTTTTACTATGTATAGGTCTGTGTTTGACCACAATCTCACCGTAGTGTGTTTGACAACAAGCCTAGAAGGGTACTGGCTCTCAAGTTCAGCTGTCGGAACACACAGGAAGGTGCTTGGCGATAGATTTTCAACTTGAGGGTGGTAGCCAGCCAGGCGGGTACTACAAAGTACCCTACCACCGTGCTCTGGTTTCCTCACGATGTTTGTCTTCACCGAAAGCTCATTGTAGGATTCGAACCCGGGACCTTCGTCTCGGCATCCGACATCACAACCACTGAGCTATCATTGCCTTAAAATCCCTATTTCTCTTGGTCATCGCATCACGCGTGATCGGCTGGACCGTTTTCGCTAATCCTTTTTTTTGTTATGTTTGTTATTTTCAGGAGAAGGTTCTTAGGAAAAATTAATGACTATTTAAAATGATTTTAAATTAAGTAGCTAAGTAAAAAGTAGGTTAATGTCAGGGCATGTTGCTCATGGTTGCTAGCCTACTAGTATGGGTAGAGGGTACTACAAAGTACCCTACCACCGTGCTAGGGTTTCCTCACGATGTCTTCCTTTACCGAAGTCTAGCTCATTGTTTGATTCAAACATTTATTCTTGCTATATGAAATTATTTGATTAAATTGTACTCTTTTCTTTCATATCTAATATATAAATATCCTGGGACATTCTTCACACATAATTTAACCAGTAAATGTCACCGCAATATACTAAATATATCAATTCAGCCTACTAAATATAACTGAAACATAATACAACATATATTTAATATTGAGGAAATAACAACTCTATGTTTGATTAACTAGTGAAGGTTAATTAAAAATGATTTAGCAAACTAAATTCGCAATAATGAGGAATACCAACAAAAAAATCTAATTAGTCCGTCAGTTAGATTATCAAAAAATATTGGATACGTATTTCTTATTTTATCAAATCCATAAGAAATTACAAAGATAAGTCCCATCAAAGTGCAGGATTGGGGCTTGTGACGTCATTGTACAACTACTTTTTAGTACACTTTTTGCAGACCGGAAAATTTTAACGCACTGTATCTTCGTTTTTTTTTTGTTTTCGGATCAAAATAAAAAATACGTATCCAATATTTTTTGATATCTAACTGACGGACTAATTAGATTTTTTTGTTGGTATTCCTCATTGTTTTGCCGACTGCCTAAAGCTCTTGTAGCCTAACTCCTGTGTAATGTAACATGTCGTTAGATTTTGTTTATTTCTGTATGTATACTAATATTAATACCTGGACGACAGAGCATTTCTCGGTATTTTTTTTGCTAAATCGTGCTTTTTGGCAATGAAACCTAGATCTAGATCGATTTATCGCCCCTGAAACCCCCTGCATACTAAATTTCATGAAAATCGTTGGAGCCGTTTCCGAGATTTAGATTATAATACACACAAGAATTGCTCGTATAAAGGTATTAGATAGATAAAGCTGAAGAGTTTGTTTGTTTGTTTGGTTGAACGCACTAATCTCTGGAGTAACTGGTCCGATTCAAAAAAATATTTCACTAATAGCTAATAGGAAGCTACATTATCCCAGAAGGTTATAGGCTTTAATCCCGGGAATGCGAGTGAAGCCGCGGGGAACAGCTAGTTAAATTATAAAGAGGTACAGTTTGTTTGGATGTAATCTTCGAAGCTAATGACCTGATACTGAAAATTCTTTCACTAATAGGAAGCTACATTATCCCTGAGTGCTGTAGGCTACTTTTCATATTAGGAATGCGGTAAAATCGCGGGAGCCAGCTAGTTTATAATTATATTAAGGATTATGTTATACCAGGAAATATTGTTTCTTTCTGTCAGAAATGTTATAAGCACATGTACATTCCATATTTAAATGGCTTATAAAATCAATGACTATTACAGATTGTTCTTCCAAGTGGTGCCTGATGATCAGAGCTTTGATGAGGAATATGCTGGTGTCTTCCATTTCCGGTAATTATATTTATTCATTGTGAAATGTAGATTGTTACACATTTGTTGATGATTCACACACTGATACATAGATGGCGCCACATAATTCTACATTGCACTAGCAAAGTTATCTCTACCATCGGCGTATGTATACAAGAAACTTTTGTGGGCATGAATGTATCTGTTTGTTGGAGAGTGTGCGCAGAAATTATACATCCTGATTCCGCCATCCCCGTTTTTACACCGAAGTACTAGACGCCGGGAAAAATGTCACCCATACGTTGTTGACATACCGAAGATAACACGTTTTGCTTCCTCATTTATAATGCGGACAGCAAAGGAGTGGAATTTGCTTCCGGCGTCTGTATTTCCAGACTCCTGTAATCTCGGGATTCTCAAGGCCAGGGTGAAAAAAGCGTGCTCCATTATTTATAGGCTTCGTCATCGTCCACTAAATAGACGCGTCAGAGGCCAAACGCAAGCACATCTTATATAAAAAAATAAATAAAAAATAGAGGTTGTAAAAAGCACACAGATGTCCAAATATCTGATATTTTTGGACATTTCTGTGGTCAGGTAAGTAAATGGTGATGAAGTATTAGTGATGTTGTAGGTTCTGGCAGTACGGGCGGTGGGTGGATGTGGTGATCGACGATCGGCTGCCCACTTACCGCGGCAAGCTGGTCTTCCTTCATTCCAGCGAGAGGAATGAGTTTTGGAGCGCTTTACTAGAGAAGGCTTATGCTAAGTAAGTACTCATCTATTAAACGTATTTTTTCTTTAGTTCCGAACACAAAAATAACGAAGATCACAAGCCCCTACTCCTGAACTTTGATGGGACTTATCTTTGTATTTTTTTAATGATCTGATAAAATAAAAAATACGTATCCAATATTTTTTTATAACCTAACTGACGGACTAAACAGAATTAAATAAAATAAATATCCTGGGACATTCTTCACACACGGTTATCTGATCCCAAACTAAGCAGAGGTTGTACTATGGACACCAGATAACTGATATATATATATATGCTACAAATTTTTGTAAATGCATACTTATATAGATAATTACACCCAGACACAGGACAAACAAACATGTTCATGCACACAAATGTTTGTCCTGGATGGGAATCCAACTCACGACCATCGGTGCTACAGGTGGTGTTTTAACCAACTGCGCCAACTGGCTTGTCGAATTATTATTATAACTATAATTTTGAATGATAATTTCAGACTGCACGGGTCGTACGAAGCCCTCAAGGGCGGTTCCACGTGTGAAGCGATGGAGGACTTCACCGGTGGTGTGACAGAGATGTACGATATAGCTGAACTGCCGCCTAACTTCTACACTATACTACTCAAGGCGTATGAGAGGAACTCGCTCATGGGGTGCAGCATTGAGGTGGGTACATACGAGTACCATTTAAAACTTTTGTTAAATGTCGTTCTAGTGCAGCGGTCGCCAACCTTTTGGCAGACAAGGGCCACACTTGTTCGTAATTTTGATAATAGGTTACTTTTCAATGTGTAGTACATGTGGGTACCACATTTTCAGGGATTATTGTACTCATCATTAACTATGGGACCAACCCAGAAACCAAAAAAAAAATCATACATTTTAAGCGAACAAAATTAATGTTTTGTATGACGGCCACGGGCCGCGTGTTGCCGACCGCTTTTCTAGTGATATTTCTTAATTTGGGTTTAAATAGCTGTGTGTGAAGAATGTCAGTATACATATAAACAAAAGAGAAGGCTTATTATTAATTTCCAAATACTTATAGATATGAACTAGTTGGTCTACGAGATTTCACCTGCGTTTTCCGGTTTTTTTTTTGCGCAGAAATTATTTTTCGAAAATAAAAGTATCCTATGTAACTCCTTATAATATAAGCTACTTGATAGTGGAAGTTCCGTCAATATCCAGCTGTTACGAATCAAACAGACAGACAAACATGAAAAAAAAACAAGTGTAAGTATGGTATATCCTATTAATATTATTAATGCGAAAATTGTGAGTGAATATATTTGTTACTTCTTCACGCTCAAACGGCTGGACCAATTTTGATGAAATTTGGTATGGACGTAGCTGATACCTTGGTTAATCCACATATAGGTTACTTTTTATCCCTCGGGAACGAGGTTGAAACCGCGGGGACTTTCATATAGTAAATAAAAAGCTGTTATTTTGACATTACAAACAGACACTTAAAATACAAGAAGAGGTATTAAAGTAGATGTATGTTTGTAGCCGGACCCCCACATCCTGGAGGCGGAGACCCCGGTGGGGCTGATCCGGGGCCACGCGTACTCCGTGACGCGCGTCAAGTACGTCGACATCGAGACGCCGGGCCGCTCGGGCAAGGTGCCCCTGCTCAGGCTGAGGAACCCCTGGGGGAACGAGGCCGAGTGGAACGGACCCTGGAGTGACAAGTATGTATAATACTGCGTGCTTGTATGATCACATAGGTAATTTATTCGGGTATTATTGGCGTGAAAGTACCTAATTATAAAACTAAGGCTAAGATCTGTAGAGCGTGCTTAGACTTTGCTCAGACTTAAGAGTATAAACCTATGTAATCAAGTAAATATTTGTGAGTTTTAATTTGTAGCCAAGTTTTTGGTAATTCGTCGATTAGGTGCACTTAGGCTTTGCTTAGCACACACTCAGAGTGATTCGAAGATTGCATTTTAAATACCGACTTTGTATGGACAGACTTTAGTCTGAGCAAAGTCTAAGTACGCCCTATAGATCTCAGCCTAAGAACAGAGATTGATCGACAAGGCCCATTATAAGGTGGCTCATTGCGTGGACGTAGTACCTTCTTTCTGGACATGCATTCCCCTGGCCAAGTTACAATTACATAAAGTTAAATATACCTATACCTAGAATCTTCATAACAAAAAGTGTAATTACATAAATTCACATAAAAATATCCACAAAAGTATGAAGCCTTGCTGGGTTTCTTGCCGGAGACTTCTCAGATTAAATGGATGGATTACAAACCGGTGGTCCATTGTAACTTACGACATTCATAAGTGCCTTATCCAACCAGGCGGCGCTGACAAATGTAAAAAACGGAAAATCTAAGAAAGTCGTGAAAAGCAACTCTTTTGCAGGCGTATCTTTTCTTTATTGACTTTATAAACGTTATTAATATAATTCTTATATTTTCCTTTCAAGGTTGAAATCTGAATAACATTTAAAAATAATAAAAGCGTAACGGAAACTAGTTGTTATAAACAAAAGCCATATGCTAACAAAATTGTTGGGCCAAATACGGACAGCGACGCCAGACTGGTTATCAGGGCCTAAACCAAATAAATGAGTTTTGAGTTTGTATTGTTTGCAGGTCTCCGGAGTGGAGATTTATCCCCGAGTCTGAGAAGGAGGACCTGGGCCTCACCTTCGACGACGATGGTGAATTCTGGATGTCTTTCAAAGACTTCATCACTCATTTCTCAAGGTAATTAACACGAATAATACTCTTTAAGACGATGATAGCTCAGTGGGAGTGACGTAGAATGCCGAGACAACGGTGGTGTGTTCGAATCCTATAATGAGCTTGAGCTTTCGGTGAAGGAAATTATCGTGAGGAAACCATAGCACGGTGGTAGGGTATCTTGTAGTACCTGTCTGGCTGGCTACCACCCTCAAGTTGAAAACCTGTCGCCAGGCACCTTGTTTCGACAGCTGCACTTGAGAACAAGTTCCCTTCTAGGCTTTGTGTGCTCACCACTGACCACGGTGAGATTGTGGTCAAATAAAGGCCTATACATAGAAAAAAAATATATTACCTTGGTATCTTGAACTACAATATTACTTCCAGGGTGGAGATTTGCAATTTGAACCCTGATTCTTTGGACCCTGAGGAGTGCCCCGAGGGATGCACCAAGAAATGGGAGATGTCAGTCTTCGAGGGAGAGTGGGTCCGAGGTAACATACAAGCTTTACGTTATAAAATTCGAGTATTTAGCAGTTACCCACACCTCTGTCTCCTCATCTGTTGTGGGTTCGATTCCCATCCATGACACACAATTTACGTAAACATTATTTACTTAAACAAACTATCTGTTTAAGCATAAAATATACTGAGTGAATGCAACAATAATACAAAAGCAACATATGTTTCGAAATTATGCCATCTAAAAAATTGTGATTTTGTCTCAAATTGCTAGTTACTATGGATACAGTTTAGCGTACCGATATTGTAATGTCAAGTTAAGGGGGAACGTTCGGTTGGAGCTCAAAATTCAAATTTTATCACGTTTTTTGCAAATTACAGCTCAGTTATAGGTCGTAAGAATGGAAGTATATTTACTGATTAATAACAAAATAAATCATCAACATATTCCTCCAAGGTATATGACTGACATATACGACTATTTCATGAAAATGTTACTAATATACCTTTGAAGAATATATTGATGATTTCTTTTGGTATTAATCAGTAAATATACTTCCATTCTTCTCGCAAATAACATCTTGATAACATACGACCTATAACTGAGCTGCAATTTGCAAAAAACGTGAAAAAAATTGAATTTCGCGCTCCAACCGAACGTTTACCCTTAAATGACAAGTTTGCACGCTATATCTACTGTCGAAACTTGCTTTTATTGTTGTGGTCGAATATTTTCGTTAATTCTTACCGACCGGTAGTTTGCGATAACATCGGTATAGTATGACACAACTTAGATGTAGCATCGGCAAATCGTATATCTACACTTCACTTCCGATTTACACAACTAATAAAAATCATTCATTATCGCGCCATTCAACGTTCAACAAGATCATTTTCGCCTAAAGTACTAATAAACATGGGTAATGTTGTAGGCGTACTCATTTCGGGAATGATCGATTTTACGAATTTTGCCGATGCTTCATCTATGTTGTGTCATACTATAACTAATGACTTACTTTAAGCTTTAAGTTAGGTTTACATGACATATAATTTGAAGTTGTCGATATTTTACAGCCGTGACGGCGGGCGGTTGCAGAAACTACCTGGAGACATTCTGGAAGAATCCGCAGTACATCGTCCAATTGAAGGACGTCGATGAAGGGGATGACGAGAATAAGTGTACTGTAAGTATTCATATCATCATCATCATGTCAGCCGAAGGACGTCCACTACTGGACAAAGGCCTCCCCTAAGAACCTCCATGATGGCCGGCTCAAAAACCCGGATTTAATTTAGAAGTTTATGTACTTTTGTGTACAATAGGGATGATGACTGGGTAAAAAATAATTAATTCTGTTCAGTCCGTCAGTTAGGTTATTAAAAAATATTGGATTCGTATTTTTTATTTTATCAAAACAATACAAAATTACAAAGATCGACGCATCAACGTGCAGGAGTGGGGGCTTGTGACGTCACCTCTCTATAAGACGTGACGTCATTCGAAATTTTAACGCACTGTATCTTCGTTATGTTTAGTTTTCGGATCCAAAGAAAAAATATGTGTGCAATATTTTTTGGTAATCTAACTGACGGACTAATTAGTTTTTTTTAGTCATCAATCCTATTCAGTATTTATTCCGAATTAAATACATGCCTTATTATAAGAGCTGTTCTCTTATATTATTTTTTAGATAATAGTAGCTCTGATGCAAAAGAACCGTCGGTCGCAGCGGCACCAGGGGCTGGAGTGCCTCACGATCGGGTTCGCGGTGTACCGGCTGCCGGACTACGGACACGTGCCGAAGCCGCTCGACGTCAACTTCTTCAAGTACAACGCCTCCGTCGGCCGGTCGCAGGCCTTCATTAACCTCAGGGAGGTTAGCGCTAGGTAACCTACTGGATTTTTTTTTTTCGTTATTAGGGTTCCGTACCTCCGCGGTCTGTCTGTCTGTCCGTCTGTCACCAGGCTGTATCTCATGAACCGTGATAGTTAGCCAGTTGAAATTTTCACAGACGATGTATTTCTGTTGCAGCTATAGCAACAAATACTAAAAAACAGAATAAAATAAATATTTAACCTATTCACTATCCGTCGGACCGATCGGTCGCCGCGTCAGTTTTTCCAGAAAGACTTTTATTTACAGCATGTAGGTTTTGTTACATTTATTTTTCAGTCAATAAATATGAGAATCGCCTACAACTTTTCACGATAATCCACAATTTTCATTCTTTCTATTTTCCATTTATTCTGACAGCTCCCATACAACAGACTTTTCCGTTTTTGCTGAACTGCGGAACCCTTCTTGCGCGAGTCCGACTCGCATTTGGCCAGTTTTTTAGGGTTCCGTTTGGCCATTAAAATATTGTAATTTTAACCCCCCTCCCCCCTTGTCATGAAAAAATCGTGATATGTATATCAGTTAATCTGGTTTCCTTAGTACAGGCCCTGCTTAGTTTGGAATCAGATTACAGTGTGAATTAAGTCGTTTAAAAATGACCCAGGATTAGACTGATTTGATTTGAGTATTATCTGAAACCATGAATATTTCACTATCTTGGAATTCGATAGTCGTGAGTTGACGTGTTTAATGTCCCAGAGTATTTGTTACACATAGCTTCCGCCCCGCGGTTTTGCCTACTTTCCCGGGATAAACAGTAGCCTATGTCCGGCCCATTACTTATCTCTATGCAAAATCACGTCGATCTGTTGCTGTGTTAAAGAAGGTTAAACGAAAAAGACACTTTCGAATTTATAATAGTAGGGATGTATCAAATTGTCATCCTTATAAAAACTAAAGATAATTGATATTTTCATTGAATTTAATACTCTATTTTCATTGTTATAAGGTTCAAATTGGATCCGGGCACATACGTGATAGTGCCTTCCACCTTCGAACCTGATGAGGAAGGCGAGTTCTTGGTGCGAGTGTTCTCAGAGAAGAGCAACAATATGTCGTAAGTACATTCAAGTGAATTCTCAACTGTTGGGGTAGTATTCAGAGTTTTTGGGTCACTAAAACACTTAGGGTCGGTTGCATAAAGCGCGGTCATAGTTAGGTTACGGTTATAGTTAACTTTAACCGTCGTAAGAAAGCAAACTGGGTAGCTCGTGTCACTTTAACAAAAATTTTAACCGAAACCATAACCGACCGAAGGATCGGTCATCGTCAAAGTGACTATACGGTCAAAGCATGGTAATAGTTGAGTTACTTTGACTATAATTTAGACTAGACTATATTTCTTAGTTTTATTCAGTAGCAGTGTATACAGTTTTATTTTGGCAGGGTATAGTAGGCAAATAATTATACCTTATTATAAAGGTCTTTAAAAAAATTGAGTAGAAAACAATACATACATTTTCATACATTTAAAAAAAAAAACAAACAAATTAGTATTAAAATACGGAACTTAAATCTGATTGATTACGTGTTAGATTACTAGAGTACTAAAATCCGAAATCACCTGTATAGTCCAGAAGCTTCTCCAAGGAACCCCTAGTTAGGGAGGGGTTCACTTTATTCCTAAGGATGTATCCTAACGTGACCAGAGATTTGATAATAACTGATCTTTATTTATTTCAGCGAAAATGACGAAGACATCGGCATGGGGGATGTGGATGACAGAGTAAGTATTAGAATAAATAAATAGAGCCAATATTCTGAGACAAAATCATACGTTTTAAGATATTGACAGGTCAGTTAGCGCGGTTGGATAAGACACCACCGACACGTCTTAGGTCGTGGGTTTGATTCCCATCTAGGACAATTATTTGTGCTTGTAAACATGTATGTTTGTACTGAGACTCGGTGTAAATAAAAAGTAATATAACTATTATGTAGTATAGCAGTTATCTGATTTCTATATTTCAAGTTCTACTTAGTTAGGGATATTTATTTTATTTTTATATTGAGGTCAAAGTTCTGTACAGTGCAAGAAAAAATACTATAATTAGTTAATAAAAAAGTAAGTGTATCATATCACGACACCCTTTAGGTGAAAGAAATTGAACCAAACCCGGAACCCGCCGACCCAGTTCGCGACTTCTTCAACCGCTTAGCTGGCGCCGACGGCGAAGTAGACTGGCAAGAACTCAAGGAGATACTCGACTACGCCATGAGAGAGGGTACGTATTTTCACATACGGGGTGTAATGCACCCCCAGTATTTTATAAGTTGTAATACAATTATAATATCATAGTGCTATTATATCGCGTTCATATTGTAGGTTTGTTTGCAATTTTTGCTGGGGTGTTTTCCGCCCCGAACTTAATTTGTAGTATTGATTTATTTTATGTGTAAGTTGATGAAGGAACATTACATATATTATTCAGGTAGCACAGCTTATCCGATTACTGTATTTCATAAAAAAAAACAAAGTTTTTTACTCACAATATTGTGTTAATTTGAACCATTTAATAATCGCATTAACAAAACACTACGACTTATTGTTTGATTAATAAAAAATAACGCATTTTGGGAACTCAATTCTTTATATTTCTAAAATTATGGGGTTCCATAAAACCACCATTATAAACCAAACTTTGCCAACTGCTAGCTATATCAATATTCAAGTATCTAAGTATTTACTTATGTGTACGGTTGAGAAAAGAATAAAAAATATATCATCAAAGTATTTTTTCCTCAATCATACATTATATTTTTGTGACATTTAATATTATTTCATAAATTACTATAGACAATATTCGAATGCCCATTTTTATGCTTTCAATGTGATAATGCTTCCGATGTATCTGTTAAAACGCGTGCTTTTTTTGTCGTTTCGTTCGCCTACCGTGACAAGATGTATTATAAGTAAGTATTATTATACTTTTTAGTAATTAGTGTACATATACTTCTCGTATATGGTAATAATGTAAAAATAGGAATGCCGCTAAAAATTTTTGCTGTCGTTATAAAACGATAAAGTGATATTTTTATGATAGTTTAAGTTTATGTCAATCGGGCTGACTTACGGGTAGAAGGTATTTAAAATATGAAATTATTATAAATTATATTTGAAGGAAATAGACTATTTCATGAAATCGTGACTTTTTTCCTCAAATATAACTTGGAGAAATATATTGATGATTTCATTAGTTATTAATCAGTAAATTTATTACCATTCCTGTCGCGAATCTCATGTTGACAAACATATTACGTCCACTGAGCTGCAATTACGAAAAAACTTAATAAAAGTTGAATTAAGCCGTAAAAAAATCAGTTCATTTAAAAGTTACGACGGAAACGAACAAATATACATGAACCCTGTAAAAATTACACTCTTCTTCGGGTAGTCGTGTAATATAGTATTTATTTATATATTTTGTTTTGTGTATGTATGTATGTATATCTATAAAACTAAATTAAGTGAATAATTTCACTAAAAACTATTATAAAGTTATAGAAAACCGCAAGGTGAATACTTGAAAAATCTATTCGTGTATATAAACCAATTCTGGTTCTGGTTCGCCAGAAAGAGACAGCCTTTAGTTAAGTGATAACGATCATCTTATTCTTAAACATATATCTGTTGATTATTTATTATCACATATAATAACATAGGTCTAACATGTTTTTAGGTCTTGCATGCGTTGCTTTTTAAATAGTAATTATTTCTGTATTTTTTATTACACTGTTCTACCGTTTTGTTAAATTGAATGCAAATGCACGGCTGTATGAAATTCAATTTTAACAATATTAGTAAGTGAAATAACGACATGATTTAAAAAATCTAGTACTCATACACAACCTCCTTGCGAGTAACGAATAATCATCGAAAATTATTAATTAATCTATTTACATCGAAGCTAGCTTATTTTATTAGATTCGTTTTAAACAAAATATTTAAAAAAATTAAAAATAAATATTTAGTACTATAATTTATCTCATTATTTCACTGTTCAACCACTAAATCGAGTACCAAACGATTTCAATGAAAATACTAGTCACCAAAATATTACGTAATAAACGTGGATAACCGTGGAATGTAACCGGACAGAGCTGGCAATGAGTCGCGGTGGCGCATACGACGGAGGGGGCGGGGTGCAAGCGGGGGGAGGTCCCACCTCCCCCCCACAGGAACAGAGCTGCCTCGAGCAGCTGCTCTGTGCGCTCTGCACACCCATCTGCAAGGAGGTCGGCATTGACCTGCAGCAGATGCAGCAGCAGAACCAGGAGCAAGTGCATCTCACGCAGCCACAGCCGCAGCAAGGTATTTTATATGACAGAGGTGCTCAAACTTTTATCATTTCAAAAAGTTACAAATTTAAACTCTATATAGGAAACTTACTATTTATCCCTGGAAAACAAGATGCATCGGGAACGCGGGTGAAACCGCGAGTAGGAAACTATTTCTGTCCCATGATTGACACCAAAAAATCTTGGAATCATCGACTGATCGACAGTTTGAGCATCTCTGGTCTTCTCATAAGTCTATCAGACCAGATACTGACATTTTCTTACGGCAATAGAATGAAAAATGTTCATCCAAGTTTAATATTTATATTGTAATTTACTTATTATTATTTATTAATTATCTTATTTTTATTTAGTTTTTTCAGGTTCCAGGCAGACACCGATGCATGTTAATAGAATTGTATAATAAATTATTTATAGAAATGGAGGTCAAATTTAAAATGTCTGTTTTTTTTTCTAAATACTTTAAATTATATTTTACCTATTTTTGTTGCATTGTTTTCTTTTCAGATCCAAAAAAGATAAGGCGATTATATTTTTATTATCCACGTGAATGTTACTCTATGTTTATTGATATAAGGTCAACAATTGTACAAATTACAATTTACACTTACTCTTTTTTTGCTTTACGTCGCTACTAACACTTTAACTATAAAAATACAAACATTTTCATTTATTTTGAAAATATTTGTGTTTAAAAAAGCTTTTTGTCAAGCATGAACCTGAGCACAAATGAAAGTGAAAAAAAATGGGCATTTTAAATTTAATTATTGTACGAGAAATAATATTATACAAGTCACCTCCATTTCCGTAAAAATCATTTCGCGATATTAATTTCAAATATTTTTGTGTATGATACACAACGCATAATTACGAACGTTTACGTTCTCATATCATTGAACAAACGTAGAGTTATAACTGTACCACAAAAAAATAAAAAACATATTTTACAAAAAAAAAATCAAATGGCAAAGTTATGGTCTTATAACTAAACGACTATTTAACTATTAATATTCTACCCATATTCTTTAAAAAGGTAGAAATATGTATAAATATACATTACAGTAATATTTGTCGCCAACTTTCGTAGAAAAACATTATATCGGATTGATGTTACAAAAACTGTACCTACTGAAATCTATATTTGAATTTAGTATCGCGTTTATATATAAGAAAAAAAAAATTACGATAAACGCATTATTTTTATTACATGCATTTACCGTAAATTTTTATTGTACTACTGGTATATTACTTTTATTTATAGCCCTTTGTTAATATAGTATACGGTGTTACAGAACTGAAAGGGCAAGGGTTCTCTAAGGACGTGTGCAGGAGTATGATTGCAATGCTCGATAAGGATGGCTCGGGTGGGCTCGGTTTTGAAGAGTTCAAATCACTGTGGATCGATTTGCGTAACTGGCGAGTGAGTAAAACAATCATATTACGGTCTATCAAATGTAATAAATACCTTTTGACTCGAACTTAAAATTATAGAATATTTGATTCTACTTAGGCACTTGTGAACGTCGAAAGTTACAATTGACTACCACTGGTTCGTAGTACATAGACGTTTAGGAATGTCAACGAAAAATAAACCTTATTGCGTCACAATAAGGATTATCCGTATTTTTTTATATTTAACAGATAACTCGTACTTGTTCTTAGATATGATAGATTTTAGTTACTTTTTCTGATAAAAAAAAACCTTTTATTTTTTATATGAAGTTTATCGTTTATTTGTTTAGTATAGCATAGTTGTGTTTATTATTTTGGTGTGTATATTATTTGTATCTTGTATCCTGTCTGTCTGTATACGTATACAGGCGGTGTTCCGTCTATACGACGTGGAGCGTCGCGGCGCCATCCCGGCCGCCAACCTGCGCGACGCGCTGCACTCGGCCGGCTACACCGTCAACGCGCATGTACTCAACGTGCTTGCACACAGGTACCAAACCAATACCGCTATTACCACCAACAACTTCCACTATTACCACATTCACCTCCAACAACTTCGACTATTACCACCCACCACCAACAACATCCACTATTACCACCACCAACAACATCCACTATTACCACCAACATCCACTATTACCACCAACAACAACATCCACTATTACCATCGTCAACAACATCAACTACTACCAAGCACCGTTGCTACCGAAAACTACCAGTACCACCACCACCACCACCAATAGTGCGGTCACTAGCTAAATTAGCTTTAATCATGTCATTTATTAGAGGGCAGGTAAATCCGTAAAGCTTAACTGCAGGATAGCAAACTGACATACGACCCCTATAGACGCATTCGACACCATAGCGATATTATTTGATTTTTTTTTGTTTCTAGATACGGCTCCGACGGATACATACAATTCGACGATTTCATCATGTGCTCTGTGCGATTGAAGTCTATGATCGGTGAGTTATTACACAAATATTATCTTTAAAATAATATAATTACGATTCAAAATCAAATATCCCTTTGGACAGCTGATAGAGATTAGAACAAAGATTTGGATAGCTTTAAGAAATATGTCCATAAAAGTAGTATACATAAAAACTTATTGAAGCTACGTATGAATGTGTTATGTATGTACATATATATATATTTTTTGTACAACTAAAAAGGGTGTTCAGAAAATATTTGATAAGTTCAACTACACAACAGAATTCGCAGGTCAAAAGTTGATTGTTCTACCTTTGATCAGGGAAAACATTTAATTTTGTGACGATGTATGTATATGTGAGTGTATGTGAGTGATTAGGTATCAATGAAAGATCTCACCAAAGACTATATCCCAGTTGAGTAGATAATATAAGTAACAATTAAATACTAATGCAGCAAACAACGAACCGCTCGAGAACTTAGAGCGCGAGCTGCAATGGAACCCGTGAAGCTTCCGTGGCCAGCCACACGACGAACACGCAAAGTATACAACTAATAGTTCTAGCACCACTGCTAGGGATATGTCTAGCCGACGAGCGAGCGAGACGCTGTTGTTCTCTCTCTTTAGCAATGTCAAAAATACACTATATATTAATTTTACTCATTGGTGTAAGTAAATATTTATTAAATATAAACGTAATAAAATTACGTATTCTTTAAGATAATGTGGCAACCCACCAAATGTAATTTTAGTGTATCGAATTAAAAATCTGAGTATAATTTAAAACGCCATATTTGATTATTATATTTTTGCTTCTCGTATCTCCTTGGGCGGACATATCCCTTGATCACAATCACTTTACAGGGTTGATGTAGGAATTTTGACAGATAATAGTTCTGAATACTTCAAATGATGGCGCTAGTTGTTATTGAGATCTTTCCTATGTTTTTTTCAGTAAAGTAGTTTTAGTAAAAAGATTTCTTAACAATCTAGCGTTTTTTTTAAATAAATTGATTACCCATTAAATGTATTTATTTTTGTTGATTAAATATAAAAAATTCCTACTTTGCCTTTTACTATGTTGTCTGCGATAGTACAACAAACATATATTTAAGACATTGTTTATTTTTTTTAGCTATAGAAATGTATGATAAACTATTCGCAGATAACTACACTTACCATTTTCGTGGACTTCTTACAAGTAGCAAATTAAAATATGTTTTATTATATATTCAAAATAAAGTGTAAATATATGCCTATGTACTAGTAAGAAGTCCGGCACACTAACACGCTTCCTAACTGTGTACTTCGCGCCAAAACAAACTGTATACTAATGAAATGATTTTATAATTGCAGACACCTTCAAAGGGAGGTCATCAGGAGGTGAATACGCTACGTTCTCCCTCGATGAATGGCTAAATCGCACAGTCTATTCCTAAATGTCACAATCAAAACCTGCCTACATAATATATGCCTTATCAATATAATATTAAGGCTTTAAATGATATACGGTGCATATACATTTTAGGGCCAAAAAAATTGATCTGTTGTAAATTCAATTTATGTAATTTTTTTATATTCGCTTGCAAAGAAATAAGAACACATTTTTTAATATACACTATATTTTTTATTATATATTTTGGAATTGTGTTATAATTTATATATGAGCGTTTAATTAAATACATATTTTAAGCTGCCCACCATTTATTTTAAATGAAAAAATGTGTGCATTTTATTTGCAAGCGACTTAATACTTTATAATTTAAAACATATAACTTTAAGCTATGAAATGAGATTTCAATCTAAGTCACAAATAATTGTTACTTAAATAACGTCATTTAATTCAAAATACGGGTATATTCATTTTTAATTTATTACTAAAATAACTATTTGTTTGATTCGATTGCTCTTTTTTTAGTTAAAATGTAAAAAGTAAATTATAATTATTGTTTTGAATTTCTAATTTGACTACCGATGTTATAAAAACTATATATATAAATGTTAACTCAAAACGAATTCATTACATAATGAGTAAGTTATTTTGAGTCTTATGAATATTATGTGTAAGTCTTATTGAAGAGTAACAAATATGTAGGTACAAGAGTATTTTTTTTAATCCACCGATGTTTCATTCCAATAGTGACGAATAGACGTATTATGTTTAGTTCTGTGCGATTTTTACTAAAGCCTACATTGTACGTTGAATTACGTAAATTAACATTTTTGTACATGCACTTGATGCATTGAAATGCATTTTTTTTTATAATTCTTTGCAATTTATTTATGATATTTTTTTGTAATCGAAAATTTTAAGATCTGAAATAAAATATGTTTTCATTTATTCTTTACGTTGTAGTTTGATTAAATTGCTTCCTATATGTATGTTATTGATGTTGAACGAATTTTGATGAAACTTGGCATCATATAAATAATATAGGCTACTTTACTATAATATATAGGAATTTTCTAACAAATTCTGCTGCGGAATTACCAGGATAGCATAAGTATAAGAATGAGTCAAATAAAGGTGACAACAACATATAAAATAAATGCGAATATACTGGCTGCTTATAAAAAGAGTACTAGGATATCAAAGGATTGTAGGAGTTCTGACAACTCGCCAACACATTGAAACTGTAGAGAAATGCAGACTGAATTTTATAACAAATTCCTTTGCAAAACTACCAGGATAGCATAAGTACAAGGATGTATCAAATAAAGGTGACAGACAACAATGTAGAATTTTAAACGCGAATATACTGGCTGCTTATAAAAAAGTACTAGGATATCAAAAGATTGTAGGAGTTCTGTTAACTTGCGAACACATTGAACTGTACAGAAATGCAGACTGAATTTTATAACAAATCCCGTTCCGGAACTACCAGGGTATCATAAGTTGAAAGATGTGTTAAAGGTGACAGAAAACATAACATTTAACACTACCCACCCGCTGGTTATGAAAATGTACTAGGATATCAAAAGGTTGAAGGAGTTCTGTCCACTCGCGAACACAACACTGTATGTAGGTAGGTAGGTAGTTTTTTTTATTCTCACGGCAGGACACCGTCTGATGGCCCAGCGAAAGGAATTTAGTTCGTTGCACTAAAGGGTTATTATTTTTTCATATTCTACAGTCGAATGGTAAATAAAACTAAGATATACTTTATATGTAATTTTATTGTAGGTACTTCTTATAATATTAAATTATTCATTCACATTCCAATCTTCGTACTGATCACCGTCCATATCTTCATTATCGAGGGGTAGCTCGTCACCCAAAGACGCCATTTTTTCCACAATCTTATATTTCGTGTAAATAGGAACATCCACAGATCGAACGACGAGTTTTGCACCAGCTGAAATTAGTTAAATACAAATATATTTTCCTAGTTGAAACATAAAGAAGAGAATATAACATGTTGGTATTCTGTAGTCGTGTAGTCACGTGTAAAAACATAGATACATTGTATCAAAAATATCTATGTACCCACGAATTTATGCGGGCGGAATAAGGTTGTGGGTACATATTTTTAAGACTACCAATCTATAAATTTTATAAAGAAAGAAAAAAATAGTGCTAATTATCTGAGTTTGTGTGTATTTAGAAGGTAATCTCCGGAGTTACTAGTCCGATTCGAAAAAATATTTCACTAATAGGAAGCTACATTATCCCCGAAGGTTATAAGGCTTCTTTTTAACCCGGGAATGCGAGTGAAACCACGGGGAACAGCTAGTAAATAATATAACTATTACTAACAGATTTTTGTCAGGTGGGTTGCTTTGGAAATCTTTGAATAACGATCGTCAAAATTAAACTAACGGTTTTACCATAAAGTAAATAGTTATACTATGTACAAGTTTTACTATTACGCTATTACTTGCTATTACCCTATATATTATTTATTCTTTGCTATTACAAATGGTTACACGCAACCGGACCTTACAGTTTTATGTTAGTGGTGCGTTTTATCTAAGTGTAATTAACAACGGTATCCTCACTGTAGCGTCACAGTATGTTTATGCAAACATATTATTTGTTCATAAAAATATTGGTCTTTTTGTAAAAAAAAGCGACGTGCATTGTATCAATACTAGAAATAAGCATAAACTTGTAAATTCTGCTTATAGACTCCAAAAAGTGCATGGTTCGTTTTTAGGTCTGTGTACACGCTTTTATAATATGATACCTCTTTCACTTTTAAATTTGCCTTCACATAAATTTAAGGAACATATTAAGACCGTTTTAGTAAAAAAGGCTTATTATAATATTAACGAATATTTAAATGACAAAAAGGCTTGGGTGTAGCGCTCGCTTTTGCAGGATATATTTTATGTACCTAAATTATGAAGTTTATTTTGAAAAGAGTAATTGCTGAGTTTATTGCCGGCTCTTCTCAGCAAAAGCTACCTTCCGAACCGTGCATTAGAGTCTGACTATTCATAAGTGCCTGTGAAGGTCTATTTGAATAAATAATATTTCATTTCAACATTATTGCTGAGCGGTGAACTTTCTTTGGCAGTATATTTATAATAGGGTAGTTGACTGACATATCAAATCAGCTACTTTTTAATAAATGTCAAAACGTTCGTTTATATGGAATTTTGTATGAAATATTACACTATGACGTCATAGTTTCACAGCATCAAATCATCTACTCTTAGTGGTTCCGCTGGTAATTAAAAATCATAAAAAAACATTAAATGTACAACATATTTGATATTTCCACGTGTTTTTACATGTTTTATGCATTGGTTAGTGTTTGGTCATTTATTTTTGACAGTGTCAACTACCCTATTTAGTATAGGTATCATTATGTAATAGCTTAGTTGTACTGTGAAATAAAACGTTATTTTATTATATTCTGTAAGTGTCGTCAGTCTATGAGTATGATGACGAGGGAGAGGGTGATGTAGAGGTAGAGGTAGACTTACAGACGTCGGTGCCGTCCATGGCGAAGATGTTGGGCAGGTGTTCAGGCGGCACGCGCAGGGCGAGCAGGTTGTACATGCGGGTGGAGCGCACCACGCGCGACGGCCGGAACTTGCTCACCACGCTCACCATCTTAGACTTATTCGGTAGGAACGGCTCCCCGTATATCTACACATTATTATAATTATTCTAATAATAATAAATATCCTCGGACATTGTTCACACACGGTTATCTGACCCCAAACTAAGCAGAGCTTGTACTATGGAAACCAGACAACTTATATCCTACATATACTACTTTTTTTCGTAAATACATACTTAAATAGATAATTACACCCAGACACAGGACAAACACGACATGTTCATGCACACAAATGTCAGCCAACTGGCTTGTCAAATCTACTAATTCATCCAATAAAATGGTCCCTATTTTCCTTGGTCATGGCATCACGCGTGAACGGCTGGACCGATTTCGTTAATTCTTTTTCTGTTGTGTTGGTTTTTGTCAGGAGGAGGTTCTTATGAAAAATAACAAAGTCTTGACTTGATGTACCTACCTAAGTCACCTTTAAGAGGTCATGCATTTGTCAGTAGTCAGTCAATCATGTTTTTCTTACAAATCCTGTTTTAAAAGGAACTAACTGTTCTATATACGTACAGCTCAAACCACTGAACGGAACGGGCTAAAATTTAGCTATCATGACCAAAGGATTTTTGAAAATCCAACCCAAGAGGCAAAATAGGGGATCGCGGGCGAAAAGCTTGTTTTATCATAAAATCACTGATGTGGGTCTGCCACAGGTCGTGAGTTCGATTCCCATCTAAGACAAACATTTGTGTGCAAGAACATGTCTATTTTTATCCTCTGGGTGTTATTATTTATATAAGTACCTATGTATTTACAAAAAACATAATTAAATATCATTTATCTGGTTGTCCATAGTACAAGCTCTGCTTCTAGATCAGATAACCGTGCGTGAAGAATGTCCCAGGACATTATTTTTATTATGGAAGAGCAATACACACCCTCACTCTGGTAGTTTCGTTTCTCTCCGGTATAAAGTGTTTCTGGAAGATTTGCCTGATCATCTGAAAACAAATATAATGCAATCAATTTATCTGTCTTTTCGTCATAAATAAACTCTAGTTAGAAAGTGTTCCTTACAGGAACAAGGTTGTGGAAAATGAAAGATTTTTCTCTTCTCGATTATATTAAATACAATTTACAAAAATATGTTGCTAGTATGTGTACGGTCGTATAGGTCGGCCGCGGTCTGGTGAGAGAGTGTTAGGCGCGCGCACGCGCAAGCCACGGTGCGGCGCGGCACAACGCGCGGCGGCGCGCACAGAAAGAAAGAAAGAAAACATTTCTTTCAACATACACACAAAATTACAGAGATTACAAACAAAGAGCAAAAAAATACATACAATACAATTAACTAAAACACTCCACAATAATGTGAATTCATTTTAATTTATATTTTTTTCGATAAACATAATATTTTCTATTCTCAACTAGCATTACCACACCACCCTTATTTTTTTACATGGTAAAGAGTTAACATTGTTTGCAACAAATGGGAATTTTATGCAGAAAGTTTTAGATGACATTTCATATCCTACTAATGTTATAATTTGTGACTGTGCGCTCAAACGGCTGGAACAATTTTGATGAAAATTAGTATGGAGGTAGCTGACAACGTGGATTACCACATAAGCTACTTTTTATCTCTCGGGAACATAAGATTCCTCGGGAACGCGGGTGAAACCGCGGGGCGGAAAGCTTGTATTACATACACAAGTAAAATATTGATAAACTTACTATATGTATATATGGTGATAACTTCTTGATTTCTTCCCTCACTTTCTTCCTGGTCCTGGTTTCCTCAGAATCCATTTCAGTTACTGTAGTGTCCAACTTCTCCACATGTTCTGACACCTAATAATGAATAATCTGTATTAATAAAAAAGCTAAAGAGTTTGTTTGTTTGAACGCCCTAATCTCCGGAGTTACTGGTCCGATTTGAAAAATTATTTCACTAATAGGAAGCTACATTATCTCCGGAGGTAAGGCTACATTTTAGCTACTAATATGTATATCTATATGTGTTGGTAAGCAAAATTAGAAAACGGCTGGACCAATCTGTATATTTTTTTATTTGTTCACTCAGGTTTAAAAGGTGGATTTAAAAAAAACGGACAAGTGCGAGTCTGACCCTTCGGGTCTGTGCAAATAATTCAGATTGAAGAACAATTTCTAATTAACGATCTCCAACTGCAAATGTAAATTTATGATCACATTTTTTTATGTGAAACTAACATTTATTTATTGACAAATAATCCTGATATTCTATCCTATTATTGCAGTGTTAAGTCACTTCAGTTTCTTTTTAGAATATACATCCTTTGTCCAGTTAAATATGTGAACGTGAAAATACAAGAATCTGGAACGCGACACGTGTACCTTTTGATACCTACCTTTTTGATAATTCTATCGCTATATTTGGAACACACGCTCCGAACTTGTTGGTATGGAACATTGTCGACAACTGCAATACAAAAATAACATATTATTATAATAAATATTCTTTGGACATTTTTCACAGATGGTTATCTGATCCCACACTTTAATTAATAGTGCTAAAGTTACATAAAAAAAATTGTAGTGATAAATATTTTTTGTGTCATATAGATTTTTTTTTACCACAATCTCACCGTGGTCGGTGATGATGTGGCCTATGGTGGTATGCACACAAAGTAGAAGGAAGTACTGGCTTTCAAGAACAGCTGCCGAAAGGTGCTTGGCGACAGATTATTAACTTGAGGGTGGTAGCCAACCAGGCGGGTAATACAAAGTACCCTACCACCGTGCTATGATTTCCTCACAAAAAGCTAATTGTAGGATTCGAACCCGAGACCTTCGTCTCGGCATTCGACGGCACTACCACTGAGCTATTATCGTCTAACTAAAAAAAGATTGATTTCAAGAACCAAAATTTAAAACATTAAGTTGGTCCTTCGAGCCGGATTTGAACCTATGGTTCGACCTGTATAGTGTGATAAATTGTGTTAGAATGTAAACAGCAAGCAGCCATACCGTAGAGAGGCTCGAGATTCCCCGGCCGCAACTCCTGTTCGAGGAGCTGCGCCCTCGGGACTCCGGCAGCGTCCTGGAGCTTGTGGAGCGTCGACAGTATAAACTGGAAGTCGCCGAAGTGCGGGTGCCGCCGTCGGTAGAACTGAGTCATCTTGAATGAGCTAGTCGCATCGTCGTTAGTCTCCAGTATTTCTTGAAGACGCGTGTATACCGTCTGTTTCATAAATTTGATAACATTAGAACATCACAGACACTTATGAATCTAAACTCTAATACAGGTTCATAAGGTTGCATTTGCTAAGAAGAATTGGAAGTAAAGTCAGACACAATTTATTATTGATTTTTGAATATCTTTATCAAATTTTGTAGTTCTAAATAGTGTGCGGGCTTTCACGAGCGTTCCGAATCATTGACAGTTCTTTGCTCTCATAGACCTGATATCTGTATCGGAACTCAAATTATTGATGTGAGTGCTATGAGTGATTATGGCATGTCTCAGAATGCATCCATGTCAAACATCAAAAAATATATATACAAAATGTTGTTTAGTTTTTTATAAACTTACTTCGGCAATATCTTCTATCAAGTCATGATTGATCTTCTTGCTGATATCGTAAATACCAGGATACTTGATTTGCATTTCTGACATCAATTCAGTGTGAGATTTAATCAATATCTGAAAAAAAAAACAAGTTATTGTAATTAACCATTATACTAGTCTTATGTAAAAAGGTAAAATTTGTGTGTATGTTTTTGTGTCATACATGTAGTTATATTAAATTAAAACCATAGAATTACAAATATTACTACCATGTTGATGGTTCACATTCACCCAGAAACTGCTCTTTCTTCTCTTTACACAATTGTAAATTAATAAATTTATTATTATAGTAATATTAATTAATAATGTAAGTAATTTAAGGCTTGTTCCACCAGGGAAGCGAAGTTAAAAATTATTAACGAAATTATACACTGGCGCTACGAAGAGACTGAGGTATTTTTCCGGACGTTAGACTAACTCTCATTCAAAATAAAGCTATTACACACACACTCACTCCCACACCCTCCCACATTCACACACCACTCACAAGCAAAACAGTAACAGACATTCACGCTCACACACAAACATACACTCACAGCATTTTTCTATTGTTCTGTTGACGTTTGAAGACTTTATTACATGTTTTAGTTTTTTAATTTCATATTTTCGTTTTTAATTTCATGTTTTAGATTAAAAATTTTGTGTTTTAAGTTTTTAAGCCTTTTTTTTCAATATATACTTTATCTTTTAGCTCCATTTTTTTTATAATATTATCTTTTATATCCAAATTTTTATGACTGTAAGCAAGCCGCTCCGAAATTTTTCTTTATGTTAACGGGCTAGTAATACGAGCCTCACAGGACAGGCCAAGCCTAGTGTGAGGTTCACAAGATATTGTCTATGGCATGTACTTTTCTGCTAATAAAAGTATTATTATTATGTAAAGAAAAACTTAATGACCTAATGACTATAATATTAAGTCTATTTCGTATTATTTAATTACTAAATAAGTGATCACACCTTCACAAAATGAATATGAATAAAGCCAGTAAATATATAATGTTTACCTGAACGGGTGATTCTTCAATTTCACGATGCCGCCTACTTTTCTTAAGTGCAAATTTTCTTGGATTCTTAGCAAGTGGTAACTGTGGACAATATTAATTATTATATTGGGTAGGGTGGCTCACATTTTGAGCTAGATCTAGAAAATTTAACTCAAAACAAACATTTCTTTATGTATTTACAAAACACTTGATTACTTTATCTTTCCATTATCATGGTTTGATAAAGTGTACATACAGGTGTTTTGTAAGGATATGATCAACTTCTATTATTGCAGAGTGTACAGTAAATGTCTATTCTACTCCTTTGTATACTTACATCAGGCACATGATCAGGTATATAAGCTGTTAACTTTACAGCTTTGACCATAGGCAAGCTGTTGATAGTCTGTACGGCTCTTACTGGATCTATTCTCTCCGATAGCTGAAGAAAGCAAATCTTCAGCGAGTTCTTAGCGGTTTGAAAGTTTAATGCTTCAAATGGGCCTTTTATATGCTTGTTGAGTATTTTCACTACAAAAGCGAGGCTCCACTGGAAAGTAAACATGTATAGTAGATTAAAATAAATTAGGTATGTAATATGGTTTTATTTTATTTATTCAGAAAATCAATAGCGTTAACAGATGAAACAAAACAGTATCTGACAAGATAAAGTATGAAGTAAAGAGCTTATTACAGGTTTCCATCTATATGTTACCTGTGAAACTTAATTTCAGGCCAAACTAGTATATCCCAGGCCAAATAGGTTTATCCAGCATATGTTAGAATATACTTGTTTGGCCTGTAACATATATAATGCCAAGTAGGGCTATCCTGTTTATATATGAAAACAAACAAACACAACAAGAGACTCAAGCAATACTTGTGGAGTTGTCAAATTTATCTTTAGAATGAGAAATATTAATTGATTGATTTATAGAGATTGTGTCCACTTTTGCTAAAATTAAGGCAAGCAAAATGGATCTTACACTTTATACTTTACTAGCTATAATCTAACATTTTCTAAGATGTACAATAAATTATGTGTATAATACATAATTTACTAGTGATTAACAGTATTTAAAGAAAATAACAATGTAGTTAAGCGGAGTTTATAACCTATGAAGGAATAGCAAACAAACATTCGCATTTAATAAACATCTAATTAATACGTTATTGAGGTGATATACAATGTATGCTAGTTAGCAATCGGGTATTTTAATTTTATTAAACGTAGTAATCAATCAAGAGTATGTACTTAGAAAAAAGATTTTGTTGAAATTAAATGTATTGTGTTATTAAAACAAATTTAGTCTTACCTTAAATGGTATTCCTCTAACAGCTATTATAGACATGTTTTATTGCGAAATACTTATAAAAGCAAAGATATTTATAGCTGTTTATAAGCAGCAATAAATAATCTTTAAAAATTTATAAAATAAATATCCAGTCAAAGCCAACTAGGCCATAGACATAGAGTACATTTGATTTGTATTGTATATGGCATAGGGACGGACACGAAAAAGGTATCGAGTACATTTCTTTACTATACCGATTATTTTGTAGTCGATACATTGTCTGCGATACTTTCACTCAATGAGTACTCTTTGACAGGTATGGGGGGGATCGGCCAAAAAGCCCGCGAAATTCAAATTTTATTAGGTTTTTACAAATTGCAGCTCAGTAATAGGTCATTTATTTGTCTGTCATTTATTACTGAGCTGCAAGTTGAAAAAAACCTAATAAAATTTGAGTTTCGCGCTCCAACCGATGCCTCCACCTTAAGGGGGAACGTTCGGTTGGAGCGCGAAATTCAAATTTTATCACGTTTTTTGCAAATTGCAGCTCATTTATAGGTCGTAAGTTATCAACATGTTATTTGCGAGAAGAGTGGTAGTATAATACTGACATATACGACTATTTCATGAAAATGTTACTAATATACCTTGGAGGAATATATTGATTGATTTCTTCTGTTATTAATCTGTAAATATACTACCATTCTTCTCGCAAATAACATCTTGATAACATACGACCTATAACCAGTGGTGCGTCTCTTGCCGTCCTACGGCAACGGATAAATCTCCCTATCGACGCGTGTCTGGATAACTGAGCTGTAATTTGCAAAAAACGTGATAAAATTTGAATTTCGCGCTCCAACCGACGCCTCCACCTTATTTAGAAATTAAGAAAAATAAGAAAACAAAAGCAAAAAATAATGTGAAAAAATTTCAATAAAAAATATTAATGAAAAAAGCTCTTTAATATTATGGTCAAGGTAGTGGACTGTATATTGTGAGGTTCAAAGAAAATACATGGTGACCTTAAGGTGGAGGCGTCGGTTGGAGCGCGAAATTCAAATTTTAATATAACTTACGACATGTAACTGAGCTGCAATTTGCAAAAAACGTGATAAAATTTGAATTTCGCGCTCCAACCGAAGCCTCCTTAAACAGAAAAGGAAATGAAAAATGTCTAATGAAATGCTAAAAAAAAAGATAGTGAGGTTTTTGTCTGCCGTATTAAAAATGGGCGTCACAAATAATTGGTAAGCGCAGGTAGTATGTTTACAAATACAAAATGGTCGTCGCTTAATAAGTAGTATGTTTACAAGTCGTCGTCGTGAAAACCGACTTCAATCATTTTTCACACACACACACACCCACTCACACATCACAAAAAAACTAAATTTCTATACTTATTAGTTTAATCAATATTAAATTAATTTTGTGCACACAAATGAACGCTATGTTGTAGCGTACGTAACGCTTATCACTAATAAAAATAATTAATAGTCTTCTAAATCATCGTCTTCCAAATCCCTAACGTCTACATCAGCTAAATCATCCAAATTTATTTCACCAAAATTCACATCGTGATGTGCATCTTCAGCGTCATCTTCACAATCTATATCAGCCATCAAATCATTTACATCTGTGATGAAATTGTTCTCGTCTAAATCTGCGTTTACATTGTCAATTTCGTCATTAACTTCATCTGCTTTAACATCATTATCCTTTGAATCAATTTCGTTTTTAACCAAACCAATTACATTGTCTTTTTTAACCATATTATTATGGATATTTTCATCAATTTCCGTTTTAATGGAATCAATATTGGCTGGTTCATTTTCAGTTTTAGTGATTTGTGCATGTCCAGTGCTATCATTTGCGTCGGCTTCTTTCTTTATATTATCAGCTACGTTATTACCAGCTATTTCGTCGCCATTTACTTTGTTTTCAGTCTTAACTTCGGCCGGTGTAGTCTCCACGGCGGCGTCAGTAGCTTGAGTATTTCTGTACTGAGGTTGACCGAACCTAACTCTATGCATTCCCTTCCTTTTGTTAGGAACACCAGCAATATACATAGGCTTAAAAGTGCATGAGATCTCATCTGAAAAAAAAATATAAGTTTTTTAGGGCTGAATGAAGAATCAAAGCCAGCATGTGGATTACGCAGTTTTCGTTTGCTAAGAACTACTATTTACATATGCAACTACCAGAAATAATTGATTGCAAGAAAGTTACGTAGTAAACGTCAGTACAGTCAGTATCAAAAGTAGCTGATCACTTTAATACCTTGTCAAATTATGCAATACAATTTTCATACAAACTGTCAAGCAAGAGAATATCATTAGATTATTATGAAAGACTAAAGACCTCTCCGTATATGGGAATGATAAATAATTTACCAATAACAGCCTCCCCTAGCCTGCAGAGTCGATCGTAATTATCAAATGTATCACAAGTGGCAACATATAGCGGTTTTCTATCTGATTTCTTGAGGCTCACTGCTCCGAACGGTATCAGGAAAGCTTCCAAGGACGCTCTTTTCGGCGGTTTAGGATGTCCGAATATACGAATCAGGAGGTTAGTCTTCACATCCAACAGTCTCTTGGTCGTAGGCAATTTAAATACCTGTAAGAAAATTTATTTATATTATAGTTTATTTTTTAGTGGATTTGATAGAAACATTGTGGCATATCGACCCGCCGCCATTTTGATTATTTTTCAAAGTTTCCGCACACAATGAAAGTAGTATTGGGCTTTTTGCGCAAATATTTATACTGTTATCTAATAAATAGTAGGTAAAATGAACTTGTAACTATTATTTTAATACAATGGAACGCGTATACACACGTTATTACTGTATTTATAACTAAAGTAATTGTTCTCATATGGCGATTTTTACCTCCAAATATTTCGTGAAAGTGTCACTTTAGGGGTATTATATTACGAGACATTTTTTGTTTGTATAAGTGTCCCCTACGAAAGTAGTATGACTACTTTCATCGTGCGCGGAAACTTTGAAAAAAAATCAAAATGGCGGCGACTGGATACGCCAGCTTCCATAGAAAAATGTTCGAACCCCTTTCTCATGCGACTTGGGACGCATCTGTTTTTTGAGGCGATGATAGTTCAATGGTAGTGATGTCAAATGGCGTAGCGAAGGTCGCGTGTTCGAGTCCAGTCAGTGTATGAAGAAGCGTTTACTTACCCACTTTAACTCTTCGATGACCTCATCGGTTAGATGTGTCTTCAGTTGATGATCCATGTCAGTTTCGGGATTCGCGAACTCCTCTACAAACTAGAAAACAGATTAAATCGATAAATGAATTAAAAAAGAAAACAGCGAACCACGTATTTCTTTTTCAGCATTTTCAACAGTGTAAAATTGCGAGTAAAAAGGTTAAATTAGGTAAAACATGTTTCTCTTACTAATAAAAACTAAATCTTACACAATACTTCTAGCCTACTTTTTGTTTTAAGGTGCTTTCACACTGCTCTAACATTTTCTAACACTAACATACAACAGAAAATGTTTGCTAATGTGTGCAAACATTTTTAACAGCAGTGTGGGAGCACCTTTAAAATCGCACTATTATATTTAAATAAAAATAATTACGCAAATTAAGTTTTTTTTAAATACATTCACCCGGTTAAAAATCGATCAAACACAAACCTATACCGGTATGCCGGTATGTACCGGCTGCTGAATTTAAAAACTAGTTTCCTTCTAGGCTTTATGAGATCTAGGCATGGTGGTCAAACAAAAATCTATCCATATTAAAAACAAAATACATTACCATATTGACAATAGCATCGACTTCTTCATTTAGAACCTTATCCAGTAGCGGCTCAAGGGTGTAAATGGAAGGATCTGTTGTCTCCTCCTTATTCAGTTTCTTTGTTTCTGCATAAAATTAATTTCATTATTTTTAAAAATGTTTGACTTCCGTTTCACGAAGGGTTCCGTACCATCGTATATTATTTTATTATTATTAATAAGGTTGTTTTAGTTGTTCAATGTTATTGAAGAAAGATTCATTTTTCGACAGCGAGATGAGCAGTTTTTATCTCGCTTACATTTATAAAACTATCCCTTCCGCCAGTGAATATATATAATAGTAATAAGCTTTCGTGAAATAAAGACGAAATTGCGTTTTCTGAAATAACAAAAAACAACATTTAAAGCCTTTACTTCTAGTATTAGTTTATATAGGAAACTATTTATTGTTTCACATTTTCTAAAATAACATTAATTAATAAAATTTACTGACAGTCGGTTTACTGACATCTATTTGAATAAATCCATAAAGAAAAAGAATGACACTAGTATGATGATATTCTTTACATCTCCCACCCTCGGAGAGAACAAATCAAAAGGATTGTTCGATTAAGAGTTAACCGTTACTGGAGATAACTTTGTAACATGGTAGAAGTTTGACTCTGCCTTCTTATGTCCAGCATCAACTTCGTAGATTGAATTTGAAATCTTTCTTAGGATTTTGTATGGTCCAATCCTTAATTCATCCATTTTCTTCCTATTTAGCCGGTTTCCGTTTTCTATATATACTCTATCGCCCACTTCGAATTTATATTCTTCTCTATGTAGATCATATATTTTTTTATTATAGTTGTGAGATTTTATTGAATTTTCAAATGCTAGTTTTCTGTCTCTTTTGAGATCTTCTATTGTGCATCTTGATTTCAATTCCAGTGGCAAAATGTCAATTTTTTTTCCTTCCAAAAGATATTTTGGAGTAAACTTAGTGACTGTATGTTCTGTTTCGTTGTATTTTTCTACACATTTTTGTGCAATAGTTGTCCATGCTGTTTTCTTGTCCTCTTCGTTTATTTTGCACCTTATCCTATTTACTAAAGTTTGGTTTAGCCTTTCATTAAGTCCATTTGAAAATGGGGCATCCGCGGCGGTGAATACGATTGTTATGTTTTTCTTTTTCAGGAAGTCTTTAAATTCTTTAGAATTTATGCCAGGATATTGGTCTGTTAATAATATATCAATATGATTGCTTGGTGTCACATTTTTTATCAACTTGATAAAATCATTGGAGTTTTGATTTTTTGATGTCAAAATATAAGCATATCGTGTAAAATGATCAACCAGGAGATGTAAGTATTTTTTTGTAGACCGTGATCCTCCAAAGCCTCCAATTGTATCAATTGATATAATTTCAAATGGGCGTGTTGCTGGGCCTAAATGTGACATCAAACCAAATTTTGAATTCCTTCTTGATTTGTTTTTTATACAAATGTCACATTCATCACATTTTTTTTTAATATTTGTGATGATATTCTTTGCTGTATAGTAAGGGGTTATTTTATTTATCATCTGGGTTCTCCCAATGTGGCAGTAAGTATTGTGGACATCTCTAATTAGTGTTTTGCTAAATGCTTCTGATAGTATAATTTTCTTTTTCCTATTATTCTTTTTGTAATAAATATTATTCTCCAGTATAAACTTAGATTTTCCATCTTGTAGATTTAGATTTGTGTCTTGGTCCTTTTTTATATCTTCCATGTTTATTAAGTTTACAACTTTTAAAAAATCTTCAGTATTATCATGAGGTTCTAAGACTGGATTTCTGCTTAAGCAGTCTGCTTCTTGATTTAACCGTCCCGGGTTATATTTTATTTTAAAATTGTATTGGGATAAATAATATGTCAAATCGCCTAGTTCCTCATCAGTTCTAGACTTGATGTTCATATTTTCCAATGGTTTATGATCTGAATATACTATAAATTCTTTATTCATAAGCCAGTGTTGCCAATATTTTACAGCTTCCTTAATTGCCAGGCATTCTAAATATATTGCCTTCTTTTTCTTTTGCGTGTCTGTCAATTTTTTTGAAAAGTAAGCTACAGGTTTATTTACTCCGTTTTCATCTTCCTGTTTTAACACAGCTCCCACTCCTTTAATACTGGCGTCAGTGTAAATTTTTATTGGTTTTTCTGGGTCAAATATTTTTAGAATCGGTTTCGAGCATAGTAATTCTTTTATTTTATCAAATGATTTCTGGCATTCTTTGGTCCAAATAAATTTTACATCTTTCCGTAATAAATTGTGTAATGGTTCCAGGATAATTGCACTGTGTGGTACAAATTTATGATAAAAATTTACTTTTCCAAGGAATTGGCGTATATTTTTCCTTGTTTCTGGAATAGGGAAGTTTCTGACAGCTGTTAAATAATCTTTGAGAGGTTTAACAGAATTATTTTCTATTATGTGTCCCAAATACTTTGCATGATTGTTCGCAAAAGAACATTTCGAAAATTTCAGTCTAAATCCTTCTGTTTGTATTGCCTCAAGTAGTTTAGATATATGTATTATGTGTTCCTCGAAACTTTTAGAAAAAACTAGGATATCGTCGATGAAATTCACTGCAAAATCTGAGAGTTTATACTTTCTTATTATGTTCCTCAATATTCTTTGGAAAATAGCTGGAGCTGTCTTTAAACCAAATGGGAGGCATGTCCACTGGAAATGGCCTTCTTGCGTAACGAATGCCGACTTATATCTATCTTCAATTTTCAACGGAATGGACCAAAACGCTGAATTAATATCAAAAGTGGAATAATACTCACAGTTTACAGTCTTTACCATCAAGTCTTCAATCAAGGGGAATGGCTGTGATTGAGGGACAACAATTTTATTCAATTCCCGGAAATCTATACACAGTCTTGATCTTTTCCCATCTTCTTTCTTATACGCCAGGGTAACCGGAGCAGCAAAAGGGCTATATGATTCCTCAATTAAGTTGCTCTTCAATAGTTTTGATATTTGGGTTTCAATTTCTTTTCTGTCATCAGCTGTGCATCTGTATGGGCGCTTGTAGCAATATTTATCTACTATCAAGTCTATGTGAGCTTCATAACCTTGTACCGTACCAACGTCGTATTTGTCCTTAGCAAAAACTGATTTGTATTTTTTTATTAATTTATCAATTTCAGTTTGTTTACATAAATTTAGGTGGTTTATTGAAATTTCAAATTCACTGAAGTTAATATGTTCATTGAAATTTACTTCACATGTGTTTATATGATCCATTTCTTGTTTCCGTACCTCAGAGCATAGCGAAACATCTTGTTTAGTTTTGTCACCTAGTATATCAGGAATTTCGACATTCATTAAATTGAAAATATTTGTTTCGGACTCTTTATTTTTGCTATCCTCTTCATTTTGTACTTTATTATCTTTTTGTGGATTCTTACATTGTATGATATTCAATTCTTCATTTTGGATTAATTTAAATTTTTTTATACAATCCAAACCAATGAGGAAATCATAGCGAAAATTTTCATTATCTATCACAAAAATATTCATTTCTCTTTCAATGTTATATATTCTTATTTTCAATGTTACCATACCTTTTGTTTTCTTTTCACCATTAATAGTTTTCAATTTTGCTGTTTGTTTATTAAGTGTGTCTTCTTCTTTTTCATGTATTTTTAATAATTTTGCATTAATTAACGACACATTTGAACCAGAATCATAAATTGCGGTAACTTCTAAAGTGTCATTTAATAATAACTTAACTTTTATTAATGGTGATACTTCTAGTTTTTTGGATTTTCCTTATTTAGTTCAATTTCTAATTCAGAGTTATTCACACTTTTCACAATTGAATTTTTATTTTTTTCATTAAACCAGCAGGTTTCCTCAGGATGAAAACGTTTCCCTTTTTTCTCAGTGACACAAATTTGGCATGGTTTCTTTTCTTCATTTTTTTTTGTTTTGTCGGTATATGTGTAGTTCTTTTTTTCATATTTGTTCCTCCCAACAAGATGTTCTAATTTGCCTATCTCATTGTAGAGATCTTCAGTTTCTTGTAATGTCTCTCGGTCAATTTTATCACATAGGTAATTAGGCAGTCCTGCCGCTATAAGGTCTATAAGAGTACCAGTATCAATCGTCTTTCTAACCTCTAATAACAATTTTTCTTTTTTCAATGCATATTCAAGCAATGAACCCGTTTGATATTTAAATCCAAGAGCATATCTGATCGGCGACCAACCCTTATTTCCAAATGTTTCACAGAAGTTTTTTTCCCATTTAACCCACTCTGATTCTACTGTAAATTTCATTAACATACAACTGTACCAATTCACACTAGAATATTCAAGAAAATGTTTTAAAATTTCAATTTTTTTCCTGTCTTTATCAATATGGAAACGTTCACATTCTTTGTTGAAATCCTTAATCCATTGGTGAGCATTTGCATTTCTACCAGTGAATTTTTCAATCACAAAATCTTTTGCTATTTTCCCCAAATTCTGAGTTTCAGATTTTATTTGCTTTTCTTCTAGTAATTTCTCCAATAATTTCTCCAATGTTTCATTTGAGCTTCTAGTTATCGATTTTTGATCATTTATGTTTTCCATAATCTCTTCAAGGTAAAAATCATTAAATTGTATATTTTGTTCTTCATCTAAATATGTTTTTGATATCTCATCAGTTAAAGTTATCCATATTTTCCTTATCTGATGTCTTTTATTCAATGTTTTTCTTATCTTGGCATAATTAGAAGTATTTGTTATTAATGGATGTAAACTTGCAGGTTGATATTCGGCCGGTATGCCAAATGTTTGACCATCAGGTGTTCCTATTGAGGTTATGCAAATAATGTTTGATTTTCCATCTGATGCTGTTTTCACACAAAAATCAAATCTTAACTTCTCCATACTTCTTAAAATGTTTGCGGAAAATGTTGTTTTATAATAGTAATAAGCTTTCGTGAAATAAAGACGAAATTGCGTTTTCTGAAATAACAAAAAACAACATTTAAAGCCTTTACTTCTAGTATTAGTTTATATAGGAAACTATTTATTGTTTCACATTTTCTAAAATAACATTAATTAATAAAATTTACTGACAGTCGGTTTACTGACATCTATTTGAATAAATCCATAAAGAAAAAGAATGACACTAGTATGATGATATTCTTTACATATATATAACACTTTAGTTTTGACAAAATACACAGAATTATACAAATATCTAATGCATACTCCTCCATCAATGATTCTCTTATTTATTTATTAGGTCAGCCAACAATTGTTTACACATAACATTTACTGATGTTATAATTAATTTAACATTTAAGAGTGTAACAATTACTTAAAGGCTAACACCACATGTAATACAAAAGTATTACTAGTTGACAATAGGGTAGTTGACACTGTCAAAAATAAATGACCAAACACTAACCAATGCAGAAAACATCTAAAAACACGTGGAAATAACAAATATATTGTACGTTTAATGCTTTTTATGATTTTTAATTACCATTGGAATCACTAAGAGTAGATGATTTGATGCTGTGAAACTATGACGTCATAATGTAATATTTCATACAAAATTCCTTCCTACTTATTTTTGATAACAGTTAACATTTTAACAAGGTTTTAAGATAGCACCAGCTCTTTCTATTGTATGACGTAGGAAAGAGTGGTTCCACAGGTAATTAAAAATCATAGAAAGCATTAAATGTACAACATAATTGTTATTTCCACGTGTTTTTAGATGTTTTATGCATTGGTTAGTGTTTGGTCATTTATTTTTGACAGTGTCAACTACCCTATGTTCTGTACTCTGTAGTATTAAATATCGTGTATTGACAGAAATATGTTTTGTATAATGCAAAATAATTATTTGCCAATGCCTGGATGTAGTGACTTATGTACTTAAATTATACTTACGCATGTGTTTTTTCTTACCTGAAACAAAAGATGTACATACTTAATGTGTATTCAAACCCAACAAAAATCATAGGCACAGCCGCAATAAAATTACTGATTTGATGGCAGCAAATTATAACCTGAGATCATATAATCCTACTTCTTCACGCTCAAACGGCTGGACTAATTTTGATGAAATTTGGTATGGAGGTAGCTGAAACCCTGGATTAACACATAGGCTACTTTTTATCCCCCGGGAACGGGGGTGAAACCGCGGGGCGGAAAGCTAGTTAAGGATAATTGTTACAAACGTGTTTATTCTAACTGGTCGAGCAATCTGCCGAATCGAATGCAGCAGTAAAAAAACTGAACGACATACCTACGTAAGTGTATGTCATACGTTATGTATGATCGAAACCATTAACTTAGGATGCAATTTGAACACTGTTTTAGGCGGTTTTTAATGAAAATGAGTTGAGATTCAAATTCAGCGGGCCCAAAACCTCTGGACTGTTAAAAAAAGTATTTTGACCTGATGCGTAATTATACCGTTTTGTTCGCCAGCTCCACATATCTGGTAGCAACCTTAATTTTTAAAAAATAACTTACTTCCCTCCGGATACTTGGGTAGCTTCTTAGTGGATGTTGGCGGCTGTCCTTCTGGTGCACTGACAAACGGTTGCGGCTTCCTACCTGTAATATAGTTAACATCTTTGAATGGTATAACAGTATTTCTCAAAGTGGGCGATAACGCCTCCTTGTGGGCGCTGGAGGCCTACAGGGGGGCGGTAAAGGGCCCAGTTTTTTTTTTATTTAACATTTTAATTTGAATAAGTTTCTCAAAATATTATAAAGTTGCGTTTAAATTGCTCTCACTAGTAAAAAAGTCTCGTTTAAAATGTAAGTATGAATTCAGAACAGGATAAGACTAAAATGGCATGATATAAACGTACCTAATTAAATTAAAGTAATGATTGACGTTGTAATTATGATCTGGTAAAGTTAAAAAATGGCCACAGAAAGGTTCTCGAGTGGCGACCACGAACCGGAAGACGCAGCATGGGCAGGCCACCTTGTGGGGACAAGGTGGAACGACGATCTTGTGAGGGTCGCGGGAAACCGCTGGATGCAGGTAGCGCAAGACCGGCCATCGTGGAGATCCTTGGGGGAGGGCTTTGTCCAGCAGTGGCCGTCTTTCGGCTGACATGATGATGATGAAAGTAAAAAAATAAATGATTCTCAAAGTGGGCGGTAGACGTAAAGTTTGAGAACCACATATATCGAAGTCCTGCCAATTTGGTTCAATAGAAGACTTTTTATGTAAAAAAACTAGATCTTTTGAGAATGCCGGTGAACATTCTGGGCAGGATATAATTAAGATAGATTACCTTCTGGAACAAACTTGGGCAATGCAGGTACAGCAGGTTTAGTGTTTGAGGAACCGGCAACATTTGGTTCACCATCCCGATTATGGGCTACGTCTTTAGCTTGATTTTCTGCAATACCAATAAATCATGCAATATATTAAAAATAAATACAAAGAAGGTTACATAAATGAAAGAAAAATAAAATTATGTAAAAAAACTTGTACATCATTTGTCAAGCAAAATACATTTAATTGTTCTGAAGATGTCGTTGTATTTAGAAGATCTGATATATTCAAATCCATCAGAAACGACATCTACATTGAGATCAATTCCGAATAGCCCAAAGAATCATGTTCCATAGATGCTTAAATACAAACTTACAGAAATGTATCCGCAATCTGATTGGGGGCATTTGTTGTTTGACGCCTGAGTAGACAGAAGACAAATATATAGAAACTAATTCCGCTGGATCTCCTTCTCTGTCAAGTGTCAAGAAATCGACACGTGTTTCGCTTCTTCACGAAGCATTTTTAGGACGTAGTAGACCCACTGTCGACTACACAGGCTACGAACGCGAACAAACACAGAACTCGTATGAACGCGCACAAGAACACACACACTGAGCTCCGCAGACGTGTTGTCTCGCCGACCGCCGAACAGAAAAATAATTTACTTTCTGCTCGGCGTTAAATATTTGTCTTCTGTCTAATCTTATAATGGATTTCCGCAAGGTCACGCCTGAGTCAATTAGTTATATTTTATGCCTACCTATCCCTATAAATAACTGATACATTTAAATAAGTAGTTTATCTCAACGTCTTTCATCGTTTTTTTTCTGAAATCCATTAAGAGCGAAACCTTGTCGTTTAAGGCCATTGCTCTGTAATTTGTAGCTTGTGTTCTGTTATAGACAAAACGTTCCCATATAAATATTTTAGCCCATTATTTAGGCTTGAGCTACATTTGACAGCATGGAACTTCTCCTATTTAACGCATATTTAAAGGAATCATCTCACTCACTCTTACTACTTACTATTGAGCGAAAATGAGATGTATATATCCGCTGATTTTGATTTAAGTGTCCAAGACACGCATAGCACAACCGTCAAGGTAGGTATCCATATTGCTTGCAACAAACTGTACCTCATGAAGCCGGTTTGGAGGCTTGCGTGCCTCGCGCAACATGAGCGTTGTTTGGGCGGTCCAGCAAGCGTTGCAGCATTTTACAACGCAAAGTCAACTTGCTAAGGCCACACGGCAACCTCACAATGTGGATACCTCCCTTATCAGTCAATCAGATAGATATACCTTGAGACTGTTCAATAAATTTTTAATCTGTTGATACAAATACTGCCCTAGTCCTTTTAAATTTTTGGGTTAAAAAACTAAAAAAGTCTTCAAAGTATCCAAATCTTTTCTTGATTTGTTAAAATGTTATCATATCAGATATACCCCGCCGAACATAGACCTCCCCATTAACAACCATTAAATAGATTCCCACAAAATGTTATAAGCTGCGAAGAGGATACATCCTGTCATTAGATGTAGGTCTTAGGATGCTGCTAGGTTGGCTTATACTGGCCTATGTCCATTGGCATACAATTTTAAGTCTTCAAAATATGCCTGTGACTTTTGAGAGGAATATTTCCTCATTACGCACCACATCACAGAGATATTCCAAATACAGCCAGGTAGCCTGCATATATTAAAAAAAAACAATAATTTAGACTTACCTTTTGAAATACCACTTTCATCATTTGTTCTTTTGACTCTATTCAAAAAACCTCTATCAGCTCGTTTGGGGAACGAAATACGATATAGACTGACGATTTCATCTCGCTGCACATCCGATGTGCCCTCCATTAAAAGATCGATGCGCTCACGTAGAGCAACCTTTATCAAAGGTATCATTTCAACTGCTATTTGTAACTTTGGATTTGCCATCATATCTTTCATTAGGAATGAAGCCGCCTGACCACGGAACGTGGCGGTTCGATTCTGTATTTTCACGGCCGTGTCTTTATAACTTGGGTTCGTCAAATTAGCTTTCATGTCGTTACGGGGTTTTGCGAACGGTTTGTTGCGATCGTCTGGCTTCGGCGCAGCAAACCTTTTCGTGCGAGGTTCCTCGTAGTCAGGATTTTGATTACGCATGCGCTTTGGAGGTGCCTTTACGTCGCGCTCCCTCCAGTTGCCTCCGGGCTGATTGGCTCGAGGTTTAGGATTCTGCTGGTTACGAGGCGGCATACGTTCGGGACGCTCCTGCCTGTTTCGCTGTTGGGAATTCGTCTCCTTACGAAGACTATACTGAAAAGCTTCAGTATCTTCCCACCGCGGACTTTTTCCTCTGGATGGACCCTGAAAATGTGAGCCGCGATTGTGGGTATTGCTAGAGTGTCGCGGAGGCGGAGCGCGAGGATCAACATATCCAGGTTTCGAATTGCGACCGAACTTGTCAGAGAAACCTTCCGAGCGATCGGAGAACGGTTTCTGCTGGCCACGATCGTACTTGTTACCCGCAGAGGAGTCTGCTTCCCATATGTTAACGTGCTGATCTCGCCGACGAGGCGGACTGCGCGATTGCTGAGTACGCCTAAAGTTTTCATTGCCGACGAAATCCCCCCTTTCATGACCGCGTTCTGAAAACTCACGATCGGGTCTATTGTAACCTTTCGGTGATCGACCGCGCGGCTGTTCCCTGGGCACTTCTTGAGATGGAAATGAGGATTGCTCGTTATTAAAGCCGGGATCTGCGGTCCATCTGGCTTGAAAGTTTCCTTCAGCTTCGAACGCGTAAGGCTGGTCCATTTGACCGGCAGGTTGTTGATGAAACATCGGTTGGTTATTCATTTGTTGGGATTGTCCACTGAAGCCCAAAAACTCTGAGTTCTGTGAAGAAATTTGTATAAGTAGTTATCTATATTGCAATAAAAAATATTGGAACATAAACTCAATTGGAGAGTCATTGTTTCAACATGATTTATATAATAGGCGTCAGCCTATAACGTAGTCGGAAATGGTGCCCAGAATACAAGCTACGCGTATGCGATTCGTAAAATACTGGATTTCTTCCTCTTACCGCCCTTAGGAGTTACTGCGGATCTCCAAAACAATGTTCAAAAGATTCAAAATTAGAAAATATTACTATTAATTTAGGAGCTAGGAGTTAAAGCTTTGCAACTAATAGCAATAATTTGCAAGAAAGAGCAGAGTAGGATGCTACACTGACAAGAGCCCAGCTTTTTAATATAGAACTTCTTCTATATTTCGGAAACATCCCAAGAGCCAAGAGTGTCAGCTTTTGAAGCAGATACATATTGACAGCTCTTTAACCTAACATGGTGAAACACTTCTGCAAGTAACATAGATTTTAGTTTTATCAGGTTTTGTTTTGTTTCTTTTTTCAAGTTTCAAAGACAAGTCTATGTCTTTGAGTGTTGACAGGTGGAGTATAATGGGTGTGAACTTGTTTTTTACAAAATCATTGGTGACTCTGCAAATATATCTCCACACCCTTATTGGAAAGCCCCACTTTTAGGAAAACCATGGCGCGGAGCTCATTCCTCTTAGATCTTATGAAACCATCCAGTGCAAGACAATTTTGATTCCAATGTGTGAGGATGATCGAGCTTCCCTTCGATAGCAAAAGATGCAATGTTAAAAGGTGGGCACTAAATCAAGAAATTCCTTAGAACACTGAATGTTCCTGAGGGTTTTCCATAGCATAATCGGAAATATTACCATTTTTACTTTGTTGGTTTATGACACCCTTGTTGATTTAGGCCTGAATGCCTTACTACATTCTGACCACGTCAGTCAGCGTGGTGTTTTGTCCATACTTTAAATTAAAATACGACAAAGTGTATTGGGTGCTATCTTCTGTAAATTTTAACATGCAAATTCATGTGAAACCCCATAAAATCTAGTTGTTTGAGTTGCAGTTTTGTCATGTCACCATTTGTTCTAGAAAATTTATAAGCAATCTTATAAAAAATATTTTTCTTCTAAATCTTCAATTTTATAAATTTCTAATTCTTGAATTAGTCATGAACATCATAATGGATTTGTGTAGGTAAGAAAGTGAGTAAATTTTAAGAAACAATAAAATTTGTTTCTTAGATCAGCAGTGGAATAACCACCATTACCCTAGTATGCTAAAGAAAGGAGATTTGATGAATTATGTCAGTTTACAGATGGGCATCATAACGTGTGCTATCAAGCAGGCAGGCTGTCAAACTTTTTGGTAAGTGTTTACCGTTGCCTATGGACATTAGCAATACCAGTCCAGTTATAACTCAGATCTCTACTCGTGTTGCAGCCAGATATGATGTTAGCCATGGCTATAGCTTTATGGGAGGATCCAAAGATAAATTAGTTAATACTCAGACTTCACGCAGAAAGTATAATGCTAGGAGGGGGGGGCATATATAAAAATCCCAACTTTATATATGCCCATGCTAGAGGTGTGCACTTCCCTCTAATAAAAAATATAATTATATTGTTGTCAACTTTCACCAACACAAAAATAAAAAACCAAAAACATCACTAACCTGTACAGGTGGCATGTAATACATTGGATTCATCCCCATCTGATTTATAAAAGGCACCATAGGCGTTTGCATCATGTGAGACACTGCATTATCTTGGTTGGATGGAGACAGATGCCTCGGTGCCTGATAGTTGTTATGTAGAAGCTTCTCTTGAATGAGGTTTGATGTATTGTAATATGGTTGCTCTGATGCCTGAGAGAACAATAAGATTTATTATTTAGACTATGTATTAGTGTTATTTGGGTTTCATAGCATGAAGGCCAGAGCTTTAGGAATACCATTATGTAGGGAGAGAAAACTATAGTATTAGACTAATTGTCCTCTACGGTTTCACTCATGTTCTCGGGATAAAAGTTGCCTGTCTTTCTCCACATCATAGGCTATCTGCATGGCAAATTTTATTACAACTGGTTCAGTGTTTTAGGAGTGAAAATATAAATAAATAGTTATATGATGCATGGCTAATCCTCCTCGAGGCACCAGGCTAATAAGGATATTTAAAATTATTGTAATGCTCTTAGACCGGGATTAAGATACAGCTACACCTTAAGAAATATATAATGGGCAAATCAAGTACATAGCCAGATAGCTGGCTTTGTCAAATCTGGCAACATATAACCATTGACAAACTTTATTATTTTTATTAATTAACTAACAGCACTTTACTATTTATTTAACTTTTAATTTCACTATGAAACTCAATGATATTTCTAAGTTATAGGGAATTGCAAGCATACAACCAGTGCCATGACTAAGCTTAAGTGTATCTCAACATGTGCGCCAGTTCTTTATAAATTCATATTGAATAATTTACCACCATAAAATTCAAGATATACCTTCTTCCGCCTTGCATCTTCAACATACAACTGTTGTCCACTTAGGTAGATACCATTGATCTTCCTCACGAGGATAGCTGCATCTCCCTCTTCAGCCACTCCCACTGTTACCTTCTTACCAGTGCCCTCAGGCACAAGATTGTCCAGTATCAACTCCGAGAGGCCACATTTAGACCGGATAAGCTCTTTCACATCATTGTAACGAATCTGAAAGTGGTTTATGTTTTGAAAAGGTAATCATATCATGGTACTTTTCAACCATATTTCTTTACATAAATATTAGGGTCGGAGAGTGCCATAGAAGGAGTGGTAAGTACAGGTTGTGATCGATTATGAGCTAGCAGAGAGAACATAGCAGACGGGCACCGGAACTTCACATTCCTCAATGGATATAAACGGATATAATTTTGGAACGAAATATTATAAGGAGAATTAACTTTGGTTATCTTACATTAGCAGGCAAATTGTGAATAATTAGTAACATTTTAGTATTTAGAAGTAGAAATGGAATCTTGATATCTATATAATTCTCAATTTTTCATTAATTACAATCAAACAATTCAAACACCATTTCATTTCAATTTTATTCACAGATCATATAGAAAGTTGTTGATTTTATTCTGTTTCATTCTTTCACAAGCAAGCAACAAGCAAGTTCACAAGCCCAGTGCTTCCAACTACAATTTAAATTCCGTCAAAAAACCTAAAAAAGTCTATTTATCACCGAATTTAAGGAAAACATTTTGGCATTATTACAAAATAAATAGCAGACTTTAGCAGAATTTAGATGAGCGACTATACTCTTTGATGAGCGAGTAGCTGGGTGGGATAAAACTACCACAAAACAATTTTACTCTAGCGAGAACACTACTGTACGCCACAGATCATATAGAATATGTCGTATACACAACTGTACGCTTCTGTTTACTATGTAAAAAGAGTAACCGCTACGCTAGAACTATGTCCTATTCAAAGAGAATTTAACCACTTACCCAAAGAGTACATTATATATTGCACTTACCACTTGGTCCTATTTAATTAAATAAATCTGGTCACACTGCGTTCGCGTTGATTTCGCGTTTTACATTCGGATAAAATAAAATTGTTATTCGTATGTATTCATTGGTATCTTAATTGTTTTTTATCCATTATTTGTCCAAACGGAATGAGCAATTACTATACCTGAGATATATTTAAATTGAACAACATTCAAGATGATGATCACAATACATGGACTTCCTCCAAAAGTAAGTTCATTATTTATGTTGGTTGGTTACAAAACTGCGACCAATATCAATAAATAAGTTAAACATTATTATACAGTGATGGTCAGGAAGCTATATCAGTGATTGTTGTTTTCCCATATTCCCTTCCAAAATCGATTAAAGAAAAACTTCTAGTTGCATGTGTCATTCCTTCATTGCTTCCCTCATAAAAAATACATAAATTTTTCAGTCAAAATATCAAGATGTTAAAGTATTGATAAAGCAAGAATGCAAGATCAGTGATTTTATTCTTGACAACCTGGTGGCCGAACCGAACGGCTGCAAGAAGGTCCGTGTTGGTCTAACTGATGATGATGAGGGGTACCGATTAATGAAATGCCTTGATAGATACCGCTGTTCAGGAAATTTCGTATTATCAGTATTACCTGTTGGGAAACCTACTGTGAGTATTAGATTTTACCTGTAATGACTTCAATACTAAACTCTAAATGATGTACAGTGTACCACAAATAAGTTTACTCGGTAGAATATATTCTTTTGGATGAGCACTATATGCATGATATGACTTAAGGCTAATTATAGGAAAATAAGAAAAGTATAACAGGGGCTCTACCACATAACTTTGATGATAATTTTTTATTAGAATTCTGAACAAAGCGAGGGATTCAAAGTATGTCGCCCGAGCCAACAATATATTTTGCGCTCGAGTGATACATTCTACTTTTCATCACACTGTATGAGAAAATAAAAGGCGCCTCATATTTTATTGTAATATTATTATTAGAGTAACAACTAAATTTAAATTAAGTAGTATCTAATAATAAAACAACTAAAAACTTATATTTACATTTGAGACATTTTCGCAATTATCAGCTGGCAGTGCGACTATGGGCGTCTTTATTCAAACAATATTTGCGTTCGAATTCTTTGGCGCTGAACACTAAGATGTTCCAAATTCAAAAAGTGTGCGGCAAAGTAAATTGCGGCGCACTTATAAGCATAAAGAGGATTAAAAACTCATTACTGCCCGCTAAAAGTTTCTTATAGAAAACACCACCTTTGGATGCACTTAAAGGCGAACCAAGTTGTCCTTTTCGAATAGGTGGGATGAAAAGTAATTTAACCTTAGTTGTAGTCTTTTGAGATTGTTAAACATCTTTGTCAATCTTATTCAACATTCTAGCTTCAGAATGCTACAATGCAGAATACCTATGATTCAAGAGGGGGATTCCAGTCACAACCTAGAAATGATTACCCACCGTCTGGCAATTACGGCAATCATGGTCCGCCGGGGCCTCATGGGTCTACTGATATGCCTTCAAGACCTCAGCAGTGGGTTGGGAATAACCAGAACAACCAGTGGAACACAACAATGAGTAGTCAAGTACCACAGAATAGTTTTGGTTATCAACAGAATACAACAGCCGTGCCCCAAAACCAACCATTTCATCAACAGGTTGGTAGATGTTGTGGAATGTGGATGCATATAGAGGAATTAATAAATTAGAATGAATTTTTCAAGTGGTAGGTCAAATCCTAAAGTGTAGGGTATAATGAAAAATGCTAAAAGGAGGCTTGAGGCTGATGAAAATCCTTGCCAGGAATGGAACTTAAGAAATAAACATATAACAGTAATGTTATATATTATGGAAAATTAATGTTTTTTTTAAGAAAACACTATTTTTTACATTTATTAAAATTTAACTTATTAAATGTTCGAAATTATGCCCATTGTTTTCAAAACATCAATGTTCTTCATCACAATACATATAACATGTATATTGTAAACAATTGGTATTATGTATTTTGAACAATGTAATATGATACTATAAAAAAGCAACTACTTTTTGAAAAGTTAATAGTATTTTCTTAAAAATTTTACCTTTTCTTTATTCAACATCACTTTCCAGAAATTTGTTTATAATCGACACTGAGATGAACCAATAATACAAGCTGTGTATTTTTTCCAAATCAACGAGTTTGATTCCCGGTGAGGCAATCTTATTTCATCAAAATCAAAATCAAAATCAAAATCAAAATCTCATTTATTCAGTTTAGGCCCTAATAAGGCACTTATGAATGTCAACAGTTACAATTTTTAGACTCTACTACCGGTTCGGAATACACTTGAACTGAGAAGACTCCGGCAAGAAACTCAGCAAGGCTTCTTTTTTTGTGGATCTTTTTTTTTTAATTTATGTAATTACAGTTGTTGTTTTAAATATACATAAACTTCATACAATTATCACTTGGCCAGGGGGCTGCAAGTGCAGAGGGAAGCTACTACAACCATATATTCTTGTCTTCTATGTAATGAGCCACCTTATAGTAGGCCTTGTCAATCAACTTATGTTTAACATACTCTTTGAATCTATTATAAGACATCTTAGTTACTTCATATGGGATTTTATTATAAAAGCGAATGCAGTTCCCGAGAAAAGACTTATTGACTTTCGCTAGCCTGAATCTAGGTGTAACAATTTTATCTTTATTTCTTGTATTTAGGTTATGGCGGCTACTGTTTGTGTCAAATAGATTTAAATTTTTACGGACAAACATAATATTTTCAAAAACGTATAGCGACGGTAAGGTTAAAATGTCAAATTCCTTAAACCGAGTTCGTAAGGATTCGCGAGGACCCAAGCAATAGATTGCACGAATGGCCCTTTTCTGCAAGATAAAGATAGATTCCAAATCCGCAGCCGAGCCCCATAGCAGAAGACTGTAGGACATTATACTATGGAAATACGCAAAGTAAACCAACCTAGCTGTAGCCACATCTGTTATATGTCTAATTTTTCTAACTGCAAAAGCGGCGGAACTCAATTTACTAGCTAAGCTTTCTATATGAGGACCCCATTGTATTTTACTATCTAATGTTATGCCGAGAAAAACTGTCCTATCAACTAGTTCGAGTCTAACATCATCGACTAGGACATGACTGTCATTCCTAGCAACATTGGGGAGAGTAAACCTTATACACTTAGTTTTAGAGGAATTAAGCATGAGATTATTGGCCGCAAACCATTTCGATATAGTGGATAACGTGTTATTGAGTTGCGTAAGTTCTGTGTCTTTTCTATCCACTTTAAAGATTAGAGAAGTGTCATCAGCAAATAAAACTATATCGCACAATTCATTTACCATATAGGGCAGATCATTGATGTATGCCAAAAACAAAAATGGGCCTAAAATTGATCCTTGCGGTACGCCTGTTTTAACTAAAGACCCTGAGGACGTAGTACCGCTAATACCTACTTTTTGTTGGCGACTGCACAGATAAGATGCTACAAGATCTAGTGCCACTCCGCGAACGCCATAGTGTCGAAGTTTTAAAAGTAGGGTGTGATGATCTACGCAATCAAATGCCTTGGAAAGATCACAAAATACGCCAACCGCATCTTGAGAGTTCTCCCAGGCTTCGAAAATATACTTCAAAAGTTTAGCTCCGGCGTCAGTCGTAGACCGCCCTTTTGTAAATCCAAACTGGTGTTCATGTAAAATTTGGTTATTGTTGAAATGAGCTAACAATTGATTCAGCATTATTTTCTCGAAGATTTTGCTTAGCGCTGGGAGAACTGAGATAGGTCTATAATCGGAAGGATTATTTTTGCTACCGGATTTAAAAATGGGAACGATTTTACTATGTTTCATCAAATCAGGGAAAGAACCTTTATCAATACATTGATTAAAAATACCTGCTAAAATAGGAGCAATACTAGTAATAATTGAGCCAATGACTTTAACTGACAAACCCCATAAGTCTTCTGTGTTTTTCAAATTTAAAGACTTGAAAGCGCTTAAAATGTCGCTAGCATCAATGAAATTAAACAAAAAATTTGGAATATGTTTAGTAAAATTATTTGTAAGCAGACACTCCGCTTTCACCGGGGACGATGCAAGATACTTAGTAGCTTCAGTAGGAATCGTTGAAAAGTAAGATTCGAAAGCCGAAGCCACTTCATATTTATCAGAGATAAATTTATCATTAATTTTAAGAGTGAATGTTTCATCTTCCTTTTTATTTTTACCAGTCTCCGTATTTATGACTTTCCAGACAGTTTTGATTTTATTAGTTGAGTTACTAACTTTATTGGCAATGAACATAGCTTTTGCTTTATTGCAGACTATTTTGAATATCTTTGAATAATTCCTAACATATGTATGAAACTCTTCATTATTTGTATACGATTTTTTATGATAAAGTTCATACATGTTGTCCCTGCTCACCTTTAACCCTTTAGTTGCCCAGTCACAGAATTTTAATTTATTATTTACCATAGTAGATTTAATTGGGCAACATTTATTAAATCCATTACAAATTGCTGTAAATAATGTTTTAAATGTATTGTTAGGATCGTCGGATTCAAATGAAGTGTTACTGAGTTTCAATTCTAATTGATTATTAAATTTCTCTAACTTGGTTTTAGTTGTTGTTCTAAATGTTCTATGTACAGGTGAAGTTTGACACTTAAAAGGTAATTTAACAACTTGAGCCAAGTGATCCGAACGAATACCACTAATTAATGTCTTTTCCAGAACACTCCCATTTGTTATAATGTTATCAATACACGTAGAAGATGTGGCTGTAACCCGAGTTGGTTCACTGAACAAAAGATCCATATTAAAAGATTTAAAAAGAGAAATAAAATTGTTTCTTTCAGATGAACTAACAAGAATGTCAATGTTGAAATCACCACAAACTATTAATGTCTTTTTGGACCTGAATAGTTTACTAAGAATTACTTCTATTATAGAATAAAATAAAGAAAAGTCAGAAGCCGGTGGTCTATAAACACATACGATAATGGAGCTTTCAACCTCTGCACATGCTACCTCACAGACGCGCTCCACAGAATGACTACATATATCTGTACGATTTTTGAACTTAATGTTGTTGTTTAGTAAAATAATAGATCCACCACCATTGGCAGACACTCTGTTGAACGCACTGGCGACGGTGAAATTGTTAACATTAAAAAGCATCATATCAGCCTTTAACCAGGTTTCAGTAAAGCATAAAATATCAACCTTAATTTTATCTAATAATAGTTCTATATCATATATTTTGCCAGAGAAGCGATTTATGTTCTGATGCAATAGTATTATATTATGTATCTGCTTCTCTTTTGTCGAAATTAAATGTTTAAAGAATTGATCACAATATTATTAGAATTACTAGATAATACTGCTTTGTCACTTAGCCTAGGGTGTGTTATGTTTGCTATAAACATGTCAATATTATAGGCTACCAAAGTAGCAATCAGGATTTTTGACCTTCTAGGCATGCTCACTGAATCCTGAGTCATTTTAATACCACTAACAAACTTATTAGTGTCAAAAAATAAAAATAAATCATTATGACATGTCAAATTATGTACACAATTATTTAAAAACATAATATACTTATTTTGTTTCTCAGTATAACAAACTGAATAGGGGAAAGCACACAACATTACATTCATTACCCCTAGCTTTTGTAGGGACTCATAACTATTATATAGGTCCTTCCTAAGTACACCTAACCCATTTCCAATCAGAATAACAATTGTGGTGTACCTGTCAAACTTCTTTTGCATTATGTGCATAAAAATTATATCAAAATTCAAGTATACTGTTTGAGCTTGTATCAAAATTAGCCTCGAGACTCCTTTCGCAATTTTTCGCTATTTCCTATACTTTAGGATTTGGTCTACCATGCCCACTTGAAAAATTCAATATTATGTAGACATTGTTTCATGAAAATTACAAAACCATATTTGCTGACTTTATTAGACAATGATGACAAAATACAACCAAAAGTATATATGTTTGTCAATTAACAATAATTATATAATTATTTCAGCACTCAAGTCACCCGGTGCGACCGGAAATCAGGTCAGGACCACAAGGCAGAGGGCCTCAAGAGCAAAGCTTTGGATTTCCCAAGTCTAATTTACCTGATATGAGGGTAGGTTTCAAAAACACTTTTTACTGTTTGTGCTAGTGCACTATGGTGTCAAAAAAATGCATTGTTACTTCCTATTCCTATTATTTATTTGTTTAATATCATAGGCAGGACGTCAGGAGGCTAGAACGCACGTCTTAAGGAGTGTGGAGCTGTTAGATGCACCATCAAACCCATCTGTTCAGGTACAAGGCAGATACCCACCAAATAATCAGCCGTATCAGCCTCAAGATAAACCGGTAAGTTTTACTACAGGCCCTTAGCCATACTAATAATAATGATCGATTAATGACGCCGCTAATCGAGCAACAAATCCTTAGATTTATTTATTTTGTTATGATAAGGTAATCTGAGAGACACCTCTCAGATTTATTACCCCCCCGTAACCGACAAAAGAAGCAAAATTTTTGGTAATAAATATTTTATACAATTTTGTCATTGTTCCAGATGACAATAATGAAGGATAATTTCCAAGGGCCGTCGTCGTACATGGCTAATAATCAACAACAAGGTCCCTTTCAAGGTCAAGGTCAAGGCCACTCACAAATACAACCCTGGGTACAGCCGGTTAGTACCCTTGTTTTTACTTACATTAGATATTAATTATAATCGATCACTAAAATGTGTGATACAATTTCAGCAAGGTCAACAAATGAAACAACCATTCCCCAAACCAAATCAAATGCAATACGAAAAGTCGTATCCTGAAGAAAGGAAGTACCCATCTGACGGTCGTCCGGATATGAAATCTAATGAACCATCAAGAATTCCTCAAGACTACAAGAAATATGACAAGAGTGGTGTTGCATTCACTCCTCAAAGAATGGAGCTTCTAAGGAGACATTCTCCATCTGCCAGGCCTATTCTGCCATCGGATGGCCGCGTTTCACCATCTGGCAGAGGGATTTCTGCACCGGGCAGACGTGTTTCGCCACCTGGCAGAGTTGTTTCTGCATCTGGAAGGGGTATTTCACCTACTGGCAGAAGTATTTCTGCATCAGGAAGAGGCGGTTCGCCACCTGGCAGACGCGTTTCGCCTTCTGGCAGACATATTCCTCCAACAGGTAGACATGTTTCGCCACCTGGCAGACGATCTTCACCATCTGGCAGGGGTATTTCACCAACTGGCAGGCGGATTTCACCACCTGGCAGGCGGGTTTCACCACCTGGCAGGCGGGTTTCACCACCTGGCAGGCGGGTTTCACCACCTGGCAGGCGGGTTTCACCACCTGGCAGGCGGGTTTCACCACCTGGCAGGCGGGTTTCATCACCTGGCAGGCGGATTTCTCCAAGTAAGTTTCACTTAGAACATCTTAGTGATAAAAATTATATTCGATTTTGCCAGTTAACAGATTAAAAAAAAATTGTAACAGGTGACAGACGAATGGCGGGTCGCGTCTCGCCCGGACGTCGGCTAGTGTCGCCCCCTAGGCGAGACCCTCAACGACCAACTATGCCGATAAGGTAAACTACCACCTAGCAAAAAAAAGAAAAACAAATTGTTCGAAATGAAAAACAAACAAAGGAGCTTCCTGTCGCAAATGCTCATGGTTTATTTATTTTCATGGTATATAAATAAGCTATACCAATACATGGATACAATATCAGTAAATGGAAATCCAATTTAATGAAGTTCATTTCCATTTCACTACGTGGTAGCCGCCTCGCAGATCATAATTCAGTATTGTAAAGACGTTTTCCCATGTTACCACTACATATTACTTTACTAGCTTCCGCCCAACGATAAAAAGTAGTTATTCTAGGGTATGATCCATCTATGTGCCAAGTTTCATCCAAATCCGTTCAGTAGTTTTTACGTGAAAGAGTAACAAACATTCATCCATACATCCATACTCACGCGGATTGTAGCAACGGATTGACAAACTACTTTTTATCCCCAAGGGGAATGGGTGAAGCCGCGAGGTACAGCTGTCAGTTACAAAATGTAACATAAAATGTTGTCCTAGATATTCACCATCGCGTCTCCAAGACAAGCAGGCTGATAAATACGGCAATGACAGCCAGAAACTGAAGCAAGTGAGACCTGCCTACGAGCCTACCGTTCAAGTAAGTCTCTTTTATGACCTTTTGGACGACCTCTTGTATATCAGCTGCTGGCTCGCCACATGTATGCTGCACGGTGGTAGGGTACTATGTAGTACCCACATGGCTAGCTACCACCCTCAAGTTGATAATCTGTGGCCAAGCGTCATCTGGTGTTTTCCGACATTTGCACTAGGCATTGTAAAATTACCACCATCAGCCACATCACCACTGATTTCGGGTGAGATTGTAGTCAAACACAGGTCTAACTAAACACAGTAATAAATATAGTTGTGGCGAGTGGTTAGATTGTACTTGATCCTTTTTTTTACCAGGTTATGTGTTGACAGTTTAGAGATAGGTGCAGTTATGTTTAGGTCGGGTGATAAATTCTACTAAGCCAGAATATACGACGAATGGTAATGACTAATCAGTACGACTTAAGACATTCCATGGAAGAAAACTGCATGCAGAAACCACATTTCGAGAAAAAATATTTTGGTAGTCAAATTTTTGGTTATTGAATTTGTCAATTCCAAGATGGATCAGAGGGGGAATAAAGAGTCATTAAAGAAGATACTTCAATAAAGAGGAAACGTCACATATTACCACGGTGATATAGTATTTAAGCGTTAGCTTTTGGAAAGTAAATATGCCATTTTGAACTAGAATTGAAGCAATCAGTATGGGATTTATTGACACAATCTATTATCGGAATAAATCTCAACACATGGTATACCCAGATAAGCTGAATGCGCCGTATTTCTTGTATTTTTTATTCCAGGACGAGGTAAGACAAGAAGAATTTAATTATTGCTCCAAAAATGGGGATATCTTTATGTTAACGCTTATGATGAAAGCGATAGTGTTGAATTGAACAGTACAGTTTTCCGCTTTACGATGTACTTCAGTTTTTATTCAAATGTAATCGTCTGTCGTCTCTTTACTATGGATGTAGAAAGGCTTAGATAGAGAAGACTGACACAAGACTCAGGTAATTATATAGCCATTCCAAACAGATTAATTATAACGGAACACAAGTTGGTGATGCGAAAAAAATAATAAAAAAACAATGGACATTAAGTGATATTTTCTGCATAATTAAATTGTTATTGCAGCTTGGTAAGATAAATATGAGCCACATTATCAAATGCATACACAAAAATATTTGAAAATTGTTGCCCGAAGATGTACGTAACACATAGATGCGTCGTAAATTGTTTGAAAGTGTTAAAGGGAATTCAGAAAGTAACAATCAACAGAAAAGCGTGGTGGAAGCCACACCGACAAAAGCCTAGTTCTCAGTAGCCTATTATAGCTCTCAGCTATAATGAAGAATATACTTTTGGAAGACTAAACAATGGTCATTGTAGGACCACAATCAATTCAAAGTATAAATGCAATATTTTACAAGGTTTGACATAATGCTAAATAGATTATTTTTACGATTTAAATGATACTGTAGTTTTTTTAAACTACTTCAAAGGCTCTGCGAATAATATAAGGAAACCAAGAAGGGGATCTACAACACTGGATAAGAAACCAGGAGATTCTAAGACACATGAGTCCAATATAAAGCTGCCGAAGGACTTCTTTTATGAATACACAATCCACAAGCTTTAAGGTTTTATGTTTGCAATTGTTCACACCAAGTTAAATCAACTTATTAATATATTGGTTTGATGACTATATTCAAGATGCATCCAAGCATTGAATATCAAGACTAACTATACTGCGCATCTAAATCTGATTGAATTGAATGTGCATTGTTTTAACATCATAAATCAATCAATCATAAATCAATAAAAGAAGGCAAATTTTCTGGCAGAAATAACAATCTGTTTTTATACAATCAAGTCTGCATATACTGTAACATTTTAACATGAGAATGTAGAAAAGAGGTACGCAATAAATTACCAACAATCGAATCCATCAACATCTTTCGCTGAAACTGAAATCGTTTTGCTAAATTTTAAATGAAAAAGTAAACCGCAGATCATAATGCTTTTATTTGAATTTGACCGTTTATTAGCAGAACTTCAGCGTCAATATCATTTAGAAATGAACAGCCGAGAAATGGCCCAAAACTTTATTTATTGGTGCACTATTGAACAATGAATTTACCTACGTAATAAGATGAATAAAGAAATTATTAATCATGGCCCACCTCGACACATTTGTGGAAAACTTTGGAGTGAACCAGTAAATGTAGATAACTGATGTTAAAAAAACATAGATTCAATATCAAAAATAAAAATTCTGATGTCTGATGAATTGGATCTATAAACGCTGGTATTCCAATTATCACAACTACAAAATACTTGACCGTCGAAGATTATACCAATGTTATTAGACAACAGAAACGCTAGTTAATTGCCCAATTCATCTCTTTTGTGGATCCTATATCAGCTACGTTCTTTATCTTGAAAATATTTTTTGTGACCTAATATTACTTTTCTTTGTTTAGGTAACAGATTTTTTAGGAAATAGTAATGGTTGCAACTAGTTATGAAATACTTCAATGTCTTAAATTTCATCGTTATTGGATAAAACCTTTCTTACCGATTAATCTTTCTTGGCTGAAATGCCAACACTAATCGAAACGCCAAAACAAATAGCAATCATCGAACGATATAATGCTTTCTTTCTTTCTTGATGAAACACATTGTATTAAATTTTCCTAATGTTGTCCCAAGAAAATTAAAGGCACTAGAGTTGGATGTATGATATCCATCTCAAATATTTGTAATATAATTACTGAATTTAAATGTTTATACTTTCCTTTTTTCGTGTTTGCAAAATAAATTTCAATTTACAGGCACCGAACCAAATTATGTACTCAGGTGGTTATCGGCCGAATATCCACGAAAATGTCCAATATCCCATATCGGGCGCGCGACAGGGGGATCAGTCGCCGTGGCAGCAAGAAAGAGATAAAGCAATGTACTCCTCGACCATGAAGAAGATGGAGGAAGAGAGACGGGACGTTTCTCGGGCGCAAGTTAGAGGAGTGGCGGACCAGGCGGGTTCTCCTCGGGCTTCCCGCTCGCCTCTGCGCCGTGATAGGTCCCCGATCCGGGACCGGGATCGCGACCGCTTCAAACGACACTCGCCTTCCCCACGCTCCCCGCGCCGCTCGTGGGCCCTCGAGAAGCGACGCAGCCCCGAGGCGCACGAAGCGCCTCCGCCGCCCGTCTGGCCCGGCCAATCCCGAGACGACGACTTCCCGAGACACGCTCGACCTGAATTCCCACCGAGGATCGAGAAGGACGAGAAGAAACACGTCATACCGCCGTGGGAGAGACCTAACTTTGACAAAGACGATGACCATCCGAGAAGACCGGCAGCCGAAGAAATGCGACCGTATGGCGACGAGCGATCACGAAGAAATATCCCCGACCGTGACCTTGCTCACGCGAGCTACTCCGATCGCTTCCCAGCCCAAAATCCGAAGGTAGCTGAGTACACTCGCGAGGACTTCGAGCGGGAACGACGCGGCGACTTCCACCGGCATGATGATGCTGACCGCAAGCCGTACATCGATAAGCGGGACTACCGCGATCCGCCGAGAGCGGCCGACCGAGAAGATCGCCAACGTCCAGAACCTATACCGCCCCGAAGGCAATCTCCGATCTGCGACTTAGGACGAAAAGGAGATTTCCGTAAAGAGATCGACAGAGACTTCGAGGATGTTTACAAGAAGGCGCTGGAGTTCAAAAAGAAGGCAGAGGAGATGCGCAAGTCCGGAGAAAGGAAAAGGGAGGGATACTCGGGGGAGGAGCGCGGCCGACGTGATGACGACTCCAAGTATTACGAGCATCGACGCGAGGCAGAATCGTTGCGTTACCATGACAACCGCGACGACCGGCACGATTACCGAAATGAGACCGACCGCCACACTCGCCGACCCGACGTTAGCCCCGACCGATCTCGTCCAACAGAAGGCCATCACGAACGGGATGATGCTCCCAAACGGAAGAGATTTATGCTACCGCCCCTTGTTAAAGTAAAAAGAGACAAGGCAGTCGAGGATCTTTCGAAAAAAATCATGGATAAACACCTAGATAGCAGCCTGAGCGCCGAGCAGAAATTGCGCATAAGAGAGGAATTAAGACTTGCATTGTCGAGGATCTTATTCGAAATGTTCGGAGAGATGGACGTATCTTATATAGAGATCGTAATTAAATATCAAGCTAAATACAACGATAAAGAAGAACATAAGATATTGAGAGACGTCATGGCAAGCATGCCGAGTCAGTATAGGAATAGTTTGAAGAGACCGGCCACAGGTAAGACAGATTCATTTTAAGCTGCCAATGTGTTGTCTTTGTTTAGTAAAATAAACTTAAGTCGTTTTACTCTCACCATTATTTTCATTTAAACAAGCGCATTTCTGATTATCAGGTGTTTATTTTGTATATAAAATTATGTTTAATATTTACAGACTCTTCTGCCATTCCATCCAAGTCCTCGAGGTGGTCTCCGGCTGCCGACTTGAAAAATGATGGTAAGAATTTTATTTAATAACTTGTATGATAATTTTCAGCTTGCATTTTCGTATCCCATGTATATGTTAAGTGAACCACACAAATTGTTCCTTTATTTTCAGAGTCCTCTCATGAAACGTTGAACCATTCAGTCAGTAAGTACACAATTAATTTATTCCTGTATCTTATTTACTGAATATATTGTTTCGATATGATACATTATATTATATCCCTATGAATGATTCCAGATTGGCATGTAAATATAGATCCACCTCAGCTGGTCACCTTGATGCCCATGCAAGTGCCTCAAATTGCACCTCAGGTGGCGCCTATGGGCCAAGTAGCTCCAATGATGGTTCCGGCACCAGCCTATGTGTCCAACTTCGAAGATATGCCCCAAAATATGGTTTACAATACTGAACAGGCTCATATAGTTCAAAATTTCAGCAACGAGTTGCCTGTTGAGGAAGGTTACAATTTATACCTCTGTCAGGACGATTTCGAACCTTTTTCTTCAATTCAAGCGGAATATTTGAAAAATTTCTTAGTGTCGCAAATTATAAAGGTCACGGAGACTTCGCATGGTTGGGCGCCAGACTTCACGCTCAAGGGCCTCCAAAGCATGTATCGCTACGAACTGTCCACAAGAGATGAGAACTCCCGAGATTGGCTGCTCAATTTAGATTTCAGTGAATTCGAATATTTCAACGTTTTAGTATATAACAAAGAGGAGCTTTGGTACGAACGCGCGGCCATTTGGTTGCCCGGTCATTCCAGGAGTCGCAACATCGAGCCGTTGGAAAAACTGAAGCTGCAGAATCAAAAGCTGTCCGGAGTCAATATAGGTAAGTGGAAGTTCGTCAAGAAGGTGATCAATCAGAAGGGCACCAGGCTCTACGTGGATATGCCGCCATCCTCAGCCCGGGCTCTAGAGAAACACAAGATGATGCTCAGCTACGAGCTGCAAAAGGTTAGCGTATATCTCAAAGCTATCGCCGTCGACAAGGACGCATTCGACAACGGTCTCAAGGAACCCTCGCTCACTAACCAATCAGACTTGGTCGCAGCCGAGCAGAACTCGCCCATACCGTCCATTAATAACGAGCCGTCGTTGATCAAGATCTCGTTGAAAGGTAGCAAATCCATGACCATCACGCAAGCGCGCAAAATTAAAGAAATGATAGTTTATCACTTGTTCAAGTACCACCAACAAAACGGCAAGAGTAGGACGGACTTTGTTAAATATGGGTTTCTAGCTCCATCTTACATCGGCGTAGTGCCGGAAAATACAGAATCCAAACGATGGATCATGTCTCAATATTTAGGTAAACTGAATCGACAACCCATAGTGGTGTTGGGTGGGGACGAGGAAAACATAAAGTATATTAAAATGGATGCTGCAGTTCCATTCGCACACTCGACGAATGAGGCTGCAGTTGTTGAAAGAATAAAGCAAAGCAATCAAGGTGTCAAAGGTATCAATTTTAATTTGTGGAAGCCCCACAAACTAATACACGATAGGAACAGAGTTAGGATCGAAATAGATATTGATTTAGAATCGATCGAGACGCTATCCAAGATGGGCTTCCATTTGGATTATGTAGGCAATGGAAATACATCCCATAACATTTATTTCAAATCCAAATATTCAGAATCTGAAATAAAAGAGAAAATCCAGAAATATAATGCTGAAATGACGGATAGTTACGATGTTGCCAACATGGACATAGAATCTGACAATGACAGTGATTTGATTTGCTTGGATTAATTTTCCATTTGCTTTTTTTCTGCTTGATAATAATCACTTAATGATGTTATAGTTACTTAGGTACGTAAACATAGTATAATAGTGTAAGTTTAATTTTCAGGAGAGCATGAGGGCTTATATCAGTTAGTTTTAAGCAATTACGATTGTGCTTTTTTTGATTTAACGTTTATTGTGACACTATGGAGATGAAATTAAATAATATGCATTTATTTGGTGTTTTCAGTAATAATATTCTTCTAAAACCGTTCTTTTACACCAGCTGAATATTGGAGGAATAGTATGGCGTATAAACCGACACAGAAGATGGTCTATCTTCTGTGTATGATATAACTTTTTAATGATAAAAGTAAGGTACGGAATAAGATGTTTAAGTTCTCAAATTCCTCAGAATTATCAAGGTCATGTGACAAATCTGTGTTGTGATTTTCATGTTTTAGTTATGGACGTTACTAGACTGATACAGACGTTGCAATAATTATCAAATCTTTTTAAAAGTTTTATTTGTTACCGAGAGATCTGATTATATTTCTCGGATTAGAAATCTTTAAATCCAATGATGTTTATTGTGCTAATATCCATCATTATCCGTTTAGCCTACTACGTGATTGAGTAACAAACAACCATACACTTGATATCTATACAAAATTGTTTAAAAAAAATCTTAATATCAGTATTTATTATATAATAGCTGTTACCCGCGGTTTCACCCGCATTCCTGGGATATAAAGTAGCCTATAGGACGCGCAGATAATATAGCTTCTTATTAGCGAAATAATTTTTAGAATAGCTCCTGTAACTCCATAGACTACCTCCTATTTCCGAACTTACAAACTTTACCTCTTTATAGTAATTATAGTATAGACATTTATCAGTCATATTTGAGACTCCTCCTTTTTTTTGGAGGTTAAAAAAGACGTGTAAATATATCTTAGGTTTAGTAATGCAACTGGATCCGTCTTATGCTCAATACTTGTGTGTACAATAATGATTTATGATAATATTTACTACTTGATTTTATCATTATATGGGTTCCATGGTATAAGCTCATATTATGTTCTTAAAGTACTTTCTAGTTTTCTATTCTTCATTTTCTACATTTTGATCTGAACCCAGGGAATAATAGTTTTTTGAATTTGAATTAACACTCTCTTGCCTACACGTTGCTATAAGAGGACACAGGGAGGTATGTAATCCTATATTCGTGTATCCGCTCAAATTGAATGAAATATATCAAATTAATGCTTCTCAGTATTTACATCATTATGCTATAAACAATTTCTTTGGAGAGTTTCAGCAGTTTGCAGTTAAATCACATCAAACAAATGGGACACACATCAGAAAAACTGCCTCATTTAGAAGTATATGGTCTTCGATACCAGAGTATGCTGGCTGGACATCACGGCGACTCGATGCTGGTAAGTAATTGTTTCCAGATTGCTGACAGAATTTTATTTCAATAAATCAGGAATCAAAATGGAGCGAAAGGAGAAAATCGAAATTTAGAAATCAGTCGGCTCTCCGTGATTGGTATCGAAATATTGAAGGTATCGTAAATAAATATTCTCTAGGTATTCTGTAAAGTGAGTTGGCCATCTTCAACAGCATTTGTTTGTAAGTAAGCCAATCCCAATGCCCACAGCTAGTCAACTAAGCCGATTATATTGCTGTAACAGTAAAATTGCTGGGACCAACGGTATTTACTGATATGCTAAAATAGATTATAAATGTGTCTTGACTCGTAGGCCCATATCCCTTGTTAGGGTAAAATTCATCAAACAATGCCTCGATGGGGATAAAGAGCTGAAATCCAATCAGCATTTCAAAACAGTTATCCCTCCCGAAATCTCGGGATCTAAAATAGTTATCAATCAATCGGTCTGCAATAAGTTTTCTCAAATGGTCAAATTTTTCTCAACGTAATCGATTCTCAGATTATCATAGTTACGTATAAGAAGCGTTTTTGTCTGCTTTGCATAGATCCGCTACATCTTTTTTGGGATTTGAAGAAATCTTTCGTCGTGCTTTTCTCAAAACTCTTCACAGTGATAACCAACGTGCCGGGCTATTGCGTATCTCTTGGTGATAATCCTATTGAACACCATTAATGATTTTATCCAATGACGTGCTGTGACGACGACCATTTTGCAGGCGTAGTCGAGCCCTCATTGGATGATGTTCATTACGCGTACCACCAAAGTTACGCGGTAGAGCCCCTTTCCTGTTTATTTCCTAAATTCGTTCGTTTTTAGCATGTTTGCGTGTTGCCATTATTGCATCGCAACTACTATCTAGCGACAAAGACGTTACTCCTATTTTCTACTAAAAGATGAAAAGTCCAAATTCGTAATTTAAATACAGGTACCAGCGCACAGATGGAAATTCTATGTTATGTTCAATCTTGCAGCAACTTTTCGCCACTACTTTCAAAAGGTTTTGCAGATATTTCGCTTGATGGTCTCTACAATTTAATGGTAATGGTTGTTTTCAAAGCAATTAAATGGTGAGTTCTTCGTTTCCCAATGTATTTCCTTTAGTTATAGGCGATAAACCTTTTGATCAGGAGACTAGAATCATCCTCCAGAACACTGTCGGTGATCTTCAATACCCAGCAAGCTGTATTTTATAGGATTTTATGTTTATGTTCAAATATTTTTTACTATAATTTATATATAATATACTTTTGGTGATTATCAGGAGCGAGACCGGTCGTATACACCGCTAACCCAAAGCTGCGCAAAGATTATGAAGACTTTAAAAAAGATGTTACGAGCCTTAAACCAAAACCACAGAGACTTAAACAGAGAGTGATACAAGAAACCGACCCTGAAGATAAGGTGCGATCAACCAGAGTAAATAACAAATTAAGACCAAGAATGAAATATGAAGCTCAGCCAAGACTAAGAGTCAGATCTATAGAGAGTATGAAACCACAAAAGGATCAAAAAGTGGAACCAGATACCAGACCTGAACAAATGATGAGATCACAAACTAAGGCTGATCACAAAATAAAGACAGAAGCTAAACTTGAATATAAAATGAAACCAGAAGTCAAACCTGAACTCAAAATGAAACCAGAACCCAAAATTAAACCAGAAGCTAAACCTGAACACAAAATTAAATCAGAAATAACACCTGAAATCAAAGAGAAATCAGGTAACTTCAGAGCCGAACAAAAAGTGAAGCTTGAAAATAAAATGAAACCAGATATCATAAAATCTGATCAAAGAGTGAAAGAAATCAGACCTGAGCAGAAAACGAAACCTGAAATCATATCTGAACAGAATGTGAAACCAGAATTGTCGAAACCAGTTCAGAAACTAGAAGTTGAGAAAAAAGTAGATGCACCTCTTGAATCATTTGATGATGGTACGTTATTATCAAAACTAGCTTTCGCTCCGCGCTTTTATCCTAGAGTATGATTTATCTCTGTACTTAAATTCATCCAAGTCTGTTACACCATTATGACTAACTAATTGTAAGTAACAAACACTCATATTAAAATCATAGTAATTTATTCTTCACAAGATCATCGGCCCACCTCGTGGGGGCCTGCCCACGCTGCGTCTTCCGGTAGGTGATCGCCACTCGAGAACCCTTCAGCCCCAGCAGCCGTGGGTTCTACGAGCAATGTGCCCCGCCTACTGCTACTTAAGTTTGGTAATTGTGAGGGTTGCGGGAAACCGCTGGATCTGGGTGGCGCAAGATCGGCCATCGTGGAGGCTTTTGTCCAGCAGTGGACGTCTTTCGGCTGACATGATGATGATGAAGAATTTATTCTTGTGTTATTTACCGGTCATGATAGAAAGATAACTCGTGAACTATTGACAGGTGCCACTCCAATGGAAGATATAATAGAAGAAGAGCTGCCGGCCGCGAAGCCTTGTGAGGGGCATTTCGAGTTGAATCCACTGATGACGAGAATGGTGGAAGCTGAATTGCAAGACATTATGATCAAGGTACCTATCTCATCATCATGTACTTTACTTAGTTTTATTCCTAAATTCCTATAATGACTTTGCATGGTGAGAATGTGGTCCAATGTAAGCCTGTCAAGTGTCCTCATAAATGAAACAAAGTAGCTAATCTGAGGCATTCAAATGTTGCAGGTATGGCAAGAACTGCCCGACAACTCACAAGACGACGGTGAGAAACTGGTAGCAGACAAACTGAGAAACGTAGCTGGAGACGATATTAGAAATGTGAGAGTCGTTTACTTTTTTAAATAATCCGTTTGGGCATCCGAGATTTTAGATTTGGTTCCTTTAAACAAAAGAGTAGGCATATTTAAATTTGTCTGTATTTCTTTAATAGTTGTACTGTAATCAGTACTGACATGCTTACGTATTTGAGTATAATCAAGATATGTTCTTACTTTTCCTTCTGTCACAACAGGTGTTCGGGTTAAATGTGACCAAGAGATTGCTAAATGTTTACAATCCTCTATTTGTGAAGGTGAGACGGCATTTCATTTGTCATATAGCATTCGTTAAAATAAATACTTTTAATATACAAAAAAAATATCTTTATTCCCCAGATTCAGTTCTCTGGTAAACCCGACCGAATTAACTTGGCAAAGTTTTTGAGGAAATATAATTTCATCGCGTTTAAACGCATCGGCAAAGCAGATGTGTTCGCGGCGCAAATGAAGACTATCAAGGATTTCGACAGGATCTGCATCGCTAAAGATATTATGTGTGGTGAGAGAGATTTCATCAGTATTCAAGACACAGAACATACAGCTGTGGACAATAATATTTTTCTTATTAGTATTATTTATTAAATTGTATAATTATTATTTAAGGTGATGTCAAAGTCACAGTCAACCCATGCTACAGATTCACAAAATGTCCAGCCAATCTCAAAACTGCATTTGACGATAGAAGCGAAGACGATGAAAACGGAGAAACAGCAGAAACAAAAGATAAACCTAAAGATGTTGTAAATGCAGATTCAAAATTGGAAAATCCAGCTAAATCACAAAATACTGCAACCGACTCAAATGTTAGCAAACCCGTGCCTCCCACTAAATCTGAGACAGAGCCATCTGTTAAAGCTGCCCCTAAAACTATAGAATCGGAAGAAAAGGTAACTAAAACTCCCACAGAATCCGAGACAAATGTGGCTAAACCTAGTCCCTCAAAATCTGAAGCAAACACAGTTAAAACTGGATCAATTACAACTCCAGTTAAAAATGCTGCTGCAAATACGACCAAAACAATTTCTAAAGCACCTATAACTGAGTCCGTTGCCACTAAACCTGAGCAGAATATCACAAAAGCTAAATTAACAATTGATACTCAAAGTAAAACTAAGGAAGTTGAAAGTGAAGAAACTAATAATAAAGCAAAGGGTACAGAGAGTAACAAAGAGCAATGTAAGAAAGCTGAAACAAATGATGGAAATAAGAGTGATAATGATGAATTAGATGACAATGACATGTTTGCTTTAATTTCTGGTGGGATCGTTTTGGACGAATGTAGTGGATCCGATGATGAATAGGATATGATCTTAATAATGACGGTGCCAGAATGTTATCACAATTTTGACAGAGTAGTTTAAGTAAATGATATTGTCACAATAAAAGTGTTGTATTATTTTAAATAATTTATTGTAGATTCATGATTGAGATTCCACTGAGTATTTAGATTACAGATGAGATCTTGTTTATTTTGGTGGCTCGGATGTTTCGTCAATTTCTTCTTCTACCTGAAAAAATATCAAAATGTGTGTTTAAAAAACTATTTTGGAGCTGCATTCGCCAACATAAGCAACTTTACAAATCAATACTGGGTGTGAAATCGCAACGAAAACTGTATGTGAGAATACTCCGTTATGATTGTTTAACTACATTTCTACATCATGGATAGAGTGTACAGGTATTTTGGAAAGTATATGGTTAGCTATATAGGTTATCTACCGTACCTTTTAATAAAATCGTTTTTTTATTCAATAGCTACATAAGTCTGATTGACTACAAAATAAAACTAAGTCATAAAAACATATCATGTGTACAAGAATCAAAATAATAATTTCAGTTGTTAGCAGCACGTAAAAGAGAAGAAGCTCTTCTTTTTTTAGGAGCTGCGGCTTCAATTCTCTTTCTTTCTTCCTCTAACGCATCTGCTGTATTGTATACTTCTTTTGGGGCAACCTGTTGGAATGTGAGGTAGATATGGATTTAGGAAGGAAGAGCATGGACAAAGAGAATATAATGACGGCATGGGATGGGACTGTTGAATAAAATCCTGGGACATTTTGTTAACGTATAGCTTTTCGCACCGCGGTTTCGCCCGCGATCCCCAAAAAAAATCATGGTATCCGATTGCAGCGCTACCTATTGGGTAAAAAGTCCAACACAGATAAATCTATAGGTATAACCATAGATAAATGCTCTTTGCTATAACCCTGAGTCGCTAATCACGAAATTACGATTAATAGCCGCTTGAAATGTGAGGGTCTCCGAATATTTTACTGACATCGGATGTCGCTACGTAGGCGTTTGGTCCAAAACAACTCAAATTGTATTGAAAATTTGACAAAAAAAACGCACTTTTTTAGGGTTCCATACCCAAAGGGTGCCAACGGAATTACTAAGCCTTCGCTAACCTTCCGTCCGTCCGTATGTCAGTCCGTTCGTTTATCAGTGAGCTGTATCTCATAAATCGTAATAGCTAGATAGTTGAAATTTTCACAGAATGTGTATCTATGTTGCCGCTAAATCAACAATTATTGAAAATAAATTGTTTGCCAATGAGGGTTTTTTGTAGTAAGCTATCAAAATACATGGGCGCCTTGTAGTTGCGTTTTGGTTTTATTTACATAAAATCGTGTATTATGTGTTTTATTGAATATTACCGGTGGTGTTTTGTCCAATAAAGATCAATACAAGTACACCAGTGGAGTGAAATGAAATGATTACGTGTATAGTGGCTTTTCAAGTTGTCTCAAAAAGTCCGTGAAAAGTTTTAGTAGAACGGCTACCATTGTACTAAAACCTAACTTAAACTGACTGACAACGACTTGAAGACGATTTAACATGACTTTAACTTAACTAGAACTTTGAAACTTGAGGAATTACAAGAATTTAAATACATTAAGAATATAAAATACCTACATTGCTCAACATGACATTGGCAAAATAAGGGTGATGCTAAAAAGAAATGTATAGGTAATGAGACTTTCGTAAAAAAAAAGCCTGTAGTGTGATTCACTAGTGTGAAGTTTATCTAGGTGGCGCTGTCACCCAAAGAAAAGAGTGTCAAATTCAAAATATACTGTCACACTAGTGTTGCCAGGTAAGCCTACAATCGAGCATTTGCGTAGTTTTGTTGCATAGTCAGGTTTTTATTAATCAGCGCGAAATTCAAATTTTATCACGTTTTTTGCTAATTGCAGCTCAGTTATAGGTCGTAAGTCGCAAAACACATGTTGATACATATGTTTTGCGACAAGAATCGTAGTATATTTACTGATTATTAAAATAACAAAAGAGTTCATCAACATAATAAATAATAATGGTATTCGTATGAATATTTGAAGCATATAGTATTTATATTTTATATTAATTATGGGCCCTAACTCAAGATTTTTTTGATTAATTAGGGATTTGTAGGGTATTTTTCTGGTGTAATCAGGGTAAAACAAAAATCACCGGTGGAAACACTGTATCAACTGTCTGGCTGGTGTGGTGTCGTGTCCAGTGTTGCCAGAAGGTTACATTTCTTACATTTTTCGTAACTTTTGAGCCCCGTGCGTAAATTGTACCTAAGTAATTTTTATATTTAAGGCAATTTTCGTAACTTTTGAGAACAACGAGATTTGTAATACTAGATTTTTATTGCAAACAGTTTACGAACGCATTTCAACGCATCCAAATTGAACCCACCTAAAACTCACTTTGTTCACTCCATATCACACTCAGAGATGGCTCTGAATGGAAAGCGCTACGACAAAATGAAACATATCCTGAATATTTAAAACTAGATTATGCTTAAGTGGGTGTGCGTGCGAGTAAAAATAAATTTTGCACTACAGCGTAGTTTTGGTTCAAACTAGTAGAATAAGTTATAGGTGCTAGATTAGATAGCAACAACAGTGAAGATGGCGCTGCGAACAAATGAAACTAGACTTAAATACACCATTAGACATCATAGATTCCTTTTTATTCCGCCATTTTGCTGACATCAATTTGGCTACGACCTCCGACCCCAAACACACGTAAATAAAAAATAAAAAAATACAATAATGTAACTTTTGCAGCAAAAATGTACCATTTCATGAAACGAAACGTAACTTACGACTCAGGGGCCCTGGCAACACTGGTCGTATCTGTCTGTCAGTCTGTGGCATAGAATTTTAATAAGTCTGTGGCATGCGTAGCGGTATTATAGTTTACGCAAATTTTACGAGCCAGTCATAATCAATAATTAATTTCTCTAATTCATCTTGTTTTACGCTTCAAAGCCAAATTATTCACCACCTTTGCATTTGTGTAAAGTTTAAATAATACAACAATGAGACGTAACGCGCCTAGAGGTAATCGGCGTGGTGGTGGAGCTAACTTCGAGGGTCCCTTGATGACCGATCACCTAAAGGTAATAATTAAAATATTAATTTTATAGTTATAACATTCATTTGAACGATGTCTACTTCTCAAACGTTTTCGTAAAACCCAATACCTACTACATAATATGATTGGATGTTGATCATTGTTTCTTCAGAATTATCTTCATGGCGTTTCTTACATGAATATACGCGTTATTCTTTTTTTTTGTACTGACAATGTAGAGATTAACAAAAATCATTTATATGCTATTTATATCTCACTTTTGTTACTATAATTTGGTATTAAATTAACCACAGCAATCTAGTTTTTTATAGTGATGATAAAGGCAATAAGTATAGTACTTTTCAGTTTGTCCTTTTTAGTTAAATTGTAATATAATGTTGAAATTTGTACCATTTCAGTAACTTAAAGAAAGATCTCAATTTTTGTATGATAAGCTCATGGATAATTGTAGTGAAATACTTATCATGCAATTTTAAGGTTTTTGATTATCTAGGTTTATCTTGGATACAAATAAATGGCTTGGAGAGATCAAAAATGTTATTTTTCCAAACTTATTTTTTAATAGCTAATCTTTAACTATTTGATCATTAGGACCTGGACTTAGAGCTGCAGTTGCTTAAGCGCAAACGCCAGATGATAGAGCAGCAACAGCAGATGATGAGTAGGCAGGGATCGGTATGTACAATTTTGAACTTAATAACTCGAGTCAGAGTTGTCTATTATGACTGACAAAATTTCTTTTGTGCCAAAAAAATTTGGTTAATAATTAAAATCTACAATTCACTGTGCACACCTTTGTAAATTAAGAAATTGATGAAATAGAAAAACACTTATGTAAAAAAAAAATCTCTATCAAAAGTAACTCCCATACTGATTTTCACTTTGGAATCTCTTCAAGGAATAAAGCAAATGGAAATGAGGCTTTAAATATCATAATCATAATATGAATAGATGGTTTCACTTCACTTGGTGATGTTGTTGAAGGTGGTGAGTATCCTACTGAGATAGAAGTTCTAAGATATCCTATACAGTGCATATAAACATATGAGTAGGTTTCAAAATATAGATAGCTAAAGGCTACTTAAAATACTATTTACCAAATTTCATTCGAAAACAAAACATTTTTGACTCAATGTTTCTCTGAATATAGTCAAATACATGTTTGTTTAATGTCTCACATATGCCCAAAACATATAATATATCTAACACTATTTAAATATTCTTAGTAAAAAAAGTACAAATTTGACTAATATTGTAAAACAATAAAAGTTCCTAATGTCCTTGGCCTATTATATAGAGGGCCACAGGTTCTCATACAGAATGCATTAATTATTAGGTATGTACTATTACACTTCCTTATTTAGAAAAGTGCTTTCTTACATTTCTGTATAGCTTATACTTTTGGTATAAGCATGTGAATTTATCCAGGTTACAGTAGAATATGACAGTTTTGTCCAGCAGTGGAAGTCTTTTGGCTGACATGATGATGATGATGTCAGTCTCGGTAGCAATAATGTTGAGTGCTACTTTTTCAGTAAATTAGTGTGCATAGTTATATCCCTAGTCAACAAACCTAGTATCATCACTTTTGAACACATTATATCAACATAGGTTAAATATATTAATTGTATATTATACTAATATTGTAATTATGAAAGTTTATATTCATAATTACAATAGTGTAGCTTTATCACCCCCTTGGTGTTTTGCACCCGGGGTGGACCGCCCCCATCCCCCCCCCCTTACGCCGCCACTGTGCAAATGGAATAAAAAATTATATGCAAGTATATACATAATTCAATATGCACTTCAATGCATATATGACCAACTATTTATCTATTATATAGCTCTATATAGCTTATATCTTCTCACCTGTCTAACTAAAAGGTATTGGATGGATCATCATCAAACATAATGATGATATTATGTTTGATCCAGTTTGAGCCATCTCAGGATGCCTAGTCACACTGCATTCTATACTAAATATAGTAATGGTTTAATCCAAGGCTATAAACATATTCCCATATGTCTCCACCTACTTGTCACATGGTAATTAATGGTAAAGAACCTTTCCATTGGCTCCACTAAACATATGTCTTAAATTTCATGTGTCTTATGTGCTTCAATAGTCCTCGATCCTGGAGCTTATTGCTGCCTGAAAATTTTCTTGTACTAAATTTATATAATATAAATCCTAGACCGAGAAACTTTTATGCAACAATTTCAATTTTTTGTTGGATCATAATACAGTGCAGTAAGTGGAGAACATCATACCATTTGTTATGATTACGAGTGCATCATATTCAAATCACTCGTTGACTTATTAATTTTGTAATTCCATTTCAGAGAGGTTATATTTATGATCAACCCCAGACATATAAACAACAGCCGTATGATTACAAGGAACAGGAAGATTACAGTCGGGCTAGCAATTTTTCTCATATGTATGACGAATCACCGAACACGTCTTATTCGCACAATTTCGGCAACCAGCTCGGCAAAAAACGCCAAGTTGAATCGCCGTGGGATAATGGCACGCCACCCAAACGCTTCTCAGGCCCGAAAGGGAAATTTGCGAAGAAGCCGTTTGGCGATCGGTCGGGGAGATCTCTGGATCGTACACCTGAACCCATGGGTCGACGACCCCAACTTAGCGGAAGGCCTTCTCATTCTCCAAACACTCCGCAATCGCTCATGAGTTTGAAGCCGAAGCCTCCTACCGGTCATAGAAGACCACCACCAGTGCAACATAATTTCAAACCGAGTAGAGTGACCAAACCTAAACCGGTCGCTGCAACTAATCTTAATTCCTATCCTGTCGTTGAACGCAAGAGATTGATCGCCGAAGCTTCAAACTTGGTGTCTGATGCCGGTGACAATCGTATCTTGTCGATCGACAGAGTGCCGACACAACAAATGACTGGTCGACTGGAGTTGGCTTTAGGCAGCATACTGAAAGACCTCAAGCAAGCGTACAGCACGGTCAAACCTCACGAAATGAGCTTCCAATCGGTGTATCTGCAGCGAGTGATGAAACAATTTATTCGCGAGCGAATAAGGGGCGTTATGTTGGGCCAAGTCGTCGGCAACGTTGCGGATATTCTCATGAAATACCGTAAAGTATATCCGATGAATACCGATATAGACATATTAAATGCGGCCTTGGACGCTCAGGAAGTGATAGACAAAAAAAAGTTTGGTATAAAACTTGTCGAAGCAGGTATTAAGTTTACTTAGTTATTCTGAAATAATCTCAAGCAAATGTAAATGTATAAGTTTTAGCTTTTGCAGGAGATTTTTATTAAAGTCGGTTATTATTATTCATTAATAGAGTTATTGGTGACTCTTTTCGGAGTATTTCCAAACATCTATTCTGTTAATAATTACCGACATTTCTACTTTATAATGAAAAAATACAAGGAATTATGTTTATTCCGTTCGTAATTATGAATAAACTAAATTGAATTGAATTAGAACAAACAAAAAATGGAATGCTTACTACTCATATCTGCATTTTCCTCAATACAATGACATGTCATACGTAACTAATGTCACAGTAGGCTTCAATAAAAAGGATACAATAAAACAAAAAAATAATATTGGCGTTATTATAACCATTAAATATTACAATAAATATTATATTAAATTTATGGTTACAATTTCAGATGACCCAGAAGAATATTTTTCCGTTAACATGCAAAAACTTATTGAAGTGACATTAAATGAAATGTTTTCCAAAGTAAGTAAACCATTGACTACGAATTTATTCCACAAATTGTATGCAGAAAATTTTGTAACACTTAAATTTTTTTAGTTGCATGAGTTATATGAAAATTCTGGCCATGAAGAATCCAAGGATGATGTTTCTCCTGAAGAAGCTAATAAAGCAAATAATACCAGTACAGGTGATGAAACTACTTCAGAACTTGATGCTAGTAAACCTGATGAAGGTAATCCAGACAATGATGCTAGTAAACATGATGAAGGTAATCCAGACAATGATGCTAGTAAACCTGATGAAGGTAATCCAGACAATGATGCTAGTAAAGCTATTGAAACCACTTCAGAAGTTGATGCTTCTAAAGCTGATGGGATTAGTACAGATAATGATACGAATAAGGTTGACGAAGATACGACTAAGGTTGACGAAAACTCAATAGAAAATGATTCCAGCAAACTTGCTGAAACCACAATGGAAACTGATACCAGCAAAACTGATGGTACCATTACAGATACTGATGGTAAAGATACTAGTAAAGTCATTGATGACAGTATTCTTGATGAAGCTGTTAAAGTAGATAATTCTGATGCTGCTAAACCTACTGATGAAGCGCAGGAAAACATTAACGATGATAAAATATTTAAAGTGTTTAAACCAAATTCACCTCAAAGTAGACAATGTGAGCAATTTATCGCAAGCGCAATTAAACGCAGAATTCCGAAGCTATTACGTAAACAAATACCGGTAAGTAATTTTAAAAGTATCAGTCAGAAGGTTGACAAGCTGGCAGGCGGTCCACCTGATGGTAAGTGGTTGCATGACAGACATAAACACTCTGCATAATTTTGTTTTTGCAAGCAAACTGAAATTGGATTTGTTTTTGTAATCAAGAATCGCTTCGCGAGATTTTCAACTTGATCGTGCCGTGGTTTCCTCTCGATGTTTTCTTCACCTCAGGCTTATTTTAGGATTTTAATCCACTAACTTAGTCATGGCATTTCAATCTAAGTTAATCTTGATCCTAGTAATTTGTTGTTTTGTTGTAAAATATGCTGAATGGGGGTAGCGCAAAACCGGCTATCGTGGAGATCCTTGGGGCGGCCTTTGTCCAGTAGTGGACGTCTTTCGGCTGACATGATGATGATGTAATTTTATTTTTCAGTATATTATCAAACTTCTAAATCTGAATCAAATGTATAAAACTGCCTCTGAAGCAATAATCAAGAGATCGGTTGCAAAGGCTAGATCCCATGTCGAGAAACGAGATGTTGGTCAAAAGGGTAATGCAAACACATCTCATGGTGAAGATGGCGACGATTCCATGAACATTACAACTGAGGGAGAAGTTAAAAAAACACCTCTTGGTCCTTCACGCTATTTTGTCAAGGTATTATTTTATTGTATTATTCTCATATTTTTATTAATTTCACACTTTTAATAGTTACAAAACTGTTTTGTGAAGCTGCAAAGTTATAACAATCAAGTATACATATTTATTTATTTTATCTCGTGTGTATTTATCTCTTGTGGATTAAATTTTATTATTAGATAAGGTTATGCCTTTAAGTTTAGTTGTATAAGGGTCGTTATCGTAAAACATTTTTTTCATATTTGTGGCTATTACAGATAATTGCTCGCCCGTCGTTACCTAAACGGAAGGTCATGCAAGCTTTCCTAAACGATTTCAACCCTAGAACCATTAAGAAGCATAAGAATATGCACAGCCTTTTATTTGTCGGTTTCACAAATCAAGAAGACTTTGAAAAGATATTAGCTGCTACTGGGACAGTAATTGGTAAGTTGTCATATTTTAATGATTATGAATTAATTACAATTGAGTACCTCCTTTTCCATATCTTTAAATCTATCTTTTAATTTCAGGACGTACAACACTTGAAATCAAAATCAGCGAGAAGGCAAGTGATAAACGCCAAAGTATCGAGGGACAAGATAAAGTTGAACCTACAGACGAAAAAACAAGTGCAGACACAAGTGATAATTTGATAGGTGCCGATCTGGACGACAAAATCGATGATTTGCTCTCTTCTATCAGGAAAGCTGAAGAAGAAACTAGCGTTACTATTACCGAGCCAGCTGAAGTTGTCAATGTCAAAATAGACGCAGTATCCCAAAATGAGAAAACTACTGAACCTGCTAAAGAAAATGATGTAGTTGAAGTTATAGAAGAACTAAAAGAAACATCTCAAAACACTGAAGTAACCACTGATACAGAGAAAGCAAGTGAATCAGTGGAAGAAACTAACAATACTGATAAAGAATTGAAAACTATTGATGAAAGTGCTGAAGCTGGTGACAGAGTTGAAGCTCTAAAGAATGAAGTAAAGGAATCTGGGAGAGCTACTCCTACCCGGACTTCGTCACGTTTGGCCAATGCCACACCTGGTACTATTAGAACAAGGCGTGCTAGTAGGTTGGCACAAAACAACCCGTAATTAACTATTACTAAGAAAGCTATTTTTGCTGTCCATTGACAAAATACTGAAGAGAAAATGTCTTCAATTTTAGGATTATTAAGAAGTTATGCACGTTCAAAATTCTGGGACAAATAATATAAAGGAGATGGATAAATTACGATAGTTCTTTTATGAATAGTTTTGGGGGCATGGTAATTTTCTACATCAAGTAAATGGTTAAATTTAACATAAATACGACATTCAGCTTAGTAAGCTTTTGACTCAGGTTTAAGCTTTGGGTAACTTTTACTGTCTGTAGTTTATTAATTAGTGTATATTAATTTAGTTCAAAACTGAAGAATAATTTTAATTAAGTTTATTTTAATTTTAATATTGTAAGATATACAAATCGTGACACATAGTCCCGATTAAATTGTCTACTTAAATATCGATTTATTATTAAAATATAAATGAAGATACCTATATTGTTTACAAAAATATAACCTAATTTTATAGAAGGAAATGGTGACTGACCGATCTATCAACGATTGGGCTCAAATAAGCTATTATGACGTAGGCATCTGCTAAGAAAGAAGGAGTAAAATAGGAGATTGCGGGTATACTATAAAGTGACAAACAAGCATATGGCCCTCATCTGACGGTAAGCATATAGACACCTTGCTACACCAGCAGGAGTATCATTTGTGGCTTGCTGCAAATTTTTTTACCTTGAAAAACCCTATGCTGTTCTCCCTTAAAAAAAACAGGACTATATGCAATTATATTCCTGCATTTCCTTCGAAACCCAGTTGATCAGATGCCTCAAAACTTATTTTTAATGAATCTAAGAAACATTCTATAACACTGCTAAAGTAGTTCGTAAGGCGTAATTACATTGCAGTAGTTAGGCAGACATGTGAAAGTGTTTGGAATTGTAAAGTTGTGTCTCATTATAAGGAAAGATCTAAGTACGGTCGGCCAAGAAGGTGGTGGTGTGCCAGTTTTGATTTAGTTTTCTAGTCATCGAAAATTACAAGGTTCAAACTAAGAACAGCTGCCACAACGTAACAAACATTAAACAAGTAAGATGGCAATAGAAGTTGTCAGATTGATCTGCAAGCGAAACTAATCATTATCACCTATGAATTTGCAACCGACATTCAACCTTAGGGTGGTACACCACTTTCTTTGCCGACCGTACCTATTTCGTACTTTTGAATTAGGAATGAAAAAACTCCTGTAAAAAGTACTAATTGTCGCTTACGAAGTTTTTCCTGAAAGGCTCTATATAATGATAAGGATATACTGATACGTACCATAAGCTGATTTATGTAATACTCGTAAGTTATCGTATCGGTCACCGGATCCAATGCAGTTTGCATCATCTCATCAAATTCCTCCTGCGAAAAGTCCACTATAGGGTAGTGTCACATTTAATTGTTTGCTTTTTTTTACTATGTTTATGCCTGTGTTTGACCACAATCTCACCGTGGTCAGTGATGATGTGGCCGATGATGGTAAGCACACAAAACCTAGAAAGGTACTTCTTAAATTAAAAAAGCGCATGATAATTTATTATTAATAGCAAAGGATATAGAGTTGAGCCTTGAGGCACTCCCATTATTACCTTACTAATAAGTATGAGCAACATTATTAAAGGCCTTAGATAAATCTACTGATTTGTTTTTTTTTAGACTGCTTTACCTACCTGTGTGAAAGGTTCTCCCTCTTCGAGCATCAGCTGAGTAAACCTTTCCTTGGTCAGGTATCCACGCCCATCCTTATCGAAGTAACGGAACGCCGCCAATAGTACTTCTGCGCTCGCTGGATAAAATCTGAAAATAAAGTGGTAGGTAATGGTGCCGATTCTGTTGTTTACAAGACAAGTCACCTCTCTTTCATTTTAACCTTATTGAAAAAAGATAGAACATTTTTAATGCTGTCAGTTTAATCCATACCGTCGTAATGTACGGGTAAATAGTCGTGACCAATAAAGATCGCGCTTAAATTCACGTTAAAATGTGTGATCGGATTAAACTGAGAGGACTAAATTATCTTGCATCCCTTTCTTATATTTACTATTAGAAAGAGATATAGTGAGATTAAATTTATTTTAGTTCGTAAACAACAGAATCGCCACCAATGAAAGAGTTTTTTAGAGGATGGATATGATATTTGTCAGATAACTGGGTTAAAAATAATTAATTCTGTTGAGTCCGTCAGTTAGGTTATCAAAAAATATTGGATAGGTACGTGTTTTTTATTTTATATCAAATCAATAAAAAATTACAAAGATAGGGCGCATCTGTGGGGGCTTGTGACGTCATCTCTCTGTAAAAAGTGTACTAAGACTAATTTTTTAGTCCATCATCCCTAAGATTATATGACTTATGATTATATAATAGGTACAATTAAAAACCTGTGTTCTATCATAACTTTGCACATATACGGCAGGAAGTTGATGAGGGGCACATTTCCGGTTGCTTCCTTGTTCTCCGTAGCCAGGATTACTTCCTGGATCTCTGCTTCGGTTGGACAACATCCTGTGGATATTCATATATTATTGTACGTACCTACGTGAATACTTCTATGGCTAATTTTGGGTATCTGTCCCACCGCCGGCCATTAAGCGAGTAGAGCTAGTAACTAGAAATAAGTTGGCGTACAACGAGCAGCCAGTGTTTCGCCCACCATGCGCCAAGAGAGCATCGCCAAGCGATTTTTTCTTCGACGGCTGTGTCGCAACTAGTGAAGAGAGAGCTCACGCCGGCAATCAATCTAGTTAAACAATCCGATCGACAATTAAATGTGTATTTCTTTTACTGATACAAGACTTACGTAGGTTTCAAGAGAGAGAAAATAGCCAATAGCTAGTCGCTTCCTCGTCGACGGTGGGAGATGTGCCTTAGATTTAATTATTTTGCTGCGCCTGCGCTCAAATAACCACATAGATAGGTATTGCTCTACCTACCTACTAGCCGTTCGCTTCAAGTTGGCAAGAATTAAAATTCAAGTCAGTCCAGTAGTTTCGGAGTAAATTGGCTGACGGTTGTCTATTTTGAGGTACCTTTTTTTTCCTTTTGAGGTACAGAACCCTATTTTTTTTTGGGTTCCGTCAACGTTAACTTGGAAATGTGCGGCACATCAACGCCTCACATTGGTTTACTAAAATACTGATTCGAGTAGGTTAGATACGCAGTACGGAGTAAATAATGGAATCCTTCTGTGGTCCGTGGTACGCAGACTTCGGTGCCGGTACCATTGATCTAAGGTAGCTAGCTAAAGTACTCTTTGAGCTAAATTACTAACCCAAGGACCGTAGGATTGTTCCAATTTCTCTCACGTCAACTACTTGTTTACCAGAGTGATCAAATACTTCGAACGCCTCTATAATTTTCTTCTCCAAATCATTGTTAGGTTGGACTGAAATAGCGTAGATTTATTTATTAATGTCACACACAGTCTTTATTCTTTCTAAACAATGTTACTGTAGGCAAAGAATAAATAATATATAGGCTGTAGGTATTTTTTGTCCTACTTTTAGGTTCTTCTTTGCGAGCCATTTTAGCATTAGATTAGGTACTGAGATTCTGAAATAATATCAAAAAATCGTACATAAATTATATATTGTGATCAAACAAACATTTTCAACAAATTACATGTGTGAAGGATATCCTATTCTCTTTGGATATCCTAGCAACCACGGAACCACAAACTAAGTGGAGATACTACGTATCACGGAACACTTTTACTCCTTAGCAACCATATACGTAATCTCTTTGCTAGATGCTAGCAAAAAAGGGGCATTTTTTTTTTAAATTCGCGCCATTTAAAGCGTAATGTAATGTGACGTGTGTGTGTGTGTACGTCTTAAGGTAAAACCTTCGGTTGGAGCGCGAAATTCAAATTTTATCACGTTTTATGCAAATTGCAGCTCAGTTATAGCCTACTCTATAGGTCGTAAGTTATCAACATGTTATTTGCGAGAAGTATCGTAGTTAGTATACTTACTGATTAAAAAAAAAGAAACATCAACATATTCCTCCAAATATTAGTAACATTTTAATGAAATAGTCGTATATGTCAGTAATACATAACCTTGGAGGAGTATATGTTGATGATTTCATAATGAATATGCGCTCCAACCGACGCCTCACATACTAAACGTAGTGGTTATAAGCTCTTTGGTACACGACACGTGTCTCGCTCGGACCACTGTGTTGCCATGCCAACTGCCATCTTAAGGGTATACCTTCGGTTGGAGCGCGAAATTCAAATTTTATCAAGTTTTTTGCTAATTGCAGCTCAGTTATAGGTCGTAAGTTATCAACATGATAATTGCGAGAAGAATGGTAGTATATTTACTCATTAATAACAAAAGAAATCATCAACATATTCCTCCAATATATATTACTGACATATACGACTATTTCATGAAAATGGTACTAATATACCTTGGAGGAATATGTTGATGATTTCTTTTGTTATTAATCAGTAAATATACTGCTGTTCTTCTCGCAAGTAACATGTTGATAACTTACGACCTAAAACTGTGCTGCAATTTACAAAAAACGTGATAAAATTTGAATTTCGCGCTCCAACCGAACGTTCCCCCTTAAGAAATGCGCTAAACCATTCGGCGAAAATCCCAAAGCACAGCCCAAAGAGAATAACTATTAGGGCTGGACTTTCAACATAAAAATGATTTTAATATTATCGATGAATTTTCTTTGTATTTATATCGATTAAAAAATAATCGAATATTATAAGAAAATAATCGATCTGAAATATGCACAGTTATAACTTCATTAATCAAGTAATCATCAGTCAGCAATAATATTGATAATATAAATTACATATTTAAAAAAATACTATATCCTTGAGGGTAAAGAAGGAGCGTTTAGAAAGTATTCGACTCCCGGTTTTTGTTATAATACTGTCAGCAATGCTGTCGGCTTTCAAGAATAATCTTTCCGAAGACGCTGAGGTAGCAAGCAAGCACAGTTAATTTTGAAGGCCATACTGAGACATACCAATCAGCTTATAATTATAAATAAATGTCAAAGAATCAACTACCAGTTGTTCAAGAACCATTTATTTATCGATATAATTGTAGTAAAACTATGAGGTAAACCGATCGCAGGTTTGAGCATCTTTAGTTTTTGTAGCAGTAAAAAATCGACAGAGAAAATAAAAATCGTTTTTATAAATCGATTATTTTTTTCACATCTCTATACTACGTTCCCCCCGTCCTTTTTTCCTTTGTTGCGCCGCCATCTTGATTTGGCTTGGCGCTTACTTGCTGCTAATTCTTCGCGAGTTATGTTTAATTTGAAGTTAATTGTGTTTATAATAGTGCGATAATTGAGATTAGTTTATTTGTGTATTGGACACACGGCAAACTTTCAACCATGGATCCCGCTAAGATGAAAGTGGTGGATCTAAGATCGGAGCTTGGCGCTCTTGGGTTGGACACCAAAGGGAACAAGCCGGCTTTGGTTGAAAGATTGAAGAAAGCGCTAGAAGCAAAAACGGGAAAAGGTAATACTACCTTCCGTTTAAAAACTATTCATTCTGCATATTAGACAAATATTTGTAATGCAAGTCGTATATTGATATTATTTTCCAAACCAACGCACGTGTATGATTATGTATGTTTGTACCTGCTATAGCGCCAAATTGTACAAAAAAGCGATCATGACGTCATATCTCTAATTACTGTAATGTAACGCTTGAGGACTGCGTGAATAAATACGATTGTACTGAATTCTCAGTTGCTGTGGTGAAAATGACACGGCAAAAATGTTACCTACTACATTCGACTACCTAAGTGGTTAGAACCACTATCGGTTTTGTTGTTTGATAAACTTAGGCTTGCATATTGTCATACAATTAACCTAAATTTCTATTAACAGAAATTGTTAATATTGAACAAATATTACTAACTGTTCATATAATTGAGACTTGTTATTATGAGAGACTACTATCCACAACTAGCTTCCACCCAGCAGTTTTACCCATGTCCCTGAGACGAAAAATCTTATGTTTCCCAGCTTCAATCAATAATTTATTGCATCTCATCTCATATTAGCAGATTAAGATTGCACATACATTATGTTTGTAATCTAACTCCTATCTGCACACAGATAGTACAAACATGAATGGTACAAATACTATGCGTTGTGGTCCCTCAGAAGTATAAAAAATACAAATACCATGTAAACGCAATCAATAGATAAATAAATATCCTGGGATATTCTTCACACATGATTATCTCATCCCTAATTAAGCAGTGCTTGTACTATGGAAACCAGATAACTGATATATTACTGTTTTTTTTGTTGTAAATTAGTACATACTTAATACATAGAAATGTTTATCCTGGATGGAAAACGAACTCACCACCTATGGTGTGATAGGTGGTGTCTTAACCAAGTGTTCCTACTGGCCTGGCATGATACTGCCATTTATGTCACAAACTTCTCATCAATACCTGTAGGGTATATCAGGACCTGTACATGCAGGGACTGACAGCATAAAGAGTAGGAAGTAGTTTATCGCAAAATATTTTATTTTTGCACTTAATTATCAAAGGAAGATCTACAGCTAATTTAATAAACTAGAATTATACATAGAAAACAGAAAGACAGACAGAAACAGATCCTCACAGATAGATAACATAATAGTAATAAGTGTGAGTGAACTAACTCGTAAGGCAACTACTTATTAGGTATGCAGTATTAAATAGAAATAATTATACTTTTGACAAGATAGAGTGAGAGTTTGAGTAATTGGGTTAGTACAGTCTATGGTTAGTGCTTACTTAACCTTTTCACTATCCGTCGGACCGATCGGTCACCGTTTCAATTTTTCACGAAAGGCTTTTATTTACAGCAAGTAGGTTTTGTTACATTTATTTTTCAGTCAATAAAGATGAGAATCGTCTACTACTTTTCACGATTTTCACTCTTTCTATTTTCCATTTATTCTGACAGCGACACTCAAAAGGTTAAAGAAATTAAGGTTTAGCTGCCATTAACTTCAGTTTTTACACTTGGAACATTTATATGAAACTCCCTGAGCAAGGTCTACTTGCACTTGTTATTTTTTTTATTATTAGTTAATGCCATAAAAATCCTGGTATGTAAGAAAAAGTATCTAGAAGTTCTTCTAGGAATGAAATCTACTGCAATCTTGTCCTGAATTTCACAACCATGCTGCTTTTTATCCTTGGAATGAATATTGTATCACAAAACAATAATTACAATCAAATAGGTACATGTTGTGATAGGTGGTTACTGTTATTGTTATAATAATTTTATGTCCATACAACATGTAGTAAATCATGGGTTCTATTATATCAAGGTTTTGAAGCTATTCAATAGAGCAAATACAACAAGTATTTTTTACAAATTGTTATTGTATTGTCAACACTTTAGTGTGTGTGATACAAGAGAGATCTATATAATTGCATATTATAAAGGATTTTTATTTGTAGTTCATATTCATTCCTTATAGAATTTGGAGTCACATTTTAAAATAACTGGACTCGAGTTTTTTATGGCTTTTATTATAATGTCTGTTACCTATTTTAAATTTCAACTTTGATAGGTCTCGTTAAACTAGATTTTTTAATCCTACTATTAGTAGGACATTCAATTTCATGCCTTCCACATCAAGCTATTCTCCTTAGCTTCATAAATAGTTGTGAAGCTAATAAAACTTTTCAATTGACAGTATTAGCTGATACAACAATATTGGACACCTCGAGTGAGGAAGTGGACGAGCCGATGACACCGCGTCGGCCGGGCCCTGCGGCTAGGACCACACGGCGCTCATCCTCATCACGGATCGCTGCCACACCAGCTAAGGTCAGTCATTATCAGTATAGGCTAAGCATATTTTATTAACAGATTCCACTTCCAAAAAACGTAAAGAAGAAAAAATATTAGATGAACCCTATGGCTATGCTATCGCGTATATTTTATTGATAACACTGGTCAACACTAGTTTTGGTGCCAAGAAACTTTATTTTTTTATTAACTTAGGACCGTATTCTGATTACATTCTGATTGAAAATTTTGAGATTCTACGTGTAGTTTTCTAGATATTGACTTGTTTAGAAAAAACAAAGTTACAAAGAAAAACAGCATTTATTAAGTTATTATGTACATAAAAACGATCTTTTTCGCGACTTTCGTGAATGAGGTGCAATGGGACAATCACGTTGCATACCCCAGCAGTGGTCAGCCATCATATGCCGATCCCATCGACCTTGGTACCTCAACTCCATCGTTTTTAGGTCCTGGTGAAACCGCTCCCCTTGTTCTTCGCTATAGGATCCAAGATTCTCTGGAAATTGATCAAGGTGACTGTGGAGGCAGTGCACTTTGATGGACATATTACATCCTAAGTTTTTGAAACTTTGTAGCATGTCATTTGTGAGTAGTTATTTGACTTTTGATTTCCGAGAGTCATTAGTTACATCAAAAATCGAAGTCCACGCAGCTTGTTCCAAATTATTCATTGATCTTAAGAAATCAGTATCTTTTATTTAATGTTCTTATCAGTGGGCCATCGAAAATCCCTGCTTTTATCTTCTCTAAGCTAAGACCAGGAATTTTTCTAGGTATATAAGAAAAACATTGTCCATTTTTATCTAGCGCTTTAACAAATTGTTTCATTAGGCCTAGTTTTATGTGCAAGGGGGACAATGTTGGAACAGGTACTTCCTCTGAATGTGGCAAAGGTTTTCGAGCCGATTCTAAGTCTGGGTAAATCATTTTTTTAACGTTAACACCACGCAAATTAACACAGTCATCGAAGTGATTTTTTTATTCATTCCATTGCATAGGCACTCCGAATCTCATATGGCTTCTTTGACCTTTAACCCACTGTCTCAAATGTTCACAGCACACTTTACAAACAATTTGAGGTATCCACGGCTTGTATTCATCCACAATTTTTAACTTAAAGTAAGAAAAATAAGTACTTTTTATAAAATCTGTTACAGGTTTTCTATATTTTTTAACTGTGTATTCACCACTAATGTAACAAAACACATTTGGTTCATTGAGACAACTTCTTAGCGATGAAGACATGATGATAAAATGAATTTATTTATAAAAATGTACCGATGAGTTAGCAAATCGAGCGCACGAAACTACTGATTACAACCAATATTCAAAACTGTGGGTAAATCGAAAACTACACGTTGGAAAAATAAAAAAAAAAACATTTTGTGTTACCAATGGACACTTACTAAAAAACCATTAAAACCATCGCTGCACCAAATTTTATTTTTTAATTTGTTGACCAGTGTAATCGTAACATTATTGAAAATCAACCAATGAGGGCTCACCACACCCACTAAATAGTCTTCGTCGTAGCTCGTCATTGGATGAAATAACTATGTTCATTCTCATGTTCATCTCTCAAATATAGCTATTGGAACATAATGGTAATTGACGACAGATTTTCAACTTGAAGGTGGTAGCCAGCCAGGCGAGTACTATAAAGTACCCTACTACTTTGCTATGGTTGCATCCATGCTCTCCTTCACTGAAAGCTCAAGCTCATTCTATGATTCGAACCCTCGACCTTTGTCACGGCATATGACGTCACTACTACTGAGCTTTCATCGCCTTAAAGTTTTTACAGTCCAACTAGAGTCATCATCATTATGCTTGTGGCATTCAGTTAGCATTTCATTTCAATAAAGACTCAACAATATATAAATGTAATCTTAATTTGTTACCAGCTGGCAAAAGAAGACCCACCTGAACCCATTGAAGAAGAGGTAAAGGCTGAAGAACCTGTTATAGTAAAACCTGTTGAGGAACCGGCTGACAAACCTATTGATAAACCTGTTGAGATACCAGATGAGCCTGAGAAGGAAAAAAAGTCTCCAGAGAAAAAGTCGGCCGGCGACGAGTTGTACTGTATTGATGATGAGTAAGTAAGATATTTTTTATTTAGGGTCGGTTGCATAAAGCGTGGTCATATACTATGTTAGATTACGGCCATAGTGAACTTTAACTGTTGAAAAGCAAACTGGGTTGCTCAATCACTTTAAAATAAACGTAACAATAACTGACCGCGGAGATCGGTCATTGTCAAAGTTAACCCTACAGTCAAAGCATGGTATTGTTATAGTAATGTTAAAGTTAACGTTGACTATAACTTTAACTAAAGGTACGAGCACTCTTTTAGCATTAAGATTTTCAAAACTTATTTTTTATTAAACCTAATTTGTTTAATAGGAGCCGATCACCAATACTCGTAAAAGACGACGCTGACGACGAACCAGGTAACTTACATAATTATCATGTTCCATATTTTTATTACATAGGTATATAACATACGTGTATTAACAGGATTTATTTGTATTTTAGAACCAATGGAGACTCAAGAAGCTATATCGAATGAGAGCAAAGAGGAGGAAAACAAGGAGAAAACAGATGAGAATAAAGAGGAAGAAAAATTGGATCAGGACGATAGGACTGATGAAGATAAAGACAATAATGAGAAGAAAATTAAGAGAGAGGTAAGCATTGAAAATGTACATGGTTCCAAGTTTCCACACAACATCATTTTCTTCTCAAAGATTATGATAATTGCTATAAACTCAGTTTTTTACATACAAAATATTATTAGTCTCCTTTATAGTGTGTACTGAGGTGGGGGGAGGGGTGTACCGATACCGTAACGGCGTAACCAATCGCAGCGCCAAAGCGGCTTGACAAAAAAAATTTCATAACCTGACTTAACTACAACAAAGTCAAAACCGGCCTATCTCTTGTTTCCTATAGTCAACAGAACTTGCAAAAGTTATTTTTGCATTTTGTTTTTTTTTCTCTGCTAATAATACAAAAGTAGCCTATCTCAAGCTTAGGTCACATTTGCGCTGACTGCCTAAATTATGAGTATTTATTTATACATTATTTGGTCACTAAATATTCATTTTACTTATGACTTACCAACCTTCGTGATGAGCTCTCGTGACCTTATTCCCGCGTAGGAGAACAGCGGTATTCTGTAAGGAGTACTTCCCCAGGCGAGCAGCTTATCGAGCGAAAATCGTCTCTCAGTTTTAGAATGTATTACATATAGGCGTGTATAATAAGCGTGTTGTGTTGTAGCGTAAATACTCTCTGACGGAGGAGGAGGAGTGGGAGGAGTTGAAGGAGCGCATCGTGGCGCGGGACCTGGAGCGCCGCGAGCGCGAGCGGCTGCAGGCCGAGGAGGACGCCAGGCGGGAGGAGGAACTCACCAAGGTGAACATATCCACATCACTATCACACAATGGTTGGCTAAGCATCCAAACCAGTCGAATTAATCAAATGGAAGTTTTCTGCATGAGATTAGAACATTAGAGCACAGAATGGAAAACTGATCTACTAATCCTAAATGCGAAAGTTTGTGAGGATGTATGGAAGTTTGTTACTCGTTCACATTAAACTACTGAATGGATTTGGATGAAACATGGCACATAGATATATACCCGGATATACCATGTAGGCTACTTTTTATCCCGGGAAAACAAAAGATCCCTCGAGAATGCGGGTGAAACTGCGTGGCGGAAGCTATTCATTATCTCCCTGCCCTGTTCCCAATTTGGGGTTGGAGCAATACTTTTCTTCCATTCAACCCTTCTATCTGTCATATCAGCATTCACTGATATTCATTCTTACTTATATCAACTTTCACACAATCCATCCATCTTCCATCTCTTTAATAATAGTAATAATAAAAATATCTAGTATTATGGCTTACTTAAAAAAATTATGCCAACTAAGCATGAGTTAAATTTTGGAGTTGCTGTTGATTTATTAATATTTTTTCAATTTCACTCAGGACCCAGTCAAGTTTCAACGCCTGAAGCGCAAGAAGGAGAAGAAATCTCGCTGGAGTAACTTCTATAGGACGGTCGAGGTCACCAATGAAGTGCTAACGCCGCCGTCCGAGGTAAATACACTCGCATTAATCTTGGATATGAGACTCAATTCATGATAACCAACTTCAAAAAAAAAGGAGACTCAATAGGGTACTTGACAGACTTATGAAATCAGCAACTTTTTAATAAATGTCAAAACGATGGTTTATATGGAAATTTGTATGAAATATTACACTATGACGTCATAGTTTCACAGCATCAAATGATGTACTCTTTGTGGTTCTTCTGGTAATTAAAAATCATAAAATGCATTAAATGTACAACATATTTGATGTTTCCACGTGTTTTTAAATGTTTTATGGATTGGTTAGTGTTTGGTAATTTATTTTTGACACTGTCAACTACCCTATTCGGTTGTATCTTTTTTTATGCTTATTCACGCATACCTTTTTTGTTTATGAAACAAATTTTAATAATTATTTTTGCTTTGGGTTCAGTATAGCTCCAAGGTGGTCCACCTTATCTCTTTTAAAAGTTGAATATATATTCAGCAACATAATATGGAAAGTAGGTAATTTCTATTTGAATGATATTTTATGAGAAAGAGTAAATAATTTTTTACACTTACTCCTGGGATATAATACTAATTAATATGATTTTTTGTAACAGATTGACATCCTCGGTGATAAAGGAAAGAAGGATGCAAGTGAAACAAAGATTGCTGAACCTGAACTTGATGACAGCAAAGTTACTCTCTCGTGGTGTGAGTTTTATTCCATCTTGTATTCGTTTTGCTATTTATTTGTTACATTTGATAGCTGTATTTATGCATCAACGAGTTTGTGAAGCTACGGCTGCTTATGGTTGTAACTCATCATGATAAGCTTGGTACAATTTGTTGCATGATGTAGCCATGTACACATTTCAGGTAATGATTAACTAGTAAAAATTAAGAAAAAATAATATTTCAATTAAATTCCACTCACATATTTACACATACATATGCATAAATTATATAAACCCTGAATACTGAATTCATTAAAAAATATTATGATATCGAAAATGATCATTTCTTATTTTTACTATTTATATTAGTTAAAAATGAGCTATTTTCGATACACAAAGTTTTTGGTCGATGACGGACGGCCTTATTTGCGTATTTTATAACCGCCTTAAAAAAAAGGAGGGGGTATCATGTTCGACTATGTATTTAACAAACTTCTTTTATCATGTATGTTCACTAATAAATGATTGATTATATCTGTATAAACAGACGACAGCGACCTGAACCAATACTTGGAGGTTCCGGAACTGAACAGCGTGGTGCCGCTCAGCGACGGCGCCTTCTCGTACGCGTGGGCCGGCGCGCGCGCCACCCACGGCCTCACCACCGGGAGACTCTGCTACGAGGTACCTTACCATACAATACAATACAATACAATGCAATACTATACCCACACTATACTACACCACACCTATATCCTACTTATATTATAAATGTGAAAGTTTGTGAGTATAGATGTATGGATGGATGTTTGTTACTCTTTCACGCAAAAACTACTGAACGGATCAGACTGATATTTGGCATACAAATAGCTACTATGACGTAGGTATTCGTATAAAAAAGGATTTTTGAAAATGTATTCGCTAAAAAAGAATTTTAGAAAATTCAATCCTTAGGTAAAAAAGGATAAGAGACCACGTGGTGAAAACCGAGTTACAACATATTTATCTTCAATTAAATACATGTGAATGTTAATAAGGTCTATAATTTTATCAAATTGCAGGTTCGTGTAGGTTCAGTGATGACCACCACGGAACTGGCTGATAAGGAGACTGTCGCTTCAGGACTCAGAATCGGCTGGTCTACCGACGATTCCTCTCTCCACTTGGGTAAGCAATAAAAACTGAATTTTCAACATCGGAATTTGAATTCAATCAAGACAAATGCAAGTATGTACATACTAAGAAAGGACTTTTCAAAACTTATCTCCTGAGAGAGTAACGTAGGGGATCTCGGGGAAAGATCAAATTCAAAACTAATTTGTTCAGTTTAGGCCCTGTTAAGGTGAAACGTTCGGTTGGAGCGCGAAATTCAAATTTTATCACGTTTTTTGCAAATTTTTGCATTTTCATGAAATAGTCGTATATGTCAGTAATATACCTTGGAGGAATATGTTGATGATTTCTTTTGTTATTGATCAGTGAACACCATTCTTCTCGCAAATAACATGTTGATAACTTACGACCTATAACTGAGCTGCAATTAGCAAAAAACTTGATAAAATTTGAATTTCGCGCTCCAACCGAAGGTATACCCTTAAGGCACTTATGGGCGTCGAATTGCTTATACCACCGGTTCGTAATACTTTTAGGCCCGACACCCACATGTAAGTGGCGGCTCGTTTTTTTCATACAAACAGGGTACAAGAGGCGCACAAGCGGGGCGCTTTTGTACGGATAAACGCAGCCACCTCGACTTAATGTGGGCGACGGGCCTTAAACTGATAAGACTCCCGCAAGAAATTCAGCAAGGCTTCTTTCTTTTGTGGAGCTAGCATAAGTATACAGTACCTGGTTGACCGAACTTTGATCGTTTTTGTTTTAAAACGACGTTTTCTAAAAATGAAACCCGAAACCCCCTGCAAATTTCAAGAAAATCGTTGGAGATTCAGATTATATATATACAAGAATTGCTCGTTTAAAGGCATTAGATAGATAGATGTGGCCTCATTTAAGTTGGTAAATGGTTACAAATGTTTGCAGGCGAGGGCGAACTAAGCTGGGGCTACGAGAGCACCGGCCGCATCGTCAACAACTCCGAGTTCAAGGAGTACGGGAAACAACTCAACGAGAAGGACGTTGTTGGCGCCTACTTGGTAGGTTACCTGAACACACAGGCAGATATATAAAACTAAGTTTATACCACTGTTCGATGATGGATGACATTCTGCACTGTTTAAATATTTCAAGAGATTATTTATTTTCCACTGCTGTGGAATGAGATAGGGCTGAAAAATTTATGAAAAGTAAATTTATTTATTTTGATGGCAGTTTTATCCTATAAACTAAATTAAAAGTTAAAGCCTTTTATTCAATTTAGGCCCTAGGAGGGTACTTGTTGAGGCTGAAGGTACTGAAGTTAATAGTTTACTTGTAGGCCACCATATTCATCATATTCTCCAAGGGTCATCCATTGCTCTTATCTACAACTTGTCGGTACTTATACCGAGAGAAGAAAAATCTATGACCTATGCCTATTGAATAACCCACAATTTTGCATGGCACACCCCATTATTACATTCTGCCATGGTTCGGATTCAAAAGCATTGTCAGACTCAGAGTCATTGCTGAAGCGCGAAATGCGAGTGGAATAGTTTTTGTTTGTTTGGACTTGTAACTAGATGAGATATAAGTCCGCTAGGTTCTAGCGGGTTAACTCTACAGATCGTCGAGTCTACCCAGTAATACACAAATTTATTTCTGTATCTCTTGGCAGGACCTGCAATCGAACCCGTGTAAGATATCATATACGCTGAATGGTGTGGAGCTGGGCGCTGCGTTTGAATTCGATCCCTCCGTGCTGGGAGGCAAGCCGCTGTTCCCTCACGTGCTCACCAAGAATACGTGCTATAGAGTCAACATGGGCTATGACAGGTGAGTCCTTTGACATTTGCATGGAAAAATCATATTGTGAAGACATTTTTGCAGAGTCGGCAAGCGAATGATACCCTTAACTACTCTATTTAGTTATAATAGTACTAGGTAGGTAGAGTGCCATACATGTACATATGATGCAATAATTTATTGAGTTCTAGCTGTTCCCCGCGGCTTCACTTGCGTTCCCGGGATAAAAAGTAGCCTATAACCTTCGGGGATAATGTAATGGAAATTGTAGTAGTGAAATAATTTTTCTAATCGGACCAGTAACTCCGGAGATTAGCGCGTTCAAACAATTGCAATGATTTAAGACTCTTCTTCATATCTCTCTGGCTACTGTCACCCGCACGGAGATATAACGTAAATAGTGTAATTTTACAGTTTGTTTATTATTTCTTTTTTGCTATGTCATGTGAATAAAATTAAGTTTGTAAAGAATCAGAATCGCCAATGTCTCAAGGTATCACAATAGTCTATGAAAAAGTAGTGTAATTTTGTTATTGTGTGAGAATAGTGAAAACCAGTTCGTGTCATTGTGATACTAATTTTCAATATGTGTGTAGTGAACATTCTGGTTGAGTGGTTTGTTACATAGAACCCACTGAACCAACTGCGGGTACCGAGTTCGATTCCCACCTGCGAAGTATTTCAATATCATAATTCATTTTCGTTTCTGTTGTGATTAAACTTCGCAGGTAGAATAAATATTTCGTATTTACTCTCGTACACTCTGAAGTGTAGGAGGTCGCAAGCGGAATTACATATTTTTGTTCTAAGAAACATGGATATTTATAATCCAGGGGTTAATGGAGTCATAGTAAAAGAAATATATATCTATACTAATATTATAAAAAGCTAATTTTAAAAAACAAAGTATCTTTGGGGTTACTGGTCTGCTTCTAAAAATTCGTTCACTAGATTTCTATTAAAATCTCGAAGTATTTTTTCTCATGTCAATATTTTTTATCCCAGATACAATATGCTGACAAGAACGAAGATTGTTCGCAAACGCCTCGAGATCCCAATAGAGCAGGTACTAGAAGAGAAAAGGGCGCTCGAGGCCGAAATCCAGCGGCAGAAGGAAGAGGCCGCTAGGAAAGAAAAGGAAAGGAAGGAAAGAGATAGAAAGGAGCGGGAAGAGCGGCAGAGGAAGAAAAGAGAGGTAATTTGCAAGCTAGCGTATTTCAAATATTTACATTGTATCGTAAAATGTTTCTTGATATTGAAATTACTAATTGTAAAAAATTTATTATTCAGGAGCGTGAGAGAGTCGAACGCGAAAGGAAAGAAAAAGAAGCACAAGAAAAGAAGGATAAGGGCGAAGAAGTAGATGAGAATGAGTCCATGGAAACAGATAAAGAAAAGGAGAGTGAAACCGAAAAAGAGAAAGAACCTGAAAAAGAAGATACACCCGCTGCTGAGGGAGAGAAAGAGGAGCAGGATGAACCTAAGGTTAGTCACGCATAACCAATGACGTATATTATACATACAGAGGTACAGTATGACACAACTTAGATGTAGCATCGGCAAATCGTTTTCGTACTCTTAACTTCCGATTTATACAACTAATAAAAATCATTCACTATCGCGCCATTCAACGTTCAACAAGATCATTTTCGCCGATCATTTTTTAACTCATGAGTAATGTTGTAGACCCACTGTTTTCGGGAACGATCGATTTTACGAATTTTGCCGATCTATGTTGTGTCACACTATATCAATCTGTCTATACATATAAATAGAAATCAATTTACGAATGTATGTAAGCGCATCATTATTTAAATTTCTCCATACATAAAGTACCAACTTTAATTATTACATTAAATTAATGATTAAAACCCACAGGAGAATGGTGAAAAATCTGAAGAGGTGCAACCCCAACCGTCAGTGGATGTGAAGATCGAGCCCATGGACACGGAACAGGCTGAGGCGCCCAAGGAAGACGCCAGCCAAGACAAGGAAAAAGATATTAAAGAGGAACCAGGTATTTTGACGTGTACTTTTGTATCACATGAATTCAAAATTTCAAACATGTGTTACAGAAAATTAGATTTATTTGTAACTAGATTTCCACACCGCGGTTTCATCCGCAATCCCCTATTTTACCCTATTAGGGGTTGAATTTTTCAAAATCCTTTTTTAGCGTTATAACTACATTGATAGATCAATCAGTCAATCAAAATCTCATTTATTAAGTTTAGGCCCTAATAAGGCACTTACGAATGTCCTAACCTTTTGCAGCAATAAACTGACATTTTAAAAAGACATTATATAAATTTGTTGTAATACTCGTTTCAGAAGGCGAAATTCCCGAAGTGACAGAAGAGCAAGTAATGACGGGACATGTCCTCGACAAGAGGATCAAATTTGTTATTAGGTATGTCATTGTATGTAGATTGTTCATTCAGAGGTGTTTAGTAAATAATGTTTGTGGACTACTGGATGCGGGTAGTGCAAGTCCGGCCATCGTGGAGATCTTTGGGGGAGGCCTTTGTCCAGCATTGGACGTCTTATTCTAATGTGGTAGGGGGGCGATGAAGCCTGCACTGACGTCCCGCTTGGGGTGTATTGTGCATTTCCCCCTGTCAGCTTTACCCAAGCCGTCCTATCTCCTTAAAGTAGCGGAGGTAGGCCTTGGGGTGCTGACAAATTTGCTTTGCTTTGACATTGGACGTTTTTCGGCTGACATGATGATGATGTTTGTGGTCAGGTACACGGCGGAGGAGGAGTTAGACGGCGCTGAAGCGTGTCTGGTGCCGGGGTACTTGTTCATGTCGCAAGGCAACCTCGTCGAGGGACCCAGGCGACCCGCTACACTTGCCGAGTGTGAGGTAATTAACACATTTCTCATTACAAGCTTTAAATAAAAGCCGTGTATGTTTAGGTCGAATCTTGCAAGTCTATTTTAATCCACTTCCTGGTGTACAATTGAATTATATATCCAGATGACAATACAATAATAGGTCCTTAAAAAAAACTTTAACTTATTTATACATACTAGTCACTTGCTATCCCCCGTGGAATAAGAGTTCCCAGGATTCTTGCATGCCAAATTTCATTGTGATCAGTTTATGGGTAAAAATAATGCCCTATGTGCATTCTTAGATATTGAGGGAGCCTTTGACAATACCCCTATTAGCAGTCTGGTAGGGGGACTGGAACATAAAAATGTGGACCCCACGACTGTTAGGTGGGTTAAAGCAATGCTCTCCAATAGAACTAATAGCGTATCACTACACGGTACCACCCTTGAAGTATCTGTAGTGAGAGGCTGTCCACAAGGAGGAGTGTTGTCTCCCCTGCTTTGGACACTGACTATTGACCAACTCCTATATAAGATGGCAGGGCTACGTATAGATGTGCAAGGCTACGCCGATGACCTTGTAATCACTGTCCGTGGTTTCTGCCAAAGTACTATTTCGTACCTTATGCAAAGAGGACTCAATACTGTAAGTAGGTGGTGCAAAGAAAACGACCTATCGGTTAATCCCGACAAGACGGTTCTGGTACCATTTACTCGAAAACGGTCCATAGAGAAACTAGTTAGGCCGACACTTATTGGCAAAAGTGTACATTTCTCCAAGGAAGTAAAGTATCTGGGAGTAACCATCGACCAGAAGCTGACTTGGAACAGCCATATCACTAACATAAGTCATAAGGCGAAAATCGCATTAGGAATTTGTAGTAGAATGGCTAGTCAACGTTGGGGCCTCAGGCCTCATGTTATACTATGGCTATACTCCACCATTGTGAGGCCGTTGATAACATACGCCTCTGTGGTATGGAGTAAAAAAGTCAATCAAAAAACAACAACTGCCTTATTAGGTGGCATTCAAAGAACCGCCTGTATTATGGCAACTGGAGCCATGTCAACCTCACCTGGAGCGGCCCTTGATGCTATGTTAGATCTAACGCCCCTGCATCTACATGTAGAGAAGGTGGCGAGGACGACAATGCACAGAATATACGCACAGGGGAGAATGAAGTGGCTCTCCCAGGCACTAAACTCTTTACAGGATTCAGTACTGGAAATTCCTATTTTGAACATGGTATCAGACTCGATGGTCCCTCAGAATACTTTTTGTAAATATTACGAAGTCGAAATTCCCACCCGTGACGATTGGCTAGACGACAAGGTCACGTGGGTGGGAGGTAGCCTCAAGTGGTATACCGACGGGTCCAAATCAGGATCTGATGTAGGCTGTGGAATTTATGGAGAGCGTCCAAGAATTAGCAAAATGCTGAATCTTGGAAAATACGCCTCTATATTCCAGGCAGAAGTACACGCCATACTTGAATGTGCGGACATTAACCTGCGGAAAGACTATGTCAACCATACGATATATATCCACTCGGATAGTCAGGCAGCTCTCTTAGCACTGGCCTCCGATACAATTAACTCAAAGTTGGTTAAAAACTGCATGGACCTACTCAATCACCTGGGCGAAAAGAACAGGGTCGTATTGCGGTGGGTTCCTGGTCACTCAGGAATCGTCGGAAATGAAAAAGCTGACGAACTAGCAAAAGCTGGAGCTAAGGGGACCCCCTATGGACCAGAGCCAATTTGTGGGGTTCCTAAAAGCCTCGCAAAACTAACTATGAGGAACCTGTATGTAAACTCATCGATTGATTTCTGGAATAAAGTTTCTGGAATGAACCACTCTAAGGCACTTATAAATGCCTTTAGTAAAAGGTCTACCTTAGAGGCACTATCCCTAAGTAAAACAAACTTACGCATACTTGTGAGGGCCCTAACGGGACACTGTGGATTGAACAAGCACCTGGTCACCATTGGCGTCCGTGACACAAAGGCGTGTAGATTCTGCTGTCAGGCGGATGAAACACCACTTCACCTTTTGTGTGAGTGCCACCCACTTATGCCTAAACGTTATACTCTCCTGGGAAAGCATCAGTTGCACCCAGATGAAGTAAAATTTATCACCGCTAAGAATATAGTACAGTTTATTATAGCTGTAGGTCTTGGCGGTGAAATTTAATTTATGTGGCGATCACAATAGATCTAATCAGGTCGCAGTGATACAAGCTCTGTAAAGACTTGAAACAGCCACAAAACCCAAATAATAATAAATAATAATAATGGGTAAAAAGGTTATAGATTACTCTGGCATTTATTCTTTTAGTATGGAGTTGCTATGCTCCACAGATTTACCAAAGGGTACCAACGGAACTAAGCCTCTGCTGTCCGGCTGTAATAGGTATACAGTTGCAATTTTTACAGAATATGTATATACTGTTGCTGATATATATAATAAAAAAAATAAAAATTAAAGGTGGTCCCCATAGAAAAATAAGTAGACCGTCGAAATTTTCACTTAATTTGCATTTCTGTTGCCGCTATAAAACAGAAAATAAAATAAATGTACGATGGTACGGAACCCTTTGTGTGCGAGTCCGAATCGCACTTGGCTGAATTTAATTTACTTTTAAATACTGACTGAGGATTCAGAAAATTATCTGGCTGCTACCAGACCATTACTGCTAGACTTCATCTTTGCCATACCAGCGATGGGACAGTTAATATTTTTTATGGTCCGAAAAAGTGTACAGATGTTTGTTCCTCGCTCTAATAGAGAGCAAAGAATATTAAACTATGACTATGTCAAGAAAACACACCCCCTGCGAATTTATCGTCGCACAACGTAACAGCATAACAGTACTCTTAATAGTACTGCATCGATAGACACCGTGTGCGTGTCATCACAGCGTAGGTAATTAAATAACGATTGCATGTCCTGTAATCTCGATGCTGTATTGTATCAGAGAGTGAACAGTGAAAGCAGATGGGAACTTACTGTGATGCAGGATTGCAGATACTGTTCAAAGCAGGCTCGATATTATCAAGTAGCTTGTAAGCTCTCCACTTGACATGGCTCATAAGTACAAAATCCAGAAATGTATGAACCTGTGCACCACATTTCCTTCACCGAAAAATTATGGTGTACATAGCTTTTGGCCTTTTATTGAAATGTATTTCTAAATCTGTTTAAAGTGTGACTGACTGATCTATCAATGCACAGCTCAAACCACTGGTCGGATCGGCCTGATATTTGGCATACAGATAGCTGTTATGACGTAGTGATCCGCTAAGGGTCAGTTTATACTAGCGCAGAGTCGAAGCGCATCGAAGCGTCTATCCAAAACTGAACATAACAAATTCAACCTTAACTCCACAGCGTAACGCTCACATTACTTCTGACATTTGAATTCGCGCGCATTCTTCGGAATTCGCGCGCCTGCGCGTGACCAACGCTGATTGGTGCGCGCGGATTCTCGCGTATCCGTGCGCCTACTAGCGAACCTACGCGTCATCAGTCGGAAATTGGACTGCGTTGGTGTTGAATGTGTTGATCACGATGGACTCGGACGCGCGTATTGTGCCGAATACGCGCGCATTCGTGCGGCTTCGCTTTAGTTATAAAGAATTTGACGCTTCGATGCGCTTCGACTCTGCGCTAGTATAAATTGACCCTAAGAAATAATTTTTAAAAAGTCAACCCAAGGGAGTAAAATTGGGAATTGCCGGTGAAATCGCGGAGAGGAAAGCTATTAAATAACTTTTTATAAGTATTTATTTCAAATGAATTAATCATCTACAAAAAATAAAAGATTTTTGTAATATTTTGGGGACTGTTCTCTTTAACCACTGTTCCCCAGGAAATGTTTGTGTGAGATATATTATTAGAAAACGCGATGATAGGTCAGTGGTAGTGATGTCGAATGCTTGACGAAAGTGGTGGGTTCGAATCCTACAATGAACATGAGTCTTCAAACAACTCAAAACTTATTCAGTTTACCACTGGTTTCACATACCCTTAAACTGTCAAGAAACTCAGCAAGGCTTCTTTCGTTGGTGAAGGAAAACATTTACGAAAGCTGGACTTCCAATATTTGTGTGATTAACTCCTTCATGGTGAGATAGTGGTCATACACCGGCTTATGTAGTAAAAATTAAGTTAGTAGGTATTTATAAAGGTGGCTAAATCCTACTTCCCACTAATATTATAAATATGAAAGTTTGTGAGTGTGTATGTTTGTTCTTCACGCTCAAACGACTGGATTAATTTTGATGAAATTTGGCATGGAGGTAGCTGACACCCTGGATTAACATTAGCCTATGTGAAACAGTGGGGCACATAACGTATGTAATCAAGTGGAGGTACTTAATAAATCTCATCTCCTCTGAAGGAGTGAGTTTCAAAATCTGTTGGGTTTCCATAATAGGTACAAATAAATTGCAAGTATAAGTCGTGTGGAACCCACAGACTCAACTTTCGAAAAAAATTGTATCACCAATATATTGACAGAGAATACATGATCATGGTTCAGGTAATCCTCATGGTGGGCATGCCAGGGTCGGGCAAGACGTACTGGGCGCGGCAGCACGCCGCCGCCGACCCCGCCCGCCGCTACAACATCATCTCCACCGGCTCGCTCTACGACAGAATGAAGGTATCTACATACACTACACAACGCATACACTATACATATACTACATACATATACTTGACACTGTGTTCGACACTTTGTATGACGAGTTTTGGTAAGGAATTGTCTTGTTTAAAAGAATAAACTGTATAGCCGATAACATGACTGAATCTATTTCAAGAAACCCCCGACACACTAGAAACCAGGTGATGATCTTCAAACGACTATGCGGATTTCCTTGAAACATACTAAGAACACTGTTGATTTAAGACACCTTTCAAACGAATAAAACGTAATAAAAATCAGTTCATATGTTCAGGAGTTATATTCGTTCATATGTTTAGGTACAAATACACGCAAAAAAAATATAACATCTCTTTTTCGTCGCGGGTTAAAAAGGCTGAAGCCAAATATTTTATTACCTAGGCTCGTAATTATAAAATAATTTTATTAGGATAATGACTGTTTCACACATCAATGCAGACGTAACTAGTGAAGTCAAATTAATAAAAAAATTACATTAGGTTCCTCTCATAACCTAGGCACACATTTTAAGCTGTAGATAAAACTAATTTATCTCGTTGCCACAGAATTGATTAGCTTTTGCTCGTAATTGCCGTATTCATAAACACTTTTTTAAATATCAGGCTTACGCAGACCAGGATTCGCCCATCGGGAAGGATAAATAAGTAATCTGCGCCCTAGGTATTTCAAGCGTCTATAGATTTGTTTGTCGACTTTGTAACTTTTTGACGTGTATTTTATTTTACAATAAGGTCGAGTTATTTTTATGTAGTCGGCAGAAATTTCTTCATGGAACACAGTCATACGAAGAGCCGACAATAACACGAACACTTTATTTTATTATTTCCATCACAATATTGGTTTTATTTTTATTATTTTTACTTAAAATGCAATGTTGGTTTGATCTAAGTAATGTCTTTGAGGTATTGCGATGTTAGTCAATATAATATGTAGAAGGTAAGGTGCATATAACATATGCACGCTCGCCAGTAGCGTAGAATTTAAGTTATTTTTAATTTTATAAGCACATTCCTATAGCTTGTAATGAAACGGTCTAAAAAAGGCAAAAGTGAAAGTTTTTATTTCAGACAAAATATTAAATAAAGATCAGGTAAGTAAAATTGGTAGTTTTTAGCGAAATAATTCATCCATTAATAAATTATGAGTAAGCAGAAGCAGTATCAGTAAGTACATAGTATAACTAGTGACCACCCAACACACAGTTCTTCAATAAAAGTAGTCTCAACGAGTCAGTGCACATAAATGTAAATATTCAAATGTAACAGGTAAGTGCATTGTTGGATACCGTCCAAAGGATGTCTGAGATTAATTAAAAAGCAAGGACAATCTAAAAACTACTATTAGTCTACTAGCCTTCGCACATCATTCATCATCAAGTATTTCATGTGCAATTATTTATATAGATTTATTGATAAATAATGTTTGTATGTTTGTGAAATGTCATTCATTAGCACTAAACCTCTCATAAATATTTTGTATGAATGTGTTTATTTCAGAGGTAAGTACAAGATTGGAAGATATTTGAAAGACGAAGGATGATATAATTAAGTTTTAACTAATATCGCAATAATTCAAAGCGTTTGTTGTAACATTCACTTATAAGTAGAATTTTGTACTGTTTTATGTTTTGTACACACACAAACACTTCACACAACTAATATACAATTGTTATTTCAGCACTTTGAAGGTTTGACAGAAAAAAAACGCCACAAGATCGCTACTATAAACAACATTGATACTAATGTTCGTCTGTATTTTCAACAGGGTGCAATATGATCAACATTTGTAAACAAAAAAAATATTTTCAAAAATCACGCCAATATTGACCTGTAGCGGTCAGGGCGATGAGTGAGTGAGTGTAGTTAAAGCAGTTGTAACTATGATACCAGTGGATCGACGAGTGAAGAGGACGAACGTACCGAGTCCGAGTCACCATGGAGCGTCCCTGGTATCAATAAACCTATTTCTCTTTAGCGAGTAAGCGTAGGCTGTAAGTCGGACCGCGGTGCGCCGGTAAGCGTTCACGTAACTGTATTGTATGAGTGTGTACGTCGATCCAGGTGGACTGTAAGCCCTTCCGCGCCAGCTACGAAGGCCGATGGGACGCGATGGTCACCAAGTGCGCTAAATGCGTGCTTAAATTGTTGGAAATCGCGAGGGGACGAAGGAGAAATTTTATCCTCGACCAGGTGAGAACCATTCCGATTAATTACGTGAAATATCTTAAATTGTGGCAGCGACACACTTAATTCAGGAACAATCGAGATCGACTCTTTTAAACTGGGAGTTTGGCGAAGTCCCACCGTTTCATTATCTGTCACCCACGTCGTACACTATGTCGACGGACCCCTTGTACCATACCTACCTACCTAATATGTGTATTGTAACTTTACTGCTTTATATAACGTGTCTATCTAGCTTCGTATCAATCAATCAACCTTGTATGTATCTACGCATCTCCGCATAAGGTACGTCCTATCTATTAAGTATATTAATTATGTTAAAGATAAAGTAAGCTCGCACCGCCCGCCTCCGCGATAAGCTAACCGTAACGTAACTCGAATCGTAGCGCGCACGTTTCTAGCGGACGCGACGCGAAGAGGTGAGTCCATATATACCGTAGAAGCGGAGGCGGCGCACGGTAACTTTGCCAAACGGCCTGTAAGCATCGACTAACCGCGCCCGGGATCTCTATTGAGCTTGTTCTAGGTGGTCACGCCAAAATGTACCAATACGCCAAAGCGGGACAACACCCGATATATCTATAACTAGAAATGTTTTGCTCCACATCACTATCGACGGGCCAACGAACGACGGAACGGAACGTAACGTGGTTTCGAATATCGCGTCGGTAAAAACAGACGAACGTATACCCGTCGGCCCAGAGGCGCAAACTGAGGGAATTCGAGGGCTACCGGCGAGTCGCCGTAGTCATCGTCACCGACGACGAAACTTACAAGGAGCGCCAGAAGCGCCGCGAGGAGGCCGACGGCAAGGAGGTGCCCGACGGGGCCGTCGCGGACATGAAAGGTTCGTACGGGCCACCATCCCCCCCCACACGGCACCGCCCACCCACCACGCTCCACGTCCCCGACGGACGCTTGCACTCCCCGACCGATAGTACACCACGCAACCGTATCACCTAAAACTTTATACATTCGAAAGGGGAGTGCAAACGACCCTCCGGGCTAAAGCTACCACGATCGAGGGTGGCACATCGTAAGCGTACGTTTTAATTGACAGCGAACTTCAGCCTGCCGGAGCGCGGCGCGTGGCTAGACGAGGTGATATACCCGGAGCTCGGCGAGGAGCAAGCGCGGCTGGTGGCGGACGCCTTCCACAAGGAGGCGCGGGCCGCCGGCGTGCGCGCTTCCCGCGACTCGGACCGCGACCGCGACCGTGACCGCTCCCGGGACAAGGATAAGCGGCACTCGCACGGGGACGGGCCGCCGCCCAAGCGCGCCCGGGACAACGCACGCCACGACCGGGACAAGGACGCCCGCCGGAACAGGGACTTCCCGAGGGATCGTGGTGAGTGTGCTCATGTCTACAGGAATACGTATCGTACACGAAAACGGCAAATAGCAAAAAGAAAATATGATAGTGGAAAAGTTAAAATGCGGACCCTGTTGCCAGATGAAATATCTTTTTCTACCATACCTCAAAAAGAAAAAAAACTGAATCCTTTCAGGATCACTCGTAGTTTATCTGTCCGTCCAAGTGTCGCAACCAATTTGCTCCGAAACTACTGGACGATTGAGTTGAAATTTGTTCCACATGTAAGTTGGTGACCCAAATGCGGATGTGTAACGTAAATAAATGAATTTTAAATGATTAGATCTCAAATATTATATAACAAAAAATACAGAAAATAATTCTTTACCTATAGATTACAGGTAAACCTATAAAAAGTCTATGATATTTAAAGTAACAACTAGCGCTTGTCCGATTTTTTTTTTTACATAGGCTTGTCACCAGTTTGAACAAAATTATACCTTAGTTGTGAGAAATTTAATACGGATTTTTGAGTGCTCAAATTGACAAATATTCACCATATACTCAAATATGTTGTTTTACCTGTTATATGTATGATATCCACAGAGGACCGATGGGGCGGCGGCGGAGGCGGAGGTGGTGGTGGAGGGCGATGGGGACCAGTGAGTCGTGGGGGCGGCGGCGGCGGGGGCGGCGGTGGAGGGGGCCGCTGGGGGGGCCGGGACCCGGGACGCGGGGGGCCGCCCGGACGGTTCGACCGACAGTGGGGCAACGGCCCACCAGGACCAGGCCGGTTAGTCATTTTTCTCTTACCATTGATAATGATCTGATACTTTACTGATCCTAAATCTTGAGGATCAACATAGAGATTTAGACTCACGATAGCTTTGTTTACAATTTTACTGTGGTAGATGATATGATCAAGGAAATTTTATCTATAAGGGGTGCAGCTTATCATCACAATGCGAGTAAAAGAGATAGTGAATATTCCAAAACATTCCAATGTAGTGGCGTCCGCCGTCAATACCACTTACTTAAGGTAAGATTTCCTCCAAAAGCGGTGCCATCATGTAGCGACCGCAATACAGCGATGAATGACGTCACTAGAACGTTGTCTATGTTAACCAAATGGCGCAGTTTCCTAGAGAACGGTAATTGACACCGTAACGTCAAAAAGCGGTGCCGCCAATTACCGTTAAACCTTACCTTTAAGATTAGCTCTATTGCCATTCTGATCGATTATTATTATATTCAATTTATGCTTTGTTTTCATATAACAAGATGCAGTTTTCATTTACTTTTGTTCCAAATGAGTCGTCTATTTAATACTATATAATTATTTTCCGAATCGGCGACAATACCAGGCGGCTCGGAATTATCTCTATAATAGCATCTCCATGTAATGAATTTGAATTCATGATATTGTGTCGACAGTGATTTCAGTCGCGAGCGCGACGGCTTCCGAGGAGGTCGCGGTGGTGGCGGCGGAGGCCCCGGCGGACCAGGGGGGCCCGGGGGCCGCGGTGGCGGCGGAGGCCCAGTGCGTGGACCTCCCGGAGGCCCCGACCACTCCCGCTTCAGTAGAGACAACAGGAACCGCGGACCTCCGATGCCCGGTGACAAGCGACCGCTGCCAGGTGGAGGTGAATGTCATTTTAATTTAATATCTGATAGATACAGTAGCTAGTCAACACATCTTGATGGTCGTAGTTATTGTTAAATGTTAGTATTTTTTAATAAGTTGTTTGTTGCCAAAGCAGTTGCCATTGGAAACATTTTAAATGATGTTACTATATAGCTTATGTTTGAAGGAATTCTTTAACTGATCTATGGTTAGTACTAGTCCGCCCTCCGCATTTCCAACAACGAAAAAATCCTCCTCCAATATCGTTGAACTAGTACAAATGCGTCGGAGGTAATTTTATACAGACGTGGAATTCCTCTTTTACATGATACATATAGGAGAGGCAAATATTTGATATATGAATTAGAGTGTGCTGTTTTATACGTGTATATAAATGTTTAGGTGGCGGCGGCGGTGGCGGTGCGGGGTCGTGGCAGCGAGGGGGCGCGGGGCCCGGGGGCGGCGCCGGTGGGGGCGCGGGGGCCGGGGGTGCGGGGCCCGGCGGGGCGGGGCCTGGAGCGATGCGCCCCGCCCAGCGAGCCGCCCCGCCCACGCCGGCGGGACAACGACCCGGACAGAAGGTACACAAACTACACTTACTATACCAACCATGTCGTCAGACCTCATCAGGTAGTGGGAAAAGTCGCCAGCCCGGGGCGAGCATTACTAAACGATCTGTGCCCCGGTATCGCTAGCGTCCATAGGTTACGGTGACCGCTTACCATCGGGCGGACCGTATGCTTGTTTGAAGAATTTGTTGTATAAATAATTAACTTTTAAAAAAGAGTAAATCCTCCTTCAAACACATTAATTAATATGGGACCATTTTAGAGCTATACTGAACTTTACGCTAAAATAATTATTAAAATCTGGTTCATAAGCAGAAAAGTTATGCGTGAAAAAAAACATAGAATCAAATTTGAGTACCTCCTTTTTTTAAGTTCGTTAAAAAACCACCATGAAACTCCAAAATGCCGGGTACAAGTCCTGTTATAGTGTAAGCGTGCTGCTTTTTGTTTTGCTTACAGTTTAAAACTGCACCCTTTCGTCATGTATAGTTTCAGTCAGTCATTAAAATCAATTTGTTATTTCAGGATGGACAAAACCAAAACCAGCAGAACCAACAAGGATGGAACCAGTGGGCCGGTGGTTGGGGCGGCTGGGGTAACTGGAATCAGAACCAAGGTAGAATTGAATACATTCTATAATTAATTAATGCTTATTTTCAAGATAGTAAGATAAAAAAAAATATATTACTGTCTTGTGGCTTGGTAGTGTTTGTCAATGGCAGTTTTAATTAGATACAAAAAGAACATCATTGCGTAAATTCCATTATAACTAATAATTATTATCAGTGCGAATGTTACGTTTTGTTTTTACCTTTTCACGTCACTACCGCTGAAACGATCGCGATGTTTGGCACTCAGATAGCCTATGATGTAGAGAAGTATATAAGCTATATTATTGTATAAAAATATGTTAATCTAGGTGGATCGAGGACCAGGGTCAGTGTTGTAGGGACCACTGCCGGATCAAGCGGCCCATTACCATTGACCATAAATATAATGCGAGACTTATCGTAAATACAAATCTCATATCTATTATAAGTCGACATTCCTAGGTGGTCTTGATTATGAAAACGTGCCTATAAAGAGAGCTAATAAAGAATGATGGTCCATTGTGAACAGGTTGGGGCAACTGGGGTAATAACTGGGGCAACTGGAACCAGGGCGCTGGTAACGCTGCGAATGCCGGGAACGCGTCGGGCGGGGCGGCTGGGGCAGGGGCTAGCGGAGGGGCCGCTGGAGGCGGAGGGGCCGCGGGAGGCGCGGGGGCCGGCGGGAAGGGGGCGCAGGCTCAGGCGCAGTGGCCCGCCAACTACACGCAGCAGTGGTACCAGTGGCAACAGTGGCAGCAGCAGCAACAGCAGCAGGGCTGGCCTGGGGTCAGTACACCATGATTACTGTTCTTTTTCTTAGTCATCACATGTTTCCTTATTCAAATTAAATTATCAATCCTTGATCAACTTATGACGTTAGATGGAGAGAGAGCTTCTTATGCATGCATTATGTTTTCTGTGTGCATAAAGTAGTGTTGGAAACGGCGACTTTGTATTGTGTATCAATATCACAGAAAACAATTCTCTATGTTGACAACTGACATGACAGCTTTCATGCATTATTTATTGTACTATTGGGAATTTAGAATCTTTTTGAAGCCTTTATTTGGTTACTTGAAAACTTATTTTGGGACCAACTCATAAATCACAAAACCCTGCACTTACATGTAGTATTTATTATGTTCCCGTTACATCTTTCCTCATTACTACAATCGATTATAATGTGTCAATGGTAATAAATAACGCTAACTTGTTTCATATTTTAGTACCAGCAAGCTAACCAACAAGGCAACACGGCAGATGCACAAGCATGGGCACAATATTATCAGGTGAGTAAAACATAATGCCCTTTTATCTAAACAAAAGAAACCACTTAGTTCATCTATGATTCAGTAAATGTAGATTGAGGTGAACCTTATTGCAATTCTCTTTGGTTACTGTCACCCGCACCAATCTACAACGTAAATAGTGTAGGTTACGAACCTTTCCAATACCCAACACTTCTATGGGTATCATACCATCGGCCCAACAGCAAGCAGACAATAAGCAAAAAATAACTTTTCTGCGACTGGTCTACCTAAATTCAAAAAATGGAATCAATGATCTATTTAGATCAGATATTTTTTTGTTTGAAAGCGCTAATCTCCTAAGTAACTGGTCCGACGAAAAGTTCTTTCACTGATAAGAAGCTACATTATTATAAGCCCCGGAGGTTATAGGCTACTTTTTATCCCGGGAATGTGGGTGAAACCGCGGGGAACAGCTTGTATTATATAAACAGATTTGTAGCTGGATACATAGATCACACATACACAATGAAAGTTAATAATTTATATTTTGTTTAGCAAAACTACGGCGGCGCCAACGCAGCCAACGCCGGCAACGCGGTTACAGGAGGCGACAAGAAGTGATCCACAGCGTCCAACCGCTCAGAACGTCGCTAATGATTCTGTGAACCGGTTACTACACTATTTCATACATTTAAGATTGCACGGGTTACATACAGCTCGTAGTTATTGATGCCACTAAAACGTGGGCTCTACAAGCGTCTTTTATGATGTAGAGTCGTTTTATCAATCAATAATAGGTACTGACACATTTTTTAAGTGTCATCAGTAGATAATGATCTGTACCACAGTTTTAATTGTATTCTTAATAGTATTGAGTGTTTTTCTTATATAATAGGACGATGTTGAATGAAATGTGTGCAATTTCTGACAAAATATATAAAAAACCAGCAAATGTTTCCTGTGCAATCATAAGTAAGTCATAAATTGTAAAAAGCACTTGAATTTTACATAGGGAATTATTTTAGTTAGACTGGGTTGTTCTCCGAGACGTATTTTTGTATTGAGATGATTAAATTATACGACGTGGCAGGTTTTCTTTATTATTGTAAGGAAGACTTCTTTCGATTCATAGTTCTGTACGCTATGTACCAAGTAGAAAGCGTTCGACATTATATTATTATTATATCAAAGATGAAATAGGTTTTAGGTATTTTAATATTCCCAAACTGAGTCAGGTCATAAAATCATTTCGAAACGTACTTTAATTTTTCCAATAAGTTAGGTTAAGATACTGATTAGTTGAACTAAATGTTTATAAATCGAGGGGTTATTCGTGTAAGTGTTTTTTTCTAATGACCTAAGTTACATAAGTAAATGCGTATGAATGTGCGAGTGAGAGGGACTACAAACGGTATTGGTGTACAAAAAACGCGAGTTCGAACGAATGTTATCCTGATAATGATTTAAATTGTAATAAAATGTATTCAATAAGGCATTCAGTATTTTATTCGATATCCTTTTGCAAACGTGTAACACTTCCTGGCGGAGCCACTATCACGGATTTGAATTCTAAAGGGCTACTTCAAAAAAAGATACACTCGATCATCGGGGAAAAAATAGTGATGCGACGGGTTCATACTAAATGTCGCATATACCTTAGTGACAAATTCTGGAAGCAAATAAATCTTCCCCAGGTGCTCTAGTTCTTGAGACCGCATTGCCTTTTGGTGGGACAGGCTGATCCTGATTATAACTTTTGAACCAGGGACCGACAAAATAGTGGCAGACTGATTTAGAATCTGTGATGATGGCCCTGCTATGAAGTGCCACACAAAATAAAACTCTAAAGGTGCCGCCCGCAAAGAATCCACAGACTGAAGTGTTCATTTGAAAATGTTGGGAGAAAATAATTAAGATTATGCAAACTTTTTACACAGTTTATTCGTTCAAAAATTATAACTATCGCCAAACCATTTTTTTTCTTTATGTTGACAATATAGTGAAAAAACCGTTAGTTAACACCACTCAATGAGCGAAAAACGTTCACAATATTCACAATGGACATGATTTCCAACTCAACTAATAGAATATACATTAGTCGTATGTAACAGTGTTTATATTATTTATCGCCTACACATTAGTTCGATACCACTTTTAGTTACCACATCATAATAAAAATAGAGATTTATCCCACACTTGACTACAAAAACCTTCAACTCGTATTAAGATTATAACATTTAAACAATCGATTCCACTGCATGTTAAGGTGCAGTACACAAACATAGAAAAGAAATATGACTTAAAATTAAAGTGATGCCTATTCTGTTGTTTACAAACATAACTAATATTAGTCACGTCACCTCTCTTTCATGTCAACCATATTGAAAAAAAGATAGAACATTTTTAATGCTGTGTTCAGACTGATCTGACAGTACTAAAACATATTTCTTCATCCCTTTCTTATATTTTTGTTAGAAAGAGATATAGTGAGATTTTCGTTTAGTTTGTAATCAACAGAATCCAGACCATTATGTACCTACCGTTACACAAAAATCATTACATCTAAAGTAAATAAATGCAAACACTAATTATAAAACTAATTTAAAATTCGACTTTGGTAAAACTAACTGCGCATGAGTCAGCAAGTGACAGCGCATTACAATTTTTAAATGTTTGACAAGTTTATTAAAACAAAGAGACTTAATTAAATTGCGTTGAGAACTCGATCAAATAATAGGAATGCTTTGAAGGGAAGAAAGCTATGTGATAAAATTATAATAAATTATTGTCATGTTAGAGCAAGAGAGTAATTAAGCGATTTTTCAACATAGCAGTTTGATGTTAATATTTAGTTTAGAAGAAACATAAAAGCAGTTTACAATAGCAGCTGTATTTATTCATCTTAAATTCAGAAATTTTACTATTTTATGGCACCAAAATAAATGGGGCACTCAGAAATAGTTTTGGATAAACTATAAAACGTTTAATTTAAAAATAAAAATGATTTATACATCTTACTCAAGTGCCCAATGAAATTAATTTCCAATTACAATGCTTAAACGACCACATAATATATTAAATACAAAAGAATAATTAAGAAGTAGGTAAGTACGGTGGATTTGTCTTTGGTTTTGAAATTGACCTAATAAAGGTTTTAATGAAAAATGTTTCCGAATTGTACGTCTACCGTGGAACAGTGGAAATGATAAGAAATAAGTCAATTTCGAGAGATTAGAGTGAGTTCTAGTCGAGCGAAGGAGAAAGGAGCGTGTCGAGACGACATTTCAGGTTTCCTGTACTTTCAAGTTCAATTTAACAATTACGAGTGAAACCGAGGGGCGGAAGCACATATTGTAGTCGTTTTGACACTAAATCTTTTATCATTTCAGCAAACTTAATTTAAAATAATAATATATGTAGTTTTGTTTACAATACATAATTCTACCTAAAAACAGTAATATTTTAGTAATTCTAATCAATAGTTTAACTCCTCGTTTGCATATTTATTTATACTTCCAAATCTACAATACCGTTATATTTGTGTAATGTTGTGCGCGATGACGAGACAGCCAAGATACTATTTAAATTTACAGATTTCCGAATCTTTGAATGAAAGGATAAGTACAGAAAAAAATGTACATAATTATTTATTTTGTCCTGTATGATTGATCGACCCGTCTTTGCTGTCTCATTTCCATATTATACTTTGTTACGTCGTAATAAAACTCATTTTAATACATCACACCCTTACTACCTTATTACTTGAAACGGTTTAGAGCAAGTCTAGTAAAATCCAAGATATATATCCGTCACTTTCTTACTTCATTTAATAGAAAGAGGCGGGGATGATTTAAAACCAATGTTTTACAAGGCTTACATTAAACAAAGACAAAGTTCGCTTGGCCTTAAAGTAGGAGATGGCTTGAAAAATCAAAAGAATCTTTCGGGAGTAAATTATCAGTTCACCAGCACAACATTACGTCATCATAATAATACCCTAAACATGTAAAAATGTCATAACTTGAAACACTGAGGTGAAGAGTGGCACATTATCGTGGGTACTTCATTAACTTTCGTCATTATTATAATTATGCATTTCAAATAGAGAACATTGTTAAACACACGTCGCTAGTGGGCGCTAACTAGGGCGCTAGTATCAACTTTGGTAATATTTAAATTGTGTGCAAAGCGGTGGTTAAAAGTTAGATCATACATTGGCTTAAAAATAATAAAAATATTGTAACTATTTTGTGACATTTGAATCTTCTCTACAAAGTAAGACTTATCGACACAATGTTTCAGTGACCATAGAATTATGTAATAGGTGCATGAATCCCTTTTTAACTGTTAATTCATTGTCTCACTTGAACTTGTGCAAATATTACAGATTAAGGTGGAGGCGTCGGTTGGAGCGCGAAATTCAAATTTGATCACATTTTCTGCAAATTGCAGCTCAGTTATAGGTCGTAAGTTATCAACATGTTTTTTGCGAGAATGGTAGTATATTAACTGATTAATAACAAAAGAAAACATCATCATATTCCTCCAAGGTATATTACTGACATATACGGCTATTTCATGAAAATGTTACTAACCGAACTCCAACAGAAGGTTCACCCTTAAATACGAATGACGACGCATTCGCTCGTCTCACTTAGTCTAGTTGGTTATCTATGTAGATTTTCTTCGCAATTCTTTAGTAGGTGTATAAAGGCCACACTATGTTCATACTAGAGCTTGGACTAATGTCTATAGTACAAGAGTGTCGCGTATTCATCTGAATCTACATATACTAATTCGTATGTAGATTAAGCAGATAAACTTTATTGCAAAGGGATAAGGCTTATTTTAATATATATCTGGTTACTGTCACCTACACCAAGGTTCAATGTAAATAGTGTAGTCGCAACAAACAGTATGTTTTTTATTTGAAATGCATATTGTTGGCGCATTGTCAAGATTAGTATCAGAAAATATAAAAACTAAGCATGATTTTATCAGTGCACTTCTACAAACACCCAAATTATGATATCTCAACGAATTCAAACTAAATAATTTATCATAGGTACTTATAACTAGAATTTTATCGACAATTCCGACATGATACCAATGGCACTTACTTTAAGAAATGTAGTCAGTTTTGAAACGGAGTTCTTATTGGTATATAGGGGAGATATCCCATTCTATCTGATCGACTTAGAGGCGGCTTCAAACTAAATGTAAAAATGGTCGCGCATACTTGAGCATTCTTCCATTAATAAGTGAAATATGATTATTACTTCAAAGTGGAAAAACCACGAGTAATATTACTAGACGCAATTCATTTCTCGAATTTACAGCAGAGCTTATTTAAGGTTAATATTTTTTGGTGAAAATGTAACTCATTTTAATTAATCTATTTAATTAGCATTTCCGAATTTGACAAATTGCATATAATCATTATAGGAATAAAGCAATCATTTATACATATTTTGAGTCTTCAAGTTCAAGACCATCATCATCAGCTGAAGAGCATCAGCAAAAAAAAACTCACGGTTTATAATGTGCGATTACTGACGTATCTGTTTTAGTTTGGTAGGTACTTGTATACCTACTATTACTTCTTATTAGTATTCTAAAAATACAGTACATATTACTGTTACAATAATTTTATTATAATACAACACGTTTAAAGAATAAATATATCAAACAACTCGTGCATTTTGAGATTATTATATAGAAAAATCAACCCTTGGGAATTCAATGTATTTTTTTAATTATTTTTATATTTAATTGAACTTAAATACTTATAGAATATGATAGTACTTATATAAAGAATGTTTAGAAGTTTTGTAAATGCCATTGTGAAATTTACAGTGTAAATTAATAAAGAACCAATAAATTAACAATATAAAGTTTTTATGTTTGCTTCACTAAGTTTGATTTTACATCGTTAACAACTCAAAATGCACAGAAGCGTATTCGACATTACCTAATAAGAAAACCACAACGGACGGACTACATATTCTATGTATAACAATATAATGAATAACACATGCACATGTCAATTTTTAAATTATTGGGTCGGAACTTATGGCAAAAGAAGATAAAAACTAAAAGGTGATATGTCGCGATATAATAATGATTAACAATATGATTTAATAGCTGCGTTTAGTAAATGAGAAGTTTGACTTGACCGCTGTAGCTATGCCGCTTCCCCCCCCCCCCCCCCCACCTCGCCTCAAGTACATAAAGCACGGCAGCTACTGCGGTTAAACTAAGAATATACATAGGTACATACACAGTGTTCCAAAAACCTACCATAATTTTATTTACAGGATACAATCAGATGCCCCAAGGTAGCCCACGAAATTCAAATTTTATTACGTCATTTTGCAAATTACATAATAGATCGTATGTTTGTCAACATGTGATTCGCGACAGGAATGGTAGTATATTTACTGATTAATAACTATAAAAATCATATATTTCTCCAAGTTATATTTGAAGGAAATGTCACGTTTTCATGAAATAGTCATATTTCCTCAGGAACTCGGAAATAATGTAGCTTCCTATTAGATTTTCTACTTTAAAACTCATGTTATAGAAATATATAAATTATGGTAGATTTTTGAAACATCTCAGTAATTAAATCCATCAGTGCACTTCAAATATGCCTAAATTACATTTGAACAATAAATATTTACCATGTCTAGCGTATAATGAACAAATAAGTTATAAAAAGCTGCAGAATTACTAGCGCCACAACTACGAGCGTCGCTTTTTGGTACTACAACATTTATTTCCCATTTCATTTGAATATTTAAACTACATAGTCATACATATTTTGTGGCAAATAGTATACACGTACGAAATACCTCTTTATCTAAATAAGTATCTGGAAGATTTAAATTTAAAATGTATTCAATATGTACTCGTCTTCCATTCACTCCTTTACTCGTAAATTATCGTTCGCATGTGTGAGTAAGGGCTGAAACTGCGTTAAGCGGGGGCCGCGACGGAGCACTTTTGTATAGACCCGCGCGGGCGACCGCGTAACGCAGCGCACAGCCTAAAATCAGTAGGTCACTCGCATATGCAGGCACTAGTGACACTAAACCCTATTGGTACTGTTATCTCGTTAGGGAATGTATACCGATCGTCATACTATATGTGTGCGCGAGGCTAGTATTTTCAAGAAGACTTTCACTATGGTTCATTTTCGTATGAGGATTTTTCAGATTCAAGAATCGATTTTACAAGTTTTTAAAAACATCGACTGTACTAGCTCTAATTCACGCTTTGTACTGATTTGAAACGAACATTTATTGTATCTGTATATATATTCCCATTTATTGTTAAAGAGAGAGAGATAGAGGGTATTGATATTATTAATAAATTTTAGTTCAGATAATTTAATTAATTTTAATTAGACAAAGAGGTATATAATAATTAGAATGGGCCGGGATCACGCTGACATTTACCAACAGTCGATTATATTTCATTGTTTATTTTATTATTTATTTCTTTTTAATATTAACGCATCTTCAAAGAAACATGATCGCAATATATAGAAGTATATTATTATACATTATTTTATTGTAGAAATAGCACTATACTTAATGTTCATGTATTATTTTACCATTACTTTTTATTGAAAACAAAATGTCTATAATTAATAAGCCATAATGAAATATCACAATCGTGTTTCTTCAACATTGTATAACTTTGCTTACTTGAGAGAGTGCTATACGTAAGCTCTCTATATATGATATTTATGTAAAAATGGCGGCCGCGTGACCCCGCCTATATTTCGCTTATCAAATAGTTACAACAATCGACAATGCGCCAAACCATGTATTATCTAACATTAGATCTAGTTTTTAGTTCGCACAACATTTCTGTCTCCTTTTCTGCGCCTACGCAGTGCCTCGTCTGTCAGAAAAAGATAGATAAATATTAAGCTGGTTTCAAAAAATTGTTGGTCTTATAATGAAGTGCTCGTTATTTTTTGTTAACAGCTTAACCATAGTCATATTTCAGCTATATTATTTTAAATGCGTCAGTCTAATATTCTGAAAGACTTGCCCCCTCTTTCCGCCAATATAGTAATATATGCCAGTACTTTTAAAAGTATCGCTCTGTTTATCAACCAATAGCCTTACCGCCCATACCATACTTGCAATGAGTTCATTTAATAAAGACACTTTTGAATTTGAATTTGCCCGATGCGTGGGCGCAAAGCCTTCTACATCCTAACAATAAATTTTTATAATATTATATAAAAATATAACTGTATATTAATTATACAGTGTCCGGTCATGAATCGATATTTTAGATACTTATATTTCAACACTTTTAATGTTACCTTTACTATGGGACCAAACTTGAAATCGCGAAAAAAAATTCAAAAGATTCATACATTTCGACCGAACAAGATATATTTTTGGTATGAAAAGTTTGTTTTTTTTTCGAGTTTTCAGTGTTGGTCCTAATAAAAGTCCCATAAAATGTGTTCAAATATAAGTACCTAAAATATCGCTAGTTCATGACCGGACACACTATGTATATTAGTTTAACTCACGTTGCTATTGCGGCGTATGCGGCGTATTTGGCGTGTGTGGCGAGGAGGACCGCGAGTGTGCCGCCAGCGAGTGCTGCAGCGCCGCCGGGGTCAGCCACTCCCTGCCATCATACCACACCATACCATACCATACCATGCCATACATACACGACATTACTTATAAAAAGTAATTACATTATCTGTGTTGCATAGACTATCATAAATTATTATTAAGTTTTCATTCGGTAAACATAATTAATCGTCATTTATAAACTTCATTCGTAATAATATTCTTGGTAATTATAAAAAATAATAAAATTCAAAATTAAACACTGCACATTCACTTGTATACTTAGAAAATACAACATTCTTCCCACACGTAGTATATTTGCGGGTTTCTTTATATGTATGTATATGGAAGAACAGTGTGGTCTTTTTCATTGCAAAAGGCATCTTGGCCGGGTCATTGAGCCTGGGGACCGCGGTTTAACTGTAGATGTTAAAATCTTGTATTGAAAAAAAAAACATTAGCGGGATGAAGAATAATGAATTTATCACTTTGACATTTACCCTCCCCTCCTCCCATGCTGAGGCAGAAGGACGTCTAACTCCGAAAGTGATAAGAGTAGATGGTTTTCTATAAGTGTATACTTAGAAGGAGAACCAGATTGAATAGGCATTTTCTGGGCAAGCGTGCTACATCCTCGGCCTTGTCATAACTCCTCCTTGGGATCAGACGACGGTCAAACGTAAGCCCATTTCCGAACGGATAAAATAACTGAGTCAAGGCTGCGATGGTATGGTCACATTGTAGGAGACCAGATGATCATGTCGTGAAGAAATGTCTTTCCATAGTTTCGTATAACAGGAGGGGAGGGGGGAGACCATAAGCCACATGGCTTTCAAATGGCCTGAAGGAGGAAGACGCCCATCTACGACAAGAATGGCGCCAAGTGATTCAGAAACTCGACCCGAGGATGAAGATGAAGAAGTATACTTAAGAAGAGAATAGAATGTTATTAGAGAGATACGTACTTGGGTAAACACCGCTGCAGGAAGGGCACACAGGAACTCACGTACGCGAGCCGATTCACCCACGATGGGATGTCGTGCTCGCACAGCGCCTGGAACATAAATAGAGCTGCAAACTCTCCTTCTTTTCCAGGAGATTCCATAATTTTTGGATATGCCCCTTTCCATGAAAATCTCCTGGATTATATTATTATTCATAGGCTTTTGGAACGAATTCATTGGTTGCCAATTTATGAACAGCACATATGAATAAAATATGTACTAAAGTATCGACAGACAATGCAATTCAAGGCATAAACTTATTACCTTACTAACTAGGTACTTGATTGCGAGTGACTAATGTTAAAATAAGTACCTACGAATAATTCTAAAGAAGGCAAAATGTCCTTTTTTTGTAATTCCCCTTTTTTTCCCGTCACCTGGATTTCTGGCACAAATATACTTTTTTTGGCAAGTTGGGGTTTGCACCACTGTATTAGTACATCTTATTTTACACGACTGCCCAAATGAGAGCAATGTTTACAGGGTACATGTACGTATGTGAGTTAATTTATTCCACCATCACTTTTAAATGCCTGAACAGATATGAATCCATGGGATATTGTTAATAGTGTATGAAACTGGCTATAACAGGGAATATGCAAGTATTTTTTGCTTGAAAAGCTCATATATAGAAACAAAAGAAAAAACCATCAAAGATTTATCTCTATCTCTTTCTAGTAAAACAGAATTTAGCATGGAGTTTATATCGCCGTCGTAATGTATGACGTCACATACTATGTCCGATCTCGCTGTCTAATGAGTAGTTTAAAATTATATCTTCCGTGTTTCTTGGCCCGATTTTAATTTCACTTTTTGACATCTTTTTTTACGGTATTTTCATATTTTGTTAAGAGATGCGATTAAACATATTCTAAAACTATTAAAATAAAATGCATAACCCTCTTGCACGTTTAGTACCTATATATCTACAATTTGCAGAAAACGCTAGAAAAAACCTAATAACTTTAATGAGTGGACGTTTAACATTATTTAATGAAGAAAAATGATTATAGTAGAGCGTGGGACATGCACGTTTTCAAACAATCGATCATTGTTTTATACCATGCAAGTATAGTTAATAATAGTTACGTAATACTGACACCCATATCTGATTGCAATAAGGTTCAATTTCTAATAACTGTCAATCGATATCATATTAAACTGGGAAGAGTAACTCTTAGATTAAAGCAACATGGAACATACGTATAGTACGTTTTAGTTTCGCGTATTTTGTGGGCATAATATGAATGAACAGTACAATACGACCTCAGATAGTGCAAACGAGAGAGCAATATTAAATTGTGTTCAATGCACATAATTTCAATATGAATCATATGTAGATGGTAAAATTTATAATACTCTTTCGTTTTCTTTCTATATTTTATTTTCTTCAAAAGTTTTGTCAAAATGTACAGATTATTTTACATAATTGATTAATGTTTTTTTTAATAATATTTATTCTTTATATTATATTCTTTTTTTATCTATATAGTTTTATCATATCATATGATATGAGAAAAAATACTAGAAATACTCCATTATGATTCATATATGCATTAGCAATCTGCTATCGTGAAGCAAATGTATAGATGTTACCGGAAAATTGTATACAATTCCTGTGTATTTCCCCTAGGAAATTATAACAATAATGATACTTGGAAATATATAGAAACTATTGAAAAAAATAGGTTGGAGTTATTTTTTTTATTTTGCATAGAATAGCAAGTATTCGCACAAAAGTACCTTTCACTTACAACCCCCCAAATACCGCTATCCTTACAAATATACCGAATGTAGTACTCCGATAGATATTTAGGAAATGTATGGATTTCCTAGGAAATGTATGGATTTCCTAGGAAATGTATACAATGACAGATTAGATACTTTTCCGTTAACATAGATAATAAATCATATACTGGGATATTCTTTCTTCTTTTTACCAGTTATCCTCAAACTAATATTGTCCTAAGAATATATATTATATGTATTTGTATTTTTTTTAAATATATACTTTTATAGTTTAATAACAGCCAGATGTATCACTAACTAAGCTACTTACCAAACAAAATGCAGACGTGAAATGATTACAATTGTTATTCATAAGGTGGTATCTGAAATTAGAAACATTATATTTTAGTTTGGGACTCAAACATAAAATATTTTTTCAAAAAATATGTTTAGTTAAATAAAAACTAAAAAATATTTAGCTATAAGTAACCAGTTTTGATGCATGCTGTGGATATTTTAGAAAGCTGTTATGTTTTGTAATGTTGAACAACTTTTACGATAAGAGGTATCGAATAGTAAATTTATGAACTATGAATTTAACTTAAAGATTTTATTCTTTATTAGCCCTACTAGAAGTCGCCCCAGCTTTGCACGGCTTTTCTCGGCTTTCCATACTATAATATGCATGTACCTATAAAACTTCCTCTTGAACACTTTATCTATTGCTGAAAACAGCATTAAAATCCGTTGAGTAGTTTAAAAGATCTAAGCGAACAGACAGCGGAAGCGATTTCATTTTATTATACTATTTAAATATAATATTTTTCTTTATACATTTTGATAGAGCAAGGATGATGTTTTGTATTAGAGTTCAATTTTATGTTGTGGTTACTAAAAATAGTAGACAAAAGTATAACCTGTCACCGCGGAACTGCTTGCCTAGTTCGGCGACCAGCCGCCGCACCTCCTCTTCGCTGAAGTCGGTATATCCTATGTGCACACTTTGTCTGTAACATCAGGACAATTTTATGTTAATACTAGCTTTCCCCGCGGTTTCACCCGCGTTCCCGGGATAAAAAGTACCCTATATGTTATTCCAGGGTATGTGCCAAGTTTCATCCAAATCCGTTCAGTAGTTTTTGCGTGAATGAGCAACAAACACACATTCATACACACAAACTTTTATAATATTAGTAGGATTTACTTTATTTTTATTTAGAGTTAGCACAATTGATCTGAAATGTTTATTTTTTTTATACTTCTTGTACAGCAATCTGTCTCAAAGTAGGACATTCATATTTAGATCGAATGTGTACGTATGTAGGTTTGTGCGGTTCAAGCCTAGCCCGCCCACTTATCGATACGGGTGTTCCGTAGATCTTAAAGGGCTTTTCTTTTTAATGGAATAAATGTAGGTTTGTGCGGTTCAAGCCTAGCCCGCCCGCTTATCGATACGGGTGTTCCGTAGATCTTAAAGGGCTTTTCTTTTTAATGGAATAAATATTATTCTACTATCCATAAGTTCACATGCTAGTTTGTTTGGATGTTCCCTTATTCTGTATTTGTATTTCTTTATAATATTTTAGAGAACATTGTGGGGAAACCTGATAAAGTGCTTTGTTTGTAGTACCAACCTTAAAAAAGCAATTTTTGATATTCTTCGCAATAGGTAGATAACCTTAAGTATTAATTTATTTTTTGTAGGCAGCAAACCGTACTAACATACTAATGTTTAATAATCGTAATTACTTTGTCATATATATTTTTTTGGTTTTTCTGTTATTTACTAATCACTTATTATACTAACCAAATCAACTCTTTGTCTTACTTTTTACCATTCATGTTGTGTACACGTGCTTAGGAATGCAGTCCTGTTAATTGCAATCTTTTCTTATTTTTGCTTTAATATTTTGATTGTATTCTGTTTTGTGTGCCAAATAAATAAAACCCTGGTTAGGTGCCCCTAGTTTAAATAGTGTTTTAAGCAAAAGTTTTACTAAGGCGAACTGGTTCTTCTAAGCTGTGTTAAATCATCATCAATTAGACCTCCTGATTTGATGTACTACAAACAGTCAAATCTATAATTTCATTATCTCAAACTTAAAGCATGACTACTAAGGTTACATTTTGTGTGTTACCTGTGTCTAAATTGATTCTCAACATGATTCAAACTCAAAACTCATACTCTCACTCAGGCCCTGATAAGGCACTTATGAACGTCGACAGTACAAATGATTCTACCATCGTTTCGTAATACACTTATTAGCAGACAATGTGCTTGTCATCAAACTATAAAGCAATGATTACAAGCGAAAAGGTGTCAAAACTTAAATTACATATACATAAAAGTATTTTATAACCTGAAACGGAACTGTTCGCCGAGCTCTCGCTCGTCCCGGGGCGAGATCTCGAAGACGCCGGTGAAGGCGTAGGGATGACCGCCGTACGCCCACTCCGACCCGTGGACCTGCACCCCGCTGTGGAACACCCCCACCCCCGCGCCCGCAGTGTACCTGACCAAACCAGTACTACACTATCATAACCAATTGAACAAGGTCGTTTACTTATTTGAATCAAGTAACCAAAGATCTTCTCTTTGGATTTTTTACTTATTTTTGGGGAAGGAAATTAATTGTTTTGTCTCACCGAATCAACTCTCGGGTCGTTTTAAGGGCGGTTACATACGGTGGCGGAAAACCAACAACAACGGCTTTTTTAAAGGTATTTTCGTTTGTATATGTGCTTTCATGAACGCGTCGCAGGAATTGCAGAAACATACAAATGTAAGTACTTGTATGCACGGTCACTGTTGTTATGGCGCCCGTGTGTTAACACTCTAAGAAGCGCGAAATTTCCTTGACACGTTTGTGAAAATGATCGGTAAGTTGAGCTCATACATCCTAAATCCATGTTTGATGATGACATAATACTTTAAACAGAAAATAAAAATGTTGCAAGAGTGTGTCGATGAGTAATAAGTTCAAAAGTTTTGGACCTATCGAGAGGTTCACGAACGCGAGTTGAAAAGCTCGTTTAGTTGAGAGAGATCTTTGTTACAAACTTATACTCCTGATGAGATGTACTACAAACTGTCAAATGTATGTACTATTTGGGATCGCGATCACGTTGACAAGATGGACATTAAGTTTCATGAGAGAGAGAGAGAGAGAAGAATAGATAATGTGTCTCACCAGTTGGTCCAGTACATGTCGTAGACGTTGAGCAGGACGGCCGCCTGGCCGGGCCGCGGCGCGCTGGCCTCCGCGCGGCGCGACAGCAGAGACATGCACGACGGGAACATCGTGCAGATGCCGCACGACTATACATACACAACACAACACTATGTTATTTGCGTACACACTTGAATGGAAGTTCATTAAATTACTAAGTACCTTATATTAATGTCATAAATTGAGATTTCGAATTATATTCGATATTCTTAAAACAGAAATCGTGGATTCAAAAAGTGCGCCATTTTGGACCCCGCGGTGTTATTATTAGAAATAAATATTATGATTTTGTTCTCAAACTTAAAAAGTCTTAACAATTTTGAAAAAAACATACGCAACATTTATATAAACAAAATGTACATAATTCAAGGCCTCCGTTTTAGTTACGATCACTTACACTAGTGTAGGTACTAAAAATATAAAATTAAATGTTTATCAGGAAGCCAATAGCAGGTCTTCGGCACTCAAAATCAAAACCAAAAATCATTAATTCAGTTCAGGCCCTAATAAGACCCTTATGAATGTGAACAGTTACAATTTTACAATAGACTCTACTACCGACTCACTCTTCGGGAATAAGTAAGATGTGCCTGTAACAATCGCAGGAATAAGAGAGATATGCTATTGCAATACAAAATGCATATTACTTTGTTCAAAATATGGCCCTATAAGTAAGTTGCATGATTCGACTGAATCGTAAGAATTGATAGAATGTCGTCCAGTTGGCCTTTAATTAACCTTAGTTGATGATAAATGAAGATGTGGGTCACATTAAGTGAATGCAGGCGACTGTCTACCATTCTCTTCCTCGAAACATACCATAAAGACTTGATTAATAACTTACAAGTTATTTCAAGGCCTCTTTCGAGATCTGCGAAACGGGCTTCAACGATCGTAAAAATGAAACAGTGAATTCAATATAACGAATGGTTTATGATTTTGAAGTCCCGGCATACGAATAAGTGTTATTTGACGCCTATGTATGTGACCGCTTCTTGTGGGTTATTTTTAATTCTCCTTTATAGGGGATCCCAGTACTCAACACTATAAACTTCTTTTACTATATGGGATAAGTTGAAAATCACGAAAAAAAATCAAACTTTTTGTACAAAACATCCTTTGTCGATAAAAATGTATGATAAGCTTTTTGTTCGTGATTCCAGACATGGTTTCATGTTTCATAGTAAAACTTGTTCATATTGATATTTCCACCCACCACACACTTTAGGGGGTGGAAGTACTTACCTCCCGTTTAGACCGTTTTAATAATGAAGGCTTACTACAATATTAACGAGTATTTAAATGACAAAAAGGCTTTGAGTGTAGCGCTCGCTTTTGCAGGATAAATTGTATGTAAATTATGAACTTTATTTTAAAAAGAGTAATTGCTGAGTTTATTGCCGGCTCTTCTCAGCAAAAGTTACCTTCCGAACCGTGCATTAAAGTCTGACTATTCATAAGTGTCTGTGAAGGTCTATTTGAATAAATAATATTTAATTTCATTTTCCCTATAGTACCTACTACAGGTTAATTTGTGATCATGAAACTTTGCTCTCGCTCTTTTCTTTCTTTCTTGTTTGTCTTCTGATCCCCCAACGCTTTATAACAAGACTATCATATTCATGTGCGAAAAGTAACAATAATTTGATGATAAAAGTACTACTTATTATTAAAGTATCTAACGTGTCGGTTTAAAAAAAAAGTTTTGTTAAAGTAATGTCAGCCATAGACGTTCAAGTTATTTGATCAAACAGGCTAGTCTAATTCCAAACAGTTTTATCAAATTGGCATGAATATCTGTGGGATAATTTGATCAAAAATTAGTTGTCTGGCACAAGTTTTCGTATTTCTATTTGATCAAACAGTTTGATCGAACTGAACCAGTCTGTTTGATCAAATTACATGGCCGGCATAAGGTTTCTGTCGGGAATCATCGAATCTGTAGGTACTTATCAGGCTGACCATTTATGTAGGTGAAGCTCTTGAAAACATCGATCAAAATATTAATAAAATGCAATAAACGTATACCTACCCAGACATTTACATATTCAGGGCGTTTAGTAAATAAATAACGTTTACAAGAAAGCAAGTCGTCAACACAGTATACGTACGTGTAGTTCGTTAAATATTCGTGTAAATCTACAGTGTAAATATATTTCCAAGGTATAATAATACCTTGGTCATGACAAGGTCACAGGTTATAGGCTCTCACATGAATAATTATTTTGTACGAGCCATTATTCATATTTTTAATTTTGTCCAGCAGTGGACGTCTTTCGGCTGACATGATGATGATGATGATTATTAATAATATTTAAGTAAACATTAGAAGATTAAAAATCAATTTTAAATTAAATAAGAAAGGTTTTAGTTACGAGATAATTCAGGAAACTTTTAGTTAATTAATTGTCTGGGGCTTTTTTTTAAACGGTCTAAAGTTGGTCGCCTCTGATTGCTGCATCAACCTCACCGGAGTTTGCTGGTGCGTATAGAAGTAAAATAGTCTTTGATGATAGATAGCTATAAAACGCGATATCTGGTGAATATAACAAATGCTTGTACAATACAAAAATGAACATCATAAAAGGAAGATTCTACACATATTAAGTACATAATTAATTTGGGGATTCCTAAAATATAGAGGTAACTATGATAGAAAATGTAAACAGGTAGCTAGACCATGTTAGTACAGCGATGTTTCTCAAATGGAGGCCTTGGGCGACAAATACATGCAAAAGAATAAATTAAAACAAGGACTGATGTTTGAGATACATAATTTCAGTTTAAACATTAGCTGTATTTTGTAACATTGAAATTTATTTGGGATTCCTAGCTTACATTTAACGATTAATTAGTAATTATGACAAACAGTACGTAAGTGATGAAGAGAGCCTCTCAACATAATTAAATTACGAACTGCAACTCAGCGCAAATTTTATATTATCACATTCCTATAATTCAATTATTTTATTTTTCATTTATAATTGTATAATTCTTTACCTTTTTCTTTGGCACGGTTATATTAACTTTTTTCTTCATAACAATTATTTACACTATAGTTCACTGAATACACTCACAAGCACAATCCAATTTTATTTATAATTACGTTCTACATTTTCCATAAAAATTAAGATGAGATTTTGTACTACACACAATCATTAAAAAATTTAATCTACATCCGTTTTCAAACAAAAATGAGTACGAAAGCGAAGCCGACGCAAGTCGCTAGTCAATAAAGCAGATTACTGAGACACCACTACGCCGCTTCAAAACATCTTCAACACTACCTACTAACATGTATGTAATCATAAATTGAATAGAATTTCCCACCACTTAAAAATGACCCCTAAGGTCCAAATTAAACCATGCAACGGCTGACACTGACAGAGACACAAATAAACTGGCGCATACATTATCTAACATAAGTTTTTTGATCCGTCATAATCTACAAAAAGTCCTTTTATCAGTGCTGTTAATGACCAACCAAATTTTTCGTTGTTTGCTTTTCACGATAACTCGTTCAAAGTCGATGGATGCCACATTGTCTTGCCTAATTTATGTCCTCAAACACGACATGTAGTTTTTACGACACAAAGAATTCTTTGGATTCCTAAGTCGAGTGATAAATAAATAGTTTTTGCTCCGGATACTCCATATCTATATTTCCGACTGAACCATTTTAAGGGTCACGGTCTGTGGGAACTTTGGACTCATAGACAATCGCTATAATAATGTATTTAAAATGTTTTAATATGACTCATGTTGTGTTAAACTTCGATAAACTTTACGCATAAAAAAGTTGGCAAAAGTAAGTGGGAATTATGCGAAATTGTTGCTAAAATGATAGACCGGTAAACTTGGTTTTAGTCGCAATAAGTAAATGTTTCACTCATTAAAGGTTTAGGCCGCGTTACCGAGGAATCAAATGTTTGCCCGAGATGAAAAGTGTCGTACGTATGTTCTGCAAGGAAAGGTACCTATTTACGTGCCTCGACGTAGACACAGGGCGTGATTTAGTAAGAAACATTCACTATAATATTAGTTTGAATTAAGATAAGAGCTTTTAGTATTTGATAACCCTAATTTCAGGTAGAATAAAGTTCTAACAAACCGACGACGTTATTTGAAATAAGCCCTACCTAATCTATAGACCGAGATAATACCTGGTATGGTTTCACAATGAACGATGAAAATAATGAAACGAAATGACAGAACGATTGTATATATATAGAGCCGCAGCGGAGAAGCATGGCATAGAACCCACATTAATAAAATGGACAGATACTATGCTACAGGGTAGAATTATTCAAGCCAAATTACTGGGAGATAGGGTAACCGCAATAACTACGAAAGGTTGCCCACAAGGTGGGGTGTTATCCCCAACACTATGGAGTCTCGTTGTAGACTCCCTGTTGATGGAACTGAACGTAGGACCTTTCCATACAGTAGGGTATGCAGATGATATAGTCATACAAGTAAATGGCAAGTTCCCAAACGTAGTGTCGGACCTGCTTCAAGAGGCGTTGGATAAAGTAGAAGGATGGTGTGACAGGAACGACCTATCTATAAATCCAAGCAAAACAGTTCTAGTGCCGTTTACAAGAAAAACAGACCTAAGCGGACTTAGGGAATTAAAGATGTATGGCACTAAACTGGGATGGGCCATGGAAGTAAAGTACCTAGGCGTAACACTAGACAAAAAACTGACGTGGCGCACGCATGTTGATAATACAACCAAAAAAGCCCTAAGAGTCTTCAATATGTGCCGTTCTGCCTATGGCAAAACGTGGGGACTAAAACCTAGGGTTATCTACTGGATATATATGATGATGGTGAGGCCAATACTATGTTATGGCAGCGCAGTATGGTGGACAAGGACTTCATTACAATCCTGTAAAGACACCTTGAGGAAGGTACAAAGAGTAGCCTGTTTAGGTATAACTGGTGCCTTTAAAACTACGCCAACGATGGCACTTGAGTGGATCATGAAAATTACACCCTTACATATCCACATACAAACAGAGGCAAGAAAATCTCTTTACAGACTTGCAAAGGCAGGCGCATGGGATCGCCATAAGCCCTGCACAAAACACACAACAACGGTTCCTGAAAAAGAACTGGATGACATAATGGACATGTTATGCGACGCTGATAACCCAGTCTATATGTTTAATAAGAGATACAGTGTACACATACCCACAAGGGAAGAGTGGAAGAGAGGACTCAACCCCAGAAACGACACTAATCATCTCATATGGTATACTGACGGATCCAAAATGGTGTCAGGAACGGGAGCAGGGTTTTGGTCCAATGACTGCAGCATCAGTCAACCCATGGGGCATTATACTTCTGTTTTCCAGACAGAAACTTATGCAATAATCGCCAGCATTAGAGAAATGCTAAGGAGGAATGTGAAGGGTAAAACCATATACATACTCAGTGACAGTCAAGCAGCTCTGAAGGCGCTTACCTCCTTCAGAGTAAATTCGAAACTAGTCAAAGAAGGTGTAATCTTAACTAACAAACTAGGAAAACACAACAACGTCAAGCTAATCTGGGTACCTGGACACGTAGGTGTTGAAGGGAACGAAAAGGCAGATCAACTAGCAAGGGCGGGCTCGAATATGCAGCTCATTGGCCCTGAGCCATTTGTAGGCGTTCCTCATGGAACCTTCCAGCAGGCATTGTATGCACAGGCAGAAAAAGAACAACTTAGAGAATGGAAGGAAGTAAGAGGCCTAAACCACTCCAAGAAATTCTGCAGCACGAGGGTAGTAGGTTTTAAGAACCTCTTAAATCTCAATTAAACACAACTTAGGCACTACATTGGTGCAATGACAGGCCATTTTGGCACCAATGAGCACCTTCATAGAATGAAGCTTAGCACGACGGACACATGCAGATTCTGCATGGACGATAAAGAGTCAATGCTACACATACTGTGCAGCTGCGACGCTCTAGCAAGGCGTAGGGCAAATCATTTAGGTACGGCTTATCCAACACCTGATGACTATGCGCAGCTCCAAGCAGGTATGACTGTGAGGTTCATACAGGGACTCTTTGATCTACCAGCGGAAGAGTAATAAAGGGCTTAGGGAATGGATCCAACAGGGTCGAAGTGCGCTCGGCTATTGCTGAGCCCGTGTTAGCCAAATACATAGAATAGAATGAAATATAGATAAATAAGTGTAGATACCTACTGAATTATCTGTCTCATTTGTATATTATTGTTTACTACAACATTATTGATAAGCAATAAGTAAATCTGTTTCCGCCAGTAATTAATCGACTCTTATCTATTGACAATTAAAAGTAAGACGTTATAACTACATTATAAGGTTCCGATCCGAACAAAGAAAGTGTTCTATTGTTTGAGATATTTCGCAAACCAATTAAGTTGTGAAAGCATTTATTTATACAAGTTTCTTGAACGAGTAAGGCCGATATAGCTATCTGAGGCCTATAAATCTATACTAATAATAAAGCTGAAGAGTTTGTTTGTTCGAACGCGCTAATCTCTGGAGTTACTGGTCCGATTAGAAAAATTCTTTCACTAATAGGAAGCTATATTATCCCCGAAGGTTACAGGCTACTTTTTAACCCCGGAACGCGAGTGAAACCGCGGGGAACAGCTAGTAATCCATAAAATTTCAGTTTCGACTCGCATGGATTTGAGCATGTTTTTTGAAAAATATTTATATACCTAGGTACATATTGGGTACAATAATGTTTAAGCTTGACCCTTGAGTGGCCAAAAAATATAACAGCGTGCTAACACTGACAATTCGAAATAAAAAGACATTAAAACATTGATACTAGTAAAGTGCACAAAGTAAAAAAGTGCACATAAAAATTATTGTGCTAACTACAGTAACACTATTCTTACTAAATTAGGATTATCGTAGGGCTCCTCCAGGGAGACTATCAAGGGGTCGCGGTCTCCCGCAGGCGCCGCCCCTCTCTCCGGGCCCGCCGCCCTCCGTTCGGAACGCTCACGGCACGCGTCACATCTCTTCATGACTACACATACTTCTCAACTGTGGACTAGCAATAACGTCCTTCACTAGGTATTTCATATTTATACATATCTAAATATACATGTTACAATTTTGTCATCAATTATTCAGTTATTGGTACGGTTGCCATTGCCATAGTATAAAGTATACCATCCTTCATCAATCTAGAAACCTAATAAACCTATTAATATGAAATAATCCTAAACAGTGTATGTGAAATAATCAATATCTATCTATAGAATAGTAGTCATTATAAAGCTAAGCTAACTAACAGTCGGATTCGAAAAATTACTAATATAAAGCGAACCCGCAGGGACAGCTTGTAATATACATTCTGGTACATTATTTCACAAACAACCCAAACTAAGAAGGGCTTGTATTATTTAATTCTGATTGCTGATTGAAGTAAAAATATTACTTAAAACATACTATATTGTTCATTGCAATATTAATAATTCATACATGACGGAACTAAAAATGTTAAGTCAGAAGGTTAACAAAAATGGTCTACTTGATGGTAAATGGCTATTGTCACTGATATACAACATGCTAATACCAATATTATGTTACTATGTCAATTGCAAGTGCCAGTCACTGGCTGAGATATGAAACATGTAGTATAAATGCAGTGCAGGGTCGGTCTTAGCCATTATGAGGTCCTGGGCGGGTAGATTGTTCAATTCTACAAAGAATTTATTTTAATCATGATGCTTGACAAGACATAAGTTATGTTAGTAACAAAAATTTATTTTATACAAAACATATTATTAATCATGATAATCAGGGATTCAGAAATTGTTTGTGGATGTTTCTAAGTATCTTTCAAATATTTATCCTATTTGGTTTGTGGCCCGGGGGCTGCCCTGCTCGCCACCACTGCATGTGACTGCACTGATGCAGTGAACATATATTATTCATACACAACAAACCACAGAAAATCATAATAAGCCATTATTTATATCACTATCAAGTAATATAATATTAAAGATAATTAGATGTATATGTAACATTCGATTATCTGATATAATGACAATGCATACATACATACAACCCCACACACACGCAATGGTACAACCATTTCTCTTAGGTTTTATATTTTATTACTCTTATATTTTTTTTTCTCATTATTTAGATATTTTAGTTTCCTCATTTTCATGTTATATAAAAATATTTTACAAAGTCATTAGTTAAATTGAAGTTTCATTCCAGAGGTTAGATAGAATGATTATTAGTTTATTTGTTTAGGCCTTGATAATGCACATAATGTTGGAAGTTATGGTAGAATTCCAATGTTATAGATAAACATTTTATTAAAAATGCATAAAAAATTCTGATATAACTTCAAAAGATGGTATACTTTATTAGGAGCAGAGTATGTATACAGATATAATAAAACATGAATTGGAACCCATGAGCCTATGAGTCATAAAAACCCAATTTCTTAATTTATTAAATGAATGTAAACTTTAACTTAAACATTACATGTATGTTTAACCATTGTGTTCTCTATTGTTTACAGAAAATAATACCATTATCTATAGTTATACCTCACTATCACTATCAATGAGAGAAGTTTGATCCATCACACCAAATTTAAAGGATTATTCCAAATAAATTTCATATGACTACACTACTGTTTCATTATTCAAACACAAACTACACCCATCTGTAGTGATGGGATAACATTAGAAACTGAACTATACAGGTTGAATCAAAGATTAACTATCAACAAGGCACAAAAATAATCATTGTATGCAAATTATATTGTTGACCATTAGCGAAAATAATGACGATAAGGATTCAGTAACGGACGCACGCATACTGCAAGAGCTTGTGACCTAGTGGCTAGTGCTACGAATAAATAAGTATACAAAAATAATTATAATTCTACTTACTACTGTTAGTAGGCTTCTGTAATATGCACACGTATTCCATAGAATTTAAGGGCCAAATCAAATAATTAGCTCCATCATTTGAACAACATCGAGAGAGCCTTTGAGTCTTTGTCCAAATTCCGAGAAAAGATAAAGGAAAACCCTAAAGAATTACAAAAAAATTTACATTAGCACCAATGTGCTTTGCTTACTTTTGACAAATTTGACATTTAAGGAAAGCTATAGACAAAAAGGTATTTTTTTTCCAAAAATAATGTTGTTCACACTCCTTTTATGTACCGATTTTTAAATCGGTCTGGATCACCGACCGAAATACTTTGTGTAATGTAATGGCAACAATTTTTAAAAAAACATTCTACACGTCATCTCGTTGAGCTGTCAAGTTTGCAAATAATTTCAGAAATATTTATGAAAATTGGACGTAGTTAAGCAAAAAGGACTCAAACCACACCTTGGTCAAAATAGAGTTAAGTATTCCATCAGACTTCTGAAGGTTGAATCTATCATGTAGTGAAAACCCTAAAAATGTACACGGGAACTGTTTTTTTTTTTCGCTACCCCGACCCAGCCCATAGCACACAAGATGTATTCGCCGAATGAACTTCAAACGCCTATAACTCAAAAGAGACTTTATGTGGTTTGAGTCCTTTCTGCTTAACTACGTCCAATTGTGAAATTCAGCTGTATTTCAAAATGGTAATACAATTTTTAATTATAGTTGTAACTAAGCATTACACAGGTTACTGAAAATACCTCACATATATCGAGAAAAGCTTAATTAAACGTGGCTTACGTCCGGCTTATGTTTACAATTTGCATTCGTGTTTTTATTTAATTTCAGGTGCTCATAGCGGCTACAGTATGCACGAAATCTGGAAAAGGTACTTAACTTTAACCCCAAATGAAATAACATTCAATTCAATGCATAAATAGTATAATTTTGATTGAAATTGCACTGTAAATTTTTAGCTCTGGTATCGCGACAGTTCGTCGAAATGACGAAAGCACGCATAGAAGGGTTACTGGCTGCCTTCCCCAAGCTGATGACGGGAGGACGACAACATACCTTTGTGGAAACTGAGTCCGTCAGGTAAGTCACTAACTACATAGTTGTCAATCAGAGAAATAATCATGCATGACAGAATGGAATGGAAGCTGTAAATGAATATAGTCAATAAATAATCATTTTCTATCAGGTATGTGTACCAGCCACTGGACAAGCTGTACATGCTGCTCATCACTACCAAGGCCAGTAACATCCTTGAAGACTTGGAAACTCTACGCCTATTTAGCCGAGTGGTATATAACATTATAATTTCTCTTTGACTATAAGACAAATTCTTTTTTGATGTCATTGACTTATATTCTACCTATATGATACACAAGAATGTTTATGAAAACAATGTTTCCAAATACTGGACAGTTTTCTCGCGACCAAAACATATGCACCACAAATTTCATGGTGCTAATGCGTTTCGTTCAACAGCATGTAGTCTCTATAGAAGTGTGGTGTGTGAGAGATTGCAGGTGGTGTACAGATTGCAGTAGGTACAGCTTACTCAAACACAGTGTGTGTTTGGATCTAGAAATCTAGTGTGTAGTACATATGACTGAGGATCTACAAGAAAAGATCTGACCTGGTTGTAGGGTCAATTATCTAATACCTTTAAACAAGCAATACTTGCATAAATGTGCCATATCGTCGGTGATACTTCAATACCGCGTAAGTAGGTTTTACTATAAGGCCGAACTTTGGATTTAGTAACATTGAAATTGGCCGAACTTTAGATTTAATAACGTTGAAATTTTGACCTTATAGCACACGCTACTTACGCGGTGTCGGTGATACTGCAATACCGCGTAAGTAGGTTTTACTATAAGGCCGAACTTTGGATTTAATAACGTTGAAATTGGCCGAACTTTGGATTTAATAACGTTGAAATTTTGACCTTATAGCACACGCTACTTACGCGGTATTGCAGTATCACCGACGATATCAGGATTTAAACTAAATAAATTATATTTGAGTTTGATATATATACCTACAATATCAATGTTACCTGTACCAATATGTGAATTACCCTTGAAACCTGTACCTATGCATGTTTCAAGGGTCTTTAGTAATCTCTTTTTCCACACAGGCTTAGAATTTAATCATTATTTTATTTTAATTTATTAAAGAAATAGAACTGAAAAATACCAATGAAACATGTATTTCAATTATTTATTAGGTACCTGAATACTGCAGCCAGTTGACTGAAGCGGAGGTTCTGAATCAAGCCTTCAACTTGCTGTTTGCTTTTGATGAAATTGTCGCTCTTGGGTACAGAGAGAGTGTTAATCTGGCACAGGTTTGTATTTTATCATCTTATTCTTGTACTAGTATCCCGAGGGGTCTTATGTATCATAGGGATAATATGAATATATGTTATTCTAGTCTAGGGTATGATTTATCTATGTGTCATCCAAAGCTGTTCAGTAATTTTTATGTGAAACAGTAAGAAACATCCATACATCCTCAAAAACTTTCATATTTCAAATATTACTAAGACTTTAGACTAGAATGTTATCCTCTTTGATAATATAAATTTTTACTTAAGGGTAAACATTCAGTTGGAGCGCGAAATTCAAATTTTATCTCGTTTTTTGCAAATTGCAGCTCAGTTATAGGTTGTAAGTTATCAACATGCTATTTGCGAGAAGAATGGTAGTATATTTACTGAAGCCTCCACCTTAAATGTAATCTTTTATAAAGACAGGAAGTATGTAGTTAATAAAGCCTTTTAAGAAAAGAGTAATTGAGTTTATTGCCGGCTTATCTCAGCAAAAGCAACCTCCCGAATTTTGCATCTGAGTTTCACAATTTCAAGTGCCTATGCACTACAATATGTTGCAAAAATAACATTTTTACCGTTGGAATCATACTTTATATTGTTTATTTGTTCAGGTACGCTCATTTGTGGAGATGGATTCCCATGAGGAGAAGATCTACCAAGCCGTGAGACAGGTGAGTGTAGGACACATTGCCATGTATTGAGCACCCAATCAATCAAATGCAAATACAGCAGTCATGTACTTATTAACTAATTTGTATGTTACGATGTAGACTCAAGAGCGCGAGGCGGCGAACCGCATGAGAGAGCGCGCTAAGGAGCTGCAGCGGGAACGCCTCGAGGCCGCCAAGAGGGGACAGCCACCACGCTCGCAGATGTCATTTGGTAATATAACCTCCGTATTTAACACTAGCTAGCTTCCTTCCCTAGTTAGCTGTTCTTCCCGCGTTCTTGCTTTTTTTTGTGCAGGACCCTAATTATTTTTCTAAAATAAAAAAGTTTCTTCTTATAACATTAGCTATCTGCCAAAGAAAGTTCCGTCAAAAACTGTCTAGCCGTTTTGGAGATTAGCCAGAACATATGTTTTTTTTGGTATATTATGTACCTTTCATATTATGCAATTAGTAAAAAGCTGTTACAAACAGATACTGCAGCTGCCTAGCTGTTACAAAGTTTATTTATATAAATAGATAATTATATCTTTTTAGCTAGTTACAAATATCCACAAAAACATTAGTAATTAAAATATTACTATGATAATAATAGTATCTCAAACAATTTGAGTTGAAATGTTGCTACCCTTTTGTATTAATATTGTGTGGGTGTTGTTTGTTGCAGGCAGTACAGGGTTCGGCAGTTCATCAGTATCCTCTGCGGCTTCCACGGAGCCCACCATTGAGAAGCTTCCCGCGACGCCCGCGCGGGACGTGTACGTATTTTAATGATACTTTTAACATAAAAGATTAAAAAAATAAAAAATCTACATCTAGTATACGTAAATGTATGTAAGCGCATCACTTCAGAACGGCTAAACCTACTTGACTAATTATTTTTTGTTGTTTGTAATTGTTTGACAAGGTTTGTATGACAGATTTGTTTGACAAGGTTTGTATGACAGACTTTGTATGACGGCAAAGTTACAGTTGGTAATTTTGATGTTGTTTTATGTATAAAAATCACCTGGGTGACGCCGGGGACGAACAGCTAGTTTTAAATAAAAATTAATCGAAAGATCGTGCATGCTTATTGATTGAATTAATTGTTTAAAACACTGGTTGTGGGGGTCGTTAACTAGTGTTGTGTTTACAGTCGTCCGGTGGGCAGGTCTGCCATGAAGCTGGGCAGCAGAGGCGCCGACGCGGAGTCGTTCGTGTCGCGGCTGCGCAGCGAGGGCCAGGCTGTGCCGCACTCCCTCGCGCCCTCCGCCGCCGCCACCACCGCCGACCACGCGCCGCCACAACACGCTGACCACAACGAGTAAGTACCACATTACACCACGTCACACCATACCACATTACACCACGTCACACCACACTACATTACGCCACACCACAATACTACATACACTACACATTTATGTGTTCGGGACACCAAGGGGCCATCCATAAATTACGTCATAAGTCAAGGGGGCGGGAGGGGGTTAATAAGCAGTCTTCAAAATATCCAACTCCACAAATATTTATGTGAAGTGTAATTTGTATAATTTTTTGTTTGTATTTCATTTAATAATATCAAAATTTAATATTGAAAAATATGTGACGAACTTGTGTCAAGGATAGAGATACAATCATAATATTCGTGTAATGTAATTTATGGATGGCCCCTACATTCAAAATATGAAAGTTTGTATGGGTAATAATATTTTTGTAGCATGTATTATACAAATAATTTATGTTTTAATTTACAGTGTGCACTTACGTTTCGAGGAGAGACTGAGTTTAGTCGCCGGTCGCGACGGTGACATACAGAGCTACGAGCTGTCTGGTAACAACTTAGTTGATAAAAGAATAGTCTAATTAGATCTAGCCGTAGAATAATCTATACCAATAATAAAGCTGAAGAGATTGTTTGTTTGAAGTTTAATCTCCGGTAAATATTGGCGAAAATTTACCATTCCCCCCCCCCCCCCCCCTTATCTCCGAAACGACGGGGCCAAACATTTTGAAAAAAAATCAGATAATAGTTCTTTACCTATAGATTACAGGAAAACAATACCTTTAAACCTGCAATTAATGGATATGTGTATATAATCTGAATCTCGGAATGAAATTAAATTTGGTATTTGGTTTCGGCAACAAATTTTGGGTCAGATTTAAAAATATTTATGGAACTTAGTTAATTAAACATGTACGGAACCCTCTCCACGCGAGTTTAACTCGCATCTGTCCGATTTATTTTTTAATAATATGGATTTAATTTAAGACCCCAATGGCTATGTGTGAATATTTTTTCGTTTTCGATTCAGGTTTGTTAACCCTGCGTATAAGCAACGAACAGTACGGCCGGATCCACGTACACGTCGACAACAAGGACACTAGACCGTTGCAGTTACAGGTATGTGACTAGTATTTCCCATCAGGAGGGCTATTTTAAAACATTCGGATTCGACATTGGAAACGGATTCGGAAACTTCTGAATTCCCGCAATTGCTATTTTAATTACTTCGTAAACGCACTCCATCTTTCCGCTATCGTATCTTTTCGATCTGCCATCCCGAGTCATCCGACTGCTATACAGGGTGATTGTTAATTGGTATAGTAGGCCGAAAAGGCATTGATGTATAAGGTATTGATCATGAAAAAATATTTTTGAGTGAAAAACTACACTAAAATATTTCCATACAAATATCAAAAAGTTACTTTAGTATTAAAATACGCTGCAATGCAAGTCTAACTGAGTATCTATTAGATTACTCGAGTACTGAAATAGCTATTCTTATATTTTTTTTGATGATAAATTCAATTTTAAATATTATTTATACAGGGTGACTTTGCAAGGTGTTGCCAAATTTTTTAAATAAGCTCTATAGAACAATACTAAAATACGTCTTTGTAGTAACTATTTGTAACCGTAGTATTTTTCAAAAAAAAAATTATTGAAAATTTCCTAAAAGTAACTCAACAAAGAGACACCGCGTGCGCCGTCATTCATCAGAGACCAGAGCCAAAAACGACCTTATGCAGACCACATAACGACAAGCGCGCCAACAAGTTCTTATGCAGTGCACATACGGTGCAATTTCATCAACACGATCTGATTGTTATTTATTAGCAAAACGGCAAGTTGTTTGTATGATTCCAATTTTCCCTTCATACTTTAACGGGCTTAGGACCGTCCTAATTAAAAAATTAAGGCGTATTTAAAAAATTGAAATCAGCTAACAAACTTTAATCAGATAAGAAATTGAAATCAACTTACAGGCATTAAAAAAGTGATGAATTGTCCGAAATCCAGTAAATTTTGATTCGCAGCTAAAATTATGGCCCTGGAAGGTACAGTCGAGGTGATTCCTCGACGTTGTAAACGGGGTAAACTATCACTACGGTAAAGTCTTTGCGCACCACGTAAACTTTCTCCACTAAGTATGTAGCAACGCACCATCTCATATCGTTCGGCATGTGAATAATTATGCGCCATGATTGGTGTCACAAGCACAAGTGACAACAACACTCAAGTGCACACGCGAGCGGCGAGCGGCGACCGGCGAGACGCGATACAACAGGAGCGGCGCACGATAAGAGCGGCATGCGCTTACGCAATGAGGTCACGGTCACTACTGATTCGCAAGGACGTTTCCCAAAAGAGCCACCCGGCTCGCGCCGCTTCTCCCCCTCCCTTTGTCGGCCTACGCTTCCCGCTACCCCTCGCTTGCGCGGGCGCCCGAACCTTATGTTGTTAAGCATAAGGCTTATTTTCGCGCACCATAATCACTACTACACTTGCAGTTTAACTTTTGCGAAACTATCGTGACGTGCGTGCGTATTTTTCTATGAATGAAGTAAATTATCCACGCGTGCTATTTTTAAACAGCGGATAGGAATAATTAAAACGAAAAAAAATTTTTTTTGTTCTTTACGTAAATCGATTAAGTTACTGATTCAGAGACGCTCCTAAAAATTTGGCAACACCTTGCAAAGTCACCCTGTATACAATATTAAAAACTGAATATATGTAGTTTTTTTTTATCGCTGTGTTGAGAAATGAGCCCCAATATTTAAAAGTTTTGTAACTACAAAATTTTAGCTATATCTTGGATTTTCTAACTACTCAATACTATAATGATTTATTTTGTGTTATCAGACCCACCCGAACGTAGACAAAGATGCTTTCCGGTCGAGCGGCGTGATCGGCCTCAAGCAGAGTCAGAGGCCGTTCCCACTTCATAGCGACGTGGGAGTCCTCAAGTGGAGGCTCGCCAACACTAACGACGACAAACTTGCTCCTATATCCGGTCAGTGTAATTATAATCGGCCTCAAACTGAGTTAGAGGCCGTTCATACTATACATTAGTACTAGCCTATATGTTATACCCAGGGAATGATCTATCTATGAGCCAAATTTCATCCAAATCCGTTCTTTATTGGACAAACTTAAATAAAACTCAAAATACACGATTTTATGAAAATAAAAGTCACTTCGCAAGTTGCCGCCAAAAAGTCTATGATAGTAGTTGTTTATGTGTTTAATAAAGCTGAAGAGTTTGTTTGTTTGAACGCTGTAATCTCTGGATCTACCAGTCGGATTCGAAATTTTCTTACACTAATAGGAAGCTACATTATCCTCGGAGGTTATAGGCTACTTTTGATACCAGGAACGTGGGTGAAACCGCGGGGGACAGCTAGTGCGTTATATTATATGTAGTGTAATGTGTAGTGAACTGCTGGCCGTCGGAGGGGGCGGGCGGGGCGTGCGACGTCAACATCGAGTACGAGCTCGAGCAGGAACACCTCACGCTGACCGACCTCACCATCCACATACCGCTGCCGTGAGTATACAATATAGGTACATGCACCCACCCACCATTCATCATGAAAATTGGCCATTTGTGCCTAATGTCAGTCCCAAATATTATTACTTGTTTTGTTTTTGTGTTTTCGTAAGAAAAACATTTTTCCATTAATTTACCAGATAACATTACTTCGCAGAAATTGATCATTATAAGCGACACTATTAGATGGAGCAATAATACAGGCTGTGTTTTTTTTTCAAAATCAATGATTTGGTTTCCCGGTAAGGGAAATATTTTTGCCAAAAATCCAAGTATACAGTTTTAGTTTTTATCAAAATCGGTACCGAGACTCCTTTCAGCATTTTTCCCTACTTTAGAATTTGGTGTATTTCCACTGGGAAAGTCGTAAATTTTGATGGTATTTTTGTATGAAAATCTCAATAAAAATTGCTAAGGATAGGGGTGCTGCTTAAAATACAGGCTAGGTAGTGGTTTGAACAAAATAGATAAAATGAAATGACCATATTGTTATGTACATTTTATTAATTTGATATGCGCCATTATATTGTATGGTTGATTTAAGTGCAAACAATGAGATGTTATTCCGCATGCAGGTCCGGCAACAGCTCGGTGGTGGTGCACCAGTGGGAGGGCAGCTACTCGCAGCGAGGCCGCACGCTCATCTGGACCATCCCCATCGTGTCCACTCATCAGAAAACTGGCACTCTAGAGTTCACGTGAGTCAACCATCTTAACATTTATTCTTGAAACTTCATTTAAATTTTATTCGATAGGAAAAAAATAAAGTTAATATTTTTCTCGAATTTAACATTGGTCAAAGTTAATTCATTTATTTGTTGTCTCATGTAGTATGTTTAAGAAGTTACATCCTACTAATATAATAAACGTGAATGTTTGTATGTAAGTATGTTTGTTGCTCTTTCACGCAAAAACTACTGAACGGATTTGGATGAAACTTGGCACATAGATAGATCATACCTTGGAATAACATATAGGCTACTTTTTATCCCGGGAACGCGGGTGAAACCGCGGGGGACAGCTAGTAGTAGTATAAAGTTGTCCAACACAACATTACAATAATAATATTAAGTAAATATTGATTTTTCTTACTATATAAAAATTATATTATTATACAAATTATAGGGAGGTAAACTGGAAGCAAACAGTCTGCCTCTAACAGTGAGCCTAGTAGGGATACACCCTTATACTTCTAGCCTCTTATTTTTTTTCTCTTTAAACTATAGTGTCACCCCAGCGATACCAAACGACTTCTTCCCGTTAACGGTGACGTGGACTTCAGACACGTCTCTGGCTCTCCTCACGGCTGTGAAGGTCACCCAAGCTGATGATGGATCACCTGTTGACTTCTCCCAGGAGATCAGCTTCCACCCCGACAAGTATGAGATCGTCTAATATAAGCCATAATGTATGTATCTACGGTTCATTTTAAATGTACGTTATTTTGTTAGGAAATAAATTCTATGGTTATTGTAATTTTGATGTATTTTTATTTAGTTTTGTGAATATGAGAATCGAAGGTCTAATCTAAGTTTACCGTTGTTTCAAACTCAAATTCAGGCCCTGATAAGGCACTTATGAACTTCGATAGTTACTATTGACTCTACCACCCGTTCCACAAGACTCCGGCAATATTGTTAATTGCTAATGTTTGTGCGGGCATTTGTTACTCACTAGCTTTCCCCCGCGGTTTCACCCGCTTTCCCAGAATAAAAAGTAACCTATGGTACCATACAATAAGTTATTATAGGTGCCAAACATGACCTATTTTCGGTTTAAAAAGTTAAGTATGGAAATTGAAAATAAGTATGTACATTAAAATAATCACCTATGAACACATTTACAAATATATTGCAAAAACTGCCTTTACAGCCGTAACCTTAGATTGGACGTGTTATAGATATGTCAATATTCAAATATACCAATCGTGTTATTTAAAAATATATCCTACGTCTTAGGTACATGATTTTAATTAAATTGACATGTTTAATAATAAATTAACTCTAGCCATGTCAATGTGTATAACTGTTTTCTAAACTTTTGAAGAAGAAAGTATAACATTCCTACAGATTTTTAGAAAATATTATATAAGCTGTATTCCTTTATTATTTTTATTTATCTAAAATACATGTAATAATATAATATTATATAGGTTACAATCGAGACAAATGTTACATTATTTCGAGTTTTGTAAACCTTATCACATATGTATAAAGTACTTTAGTAAACAATAAAAGTTGCAATAAATATACTATTATTTATTTTTATGAAAATGTTAAAGTTATTGTTGCTGTTAGTGCGATACGGTTTAGCTGGTGAACAAGTATCCCACGAAGGGTCGCACGTGTGTCTCGATAGAAGGATGGCTTCGGAAAATTATAAAATGGGTAAGAATAAGTAACTTTTTTCTTTTAATTTTTCTTAAAAATAATCCTAGTTCTTACATTATAAATGCGAAAGTTTGTGAGTATGTATGTATCTTTGTTGCTCTTTCACGTAAAAACTACTGAACGGATTTGGATGAAACTTGGTACATAGATAGATCATACCCTGGAATAACATATAGGCTACTTTTTATCCTGGAAAAACATGAAATACCTCGGGAACGCGGGTGAAACCGCGGTGGACAGCTAGTACCTTTATCTTTTTTTAAATTGCCAAACTACGGACACAGTTTGTAGGCGTCGCACACTTAAAAAATTTAGTATTATAAATCCACAATTTTAACATCATATTGTATGCACTATAATATTAATTTCGATTTTTTTTGATTTTTTTTAATCGGACCAGACACCGGAGATTATCTCCTACATCGGAACTTACAAACTTTACCTGTATATTATTAGTGTAGATATCTTGCGCTTGCAGTGTTTCCATCGCTAGATAACTACGAGGTAGGCGCCAGCGCAGCATCAGAGCAGCAGTACCCGTGGATAGCTCGCGTAGTGCACTCGACCAGCGCACAGTTCCCGCACGTGTGTACCGCTGTTTGCATCGACAGAGCTATATTCATTACTGCTATGAGATGTATTTATGGGTATCGAGATCATTTTTTTTATAAGTAAATTCATAGGCGGGCACCTAATAATATCATGGGACATCCTTCAGATTGTTATTGAAACTGCTACATGCGGGTAGCGCAAGACCGGCCATCGTGGAGACCCTTGTGGGGGAGGCCTTTGTCTTTCTACGTATTTCGGCTGACATGATGATGATGAACTGCTACATATCTACTTAGTCCTTCGCTGTTTCACCCGCGTTCCCGGGATAAAAAGTTGCCTATATGTTATTCCAGGGTATGATCTATGTATGTGCCAAGTTTCATCCAAATCCGTTCAGTAGTTTTTGCGTGAAAGAGCAACAAACATACATCCAAAGTTTCACGTTTATAATACATATTAGTAGGATAAGTAAACTCATTCCATATCGAGATAGGCAGGTAGTAATATAATGGGACATCCTTCACATTGTTATTGAAACCAAATAACTGCTACATCCTACTAGCTAATATCATAAATGCATAAGTGAGAACGGATTTGGATGAAATTTGGAACACAGATAGATTATAACCTAGATTAACATATAGGATACATTTATCCCGGGAAAACATAAGATCCCTCGGGAACGCGGGTGAAACCGCTGGGCGGAATCTAGTATCTACATAGTCCTTCGCTAGTCCACCCGCGTTTCCAAGTTTAAAAAACTCACTCGGGGAAAATGTAGTTGAGATTACCTCTTATCTGCATCCAAACTAAGAAACTACCTGCACAAATGTCTGTCCTGTTCCCAGGTACTGGGAATCGAACCTATGACCTGTGGCGTATCCTAGCTGATTGTCCCTGCCCGTAGTATGACACCACAGGAAAAGAATTTGCTATTTGAATTCATTGGTAAATAAATGAAGGCTTAAACGTTAAACCTTTATTCCAGTTTAAAAGTAATTTACACAAGAGTGGTATACCGAGGACAGAGTCTCCCCGTAAGGGCGTTCGTCATACCATCTAATATAACACAGGACGCTTTCGACGACATCGGCTTCATTGTGGTTAACGGCGTGGATTACAGTGGAGAGTGGGCGATCGCCGAACGGTTCCACACTCCCAATAGAACCGACAATCTGTTCTATTGGTTCGACCCTGCAAAGATTCCCTATGAACTTACGTCATTCAGGGTTGTCGGTTATTCTATGAAGAAGGTCTGTATTTTTATTATTACAAGTTTTTTTTTTAACTTGCCGTGTTAGTATGTTTAGGCTGAATCTTATAAGTCAATAAAATTTTGACGCACTTCCTGATGGTGTTCATTGATCTGAATGCAAGTCCGATGACAATACTGGTGTCATTGTGCTGGTCTGATGATGGAGCTGAATAAAAAGAAATGTATAGGTACACAGTAAACAGTATATTTTTTTCATCATACTGTGTTATTATTAATGTAGATTAAACGTAGTATTATATTCTCTTTGATGTAAATAATGATACAAATAGACTTTCAGTCATGGAAGAGATTTATTATTAACAATTTACAGATGTACCACAAGTTAAGAGTGGCGGAACGATTGCACTTCTTAACAGAATTAAATGTACATATTGGCATAAACATTTGCGAAAAGCTTATAACTAAGAACGCTATAAAAGGACTGCGCGTGCCTTGCTACCATTCCTGCACCCTTCTCGAGCAATCTAATAACGATCCCAAGTGTAATGGATATCATGGGGTTGAAGGAGGCGCCGTTTTTGATACAACTTCAAATAAACTGCTAGGCGTGGCGACATGGGGATACCCTCCTAATGAAGAAAGAGATTTTCCCGTTGGATTTGCTGTGCCTAACTCTGATAATTTCTATAAAGACTTCACATGCGCTCGGCTGATTAGAAACGACAGTAATATTAGTATCACATATGGTTATTATCAGAAATTGTGTGATTCTAGTTAGATGAGATAAACCATGATAATTTTGTGTGTCTGACCAATGGTAAATCATTTTTTAATGAATAATTAGGTATTAAGCACAGAATTTAGGTGATAGCGAGTTTTGCCAGATAGTATTAGACATCCTAACTAATACGTAAAAGTTGTAAGGCTCATATAGGCACCTATTGCATAATTTGTTAAAGTTGTAGAAAACTGTTAGGTATACCTATTACCAACATACTGTATATATTTTAAGGTTTTTTAAAACAATTAAATAAAACACATTTTGAAAATTATTATTTTATATTATGTATTCATTATCTTATTTATTAACGGCTTTACAACAATGTTTCCACAAGCAACACTATCTTTGCTGAACTTTGTTTAACTCATTTAAAAATTAAATTGTTTAAGTAATATTTACAAATGAAATGCACCTATTTTTTAAACTATTTTAAATTACAACTATTTACCCACATCAAAATTAAATTTAAATTCCGCACCGGAGAATGAAAATTTAAACTTTTTGGAATTATCATCACTATTAATTACTGAATTAATTGCATTAGAAGTGTGTTCATTATTGCTATCATGTTCTCCTTTATTATTGCCATCACCAGATTTTGTTACTACAATGTTGCCATTATCAGTTTCATCTGGTGTTAAATTGAAATCAAATCGGAAGGAACTGTCTCCTGTAGTCAAAAATGCAGACTTTCTGAGGTATGTGGCTTTTGGTTTGTCTGGTGTTTCAGAAATTTTAATTTTACTTGCCACTGTAAATAAAAAGTTTAAAAGATATATTAAGTATCAGTACATATTATTTTCACTCATTACTATGTAGTACATAGTATGTACCCAAATCATTAAATAAAACACTGTATTACAGAGATTATAATCCTCATATTCAGCCCAGTCTGACTAATAAACAAACACCTGATTAACATCACCAGATAGACATATTCTTATACAGTTATAAGTGTCTCTATGATTCTATGTGATTGGTCTAAAAATTACTTTTACTTGGTTATAAAATTGACCTTAAGTAGCCGAAATTTAAAGACTTCAGTCTAGGAAAGGCCATAACATATTCTGAATGTTATACCAATGCAACCACCATAGTATAGTAGGTTTCAGTCTTGAAACATTGTAATTTTAAATTGGTCCCCTAAAATTTCTTCAGAACAATATTTTTGACAACAATTTTGTGTGGTACAATAGTATTAAAGCAATAATAAAACAATGAAATTCACCTCTAATGTTTTAAAGGTCTAACTACATGGACTAGTAGGGGCGCAGTGTACAATTACCATTTTTGGCCTTTGAACCTAACATATACATACTTTTAGCTAATTTCTTTTCTTCTGCTGCCATTTTTGCTCTGTAATCTCCAAAATGTGTTCTCATAAGCTGCCGCTTACGTATCATAGGTTGATTGTTGTTCTTTAGCACTGTTAGCACTTTCCATGCTTCTTGCACTGAAAATATATAGAAAAATAACTACTTTGTTTTATAATAATTTAGTATATTTTGGATGTGCTGCAGCAGGTCATAATTGTCTATGAAATTAAGTATTTTTAATAGTGTCGAAGCATCAAGCAACCCCTAATCTAAAATCTCTCTGCACTTGCATCCTGTGACCATTGCATGAAGTGTAGGTACCTACCAATATATAAAAAAAAACTGTAATCAGATAAATTCAAAAGAAAGATCCCCAAAAGAATGATGCCTTGCTGAGTTTCTGCATTCCGAACCGGTGGTAGTCAATTGTAATTTTCCACGATCATCAGGGCCACTGAATTATAGTATAAAATACATTCTAATATCATCAAGTAACTTACTCTGTTTATCATTGCCCTTTTTCTCGTTCAATGTTCGTTCCAATTGTTGAATACACCAACAAAGTTCTAGTTGGAATTGTCTCATGGTATCATCAGAATCGAAAGCATCAGTATTTTGATTATCCACTTTACAAGGCTTCTGAAGAGAGCTAGGTTTTCCTTTATTGTGTAATTTCGTTGGTTTAGGCATTTTAATTAGTAAATTTAGTGTAGCGTAGACAAATTCTAACCTACAACACGTTTTGTTTTGTTTTGTTTCTGCTAAATCTTTATATCCTCTTTGGTTTCTGCGCTGCCAGGTCGAATTTGACAAAATCAGTAGTATGTCAATTAAAAGACCGAGGATTTACCGTAAAAATCGGTAAAAAAAACAATATCTTCAGTAACATTTTCATGAAATAGTCGTTTAAGTCAGTAATATACCTTGGAGGAATATGTTGATGATTCAGTAAACTTACTACCACTTGCTACCACTCTTCTCGCAAATAAGATGTTGTTGTTACCGTGATAAAATTTGAATTTCGCGCTCCAACCGAACGTTCCCCCTTAAGGCGGAGGCGTCGGTTGGAGCGCCAAATTCAAATTTTATCACGATTTTGGAAATTGCAGCTCAGTTATAGGTCGTAAGTTATCAACATGTTATTTGCGAGAAGAATGGTAGTATATTTACTGATTAATAACAAAAGAAATCATCAACATATTCCTCCAAGGTATATTAGTAACATTTTCATGAAATAGTATATATAATCGTATATGTCAGTCGTATACTCCTTTTTTTCAATATTGCTAATTGGCAACACTGTAACAGCGCTACCGCAGTATGACGTAACGTGGTAAATTCTAAAACTAAAATAATATTTAAAAAGAAATAACCTCAAATATTTTATTCAGAAATCGGAGAGTAGTGTCATAGTATGCCGCTTGGAAGATTTGGAAAAATAACCCTTTCGTGGTAATTACATAAACAATAACTGCTCAAACCCTGTTTTAAAAGAATATTTTTTTTGGGTGAGCCCTGCAGAATATTTCACCATTATTTTTAATAATTCAGTAGTCTTACAATAAACTTATTTTCTCTACCTCGTTTTTGCTTTCAGCAATAAAGTTTTCAATTTAAAGTTACATTTCAACCTAGATAGTGTTTAGGTTCTACTTTGCATGCCAACTTGCCTGCGGTGTAAATTTTTTCTTTCATAAATTTTCCCTAAAATGGACCTACCTACTTCAAATCTAATAATTTGAAATCTGCCATTAAAAAAATGTATTCCTCTAAATTTTGTCAACGTTTTCTGATGATGATAAGTGAATAAACTACACCCTTGAACATTATATTGATGGGTAACTCACACGTCTATAATCTGTAGTCATTGTGGAAACCAGATACTAAATAATATATTAGACCAATAATTAATAATCCTATTGTTCTTATATTCATAATACATAAATCATTTCAGGCTAGCAATAACAGTGTCCAGTCTCTCCCTCTTCGTGGTCTCTAAGAACATAGTCAATGGTCAACGCATTGAGAATATGAGATCTCGGGATCGCATGCGCAAGTGTAACGTAGGAGATTACGGTGACGTGTACAGAAAGAGCTGCTAAGCCTTTGTAAGTTTATTAGATCACTTGCCAATCTAATTTAAAATAGTGGATGGACAAATCTTGGTATATGAAAAGTTTTCTTTTACCTAAGTTACCAACATACAGATAAAAGTGTTCCTTTGAGCCAGATGGAATTAATTATGTTTAGATTTACATGTTAAAATTTAGTGACCAAATCTTTGACGTTCTTGTACAATTTATTGAAATTGCCTCGAAAAAGTATAGCTATTACCATGTTATAAAAATTTCATATATATCACCCAGGTGCATATTTCAAAGAGAGTAGAAGCAAGAGAGAGAAAGTAAGATGGCAGTGCCCCAGTTGGATCCTGCCAAACTGCAGTTGGTTCAGGAGTTGGAGATAGAGATGATGTCGGACATGTATAACAGATTGGTGGGCGCATGCCACAGGAAGTGCATACCTTTGAAGTACTATGAGGCTGAACTTGGTAAGATTTGGATGTGATATACCTTATCTATCTTGGGTGTTATATATAATACTTTTTGAGTTAAATATGTAAGTACCTCATAATATTTCTGTGTTACTCTCAGTCCATCATAAAACAGATTCCCCATAGTTACGGTTTATTTTGATAATGTCTATAGGGAAGAAGTGGCAAATATTGAAAAGGCGTGTGACACTTCCACCATTGCAGATTTGAAATCTGATTCTGTAGCTATTTCATTTTTAATTTGTTAATTTATTTGATTTTAGGTTCAATAACTGTACAGATTTTTAGATGGGTTCTTCCTGGCAGGGCCATCTCTGTCTGTATCTCTAGATCTATAGCTCTTACCAATATTGTCTTCCACAGGCATCATCATCATATCCATACCATAAGTTTCTTCTTTTTTTTCAGGCAAAGGTGAATCAGTCTGCCTAGACCGGTGTGTAGCCAAATACTTGGATGTGCATGAACGTATAGGCAAGAAACTATCGAACATGTCCCAGGGTGAGTCTGAGGACCTCACTAAAGTGAATTTACCTGACAAGAAATAGAACTAGTGATGTGACTTAATGAATCATTGTATGAAAATTATTACCATTGGAAAAGTTTTATTTTTATCTCATTTAGGAAACAACATAACAAGCATTTGTTCCTGATTTTTTTATCTTTCTCAGTATTACTTTATAAAATCTATATTGCAAGATTGTTACAGAACTGACTCAAATTATTACTCTCTTATTCAAATAGTATTACAATTTCATAGAATGATTCATCATGAGTTACTGAATGTTAATTATTTATACATAAATATTTTGATGACAAAAACAACTGTTGTCTATGTTCAAAATTTTATTGTCTTCTTCCAAGATGTTCAAATGTGCATTTTACTTTATTTTATATTTAGTGTGGGTGATTTATTTTAGTTTACTTTATAACTTAGTTGTGATTGTTAGTTACAGTTGGTAGAAATTAAACAAATATATTACACAACATCTATTTATTTAATCTGAAAATTACATTTTCTAACATCTACAACACATTGTATAATAACTAACTACATATAATATATCTAAAAACCGTGCGAATCTTTTTGGAGAATAGAACTATACATATGTCCAAATCCATAGCCAACTTTGTAACTATTGATAACTTGTCCCAAAATGTAAATATTGGCGCAAAAGAAGAGGAGTCCCTCCAACCATATAAATATAAATACTTCTCTACTCTTAAACTCCAACAAGTAGGCGTAAAACAACCATGCTCCTTGAGCGGCGATCCACAGTACACTCAGAAATAAAGCTTTCTTTGGTTTCATTTTAAAGTTGTGAATTACTAAAGGAAGAAGCGATAAAAACCAAGTGAAATATTGTGACGTCATCACCCTGTTGTAAGTGACCAAAATCACAGCTTGAACGAACAAAGCGAACGGCAAAGTCTGAGGCATACTACCGAAAGTGAGGCTGACCGAAAATAAAATTACCACTTCGAAAATTTGCGTGATATTTTTCACCAAATCGAAAACTAGTAGGTCCATCGTCAAGTATGAATGGTAAAACAGAACGGAGAAGTTATGCCTCGTGTCCTTTCTGAACAAATGGTACAAGTATGTCTCGAAGATAAAGTCGTATCCATACATTTGGTACATAGCTAACGTGAGTACAATTAGAGTAGTCATACAGCTAAAAGCCAAAGTGATCTGTTTTCTATTCGGAATCAAAGACGGGAAGCTATCTCGGAATCGCGAGGACCTGTTTATCTTATATTCCCCCAAAGAGAGAAACATTGGAAAACTGAATGTCAAAGGGTATAGGCGTAAATGTATAGCTATGCCGAGTAAAACACCCGAGCAGACATATCTCAGTAATCCCTTCACTAAGTTATCAGTTTGCAAGAAAAGTAACGAAAGTATTATGAAGAAACACGATACCGAATCGGCGTTGCCTCGGGTGGATATACCGATACTCATCGGATTGTACAACCAGAATAGAGAAGAAAACGTAGCAATTTTCGAAGCGTTTGGTTTAGTAGCGAGTTGACGCTCAACTATAATCTTCAAAGCAATCGTGATCAATATATCGAAAGCGGAGAATATTAATTTGCCGAAGTTCTTGCCAAAGTATAAATTGGGCAGCATCATGTAAGCTATGAGAGGGCTGTATCTGTAAGTGTTGCGCTTGTATGGAGAGTCAGAGACGCTGACATATATCGCGGCATCGCTGTACACTTTGTAGTCAATATCTGTATAGGGCACCTCGTAAACCCTGTCGTGATAGTCTGCGTAAATTATGAGCACCAAACGAATCAGTGCGCCTAGCATAAGATGGCATTTTAAGGGCATGTTAATAATAATGGCTAGACTATTCATTTTAAATCCTGGTCTTTAGTCCCTTTGCAGCCGATTGTAAGCAGGATTTAAACTCGTCGAATTCTTTGATACAATCGTCCTTTTTCACCGAGTCTTTGAGTAGAACACACCGAGCGTACAATGTACCTTGTTTGGAGCACTTGGCAAATACTAAGGGGTATTTAGCAATGCGTTCTCTAGCTTTGTTAACAGAGTCCATATTAGTTCTCAGTCTTCTGTAAGACTGGTTTGTAACTAAAAGTAGTGGGCGGTTCGGTAAAGTCGACGGCGTCCCGCGGTCTGATGAAGATGTCGTATAGAGGTTTGGAGAAAAATATTCCGACACCGAGTACCGTGAAGGTGATCTGGAATGTCTTCGGGTACTTGTAGATCCAACTGCGTTTACCTAGAGGTTGGATCCGACGACGATTTTCCATTATTTACTGTAAAAGAGAAACATAGTAAATTAAATATGGTGACTACAATCTTATACTAACTATAATAATAAAGCTGAAGAGTTTGTTTGAACGCGCTTCCGGAGTCACGCGTCCTATTTGAAAAATTCTTTCACTAATAGTTGCTTATAGGAAGCTACATTATCCCCTAAGGTTATAGGCAATTTTTTATCCCGGGAACGCGAGTAAAACCGCGGGGAGCAGTTATATTAGATAATTGTAATGTTATGGCCTAAATCTACAAATATTATAAAAGCGAACGATTTGCGTGTGTATGTTCGATACCAATTAGTTCCGTAACGGCCACTTTACTAAGGTAAGTTATGATACAATTCATTTAATTAAGCTGGCAATATTATTAACCGATCGAACGGATACAGTTGATAAAAATTATGTAATAGACTTGTGCTTTACTATAGGATTCCAGGAATCTGCAATAAATTTAATAACCAATTAGATTTAAGGCGATGATAGCTCAGTGGTAGTAAGTCGAATGCCGAGACGAAGGTCGCGCGATCGAATCCTACAATGAGCTTGAGCATTCGGTGAAGGCAAACATCGTGAGGCGTTTCCTCCCTACCACCGTGGTAAGGTATTTTGTAGTAGGTACCTGCCTGGTTGGAAAATCTGTCGCCAAGTACCTTCCAGTGCGTTCCGAGAACTGCACTTGAGAGCCAGTTCCCTTCTAGGCTTTGTGTGCTTCCCGCCATCGGCCTCATCATCATTGACCACGGTAAGATTGAGTCAAACACAGGCCATACACAGTAGAAAAAGATTTCTGGCGATGGGCTTATTGTGTAAACAGTTGATGTGTTTACCTTCTGTGGCCTGTCGGTGACCGGGGCGAACTTCCTCGGCTCTAGACTGTATCCGTCGCACACCAACGAGATTGGCTTGAACTTTATGCAGCACTGGCGCATACTTTCGAAGATCCGATCGCAACGCACTTCTTGGAAATTATTCTCTAGAAATAACACATTATAATGTATAAGTTTTAGTGTTGAAATTTTGGAGTGCCGACTCCTCGGAACATCGACATCAATATTGTATTATTTGGCAAATTACTAGGATTGGATCCTACTGATCACTGATATTATAAATGCCAATGTTTGTGAGGATGGATGCTTGTTACTCTTTCACGTAAAAACTACTAAACGGATTTGGATGAAACTTAGCACATAGATCATACCCTGGAATAATAAATAGGCTACACATAAGATACCTTGTGAACGCGAGTGACTTCGCGGGGCGGAAGATAGTTGAATCTATACAAGATTATAACTCATATTAGGTACGTGTATGAGTTCACATCAATTTTTCCAGTACGCACATTCGCTTATAAATATCAAAGTTGGTAAAGACAAGTGTGTGAATTTCAAAAAGTGCATTATATTCTTGGAATAAAGAGACGACCAAAAGAGATTACGCTTAGATCACTTCAACCAAAGAATAAATAATATATAGGCTTCAACTAAATACCGCACTAACTCAAAACAGTAGTTCCTAACAGTGTCTACTAAATATCGCCAGGATCTGCGCTACGCTCCAATGCGCCTACGTCACGTCACTTAGCAAAGACACGGAATTCAATCAAGTACCCAAACTCGGTAGATATTGTAGAGATAATACCAGTACCTCGAGTGGTTGAGAGCTTTCTTTGCTCGCTGATTTGTCCGGTAAGATTGATAAAACCATCAAGCTATCAATTTTTGTCCTTTCTAAAAAAAATTACCTCGAGTAGGTACGCTGATTTCGGCGTATAGTTTTGGGCCTAGTATTTGATGCTGCATTTTATTAGTAGGTAACGGTACGCCACCGCCGCGCGCCGGCCGGCTCGGGTTGTATCTAGTTGAGAGCGCAGCGGAAACCATGTTTAAATCTAAGAGATTACGATTGCCCATTTAAAAAAGAGCACAGGCAGGAGTACAGTACTAGTAGGATGAGAGATTATAATTACCGCCACTGATACAATTATTGAGTAGCGATTAAACACTTGAGCCATTATCAAGGTTGGAATGATTACGTGTAGTGTATAGTGTAGTTTTGTATGACTGTAATACTGTATTGATTGTAGGACGGTTTGCAGTATCGTCTGGACCTGCCATTCATTTATAAGTAGGTAATTATTGGTGTCTCGAAGTACAAGTACCTAACTTCTTTCAACTTGTTCGGTACAAATAATCAAACAGGTGGGCTTGTGTGTGTACATATAAGTCACGGACATATTATTATTCAACTTTAAACTTTTGTTCACTAATAATAAATAATACAAAAAGGTTTTCATGAATATCGATCATCCCTATTTTCATTGCGAGTCAGAATGTAGGTGTTGTTGGAAAGTACTGATCGAATTCTGAAAATTCTTTCAAGATTTACAAATTATACAGGTATCTAATAGAGCTACAGGTATCATTAAAAACTTGGGAACGTTTCGACCTCACGACCAATAATCTCGACCTAAACAAATTTATGTAATATATAAATCTAAATATTGCTTATATTCGCTCTATTAAAAACATCGTAGGTATTATACGAATTAGTCCCGGTTTATAAAATAGCAGTATGTAGGTATTTTATCGATAAGAACGTAACAAGTGTACTTACATACAAGATACATGTTATAAATAGTTACAGAATTCAGATAATCACCGCTATGTAGGTACTTATTAACCTTGTGATGCACCTAATCACAAATTAGGTATAAAGTAAATAAATTATTATGTTTAAAAATCAATAAATCTTATGTGCTGAGTGTTCGTGTCCTGCCTGACAATAAATACAGGGTTACCATTTCAATAAATAATTTCCAGGCAGAAATCTAATCTAATTATGCGGTAGAATCTTGATTTTTTGAAGTCAACTCACAGAGAACTTAAGCATTGGTCCAGCTAGTTTAGGACACATAAAAGTACCGAATATACAGGTTCATTTGTGGTTTTATTGATCTACTTTTATTTTAGGAATCGGTATCATAGACGTACCCTATGTATCGATTCCAGGCATTTTTATATTAAAGTCTAGTTTAGTCTAGTCTAGCAACACAGGGGGCGGCAAATTTAATGAGCTTCTGAAATACTACCCCAATATTCGTAGCCTACCTAGTTTTCAGAATGAACTCAAAATCTATGTTTTGTTTTCAAATTGTTAGGTAATTAACTTATCTATAAAGGAATAAAGCAAAAATTACGTAATATAACGCTTATTGAATATTATTGAAAGACGTAGGTACGTATCCAAGTACAAAATAACTGTACCTACGAGTTGCAAAATGAGTAACATTATTATGAATGAAATGATAACACGGGACAAGACTGATAATATTTATGTTAGCACCCGTTATTAAAAGGGGGCGTTCATTATAAGTTAAATAATTATTATAACTATTCATCAGATCACAACTATTATGGTCAGGGTAATAAAAAAACATTTTTTTCAGCAATTTATACATATATTTTATTAACAATATTATAGAATCGACATGCGCTCTTAATCTCATTAGAAAAGAAAGATATAATATTTTTTATACAATTAGATGCTAAAAATCAAACAATTTGAAGATAATAGTTTATAACAAATAATGTTTTACATAACTTTCTGGACTCCCTAATTTACATAAAAATAATGAATAACTATGTTATACTAGCAGACTGTGAGTAATAGCAGAATGCATACAGCAGGACACTGAAAATATTGTTTTTGAAATTAAAATATGCGGTTTATTTCAGCTGGGTTGGATGCTATGATGCTATTGCTCCCACAGTCGAGGAAACTTTATAACCTAAATTACTATTTTAAGATATCGATAATTAAATATGTTTTTAGTATACTTTACATACTTAGACAATAGTCTTGATTTCAATTTGATTACGAAAATAAAACACTGCGTTGTTGTGATTGACCGTTTCGTTGCGTGTTATACTACATACTTATTTAAAAGTATAAATGTACCATCAATAGTTTCCTAATATCCTGATAAAAGCTCAATTGGTACAATTTACTCGTGACAAGTTTAAATTGAAATAAATTGAGGATGGTACCGTTTTTAACATCGCTACGATATGTTTACAAATAAATCACACGTAAATGACATGTACCTACTAAAGTTTGACTGATGCAGGTGTGTCACGCGCACGCGCAGCACAGCGGTCTCATCAACCGCTGCCTACGGGGCGGCATACTACTTTAGTCAAACTGTAGGAATTTGCATAAAGTGGCGTCATTGACGGATAATTACATATTACGCTATGTACCTATATATTATTACAATTCAACATCTCAACTACAAATTGCTTCTTCATGTTGTTTAGTTAGACTATTTGACTAATTTAGAACCGCTCTGGTGTCATTTATATAGTAAACAGTTTCACATTATATATATTTTTTTTAATCTTTCAGCAATTTGTTAATTACACCAACTAGGGTTATTAACCCTTTATGATCAATGGCACGCGAAATTTACTCACGTAATTTAAAATAAAATGTATGACAATAATCCGTGCGGTTCCGGCATTAAAATATATTTTTAAAAGCTTACTAAGGCATAAAAGACTTCTGAATAAATATTGCTAAATACACAAGTCAGTCAGCTGATTTTCTGAACGTTATATAACAGAGTACACCATAATTTTGGTTGACTGTACATAGTAAATCTTATGCTCCAAATAATGTTGTATAGTGTACTTTGTTATTTTGAATGGCGTATTATTCAAACAGTGGATATCAATGCTTACTATTGAATGGGTGTGTATTAATGAAATAACACTATAGTAATGTGTTAGACAGTTAGTAACATGATGAATCAGATACATATTGTAATCCTGATATTGATCAATTTTGGAACAAGCATTTGATTTATCAGTTTTTTTTATATGGTTATAGACCAAGCACTGTGGTACTGGTGCAGTAGAAAATGTTAGCATACACTCTCAATGTATAAAACAGCAACCCTTTGATGTGTTGCTGTGTGTGAATAATGTCCCAAATTGGCAAGATTATAATTATTATTGTTTCCATTATCAATATTTTGCATTGAAATACACTAATTAAAACCATACATTTTAAATCAACTGCATCTAAAAAGATGCATTTTTGATTGTACAATGCTGATCAAGGAAATGAATTGAGTGGGTACTTGTTCATTAAAATATGTGTGACATTAAAATAGTATGACGGATGAGTTAAATATTCCCAAAATGATGTGCAAAAGATATTGTTATGACCACAAACACATAATTATTTGAGATAACATTAAGGTGTAAATGTTTTTGAATATTGTATTTTGTACTTAAACACAATTACATACATGTAAATACACATTGATTAAATTATGAAACAAATTTTAAGTTTTATGTGGGCAGTGTAAATATTAGGTACTTATAATGATCGAGAAGAAATAGTTTACAATGAGACACATATTTTATGAACAATACCTAAACATTTAAATCCAAGATAAAACCTATTATGTGTAAAGTGATACTTATTTTTTAATAAAAAATGTACACACCATTGTCTGCCTCGAAATTGTTTTGCATAAAAATAATTGTATATTTTATAATTATACAAATATAATATCTATCACTGTTGTGTAGACTGGTATAATATTGATAATTTTATTGATTATAAAGCACTAATCAAATCAACAGTATCTAAAACTCATTGTGCAATCATACAATTTGATTGGTGAATAAAAAATCAATAAGAGCCAATCACAAACTTTCATAACAACATAAAAAACAAAAAGTGCAGTGTTAACAATGTTGATACCAAGATATTGGATCTCAAGAACATTGTATTAATTTCACTCAAATTTTGCAGACCAAATTTTTTTTTAATAATTTTCCCACACATCTACAACTATAAAACCAGAGATAATTTAATATAGCAAACTTTTATTTCCCTTTTCTTGTCACACATTAAAAACAACTAAAATGTCCTAGTGTGCATATAACTATAAGATTCTTGTACCTAGTAAACAGTAACAATATTTGTTTTTAACTTTATATCAAACTCTTTATGCTATTGACAACAATAAATTATAATGAATTTAATGCTTTTTTAGATAAATTATAGTCAACTGACATTGGATATAAAAATACTGCTGTGATAAGTTGTTAGGTATTTATATTATCCTCAAATTATAAAGCTACAATGGAACTGTGATTTGTCACACCAACTTAGTCTTTCTAACAAAAAATATGAGAAATACATATAAAAAAAATAGTTTGATAGCTTATTTCAATGTGAATTTAGTTCCCATCTTTTATGGTCATTATTTTTAAATGTTGCAAGACTAATTTGCAGACTTTCTATCTCTTTCAATAATGTTGATTAAGAAGAGATGTGAAATTAATAAAATTTAGTTTAGTTGGTATACAGCAGATTGGGTACCATGCAACATCAGTATGATATATATACTTTGAGGCCGTTATGGAGTTGGTCTTTCAAAATCCAAGTGTTAGTGTGTAATAACATGACATGATACCTTCTTTTAAATATGAATATGGCTTGTAGTAAGGGCAACATTATCTTGATACATCATCACTATTATCCAATGTCTTACGAGTTGTTTTATGCATAACATTATTATTTGTATAGCAAATTGCAATGTATACTTAACATAAGAGCCCATTATAAAACTTAAAACTTTCCAGAACTAAGTGAGTCAATACTGCCAACATCATACAAAAAGTTTGTCATAATGTGATAACAAATTTTAGTATTGCTTTACCAACTTTTATTTGCAGCGGAAACAACATAACACCATTCCTATGCACTATAGTTTAAGACTTACAATCTGCACAGAAAAGTTGATAGAACATATTTTAGGTGATGACCCTTTAAACAATTGTTTTCAAGTATGAAAACACAAAGTTCATGTCATCAGTGGCCATCGAGTCGACCACACAGTTGCATATAGGCTATTGACTTGGACTGGCTTCCACACTTTCTGGTCGGCTCAAAATTGGTTTCTCTGCTATTTGTGGTTTTTCTGCAATTAATGGTTTTTCTGCAACTTGAGGTTTCTCAAGAACTTGTGGTTTTTCAATAGCTAGTGGTTTCTCAACAACATGGGGTTTTTCTACAACGACAGGTGTTTCTACAGGTTCATCAATAACAACTGTATTTTCAGGTTGATGGTTTTCAATGTGTGTATAGGATAATTTATTAGTTATGACATCTGGTTTCTCTTCTTCCATTTCAGAGGGTCCATTGTGTTTATCACTTTCAGTAATTGATGGTGAGATTGACCGTTGCATGGAGTTTTCAGGGTTAGCTGGAGACACAGCCCTAGCTGAGTTGTCATCACTGGAGGCACTGAGCTGCCTCGCCATGGCTGGATTCATTGGATGTGATAACATTTGAGGAAGATGAGGGTTGTGCAATGGCAACCGGGATTTATCACTCTTTCTCCATAAAGTAACCTCTTGTTGTTTGAAGTAGCGTCGGTCTTCCGTATCCATCAATACAAGATTCAGATAATAACGTACAGAGAATTTATTATTAATATCCCTCATTGTTGGTGTTAAATCATAACCAGCTAAGAAAACTCTAATTGGAATGCTCTCTCCTCTGACTGGAGCTCCATCCATAATTTCATATTTAGCAACAGTTTCATTCTCCGTAAAGGTATTAGGCCCAGAACCAGTGGTTTCTCTTTTAATAATGGATATTTCCATATGCTTGATCTTGATACGGACCAACAGGAAGTATATTTTGCCTACAATCACATCCTTCAAATGGTATTTAGATTTGTTGTATTCAAATTCTATGTGTAGACAGTCTTCAATGCCCACTTCCATTTTTATAGAGTTCAGTACGTCAGGGTAGCTGCATAGAGTGTGGACAGCTATGTCTACCTCTTTGACAATGTCTGTGAGACGCCGCACTATTGTCGCTCGCAAAAAATACCTCAATCTGACGTTAGCACCCGTGTATACTTCATAGGGTTTTTCAACATTTGCGAATTCAAATGGATACGAGGTATGCTGCAGTAGGTCTCCCGGACGCGCCAGCTCCTTGACCAGCGATATGAACTCATGGTGGTTACCTCTGTCGTAGAACAATTCAATCTGACCTATAAGCTCGACCTTGATGCCTTGGTGCTCGAGTTTCGAGCCAGGTTTCCGTAGGGTAACGTTTACCCTTCCCGACACTGTTTCCCCGTCGTAATAGAGTAGTAACTTCTCCTTTTTACCGTCATCCGTTTTCACTTCGGCTACTTTCCGCCTGTCAGCATCATCAAAAACTATTTCGATATCCGCAGTTTGTCCGAACCCGAAAAAGCTCATTTTTACACTCAACTGTTACGATTGTACGCGGAAACTTTTTACGTGGCTTTCGACGAGAACAATAAAGACTTATTAAAGCAAAACATTGAAAAACGGCGATGAAACGCCCGCGAACACGGAGGCGATTGAAGGATTGAAGCAAAGATGGCGACTAATTTTATGTCGGCTGTCGACGATAAGGTTCATAAATTAAATTAAATTGAAAAAACTCACCAACAAGGCATCTCTGGATCTCACAAGCGTATCTTTTACAGGGGTCCTTCGACATATATGAAAATTTCCACTATTTTTATTCGAAATGTATTTTTAAATCAAGAATTCCAGTCATGTGTACAAGTGTCAATTTTTTCAGTGGCAACACAATTCAATTTATAAAGCTATATCTACATTCTCCATACTGGATAATAATCAACTATACAGTGCCACCGATTATCTGTGGGGCAATCACATAACTTTGTTGCCAAAGAGAATATAAACACTACGTTTTGTTGCAATCAGTTTCAATCATTTTTTTTATTGAAAAAAAAATGGTTCTATGGCGGTGATATCCGAGAAATGATGATTCTAGATTAGTTTTTCTCGGCAAGAGATTTGTAAAAAATATATGCTGGAGACACGAATACATACTGACAACAAAATAATTATTCAACCTACCTACCTACCAAGATCACTGATCATTGAAACCACTTGCCGTGTGTGGCGCGCTATACTTTCACAACTCATAGTCATAGACCACTTTAGGAAATTGACGGAAGGAAAGGAAGGAATAGATCGGAACGCAGCCAAAAAAAAAAACAAATAAATAGTGCTGCCAACCTTCTCTCTTTTAACTTTTAAATGGCGGACATCAAAATTTTCTAACAAAAGCGAACCGTTAATCCTGTGAAATAAACGTTGAAAGTGAAAATATAATTATGGAGATCACGCGCGCTACTTTAGGAATTGCGGTTGGAATTGCTGGGACATTGTTCTTAGGTTACTGTGTGTATTTTGATCAGCAGCGCCGTAAGGATCCACTATTCAAAAAGAAGTTGAGAGAACGTAAGAATATACATGCAATTTTATTGAATAAAATCTTTGTTCAAAACTAATCTATTGAAAAGTATTCACTTACACTAAATCATAGCTACACAATAATAACGTAATCCTTAGCTAACCTAAAATGTTATTGCAACATTACGGTTCGCACATTTTGCGCTTTGCGCTTCAATAAACAATAGAAATGAAACTATTCTTAGTTACGTATTGAATTGACTCGGCAATGTATCGGTCCCTGCATGTATTACGTTGTGTATTATCAAAACATAACTATCTATTCATTCAGTTTTCATACTAAGTGCCAGACATGCTTTTGACACAGTAAATTAAAGTTGAATCAGTAAATCAATTTTAAATCGTCTTCCACACTCAGATTCATCTGCATAAATTATAGCATTGGTTAGACTTATCTTAGAATGCATGAATGGATATGAAGGACCGACAAGAGAAAATCCAATGACTTTATTAATTTAATATTTAATTTTCATTGCTTTTTATCAACTACTTAAATGTATTAGTAAAAAATACAATTTACTGCTTACTTAACTGTGGTCACCATGAACTAAAACAAAAAAAATTATTCAAATACCTAAATTGAATAATTTATTGCATGTTCATATTAATTTGAATGTTCAATAGATTTATATCTTGCCATTTACCCAAAGAAATAATGGCAACTTTATACATATTGAAATAAGATAAATTTTAAAACTATGGGTAATTACAGGCAGACAGAAGATGCAACAGAACTCATCACGGCTGCGTACAATGGGTGGCCCGCTCCCTGACATGAGTGACCACGAAGCCATGCAGAGATTCTTCTTGCAACAAGTGAGCACAATTCTATTTTATTCTTTTAAAAATTATGTCATGGCAAGATCCAAGGCAATTTGTGTACCTAATAAAAATAAGAAATAATAGGGGTTTTTGTTATGTTGAGTTAGAATTATGTATAGAAATCCAAACTGTAGAAGCCAAAAAGTTGGTTTTGTGCATTACATGTATACATGTACCACCTTTGGCCACTCTCACTCTCTCAGATTGTGGTCAAGCATTAGCATATAACAAATGTCCGGGTATAAAGCTAAAAAATCCGGGGTTTTCACACATAAATAAATAAATATCCTGGGACATTCTTCACACACGGTTATCTGATCCCAAACTAAGCAGAGCTTGTACTATGGAAACCAGATAACTGATATACTACATATACTACTTTTTTTTTGTAAATACATACTTATATAGATAATTACAGCCAGACTTAGGACAAACAGACATGTTCATGCACACAAATGTTTGTCCTGGATGGGAATCAAACCCATGACCAGTGGCATGATAGGTGGTGTCTTAACCAACTGCGCCAACTGGCTTGTCACATGTTGTCCTGGTTAACAGATTTTAGAGATGGCAACTCTAACAATGGAAAGCACCCTCATGTTGCTTGTTTTACTAACAAAATGCCAAACTGTTGTAAATTGTGTTTTTTTTTAATTTTGTTGTATAAAAAATTACCAAATGTAAGGTTTAAAAGTGGTACACACGGCCACATATCAAGCTTCACATTTTTGTTGCAAAACAGCTCCTATTACAACCGTATAAGGTGCTGCAGTGTGTAGCTTGATCTGTGGCCGTGTGTACATATATCATTTACAAAAACATACATATCACAAATATTGCTCAGTATGATGGTCATGTGTTAGTAAGAACCTACACAGAACAGACATAAAGTGACTACTCACAGTACTTTTACTTCATTCTCACTTTTGTTATCAACAGATTCAGTTGGGTGAAGAGCTCCTGGCAGCAGGAGACTTGGAGGCTGGTGTGGAGCACCTCGGTCAGGCTGTGGCAGTGTGCGGGCAGACACAGCAGCTCCTAAGTGTGAGTACCTTGGCATTCATCATTTTTTAATATATAGCCACTGAGGGAGGTTCCAGTTTCTAGTCTGTCTGTCTTTTAGTCCATTCATGTCTGACCATACTGATTTTAAGCTACTTTTTATACCATGAACCGGGTGGGTGCAGCGCAGCTACTTATGATATGATCATAAAATACTTTAATAAATAATAGTAACTGTGGTACAAGTGAGAGCGTTATCCAATACTGTATTGTATTTAAATTAAGATTTAACATATGATAAAAAATTATGTACCATTGAGCGTTAAGAATGATTACAAAACACTTTTTACTATCTGTTTACGAGACTAGGTTATGTTTAACGGATTGAAGTCGTGTACTATAAATTCCTATATAGCATAATATTTTGTCATGATAGCACAGCTTAACTATCCTACAGTTCGGTATCGAATGTACAGTCAGCGTCAAATATATCTGAATAGTTTAGAACCTTGTCAAATTAACGCATTCACAGTTTTTAAGCAAACTATCAAAATAATGTCAATAGATTTATTATGAAAGGGCACTAAAGTGTCAATATATTTTCGACGCTGACTGTACTTGCGGCGGGGCTCTCGCCGGGAAGCGGGTGGCGTGGATCGCTGCCTACAAACTCGCTTAGTTTGATGGCTCTAACGTAGAGGGACGACGCGAGCGTGTTTTCCGAGACTTCGTTAAAAACAAAAACATCTTTGCACGGAGTGTACCTATGATATACTGTAGTATATAATGATAATAATATTATTTTTTTACGTTTCGAACCCCCATAACTCCGCCCCTTTGGAAAAGTTTCAAAAACTGAATCGCCAAAAAATATCCATAATTCTGTGTATTTACAGGTACTTCAACAAACAATGCCGGCACCAATCTTCCACCTTCTACTGAAGAAGCTTCCAGAGGTCTCGGAGAGGCTCCGAGCCTCCATGAAGGCGAGCGGCAATGTGCTTCAGGAAGAGGACGTCGAATAAACCATACCGTCCTCGTACAGTTGGGAAACAAAGTCCATATCTTCCCTTACCGATCACCCACTATGAAACATACAAACTTTTGTCTCCTACTGTACGACGTAATGTTAGTTGTTATTGCGACAGAGTTCTAAATATTTACTAATTTTAGTAACACTGAATCTTTGTTACTTTGTGTAGTTCTACTTTCGGCTTTGTAGTACCTATTATTATGTAAACTTACATATTTCAGTTTCTAATTTATAATGTAACTTTTATTTAAGCTAATCTTGCTCACGTTGATTATTATAAAAACTGAAATTAATTCTTCAAAAGTGCGCATTGGCTGTGATAAGAAATGTGCTTCGACGGATCCGCCATGTTTCCAGCAAATGTAAATGGAAAGTGTTGAGGAGTTCAATAATAATAATGTAGGTATTTGTTAGTGTTATTTAGGTTTTGTTTTGTGTTCACAACTGGTTAAGGATGCTTGTGAGTTTTGATTGAGATTTTATTGTGAAATAAAAGTATTGTACAAATATATGGATTTTATTCAACGACCAATTGTACTGTTTTGTAAAATGGTATTTTGAAAATCAAATGTTGAAATAAGAGTCAGCCTGTTAGCTCAAGGGCCAGAATTTCGAAATTCATTCATGAATATTTGTGTTAGTGATTCAATTATGCTTTCAAATTATCAGTTTTTTATTGAAATTATTATTTCGCCATAATAGTAGGAGTCTCTTTAGTGTAAATGGGCAAGTATTACATAGCTTGTGGTATCTATAAATTAAATTCCCGCTATAGGTATTTACAAGATAATATTTTGAGAAAAAAATATCTTTTTCAAAATGAAATGTTTTTTCCAAGTGTTTTATTCAAAGAATAATCGACCTCTGTAAATATGTCGGGAGTGCAAAACCACACCTGTATACACGGTTACACCACGTAATGCTAATTTGTAAATGTAACCGTTTGTATGAATTATTTCAACGCGCCAATCTCGAGGAACTACCAGCTCAATATGAACAAACCATTTTTGCGTTATAAGATAGCTAGTTTATTGAGGAAGGTTATATTTGTATACTTTCTTTGTTTTGACATATGAGTAAAACACAATATCCCATGTCATTCACCATTTTATTAAATTAACATAAAATCAACAAGATCTGATAGACACCGTATTCTGCAATTATCACAACCCTGTTCACGAATCACTACATAGTATAAAACAAAGTCGCTTCCGCAGTCTGTATGTCCCTACGTATGCTTAAATCTTTAAAACTACGCAACGGATTTTGATGCGGTTTTTTTTAATAGATAGTGATTTAAGAGTAAGGTTTATATGTATAATACATGCATAGATATAGTACAGAAAAGCTGAAAAAAGCCAGGACGGGTCGCTAGTTAACAATAAAAACAAATTTAAAACCCTCAAGTAAAAAGTATCGCCAAGAATTTATAAAATGCTTTGGTTTTTACGTCGTAGCTGAACCTACATATACTAAGATCATAGATTAAACAGACGAACTTTATTGAAAAGACATAAGGCTCATTCGCATATCTCTCTGGCTACTGTCACGCACCAAGCTGCAACGTAAATATTGTTATATTTTTAGGCCTAAAATATGTATTGCACATAATTTTCGAACGCACTTTTGAAACACAAAATAAATAGGTAACCAAAAGATAAATATTATGTAATTTAAATAGGTAACTATTTCGTGAAACAAAGTGTAATAAATACCTACACATTAAACCTTAGAAACAAAAATGATTAAACAATAAAAATAATCATACAACAATGTATGTACATACAACCGACTACATAATTTACCTACTAATTAACCATTAAAATATTTCAATAAAATTTAATTTACATTATATACATATTGGCTTTAGTTATGAAATGGTAGCGGAGAGAGCCGTCTTGCTGATATTATTCCTACTCCCATAATATTGTGGCTGATTCTAGTGTTTACAAATTATCTAATTTATACTAACTATATCTCTTTTTTACAAACATTATAAAAACTTGGGTAAGTGCGAGTCGGACTCGCACACGAAGGGTTCCGTATCATCGTACATTATTTGTTATTATAGCGGTAATCGAAATACATATTCTGTGAAAAATTCAACTGTCATCTTATTACGGTTCATGAGATACAGCGATTGTTAAGGTCGACCAAAAGAAAGACGTTGAAACAAACACGTTTTTTATGGTTTAGTTTTTAACATTATTTTATTCGGACGGACGGACGAACGAACAGCGGAGGATTAGGGTTCCGTGGGCACTCTTTTGGGTATGGTACCCTAAAAAGGATAAATAGAAATATTTAAAGCAAATTAATCTATCCTACTGTTATTTAAAAGTAGTTGTATCTAATTTTGATTAACTAAATTCACGATGAAAACATGCAATTGCACAAGTATGACAGAACTAAATTCTTATGTTTTTCATAAGAAAGAGATATAATGACCATAAATTTTGTATAATTTTAAAAAAAAAGTAATCAACACCATTTATAACTACACAAAAGTACAACAAAAATTGTACTTACGTGAAATAAAGTCATTGCATCAAAAGACATGCAAAGGAATAAATATCATTGAATCATTATTTACCAATTATTTACATAAAATTTTATGTAATTCTGATTCACAATTTAAGGGCATCGAATTTTTGCATATGGCAACACATTGTAGCCTCTAAGGCCCAATTTACATAGTCTTTAATTAAAAAGTCGTTTTCGATGAGAAACTTAAAAATTAAGTAGGCGTGAATCGCTTTTTGGATCATAATCAAGTCTTTTTAGCAGTGGTGGAGCTTCTTATATAGTCTTGAGATATCTTCATAACTTCTAAAGCACCTTTAGCAATCAATAAATTAGCTAAATCCTTACCTAGGTTATCACATTTTATTATTACATCAATTGGTATATTCGAATTGATAGTTAAGCCGCAAAAAGTCCTGATGTCCCTTTCGACAGTAGAGCTTATGTCTTCACAGCATACATTTTCAGCCTTATCAGTTATTTGTTGGTTAAGTACTTCTATAGGATTCTCAACTCTATTGTCAACTTTAAATTTCTTCGTATCACTATCTTCTGTTGGACTCAGTTTGTGTTTCTGAGTCTTTTTTATCTGTGCGAATGTTTGCTCCAATGTTTGGTCCAGCTTGGTTGTTCCATCCAAGCTCCACACAGCGCCGGTTATAGTCAGTTTGAATAGTGAATCCAACGGTTTTAGTTTTGTTGATACTCCGACAGGGGCGCTGCAACCGCCACCTGTAATTATTTAACTTCTTACATTTACAATTTTAAAGCCCGGATGACTTAGTGTTGTCTGTTACGCCCCACATAGGTTTCGAAAATACAAGTCTATCGACAATACAAATACATGTTTTACCCGACTGCGGCGAAGCCAAAATTTATGTTAAAAAAATAATCTCCCAAACCTGTAGGTATTATATTGAAGGGTTTTAAAAGGTGATTACAAAAATATTTACAAATTATATGGTTGAAACCTAATTTGGAATGAGAAATAATAAAAAAAAACAATCCCACAAGATTTTTTTTTACAACGACTACCTTATTAGTGAAGGTTGAAATGATTAAGCATTTTGTATTATTAATTTTGTCCCCCACTTTCACATGATAACGGATATAAGCTTACCCAAAGTTTTAAGGAAGCTCCTCTCAGCGAGCACGCGGCAGTAGGTTTCTGGATGGTTGAAGGGCTCCAACATGGCGACTACCGCCTCCTTGTCCGAGCGACACTCCACCGCCAGGGCTCCCTGGCCCACTGCGTATAGCATCTCCGCACACGGAAGAATCTAAATAACGAAAGACACGTAATATAATATCTCTTTCTTCTCTAGGTAATATCATAAAGTACATAAAGAAGTAAAGTTTGTTGGAAGTCCAGGCAACAGAAATACACATTCTGCAAAAATTTCAAGTGTCTGCCTATTATGGTTCATGAGATACAGCCCGCTGACACGAACGGGCGGCTTAGTAACAGGGGAGGGCTTCGTCGAATTAGAGAGGAAAATGACAAAACACACTTTTTTAGGGTTCCGTAACCAAGGGTGACAATGGAACCCTAAAAATATGTATGCTGTCATTTTCTTTTTGTAGAACTCCAAATTAAATGAAGCTCATTACAATTCTGTTACTCGGTTACCCCAACGGTGAAAAAGTTACGAGGTGTTCTAGAAATATGTCAACATCATACCTTAGAAACTCGATTACCCCAGCCCATCCTACACAGCCCAGCGTTTGCCAGCAACAAGGCGGAGTACTGTCCGCCCTCCGCGTCCAACTTCCGCAACCTGGTGTTGAGGTTACCGCGGACGTCCACCACGGATAAATGTGGATGAAGACCGCGCAGCTGTGCCGTGCGACGCAAAGACGATGTGCCTATGGAAAAATAATTACACTTAAGTCCTGAAGAATGCATTTCTGATATCAAAAACAAGCCAGTTGGCGCAGTTGGTTAAGACACCACATATCACGCCGCTGGTCATGGGTTCGATTCCCATCCAGGACAAACATTTGTGTGCATGAACATGTCTGTTTGTCCTGTGTCTGGGTGTAATTATCTATATATGTATGTATTTACAAAAAAAATAGTAGTATAGGTCGCGTCATGTAAAAAGAACGCTGGAAGAAAGTGGAAGAGGTGTGTTTGCGCTTGTCTACACTCGCGCACGAACGAACTAGGCCTTTTTTTTTGCGAAAAAAAAAAAGCTATTTGAAGCGATTTTGAATCACCTGAAGGCTATGGATCCGTGATGGAGCTGCATGTGCGAACACAGTACTATCATAGGTCATGATGGGGCGGATACACGTGGTATAAAGTCTAACCTTGCTTTTAAGTGCAAGTTTAGATTTACGATTTAATAAAAAGTGGAGGCGCCCTAAAACAAAGGCGGCGCGCGCGCGGACCGCTTTAATGTGGGCATCAAAGGTCAAACGATCATCGAGAGTTAATCCGAGATATTTGGCTTGCCTTTCACAGGGGATTGGTTCACCAAATAGAGTAACTGCCTTTGGAGGGGAGGGGGTACCTCGATGGTAGGGTCTGTAGAATAGTACCGCCTGGCTTTTGGAACTAGGCCTATTATTTTATTTTAGAACTAGCCTTTGGCTCTTTGGGTCTCGTTTATTGATTATTGGTAGGTATACCGCACCTCATACCATCAAATAGACCGATAAATTGCCAAATGCGCAGCCTACTGCCAGCGTTCTTTTTACGTGACGCGAACTGTATATGTAGTATATCAGTTATCTGGTTTCCATAGTACAAGCTCTGCTCAGTTTGGGATCAGATAGCCGTCTTAAAAAAATAAATTAGTTTCAAATAAACCAACAATTTTCAATTTCATTTTTGAATTTGCCTATGAATAATCAATTCTCAGTGGTTTCACCCACATAAGGTTTGCTAATTTAACCTTTAAAACAAAGTAAATAGATTCACATTGGCATGATATCAGTCAGGAAGGGCATAATTAAGTAAATTAGCTTGAGCAATATTCTTATGTGAATTTGCATGAAATTATTATCTAATTGGTAATCAGGTAATTATAATTTAATTACCTATAACAGCACCAGATGGTAAACTTTCCAATGAGTGGTCCTTCAAATCTTCTCTCAGGACTAATGCATCTCTTGGATCCTCCCTGTAGATAACATAATTTTTGGTATTTTCAATGGGTTTTCACTACTCATGTTTAAGGGAAGAATGTATTATGTAACAGAACTAGCTGTTCCTTACGGTTTCAACCACATTCCCAGCATAAAAAGTTTTTGTGTTCTTTTATCTGCATGTCAAATGTGATTGGTTCAGCGGTTTGGTCTTGAAAAGGTAACAAATTAACAGAGTTGGAGTTAACTTTAAACCTGCAAGACATTCTTAAAACTATCTCTCAGTGGTTTTTTTCTATGTGATTTTTGTATGACCATGAAATCTGTTCAAGTCAAAGTCATTTTATTCAATTTAGGTCCCAGAAGGGCTCTTATGAAGGTCAAATTTACTGAAATGACCAAGTTGATTTAACTAGTAGGGAATAAATATAAAATACTAGCTGCCCCCTGCGGTTTCACCCATGTTCCCGAGGTACCTTATGTTTTCCCGGGATAAGTCATACAAACTTTCATGTTTATAATATTAGTAGGATTATACCTCTCAAACACAGCACCTATTGCCAGTCCATCAGGCAGAGTAGTCGGTAGATCTTTAAGTGAATGCACCACAAAGTCCACTGTATCATTCCTCAATGCATCTTCCAAGTCTTTGGTGAACAGTGATTTCTCACCTATTTTGGGTAGTGATACATCTAATATGCGATCCCCTAATGTTGTCATGGTTACTGAAATAATTATGGTAATTAATAACTTAGATGTTTTTTTAGGAATCATGTGGTTCAATACAGAACTGTAATTTAATTTACCATTTGAACAAAAGTTTCTGGAATTATATTTTTGTCTCTCCGAAATAAGAAAAAATAGCAGAAAACAAAATATTTTTTTTTTGTATCCTTTGGTTAATGGTTTACTGTTTACAATAACAATAAAAAAAATAACAAAATAATTGAATTAAAACTGAATAAAAATATCTATATCTTTGGTTTATACCTATTATTTATTAGGTTAATTACACTTTTATTGCCTTTTTTATGCAAAAAATAACAAAATGCAGGTAACATTTTGTTATACATTATTGCTATTCAAGGTTACAGAGGGCAAAAAACTTGTTGCTGAATGTATAAAATAATGAATTAATGTTTAGTTAGATACAAACCTATGGTAAACTCCACATCTGGATGCACTTTTTTCAAACAGTCTATTACAAAGTTAGTTTGTATGAGAGCTAGCTGCGAATAAAAAATATCATAAAAATATAAACAAATATTAATTGCAAAATAGGAATTATCATTATAAAAGCACTGCCTAGACAAGTCACTTTTTAGTGTGTCTACTTTTGAACATTTTTTTAATAGCAACCTAAAGCTGCACTGATGATTTTTTTAATAACATAAAAAGTGTCTTCGTCTGTGGAGAGCCTAAGTTTTCATAGATAGGATATTATGGTAATTATTTAAAATAAATATACAAACCTCACTCTTCCTTGAACCGACACGAATAACATTTTTCGCTTCACTTTCCATTTTTTAATTCAAGGATTGAATTGATGGATATTTATATTCACTTTAATTTAGGTTATGTCATATAATTTATCACTGATATTAATTGATGTACCAATCGAATAATATTTTTTTAAAGTAAACTTGTCACTAACACTGTAGTGGACAAGTAATTACGCTAATAATTAGGTAAAAAATTCTGTCAAAACATTACAATTTTATACCATCCACCAAAGCCATCCACAATGTAGTCAGATGTCAAAATAAAAAAATTACAATGACTGAATGACATAACCTATCAAACATGACACTGCCACGACTGACCAATAGCAAGCAACGCAACTACAGATTATTAAATAGTGCTAATTTTACATATTAAAGGAATCGAAGGAACAAATCCAAGGAACGCTTACGCTTGACACACGTCAAATTACTTATTTTTGTTATTACAATTAAAACTTTATATCACTGTAAATAATTGTAATTGAGACGAAAATCACTTGCGATATTGTAGCGTTCCACCGACTTGTATGGTCGATTCCATAGAGTGAACGCAACGTGCAAGCAACTGACAGACAGTGTTGTCAGGTCAATATAAGAAGAAATGGCTAAACAGTTGTAAAAACTTGCTAGAATATTCATTTCGTTTATCTTTGAAGTGGCCAGCAGATGACCAGCCACAGAGATACTACGTAGAGTCAGACCAACGAAAGCAATCCAAAAAAAAAGGCGGCAATTTAAAAAAAAAATCAAGAGTTCCCTCGATATACACTGCATAAACGGAGTTGATCTCTTATTCAAAAAACATTATACGATAGCGACTTATTTTTGAGAATTATAATAAATAGAAGTAAATTAATATTCAACAGACCCTTCTACGTGCTAAAACCATTAGCCCTGCCTAATAGTTGGTAAGCAAGAATACTTCGCCTTGATAACAGTCATAATCAATACCAAAGTTAAGCGATAAGTTCTGAACTTATCTCGGAAGGTGGAAAAAGTTATTTTGCAGTTATTGTTTCTACACGTTGGCCGCCTATTGTATTACACAAGTAAATTTTATATTATTATATCTATTGAATTCAATGTGTGCTTAGCTAGTATTAATCTATGCTAGTAAGTACACTGAATCCCTTAAACTTAAGCAGTTAAATATACCTAGTGATTAGATTGTATGGCGATTCAATATATTTATTTGAGCTTACAATTAAGATAGTAAGGCAATTGTGAAAAAATAAATATTTTAACAAAATTATTTATTGATCTATAGGAAGTAAGATACACAAAGAAACATCACGACAATAGGAATAGACTAAAACTACCAGCAAATAAAAAAAATGATTCACTAAATGCAAAAATTTTAGGAGACCTAGTACTTAAATGTAAATCATACAATACCTACATCAATAAATTTTGAGTGCCATTTACATTTTGTGTGATGTCACGTAAATATCAATACACTGTTTATCGATTTTGAGCAACTTTAGAGATTTTAGTGATTCCAACATAAAAAAAATATAAAAGCACTTTCCTTCACACATCAAAAGGCAATATTCGAAAAGTGTAGGTGGGTACGTGTAAAATTAGGTACTTATTTAAATATACTAAAAACACGTGATTTATGCATTTAGTAAATAATATTAATATCATGAGAATTGATGTGACAAGTTACAAAAATCATTTGAAGGCGGTTCTTACAATATTACTTAAATCTAGATATCATCACTCAAATAATTTGAATCATAAAATAAGGGAACATTTGTGTAGCTGGTTCCTTAAAATGGCCTAATTAAGGCTTACTGCGCTTACTGCTTCTCAATCTTCTTCTGTTGTTCGGTACTGCGGCGGTGCGACATCTCGACGTTTCTGTTAAGATAAATAAATAATCAAAATTCTTATTATCATTATGATTAATCATTAAAGTTTAATAGATCCAGTTTCTGTTTAAAAGTATACATAACTTACTTTTGTCAGATTTATTTCTTGGAGTTTGTACAGCTTCAACAATTTTAACTTGTTTTTCTTCCTTCTTATTAGTAACTTTCTTACTATTCGACTTTTTATTACACTTAGGTATAACTTCTTCGACAATTTCCATATTCTTGTTGCTGTCAACACTGGTCTTTTTCCTGGTCACCCTTGCTTTAGGTTCTTCTTTTGGAATTTCAATAGTTTTGTTTCTCATAGATCGTGTACATCTAGTTTGTTGAATGGGCTCTTTCTTAGTTTGGCTCTCAAGTTTTTCCTTCATTTCCCGTTTTTCTTTTAATCTGTACACTTTGATCATAGCTGGGGTGTAACCTTCTAGTCCTTCTATAGTATCTTCGGGTTCTTTAACAGCTTTACCAGTGATTCTCTTCTTGAATGTAGCCACCACTTCTTTCATAGCATAAGTGGGATTCATGTCCTGGAGATAGTCTTTTTGCATTAATGGCGACTGTGTCGACTCACTTGCTTCCGATGAAGCGTTAGAAAGCTTTCGAATTCTGTATTTGCAGGTGGAATCGTCGTCGTCGTCATCATTTGCTGTGTTCCTTTCCTTACGAATGATATCTTCTGGATTCCCTGCTAATATTTCCGCCCAAGTGAACTGTCTGGCTGATCCCATAAAATTGCCAAATTTGCCAATGCTATTTCTATGTGATTTGACGCCACGACGTTTTTTTGTTACTTGTTTCTTCTTAGACCGTAAATTTTTCGGCGAAAGCTTTTTGCCGAACATGTCATGAGGCATCAAGGATTTTTTAAGACGAGCGACTAAATCTGCATCCGATATGAAGAAATTTCTCGAAGTACAGGGCTTTCGAATGCCATCACTCGACGTATTCAACGTTTGTTTTAACAGTTCTAATTTAAGATCATTTTCTAATGAACACACATTTTCCCTCTCATATGCTTTTTTGATGCCATTTCGGGCCAAGAAGTTTGGTGGTGTATTTTTTCTGCCAAATCTTTTCGAATAACATAATTTATTACGACTCATCGTGGACATTGGCGGCTCAGAGAAATTCAAAGACATTTCTTTATCACAAACATAACCATTTTTCAATAGTTCACTCTTAAATAAGCTTTTACAATAATCATAATCTGGTTTCTCAATGAAATCTAAACTTGTGACATACTGCAGGAACTTCTCCAAGAATTGAGGGTAGAATTCTGTCTTGAAGCAAGTTTTTAGTAGCAATTTGATATCGCCCATGAAGTTTTTTTTCAGTGCATGAACTAAATCTGGTTCGGCCAGTACTTCTGCTGTCTTCCATGGTAATGTACCTGTTAGCCAGTCAAGTAGATTGTATCCCAGTGTTTCAAGATCAGATCTCCTCGAATGTGCCCCAATATGTGAATCTCTTGAGCTATACTCTAATGTACCATCATGTGCTTTCCTAGCATCCATTCCAAAATCCTTATGTTTTCCATCTGCATCCAAAAATTTTGATGCCAAGCCAAAATCTAGCAAATAGATCTGTCCATTAGATTGTGAAAGAATCGCTTCTTTGTATATCTCATCTAAATTACTCTCAGATTCACTTTTAGTTCTAACATTTTTCTTTTTAGCACTTTCCTGGAATTCTTTCGCTGTGCGGATCAGATTTTTGGGAGTAAAATCATCTAATAATTTTTGATAGGACTGGTCTGAGCATACTGAACTGGTCATGTCTTCGTAATTGACGCAATGTGACAATTGCCGCAGGTTGAACGCATGGTGTCTATGTAATGTCCTACTATCTCTATCGGAGAGTATTTTTCTGAGTTTATTCTTTACATTTGCCAGTCTTTTGTCATTTACATTATCCAGTTCATTGGTGCTTTTATAATCTTTGACGATAAAATCTTCATCGTCATAGTAGTTTGAAGATCTAGATTTGCCAGTTTTAACTCTCCTGTGCTTTCCTGACAGAACTGCTACTTCTTTTGTTTCCTTTTGGAATGATGGAGTGAGTTTTACTAGAGGTATTTTACCTACTCTGGTACCATCGAAACCGAGCATGAGATTTGAACTTTTAATGTCAGAATGTGTATATCCTTGATTGTGGAAGAATTCAAGAACTTCTAATATCTGGATAGCTAGGACAAGAACATTTTTAAGTTCCAAAACCCTTGTTTTGGCGATGATTTTTTGTAAATCGATATCGTACCGCGGTAGGACGAGGAATCTGTATTTAGTGCCGGTGGTTTCATCTGTGAATGAACCGTTGGCAATGTAGACAGGCATGCCCAAGCGTTTTTGTTTGTTTTGTTGTCGCCATGTTTTCACTGCAAAGATTAAATTGTTTGTTTTATGCTTTGTATAAAAATCAATATATTCATTACTACATGCGTATTTTCAAAAGTCGGCAAAAAAGCATACGGCCCTACTATTGGTAAGTGGTCACCATGGCCTATGGACACTTACTACACACTGTAAGTAATCCGTGACCCGGGTCTTATCACTCGCGACTTACCGGCCTTTCCCGATTAGCTCTGGCGACCTTACTCACGCGCAGGAACACAACGTTAAGTTATTTGACTGCTGTATTTTGAAAGGTGGAAGTACTTCCCCAGTCAGGCTACTCCTCTCTCTAAAACCTTTTTGCTCTTATTTAGTTATAAAAACTTTAATATTAATATTCATCTAATTTTTAACCATCAATCATCTCCCATTAAAGGCTTACCTTTATCCACCTGTGCTGCTCTGATCAGACAGTGTATTTCTACAAACAACGGTACATTGGTGTGTGGTTCGATTTTCACCACATATCTGGCATTTAACTTTGTAACATCATTGTTAATTTCGTCGGAAGCCAGGTAAATTCTACCAAAGCTGCCTCTCCCTGAAGATTAAAGAATAATAGTATGACATTGTGTGTGAAATTAAACGATATTGTGTTTTTTTTACCCACCATAAAAAATAAACATTTTATGGTACCTATTTAATGAATTAAAATACTTACACACACACTACTACAAATAAGAAATATGCATGAAGATATTGTAAAAGTAGGCAAATTAACTTTTTCAATCAACAACTTCTTGCCCAGAAGTAGCTCATCCAGTTTAAGAACAAGTTTTCTCTCGGTGAGATAACCTAAGGTACACACATGAATACGTTTGCATGTTTATAGTGTTAAAGGTATGTATATGTAGATTGCTACGTACTATGGATTCATAGAAATGTGGGATTGTTATGTTACATAATTTGTAATCCTATTTTGTATAGGCCAATACCACAATAGATTCAGTAGTGAAATATTAGTTACAATACTTTAAACATAGAATTGATAAACAATTAAATAAACCCAACAATATAAATATTTACAGTCTATCAACATCAAAAAGTAAATCAAATTAGTTGATGCAATTTGAATATTTTTATAGATCTTACCTCATATGTATGAGTCATCAAAGGTATGTAAACATTACATTCATTTGACCATAATTATGCATGTTTGATGGAAGTCAATATAAAACATGACCGAATAGTCTCAAATAAAAAAACTAACTCAATTTTAACATTCCTTCAATAAATTATCAGTGCTTATGTGATTTATCAGTGATTATGATGGAAACTTTTAATATCAATCTGTTAGCTTGCGAATGGGACAGCTTTCCTATAACTACATATAATTCCTGGGACTCCTGGGACATTCTTCACACACAGTTAAATGATCCCTAACTAAGCAGATTGTGTACTATGGACAACCAGATAACTGATATACTACTTTTTTTTGTAAATACATACTTTATATAGATAATTACACCCAGACTCGGGACAAACAGACATAGTCATGCACACAATTTTTTGTCCTGGATGGGAATCAAACCCACGACCAGCAGCGTGATAGGTGGTGTCTTAACCAACTGCGCCAACTGGCTTGTTGAAATATAAAAAAAAATATTCCAGGAACTGCAAGCCAACAGGTTAAAATGCTAATTTATGACCTGAGTATGTATGTTATGTCTGTACATTGCTATTTATCACTGTATGAACAGAAGTTATTGTTATGTACCTACATACACTAATTCAAATGTCAGATAGCATCATCAATAAAAATAGAATATTTGCTAAAGTAGATTTCAAATAGCAATGAGTATGAAAAACTGTGTTTTATAAGAGTTCTCAATGGTTAATCATTAATTTTATATTTACAGTAATATTAAACAGGTAAAGTTTATTTGTTGGTTTGGATGTAAAAAGTCAGAGAGACTTTTTACATTAAATTTAATTAAAAATTACTCTATTAAATCTCCAACCATTGAACCCTTCAAAGCAAGCACCCTGAAAGCAATAAAAGGCTTTATCTCCTATCTCCCTGTCTCCTTTCATTGAGAAAACTTAGTCTTAAACAAAATGGTTGGAATCCAAGTAATAAAGTAAGTTGAAATTCAACAAAACTATTGAATATGTAAATGAATATAGGTATACATCTATATAAGTTAAATGATTTCAATTTCTGAGTACAATTTTATTGTTTTAAATGTATCCCCTCGGCTCTCAAATGTAATATGCTTCACATAATTATGAGTAAAAGGTTACGTAGCTTTTCTAGCCTTCCTAAAGTTGTATCACTACAACCAAACTTGGTCAATTTAGGTTCTTGTGTACCACGGGATGCCCATGGCTTTGGGCATATAATGGTTTTCAATCATGTGAAGGCTATGGAGCAGGAGCTGTATGTGCGAACACAGATCTAGCATAGGTCATGATACGGCAATTTAGGTAAGTACCTATAAAATTTAAATAGTCTACTATCTAATTGAAAAATACCATGTTACACACAATTAAGCAAAAATTACCATTTTCCTTGTAGTTTGTGGACATAAATGAGTAAATTAACTTACCTATAGGCTTCCCTATTCGCCATTTCTTTTGTAAGACATCAGTAAACACAATGCCTGGGGGCAAAGCCTCGTCGTCACTAAAACTAACATCCAAGATCGAAGGTTCCTCTACCATCTTCGTCTTCTTCTTCGGAGGCAATGGAAGCTGCACTACCTCGTTACCACGTCTAGGCATAGCGGTTACATCAAGAAATATATCCCGAAAAATATTTTTTTTTTACAACCGCCAAGTATCGATTTATTACTGCAGCGACTAGCTGAAAGTGAATGAAACCCCACCATGTATAATAAGTGTTATCTGTCTATATTGAATTTAATAAATAACACACAATAAGTACACTGAATCCCTTAAACTTAAGCAGTTAAATATACCTAGTGATTAGATTGTATGGCGATTCAATATATTTATTTGAGCTTACAATTAAGATAGTAAGGCAATTGTGAAAAAATAAATATTTTAACAAAATTATTTATTGATCTATAGGAAGTAAGATACACAAAGAAACATCACGACAATAGGAATAGACTAAAACTACCAGCAAATAAAAAAAATGATTCACTAAATGCAAAAATTTTAGGAGACCTAGTACTTAAATGTAAATCATACAATACCTACATCAATAAATTTTGAGTGCCATTTACATTTTGTGTGATGTCACGTAAATATCAATACACTGTTTATCGATTTTGAGCAACTTTAGAGATTTTAGTGATTCCAACATAAAAAAAAGCACTTTCCTTCACACATCAAAAGGCAATATTCGAAAAGTGTAGGTGGGTACGTGTAAAATTAGGTACTTATTTAAATATACTAAAAACACGTGATTTATGCATTTAGTAAATAATATTAATATCATGAGAATTGATGTGACAAGTTACAAAAATCATTTGAAGGCGGTTCTTACAATATTACTTAAATCTAGATATCATCACTCAAATAATTTGAATCATAAAATAAGGGAACATTTGTGTAGCTGGTTCCTTAAAATGGCCTAATTAAGGCTTACTGCGCTTACTGCTTCTCAATCTTCTTCTGTTGTTCGGTACTGCGGCGGTGCGACATCTCGACGTTTCTGTTAAGATAAATAAATAATCAAAATTCTTATTATCATTATGATTAATCATTAAAGTTTAATAGATCCAGTTTCTGTTTAAAAGTATACATAACTTACTTTTGTCAGATTTATTTCTTGGAGTTTGTACAGCTTCAACAATTTTAACTTGTTTTTCTTCCTTCTTATTAGTAACTTTCTTACTATTCGACTTTTTATTACACTTAGGTATAACTTCTTCGACAATTTCCATATTCTTGTTGCTGTCAACACTGGTCTTTTTCCTGGTCACCCTTGCTTTAGGTTCTTCTTTTGGAATTTCAATAGTTTTGTTTCTCATAGATCGTGTACATCTAGTTTGTTGAATGGGCTCTTTCTTAGTTTGGCTCTCAAGTTTTTCCTTCATTTCCCGTTTTTCTTTTAATCTGTACACTTTGATCATAGCTGGGGTGTAACCTTCTAGTCCTTCTATAGTATCTTCGGGTTCTTTAACAGCTTTACCAGTGATTCTCTTCTTGAATGTAGCCACCACTTCTTTCATAGCATAAGTGGGATTCATGTCCTGGAGATAGTCTTTTTGCATTAATGGCGACTGTGTCGACTCACTTGCTTCCGATGAAGCGTTAGAAAGCTTTCGAATTCTGTATTTGCAGGTGGAATCGTCGTCGTCGTCATCATTTGCTGTGTTCCTTTCCTTACGAATGATATCTTCTGGATTCCCTGCTAATATTTCCGCCCAAGTGAACTGTCTGGCTGATCCCATAAAATTGCCAAATTTGCCAATGCTATTTCTATGTGATTTGACGCCACGACGTTTTTTTGTTACTTGTTTCTTCTTAGACCGTAAATTTTTCGGCGAAAGCTTTTTGCCGAACATGTCATGAGGCATCAAGGATTTTTTAAGACGAGCGACTAAATCTGCATCCGATATGAAGAAATTTCTCGAAGTACAGGGCTTTCGAATGCCATCACTCGACGTATTCAACGTTTGTTTTAACAGTTCTAATTTAAGATCATTTTCTAATGAACACACATTTTCCCTCTCATATGCTTTTTTGATGCCATTTCGGGCCAAGAAGTTTGGTGGTGTATTTTTTCTGCCAAATCTTTTCGAATAACATAATTTATTACGACTCATCGTGGACATTGGCGGCTCAGAGAAATTCAAAGACATTTCTTTATCACAAACATAACCATTTTTCAATAGTTCACTCTTAAATAAGCTTTTACAATAATCATAATCTGGTTTCTCAATGAAATCTAAACTTGTGACATACTGCAGGAACTTCTCCAAGAATTGAGGGTAGAATTCTGTCTTGAAGCAAGTTTTTAGTAGCAATTTGATATCGCCCATGAAGTTTTTTTTCAGTGCATGAACTAAATCTGGTTCGGCCAGTACTTCTGCTGTCTTCCATGGTAATGTACCTGTTAGCCAGTCAAGTAGATTGTATCCCAGTGTTTCAAGATCAGATCTCCTCGAATGTGCCCCAATATGTGAATCTCTTGAGCTATACTCTAATGTACCATCATGTGCTTTCCTAGCATCCATTCCAAAATCCTTATGTTTTCCATCTGCATCCAAAAATTTTGATGCCAAGCCAAAATCTAGCAAATAGATCTGTCCATTAGATTGTGAAAGAATCGCTTCTTTGTATATCTCATCTAAATTACTCTCAGATTCACTTTTAGTTCTAACATTTTTCTTTTTAGCACTTTCCTGGAATTCTTTCGCTGTGCGGATCAGATTTTTGGGAGTAAAATCATCTAATAATTTTTGATAGGACTGGTCTGAGCATACTGAACTGGTCATGTCTTCGTAATTGACGCAATGTGACAATTGCCGCAGGTTGAACGCATGGTGTCTATGTAATGTCCTACTATCTCTATCGGAGAGTATTTTTCTGAGTTTATTCTTTACATTTGCCAGTCTTTTGTCATTTACATTATCCAGTTCATTGGTGCTTTTATAATCTTTGACGATAAAATCTTCATCGTCATAGTAGTTTGAAGATCTAGATTTGCCAGTTTTAACTCTCCTGTGCTTTCCTGACAGAACTGCTACTTCTTTTGTTTCCTTTTGGAATGATGGAGTGAGTTTTACTAGAGGTATTTTACCTACTCTGGTACCATCGAAACCGAGCATGAGATTTGAACTTTTAATGTCAGAATGTGTATATCCTTGATTGTGGAAGAATTCAAGAACTTCTAATATCTGGATAGCTAGGACAAGAACATTTTTAAGTTCCAAAACCCTTGTTTTGGCGATGATTTTTTGTAAATCGATATCGTACCGCGGTAGGACGAGGAATCTGTATTTAGTGCCGGTGGTTTCATCTGTGAATGAACCGTTGGCAATGTAGACAGGCATGCCCAAGCGTTTTTGTTTGTTTTGTTGTCGCCATGTTTTCACTGCAAAGATTAAATTGTTTGTTTTATGCTTTGTATAAAAATCAATATATTCATTACTACATGCGTATTTTCAAAAGTCGGCAAAAAAGCATACGGCCCTACTATTGGTAAGTGGTCACCATGGCCTATGGACACTTACTACACACTGTAAGTAATCCGTGACCCGGGTCTTATCACTCGCGACTTACCGGCCTTTCCCGATTAGCTCTGGCGACCTTACTCACGCGCAGGAACACAACGTTAAGTTATTTGACTGCTGTATTTTGAAAGGTGGAAGTACTTCCCCAGTCAGGCTACTCCTCTCTCTAAAACCTTTTTGCTCTTATTTAGTTATAAAAACTTTAATATTAATATTCATCTAATTTTTAACCATCAATCATCTCCCATTAAAGGCTTACCTTTATCCACCTGTGCTGCTCTGATCAGACAGTGTATTTCTACAAACAACGGTCCATTGGTGTGTGGTTCGATTTTCACCACATATCTGGCATTTAACTTTGTAACATCATTGTTAATTTCGTCGGAAGCCAGGTAAATTCTACCAAAGCTGCCTCTCCCTGAAGATTAAAGAATAATAGTATGACATTGTGTGTGAAATTAAACGATATTGTGTTTTTTTTACCCACCATAAAAAATAAACATTTTATGGTACCTATTTAATGAATTAAAATACTTACACACACACTACTACAAATAAGAAATATGCATGAAGATATTGTAAAAGTAGGCAAATTAACTTTTTCAATCAACAACTTCTTGCCCAGAAGTAGCTCATCCAGTTTAAGAACAAGTTTTCTCTCGGTGAGATAACCTAAGGTACACACATGAATACGTTTGCATGTTTATAGTGTTAAAGGTATGTATATGTAGATTGCTACGTACTATGGATTCATAGAAATGTGGGATTGTTATGTTACATAATTTGTAATCCTATTTTGTATAGGCCAATACCACAATAGATTCAGTAGTGAAATATTAGTTACAATACTTTAAACATAGAATTGATAAACAATTAAATAAACCCAACAATATAAATATTTACAGTCTATCAACATCAAAAAGTAAATCAAATTAGTTGATGCAATTTGAATATTTTTATAGATCTTACCTCATATGTATGAGTCATCAAAGGTATGTAAACATTACATTCATTTGACCATAATTATGCATGTTTGATGGAAGTCAATATAAAACATGACCGAATAGTCTCAAATAAAAAAACTAACTCAATTTTAACATTCCTTCAATAAATTATCAGTGCTTATGTGATTTATCAGTGATTATGATGGAAACTTTTAATATCAATCTGTTAGCTTGCGAATGGGACAGCTTTCCTATAACTACATATAATTCCTGGGACTCCTGGGACATTCTTCACACACAGTTAAATGATCCCTAACTAAGCAGATTGTGTACTATGGACAACCAGATAACTGATATACTACTTTTTTTTGTAAATACATACTTTATATAGATAATTACACCCAGACTCGGGACAAACAGACATAGTCATGCACACAATTTTTTGTCCTGGATGGGAATCAAACCCACGACCAGCAGCGTGATAGGTGGTGTCTTAACCAACTGCGCCAACTGGCTTGTTGAAATATAAAAAAAAATATTCCAGGAACTGCAAGCCAACAGGTTAAAATGCTAATTTATGACCTGAGTATGTATGTTATGTCTGTACATTGCTATTTATCACTGTATGAACAGAAGTTATTGTTATGTACCTACATACACTAATTCAAATGTCAGATAGCATCATCAATAAAAATAGAATATTTGCTAAAGTAGATTTCAAATAGCAATGAGTATGAAAAACTGTGTTTTATAAGAGTTCTCAATGGTTAATCATTAATTTTATATTTACAGTAATATTAAACAGGTAAAGTTTATTTGTTGGTTTGGATGTAAAAAGTCAGAGAGACTTTTTACATTAAATTTAATTAAAAATTACTCTATTAAATCTCCAACCATTGAACCCTTCAAAGCAAGCACCCTGAAAGCAATAAAAGGCTTTATCTCCTATCTCCCTGTCTCCTTTCATTGAGAAAACTTAGTCTTAAACAAAATGGTTGGAATCCAAGTAATAAAGTAAGTTGAAATTCAACAAAACTATTGAATATGTAAATGAATATAGGTATACATCTATATAAGTTAAATGATTTCAATTTCTGAGTACAATTTTATTGTTTTAAATGTATCCCCTCGGCTCTCAAATGTAATATGCTTCACATAATTATGAGTAAAAGGTTACGTAGCTTTTCTAGCCTTCCTAAAGTTGTATCACTACAACCAAACTTGGTCAATTTAGGTTCTTGTGTACCACGGGATGCCCATGGCTTTGGGCATATAATGGTTTTCAATCATGTGAAGGCTATGGAGCAGGAGCTGTATGTGCGAACACAGATCTAGCATAGGTCATGATACGGCAATTTAGGTAAGTACCTATAAAATTTAAATAGTCTACTATCTAATTGAAAAATACCATGTTACACACAATTAAGCAAAAATTACCATTTTCCTTGTAGTTTGTGGACATAAATGAGTAAATTAACTTACCTATAGGCTTCCCTATTCGCCATTTCTTTTGTAAGACATCAGTAAACACAATGCCTGGGGGCAAAGCCTCGTCGTCACTAAAACTAACATCCAAGATCGAAGGTTCCTCTACCATCTTCGTCTTCTTCTTCGGAGGCAATGGAAGCTGCACTACCTCGTTACCACGTCTAGGCATAGCGGTTACATCAAGAAATATATCCCGAAAAATATTTTTTTTTTACAACCGCCAAGTATCGATTTATTACTGCAGCGACTAGCTGAAAGTGAATGAAACCCCACCATGTATAATAAGTGTTATCTGTCTATATTGAATTTAATAAATAACAACATGTAAAACAATGTGATGATAAAATACAGTATAATTTTATAGTTACCTTTTAAACTAAGCAATTTCGGTAAACGAACTCGCTTTATTAAAGTCACATCAAGAAATTTATCAATTATATACCTCGTAGGCAGTTTAGAACGTAACTAATGTTAGATTTGAGAGAAAGTTTAAATTTGACTCATGTTTTGAGTGTAAAATAAACGAAAAACATATCAACTGATCAAAAGTCAGCCATGTTGTTTGTGTTATTAGAGATGATGCTTGATTGATGAATGCAAGCGAAACCGTAACAAACGGTTACAACTGTCAAATTTTAGTCGATTTTTAAATAAAATTTTAGTCGATTTTTAAATACAATTTTGTTTTCGGGACTTCTACCATTAGTACATACATTATCTGCGAGTTACAGTATATATTTTGTAAGAAAGTAAGGGTCCCTACAAAGACTCCATTAATGTAATCCATGGTACCTATATAAAAATCCATACTAATATTATAAATGCTAAAGTAACTCGGTCTAATCAAACCTAAACCGCTGAAACAAACACGATTAAATTAGGCATGCGGATAGCTTATGATTTGGAAATGGACATATGGTACTATATTTATCTAAGGAACGCGGGTGAAACCGCGGGTAACAACTAGTGTAATATAAATCGTGTCTGCCTAAAAACAGCGATTAAAAACGATACAATGCAGGCTAGAGAAACAGAATAAATATTAGAACTCTACTACTACTATTTTATTTCGACGTCCACTCGCCTAAAAAATTGGTGGGATTGTATGCAAGTAAACATAAGATTTTTGTATGAAGACAGTAAGAAAAGATCAATGGGTCTATTGACCACAGATAAAGGTGAATCCTCTAGGTATCCCGCGAAATTCAAATTTTATTACGTCTATAGGCCCAGTTGTGATTCGCGCAAAATAGTAGTTTATGATACTGTTGCTTATTAGGGGTTATTAAATACGAGTGTGAGTTTAAGTACCGAGCCGTAGGCGAGGTTCTTAATAGTATCACACGAGTTTTTAATACCTAATTATGTGCAGTATCATACAGTACTTTATCTAAACTCATATAAATAAAGTAATTTCAAAAAATAGAAAAATCGATATATTTTAACAACTTTAAAAAAAAAAAAAAACAATTTTTGTGACTTTTTTGGTCAAAATGATATATGTAGGCAAAAACAATAAAATAAACAGATACAATAATCATACCTATACCTAATCAAATCCGTGTTGCCAACTCCCAAACGTTCTTACCTCTAAAGTTCAAGTCAAAAATTCGTCAAATTGAATTGATACTGATTGATTATACTATTGATAGGTCCAAAGTGTACTTTAATAGAAAAAAACTTATTTTATAGCATTATCTTGGGAACACAACTGTACATAATGTATCATTATACACGGGTGTGCTTAAAGTGGGTCATTAAAGTACTGATTTTGATTTCATAATAAGAACATTACGATATGAGAGTAGATAAAGTAATTTACCTAATATGCTATACAGGATGATACAGGCACTGATATATTAATTAATACATATACAGGAGACAAGAATGGTAGTATATTTACTTAGATCAGTAATATTTACTGACTAATAACAAAATACTTGACTAGTTCATGAAAATGTGACTTTTTCCCATAAATATAACTCAGTGAAATATGTTGATGATTTCTTTTATTATTATCTACCAGTAGCTTAGCTACCATGAGCTTGCTACGGTAACATAATCGATAATTCTTATTCAAAAACGGTCACGTGTCACTGATCTTCCTGCGTGGTCGCTTAATCATACAAGAACAATTAGTTATTATATCTTACTACCATTATGAACAAAGTGTTTATACTAGTACTGTGTTCAACTGTGTTGTCGCTATACATACTCTCGAGGCTTCTATTATCTAATACTAGACTAGCACCTTTAGTTAATTTTATATGAATTTGACTGGTAATTTTTGCACAACAAAAGAGCGAAGTATTTTGCAAATAGAAAATACACTTCGAAAAGTATCACTATCACTACATAGTATACAACAAAGTCGCTTCCCGTCTGTCTGTCCCTATGTATGGTTAGATCTTTAAAACTACGCTACGGATTTTGATGCGGTTTTGTTTAAAAGATAGAGTGATTCAAGAGGAAGGTTTATATGTATAATACATGCATATTATAGGACAGAAAAGCTGAGAAAATCATTACATAGTATAAAACAAAGTCTCATCCCGTCTGTCTGTCCCTATGTATGCTTAAATCTTTAAAACTACGCTACGGATTTTGATGCGGTTTTGTTTAAAAGATAGAGTGATTCAAGAGGAAGGTTTATATGTATAATACATGCATATTATAATACAGAAAAGCTGAGAAAAGCCGGGCGAAGCCGGGGCGGATCACTAGTTTCAAATACACGAGTACACAAGCAGTTTATTTTAATTCCTCTGAAACAAAAAAGCTAACCATTATGTAGGTAAAGCTAAAGATTTTCCGTACATAGTTAGATGAGATTCTGAGCAAAGTTTATTCCGTGAACGTTCAACAACTTTTTATTCGTGCAGTGTTAGGTAGGACTTGGCGATCAGCTTAGCGCGTTGAGTAAACTTGCGGAGGCCGTAACGAAGTGGAAGGAAACAACCTTTGGAAACAACTTTTTCATTTTATTCACGAGTCGAGAGCCGAGCGCGTGCCCGTGCGTTTGGTTGCGCCGCGACCGCGTGCATAGCGAACGCGATGCCCCCTTATGTTTGTCAACAAATAATATCAATGTGGTTTGTGTATTAAAAAAAACAATTATGTGCTTTGTTATTTTGTTCATAACTTAATTCATCATGTTGAGTTATCGTTACTTGAAATAGTGCTCGAAGATGGACGGTGCAAACGCAGACTCAGATCATTCTATGACATGGGAGGATTTTTTCGGTTTGTACCTTTGCCTTTGTTTATGTTATAAGTGAAGAGTTAAATAGATAGGTACACAATTAAAAAAATATTAGACAGAAATGATGAATTGATAGTCTCATGTTGTTTTTTAAAGTTGGTTAAAAAAAACATGCTTCACTAACAGTAACTCTGAGTACTCTACAGTATTTTTCTCTATCTGTATTTTTTTAGTCCTTAAATATTATCGGGATATGATCGTGAATTTCCCTAGGCTATGGCGAGAAAGGACTGGTTTCTGCAGCATTTCTACATAAGGCACTGCCTGTAGTTGGCTGAACTACACTGGGACAGTGCCTCCATGTAGAGACGGTTTGGTGTTATTCAAACAAACACAGACTGATAGTTTATATTTATTTTTAAACGTGATTAATCGTTTTATTCGGTAAAAGGTGCATAGTTATTCTAGAGATAAGACGGGAATTTATTTAAAAGCAGTCTATGATAGATGGCTACAAACAGCTGGTATTGCAAATGGCGGTAGGCGACGGTAACCACTTACCATCAGATGGGCCGCCTGCCTATTTGTCAACCTTCTGACTCAAATAAACTAGCCTACCTACCTATATAAATAGGCAATGGGGGTAAAATAAGGAAACTAGGAACTCGGTAAGTAATTACTATTTTTCAACATAAACTTAGAGGTAGGTAGTTACATTCATCGCTAATAATTTATAGAATAGAATAAGTAGATGGCAACTTCGTGACATATTGGAAAAAACTTTATAGGTTGGTATACCAGCAGACCATCTCCCACAGGCAGTACCAGTAGCAGGTATGACACGTGCCACCGGCCTCTTCGGTATTTTGGTATGATGGTACCTATAGGCAAAGCATAAATAATATACTACGCTATAGGTATGGTCATAATAGTTTGTTTAGAACAGCTACAGATAGCGTACGCTAACAAACAGATGTGATAAAACAATGATTCTATTCTAATGGAGAAATCCTACATCGATGACTCGTCCGAACGAGGCATTCGCTTCGATGTAAAGCAACCTTTATTCTTGGAAGGGAAATGTTAAATTTTATGTGATTATTGCTCATTACTGTCTGTCTGTTGTACATATGAGGTAATTGAGCTTATCGCGTCAAAGAATGTGTAAACTGATAAAAAGCATTGTAGGACAATGTGCTTGTCTTGTTTATTTTAACTTAATTGCTTTCTTCTGTAATAATAGGTATACCTACACGATTATTAACACCAGCAGTGCTTCAATTAAAGGGTGGAAGTAGTCATAAATTTGATCAACTTTTAGTATAGGAACAACTATGAAATCACGAAAAATAATCAAACTATTAATTACTTACCTACTTTTAATATTAAACTGGTGCAAAATTAATTCCATTGGCTCAAACTATTTGTTTTCGCCTTTTGCGAGACCATGGGTCCTTGAGGCTCGCTTGACTCTGATGATATAATTTAGATTTCAAATATAGTAGCAAGGAATCGTGTTCCATTATACGATTTCTGAATTAATGGGGTGCGCTTCCTCCGAAGTCTCTAACGCATCCATTTGGCCGGATGTTCGATTAATTTAAAATTCGTCAGTTAGTGCCTTTGAAATAATGATCGGGGTCTGATTATGAAGCAAGGCGTCAGAGTTTTGTTTGCCGGTTTATTTATGATGCTTGGTAAGTTATAGTACCTACTACTACCTACTACTACCTATAACGTACGAGTAGTTAAAGTCGTCACAATCTATTCCGCCAGGTTTGACAGCATACTTCCCTCTTTATCTATGACTAGCTGTTCCCCGCTGTTCCACTCGCGTTCCCGGGATAAAAAGTATATAAGTAGCCTATAACCTTCGGGGATAATGTAGCTTCCTATTAGTGAAAGATTTTTTCAAATCAGACCAGTAACACCGGAGATTAGCGCGTTCAAACAAACAAACAAACTTTTCAGCTTTATTATTAGTAAGTTAGTATGGATATAGATAGATATTTTACAGGTATCTGTAATTTTAACATTAAGGTACTTACTGTTTTTTAGATACCTATCTAATCGGTTATCGTGAGCAATTCGAGTAGGTAGGTACCTACGTAGCCTAGTCAGCAACATAACTTGACACCTAGGCCAGCCTTTATCTAGTCCTAGTGTTTAAACAAGCATCATTGTTTTGCAACATGAGCTATTGCACTTTGAAAATAACATCAAAATATATAGGTAACTTATAATATATGTATATGTTTATAATTTGATACAAATATAAATTTTATTATGTATTTCGTATACGTATATAAATAAAAATGAATGGGTAAATGTTTTGTGGTATTTTTTTTTTCATATAACTATTTATTCCTAATTGGAGAAGTTACATATAAATGGAAAATTTAAAAATATTACTTAAGAATCAAATATTTAAATTAATAGAAACAATACCACAGATACTACATAATATACTTCTAAAACTAACTGGAATGTTGCTATTTTTTACGTAGGTAAACAAGGTTAGGTTTAGATACCTAGCTAAAAAAAGGATCTATACTTTACTGGTTATTTTCAGCAATTAAAATAGTCTTTCAATTCCGTCTCATACTGTTATTGTCTGTACCTTTACGTATACTATACCTTTTTATATCTCAGTCCTTTACCTTGAAAAAATAAACAACTGCATTCGCATCCATTGTCTCTGGTAATATTAGTCATTCCATTCCTACGTCTTTGTAATTATATCTATAAACAACGTAACAAATTTTATCTACGAAGTCCTTATTTGATTGTAAATACGATGGAAATTCCATTGAAGAATGTTGATTTTGTTGTTACAGGACTGACAATTCCATATAACATAATTATTATTCAGTCACAGTCCTTAAAAAACTTGACTGTAAATTGTATTCATGGTAAAACCTGAAGAGATTCCGAAATTAGTTTAAGATCCAGAGTTAAATCTAAAGTCAACTAATATCACCTGATTTCAATACTAAATCCACATTTCCCATCATAATAATATGTCGTGTCAACTCAAATAATCAATCCACGATCGCAAAATAAAACATAGATTGCATATTAAAATCGGGCGTAAATCAAAACTGTACAACTATTCGTTCATGCTAGAGTAACGGCAAAATCCACATCTAATGTACAACCTATAGTAATAGAAACCATATTTAATGACCCTAAAATAAAAATAAAGTAAGTGGTGATACAGTCAGTCTCCGATTGTGGTCTCCGGTGAAATCGTATTGAGCACGTAATGCGACAAAAGGAAGACTATCGGCGCCAGTGGTTCACCAAAAGGCTCGTGTTGCGATATCTCGGTAAGCCGAGACTCTACAGTTGTCTATGCTCGCCACTCGGCACTCTGCGAGTGTCGCAATGCATATCAAATTAATCATTACTGGGAGACACGAAGTAAAATTACACAGATGGGCCTTTCTTGCCACATATTACCAGCCGGTTGCATGAAAAGATGAAAACAAACCATTTTTTAAATACAGTAGGCGTAAACGTAGACACATTGTCGGTTGCAACATAATTTACTTTCATAAGTAATCTTGTTTACGAACTCATATCATAACATGATGCCCGTTGCATGCGTATAAAAATGTGTATAATAATATTTTAGTATAACGCAAAAAGTTTTAGAAACCTGGTGCTACCTAACTCCAGAGGCAAACTTTCGGTTTCACAGTTACCTGGTTGTAGTGAATCTTGTACTTGAATTAGACCTATCTATCTGTAGTGTGAGATATTAATGTCAGTCAGTACGAAAGGCACCCATGAATTGGCTAGTAGACGAAGTCCTTACAGAATAAGTTCGCCCATTTTGTATCTGTGTGAGTGTAGTACACCAACATAGTTTTTAAACAGTGGAGTGGTTGGTCATATCTATTTTGTGGTAGAGGTGCGCGAGTCGCCTGCATCATGCCGTAGTGCGTTAGTTGTTGACTGATCGATGATCTTATTTTAATAACTTTATTGTTTTTATTACTTTTATTCGATCAATTGTATCGTGACACGAAAACTATAACTCTTAAAAAGTATTATTTTTTAGGAACCCTTTTTAAAAAAAAAAAGTTTTGTTTAATTTTTAAACATGTTTATAAATATACAAAAAGCGAATTATTATACATAACAACTTATATATTGTGTAATATATACGGATAGAAGATTAAATATTATAACTATTAGCGGGTAATAAACAAACATCTAGTAAATATTGGGTAATCAACTTGTGGTCTAGAAAATGTGGTGAAAAAGGTATAGACAAGAAATATGAGGAAGGCAATGTATTAAATTACACTAGAGCGTTGTTTACTTTTGTTATTGTTATGTAAAAGCTCCGATTTAGTCGATTATTTACTTCAAATCCTGTGAACGGGTTTAGTACTAAAACGGAACCTATTTCCAACGTTTTTGAATTCAAATGCTTTTATATTGCCAATTTACTTCTCGCTCTATCTTTTCCCTCCCCATAAAGCTAGGTCTTACAAAGGTCAAAACACGAATGGGATCGAACTTCAAAGATCACCAAGTACAGTTTTTAATAATAAATTTCACGCACATTTTTCTAAACATTTCATTTTTATTTTTTTAAACTTTCATTTTTCTATACTGAAGATGATCCCCAAATAGGTGTCTCCTAGAGGACAGCTTACAAAAGCGATTAGATACAAATCAGCGGTACATGAGACCTTTATAACCCCAGTTGAAACGTCATGTCACGGCACAGACAGCATAGGTCGCAGCTGCGTACTGCCACAATCGATTTCGTAAATCGAGATTACGACTAACACCTTAACATAATAGATCACAAATTAAACTCGATGTTATGTATTTGGACTGGATTGTGAAATTATTTTGACACTAAGATTATTATTTAGGGTCGGTTGCATAAAGCGCGGTCAGAATAAGGTTATAGTTAGGTTACGGTTATAGTTAACTTTAACCGCCGAAAGAAAGCAAACTGGGTTGCTCGTGTCACTTTAACTAAATTTTTAACCGTAACCATAACCGACCGAGGGAGATCGGTCATCGTCAAAGTGACTCTACGATTAAAGCATGGTAATAGTTAAGTTAACTTTGATTAAAATGTACCAGCAACCGACCCTAAGTGAGTATCTCTAGTGATTTTCCAAATCATTTTGGCTCGATTGCAAGTTTGAATCGTTTGGATTCAGAATGTTAAAGAAGCCGAAGAGAGAATGCAAAGTAAAATTAAAGTTATATGAAACTGACTAAACTTAAAGCTTATCTGCTTGCCAAAAGTGTAAGTATGGCGTAATAAACAGAATGTTCAACTTCAAACGTTCACTTTACTTTCATCCTCTATATGCTTAGTGCATACGAATTATTACGAATACCTACCTACTGTATCAATTTGTGCACTGCATAATCTCCAGAATTAGCATATTGTATTTGCTGTCTGTTTCAAGTTTCCTTGATGGTCCTGCAACTTACTTACAGAAAAAAAGTTTTTTTAGTATGGCCATATTGACTTGTTTTTTTAAATTTTAAAGTCACCAGGATAGTTAAATTGCTTTAGTAAGGGTCGGTTGCTCGTACTTTTAGTTAAAGTTATAGTCAACGTTAACTTTAACCTTACTACTATTACCATGCTTTGACCTTAGGGTTAACTTTGACGATGATCGAGCTCCCTCGGTCGGTTATGGTTACGGTAAAATATATAGTTAAAGTGACACGAGCAACCCTGTTTGCGTTTCTTTCGGCGGTTAAAGTTAAGTTAACCGTAACCTAACTATAACCTTACTATGACCGCGCATTATGCAACCGACCTTAAGTAGGTGCGTTACGTTTCTGGTTACGTTACATTAGTGAAATAATTGGTTAGAATTTCCATGTTAAATAATTACGAGAATTACACAGTTACGTGGGAAAACGTCATTTGCAAGGTAAATTTATTGCTAGTTTTCTAGAGACTAGATTCAGTCGGAAGTAATAGGAAATATAAATGAAGTAGGAATCTACCTACCTTATGTTTGACTAGCTTTCTCCCCGCGGTTTCGCCGTGATCCCCTAGTCTTTCTTAGTGAATGGTTTTGCTTACTCTTCATGTCTCTAGGACTAATGGTGTGGCTGTGCGTTGATGTGAAGTAGGGCTTGCAATTATTCGACTAATTTCAGGCTTTCGAATAATTTGTGTGTCCACTCGATTTTTTATTAAGATTCGAATTATTCGAATAATAAAAAATATCTTTAATAATCTTTATACATATAATAAAGTATGTAGTGTAAGTAGTATAATATGTTAAATTACCAAGTAAATATGAGTGGTTTTTCTCCATGTATTCATAAGTGCAGTTATTTTAGAGGAATGTAGACTTGAACCCGCTACAATTTACGAGCGTAGTAATATTTTGAACTTACACAGTGAGTCATAAAACCATAGACAAAATAAACAAGCGGCATTGGATGCAAGTCTTATATCTCACGAAATAAGGACTAGTTTCGCTTAGATTAATTTAATACTAAATAATTTTATGTCCGCTAAAATGAACAGTTTGGTTCCGTTATGTCATAACTACCTACATAGAGAATTATATATTTAAACTATCGAATAAAGTAATGATAGAACTGTGACATCAAATGCCATGACGATGTCGTGGGTTAAAAAATAATGAGCTTAGCTTAAGATGGTATAGTAGGGTAGGTACTTTCAAGTACTTGCGTGGCTGACTACCCTACTCAAGTTGAAAATGTATCACTAAGTATCTAACGATGATGTCAGGTAATTTGGTGGCAACACATTGGCAATTCCTCTCGTATTGCTAATATCCATAGGCGTTGGTAGTCGCTAAAAAAGAAATATGGTTCGATCAAATGTGGGGTTTTCATTTGGTGCTCCCGTTTGATTTAAAAGGCTAACTCTACATAACAAAGCTCTATAAATGGTTATCTCATCTATGGTTTAGTTTACACATTTAGTCGAGTATGTAATCCTAGCTTTATACGCAACAATGGGCACGGAGTGTGCATACTAAAGCGGATTGACTGAATCGATCAGGGCATTTTAAACCTTCACAACATTAATAGAGATGTGAAAATGTTATGTTATAGTTTCAGCAAGCCATTATACCGTGTAACTGAACGCTTCGAGTTGATGGTTTTTTATTTTTTAAACTGATGAGTTGTTGACAGACGTGCCATTATGTTGTTCGCACGCTATGACGTCATTAAGCACTGAATCAAATTAAAACATTATGGACAGCATTCGTTTGTTAACTAGCTAATAGAGCGAAACGTGAGTTAACAGTTTTTTTATGGAGTTTAGGATCGGTTGCTCATACATTTTAGTTAAAGTTATAGTCAAAGTTAACTTAACTATTACCATGCTTTGACCGTAGTGTCACTTTGACGATGACCGATCTCCCTCGATCGATGGTTACGGTAAAATTTTTAGTTAAAGTTAACTATAACCGTAACCTAACTATAACCTTACTATGACCGCGTTTTATGCAATCGACCTTATGTCACTCCCATATAAAATTTAAATTATAAAATGAAACCGTGGGGAACTGCTAGTGTCAAATAATAATCCACAATCGTAAAATCAAGGATGGCCTAAATATCTCATTTGAATACTACCAAATGTCAAATGTCATTAGGTATGTTTACAAAAGGATCCCTTCCTATGCGCATGCGTGAAATCACAGACGTTTGTCTAGACGGGGAGGCTATATTCATTCGCTTTATATTCTTAACAACCATTATAAAATGGTCCACCAGCATGCTGCTGGTTTCGTTCTAATGTACGGAAACGAGTGAAGTTCAAGGGTCAATAAAAATTGGATGTGTTTTCCCGAAATGCCGGAGATTTTGATAATATTCGCAAAAGGCCAGTGTGAGATCAAGTCAGACGACTTTGTAATTTTATTAGTAAGTAAATTGAAAATATTTTAAACATTGCGAGCGTTTTTTATTTATAAGTAGGTACCTATGTAACATTCTACACATTTTTTATACGATCAAAAATTTTTGGTGTTGTGTGAATAAGAAAAAAATATTTTTATATAACTGCAAATTAGCAATTTTTAGATTAATTCCTGTATTTGTTCTGTAAGACTTTGCTTCATGCCAATTTTCATGATATTACGTCAACGGGAAGTACCCTATAGGTTTTGATTTCCTTGCGATCGTCAAAATATGCGGCAAACGTTCTTATTAGATTGCGTTGATTTTAGAAGTTTATTTTTCACTGCTCAAACGGAGCATGTAATATGAGCTTGATTTCTTTTGAGGTATGGAACCCTAAAAAAAATTTCTTTAACTGGCAACACTAAGCAAGGAGCCAAGAACTATATTATCTTCAGTAACGTATGTTCAACATGTCTGTTGTAGTTCAGTCGCAGGCCACATGCGGGCTCGCTGATAACAACCCAACGTGGTGCTAAACAAAACGAAGAACATAAGTCTTCGCAATGAAACAGGGGTGATTTTTATTATCAAGGGTGCGGAAAGATAAGGAGTAGGGCTGCCATATGCCATAGATAGATAGAGCAAAAACTTTTGAAAAAGGAATAGGCACATATTCGTTTTATGGTAAAGAAACGAAAAAGTACTCAAGATCCTCAGAGCTACTTGTACGGATTTTGATGGAATTTTTACAGTTCTATAGGGGTTCCTGGAGGAAACATAAAGAATATGTATCAATGAGAGTTGCACACTGCTAATAATGTTTTGATTTGTCAAATAATGTAATAAAGAAAAAACCATGAAAATCATATAATGGATTTCAATTAATAACAAAATAAATCATCAACATATTCCTCCAAGGTATATGACTGACATATAATTCATGAAAATGTTACTAATATACCTTGAAAATGTTAAGAATATATTGATGATTTCTTTTGTTATTAATCAGTAAATATTCTTCCATTCTTCTCGCAAATAACATCTTGATAACATACGACCTATAACTGAGCTGTAATTTGCAAAAAACGTGATAAAATTTGAATTTCGCGCTCCAACCGAACGTTCCCCCTTAATAAATCGCAGTGTCAGAGTACTCAGAGTACTCAGAGTCATGGCTATAGGCTTATTCAAAATAAAGTAAGGTTTCAGTGTGTTCATGTTTCACAATATATGAAGATAATAATAAAATTGTGAAACATAAAATTACTGCCAAGTGTTATTGCAAATACATATTATAGCAGTAAAAGTAATTTATGATGAACTGGGTGTTTTTAAGTGCTTCGTAAGCTGTATAACTTGATGCCAAGGACTATATTTAAATTTAAAAAAACTGGCAGAGCGAATGTCAGAACACATGTGGAGTTCCGTATAAAGACAGTACGATATGATACAGACGAATACCTAGGCAGGTATGAACCATAGATGTATATAGATTTTTTTTAGTTACGTCTTTGGTCTGACTGAACACAATGTAGGTAAGTGAAAGAAAATTTGTATTGAAACAATAATAAAGCTGAAGAGTTTGTTCTTTTGTTTGGATGCGCTGATCTCTGTATCTAACAGTCGGATTCGAAAAATTATTTTACTAATAGGAAGCTACATTATCCTCGAAGGTTATAGGCTACTTATCCCGGGAACGTAGGTGCAACCGCGGGGGACAGCTAGTTATTAATAGATTAGATCGTTTTTTTTATTTTGTTATTGGTTTAGTTTCATAATTGAACAAAAATGTTTTATAGCCGTAAATGGTATTTGGGCCGACACGTTTTTCGAAAAAGATGGTCAGTTGTTTTTTATGTTTTTTAATTTGAGTTATTATATCTGCGTCAAGTTGACCGCTCGGGCGGCGCAGGCGCAAGGCGGCGTCGCAAATGTGTGCTTTCAATAAAGGCCAGACGGTTATGATTAAAACTGTTCGTTGAAATCATGACAAATATTTCAATGGAATTTTATTCCTTATTTTAGAGCTCATTGCGTCGATCTTGGCGTCAAACTGTATAATTGATTAATTGACTACCATTACATTTTTTAATTTTGTTTGGGGCTGATACTTGATTCATCCTAGTGGGCAGAATATTAACAGTCCCTATAATTTTCGGCAATTTAAATTAATAATATTGATTCGGAATCAAGTCATAAATCCATACATTTGTAACTAAAAAATGTTTTTTGGGGTTTTCAATGTTGATAACATACACAATAAATAATTAAAATATTACATGATAAAAAATGTTTTTGATCTCGTTGAATATTGTAATCGTTGGTATTTATTATCTAATAATTTCATATTTTTATTCCGTTATCCAAAGTTACTAACGGTACAGCTACAAATTACTACTTCTAAATCTAAAAATCTTGTTGAAATCTCGAGTTTGTCAACCCTGGCAGGGTACCGCGTCTACAGTTTGGGATAGGTCGGGCCGGGCGCCACTCGGTCGATATCCGCGCCAGGCGCCATTCGCCACCCTCGCGCCCTAACCATTTTGTAAACGAACGGAGACTGCACGGCACGACTTACGTGAGATAGGTGTAGGTAATAAGTAGACTCTTTTGGGCTCTTATTTATCGAATCATAATCTTAAAGTAAAAATTGCAGAATATTGCACCAATTTAAAATTTTAAAAAGGTTAAAAATGGTCTCCACATTTTACTCGTTAAAATAATAAGAAAATATGGAAAATTATAATTCAGCGCAATTCAATCAAGCGACATGAGAAAAAATATTTTTATAACCATATAAGATAAATCCTTTTCATTTTATTGTCTATGGATAACAATTAACATTGTTCTTTATTTAAATTCAAAACAAAACGTAATCACCACTTTCACCCTCTCAAAACTTAATGAAAACACATCGTACAAAATTAAATGAGCACCAAATGGATTAGTTTAACGCCATACGATTGATTTATTGCAAAACTCCCTCTGTGACTGTGACCGCATAGAAATAGTACATTACTCTGGGGAAACGAACGCAATTTGTTCAGAGACAAAAATATCTTTACATTTTAAATTATATTTTTAGTTCAAATCAACCTTACCACTGTAGAATTAAGGCTTAAACTAAAAATAATGGACCTTTACAAACGCAAAAGTATTTATGGCATGTTTTAAAAAGCAGGAGTGTGTCCAATTTCGAGAGAACCTTTCCTTAGTGGTGAAATAGGAAAATAAGAGCTCAATACAAATGGTTTTTACCCTATTGTTTTGAATACAGAAAAGTGTGTGCTGCCAAAATAATAGTTTTCGTCTTTATGTCATTGCCATAAGCGTTAATGATGATGCTTTTAAAAATTGAAAATTATTGTTCAGCGCGTGGGAAAGAAGGATTTTTGTTCCAAGCGTGAATAGCGTGATACTACTCCAACTCTTTAGGTATTTATATCGTTTCTATAGGAAGATATTTGAAGAACTTACGGTCAACAAAAAGAAAAGAGAAGTTATTTTTTGATTAGTTTGGTAAAATGATGATGGTGTAGGAATCGTAGGATAGATTAGATATCATCAATAATATTTTTTATTTTATGAGCTTTTCTTGAGCCATGGAAAAAAGTGACAACGTGATTCGACGAAACATAAAGAATCTTTATTGTTTTTTATATTACTCTACGAAGTGGCTGCCGTTATTAAAAATAAATCTTTATGTTTTTAACATTTTCTTTTTACCGGACATCCGACAAAATTCCTACTAGAGTTACAAGATCACTAACCCCACACCAGTGTTTATGAAATACTTCCATAACATTCAATTTCCGAACGGTGCTCCAGCAATCACTGACTTGAGATACGCAAAACCAAATGTTTAACTAACACAAACAGAGCCGTGATCTGGCGTATTCTAAGCGCTAAATACTCCGGTCTTTGCCCCTGAGGAGTAAATAGAACATTATTTTATTGTGCCTTGTTTGGTACGCATTTGAAATTAGAAAGCGTATTGTTATTATGTTGGATATCTATCGCAATTCCTATTGATATGATATGCGCCTGATTTTAAATATCGAATGACATCTCTTGGCTTACTTTGCGGCTTTATGGTATCTTGATAATAGTATAAGAATAGATTACATTAGTAACAGTGCTCAGTAGAAATGGGTCGAACTTTTAGATGGATAGATTTCAAGTTGCGACTGTGTGCGGAATGCGTGTAACGCGGGATGACTCTTTACTTTACTGAATGATACCTATAAATAAAAAAAAATCGACGAAATCAAAACCTCCTTTCTTGAAGTCGGTTAATAAATTAAAATGCTGCTCCTAGACACATGAAATTTAGAGTGTTCTATACTACGTATATTTGATGGTAATCGTAAAGAACACCATAATTGAAAATCCTAATCATCAAAATGGTCTTCGTCGTAGCGTGTCATTGGAAGAAATCATTAATGATGTTCATTATGATTACCATTCAAAGATACGCGATAGCCCGGCAGGCTTGGCCCGTAACTGTCGTTCAGATTGACTAGATCCAAACTCGTTGATCGAGGACGATCCCAAAACATAACTAGATTACTAACAGAGTCGTACCATAAATAAAAGACAATAGGTAAAAAGGCGGGGCACTCTAATTAAGTAGATGTGGGGTCAAGTTCAATGACATATCGATCAGACCGTGCTCACTCGATCGGAAAGCCTCACTGTCTGCTATGGAAATCGATTTTCATTTCGCTTTGTTGTATTTAATACTAGCTGTCCCCTGCGGTTTCGCTGCGCGTTCCCGCGTTCCCTGGATAAAAGGTCCATGTCCTTCTCCAAATCATAGGCTATCTGCATGCCATATTTCATCGCAATCGGTTGAGGCGTGAAAAAATAACAAACAATCCAAAGAATAAATAATATACTAGGTACGTATTACTTAGAATAGTTGGGATATATTATACAAAAAAGTCGGCAAACAAGGATACGGCTCGCCTGATGGTAAGCGGTAACCGTAGGCTATGGACGCTTGTGATGTGACCCCCGGGGCACAGACCACCTACTACCAGAGTCAACATTATAGCACGTAATCTTAATGCAAATGATCCTCACTATTAGATTTCTAATGATGGATGATCTCTATCTCAAACTTAAAAGTAATTTATTCAGTTTAGGACCTGATAAGGCACTTATGAACACAAATTGATTCTACCTCTGGCTCAAAATACTTATGTTGAGAAGATACCTGCAGGAATGAGTTTTCTAGCCTGGCAATTTTTATGGTTCAAACCTCGATTCCCAGCAGTCTCGATACCCAGTTTCTGTGTGTGCGAGTGAAGCCTCGAGTGTAAAGCACAATGCAAGCTACTTACCACGCACCTTTCCATTATGCAATACGCAACACGTTCTAATGTTTGTTATTCCACGATTCCTATTATTTCCTGTTCTTTTACACTCGACGACAAATAAAAGTATACACGCTTTTATCTCTGGATGTTTGAAAACTAAAAATGTGTTGTTTATTGTTTATGTGAACGTCACAGAACGGATTGGGATGATATTCTTCGTGGGGATAATTTATGGCATTAGAAAGGACATTGACTTTCTATTACGTTTTCAGATCAAAAAAGAAAAAGACAGGGCCGCGAACAACCATAGTGAAGCCACTAATAACTAATATCATCCTAAATAAAATAATGTGTGGTGAGAGTATTTTTGTTTCTGGTATGTTCTGGAGCACGGTTTTCACTTGGTTGTTCGCGGCGCTCCGTCTTTCTTTTTTTTTGGTCTAAGATTACGTCTCGAAATAAATGCAAACGAAGCTGAGTTGAAATTTAATACGTTCCTGAAGTCAGTTTGTTTATTTTCTCGAATTTTGACTGATTTTTAATTACCAGTAGAACCACTAAGAGTAGATCATTTGATGCTGTGAAACTAGTACGTCATTAGGTTAGTATTTCATATAAAATTCCATATAAACTATCGTTTTGACATTTATTAAAAAGTAGCTGATTTGATATGCCAGTCAACTACCCTATTGTATACAACACATATATTTTATACATACATAAATTCGGCAAAAAGAGACTTTTCTATCATACAAAATTGTTGCAATAGCAAACGCAACCGCGATTTATGACGTCAATACTTTACACCGTACAGAATAGATAGCCGTGCGTGAACAAGGCCCCGTACTTTGAGACTGCCACTGTGTTAGAAAAAATTATAAAATAAAATACTTAGTGATACTTATTTTGCCTGCAAGTGTACGCAATGATTATTTCATAAGTGCGCGTGCCATGCCTGAGAATGTTTTCATTATATTGTATTAGTGCTGTGTAGATTTCACCAATAACGGAGTTTTCAAACATTTTACATTCGCGTTTTATAAATAGACACCTTATATATGATTTTACTTGGCTAATGCATCCTTAAGGTGAAGGCGTCGGTTGGAGCGCGAAATTCAAATTTTATCACGTTTTTTGCAAATTGCACCTGAACTATTAGGTCGTAGTCCTCCAAGGTATATTACTGACATATACGACTATTTCATGAAAATGTTACTAACATACCTTGGAGGAATATGTTGATGATTTCTTTTGTTATTAATCAGTAAATATATTACCATTCTTCTCGCAAATAACATATTGATAACTTACGACTTATATAGGTAACTGAGCTGCAATTTACAAAAAACGTGATAAAATTTCAATTTCGCGCTCCAACCGAAGCCTCCTCCTTAACTACAATAACCTCGACCTAGTACTTTTTGCATTACCATAAAAATGACTATAAATCATTTAAAAGGAAGTCGGCAGCGTGACTGACTGACTGATCTATTAATCAACGCACAGTTCAAACCTCTGAACGGATCGAGCTGAAATAGGTACATATTCGTAGCTAATATGACGTAGGCTACTGCTAAAAAAGGATTTTTGAAAAATCAAGGGGGTAAAATAGGGGATCACGGGTAAAACCACTTTAGTCTTGCTATAAAGTATTTATGCTTGCATTATGCATACACTTTGAAATTAAAATTCATCAGTAAAGTAAATATTATGATGCTTAAGCTCACCTCAGGTATCTGGATCTGTGTTTGGGATTTCACAAGCGTCTATCTATAGGCTAATGTCACCGCTTACCACTACGTGGGCAGCTTGCTGGTTTTCTGACTTCGTTGTATAAAAAAAATTACACAATGAATAATAAATAAGTGTTGACTCATGTTTATACTATCTGTGGACACGTGAATCCGAGAGATATCCATACCTAGGTATGAAAACAAACCATACTACATTCACAGTTCCACGTGTAATAGTTAGAATTCTTTAACCAGGTGTAGATTTATGAGTATGTTACATAAACCATGTATATTTACATGGTCTTAGTAGGTACACACGGCCACAGATCAAGCTACACACTGCGGCACCTTATTCGGTTGTAATAGGAGCTATTTTGCAACAAAAATGTGTAGCTGTGTATCTGTGACCGTGTGTACATCGCGAATCTTGATTTCATACAATGACCCGCTATGATGAAGGCCATTTTGACTGGAGTCATTACGATTCTATAAATTACATAAATTAAAAAAGAAAAGATCCACCAAAAAAAGCCTTGCTAAGTTTCTTGCCGGAGTCTTCTCAGTTCAAGTGTATTCCGAACCGGTAGTAGTGTCTATTGTAAAACTGTAACTTTTGACATTCATAAGTGCCTTATTAGGGCCTAAACTGAATAAATGAGTTTTGATTTTAATTCCCAAGACTCTAGATACGCGGTAGAGCCCCAGGTTTGTAGAAAGAGTCAAACGAAATGCCTAATTTAATAACCCACTATACTATTTAATAACACTCAATAAATAATAGCCTAAAACGGCTTTATTAATACCGGGTGTAAGTTTGCGTAGCTTATGTTTACCAGAATCCATTCTTTCAGTGTTCGTTATACGATGTCACTTACACCTTACACCCGATAGGTAGGTATAATAGCTCAGAATTAACTTGTGATCTACGAATAAATATTTTCGTAGTGTTGGAGAATAAAAACCAGTGATGGATTTGTACCTTTAGAAAGCGCATTACGAAGGAAAATGACGAAAGGCCGAGTTTTGAATCTTTTATCGGCTATTATAGTACCTGCCACCTGAAACCTACACTCTATTGTGATTGTAAGGAGATTGATAATGGCGTAGGCGCAGGTTTAACGTGCGGTGACGTAACGCTAATGTGCTGATCAAATCGATACGTTATTAGATATTTGTTTGGAGATCTTAGACACTGTATTGCGATATGAGAACGTAACGTGTTTGTGAATTAGTTAATTATTTTTTTTCTATTGTTTAGGACATGTTTGGTTAATATTAAATTAAATATATATAAAACGCGGACAAAACGGCGAGCGCAGATGGCTCTCAAACGGATAAAGTTTAGGTAACCACGCCTGAGGGCACCCCCTGTGGGGTACGGACCTCGGCTCACGGCGTTACCGGGGAGAGAGGGAGGACATAGTACATAGTACCTACGAGTTACGACTAATTGTGGGCGGTCAGACTACAAACGTACAGCTCAAAAACCACTGGAAAGATTAGGCTGAAATCTTGTATACAGACTAGACAGTCGATTAGCTATTTATGAAATAAGCATCGGTTAGAAAAGGAATTTTGAAAATATAAGCCATAAGGGGGTTAATTAGTGGATCGCAGGTAAAACTGGGGTGAACTTTATAACCTACTGGACTTTATAGCTCACTCATAAATCAGTGCTTTCAACCGTAACTACTTTTTTGATGTGAAAAAACGTGAATAATGTTCATTAAACTCGCTAAAAAAAAAACAAAAAGTTGGTAGAAGTACTTGTATTTTTATACATTTAGTTCTAGAGTAGCTGGCTAGCTTTTGGGTACACACGGCCACAGATCAAGCCACACACTGCGGCACCTTATGCGGTTGTAATAGGAGCTATTTTGCAACATGTGTAGCTTGATCCGTGGCCGTGTGTACATCGATATTGACATTACATAAATAAGTAAAAATACTAAATGAAGTTGGAAAGCTTCAACAACAAATTGGCGAGAATATTCATACTTAATATATTTTTACCGATACAAAAAAAAGGTTGAGAACAAGTATATAGCTTTTACCTTACGTGCAAATGTCGCGAGTGAAATTTGGTGCTGGTTTTAAAACATACGTTCTGCTTTTTTGTGTGCGTTCAGGTGGAAAATTAGTAACAATTTCGGTCCAATTATACCTATAGGTGCAACAAAAACTTTTTGGATCAAGGTCTTTTTGGTTCTCTCTCATCACTTAAATGGAGTTTGTTGTTTTACGTGATCGCCAAGGTGCGTAGCTTTATATCTCTCTTTTTTATTCTACTAAGGTAAGAAACAAGCATTATGCCCGCCTGATGGTAAGGGTTATCGTAGTCAGAGGCTGCTTGCAGAACCAGAGGGCCTACTCCGAAAAACGATATACTTGCTCACAATTTACATCTCGTCGGTTTGCTGCAATTCTATTGGTTAATAATTTGACAACGATGATCGGACTATCGTGTATCGATTTTCGGAGTAGGCCCTCTGGCTTCACTAACTTCTGAAAAAAACCTTCATATGTTTATAACTTGTATAAACATAGTTTTCTTGGGAAAACTATGTTTATACATTTATCATCATTCCCAAGTGCTTTTTTTCATTTTCGACACATTCCATTATAAAATAGTATTGTTACCGGTCAGCATATATTTTCCCCATGAAATGTGCAAAACCATGTCCAGATATAAGTCTATAAGCTGTCATAATCAGTTTGGCTACTTTTCTTCACAAATTAGACTTTAAACCAGTCAGCATAAGAACTAACTACATACATATCTGTACTCCAATTGATTCAAGTTCATTCTATAAAGGTAGACATAACGGGTACAGTACAGGTAGTGCTGTGAAAAATGTATCGGCACTTCGGCACCGGCTAGCATGTAGGTGCCGGAGTCCGGAGCCGTTAGCCGGTCCTCCCACGGGGTGCTTGCCACTTGAATGGGTTTAAGGCGATGGCACAGTTCAGGTGCCAGCTAAAGCAGTGGGTTTAATAAAACTAGAGCGTTTTATTACAGTTATTTGCTGGGGCATCTGTTTTTTTTTTTAGTGTGGCCATTTACAATTACATTGTTTATTAAGATATTTTTTACGAAAACGGATTTTTTTTGGAGAGATTGTGATACGATGTGCTAGAAATGCTTGGATGAAACAATAAGAAAAATACAACCCATTTATGGTTGATACATAATTTTTATGTTTTGATACATGAACAATCATTATATTGTCTCATCGTCCCAAAAGTATTATGTATGGGAATCATTGGCTAAAGGTGAATAGACCAAGAATTTTTCAGAAATCCAGAATATTTAGGTATCAGGTTCTTCATTTACGTTGACTTACTAACATAACTAGATATACTGTGGTTCTTGTGACACCAAGGTGGCACAGAATCGAAAGCAATGTTTTGGATTACCACTTCAATATCTACAGTTATCGACTTATAAGACTGGTCAACACTGGCAAGAGTAGGTCAAGAAATTAGCGTAGGTATAAATCCACTACTTCCGTCGCGTTTACATTTACTAAGCTCATGGGGACTCCGAGGATTGACCAGGGGGCTAAAACGGACGCTCGAGCGTACCAAAAAATATTTAAAATACATTTGGCTCTGTTGTAAATTCGACAAATGAAATTGCACCTAGTAATAATGCTGGAGCGGCCTTTATAAACCCCCAGCGGCCGTAAAAAGACCGCACGAGCTATATTGCTAATGCAATTCATTAGTCGAATTTACAGCAGATTATGGTGTAATATGTCTAAATTGGAAATTAATTGATTAAAATCATTTAAGTACATTTTCACCAAAAAATATTTAAATAATATTTTGCTCTGCTGTAAATTCGAATGAATTCCATAGCAATATAGCTCGTGCGGTCTTTTTACGGCCGCTGGGGGTTTATAAAGGCCGCTCCAGCATTATTACTAGGTGCAATTTCATTAACAGACCCTCCCTATGTAGTTTAGTTGCAATATTTTTTGGGACCGCCATCTTTCAAAATTAAATTTGAAAACCTGGTTAGTAAATTCTTTACAGAGCTATGCCAGCTTAAAAGTCAGTCCTAAAGTATATAAAAGCTAAAGGACGTCCTCCAAGGTTGTTCCAAGTGGTCCGGTCACAACACAAGGTACTGGTTTGCGCCCAGGCATCTTGTAAGACAGGTCTAGTGCAGTGCAGACGAGGTTCGGATTTACGGTTTTTCGCATATTCTTGCGGTCTTCTTTACTATTTCACTTTTTTATAATATGATCGTGAAGATATTATGTGGAATAATCCTTCTTCAATCTACTTATACGCTCCTATTTATTTTAGTGTTCACTTGTTTTTGATTTTTATACTACTAAGACAGCAAACAAGCATATCGTAGCCTATGGACGCTTGCAACACCAGGGGTATCATATCATTCGCGCGTTGCCGACCCTGCAAAAATCTCTTTACACCCTTCTTAAAGAACCCCATGCTGTAGTATTTTGGGAAAACCAAGGCGGGCAGCTCATTCCACAATTTGAGCGTCCATGGTAGGAAGCTCCTTTGGAACCGCACAGTACAAGACCACAGTTGAGATAGTTATAAGGTAAAAAATTTAACGGTCAATGGAAAAGTCCACTGCTTCAAGAGGCTTCAAGACTCTATCAAAGCCCACTTGTGCAAACATTACTTTATTCACTCTATCGCTCGTCCCATTCATCCCGTCGGCTATTGCACTAACAAAAGCGTAATCGCCACTCTATGTGATACAAAGAGCCCATATTAGACGCATCAATTCACCTTAATTTTATTGTGTTACCTCGCCTCACTTTCTCTCGACTGATGCAAGACTGTCGCCGTTTAATACGATTCCATATTATTATTTGAAAAATCAATCTTTCTTTTTATTATCGGATCAAAGCGATGAAATGTTGAATTGGGAACGTTCAGTAATAAAATGTGTTGTTTCTAATCAGCACATCAACAAATCGAACGGTTTTTATAATATTTTTAGCTAGAGAATATAAAAATTATGTTAATTTTGTAATGGTCTTGAAAGCTTTGCGTTTTGAATAATGAAATTGTAGTATTAAATTCTCTTTGAATTTGTAGAATCTCACTTGTCACACGTTATCTTCCATAAAGGAATGCTGTTGAAATTAGTGTCGAAATTTAAATTTGGAGATATTGGATACTCTCTGCACGTAACCTTATTAGAAATAGGATACATAAATGTCTCCCTTGCTTTAGACTTCGACCTAAGCCAACTTTCCCGGAAATGGCTGATCACCGATCTTGTCGTGTAGTACAATCCGCTAAACCTTTCGTTCATACTGGAACGGACTATGCGGGTCCGCTTAAGGTTACCATATCTCGCGGTCGTGGCATTCGTTCTACGAAGGCTTACATATGCTTATTCGTGTGTATGACTACTCGTGCTGTTCACATTGAGTTAGCAAGTAATTTAAGCACTGCTTGTTTTTTGAATGCCTTCAAACGCTTTTTATCTCGTCGCGGTCCTGTAGGGACAATATATTCGGATAATGGTACTAATTACGTCGGTGCAAAACGCACGCTATCGGAATTACACGAACTTTTACGTTCCAAATATCATAAGACTGAATTTGGAAACATGTTAGCTGAAAATAGAATCAATTGGTCTCTCAACGTTCCGGCAGCTAGTCACTTTGGAGGGAATTGGGAGGCTAATATAAAGAGTTTGAAGACACACTTGTTTCGCGTTATAGGTGATCAAATTCTATCATTTGAAGAGCTTAGTACTGTACTGGCTCAAGTAGAAGCTGTTATGAATACTCGTCCATTGTGTAGAACGCTCTCGAATGATCCTTCGGAGCAACTAGCTTTGACTCCAGCACATTTTTTGAATCTTACGCCTTTAAAATATTTACCCGCTGCAGAGGTTGATGAAACCTTGAGTACTGTTTCGCGTCACGATCTATTAGACAAGTTAGTTCAATGTTTTTGGAAGCGCTGGAGGACGGACTATCTCCACACTATTCAGTTACGTCAGAAATGGAATAGTCCTACTAATCCAATTACAGTCGGGACTGTAGTTATTCTTCTTACTGAAAATTGTCCACCTCTCCACTGGCCTTTGGGTATTGTTGAAGAGGTTTTCCTCGGTTCTAATGGAATTACGCGGATAGTTCGCGTCAAGACTGTATCTGGAACGTATCTACGTCCGGTCATACGGCTGTGCCCCTTACCTAATCAATGATAATTACGTTGTTGCATCATTATTAGGTTATAGGTTAGTTATAGTTTTTTTTGCTTAATACTTAGATATCTAGAATTTGAAGGTAGCCCTTCAAGCCGGGGGGAATGGTTGCGCGGATTTTTATCTGTTGTTAATTTCAATCTTCATAAACGCGTCAAAAATAATTTGAATGGCAAGCAATCGTCCCATCCCTTTCCCACTCCCGCACAATATCGCAATGCAAGGTCGACCGCACCGCTTCCTATCGGATATGCAAGACTAATTGCTTGACATCTTCACTTCCGTCGTGTGAGTCGAAAAACAATGGCGTAATATCGCAGCGCTCCGCATCTTTAAATTTTATATGTGTTAATTCGTCAAAATTACATTTCAATTTAGTGTCATACTAATCTCTTGAGAACTAAGTGTGATCCCGCGATTGTGTATGGACTCATGGACTTAGATAGCTGCTGATTAGCAATCCGCACCGCAGAACAGAAGACGCGACGCCATCATCGCCACTCATCAGAACAAACAACAGGTATTGTGCATTCACATCCTTCACTGAACTGCATTTGTTCATAATCCCGGCAGTTCAAAATTATTCCCATCGGTTTGTCTTGTCAATCAAATTAATTAGTATAATTTAGTCTATTCACGGTTTTCACACATCGTGCCGCCATATGCAATTTTTCAAATTTATATCGCAAATTTTTGGCCATCGCATTAGTATCAAAGTTTCGCATCCCCCGCACAATCAAGCACTCTAAATTCAAGTTCAATGATAGATGTGACGTAATAAGATGACATTTCATGCCCATTGCTGACGACTGGAAGAGTATTAAAAAAATTGATTTCTTTGATTCCGTCGCTCAAAAGCGAGATATCTTTTTTTGGTGTAGCACTTTCATTACACGACATGTCAAAACGAGAAGTGCGTGAATGATGGCGGTCGTTATAAGTAATACTTTCTCTCAAGTTCAATGACAATATGTGACGCAAGAAGCAAACTGCCGTATTGGCTAACCAATTAGACGTATTTATGGTACCATGTTTTTTTTTGTTGAGAGCCAGTTTCGCCACTCTCTTTGTTAATGTGAAGATTGGGTAAAGAAACTGTATGGCGTTACTGTTTTTTTAAGTTCGTTGAAAGTATCTTCGTGAATTTGAAACATGTACTTACGGTGATGAACATAACTGGCTAAAATCAACATTTACAAAACACATGTACCTAATGACACTAAGACCATCCATGATGTAGAAATTTATAGTAGTATGTAAGTTTTTGTAGTAAGACATTTATAACCTATTTACTTTATCTTTTTTTTAGAGTACAGATGTTTTGAAAAGTTTATTCTGCTACTAATGTTGAGGATTGTACACACGGCCACAGATCAAGCTAAACACTGCGGCACCTAATGCGGTTGTAATAGGAGCTATTTTGCAAAAAAAATGTGTAGCTTGATCTGTGGCCGTGTGTACATATTGTCAAATACCGAAAAAAAAAATTTTTTTTTAATAATATAAGCGCGTACGTTTGGCGCGATTCCGACAAATTTTTCCAAAACAGTTTTGGAAAACGTAGGACCCAAATTAGCAATTTTTATTCTAAAAACGCGGGAGAATGTTCGGCGAACAGCTAATACAATAAATAACATTTTTATTGTCTTTCTTTGACATTATTTTTTTCTAAAACAGCCACGCAACCTATTATTTATGTATGACGTTCTAGTTTACTAACTAAATACTATAGTCTATCAAGTTTCTATTCTAGAACGTTCTCAAAAGTATTAATGACAATAGTCTAACAAATGATACAACTTTCGTATTTTTATCATCAATAATGAACAGTGAAAGCCTTCATGGCTTTATTTATAGCAACGATCAAGCCATGTCATCGCTTGAAACAATACATTCAGCCATCTCATTTTACTCCTGTTACTAATTTATTTACATAATACGTGAACTGACAGTTTCGTGAGATTATTGGCTTTTTTTCTATGCCTACAGCGCAAATAAAAAAAAAAACGTGATCGCAGGTAAAACCAAGCGAGTACCAAATACAGTGCGACAAGGATATTTTGGCAGTAGCCGTAGATTGACATCGGCAGGAGAGCGCTCTTTAACTTTTAATCTAATAATATTCCCACGCAGTAATAAGAAGTGGGGTCAATGAGATAGTGTTAAATAACAAGCAAAAACAACACAACATACAATAATGATAAACGGACAGAGTCAAATCTCAAAAAGTGACTCTTCACAAGATAGCGGCGTTAGTTCCGATTTTGGCCACGTGCCAAAACATCCATGTCGCACTGTAATAGTAGGCCCTTTATTCAATTTAGGCCTTATAAAAATATTAGTGACTCTACCACCGGTTTAATATTTAAGTTATATGGATAAAGTATTCATTAGGCTAACAAATTCTTGTCTCGTATTTTCAAATTTAGAACATTCAAATTAATAGAGTTGGTGTCGCTATGTCTATTAATTGAATATCACTTAGCTTGAACATTACTGTTTAAGGAATATGAGCTATAAAATTGAACTGATTATAATGATAATAGTGATACATTTTACAATGAAAACTTTATTGACATTCCATTTGATGACGTCACCGCAATACTACGCAAAAGGTTCCTTTTCCGAGAAGAATCTGCGTAAAAAATCCATGCGATTCCGTTTCTTTTAATTTTTTTTTATAACTTATTCGACGCGTTGTATTTAATGAAGAATAATATTAAATGAGTCATGCATTACTCATTTTCTTGTTTATACGTTTAAAGCTGACAATGTACTTGTGGTTAGTGACTTATCGATCTAAATGCAGGCCATTGTGACCAACATTTACGATGGGACCAACCCTGAAATCACGAAAAAAAAAATCCTTTTTGGGCAAATTTTTTGACCTTTATGTTTGACTTTGTCACTGTCTTATGTGGGCGAGTCAGGGTGGCAACCGGAAGCACATTTAAAAAAATATCTTTCATTAATAATGTAAAATTTATATATTCACTAGTTGGCCCGGCAGACGTTGTTTTGCCCTGAGAATATAAACTACGGGTACGTCTCTTAAAAACAATTTTACCAAGAAAAATTATGAAAAGATTTGGTAAAGATGTAGATGAATTATTTAAAAACTATAAAATTATTCCTATCCACAAAAGAGTCAATCTATGTTTACTTCTCGAAAATTACTTCAGATATGATGACTACAAATCACATTCAATTTGTACCCGACAAGTTTCAAATAAAATGTTAAAAACAATTAGTGCTTTAAATTTTTATGGTGAACGCACTACTAATTATATCTTACCTAGGTTAATTAATAAAATTCCGAAAGAAACCAGAGATAAAATAAATCCTAAAAATATAAAATCAATATTAAAAAACCTAATTTAGAAAGATTAACATTACATTACATTATAATAACTAGCCGAATAATTTACAACTGATTTCCACGCCATATAATACACCACCCTGTAACATTTTGATTGCTTCGAATGCGAAGGTAAAATAAAATTGTACCTATTACGAACGATAAGCGCTCGGTATCGTTCGTAACATAACACTTACCCACATTTGTTAGTCATGTTTTGCGCTCAGAAGACAAACTAATGAATTTATTATTTTGAAATTAGTAGGTATAAGTCCGAGGAATGTAACACCTTAGACAAACCTATACAGGTTTTTAAGGTGCCTCAATGCTGTAAAATATTGTCATGTTTATTAAATAAATTAAAAAAAAATATATGAAAAATCATTTATAAAAGTTGCATCATCTCTGAATGCTATAGGTAGGCTATTTTATTCTAGGAACGGGAGTGAAACCGCGGTAGATAGCTGGTATATTCTAAATGTAAAACCATGGCTTTAATTATCGGATTAGACCCACTTAACTTTTTTTTAAAGGGGCAGCGGTGTATCTCATGAGCTTAACCCGTCACTTTGTCGCCATTTATTTAATAACGTTAATAGAAAACCGTTGCTTTATCAATTTTGGAACGTCGATGAGATTATTCAAAGTAGCAAAAGCGTTGTTTACATTTTAATGCAACTGTTAAAGCCTTAAACCGTAGACATAAAAAAACGTTATTTATTCACGAGAAAACTTGACAAATTGACCGCTTGTGCGTGGAATAATTTTTTGTAACGGTGATGTTACCTATAAGTAGTTCTTATTTTGGGAGTTCTTTAGTACAATTTCATGTACTGAAATAATTCACTGATGGTAATTTACAAGTCAAATTAGAAACGTAATACCTATAGGTTTTTTACGAAGATAGGCAACGGATGCTGTTTTCATGTATTCTAGAATAATTAAATATCAGTTCAATTCACACAGCCACACTTTTCATTCATATTCCAAAGTATTTGTTTTTTTTTCTTAAAAACTTTGAACTTGCGCCATACAGCCTGTTCCTGCTTTAATCATCACGTAAAATATGGCATATAGGCACTTATAATAGGTGTGTTTACTTTTCTGGTGCATGTTGAAACATTCCCGTTTTTTATCTTTAAGGTGTTTGCAAAAGATTTTTGTCTTTGGATCGAGTTAATAAAATGTAGTCATGTTACTGTAAATATCACAAACAGTTAAATGGAATAATTAATCATAAAATGACTCTATAGGTATATTTTGAATATGTGGTAGGTATGTTGAAAAGAAAGAGTAGTGCCTAAGGTGGTAAACCTATATTGCCTAGAAGACAATGGCACCTGCCGGAACACTCTGGTAAGTGCTTGGGGATAGATTTTTAACCAGGCAGGCGGGTACTACACAAAGTACTACTCTATTACCGAGCTATGTTTTTTCTCACAATGTCGGTTAGGTAGGTAGATTGTCAAATACCAACCAGTATTAATGAAAAAAACTTTGCAAGCGTTTCGCAGCCGTTATTTATTTTTTGCCACTCGTTTTTATTAAATTTCTTAACTGCCTTGTTAGGTTTTTATTCGTGACTTAATCGGTATTATTAATGTAGGTATGAGGCTCTATTACGTAACTAAGTTTCTATTTGAAACTGATAAACATGATACAGACAGTATGATACAACTTAGATGTAGCATCGGCAAATCGTATGTACACTTCACTTCCTATTTACACAACTAATAAAAATCATTAATTATCGCGCCATTCAACGTTCAACAAGATCATTTTCGCCTAAAGTACTAATAAACATGGACAATGTTGTAGGCGCACTCTTTTCAGGAATGATCAATTTTACGAATTTTGCCGATGCTTCATCTAAGTTGTGTCATATTTGTAATTATTTACCTACGCTCTGACAGGTGTAATTTGTGCAAACAAAGCTCTGTTGCAATTTATATCGATTTTTTTTTTCTGATAGACATTGATTGAATGAAAGTTACGTAATCCACGTAATACTCCGTTTTGTATAAAGATGGTCTTGTAGACAAATCGGAATGATTTGAACGTTTGAACCAGACCCGGTTACTTCAATTAGGGTTAATGTTGCCGCTTGACATTTGGTTAGCTGGCTCTACTCTATTACTGAAGTTCTACAATCTACATAAATATGTATAACTAGATTCCCGAGGGATCTTATGTTTTCCCGAGATAAAAAGTATCCTATGTGTTAATCTAGGTTATAAACTATCTGTGTTCCAAATTACATCCAAATTCGTTAAGTAGTTTTTGCGTGAAAGAGTAACAAACATCCATACATCCATACATCCATACTGACAAACTCACAATCTTTCGCTTTTATAATATTAGTAGGATCAGGAATTCAGGATTTATATTATATTTTTATTAGGGAGGGAAAATACTTCAAGATTTAATAATTCCGGTTATTTTAATTTACAATCTAATTACGTAACTTATTAATATTCTAGGTATATCATAGGTACTAATTTTGGGGTTGGGATTACTAATGCATTTTTGTTATTTGCCGCATTTTATCAATCTCTACTTATAATAGAGACTTCACAATGAACGAAGAGTATTCAGGATTCCGGTTCTAGGGTACCAATAAAGTATTAATTACGCTCAATAATTAAAATCAGCTGTCCAATTCATGTCATCCATGTTCTGTTAATATAGAGTGTGTTGAAAATTAATAACTGATGATACTAAGGGTCGGTTGCTCGTACATTAGTTAAAGTTATAGTCAAAGTTAACTTAACTATTACCATGCTTTGACCGTAGAGTCAATTTGGCGATGACCGATCTCCCTCGGTCGGTTATGGTTATGGTTAAAATTTTAGTTAAAGTGACATAAGCAACCCAGTTTGCTTTCTTTCGGCGGTTAAATTTAACTATAACCTTACTATGACCGCGCTTTATGCAACCGAACCTAAGACCCAGAAGACAATATAGTCTTGAGCTACAAATTATAGTCATATAAATGTTCAAAGCGTACACCAAGTGTCGCATTGCATTTCTCCATAATGATAGCATCTCGCATAAATCCAAAGGCCCTGCAATAACTCACACAAGGGACCGCCCAGCCAGGCCAATAACAATAACTGCCATTGGCAACATTGCTCGTGCAATCCTTAATTTTTATGACTGGCAACACTGACTTTGATGTCGCGCCGCGCGATATAAATTTGCATTTTCCTTTGTTCTGTAGACAGTGTGGAAATTACTGTAAAAATACTGAATGGCTTTTTATTCTAACTAATTATTTTTTTATTCTGTACATTATTGGTATTACCTATAGGAAATGCACAATGCTCTGGTATTGCGAATGGCGATAGGCGACGGTAACCACTTACCATCAGCCTGCCTGCTTGTCAAACTTTTGATATAAAAAAAGAACATTACTTACACCTACCGACTACAGATAATCAAAACATAATAATCTATGTTGTGATCGCGTGCAATCCGACCATTTACTTTACCCAGTTAACTATGAACATTTATCATTGTCTATACTACCATTGCATTAAGTAGTTTTGTATGGCCTTAGGCTTGACTCAGGGTATTTTTTTTAAATGTAAATATCCTTCCAATATTACAAATTCGAAACTTTATGAGTGTTTGTTTGTTACTATCTTGTAACTGGTGAATGAATTTTGGCAAAAGCACATAATAAGATGGCCTGACTGGCTACCACCCTCAAGTTGAAAATCTATCGCCAAGCATCTTTCGGTGTGTTCCGACAGCTGCACTAGAGAGCCACTTCCCTTCTAAGCTTTGTGTGCTTTCCACCATCGGTCATATCATCACTGACCACGGTGAGATCGTATGTCAAAACTCAAACCTATATCTACGTAGTAAAAAAAAACTTTGCAAACGTATTAGGCAGCAAAGAGAATCCCATATTTAAAAGAAATCACAGAAGGTAGCAGGTTCTTACCATTTCACTGGAATAGATAAATAATTACGATAAGTTAATAACAGAGAATATTCAATACTATGGATTCTTAAGTACAAAATACTCATTATTATTTTTTATTGTTTGTTTATTTAAATGCAGTACGAGTGATGTGCGTGTTAAAATATAATTTTGTATGCACCGAGCATGTTGCGTATGTAAATAATTGCAAACTTGCCGGCTGCGTGGAGAATACTAAACGAATTAGTATTTATTCCCACTGGGATAAGAGGGAAACTGTTTCCTGCGTGGAAAGCAGAAAGTAGTTATAAAATCATATTCTTAACTTAAGGGTATACCTTCGGTTGGAGCGCGAAATTCAAAATTTTATCAAGTTTTTTGCAAATTGCAGCTCAGTTATAGGTCGTATGTTATCAACATGTTATTTGCGAGAAGAACGATAGTATATTTACTGATTAATAACAAAAGAAATCATCAACATATTCCTCCAAGGTATATTAGTAACATTTTCATGAAATAGTCGTATATGTCAGTAATATACCTTGGAGGAATATGTTGATGATTTTTTTTGCTGCAATTTGCAAAAAACGAGATAAAATTTGAATTTCGCGCTCCAACCGAACGTTCCCCCTTAATCAAGGCACAGCTAAACTAGATGACCTACTAATATTATAAATGCGAATGTTTGTGAGTATGGATGAATGTTTGTTACTATTTCACGTAAAAACTACCGAACGGATTTGGATGAAACTTGGCACATAGATAGATCTCTTATATCCCTCCGGGAACGCTGGTGAAACTAGTAAGAAATAATAAAAAATATAACAATATACGATAAAAATATTATAGAGAGTGCGATTTTTTGAGGAGGATAATCTTCGAGCCCACAAATCGGATTCAAGAGATTATTTTACCAATATGAAGCTATAAGTTGTCGTTCTATAGTACTATATTCATTAATCTGTGTTTTATAGGAATACATAATAAGTATCTGTGGTTCTATGCTACGCACACAGTTCGTTACTTTTCCACCAAATTCCAGATTCAAATGTAAAACCGAAACCATAGACATGGATTAAACGTTTACGAGTAAAGAGGTAACGATGCGGCATATATTAGCATATAATGTCGCGATGAAGTCACCATCCCAGTAGAGGGAGAGCCCGTGAGAACAGCTAAATGCCCCTTTATGGCAAAAACGACTCCACACGCTATTAAATGTTAAATAATGCCATTACGATACGTATGTGAGGTTAAGATAGGTTAAGTAAGTAGCACACAGATAATTTATTTGGATACAGAGAATAAATCTTTACGATCTCCACCAGTGAAATAAGTAAGATTGTATAAAGAGTGTTTCGAAAATAAATATGTATAGTAAACGGTAACGGTCTTAGAATACAGGATCCTTTATATTTGGTAGGTAGGAAGATAATTTAGTAGGTATTTAAAAAAGAGAAGGCACTTACTACCACAGAGTAATAATCCTTGTGGTACTATACAGTCAACCAGAATTTTTGAGGTTCGTAAAAAAGGGCTCGGTGGTTAAATCGATAGGTAACGTCGAAAGCAAAGATTTTATAAAAAAAAATGTAAATAGTACCTAGGTACATAAGTTGTGTACACATCTTTATCTCTGTTTATCATTGTGTATAAACCTAATGTATAAACAAAGAAGGCGGAAGTTTCAATTAGATATTTAATAATAAAAAAATATGTCTACGTAGTTATGCAATTCTTGAACGTTTATCGAGTTTTTCATTGCATTATAGTAAAAAATACTTCATCTAAGGTTTTATGCATTACGTAGACTTTAATGAGAAAAATGTGGTCGGTTTATTCTACTTTGTATGACTAATTGTTTGTTTTTTCTTTGTTCACAGGTAATGATCCTAAAAACAGCTGTTGCCAGTAAGACTTGTCTTTTTCTAAGTTCACTCATGAGTGAGCAGAAAGAGTTGCCGAGTTGTATGAGTATATTATATTGCCTGAGTATACTAAAGTATAACTCTTTATTTCTAACATTTCTTATGTGAAATACACGCCTTACTGCAGTGCGACCGCCTGCCGCCAAGGACATGCGTTTCTGATAAGTCCTATAAATAATGAATGAGCCAAACTCGGAAATAGCTCTGAAAATAAAAATCTGTGCGAAAATTCTTGAAAGTCCTATAGAAATCGGATCAGCCATTATAGGTGTCAGAAACGCATTCTCTACCCTGCCTAAATTTAAATGCCTGATTTCTAAATAAAAAACATCGGTAAACTATCTTATTTGTTTTAATTTACAATGACGCGTAAGTTCTTCACTATTTCCGTCTCACCTAACTAAATAAATCTTGTACACGCCATAAAATCTTCACAAATGTCTAAACGATTTAACACGTCAGCTTTCGACTATAATTCGTAGTAATTACCAAAAATACAACGTCTCGACGCTGTATCGACCAACGGATCCCGTGTAATTTGGGAAGCGAGCACCCCGCTGCGGCCATTTTCTAACTTTATCCTTCATTGGAATTTCCTTTTTCAAATACGTAGCAAAAGCGCGCGTTTCAAAGTTTGCCAGCGAGCATTTTTTTAAATGAAATTTTCCAGTGTTCTTATCAACTGTATTTAATGTTCGGCACAATTTTGTTTCATCTAGAATGTTATTTGTAGAGATTAAATGAAACATTTTTAATAATTATTACCTACGATAAAAACAAATTCATGGGATTCCCGTGAATTATAAATTGGTAACTTGGAAATCTATTTATGGTATAGATTAGTGTAGGTACCTAAAATACAAAATGCGTTAATTTTCATCACGTAGTCGCTTTCAAACGGTCTGTCCGTACTTTGAAATACAAACACACAAGGTACGAGTATGATTGCCTATGCCTTTTAAAGAAAGTTAATACAATATTTTTGTTTACATATGCATTCCCTTTTTAAACGCCGCTGTATCTACACGCAAAGTTTTTGGAATCCTAGTGATGAGCATAAATTACGAAATATTTATAGGTATCGATACTTTTTAATAGATTGACATAATATTTTTAAACTTAAATATTCCCATATTGAGGCTATTATTTATATAGATTGAGATATATATTCTTTCAAAAAATATAGTCCTGATATTGTTAATGAGCTAATGAATAATAAGAAACTACTACCTCACAAATAAATTTGAAACTCAGGAATAAATTATCCCACTTAAAATTCAAACTTCAGAAACATTTTTAATTTATTTTATTCATATCAAATTACGACAGGCATAAAGCGCTCATGTAAATGGTCAATGAAGTTTGTAAAAATATTACTCCAGATATTGTGGGCTACGTTCAAAGCCGGATATCGTATTGAAACACGATTTGTTTTATTTTAAACGAGATACCGTTTCAGTTTAATACCAGACATCAGTTGCATAATGCCATGTGGGCTATGAAGACGTTCGAATGAATATATCAACTTTACTTTTTTTTAAACTTGGATAGACATGACATATTACCGAAAGTGGTAAGCTTAAAGTAATTGTACATGAGGAACGAAATATGTTCTTAAACTATTTTACATTAGGTAGACCTATTTCTCTTCTCTTCGTGATATATTTAATTGACAGTAGTAATTACTGTTATAGTGTTATTCTCAAATATAACAATGCATATCATGTAGTTAGTTGTCGCATAGTAGTGTGCTGCATTTGGTCTTCAATGAGGCACTCGAATGAAGTCACGGGCAAGAAATACCGAAATGTTAATGTGTATAATAATAGTATGATTGTAAACTCATGCTGTACTCGCGTCCTATTTCCTTGAATCAGACACATTCCATTGCGTTTAGTATACTAGTAAGCCTAGTCTTAGTGTTATCGCGATGGCCTACTTATTTCGAGCATATGTTCATATTGCACTCGAGCGCCACTGTTGCCTTGGTGACATATTGATATACTTTAAACAGATGGATACCACCGTGATATGAGACTGTTACTACACTTCCGTAAACGTTATCAATGTTATGATCTAGTTAGTCTGTAGATAATGCTATGTTCGTTACAACAGCCAGTCAATTTTTATTTTTTGTTTTGTTATTATCTAGATTACGAAGGAAAACAAATTGAGTTTCTATTAATGCACTTATGAAGTTAATCTAATCACATAGATAAATTAGTTAAATAATTAACCAATCAAACCTCGATTAGAAAATCAAATAATAATAAAAATATATAATTTAATTTTTTTCTAAGAAGATACAGTAGAATCTATCTTTTGATATCAGGAAAAATAATAGAAACATAGTCCACAAAATATTGTTAGAAAAAAAATATTCAGGGCGTTGGGATTTCTTTGCATTACTTTAATAAACCAATATAACACATTATACTACATAAACTATTTAATACAATTACAATATACAATACACAGGTGACAATAATGCAAATCTTAAACAAACAAAAATGTATTAATATAGAGACAAATAGATCAAGAAAACTCATCAATGAATTGGGTTATGGCTTTAACTGGGACTAGTTGACATATAAGTTAATGGATTATTCAATGAATATACGAACCGAGATTGGTAATAATAATATAACTTTTATTACTTCATTCAGAAAGCTCTTCAGAAATCCATTTCATAAATGTAGATCATACAGTATTGTGTTGTGTGTGGTACCTACATGTTGAAAGTGGCGCGCATTGAGACGATTATCGTGGAACACGTGTGCTGTGCGCGGGCGCAGGCGTGCAGGATATTATGACTTCGCTTTTATTTTATTTACTCCTTGTACTTTAGTGGTGTGCTTATTATTATCGATGTTTTGTGGATGTTTTTTAACTACTGTAGATTTAGACGAATTGCTGAATTTAATTAATTGAGATTAATTTACTTCATTACTAGTTTTACCTGGTACCATTATTACCAACACATTTCGTGTGAGTTCAATTGATTAAACTAATAAAATATACTATTTTATTCTATTTTTTACTTGTATAATAGATAATTCATGGTATAATTCATTTTATATTCCTGAAAGCATCAAACTCAAGAAGCCACGGGCGCCCCGTGGTACATGCGTAAGCCACGGGCGCCCCGTGGTACATGCGTAATGAAAATCTCCACATTGATTTAGGTCTCCCCACGTTAAAACAATTTATAAAATGCGCCTCACGCAGATTTTTCAATACCGCCGTTAATCACCGCAACCCTCTTATAGTGAAAGCCGCAACGTACACGCCCTCTCGTATACTCCGTATCCTTAGACCAAGGCAAGCCCTCAGCGAGCCGGATGACCCCATAACATTAGCTCAGATCGAAGCTGACGAAACTCGTAAAAGTACACAACACACTACACAAAACCGATTACGCTACCGTCCTCGACGGCGAGGACCGCCGCGACGTCCCACTCAGTCTCGTCCCGTTCAAGCGGCCCGAGCTGCCATTAGTAATCCGACCGCCCCCAATTAGTCGTAACTCGTACAAAGTCCTCCCCTTCCCCCGGTAACGCCCTGAGCCGAGGTTCGTACCCCACTCGGGGGTGCCCTCAGGCGTGGTTACCTAAATGTTACCCGGCTGAGAGCTCTGTGCGCTCGCCGATTGTCCGGTAAGGTTGGAGCAGCCATCAGAGGCTACCAACTTTAGTCCTTTCAAAAAAAAAAAAAAAATAATCAAACTCAAGCCACATTTATTCAGCTTAGGCCTTGATATAGCACTTAGAAATGTTACAATTGACTCTACCACCGGTTTGGAATACTTAAACTGAGAAAACGCCCGCCGGCTAGAAACTTAGTAAGGTATTTTGTGGATATTATATTTTCTAATAGTTACCTATTGTATTTTAATCTTCCAAAAATATTGTTTGGTCACACAAACCATATACTCTTATTATAGATAGGAGCTTGAAAATAACGATACGTTTACATTTGTCGGTACAAAAGCAATTATTTTTAAACATAATTTTGTTTTCAAAACGTTTTCTCTACTATGTGCAAATTATCCCACGCATGTTACTTACTAAACAAAATTGCTCATAATTAAATCAATTTACGAGACATGACTGTTGGAAGTTGGTTTGTAAATTATCATTGAACTGACATTGACATCATTTTTTGTATTAATAATCGATTCATTTTAAAATTCGTAATAACTTATCATATTTGTAATTATTTGTGATAAACGTTAAAGTAATTATTTGCTGCTATCGAGTTACGAATAATCGATATCGATATGCTTGATTTATCGAGCGGGTACAGCCTTTCTTGCTGAGTGCGATATGACGCGGGTTCAACGTACTATAGGATAGGCACACACTGTGCGTTTAGTGAATGCATTCGTGTGCACTCATGATAAAAATGAACGCTTTTTTTTCTTAAATAAGGATCGGTATCCACTCGAGTAAATGTTAAATATTTATGTACATACATACAAGAAACGAATCCGTTACCTTACTTATTATTTTTTATTGTTAGAACAGTCCGTTTATTGGACAAGCAGGCAACTTCTTTAAATTTGTATACTAGCTTTCCGCCCCGAGGTTTCAGCCGCGATCCCCTATTTTACTCCCTTAAAGATTAAATTTTAAAAAATCCTTTCCATCCGCTAGATGCCTACGTCATAATAGCTGTCTGTATCACAGATTAGAAATAATAAATAAATAAATAATAAATATCCTGGGACATTCTTCACACACGGTTATCTGATCCCAAACTAAGCAGAGTTTGTACTAAAATACTTGCAATGAGTTCATTTAATAATTTCGAATACTATGGAAACCAAATAACTGATATACTATTGTCCGGTAAGGTTGGCAGCAGCCATAGAGGCTACCAACTTTTGTCCTTTAACTTTTTTTTTTTTTTTGTAAATACATACATACTTATATAGATAATTACACCTAGATATAATAGTACTACCATATCATTATGCAAAATTTCAGACCGATCTATCCAGTGGTTTGAGCTGTGCCAGCATAGGCCAGGCAGTCAATCAGTCACCCTTTTATTTATTTAGATTATCTCCTCAACTAGGTATATACCTTACCTGTAACATATAGGTATAAACTAAGACAATAATACAATAGGATAGGTATAACAAAAACCTGCTTAATGTGGGTTGTTGGTGGGCAATGAATCCAATAAGACACAAGTGAGCTTTATCTGTATGATGCATCTTCAAAATAAAACCAGAGGTAACCAGCCCGTGGGTGGAAGGTCCCATTCATCTTCACGATAGACAGTGGCGAAATGCCGCCACTCGCGCCTATGATAGTTTCCCCTCAGAGGACAACCGCATCCGTATGCGTGCTCTCCAGCGTGACGTCAAGTCACGCATTGAAGAGCTACGTCAGGTTCGCTGGGACCAGACCCTTACAGACATTAGACCCTCTCATCAAGCCTTTTGGCAGCTTTCTCGTGCCCTTACCAAGGACACGGTAGCACCCATGCCCCCACTAAATAGGCCCAATCTCCCTCCCGCTTTCGATGACGATGATAAAACAGAATGCCTCGCTGAAAGCTTAGAGTTTCAGTGCACGCCCAGTACCCTCCCGATAGACCCGAGTCATTTGGAGGAAGTCAACTCTGAAGTTGAACGGAGAGCCGCCCTCCCATTGCCACCCCCCCCTCTCAGCGAAGAGGATGACCCCCTTCCTCCCGCGACTCCTGACGAGGTCAAATCGATCATCAGGAACTTACACACGCGGAAGGCCCCGGGCTCGGACAAAATCACTAACAAAGTGATCAAACTCTTCCCCGCCCACCTCATAATACTGCTAACATCCATATTTAACGCTGCCCTCTCTTGTAATATTTTTCCACATCAGTGGAAAGAGGCCCATGTAATTGGAATCCATAAGCCCGGCAAACCCAGGTCCGAGCCCTCCAGTTACCGCCCCATAAGCCTATTAAATGTCTTGGGCAAGATGTATGAGAGACTGATCTATATCCGCCTCAAAACATATGCCGACGCCAATAATCTCATCCCTGACGAACAATTTGGCTTCCGAGCCAAACATTCTTGTGTTCAACAAGTACATCGTATTGTTGAACACATCTCTTCCCAGTACCAAGAGCGTAACATGACAGGCGTCTTATTCTTCGATGTCGCGAAGGCATTTGACAAAGTGTGGCACAATGGCTTAATCTTTAAGCTATTCACCTTAGGTGTTCCACATAGACTCGTGCTTATCTTACGAGATTATTTGTCAAATCGCCACTTTCGATATCGCATTCTAGGCGCACTCTCCTCCCCTCACCCCATCGGTGCCGGTGTCCCTCAGGGCTCGGTACTGTCTCCCTTGCTATTCTCACTCTACACGAGTGATATACCAAAGACCGACAAAGTGCAGCTAGCTCTATTTGCGGACGACACCGCGGTCTACTGCTCTAGTAAGTCCCCCTCAGTCATTGTTAAGAACCTCCAAACCGCGGCTAACGCCCTAGGCGCCTGGTTTCGGAAATGGAGGATCGAAATCAACCCTGTCAAAAGCCAGGCGGTCCTATTCTACAGACCCTACCATCGAGGTACCCCCACCCCTCCAAAGGCAGTTACTCTATTCGGTGAACCAATCCCCTGGGAAAGGCAAGCCAAATATCTCGGAGTAATTCTCGATGATCGTTTGACCTTTGATGCCCACATTAAAGCGGTCCGCGCGCGCGCCGCCTTTGTGTTAGGGCGCCTCCACTTTTTATTGAATCATAAGTCTAAACTTGCCCTCAAAAGCAAGGTTAGACTATATACCACGTGTATCCGCCCCATTATGACCTATGCTAGTACTGTGTTCGCACATGCAGCTCCTGCACGGATCCATAGCCTTCAGGTGAATCAAAACCGTTTCATGCGCAAAGCCACGGGCGCCCCGTGGTTCATGCGTAATGAAAATCTCCACATTGATTTAGGTCTCCCCACGTTAAAACAATTTATAAAACGCGCCTCACGCAGATTTTTCAATACCGCCGTTAATCACCGCAACCCTCTTATAGTGAAAGCCGCAACGTACACGCCCTCTCGTATACTCCGTATCCTTAGACCAAGGCAAGCCCTCAGCGAGCCGGATGACCCCATAACATTAGCTCAGATCGAAGCTGACGAAGCCCGTAAAAGTACACAACACACTACACAAAACCGACTACGTTACCGTCCTCGACGGCGAGGACCGCCGCGACGTCCCACTCAGTCTCGTCCCGTTCAAGCGGCCCGAGCTGCCATTAGTAATCCGACCGCCCCCAATTAGTCGTAACTCGTACAAAGTCCTCCCCTTCCCCCGGTAACGCCCTGAGCCGAGGTTCGTACCCCACTCGGGGGTGCCCTCAGGCGTTGTTACCTAAATGTTATCCGGCTGAGAGCTCTCTGCGCTCGCCGATTGTCCGGTAAGGTTGGAGCAGCCATCAGAGGCTACCAACTTTAGTCCTTTCAAAAAAAAAAAAAAAAAAAAAAAAAAAAAAAAAAAAAAAAAAAAAAAAAAAAAAAAAAAAAAAATAGACAGTGGCCTTGCTGTCGACCTCTGCACTTATAATTTGATTGCACTGACGAAATATATTGGCGAAGGTTAGTTTTTGAATGTGATAGACTGTATAATTAAATATCTTGTGTCGAAAGGCAAATAACTTGCGTGACATTTGATGTTATATATCGAAATAATTCTCACTTATAATATTCTACTAGCTGTTCTTCGCGGTTTCACTCGCGTTCCCGGGATAAATAGTAGCCTTCGGGGATTATGAAGTTTTACAATTAGTGAAATATTTTTTCTAATCGGACCAGTAACTCCGGGATATTAGAACGTACAAACAAACAAACTCTCCAGCTTTATTAATAGTATAGATATTGTCAAAACTAAGTTTCTAGCAACAACATTTCCGAATTTTTTTTGTGTGTTATGAAGACAAAGCTCTCTTTAGGACTCTCGACCGAGCTTCATTGCTCATTAGCTTCCGCCCCGCGGTTTCACCCGCGTCCTGAGGGATCTTATGTTTTCTCGGGATAAAAAGTAGCCTATATGTTATTCCAGGGCAAGACAATGATACTTCATACGTTATTGCATTAGAGAGACTTCAATATTATATTAAATTATAATGTTGAGCACCAATTAACTTAGATGTCTCATCGCAGGTTTCTTCTGCCGCAATGTTGGCTGGCACTAAGTGCTATCTACTCGTCTTTCTGTGTTTTTTGTCGTTTTTCAATGCTACCACAATTACAGCGAAGTGAGTTAATTAGTGGCAACACTGCATCTACGAAAATCTTTATCTAAGTCTAGCCTAGGGTTAAATTTATGCTCGGTTAACCCTTTAATGCGCACATCCAAAAAAGTTATTTTTTGTTGATTTTTCTTTTATATTGGATCTATTTGGTGTTGGTAAGGACAAAAAAAATTTATTAAAAAATATGATATTATGTAGTTTTGTAAATAACATATGTTAAAAATACTCTACATTGAGCAACACTGATATATTCACATGTAATAAATAGTGTTGAGTATTTTCAACATTGCCCTTTTTATCAAGATATAAGATACTAGCTATCCCCGCGGTTTCACTCGCGTTCTCGGATAAAAATTAATCTGTAAGACTCATTTTTCGTAGCCGTTCCCATTTTAGTTTAGCCTGAAGCAAGCAAACAACAAAACATGCAACAAACATTCCAACACCATGAAAATAAATATGGCAATGAAAAAAATATAAATAAAAGTTAGTAAAATGCTTTGTTTTTAAAATAACCAATACTTCGCAATGTATAGTATACTCATCATAAACAAAATCCTCAATTTTCATAAAAGCGTCGCAGTGTTGAGAATACGCAACATACAAAGTTTACGAATCTTTTTGAATATCTCGTAATGTTAAGAATACTCAACATGCAAGTTCACATTGATATTACTAGTTATTTATAGCATCACCGACAAAACATATATATTGAAAACACGAAATAGATAATATCCAATATATTTAGAAACAGCAAGACACATAATTAAAACAAAAATCTAAAAAAAAAAATATTTCTTACCTTGCGTCTTGCAGTCACTTGTTGTTTCGGCGCCATTTTTGACAGAAGTGTCAAATGACGCGGAATATTTTGAGCGTTTTACTTTTATTTGGTGCGTTCCGATACACGAAATTATAAAATTGTAAAAGAATATCTTGGTAAAATCAAATTTGGATGTATTTAATTTTTATTTCGAATGTTGAGTATGTTCAACATTACGAATTAAAGGGTTAAGTTACTATGAGTTCTGACTCATTTTGCTACCTACTCATGAAATTGCAATTTATATAGAAATTTCATTCACATGCATAATATCTCAGATAGTTCTTCATGAATCAGAGAGTGAATTTATTGACTTACGTGGTAAGCTGGTAGGTAAGCTGTTTAAACATTTACCTACTGTGTCAGATATTATTACTAGTTATGTATTTCCTTCGCGTAACGAGCTAACTAACTTTCGCAGTCATTTTCTTCCGTACAAAAAGGTGATATCTCATTATTAAAATTCGAAAAAACATCATGTTAGTAATTTGAGCCGTATCTAGCGCTTAACATTCAAGTAGGTCAACATAACTTAGGTTTTTCATAAATATATAATAGGTACTTATACATATTAATATTCTGAACTGGAGGATAAATTCAAAATAAAAAAAAAAATATTACCAAAACGACAACATTATAAACTTAATACTAAAATTATTTACATTATTATAAGCTCATAACATTTTTAGGTATCTGGTGGCCCAAAATAAACAAGCTTGACTCATGGGTACCTAGTACCATGTACTACGTACCCATTATATCAGTACACAGATTATATATCGCAAATCAATTCAATATCTCCCAAATTAATTGATTTGTGTGAAATTTCGTTGAACGCTGCTTACTCGTAACTAGTAACTACAAGAAATTAACTGTGTCAAAAGCTTTGGAGTGGCAATGGCCACTATGGGAGACCGCTATGTTTCATTCACGAACATGTTTTATACGTCACGGAAAAAACGCGTCACCATTTTTTGATGAACCCATACAAACCGTTTTGCCGATTCAATAGAAACACTTGTCCTTAACAACTGCAGATAGAGTTTAAAATCGTATGCAAATATATTTATTACGGTATAATATTCTATTGTGGTTAATTGGTATTATTTTGCCTTATTCGTGATTCATCGAGCCAGTCGTCTCGCGGGAGGACGAATAGCGCGCGTCTTATGCTGTTTATTTTTTTTATTTTTTATTTTTTCACCCGTGCGTGTGACATGTGAACGTATTTGTTCAGTCTAAATTAGGGCTGTATGTGGATATGTGTTGGCCGCGTGGTGATTTTATGGTATATTTTATCAAGTGTTTCATTTGAGTGTTCTGCTTTTACGAAGGATTTATTTTATTTGAGGTCAACATTAGGTACATTTGTGATATTGCTTCGGTAAGTTAATATTTCGTAAGTAGTTGTATCTATTTTGTCGGTTATTAGGTCGAGAATACTCATTTACATAGACATAATAGGTAAGCAAACATGATATTAAGTTAAGTGGTTATTCCGTAAATGTATTTATTTTTAGGATCGTATAATTTTATTTTTTCCCTATTGGGTTAAAGCGAAAACTTAGAAATATTACCTTTAAAAATAATTTGGTCACCTACTTGATGGGAAATTATTTATTTCATTATTCTACAACATTAAATATTCTCAACTTTAAATTAATATAACCCTAACCCTACTTGATAAAAAGTGTTATTGTAAATATAAAAAGTTTTTGTAAATAGGTATGTAAGAAGTGTAAGAAAAACTTATTATTCATTAGCTACATAATTTCTTCTTCCACTGTTAATTATGAAACCGACTGCTGTCGTAGCAAAAAAAACTTTCTTTCTTTTAAGGCCCTTGCACCAAAAGAGACATAAGTAATCGAGCCGTTAAACACGTTTAACGTCTGTGTACATACCTACGTCATGTAAACAAATGCCAAGTGAAATTTTATACATACTGTACTTATGTAGAAATTTATTTAATGATTCTGGTGCAAATCTGGGCTATGAAGGGTAAGAAAACATTAGGTTTATATTCTTTCATTTATGCAAACCGTAGTTAAGTAAGTAGGTACTTTTTTATTCAGAAATCGGTTACTTCTGGGTTGAGATCATCACGTCGCATCATCACGTCATCAAAATTAATATTTAAGTCGGAATCAACAACATTGTTGTGACTTGTGAGACACAAAATTACGAGATTTATTTACAAAACTAAAAATAATCCTACTTATTTTTTGTTAAATAAACTCTTTACAGGCATCCTTTATTAGATAGTTTTATTTAAATTAAGAATAGGGTAGTTGACTGACACATCAAATCAGCTACATTTTAATAAATGTCAAAACGATAGTTTAAAAGGAATTTTGTATGAAATATTACACTATGACGTCATAGTTTCACAGCATCAAATCATCTTCTCTTAGTGGTACTGGTAATTAAAAATCATAAAAAGCATTAAATGTACAACATATTTGATATTTCCAGGTGTTTTTAGATGTTTTATGCATTGATTAGTGTTTGGTCATTTATTTTTGACAGTGTCAACTACCCTATTGTGAAAAAGAAGGTAATAAACAAAAAGGTCACTAGTCTTATCATGTCTGAAAAAGCTATTTTTTTATACTTAACTGAGTCTACACGTTCTTAATTTTATTAGGAACTAATAATTAAAAATAATAAGCAATCAAAATTATTTTAGAGATGTTACGTTACATTGTTATCGATAATACCTATAAGTTTTATAATAAATATAGTTTACCGAAATTATTAGCGATTTTCGCAGCAAAATAAAATATTTTTAAATTGCATGAAGATGACTAGCACTAGCAAGTCCTAGAGCTATCAAAAGTAATTAGATTTAATTACTAATTAGCAAAGTCAGTCAAGGCAAACTTGACGGAATCACAAGACATTAGCTTACCGGCATAAAGTAAACAAAGATGACGTCATAATGACTTGATTGGTTACGTAACCCACGACGAGGAAGAAGCAGGCTTCCTTGTTAACCGCGGTGGTTGCAGCCATTGTTTGATGCAACCTGCCCTGGGGTATCGAGATAACTGGCTAACCTGGGTGGTCTAGTGATGGAAATATAACCCCTTTGTTAGTTTCGCTATTATCTTGTTAAAGCTAAGTTAGACGTGGTGTTATAGTTGGTTGGATAACTTGGATGGCTAGCCAATGAAAGAACAAGCTTCCTATTTTATTTTTTTGTCAGAATGTTGACAAGCAGGCAGGCGGTACACCTGATGGTAAGTGGTTACCGTCGCCTATCGCCATTTGCAATACCAGAGGTATTGCCAATGTGTTGCCGACCTGTTACAATACCGAGAAGGCAAAAGGCTCTCAAGTGCAATTGCCGGAACACACCGGTAGTTGCTTGGCGTCCAATTTTCAACTTGAGAGTGGTAGCTAGCCAGGCGGGTGCTACATTGTAGGATTCGAACCGTCGCGGCATCTGACGTCACTACCACTGAGCTATCATCGCTTTAAATCTCAGAAGAATGTGTTTATCTTGCGAATATTTCAAAGAATTTTACAAAAAACGAACACCTCTCGCCATCGGCGGGGAGTTCATCCTCACATATTGGAACCAAAATGGTCTCGTACTATAGGGTTTCAAAGAAGCTTCCTACCGCGGACGCTCAATTTATGGAATGCGTTCTCCGCCGCGGTTTTCCAAAGGGCATGGAGTTTTTCAAGAAGGGCCTGAAGAGATTTGTTCAGGATCGGCAACGCGCCAGTGATACCCCTCCTGGTGTTGCAAGCGTCAAGCGTCTATACCTACTACAGGCTACGGTATTCGCTTCCCATCAGGCTGGCCGGATGCTGCTTGTTTGCTACCTTAGGTCGATGTTCACCGACTAGAAAACGATCCGATAAATTATAATCGGGAATTTACCATGAATTTTCGTAGGAACATGTCATCGTAAACGCCCGATTATAATTTATCGGACCGTTTTCTTGTCGGTGAACATAGAACTTAGTAGTATAAAAAAAACATATTTTGTTTTGATGTGGTTGACAATCAATCATGTTGCAAAATTTTGGTCATCTTATAAACTAAGTAATCCCCGGCTGTTCAAATTTATTGATGTTTAGTAGGCCTACGATGTCGTATAGCGTTATGTAGAATAACAAAATCAAAATAGTCGTCATAGTTGCAAGCATTTATGTCACGAACATTGTGCCACTATCATAAAACGGGCAATTATAATCGTTCGATGACATTTTCTGTCCTGAATCTATCTTCTACCAAGAGACAATTACAATCAATTCTGAACCTTACAATATTCATCGTAAGATTGCAATTGATAAATTGATAGTGCCCACACGCAATGAGTCATGTTTGTTTCCAAACACGATAGTTTATTGTTTATGTATGGACAGACATACAGGCAACTAATAATAATAAATGTTAAACGTCATTCTGTTTACGATTATGATCTGTACGTGTGACAAAATCTGCAACCTGCAGTAATGAATTTTGATGAGGATAGATAGAAGTATATTCTTCCAATATAATAAGTGTTACGGTAACCGCTTACCACCAAGCAGGCCGTATGCTTGTTTGCTATTTTAGTACAGTCTGTTTAAGATACATAAAATATAATAGTATCTGATATAATTGCGATCATTGATAATGCTTTTGGTTTTCCAACATGATTGAATAATATGTCAAAACAACCATTCTCTTTTTTTTATCCAACTGCTAGTTCCAACGTCGCGACAGCTTGATTGCATCGATAAGTCAATTATGTTTGTAGAATACCTCATGGCAACATCCTTAGCTCCGCTCAGGATTCTAATCTAGAATACCTCGCTACGCCCGCGATTCTGTTCTAGAATCCTCCGCTGCTTTCGGGATCCAACTTAGTCCCTCGAATTAAATTACCTTTTTTTTTCACTTGTTGTATAATCTACTAGTATTGGTTTTATTCTATTAGTGAACGTATCTTCCTCTATTAGCATAAAAATATTATTTTTAGTCTGTGGTCGATTTAATTCAGGTACTTATTAACTGTTTGCAGTGTGGGCGGTTTACGGGCGGCGCTAATAAAAGTCACGTCGTCGTAAAATCATAGTAAATTAGTACATTAATGTTAAAATGGATTTTATCTGGTTGTATGAACTTAAATTTTATTTTAGACAAGAAATTTAGTGGAGCGCACGTACCTACTTACTAACTTTGAGCTAAGTCAATGTTACAGTCAGATTGTGACTTTGGTCATAACTAGGCCACGAGTAAGAATTCCGATTCAAATCATGCGTTACGTATTCAAATATTGACCCCAGGGAATAGTTGACTTCCATGATGAAGCCCATTATGTAAAAAAGCTTAGGATGACTATCCTATCCCATTTACCTATTTTTGTACCTAGCAACACTGTGACAACATTCTCGCATAAAATACCGACGTCAACGAGTCTGAGTGATCTAACAGTAAACGGCTGGGTCGCGTGAATATTCATTATTTATCATGGTGACTGATAGCTGAAACTGCACACGCATTCCCTCATGTTTGCGTGTCTTAGCGACTGCTTATAATTCCTGGAGTAAATAAATCAGTCCTCAAAGTTTCTAATGATTGGAAGTTTGAATGACGTTGGATGGTCGAGGTATTTGACAAAAATCAGAGTCCAAACAGTGAGTCATTTTGGTTGTATGTCACTTTACTGCACTTATTCGTAAAAATGTAAATTTTACTTGTTTTTTTTAATAAAAATGCGACGTTTTTTGCATATTTATGGAAACCTTATTTAGGACATGAACAATCCAAGAGGTAATTAATGCCTATAGGTACGTTCGATTGAATTCAACTGTAAATGTAACTGTATTAATTTAAATATCCACTTCGATATTTCTTTTTAATATCCAATTATTTATGCCTTAATGAAATGGCATATTAAAGTACTTATAGGCCGGTTTTCAGTGAGCCATAAGCCTGTTATTTCGGTAATCGATTCTTTACAATAATTAAAGATTTTTCTTTAATGGCAACACCAACATTAACGTCAATATTAAGTTTTGATAATTTTGAACTATTAACTTTCACTTGCAGAAAGTGCCCATTGGCAATAAACACTTGTTAATAAATAAAACCGAGTGAAAATGCTAGTTAGTCAGTTTGTCATCATAACGACAGATTATCCTGATGCCAACTAGCATAATCTTGAATAAATTGTCTAAAGAAACTATGACTAAAAAGGCTTGCGTATGACAACACTTCAAGTGGGACAAATTATAAATACACCGGCAGAGTGATTCATTGTGACCTTTGATTGTTTTTTTTTTGGCTTCATTGTTAAGGAGGCGTTGCAATGCCTCAGTGGCGTTACAAGTTAATGACATAGGAATTCCCATGACCTTACTAAGTGATTTGCGTAATGAGGAATACCAACAAAAAAATCGAATTAGTCCGTCAGTTAGATTATCAAAAAATATTGGATACGTATTTTTTATTTGGATCCGAAAACAAAAAATAACGAAGATACAGTGCGTTAAAATTTTCCGGTCTGCAAAAAGTGTACTAAAAAGTAGTTGTACAATGACGTCACAAGCCCCAATCCTGCACTTTGATGGGACTTATCTTTGTAATTTCTTATGGATTTGATAAAATAAAAAATACGTATCCAATATTTTTTGATAATCTAACTGACGGACTAATTAGATTTTTTTGTTGGTATTCCTCATTACTGAAATTCATAATAAATTAGAATAAAATATATTTATTTACGATCAGAATAAATGTAGGTATGGTACCCACTACCTATACCTAGTATTCTACTTCGTTCCTACTAATATTCTAAATGCGAAAGTTTGTGAGTATATTTGTTACTTCTTCATGCTCAAACGGCTGGATAAATTTTGACGAAGGTTGCTGACACCCTGGATTATACCATAAGCTAGGTACTTTTTATCCCGGGAAAACTTAGTATCCCTCGGAAACGCGGTGTGAAAGCTAGTAGCATCATAATTGCAGCTATTATTTTAAATTTCAGTGTCATATTTGTTTTATTTCAAATATCCTGCGAAATTCGCCAATGTACACATAACAGTTCCAAGATGGCGTCACGTGGCGCCATAGAGCGGCGAGGTGCGCAGGCGCCGTCGCGACGCGGGAAAACGCACAGCTGTTAGCTCTCATACATGCCTACTCGTTCCTACCTTACCCATAATTTGCACGCTTAGATACTTAGGTAGTATCAGTGAAAATTAAATTGTATTTTTTTTGCATTTATTTGACGTAGTTGTTATAGGTACCTACCTACCTGTTTATTTTATTTGAAGAGTTTTGTTTATAGTGGGAAAATACTCCTCGACATCTGGATCTGGGTCTCTACGCTCAACTAGGCTACAACAGAACCTAGATATCATGGTACCTAAATAGCAAAAACGTATACATACAAAGAAGCTTACAATCATGTAATAAAGCTATTTGGCAGTATGAAAAATAAATGATCAAATTATGTGTACGTACCTACCTATTTACTTTTTAAGATTTCTAAAAAAGAGTGGAGTTCGTACTAAACTCCTTAATATTATTTTGATATTTTGATAATAACACTTGCTGATTTCATAATTACATATGTCGATCAAATAACCTATAGTTAGGTATAAAGTAAAATATGTATGTTTCATCATAAATGAATGCGTGGTCGTAGTTAAGAAAATAACTGCTTGAAGCATGTTCATCAAAAAACTTTCCCTCCATTTTTCCATACACAGCCAACCAACGCTCATCTGTCATTCGCGCAAATGCCATAAAGCACACCCATCGTATTGTCTATGCACTCTGCTGTACTTAGTCGATCCTTTCACTTTTTGATATACTGCATTCACTGCTTACAAAATAATTGAAGTTTGTTTTCTTTACAAATCGGGTATGTGAACAAAAAAACTTGTTGAAAGCCTACGAAGGTCCGAATCCTACAGTTATCTGAGCTTTCGGTGAAGGAAAACCATGGAGAGGAAAACATTGAAGTAACCACATCACGGTGGTTCATTAAAGTACTTGCCTGCTTAACTATCACCCGGTGTATTCCGAAAGCTGCACTCGAGAGCCTGTTCCCTTCTAGGGATTGTGTGCTTACCATCTTCGGTCACATTATTACTGACCATGGATAAGAAAAAAACAAAATATTTCTTTGTGGAGGACACGTTTAGTAAAGTCGTAGAGATTTAATGATGGCTGCTCATTTTTTATATCCCCAATTAATTGCATTTCTTAAATCGACGTAACATTAAAAGGTTTAATGGCTAAAACATCTGTCACTGGGCAATTTGACGTCAATTATCTCATCAAAAGACAAACTACAGACATAAGATAAAGTAAAAACACCCCTGTAAGCACGCAATAGATGATAAAAAATCGATCTTTTTCGATAAAACTAAATGACATTTGAGATATATAGGTATAAATGACCCTAGTTTATCGACAATCCTGTTCGCTAGATATTTCTAATTGAAGACAAGAAATTTGCACTAAAGGTAGATAGATAATTGCATAATGCGCAATTCTTTTTTAAACTGAGCACCAAAGAAAAAAAGGCGATCGAATATGGGCAAACAGGAAGCTAGCCTGTTTCTATTTCTAAACAAGGAGCAGTCTAGTGCAGTCTTTGATCTCGCGTTCTTAGCGTACCGGCCGTTCGATACCGTCAGTTACGGACTCTGTGGTGTGGTTACGGTCAATCACTCTGATATGCTACTACTTTATTTCGCGTTGTCGCTCCGACTTTATTCTTATTTATGGGGCGAAATGCTCACATGCGAAATATAGTCGTAATATCATTTGTAGAGACATGAAATAACTTTGACATTTATGGTTATGATGAGAAATGGTCTCGCGTATATTTACGCATGTTATTAGACCTAAATTCATATCTTGCCCCATTTCCAGCATTTTTAGAGTTATTAGATGACAATATTATATTATACTAGCGACCCGCCCCGGCTTCGCTCGCTTTTCTGTACTATAATATGCATGTATTATACATATAAACCTTCCTCTTGAATCACTCTATCTATTAAAAAATGCCAAATCAAAATCCGTAGCGTAGTTTTAAAGATCTAAGCATACATAGGGACAGACAGACGGGAAGCGACTTTGTTTTATACTATGTAGTGATAGTGATAATTTAGTAACTTTGCGGACTTATGAGTAGATATATCTATCTTTCGCCCCGCGGTTTAATCCGCGTTCCCTGGATAAAAAGTTACTCTATGTCCTTCTCCATATCATAGGCTATCTATGTGCCAAAGTTAATCGCGATCAGCTCAGTGGTTTAGGCATGAAAAGGTAACAAACAAACTCTCGCATTTACTAAATTAGTAATGATAGGTACATAGCTATTGAAAGCTTGTCACACTTCTGTATCGTTTCTCATCGAACCCTCGAATAGACCATTAAATTTAATAAAGTTACCGTAGAAAGTACCAATATTTTGATATTGTATTGGTAACAAAACAATCCCACGTGTCCGGCCTAGGGATGTTCGATATTACAGAAACATCAATGTTAACATCGATTCAAAAACATTGATGTCCGAAAACATCGATGTTTTTTCAAAAAAAAATCTATTATTTATGAAATGCAACGGAATAAGTCGTTCAGCTTCATTTGGTTACATTGATATCTAGTGTAAATTGGTTGAAGGTGAACAAATGCTAACATCAACATTAGTCAGCAGCGTCTAATAGTAGACCTGATTCACATTAGATGGCTTAGAGTTTATCACTGTTCCCATATTCATTCTTATAACATCCATGTGTCGATATTATCGAAGACTTAACATCGATGTTTTCCCGCTAAATCTAATAAAAATAATCGAACACCTCTAATTCAGCCGGTGGTATTTTTATATCATGTAACACTGGCGAGCTGAGTCATGGACCTGTCGAGTGCCACTCAAGGAATCTCACGAGGGTAGGTATGCTATGTATAGTTACATTATGATGCAACTAGAGATAAGCTGTGTTGCTAGTCAACAAACTATGTATAGTGAGTGAGTGAGAGATGTGTAAACATATTTGATGGAATCCCCATTGGAGTAAGATACTAAAGTTTTATTCCCAATTTAACATTTTTTTAACTCTCCATCTTTTCGCAGGTCGTTACGCGGATTCCCGCGCGGGTCCATTCAAAAGTGCTCCGTCGCGGGGTGTTCCCACGGAGCCCGCGCAGTTTCAGGCCTTAGGGTTGCAAGAATAATAAATAAATATCCTGGGACATTCACACACGGTTATCTGATCCCAAACTAAGCAGAGCTTGCGCTATGGAAACCAGATAACTGATATACTACATATACAACTTTTTATGTAAATACATACTTATATGTATAGATAAATACACCCAGAGTCCAGACTCAGGACAAACAGACATGTTCATGCATACAAATATTTGTCCTGGATGGGAATCGAACCCACGACCTGTGGCGATGGTGGTGTCTTAACCAACTGGCCTGTCAAGAAGAAAGGACAATTCCTTTTTTTAATATATTTAACCTATATTCCATTTTTAAAAGTCTGTGAACTTCTTCCGTGTTAATTCGTCATGCGTTAGGGATGACGTGTGTCATCTCATTAGGCGTTACGGAGTGTCAAACCGTGAATTAACGCCGACGAAAACGCACTTTGACAGTTTAGCTGGACCACACTGGTTGAGTGGGCTATTCCCCCTTTATTACAGTCTAGTGTAACTTAAGTCCATGTTCACCGACTAGAACTGGGACCTTAGGCTTTGCATTTGCATTGCTGGGTGCAATGCCCCCATACAGCCATTGTAGCAGGGATTCCCAAACTTTTAATACTGCGACGCTCTTACATGTTGTAATTTTTTTGCGGCTGCCTACTCTAGTATGTAGCTATAAAGTTTCACGACGCCCCTCACTGGGGTCCAGCACAGTTTGGGAACTCCTGGTCTATCATATAATGTAACATTTTACAAATATAACACCAGGTAACTTATCACGACACACCATGAAGGCAAAAGATTTGAACAATAACATTCTTAACCTTATTTTTAAGTTATTTCAATGAACAATAGGCCTTTTGAAGTATTTGGCAGCTATCATTGTTCAGATTAGTCTCGTCTCAGTGACTTCAGGCATTATTGTCATATTTGGGCCATGAAAGGTCTCCAGAGTTCAAGGATGTACTGTATTTATTATTGTTTGTATTGAATTATATAACCTTGGTCTTAGCTGATTTATTGGAATGTAATTGGATTGTGTAAATGTTACGATCACGATTTATTCGCTTGTAGATCTGAGAAATTGTTGTTTTATGTCGTACTAGCTGTACCCCGCGGTTTCACCCGCGTTCCCGAGGTATTTCATGTTTTTCTGGGATAAAAAGTACCCTATATGTTATTACAGGGTATGATCTATATATGTGCCAAGTTTCATCCAAATCCGTTCAGAAGTTTTTATATGAAACAGCAACAGACATATATCATAGATATATACATAGATCGAATTTTTGGGACTCAATAATGCTTAAACAAACATGGATGAAACTTGGCACAGAAATAGGTCGTACCCCTAAACTTAGGATACTTTTTCTTTAAAACAACCGGACAAGTGCGAGTCCGACTCGCGCACCGAGGGTTTCGTAAAGATAATTTCCTATGTTACCTACATTAAATAGGTACCATATACTTCTTATAGGTTTTCCTGTTGAACTATATTCAGTATTTTTTTCAAAATTTTAGGCCGCATGGTCCTTACCTTATTTAAAACTATTTATCTTATAAAATTATAAAATAATAGATTCTCATTACGAGCCCTTTCATTCCGATATATAGTTAGCAATTGAATTTCGAAAAAGGGGGGCCTGTTTGAAATTCATTAATTTATTTCAAACGTCCGTATTTGAAAAAACATAGAACTCGACATTATAAAAAAAACTATATACTGCCGCGGAGCAAAAAAAAGAGCTTAATTCTAGTTTTGAAGCCATTCGGATTTGAAGCCAAAGTTCAGCAGACCGTTCGTTAGAGTTGAACTTGACTCAGTTAGGTTTCATATCTCTGAAGAACTTGTTTTTGTTACGCTTATGGTTGGTTATAATTTATAAGATATCCCAGTATTAACCTCATTTAAAATATTAAAGAACGATCCATTATTCATAAATTAATAGATCTAATACTGATTTATTGTAGCAGAGTATTGCACTGTACTCGAGATACATCTGTATAGAGTGGTAATTACCCACAAATATTTTGAAATTAAATCTTGCTTATGATAATTATAACTACAAATCATCGATTTTCAGATGTATTCCTTTACTTGTTGGTAAGTATAGGTAAAATATTTTTGCGATGACTTAGAAGCTTGATTAATTTACAGCTCTAAGGTACCGTATCCTTTAGTAGTGCGATCCTAAAAGAGTTAGACTTTTAACCGACTTCAAAAGAAAAAAAACCTCAAAACTTGATTAATTCGGAGTCAGACCGTTTTCCCCCGGACACGCCCTGAGCCGAGGTTCGTACCCCATTCGGAGGTGCCCTCAGGCGTGGTTACCTAAATGTTGTTGCCCGGCTGAGAGCCCTCTGGGCTCGCCGATTTGTCCGGTAAGATTGCTGCAGCCATCAGAAGCTACCAACTTTAGCCCTTTAAAAAATAAATAACAGACCGTTTTGGAGCTGTATGTGAAATATCGTGATCGTCATCTCCATAATGTTCCAATGTAATGACTCAACTAATGAAGGTGTATTAACATCTCTATACGGATCCCGTGTGCCAGTGAACTCTGGCCTGCACAATGGTACACTTCCGTCGAACAAGACGCATTGCCCCACTGATAAACATCTTCTATGCTTCCTTAGCTTTATTAGATAAGTATTAAATATGGATAACTAATCTAAGGGTTGCCAAGGTTCAAAAATCTTTTTGTTGTTTTTATGTAAGTAGAAGATTTGTTGAAATGTTGAAAGCATCCTCATCTCCTTCCACAAAATACGATTGTGAAATTTAGTTTTGATTACCGGATCCGTACTAAACGAAGAAAATCTGCTGAAATTGGGTTTTATTTAGAAGTTTTTTTTTATGTTTAGGTACAATTTTGCAAGTCAATTTTGACTAAATCTGAAATTTGGTACACATTATGTAAGTCCGATGACAATACAATAAAATGGTGTCATTGAGCAGTCTGATGATGGAGCCGAATGAAAAAAAGCAGCATGGCGATTGTCTATCTCCCTCAAAATCGTCTTAATATTTTGATATTGTCTTATCTTTTTTCAAATTTTTACTAATTTCAAATGATTAATTATTATGAGAAGTAATTACAATCGCAGTTTAGTTGTTGTTCACCTAAGATAGACAATACCAAAATTATAAGATGACTAGCTGTTCCGCGCGGTTTTACTCGCGTTCCCGGGATAAAAAGTAGCCTATAACCTTCGGGAATAATGTAGCTTCATATTATTGAAAGAATTTTTAAAATCGGTTCACTAGTTTCGGAGCTTATTCAATGTAAACAAACATACAATCAAATCTTTCCTGTTTATAATATTAAGTATAGATTATGAGAGCCGTCGTAATCGGAATCAAGTTACACAATCGCCCTGCGGGTCCTTATTTTTTTTTTCTTTATAATATGTTATGTTACGATCCGATGTGGTAGAGTAAATTGTAACGGTCATATAAAGACTTAGGCAGAAATAGGTTTTTCCTATCATTGTATAAAAGTGATTATTTCCGCCAACGCATTAGTTTGGTCATCCAAAGAGGAAACGCTACCTGCTTGCTTCCATTGCTTACCACAGTACTCTTTCCCCACATCGATACAATAGGGCAGTTGACACTGTCAAAAATAAATGACCAAACACTAACCAATGCATAAAACATCTAAAAACACGTGGAAATATCAAATATGTTGTACATTTACTGTATTTTATGATTTTTAATTACCTGTAGAACCACAAAGAGTAGATCATTTGATGCTGTGAAACTATGACGTCATAATGTAATATTTCATACAAAATTCCATATAAACTATCGTTTTGACATTTATTAAAAAGTAGCTGATTTGATAAGTCAGTCAACTACCCTATTGTCCATTACAAAACTATCCATATCTCTAAAAAAATCTATGTTCTATGCAAATAAAAACATTTTCTAACTAAAATAAGTAATATAAAATTTTATGACATCCTCAACAGTAGACAGACACGGTGGAGATAACACGAAATAACTTATATTCAATTTATTATCATGTAAATTGGGTTTTATGGGGCCTTGTCCATTTTAGTGGCGCTTTGAGTCGATAGGGTTGCCACAATAAATAAAAAAATACGGTTGACTATATATTATCACTAGCGACCCGCGCCGGCGTCGCCCGGTTTTTCTCAGTTTTTGTGTACTATATAATATACATGTATTATACATATAAACCTTCCTCTTGAATCACTCTATCTATTAAAAAAAAACCGCATGAAAATCCGTTGCGTAGTTTTAAAGATCTATCCATACATAGGGACAGACAGACGGGAAGCGACTTTGTTTTATACTATGTAGGTAGTAAGTATCATGATATATATCACGTTTGAGTTAGTTGCCAGCCTAAATCTTAATTTAGCTTTCGAAAATATAATGTACATTAGCGTAATTAATACTATTATACCTATTTTATTAAGCTAAAGGAACCTCCCAAAGTTACCGATTTAGAGCGGATAATTAAAACGATTTTTTTAAATCGGTGTTTTTTTTGCTCTGTAAAGCCAAAAGTCGGCATAAATGGACTTGACAAATTCTAAATATATTTTTAATACGACCGAGCCATTAAAATATAAACTCATCTTACAAAACCTTTTAACAAAAAAATATCGAGTCAGCAGTCCTGATTGCAAAGTCATCGCGTGTCCAACAAAGAATCAACGAATTCGGAAGGAACATTTAATAACTTTAAAAGGTTTTTTGTTATCAAGAGCTTTTGTATAATAACGTTATCGTGATGAACAAATACTTATAAAATTCCAGATTTTGTTGGGGAAAATATTTTTATTTGGGTGGAGTATTCGAAAGATTTAAAGTATACTCATGATTAATTAATATTGTATTGTTTTCTAAACAGAATAATAACTATGGTTTAATATTTATTTTAGCTAAGGAAGGAAATCTTTTAAACTAGTGGTATAGATGGTACGGGAAATATTCATCTATTTATAGGGATATTATTTAAAATACATATACTTGTACGTGCCTATACCTTAATAATTCTGGAATTCAGCATTTTAAAGTAATATATAAATTATGCTATATATAGAATATTATTTGACATTGTTGCAGGTAGTACTACGGACCTGACACCCACGCTTATTGGTATTTACGACTCATTACTAGAACCAGAAAAAAGTCTGAGACCAGAGCCGAACCGCGTCGAGACAGCCAAAGATGCTCGGAACGACCCACCTGTACCCAACTCAAACACAATGATCGAAGACAAACATACTCCCAGATCTATAGATCCCTCCAAACTATCGGGCAGTGTCAAGCTACCCATCGCGGCCATAAACAAAAGTTCTTTATTTTCAATTCGAACTAAAAGTGATAATAATGGTGCTAGTGACGTTAATGAAAAATGTAACCTTACACTCAGTGATACATCAGTTATTATTAAGGATAGTAAAATACAAAGGACATTCAGGGAAACTAAACAGGTTACGGAAACGGCGGCATTCGGTAATCTCTCCCCGAACGTTAAACGAATGATATCGAGTGCGGCGGAGACGACTTCTTTGAAGTTACAAAAGAAAACTCTCAATGTTGGAAGGTCTTCGATGAGACATAAAAGTAACATTCCTCTAGTTGGAGCCACATCCAAAATATCTCAATCAGGAGTTGAAATATTGTCTTCAGTCGAAATTTACGACCAGCCAGTTAAAGGTTTTGGTAAAAAATCAAATGATATTCAAGCTCCAAATAAAGCTGCAATAATTAAGCCTATATTTAAGATAGACGATGCTCAAACCTACGATGTCCCTACAAACAACCGACCGGCTATTTACGACGTTCCTAATACTAATAAAACTGCTTTTGAATCTTTGTCTCTACCATATATCGATCAATCCATCGAGCTTTCTATATCATCTAACGATAGAGAGTTCGATATAAAGTTATCTTCGAAAGACAACTCCCCTCAGAAGCCGATGCCTAAAACACCTTCACCTGAAGGGTCTCCAGCGAAATTTCCCAAGACAGTTAATGATGGAACGAACAGTTTGCACAGGAAAGACTTCGTCAGCAAAACTGAGAGTCCATCGAAGTTGTTATCGAAAACTGGTCCTTATCCCGAAGCAGTAGGCTCCACTGGTAATTTAAAAACATGTGTAATACCAGAGAAGGAGGTGACGAGATTGAATCCTCCAACGGTGGAAGTATCACGACCATTATCGATGAGTTCAATTGCGTCGTCATCTTCAACATCAAGTAGTGGAGTTCAAAATAAAGGGGGAGTGAACTCTGCTTATTTAGCTTCGATCGAGAGCTTAGACGACCATAGCGATGCTGATATGGCGTCGGCAAATGGGAGCAATAATTTTGTGAATAAAGCTGGAGTTCTGAATGCTGGTGTCCCAGAGGAGAGGCATTCAGAGAATACACCACGTGAGTACAACTTAAATAATAATGGCAAATAAGCTAAGGTTGAATCATAGTTAAATTACTATGAAGTCTAAGAGTCTTGCCACATCATCACTGACCAAAAGACATCACGACGACTTCTAAAAGCAAGTAAATATTTCAGGACAACAACAAGACGAGACATCAGGCCTGTCCCAACTGGAGAGGGTTTGCGCTGAGATTGTCCAGACCGAGAATGTTTACGTCGAAGACCTGAGGCAGGTAGTTGAGGTAAGAATTCCAATAATATTACCAAGATTTAATTAGAAAAGTTCGGAAAGACCAAGAATTTGCATTGGTCTTATGAAGTCATTCAAATGAATAAGAAAGTGCGTTAAGTTACAAATAAAATTTTCAGTAAGATAATTATGATGATGGTTTGTTAAGTTTTTCAAGTTAAAAGTCTTTAGAGACAAGCTTTTATGTTAGTATATTTTCAAAAAGTTATGTGTACTACAAATTATTTTAGGTTCAACCCAATTAGTTGTAAACTGAACACGTTAGTTGGATTTTGTTTGTTTTGCTTCCAGTCCATTTCCCTTGCGTTTGAAACATCAGCCGCGTTCCAATTACCACTTCCGGCTTTAGTTTATATTTTAAACTTAATCCGTCTTGACCACCTGTTACATAATCATTTGCAGTTTTCAAATTGGAATCTTAACATCATAGACACCAGACCCCAGAAAGTGATCTTCTTTATAAAGGAGATGATGAAGAAAATGCTACTGTAATAATACTTTATTTTAATCTTTCTTAAAAATAGTAAATAATTGTTTTCGTTAGTAGAAAACCCACTTTTATGTTAGGATTGACATGGAATCGAACTTTCGTGTGGTGTGGGCCTGCTTCGTTGCCTATGAATTTAATATTTTACTATATGTAACACATCGTATTGACATGAATTTCCTAAAATCCTTTCCTAATGCTCACCAGCTTTATATATGGAACTCTTGTGCAAAATTTCATGCTCCTAGCACCTTCTAGCAGCCTTCTTCTTTCTTATTCGTCGACTTCCATCTCCAGCAAAGGAGACCTTTACCTTTTACTTTCCATACCGTACATTGAAAAGACTCAGTCATATTCATGCAGAGTTACTCGTTATGGATTAAAACCTTATATCATCGCAAACAATGTTAACTCCCCCAATAAATTATGTATCACAAGGTTTAATAATGGTTTCATAATACTGGTTATGTTTGGTATCATAGCAACTGCGGCCCTACTGACCTGCTGAATATCAAATTGACCCACTTGTTTAACTGCTAATCAATTCTATGGGTCAAACGATCGTTTTCTATCATCTATTTCAATTTCTTTAGATATTAAGAAAATGTTGTTTTTGGGATATTGATTTGAGCTTCATAGAAAGTCCTTTCGTGGATTCGATTCCCATCCAGGACAAACATTTGTGTGCATGAACATGTCTGTTTGTCCTGAGCCTTTGTGTAATTATCTATATAAGTATATATTTACAAAAAAAAAAAGTAGTATAATATGTAGTGTATCAGCTATCTGGTTTCCATAGGAGGTACAAGCTCTGCTTAGTTTGGAATCAGATAACCGTGTGTGAAAAAATGACTCAGGATATTTATTTATTCTATAATTTCTGTAAGGGTATGCCAGGGGAAAGTGGCAAGTTTGATAAATGAATGCCTCTCAAATATATAATAGGAATATACGTTAAAGGGTAATTAGATAATGCAACTGACATCGCGTGCGACCCACCCTGACCTACTATTTACTAACCGACTGCAAACTTATACTGCAGCCATATTAATATACTATCTCTTGGTCGACTTCATACTAAGGGTCGGTTGTTCGTACATTTTAGTTTAAGTTATAGTCAAAGTTAACTTAACTATTATCATGCTTTGACGGTAGAGTCACTTTGACGATGACCGATCTCCCTCGGTCGGTTATGGTTACGGTTAAAATTTTAGTTAAAGTGACACGAGCAACCTTTTTTCTGCTATCGGCTTTCGGCGGTTAAAGTTAACTATAACCGTAACCTAACTATAACCGTGCTTTATGCAACCGACCCTAAGTGCAATTTAATAATCCACTGGAGTAAACTGACAGATCGGGAAAGATATTCTCCTTAGCTCTATGGGCAAATTTGTCATCTGGCTTACGTTGTGGTGGCAAGGACGACTGCCAAAAGCTTCTCTCAGCAACTTGACAAAAGATCAGAAAACGCAACTCCGGGGGCCTTGTCAGTTTCTAGCTAATTCTTAGGCCTGGTTATTCGCTTACTGAATTTCGAGGTAGCGATTATTGCTATACCGGGTATAAGTGGCAAATGGCAAAAATCTTTAGAAATTGAAAAATTTCTATCGATAAAAAGTTTCTTTATTTTATCCACGTAGTTATGAATCCACTATCTCAAAATCAAAGATTGGATATTGATATTGGACGTAAATAAATATGACGGTTTCTCTAAATGACAAATACATGGTGTTATAATACAGTCAACGTAATGAACTGATAAAGTTGACACAAAACATAAGACTTGACTCATTAAAATGTATTTTCCATGTCAATCAACTTAGTCGGTAACCACAGAGTATGTAATTTATGGTAGTGTAATCAGTAACTGACGTAAATTGTCATCGAAATATGTAACGACTAAAAAAGTATTACGTAAATACTTTCATTCAATTAATTTTGTAGTTCATATGAACAGAATGGGTATTGCGTATTGCACTTAGCATAAAGATAATAATAACTAAAATCAAACATTTAAAGAAACCCCCGAAACTCACTAGAAAATTGGTGATAATTTTCAAGAGGCTGAGCGGATTTTCTTGAAACATAGTTAAGAATACTCTTGATTAAGTCACCTTTCAAATAAAAAAAACTAAATCAAAATCGGTCCATCCGTTCAGGAGCTATGAGACCACAGACACACACGTCAAACTTATAAATGTGATTAAGCTCTGCTTAGTTTGGGATCAGATAACCATGTGTGAAGAATGTCCCAGGATATTTATTTTATTTTTTATAACACCCTGTCGTTTTAGCGTCGGGGGTTAAAAATCATATTTATTGAACAAACGTTACCGTGTGCGAATGTTTATTGAATAATGTATCCAAACCGATGCAGCTGCTATCTGTCAAAATGCCGATTCTGACACATCCACAGATTATTAAATAGTACTAAAGTATTCACATCTCTCTTGCAAACTGTAAAAAAACATTTTGATACATTTTGAACTAATAAAATGTATTGACTGACATTTTTACTAATTGTCCAACACCAAATTCAGGTCGGTAATTAAGACTGATCGACGCATGAATAAATTAAAAACTTGGTTACACAAAAATTTCACTCCATAAGCCTTTAGTCACAGAAATGGTAACGCGGCAGGAAGCTGACCGATCGCTCGCTGTCAAACGTGACAGGTGTCAAAGTGTCACGCTGTCAACTAATTAGTCGGTGAATTGAATAGTGAAACGAAAATGTCCCTTTCCAAAAAGTGGATATGAATTAATTACAATATTTGACGATCATTCCAGTGAAAAATATCAATATATTTCTCCAATGTATATTTGTAGGATATACGACTATTTCATGAAGACTTGACGTTTTACCACAAATTTATCTCGGTGAAATATGTTAATGATTTCTTTATTAATCAGTAAATATACTAGGTATCATTCTTATCGCAAATCACATGTTGACAAACATGCGACCTATAATTACTGAGCTGCAATTAGCAAAAAACGTAATAAAATTTGAATTTCGCAGCTTACCCGATACATTCACCTTAAAGCTAAGATAAATTATTTCAAACATATTCACTGTTTATGTAATATAGTTGTTAAATATAAAAAATAATTGTTCCATATAAAGTAAGCTGAGTTTCCTAGTAAAATTGCACAGACATCCGACATATTGACAGTTTGATTGATAAGTATCGATCATTCTGACCGACCAAATTCATAAGACCTCTACCTTTATATCAAACCCTTTTTTTGCTCTATTCTTTGTTTGTAAGACTGGAGATAAACGGTTCATGTAATACTGGTCGCTGTATTCCCTAGGAACTATTAGGCAGATCTTAAGAATATGCGCTTTATTAAATGTAGATAAGGCATTAAATAGATTGTAGTCTAAGGTAGGTATAAACAGGAACGTCTAGTAACGGGACACCCTAATATGGGGGTTGATTGTAGAGTGACCATAAATGAACGACATTTTTATTCTCAATTTTATGTAATTATTCCATGATGGTCATAAGATTGCAATGCGGATATACTTACATTGGTACATGCGGGACAAAAAAAATTGGTAATTTTAGTAAAAAAAAAAGAAACTTTTGCCTTTTTCTTGTGATGTGAAAACCTCAAAGCTAAAATATTTAGATTCCACCTATCACACCGCAGGTTGTGGGTTAAATGTGGGGTGAGAACCCAGGGAAGACATTTAGGTTCATCAACATGTTTTTTTATCCTGAGTCTGGATGTAATTATCTATTTAAGTATGTATGTATTTACAGAAATTTTGGTGTAGGTACCTATGTAGTACTTATATTAGTTAACTGGTTTCCATAGTACAAGCTATGCTTAGTTTGGGATCAATTAACAGAGTGTGAAAAATATCCCACGAAAAAAAAAGATTAAGGTTAATTAAATATTCCATGGTCACTATTTTTTAATATACTTCAAAGTCCCAATTTATATCAAACGATGGTCACCACAGCGTCCTCCTTATCTCCGGAGTCCCGATAGCAAGTAGCTCGCAATCAAACGCGATATCCTGTTCGCAAAGTTGATTTATAGCTATTTCACTAACCCACGTAACTATCACTGGCACAGATCTACATCACATTGAGTCATAATACCTACTTTATATTTATCTATCACTCACTACGCTGAACACTTCGATAAACAGGTTTACACACTACTTGAGAGTTGCAATTTAATAACATATTAAACTTACTGCTTTTTAGGGTTCTGTAGCCAAATGGCAAAGAAGAACTTTCTTCTTGTGGATTCGTCATGTCTCTGTATGTCCGTCCGTATGTATTTTTTCCGAAACTACAAGAATTATTCTGTTCAAACTTGGTAAGTAGATGTCTTCTGTGAACCGCATTAAGAAATTCACATAAAAATAGAAAAAAAAAAAAAATTGGTGGTTGCCCATACTTAGAACTGAAACTGAACATTTTGTTACGATCTATGGATAGGTCTTCAAAAATGATGTTGAGGTTTCTAATATCATTTTTTTCTATAGTTTGCGCGCGACACACTCCCAAAGTGGTAAAATGTGCCCCCCCCCCCTGTTTTAAAATAAGAAACTGATAACACTAAAAAAAATATATGACGGAACCCTTCATGGGCGAGTCCGACTCGCACTTGGCCGCTTTTTTTAGTACGTAATGTGACCTCGCAGTTGAGTGCAATTATGCATGATGCTTTTTTGCTTTCATTAAATCTCATTAATTTAAGAAACAGTAGAAAAAAAATTACTATAAATTATAAAAATAACCAAGAATAAGCCATGAAATATATCTCTACTTTACGTAGCAATTTCATGGGAAGTCCGCCCAACTCTGAAATCTCAAAATCTTTTCATACATTTAAAAAATCATTGCGCATTCTTTCCTTATCATTGGTTAGTAGTCATAATATAAAGGAGTTTTGTAAAAGATCTGTTGACCTATATTGCTGATCGTACCTATAAATAGAATAGAAACAGTCAAGGGCTGTAAACTTTTATTTATAAAAAAATCTCCGAGTTGGTAGCACCAGTAGCGGCGTTTGGGTAGGGCGCGTTTGGGCGACCGCCCAGGGCTCCAGATGTAAAGGGGCGCACTGAGGAATCCTACTACTTACTCGTAAAATCTCTAAGTCTAATGACAAAATCGCTATAAGACCATTAAAATGTAACGGAGCGTTCAATTTATCTAGCTCTTTTTTTGAATTTTATTTAGAAAGAGTTGGCGTTCATTTTGACTAAGGTATAGGAGGGGGCGCGGTGGAATATCGCCCAGGACGCAGTAGAGCTAAAACCGGCGCTGGGTAGCACTATCAAGTTCCGATCCACCGTACAATGGATTTACGATGTTTTCCTTTACCACAAAAAATTACCGTTATTATGTAGAGTCGTATCTCTCTCTCTCTCTATCGATTTCAACGACTTTATAACATTAATTCAAAACATTACTGTCAGTTCAGTATCATATCATCGTATTAATAAAGCTGTTCAAATATTATCTGTTACTATATTTTAATATACTACCACAGATACTACATATCGTAATGTATGTAAATGTTAACGATTAGCATTTTTATTTGAAACAAATATTTTGTAAATCACTAAGATATGCAATGCAATATCATATTGTGTTATAAAATGGTAATACTGGTGTGACTAATATTTTTGGAATCTGGACCTTATGAAAGGTAAATTTCGCCAATCGCAGATTCATAAATTCAGTGTAATAATGTGTTCCATGGAAAATCTCAAATTTTACCAAAATGTGGGTGCATGAAAATTCGTTGACCTATAGATAACCTAAAGACGCAGCGTGGGCAGGCAGGTTTTCCCCCACGAGGTGGACCGATGTTTTTATGTACCTAATAATAATCTTTATTTTAATAATAATAATAAATTTATTTGCGAGAAATGTGGTACAATATAGTCTTATTAAAATACATTATATCCTCACCATTCACCAGAAACTGGCATGCAAAATAATTGGTTATATTCTATCTAACTAACATAAACTACATTACATAATAGAACTCACATTATTTTAGTCACAATCAAAAATAAGGTAAGAACGCATAATCATACACTTATAAAATATTGACATAACAAATTAATGTACAAAATTCATGCAAACACTAGCTTCTAAACTAGGACCTATATTCCAGGAGCCAGATTCTTCCCATACACCTAGTAACTAGCTAGTTTGTGGGTGTTTCCATAAAATAAAATCACCGCAGAAACTCCACACGAGCAAAACCGCAGCAACAACTAGCTAAAATATATTTTTAACTCATCTTTATGAATTGAGTAAGTTTATTTTCGTCAATAAGTTTCTCTGCGTGGGACCGCATTAACAGAAATATACATTTACAAAGACATTTTCTTTAAATAGCTTCCTCAAAGATATTCATACAGTGTTGAGTGGTGTGGCAACCGGTGACAATCGATGTATGTTAAACCTTATTTGACAGTTGTGGTATAATTGGCTCATTTGTTTCATGTTTTCGTGTTTGTTTCATTCAATACTTAGAAAATACTTAGTCAAACATAATAAAACTAGTTGTTCGTGCCCGGCCTCGCATGGGTTCTTTTTATTGAGATTTTCATACAAAAATGCTATCCGACTCTATCGGTGGATTTAGAAAAAATAAAGCTGAAGAGTTTGTTTGTTTGTTTGAACGCGCTAATCTTCGGAGTTACTGGTCCGATTTGAAAAATTTCACTAATAGAGGTTAGCCAGTCAGGCTCTATAAAGTATCCTATCAACGTGTGTACACAATGTAGAATTGAAACCGAGCCATAAATTAGATTACTTTGCATACGTCGACCCATCGATAGATATTATTTATCTCTCCTAGTGAAAGTCCAATAAAATTAATCTTATGTTAAAATGTGGGTAGATAATAAAACTTACTCCTGTCGGTAGGCTGTGCTGTGGGCTAAATACATTCAAAATGTATAATTAATGATTAATAACCGTGTTACCGTTAAAAATTAAACGATTATCTTCGGATAGTCTTTGACATGCGTGTTTATATTTGTTGGTAGAAGGCAGAAGCTGTAGCGGGTACTCGGAAATAATGAGAATTTTATGACGACTATAGAATCTACATTTTCATAGTAATCTAAAAGCTCTACCATAGAGCTATATCTTGTCGTTTCATGCAACGGAGCTACAGATGGTGATTTATAACCCTCGACGAAAAAGAGGGTGTTATTGGTGTGCAGTGTATATCTGTGTGTCTGTCTATGATCATAAGTCCTGAACGGATGAACCGATTTTGAATTATTTTTGTTAGAAAGGTGTCTTTTACCGAGAGTATCCTAAGCTATGTTTCAATAAAATCTGCTCAGCTTCCCAGAAATTGATCATTATAAGCGACACTATAAGATAGACCACTGACAAGATGACACTATAAGATGTAGCTATAAGCCTGTAGGCTGTTATTTTTCGGTTTCGGATTCGGTTTTAGTTTTTATCAAAATCAGCTTCGAGACGCCATTCAGCATTTTTCGCTTACCCCACCCACTTGATAAATTCAGCCTGTATAGGTATCTATTTAATTGAGCTACCTACGTGTTCTCGAATAAATTCCTCAAAAAGTCAGCCATCCAGTGGGTTGAGGCTCCTCTCACTTCTGTCGGAAATGCCATAAAGATAACAATCGCTATCGATTATCAATTGTATCGAATCTAGTGTGGGGCGTGAATCGAGTTATTTAAATGAAGTGCGCTGGACACGGCCGGGCACGTGGGTTTGATCTACTGCGCTTGCGCCGCGCTGCGATGCGAGCTGAATATCGATAATAATCAACCTTATATGTTTATATTAATATTTTATGTTTTCTGAGTTCCTAGTAATTGGATCCTAGTCTCTAGGATCCTTGCGTATATAATTCAAAGTCCTGTAAAGATTGATTACTGACTGACACATAGATTACAGATTGAGATACAGATCCGCGAAAGAAAGAATCCTTGCTATGTTTCTTGCCGGTGTCCTCTCAGTTTAAGTGTATGTGGAACCAATGGTAGAGACAATTGTAACCTTCGACGTTCATAAGTGCCTTATCAGAGTCTAAATTGAATCAATGATTTTTGAGTTTGAGATTGACGTATCAATCCCCCTATGTTTGTAAAATGAGCGTCCACGTAAACAATTTATTCAACAACATGTATAAATAACAAAATTTCAAGTTACAAACACACATTTAAGATAACACATATTGATAAAGAAATCCCATAAATATCACGTGAACTCACATAAAACCCATGTTCTCACGTGGGTAGTGTAGTCAAGTACCAACATCATTTTATTTTCTACAAAATTGATATCAATAAAGACACATTTAATAGGCACTGTGGGCGATGTACAGTTATTGCTTGAGCTTTATATTCGTCTATGTTAATTAAAAAACTCACTATTAGAGAAGACACGTGCCTCAGTATAAAACTAAAAAGCACAGGAAAATGAAAGCATGAAATCTCTAGGTTCTTACAAAATTAGTGAGGATAATATCGCTTATTTACATTACAGTCTCCATCCACCCTCGTGTGAAAACGATCATCATAACTTGCTGTTATAATTGTAATGAAATTAAATTATTTATTCAAGTAGACCTTGAATTGTCACAGGCACTTATGAATTGGGTAGACATATCAAATCAGCTACTTTTTAATAAATGTCAAAACGATAGTTTATAAGGAATTTTGTATGAAATATTACATTATGACGTCATAGTTTCACAGCATCAAATCATCTACTCTTAGTGGTTCCACTGATAATTAAAAATCATAGAAAGCATTAAATGTACAACATATTTGATATTTCCACGTGTTTTTAGATGTTTTATGCATTGGTTAGTGTTTGGTCATTTATTTTTGACAGTGTCAACTACCCGATTGTCAGACTCTAATGCACGGTTCGGAAGGTAGCTTTGCTATAATAGTATATGTTTCTTGATAGTCAATAGTGACCAGCCACCTCCAGCAGCTGGTAACTCGATTAATTACACTTACTGCGGCATGAGTTTTAACTTAATTATATTCAGTAGGTAATTTACAAGCTTTGTTCATTTAGTTGAAGTAATGGAACGCAACCCCGCTTGTGTGGCGCCATCTACTTATTACCTAATTGTACTTTTATTTTATTTTTACCAGAATTGTTTCTTTTTTTTATGTCAGAAGATTGACAAGCAGGCAGGCGGTCCACCTGATGGTAAGTGGTTACCGTCGCCTATCGCCATTTGCAATACCAGATGTATTGCCAATGTGTTGCCGACCTGTTACAATACCGAGAAGGCAACTGGCTCTCAAGTGCAATTGCCGGAACACACCGGTAGGTGCTTGGTTGTTAATTAGTTAGAACGAAGTTCCTTATCGCGCGTTGCGAAAGGGGGCTAGACGGAAAAAATTAAGACCAAAAGTTGTAACGACACTTTTTGTAATAGTTGTAAGCCGTGCGGCGTGCGCGTTTCTCTGTCTGTCTCTCTCTCTCATAGAAAGCGTGAACTTCGTTCCATCCGGGTGTCCCTTGACACCTCTCAAGTTTTTTTTTAAATATTTTTTTTTTGGTTTTTATTTATCTTCATAATATTTACAAATCACGTACCTACATAAAATATCATAATGAATCAAATCAGACAGATCTGTGGGTTACAGCTATGCCTTGCCAGCACGTGTGTGACAATGACAACGTGGGTAAAACCGGTGTTACCAGTTACGACACACGAGCCAGATGGATGAACAGCCATCCACGGGGGCTATTGTTTACTTAGCGTGCTGCGTTTACACGTGCTAGTGGGCTTGATTGAGATATGGGACGAGTTGCTTTGCTTAGTTAATTTAGAATGCGGAAATTATGTTTTTAATTTCTATTGATTATGGTAAAGTGCTTATTGCGGTTTGTCATTTTATTTCAGTTGGAACATATCAGCCTTGAAATACTAATAGTTTGAACGGATATTATTAGTTTCATTCATGTACTAGATGTAGGTATGTTTTTTTTACTTATTAGGTATAGGCCTGTGTTTGACCACAATCTCACCGTGGTCAGTGATGATGTGACCGATGGTGGTAAGCACACAAAGCCTAGAAGGGAACTGGCTCTCAAGTGCAGCTGTCGGAACACACCGGAAGGTGCTTGGCGACAGATTTTCTAATACTATGTATGTAATACCTATCTGGACGATACTGCTGAAATCATTGAATAACTTACACCATGCTCGTATATAAAACACATTTAAACCTTTATATTAATTGTTATCATCTGCTTAAGATATATGCACCTACGATGTGTATAAGATTTATACTTGGTTTTTTCCTCTGTGGTTTAAATATGCTGTTATAAACTTTTTTTAAAACCATGTTATGTACTGATAATAAAAAAAAAAATAAAAAAAAACTTATGTTTTTACTGATAAATTATAATAATAAATATCCTCGGACATTCTTCACACACGGTTATCTGATCCCAAACTAAGCAGAGCTTGTACTATGGAAACCAGTTAAGTGATATACTACATATACTACTTTTTTTTTGTAAATACATACTTATTATATAGATAATTACACCCAGACTCAGGACAAACAGACATGTTCATGCACACAAATGTTTGTTCTGGATGGGAATCGAACTCATGACCAGCGGCGTGATAGGTGGTGTCTTAACCAACTGCGCCAACTGGCTTGTCAATTATATTCAATTACAGTTAACTTGTTATCGCTACTTGACTGTCTATCCACTATCTCTATACCATACGATGTAAACGCTGCTCCAAGTTTGAACGCATAGGTTTTATCATTCAAAGTATATCATGCATACCGTGATAGTATCTATTTATTAGGTAGGTATTATATTACATACTCAACGGTTTTTATTTTTTATGTGAGATTAATCTTTTACATGATTAACAAATAAACAACTGTGTTATGAGAGTATAATTGTTAATATGGAGATTATTATTACTGTATTCTAAAACTAGTATGGAGCAAAGCATTAATTTTAGGTGTTTAGTAGCAGGACCCGATTTGTGCTGACTGCCACTCACGAGTTAAAAATCTGTCAATAAAGTAGGTTAGTACCTAGGAACCATAGCGAGTTCCAGGTGCATTTGAGAGTTCCTTTCTAGGTTTTGTGTGCTTACCACCTTCGGTTACCTACACCATCATTTTTATTGCTCTGATTATTGTTTGAACCTGTCAAATAACTAAAATTCAATATTTAAAGAATCCCTTCGGGGGTTTTTTTTAAATAACACACTAGACAAGAGGTGATGATCTTCAAACGGCTGAGCGGATTTTCTTCAAACATAGCTAAGTACACTCTCGATTTAGACACCTTTTAAACGAAAAAAACAAAATCTAAATCGGTTGAAAGTTCCAGGAGCTATGACGCCACAGATACACACAAACTTATAACTCCTATCTTTTTCGTCGTAGGTTAAAAAAAATATACGAAAAGATATCTTTTTGCTACTAGGTACCTTCAGACCAGCTGACATTGGGGTTCTCCTATATCAATCACTACATAATGCTTGGTATTTTCTCGTACTTCCTTCTGCCTATGTTCTATCGGCGACTATCAGTTAAACGTGACCACTTGAAGTAGGTACCTGGTATCTACTATTTTTATAAACAATTAGAAAGTCCAATGTGTTACAGGGTGGTCACCACAGCCTACCACATAATATCCATTATACTGACGCGCTAAATAAGGGTAACAGTTCGTGATACACGCTATCACGGTATCAGCTTTCTACCGCTGCACTGCGCTTCGTATCTTACACATAAAATCTAATCTATGCTTTAGAAATTGCTCTAAATTTAAGGCTTGTAAGCCGGATGATATGTAGCTTATAATATCCTGTTTACAAATGTGACGATAGTTTATCTAGACTCTTGTATAGTGGCCTGCGCACATTTGCGGACGGGACGGCAGAGGACTTAAAATGTATCAATTGAATTTATTTGTTACTAGCTCTTGTTCTCCGCGGTTTCACCTACGTTCACGGGATAAAAAGTAGTCTATAACTTTCGGAGATAATGTAGCTTACTACTTGTATTTTTTTTCGAATCGAACCAATAACTCCGGAGATTGGCGCGTTCAAACAAACCAACTGTTCAGCTTTATTATTATTATAGTTTCAATCGAAATAAGGTATATATTTCAATGCTCGGTGATCTACCTCAGAGCATCGCAGCGCAGTTTTCTCTAGAGCATGTTGGTTGAAATAAATACCTTTTCGATTGGATAACTAATGATACATTTTAAATCCTCTGCCGTCCCATCCACCAATGTGCGCAGGCCATAGTAACAGTACACACTAGTGACACGCTATGATGAATATTTTGATACGAGTGTTGTCTCACTATGCGGACAAAATACAGTGATTATTTTGTGCTATGCATGTCTCATTTTGGCTCTGATGCATCATGCATACCTGTGCCAATATGGACCAATATAGCTCAGCGTAGTCTGAGTGTACAACGCTCACGCATTTTTAACTGACTTCAAAAACCATTTTTCGGTGGTAGGGTACTCTATAGTACCCGCCTGACTGGCTACCACGCTCAAATCTGTTGCCAAGCACTTATAGGTGTGTTCCGAGCTATTTCCCTTCTAGGCTTTGTGTGCTTACCTTCAGCCACATCGTCACTCACCACGGTGTGATTGTGGTCAAAGGTATGGCCTATATTGTAAAAAGCTATACCTACAATAGCACTAGTTTTCCTTTCAGATAGTGAGTGTCGTGTTTGTGCTACTTCACGCATATTACAATACTGCCATTTGCTGTGATTGCATTCCTGTGGTACCTATCTATAGTCAAAGCGCGAGTATAGATTTGCGGCTTAAGCTTATGACACAGTACATAGGAAATGAAAGTCAGTAGCTTAATAAGGATATAACATTGAGATAACGACACTATTTTTTTTATTGTGAAATATTAATAACATAATGTTTGTTTTGATTAATCGGTATTATTTGCCATTTAGGTAATAACAGATGACAGGGATTAGTAGAAAAATAGTTATATGTATCCATAGAGGAAAATCTGCTTCAAAAAATTGTGCAAATGCAACGATATTTTATCTCTATGGTAAACTAAAATACATAGGATTGGGTATGTACAGTCACGAGCATAAATATATTAGCATGGACAGATCAGCAATAATATCTGATTCCATGATTCATTCATTAACTTCTGCTCACAAGACGACGGCAACAATATGTGATCATTTATGGAAGGCATATATAAGTAGCAGCATAATTATGTGATGTCGAATGAATGAATCATGAAATTAGATATTATTGCTGATCTGTCCATGCTAATATATTGATGCTCGTGACTGTACGACTTCGGAAAATAAATTCTATCCAGCAATACGCTCGAATACAGCACAGAGTATCCATAGAAATTAAATTATCTTTATCCATCTGTTGTTAGTTCATAAATCATTATGACATTATATTGTGACAACTGACCATAGCACTGTGGTGTTGCCAGCACTAAAGTGGAACGCTGATAAATTGTGTACGTATTTTACTACCTAAAACACATATTATAATTGTATACAATCGTGAATTTAGTACTGCGATATGGTCGTAAAGTTTTAATGAGTCGTTTACTTGACACTGCAATTAATATATCCTACTTTGAATCGACTTGAGTGCTAGACTTATATTTTATTCCTAATCTAAGAAAATGCTATATAATAAAATAATATCAAAAATAGATAACTTCTACACGGTTCGTAAATTGAGAAATAAGGCAAATAATATAACGAAAAACATAAAAATATGATACAAATTGTCCTATTGCTTGTTTGCAAAAGCTGCCACTCAAGATTCGAAACCTACCATAACCACGACTATTCTGTCAAGAGTGTCCGACTAGGAAGAGAGATTGCTTGTTATCGACGCCCATTTATAAAAGGAGCCATTAAAATTGTTTACGATTATTTGCCCTTAAGGGTAAACGTTCGGTTGGGGCGTTAAATTCAAATTTTATCACGTTTTTTGCTAATTGCAGCTCAGTTATAGGTCGTAAGTTATCAACATGTTATTTTGCGACAAGAATGGTAGTATATTTACTGATTTTACGTGATAAAATTTGAATTTAACGCCCCAACCGAAGCCTCCACCTTAAATGACGATTGCATAGACATGTTATTTAAATAAAGTCAGGTACATATTGACAGACATTGTCAGTAATAACGTTTTTAATATGTGAAATAATGTTAATGAATATGCAATTTATGTTATATTTCCAGGGCTACCTGCACGTCTGGCGGCGTGAGGTGACGTTCTCTGAAGAGGAGCTTTCAGAGTTGTTCAACAATATTGAAAACATTTACATTTTCAATAGGTGAGCTAATTTATTATCCTTTCAATTTATAAAATGTCCGCTACTGCACGACTTTGATGTAGTTTTGGTTATAAAAATTATGGAGATCCTTGAGAAATATTTTAGGCTTAAGAGCTGCGCATTGACTATTTTATCAAAGACAAAACTAGCTATGCGAGGGAAACCCCGTGTATTGACATAGTGTTAAAGTCTATTGATGCTCTATATGGGTACTGTATGGATAAAAATAATATTTGGTTTGATTTTTAAATAATGACATAGATATAAAAAAGGAAAGGAAGAAAAAAAGATAGCTATAAAAAACTAAAAAATGTGTAGTAAGCGCGACCAATCAACAATAGGCTAGATGACAGTGTCAAAAATAAATGACCAAACACTAACCAATGCATAAAACATCTGAAAACACGCGGAAACATCAAATATTATGTTGTACATTTAATGCTTTCTATGATTTTTAATTACCAGTAGAACCACTAAGAGTAGATCATTTGATGCTGTGAAACGATGACGTCATAGCTTAGTATTTCATACAATATTCCATGTAACCGATCGTTTTGACATTTATTAAAGAGTAGCTGATTTGATAAGTCAGTCATCTACCCTATTAGTATTATTATAAGTTAAATATACATTATAACATTAACATAATGAAACTATAATCACAAAATTTATGTACAAAATCCACCAAATCAATACCCACCTACACAATCTGCAAATGTGGCGGGTCTCCTCCCCTAATTTCTGAGAGTGCATTATTGCTAAATATTTCGAATAGCACAGTTGTTTTTCTTCGCGACATATGGAATAATTTGACGTACCCTCCGTTAGCTCGTATACCGACTAGCTCTCAGTTTCGATAATAGGAAACAGGGTTGAATTTGGCCCACTTTCTTACTAGCATTATTTAATTATATTTGAAATTATTTTTTAAACGAATACAGTCCATACAATAAGCTTTAGTAGACTAATTAATGTTAGGAGGCCAAACGCTCATTTTTATTAAAAAAAGAAAAAGTTGGTACTACGCAATGCTTTTTTTAAGTAAGTTATAACTGTTAAAAAAACAGACTGACGTAATATTCGTCTTGATATGCCGTAAGTAATTTCAAATGCTAAGTATTTACGCCAATTACATGTATCATCTAGTTTGTTATTGATCTAAATTCCGGTCAATAACAAACTATTTTCTTAATTGCGCTAAAGCAATTATATTTAATCCTATTTGTATGAGGAAAATCAGTGCGGTATCCTTTCCCGGACTGCAAACTCAAATTACATTTAAATTGAAAGTAAAAATTATAACAGACTAGATTCCGCCCCGCGGTTTCACCCGCGTTCCCGAGGGATCCTTATGTTTTCCCGGGATAAAAAGTATCCTATGTGTTAATCTAGGTTATAAACTATCTGTGTTCCAAATTTCATCCAAATCTGTTCAGTAGTTTTTGCGTGAAAGAGTAACAAACATCCATCCATAATCACAAACTTTCGCATTTATAATATTAGTGACATTCCAATCTCCATCAAGTTTAAAAAAATCCAAGTACGTCCCTCTCGTAAAGAGGGTGTTAAAATAATAGTGAGGGTGCCAGGGTGCCACTAAAGGAAAGAGGGTAGAGTTACAAAAGCTTATAACTATAGAAATCTACGTGTATATATTATGTGAAAGTCTTTTGTGTTGGGATCCGACAAATTGTACGCTTTTAAATTTCTGTGTGGTCGGCGTTTGATATGAGGGAAAGATCTTATAGTGATTTGGGAAAGTATTGAATTACTGTTTTGATCCCTTTATCCTGTGGTTTTATAGGCTTGATATTTTATGTTGTCTCGTTTTCTTAAAGTATTTATTGAAATTCACATCATATTTTTTACTGAATAAAACACGTTGTTTACAAATTAAACTAAAATTAAGGTAAAATTGATAGCTAGACAGTTGAAATTTTCACTATCTCTGTTGCCGCTATAACAACAAATACTAAAAAACAGAATAAAATAAATATTTAAGGGGATACAAGAAACGTGTTTTTATTGCCTATAATGTACGGAACCCTTCGTGTGCGAGTCTGACTCGCATTTGGCCGGTATCTATTATTTCTCAATTATGTTTTTAAAAAAGAGATGTACCCAACTAATGTACCTAATTAAAATTAATACGATTTGCAACAGTATGTAATTTACACTAACAGAAAATAAATAGAGTTGAAGAACGTATCGTTTAATATTAACAATAAATACTACAAACTAATCATTTATTAGAATCGTAATACTGGTTATTATGAACACTGGTACAATGTTCAACACAAGTTACTCACTAATGACCAAACCAAGTTCCTACTACATTTAGCTTTATTACGAAAGCTCTAAGCGGTGTGAGGTGTTCAATGGCCAATTAAAGTGTAAAATTACACGATTGACCCGGATTCCCTGATGATGCTGATGCAACCGAGCATCGACTATCAAGTGCACTTAATGATTGCCCTATTAATGTTATTACCTCTTTGGTTTATGATCTGAGTTCCGATGGTTAAATAATGCTCTTTACGATAGGCGTTTCTTTTATATCGCATTTTATTTGGATTTTAGAGGTAATGTAGGTATATTCAACACATGTACTTTGATTCAACAATAACATAAAAACATAAAAAAAAACAATAAGAATATACTCGTAGATACATAGATGTCAAATAATTTTGATTAAATCATCTATATAGGTATATGTATATCTACGAGTATACTTGTTTTCTATACTAATATCATCAAAATGTTAAGTTTGTAAGAAAACGTGAAAAAGTCGTCTTTGAGCTGCGATCCAATTGTAATCGAAACAAAATTAATTAGTGGAATAGGGTAGATGACTGACTTATCAAATCAGCTACTCTTTAATAAATGTCAAAACGATCGGTTACATGGAATATTGTATGAAATACTAAGCTATGACGTCATCGTTTCACAGCTTCAAATGATCTACTCTTAGTGGTTCTACTGGTAATTAAAAATCATAGAAAGCATTAAATGTACAACATATTTGATGTTTCCGCGTGTTTTCAGATGTTTTATGCATTGGTTAGTGTTTGGTCATTTATTTTTGACACTGTCATCTAGCCTATTGGACCCCACATAGTCTTGGCCCGATTCAAAAAGAAATCTAGGTCTCTTTGAAAAAGGTAGGTACGATAATAAAATCGAAGTTACAAACACTGCAAACATGACCCAAAAAGAATGAAATTCGTACTTTTCTGGCACCGAGGTCTCAGATTTCCGTGTACATGACATCGGCATTAGACAATGTAGACCACAGACATTAGATATAATTGTGCGGCCTGTTTAACACGACACCTCAGTGCTATCTTACATACACAAACCTGTTTATTAACGCATAAAATGAGCACGCCTTTATTAGTTTTTGCAACATAGTATCGTTTTATCGAATGGAGTTCTACAAGGTACCATACTCGGACCGATACTGTTACCTATGTATACCCTTCATGGTTTTTAACGGGACGTTTGTAATAAATAATTTGTCAACATTAGTTAATACTCGTAGTATATTCACTTTAGATCGTTAAGTGCCAAAAAGCCCGCGAAATTTAATTTTTATTAGGTTTTTTCAAATTGTAGCTCAGTAATATGACATTTATTTGTCAAAATGATATTCGCGACAATGAGATATGGCTATAGATCTATCTATGCTTCGATCAATGATATGATTGATCGAAGTATCTATGTATTCATTTTGCATTCAAAATATTATAGAACTGTACATTGGTTCCTGCGCGTTATTTATCGAAAAGGAACCAATGTATGGATTTAAATAGTTTAAAAAGCACAATGTAAACGGCGCAAATCATATTTTGGCAAATATACGACCTATTACTGAGCTGCAATTTGACAAAAACCTAATAAAATTTCGCGGGCTTTTCGGCCGGGTATAATGCCATTTTATAGGGATGTGAAACGCTGAATAATAAAAAGTAAACAATGAAATGAAATACGTGTGCCTTTTGTTCGGTCACGTATTTTCTGCCGGACCTATGGTCGAAGCTTTTACGCTCGTAAACAGAAAAACAATGGTCCGATTTCGCTTGAAGAAATTCGACGAGGTCAGTCTACTTGACTTGACCAGAAATATGAAAAGATTGCTGGCACATAAAAAGTATAATGGATTTGCTATTTTTAGCGTCACGTTCTCTCGTGGGAATTCTTGTTCACGTTTGTTTTTGTTGTTTGTGGTTAAAGTACTACAAACAAAATTGAATGTGGGAATCAAGATTATGGGTTGATTAAAGCAAACATAGTCGTTATTATTTTTTTATTAAAACACAATTTGAATTGGCATAATTTTGGAGACTTTTATATTTTTATACTACTGAGATATCAAACAATTATACGACCCTCCATAAATCTCTTCACATACCTTTCTTGAACAACTCTTTATTTTAGTTCGTTCCAACCTGAGGTTCTTTTTTTCCTGTAACTCCACATTTTTATATCCTTTAAGATATGAAATTACTTACATTTAAAATTATAACCAACTAACAATCTGAATTTCTCACAGATCTCTTTGCGAGGAACTGAACACTTGCCATTTGGATGCCACCTGTATCGCCCGGTGCTTCGTCAACAATACCACTGGTTTCTCAGTATACACCTCCTACTGTACCGGCTACCCTCGAACCATGGAGAGACTGGCTGCCTTAGCATCCAAATCCCAAAGTGCGAGGGAATTCAGGGAAAGGCAGATGGCTTTAGGGCATATGCTGCCACTTGCATCGTATTTGCTGAAACCTGTGCAGAGGATATTGAAGTACCATTTGTTGCTGCAAGTAAGTTTGTTTATGAACAAGATATTTCTGTTTTTGAAGTTTGCAGTTGGGTCGTAAAATTCCTTGCTTGGTCAAATTTATGAATTTAAAAAGTGATGATTATTATGATAATACTTATGCTTCTTTACAGTTTCCGTCGCACGTTTTCATTGTCATCTTATGTTCTCTACGGATAAAAAGCATACTTAATGTAATTCCAGTGTATGATCTATCTACATGCCAAGTTTCATCAAAATCCGTGCACTCGATGATGCGTGATTGTGTCACATACATCCCAAGTTTCACATTTACGCTAATTTGGGATTTTTTCTCTATTCATCACAAAAAAAATCAAACGTTATCATGTTTTCTCTGTTGATATAGAGTTTGAAAGTATAGGTAATAAAATAAATGCAAATTTCAGAACGTAGTGAAACAATGCGCGTCTCGTGAGACGGAGTACGCGTTGCTGAAGATGACTGGCATCGCTCAGCACATCGACGATATGAAACGGAGACATGAACACGCTGTTCGAGTTCAGGTAATAATGATACCATAGGCTCATCAACTCTCACCAATGAAGCATTTTCAAGCAGAATCATTTACCTACTAATTCAGTTTAGGCCCTTAAAAATATTTGCAATGAGGTCATTTAATAAAGACACTTTTGAATTTGAATTTGCCCAGAAAATTTGAATTTTTTTTGGAAACTGTATTTTTTTTACTATATTCATTGTTATGGAGTATTCTTTCGGACATAAAATAATTATCTTCCTATCGTTAATATTTATTAAAAAAATTATATTGATATATATTGATTTAAAAAAATATTAATCGGAAAAATAATACATTTATTATAAAAAAAAGGATTTTTAGAAAGATATTGAAAATTACAGGAATTTAATATGAATAAGCCATGTAAAAATAAAGATAGTTTTTTAAAGCGATACTTCGTACGAGGAATCAAATTTTTATGACTACTATTTGGACCATATGTTTATTTCACTGCTCATATTATTATATGTATTATTTCCAGGAGATCCAGTCCCTGCTCTACGGATGGAATGGCCCGGATTTGACTACATATGGAGAGTTGTGCGCCGAAGGGACATTCAGGTAAAAATATTCTATAGCCTTTACCTGAGATTAAAAAAGTAAGCCATCCAGGGGGCCAATCCGCTAAATTACAACAGTTGACATCCAATTTCGATTCAGTCAAAGTTAATTTCCAATCCAATTGTTATTTTACTAAAAAACGGTATTCAACTAATAAACGAAACCGAACCACGATTGGATTACGATTAGAATGTAATCCTTTGTTACCCTTGGTAACCGAAACAACAAGTTTGTGTTATTCAATCAAATGTGCCAAATGTTTAGTGGAATACCATACTGAAAACTTTCGATCGAACGTCAACTTTAACTCAACCATGATTGGATCTCGATCGTTGTCAGATTATTAGTGGAATTGGCCCCCTGATTAATGATTCTAATTTGTTTTATTGTGCAACAGAGTATTCGGCGCGAAGGCGATGCGTCACGCCTTCCTCTTCGACAAGATGTTGCTCGTCACCAAGAACAGGGAGGACGGCATCCTCGCCTACAAGTCACACATTATGGTATGTATACTTAGCATTACCAGAGATTACATTGATTACTTACTCTGTACATTAATTATAAAGTTACAAAACTATTGACTACGATATTGATTGGTATAATACTAGTAACTCGTGATTATTTAATCTGCAACATTGCACTAGGTTTTTAAAGTTGGTATTGATTTCAAAGCTTAAAACACGAGCAGATACGAACGAGCTAATGATAAATTAAATAAAAAAAAACAATTCTATTTCGTAGTCTTTTTATACATGCTGACAGACCATAAGTCACTCGGGGTGATATAAAGACTAAGTTTTAAATCGATTCTTTAGAACTTGCAAAGTAAAGGACAAACGCAATATCTAAACAAGAACCTCTGCAAAAACCGCAGAAAAATATCTCAGACTATTAAAAAAAATGTGATTAATAATGTGGTATAATGTATTCCAGTCAGAAAAATTAAATACTTCATTTCTTTGATTTTAGTGCAACAACATGATGCTAGTGGAGTCGATAGCGGGCGCGCCGCTGTCGTTCCACGTGATCCCGTGGGACGCGCCGCGCGCGCAGCTCACGCTGCAGGCGCGCTCGCACCGCCACAAGCGAGAGTGGACCTTGCTGCTCAAACGAGTCAGTACTTTTTGTCTGTTTTATTATTAGGGATTTTTGTCCTCTTGGACATGTCCTGCTACTTCAAATTATAAAAAAAATTGAAAACAAAGTTCTTCCTAATTGTGAAGGAGTTTTACCAAATAACAATTTTTTTTTGCTAGTTCTGATTTTGGATTTGACAAAATACATTGAATGACACCAACATCTAATGAGTTTAATTTATACTCCTTCATTAGTGATTCAAAATAAACTTGATGATTTACAGGTAATACTTGAAAATTACAATGCTGTTATTCCATCACATGCGAGACAATTGGTTATGGAGCTTGGACAGAATAAAACTGACGGTAAGCAATATTTTGAAGAAATCTAGTAAAATGCTAATCATTCTTATTTTTTACAACCACTTACGAGTCCTTTTGAAATGTTACAGATGACATGTTAGCGGAGAAGTCGCACAATCTAATAACGCAAGCGTCGATGAGAAAACAGCTATCGGCCCCCGAATATTTGGAGAAACGAAAACTAGAGAGGGAAAGAAGAAAGTCTTTCGAAAATGGCATACGAGGACGACTGAAGAAACCTACAAGAAAATATACTACACTCAATTCGAGAAGCGAAGTGAGTCAAGATTGTGATTGCACCCAAATATCCGCTGAAAAAGGCATAGATTACACTTGTGACAATTGCTACGTAGACTTATGTTCAGAGTGTGAAACGGAACTTACAAATAAAGATAAACCTAAAAATGAAAATTGTAGTTGCCGGCATGATGAAAACAATGAACTTACTGGAGATAAATGTCCAGAATGTGATAGGTCATTGCATTACATTGACGCTGGCAGCGCTGAACATTTAGAAAGAAAGCAATCGAATTCTTGCAAGTGCTCCGATTTCAAATCATCACAAGAAAGCTTTGGCAAGGAGTTCACTGGTTCTTTAAACAAAACTAGAGGCTACCACTCTTCTGACAATATTATTGGTTACACTGAAAACAATAAAAGTAAAGATGATTTTAATGTTGAAACTAATAATTCTTTGACAAACGTAAGGAATATCCCAAAAACTTGTTTAAAATGCGCTAAAATTAAAGAAAATATTGCTGTGACTGATTCCACTAGTACAATTCATAGTAGAAAGTCTAGATGCATTGATACTGAGAAACATAGAACAGATACTTTGAGATCTAAATCTAAAGATGATCCGCAAAGATCAAAACTTTCTAGAATAGGAACTTGGAGAAGAAAATCTGAGCCGGGGCTGCCACAAAATCATCCTAGCGTGGCTGCAAAGAAATCTCAGGACAGCGATAGTGAGAAAAATGAAGGGAGAGGTTGTGAAAAAATTGAGTTTGAATGTCGAAATTGTGGTTCTAATAAAATAACAAAAAAAGTTAGGGCAAGCGATGGAACATTAATAACTGATCCAGACCTCGAAAATAGAAAGAAAACGGTAAATAATACAGGTAAACCGAACGTAGAAATAAAAATGTATAACACTAAAAATATACCAAAGAAAATATCCAAGATAAAGAAAAATAGAGCAAAAGGGTTACGTCTTGGATCTGATACTACTGCTAAATTTTATGCTGACTTTTCGACAGATGTATCAACTGAAAATATTCTACATATATCAGAATCAAATGATAGTCTCAATGTAGATACGCCCAAAGAGGATACAAAGAGTCAAACTTTACCTTCGACCATTAGCAAAGATGAGGACATAGATGAAGAAACGTATAAAAAACTAATAGAGAAAACTGACTCATTCAAAAAGAATGAACTAGAAAAAGTTAAGTACTTACATAAGCAGAAAGTCATTAATGAAGGATCAGAGAGTGAAGATAAAATTTGTGAAGTAGAATCGAAGCAAAAAGAAATACCAGAATCATGTGAAGAAACTGAGCAACCCTTAGAGCAAATAATATCGCAGCTTCTGTTGCAAAATAGGGAATTCCAAAAATTGTTAAAGAAACAACAATTAAGAAACAGTGCTCAGAGAAGACACCAGAGGCTATTGAAGTCACATTCTAATCCAGAACAAGTTATATTGGCAAGGAATGTTGAATCGACCAAATTGAAACCTAAATACGGACGTCAGACTTCAGAAAACTTGGATATTAACATAAATGACGATGAAACTGTATCGAACCTAGAAGAAACAGAGAATGCAACAGAAGAAGATCATATTTATGAAACTTTAAGGGTTGAAAATAGAGTTGAAGAAATATTACATAATCTTGATAGTAAAAGTAAAATAATACAACACACGCATGTAAGCAGACCAAAAAAATTGCCTTCACCACCTATCGATATACAAAACGTGACAGAAGTAATCAAATCTGGCCCCGAATCAGACTATGTATATCTGTCATTCGATCAATTAAAAAATATGCAAGATACTGACGGAATATATGACGTACCTGTAAAATCTCCAGAAAAAGTAGAGAAACATGTCGCTAATGACTATTATGTACCAATGGAAAATTCTAAACCTATTATGGATGTAAGTGATGAAAATATTTATGATAATCTTGTGGATGTATGTAGACGGACAAAAGAAATACCGACTAATATACCAGGTGACTATTTGCCAATGAGTCCAGATCAACAAAGTCCTAATACACCCGAAATATGGTTAAGTCGTCAAAAGGAACATTTTAATGTATCTCGCGATAGAAAATCGGGTTCACTTCCACGAAGTTTTCAAGTGATAACGAGTAGCCAAGAAGATACTAATCTCAGTACTTTCAAATTTAAGCCTAATAGTAATAGCAAAACGTATCTAAATAGAGATGGCAAGGTAATGAGCACTGATAGACCTTTCACCATTGCGTCGGATCAGAGTGAAATTAGTTATGATGATGTCGAAAATTACATGAGTGAAGGAGATATACTCAAGTTTAATAAAAAATCTAAAACAAACGAGACTGATTACGTTGAAAACATAAGTAAATCCACTTTGGAACTAGAAGAAGAAATAGATAGATGCTATAAAACAAATTTTGAAGAAATCAATTTGGATAAGAATAAAAATGAAAATCTTTTGACTGTATCTCAACCTAATTTGATTGCGTCTATAACATCATCATGTGAAGTTTTACCCCAGGAGCATAGTGATAAGTCTAGTGAAGTTGAAGTCATTCATCCAGAGCATAAAATTTATAAACCAACAAGTAATATGCTATCTTTAAAGAATGTTTTGAGTCGATTCAAAAACCGAAGTCCTAATAAAAATAATGATGAAACTGAAATAAATGCTAACGATCAAAGCAGTCCTGATAGTGTGAAATCTGATCCCAAAAGTCCATCAAATGAAAAAAGATCAGCTTTGAATCCAAGAAGCTATTCCAAGAATTTGTTGCAAAGATTTAGAAGTATCATTGGTGATGAACACCCAGATGATAATCACAATAAAACAGAATCTCCGAATAAAATTCAACAATCTTCTGAAGATACACAAAATAATATACTGAAGGGAGAAATAAAACTAGTTATTACCTCAACAGACGCCAGTCCTACCACTTCTACTATAGTTTATACAGTAAATAGTGATTTACTTAGTAAGAGTGTGTGTGAACACACTACACTGACTGATAGTCAAAATGAGAAAAATAATCTTGAAACTCTATCACACAGTTGCGATAATATTAATCAAAAACAAGAAGCGTTCCGACCAAGCTATGATAAAAGTATAAGTATGACTACAAGCATATCGAGCTCGATCGGATCTCCCTCCAAATCTAACAATAGTTCCTATCAAAATTTGAATAAATTGCCTATTTACATGCAAGGTAGCAAACACTTAGGCGCTAGAATAGCACAATCTGACTACGTCGATCCAACGACTTTAGTAAATGAGAAGGCTGCTCATAAGAATGTAAATGTACTTATTAATAAAAATGCTGTCAGACCAGATAGTTTATTTTCTAATTCATCATTTGTCACCTCGTCTAGTGAAGGAGCTTATCAAGAAAGTCATATTAAGACAATGAAAACTAATGTAGCTAATATCATAGAAACACTACCTGAGTCGCCAGTCCAATTGAATTCAGATGAAAGTTATTACGAAAAATCATTTGAAAAGATAGAACAAGTAACCGATGAAGATGTATTTAGAGATTCTGCTGTATATTCTGATCAAGATGACACTGAAGATGTGAAAGAAGATTCCTCGAGTACAGTTACTAATAAAACTGTTACACGAGTTGAAAGTTTAAAACGCAAATCTTCATTCAAAGCTCAAAAAATTATGGTTACTTCAAGTGTTAGTGAAAGAACTAATCTACACACGCGTGTCATTGTATCAACAAACAAAATATCAAGTCTAGAGCACGTTAAAAATTACGTTGGAAATGAACCTAGAACTCATAAGGCAGAAGAAGTTATGAAGAGCAAAATGGCTCCTCCTGTGCCTGTTAAACCCAAACTAACTCGGACACCAGCGATAACAAGCATCCAAACGAGCACTTTCAATACAAATTTGAAAAATAGTGTCACAGTTAAAAGTTTAGAGAAATCATCATCTTCAGAGTCGGTAAATATGAAAACTATAAAAAGGAATACAAAACTCAAACAATCTTTCATTAGGTCTGAATCTACTCCCATAAATAAAAATATTAAAACAGAAGAGAGTATCGTAAGAAAAGAAAAAGAAGAATTAAACAGTGAAGTTGAAAAAGATACTCTATGCTCAGGAAGTGATTTCAAATCTCAAGGAAATATACAAATGAAACGGCTGAGTTTCGAAAGGGCGAGTCTTGACTCCGCTACGAGAAAGATGAAAACAACGAGCGAACCGAAAAGAACATCGGCAGATCTTAGGAAAACCACCAAATCAGTTCTAGAAAGGAGAATGGAGATAGAATTAAAATCAAAATGTCACGAAGACAAACCAAGTTCTAGTATCAAAAAACCAGTACCAGTAACAAGACCTAAATCTATTACAACAAAAGTAGCATCATTTGAACGAAGCGTCAGCGAAAATTGTAGAAAAGAGATATATAATATAACCCCCAGTAGCAGTACAGAAAGAGCTAACATTCCTTCTAATAGAAACAGTATTAATGAACAAACACGAACAGATTTTAATGTAGAAAACGATGTGAAAGGAAGCTGGGTGAAACAAGTAGTCAATAAATTCCAATGAGCTTTTCAAGCGATACGTGATTGCATTTAATGTCTAACGTACTAAAAGTGACCAATCACAGATGAGAATGATTCTATTGCTTATGAATATTCGAATCTTATTGGTTGATTCAAAGGCGCTTTTTTGACGTGCCTCGTTAGATGTAAGGGATTCCGTCTGTTTTTCTACTCCAACTTTTTAAACCCATATAACTTTAGGTATACCTAGATAAGTTGATGAATAACTTAGCATTATATTGTTAATCATTACATTGTAAATATTCTTTGACTGTCAAACCTCATTGAGCTTTGATTCTTGTGCCATAGACAAGATTTTGGTATTGTGTTATTATGAAATCTTAACAATTATCACGCACAAATTATAGATCAGTTTCACTTACTCTAAGATCTTATAAGATGCTTATTTTGCTATGTATTTATTCGAAAGTGCCTGTACATTGACATAAGATCGACTTTACTTTGTGGTGATTATTGAAATTAAAAGGCGTGTGGTTTGCTCAACGATGTATTTGACACTGAATATGCTTGCATAAACAAATGTTATTATAGCTAGTACGTAACTAACCGAACATACCGCCCGCCAAAAGGGCATTAGGGCCTTTTCAAAATTATAAGAAATTAAATCTACACATCATCTTACACTGTATGGTTGCAAAGGATCAACATTTACACTAGAACTTAAATCCAAAACAAACTAAATGCATATATAAATGAAAGTGACATTAATTAATTAATTTTATCTAGCAAATACAGCTTAATAATAAGGCTAAGTAATCTAACTACTTATCGAATTGCTATACAAATAGTGAACAAGTAAGTGAATACTGGTATTTTTAATATCAACAACATTGCACTCTTACATAACTAAGATATTAAAATTAGCATACATGCACTTAATACTGAAAGGTATACATATAAAAAAAAAAAACTTAGTTAATCACTAGTAGATAAAGGTAAAGCACACAAACTCGCTATTGATCTACGAATTGATTTACCATTATAACGCACTGTATAAACTCGCGTTATGTTGTCTTTTCCGGGATGTTTTTCTATTATCCTTGCCAGTGCCCACTTGCTAGGGGGCATATTTTCGTCTTTTAACAACACAATATTGCCTATTTCAAATTCAGGTGTTTTCTTAAGCCATTTGTGTCGCTGGTTGAGTCGCGACAAATATTCAGACTGCCAGCGTTTCCAAAATCCTTGAACTAGTCGCTGAGTATGTTGCCATCTTGACAACATATTTATGTTAGCCGTAGTGTAGTCGCGGTCTGGGACGGTTATCAATGCTTCTCCAGTGATAAAATGTCCAGGAGTAAGTACTTGTATGTCATCGAGTAAATCTACGTCTGTAGATACAGGTGTCAAAGGGCGCGAATTCAAACATGCTTCAATTTGTGTGAGCACAGTCGCGAATTCTTCGAATGTTAAGTTTGAAGTAAGTGTTTTCCTCAAGTGCTGTTTCACCGACTTTACTCCAGCCTCCCAGAGTCCTCCAAAATTAGGACTATATGGCGGAATAAAATGCCACTGCGTACCATCATTTGCCAGTTGATCCGCTATGTGACCAGGTAATTCAAAACCGCCTTCTTTCCACATTGCAGACAATTCCTTATTGGACGCAACAAAATTCGTTCCGTTGTCGCTCCAGATTTCATTACATCTTCCTCTTCTGGCAACGAAGCGTTTAAAAGCTGCTATGAATGCGTCAGATGTTAAATCGCTGACTAGTTCTAGGTGTATTGCTTTTACAGCCATGCAGATGAAGATACAAATGTAGGCTTTGCTGGTCTTCGCTCCTCTTCCCTTGGAATTTAAAACAAATATAGGGCCTGCAAAGTCAACTCCGCTTCGAGAGAATGGACGCGATGGAGTCACGCGAGGTTTAGGTAAGTCACCCATCATCTGTTGTCTACTAGCAGCACGCTGCCGCGCACAGGTAAGACATTTGTGTATATATTGCTTCACCAAACTCTTACAGCCAACGATCCAGTATTTACTCATCAGGTAAGTAATCATCATTTTAATTCCACCATGCATTGTTTTCAGGTGTGCGTCAGCCAGAACGAGTGGTAAGAAGGTGTTTTTCTTTCCCAGAATCACTGGGTGTTTTAGGTTCTCATCGGCGTCTGCGTGTCTCAGCCTTCCGCCCACCTTGAGAATATTCTGCACATCAATGAACGGGTTAAGAGTCTTTAATATACTAGTCTTCTTTACACCCTTGTTTTCTTTTAGTCTTCCTATATCGTCTGAAAATTCTTCTTTCTGTACTCGTCTAATGCAAATATCTAATGCCTCTTGTATTTCTTCTGTTCTTATACTATTTACTAATCTCTTTGGATCTTTTTTCATATTCAAAAATCTTTTACAATATACTATTACTCTCAGTAGCTCAGTAAGTGAATTATATTCTTCATAATTAATACAATTTTCTTCACTTTCTGTTACATTAACGTAGGACTGTACTTTATTTTTTCTTTCTATATCTATTGATGGTATGGAAATTCTTGTGAAATCGATATCTTTATTTGTCAGCCAAGTAGGTCCATTCCACCATATCATTTTGTGTTTTAGCTCTGATATAGAACAACCTCTTGAAGCGATATCAGCAGGATTGTTTGCGGACTGTACATGAAACCATTGCGAATTGCTAATCTGCTCGAGTATTTCCACCACGCGGTTCGCGACGAATGGCTTCCATCGATTTGGCTCTCCAAAGAGCCATGCTAAGACGATTGTGGAGTCAGTCCATGCATATACGCTCTTTGTTGGTATTCTCATTGCTTGGCTCACTTTATGTAGTAATTTAGCTAGCAGTGTTGCGCCACTTAGTTCAAGTCGTGGTAGTGAAATTGTCTTTACAGGAGCCACCTTCGTTCTTGCTGCGACAAGATTCGTCTTTATATGGCCACATTTTGTTTCGACACGACAGTATACTACAGCCGCGTACGCCTTTATGGATGCATCGCAGAAACCATGCAGTGTGACATTATCCGTATCAGTGCTTATAGTGTTCAGCCAACGCTTTAGATTTATATCATTGACCTTTTCTAAATCTTTTCTAATGAACTTCCATTCTTTCGCAAATTCTTCATTTATCTCTTGATCCCAACCTATTCCTTCTAACCACAATCTTTGAACTAGAATTTTTGCTGTAACGATAGCTGGAGCTATCCATCCTAATGGATCAAATAATCTCTGTAAATCTGATAGTATAGTTCTCTTTGTAATATTAGGTGATATAGGTTCTAATTGAAGTTGGTATCGAAATTCATCTTCTCCTAGATTCCACGATATACCTAGGGCCTTTATAGTACCATCTAGTTTTAGATCCATATTTGCTCGTGTAGTAACTTTCTTGGCATCTATAGATTTCAAGAACTCGGTATCATTTGAAGCCCATTTTTGCAGTTCAAAGCCTCCACGTTGAAGAATGGCTACAATTTGCTTGCAGACACGGATAGCTTGTTCAGAGTTATCAAAGCCTGAGGTTAAATCGTCAACATAGAAATCTTCGCGTATAATTCTAGCAGCCTCAGGATAAAGTCCACCTTCGTCATCTGCAAGTTTCATTAAAGTTTTGATGGCGAGATACGGTGCAGATGCAGTTCCAAATGTTACTGTTTTTAATCTGTAATCTTTAACTTCTGCTATCTTGTCGTTGTTATCACGCCCATGTTCACATTGTGTATCTTTAACGTTGCGACGCCAGAGTATTCTATGGTAATCTGTATCTCTTTTATCTAGAAGAACCATTCTGTACATTTTCATGATATCACTTGCAATGCATACCTTAAACATGCGCCATCTTAATATTATGCTGCGCATATCTTCTTGCAATACAGGACCAGTCATAAGCTCATCATTCAAAGAAACACCATTACTGCCTTTACATGAAGCATCAAATACAACTCTGATTTTGGATGTTTCTTTGTCTTTTCGAATGACGGCATGATGTGGAAGGTATACGGAGCGATTTGTTACTTCTTCATGTGGAACTTCTTCCATATGTCCCATTGCTAAATATTCTTCCAGTACATTGTCGTATTCATCTCTTAACTCTGGTGTTTTTTGTAGTCTCTTTTCTTGTTGAATCAGTCTCTTCATTGCTATTTCTCTCGTATTCCCTTCCGGTGAGATAGGATTGGTACTACGAAATGGGAGTTTGACGACAAATCTTCCTTCAGTATTTCTTGTATAATTTTCTTCATAATAATTGTCGCATTGATTTTCTTCTTTTGTATATTTTCTTTTTGTATCTTGATCTACTTCCCATAATGTTTTTAAGAAGTCTTCACCTATAATGTTGTGATGCATAACGACTACTGATTCTGGTTGTAGTGGTTTATCTTCAATCTTCCCGAACAGAATCCAACCAAGGTTTGTTTTATGAGCGCACGGTGACCCTGGTGTACCCTTAATAAGTTCGTTTTGTATGATTGACGCGTACACGTCAACACCTAAGAGCAAATCAATGGAACCTGGCTTGTGATAGTTCGGATCTGCTAAAACTAGCCCTTTTATGTGAGGCCAATTTCGTGAATTGATGGTATGAGACGGTATCTTCGTAGTCAGTTGCTTTGACATAACATATGTTCTAACCTCCAATTTGAAAGGTTCACATCTTGATTCAACTTTGATCTGAACTACCTGTTTGATGTCTTCTCTTGTTGATCCCACACCGACGACAGTACCCTTGATCGGATACCGTTTGGCCTTGAGTAGTTGTGCAGCCCGTTCACTTATAAAGCTCGCTTGTGAGCCTTGATCTATTAAGGCTCGCAGTGTAATCATGTAATTGTCTTCATTTCTTACGTTTACTATCGCTGTTGCAAGCAATGCTGTGCTTTGTTTAGTTGAAACGTGTGACGCCATCATAGTAACGTCCTCTTCTTCTTTATTCTTCTCTTCAATCTTCTCCGTGTTTGTATGTAATGTCACTTCGGGTTGTTTTGTTTTGTTGTTCTCAGAAGTGCCCGTTGTGTCACTTGTATTTGCATTTTCTTGGATATTTTCGTGAAGAAGTGAATGATGACGTCTCCTACATATTCTACAGCATGTTGGAATGCGACAATGCCTTACAGAGTGTCCAAGTGCAAGGCAGTTGAAGCATCGATTGTTTGTTTTGATGAATTCACTTCGTTGAGTTGGTGTATACTTTCCGAATAGTTTACAATGGCTGAGTGTATGATCTTCATTGCACAGTTGACATTTTTTGTTATTCTCGACGTTAGATGTAACGTGAAATGATTTCTCACGCAAAGAAGGATAACTTGACTTTTGTTTTGATGGTTCTATAAGCTCCAATGTACGGAAACGGCTTTCGAGGAACTTGCGAAGCTTTTCGAGTGATGGAATACTGTCGGAGTCATCGCCACTACCACTCACGTGTTCTTCCCAGTCTTTATGCGTCTCGGAGTCTAATTTCTGCACTATGACGAATATTATCAACGGATCCCAATTTTCAGTCTCAACATTCAAATTTTTAAGGTGGTGCAAACATTCGAAAGATGTATCTAACAAGTTCTTAATGTTGCTTGACATATTTGTAGTAATTTTCTTTTGCGAAAAGAATCTCTTCATAATAGCATTAATAGCTATTCGTTTGTTACCATACCTTTTTTTCAATATGTTCCATGCCTCTTCATAGTTTGAATCTGTCACTTGTATATGTTTCAGTAAAGATGCTGCTTCTCCAGTAAGGTTTGTTTTTAAATAATGTAGTCTTTGCACATTACTCAGGGACCGATTCGTATGCACAAGTGTATCAAATAGGTCATGAAATGACAACCAGTCTTCGTATTGTCCACTGTACACAGGTAATAGTATTTTGGGTAACACCACACGAGTATGTTGAGATTCACAAGATAAGATAGGTGTCGACGCACTGGCACTGGCACCGGCACCACCATCTTCCGATAATAAATCCTTCAGTTCAGTTTGAAGATCAATATATAATTCTTCATGTTCATAAAACTCATCCTTCGCGATATATGGTATTTTGTCTGCCTTTTCTTTCGGCGTATTTCGTATTATTTCACCATAAGCTTGTTTATAATTGTCCCAATATTCTTCAACACATTTGATGCGCGTTTCAATGTAATTACGTGTTAATCTAACCTTAGGACTCTTCTTTAAGTTTATTCTTGTTTTTGTCAAAGTCTTTGCGATGTGGTCTACGACATTTAACGCTTTTTGCACTTCAGTATCCATTGTAAACACTCAATATATCCAATTGTAACATAAGTAATGAAATGAATTCCTTTTAAAATCACTAATTATTTGCATAGGCTTCGAGTATTTGTTCGTCTTATCTAGCGTTCTATTGTTCTCGAGCGCCGGGATTGGCCGGCGGGTCAGAGCGTAGCGATCCAGGTAGTTACTGGTATCCGGTTCGATTTTGGACCATATGTACATTGACATAAGATCGACTTTACTTTGTGGTGATTATTGAAATTAAAAGGCGTGTGGTTTGCTCAACGATGTATTTGACACTGAATATGCTTGCATAAACAAATGTTATTATAGCTAGTACGTAACTAACCGAACAGTGCCATTGCGAAAGTTTATGATAGGGTAATGAATGAACTTATTTTTTCGTGCAATCGAAATCGATCTACTTAAAGTATTTATTTTTTTAGTTATAAGTTTTGTTGTGTAGCTACTAACACCAAAAAGTAGAAAGATTGTTTTAGTATTATTTTTTTACTAATAAAATTTTAATTTTACGCATTATGTGGCTGTTTATTTATATCTCTTTGTAGAACCCTTTGCTCTCCGTTTACGAGAGCCATTTTTTAAATATTTTGAGGGTTAGAGCTACCCACTTTCATACAATATACAAACATACTAGACGTCAATCATGATATTTTTTAATAACTTATTTAAAAAAAAACATATCTTTGAAAATTAGAGAGCTTTAAGTACTGCGCTTAAACAAATAAAATAAATAATCATACTATGAAGAAACTTCTTTGTCTTTGTCCGGGACTTTAGTCTTAGTTTAGTAAAATTATATTATAGAGCAACAATGAAGTTGCAATAATTGACATCCTACTTAAATGCGAAAGTTTGTGAGAGGATGGATGGTTTCTCATATAATACGATGGTACATAGGTAGGTATATAGATTTCGTAAAACAAATTGAATGCATACAAATTAACAATGATTATAATAAGTAATTATTTTTCCTACGATAGCCTACTTTATACCAATAAAATTATGTTTTCTTATGATTCTATGTTTCTTTCACTTGCATAAACAAAATCTGAGTTCTAAAATCTTACTAAAATAGAAAGCTGCATTGCCGCATTCGAAAATCGCACAAAAGTCTACTGTCTCTCTATACGGTATAACCGTTTATTCTACACTAAGTACCATTTCTACTAGGCATTGTGTGCATATCACATTCGGCCAGACACACGTATAGGCCATACCAACATAAAATAAATCGGACAAATGCGAGTTAAACTCGCGTGGAGGGTTCCGTAAATGTTTAACTAAGTTCTATAAATATTTTTAAACCTGACCCAAATTTGTTGATGGTAACTATAAAAAGTTTTTTTTTTTTTTGGAAATCATCTTTTATCAAATCAAATCAAATCAAATCAAAAACTCATTTATTCAGTTTAGGCCCTAATAAGGCACTTATGAACGTCAACAGTTACAGTTTTACAATAGACTCTACTACCGGTTCGGAATACACTTTTATAAAAATAAAACCTAGCTACATCGATTTATCGCCCTCGATACCAAATTTCATGAAAATCGTTGGAGCCGTTTCCGAGATTCAGATTATATATATCTATCCATGAATTGCAGGTTTAAAGGTATTAGATGGACTTCTCATAGGTTTTCCTGTAATCTTTAGGTAAAGAACTATTATCTGATTTTTTTTCAAAATATATTTTTTTTTAATTTTATAATTTAGCCCCCATGTTTGAAATTCATTTATTTACGTAACACGTCCATGTTTGGGTCATCGACTTACATATGTGTACCAACTTTCAACTCAATCCAGTCGAATATTTTCGGACAGCCAGACAGACGCACGAGTGATCCTATAAGGGTTCCGTTTTTTTTCCGGAACCCTAAAAAAATAACAAATAAGTTATTTAGGTACTATTATTTATTCTGTGGCTGTAGTAGGGAAAAACCGGTACTATAGGGCCCGAATCATCTCATCTTATGAAGTTATTACGATCCAACTCAACCGGAATAGTTTTAGTGTCAATAATTAATGTTAGACAAAATGTTATGTACATTGAAATTGTTGAATAAACAAATCAATTTAAGTCAAATGGGCCGCCAGCTTTATTGGTTGATTAAAAAGTAAAATAAGTACCTATTCGAAATTCAAATAACATAATAAGAAACATTTGAATTCGAGTCATTTGAGTTTGAGTCAAAACAATGAGCGAACAAAGCTTGCTTGCTGCCAAATAAATTCCCGATTCACGAAAATACAACCAAGAAAACAATGAAATTTACCTACTCCTATATCAGTTGCTATTTTGGTGGTAAAAAAAGCTAAAATGTCAGAGAAGAGCCCGTAACGAAAGCAGTCACGCGAGCCGCCGAGCTGTGCTCCGCCTTACACCATCGTTTTAGTACCGATCCACGATTATAAGTTAGTACCTTGGTGTGCGGGTCTGTTTAACTCGACGAACACATTTACTTGGTTTAAATAGTTGGGGAATAAATTATGTTCAACGAGATTTAGCCTGAGATCTATAGAGCGTACTTAGACTTTGCTCAGACTTTACCGTACAAAGTCGGTATTTTAAATGCAATTTTTGAATCTCTCTGAGTGTGTGCTAACCAAAGTCTAAGTGCACCTAATCGACGACTTACCAAAAATTTGGCTACCAATTAAAACGCACAAATATTTACTACATTACGTAAGTTTATACCCTATGTAAAATCTGAGCAAAATCTAAGTACGCTCTATATATCTCAGCCTTAGGTTCCGCAGTTTTACCCGCGGTCTTGATAGACTCTATTAAAATAATTGTAAATAATGAAAATCCCGGGATTTTTAATATTGCGGGAAACTTGATTCCCGGAATTAAGCCCTAACATATAACAAACGTTTGTTTGCTAATAAATAGCTATTTTATTTTTACTAGATGATATTTAGGTACCTACTTAAGTTATGCAGATGAGTCAGTGAATGTAATGATTTGTAGCTCGGGGTGGTCGCGTGATCGAAAACGTAATTTCCCTCCAAAACCTTCGTGTCTTCTTCTGACACGCTAGACACTGCCTGTCGCGTAGTCTAGGAGCTAAGGGACATCTAGTTGAACTGTTGCTTTGTTCTGGGGAATTAATTTTATTAACTGGGATTTTTGAGGGTCTAGAAATGTGACTTGAGCAATAATGCTGATTGAATATATTTCTCGGTTCATAGTAGATCCTATGTTATTTTTTGATAAAATTTAAATTAACTTACACAATTCAATTCAATAACTTATCATTCGGGTTTGATAAATCACATAGAATCAACTGTGAATTCGAGAAATAAATGTCGAGTAATATTTCTTGAGTGATATTTTTAGATCATCAGCAGGTAAGAAGGAAAAATACCTATAGTTAGTTATATTAATTTTTTGTCATGATGACATAAAAAACATTTCTTTACTAGACACAAAATAAATGCAGAACAAAGATAAATAGTAGAGTAAAAGTTAGTAAATAGTAAAGTTAATAGTAGTCTTTAAAGTTATTCACAGTCAAAGTCAAAGCCATTTATTCAATTTAGGCCCCAAGTGGGCACTTATGAAGGTCAAATTTACAAAATTTAACACCAGTTCGGAACACGGACTTTAACTGAGAAGAGCCGGCAAGAAACTCAGCAAGGCTACATTTTTTAAATATGTATTATTATAATTATTTATTTTTTGAATGATAACAATTAGCTTTTTACAAATTATTAACAATAAAACAAAACCACAAAAATAAAAGAAAAACATGTAGGTACCTGAGCATAAATACAGCTGAAAGAAAATTAAAAAAAAGAAGTAGAAAATAATAATAATAATCTATTGAGACTACCGGCTTTCATACAAACATGAGCAAGGTGCGCTTTTGCAGATACCTACCTACTTCCAGAAATCTTTACTGTTGACACATTAGTTCGTAACTATATTTACCAGGAAACCATGGCTCTTGGCCTATGTTATCCTGAAGAAAACTTTTCCGTTAAAATAGAACCGATATATCAATTCCCGACGCAAGTGCGAAAGGAACAAAACACAGGAAACACAAAAGTTAATATTTCCACATCCATTCCATTTTCGACAGCATTCGTATATTGCCGCCGAAGGCGTTCGCGATGGGTTCCTTATTTGAAAATTTGAATTCGTAAATCGCGTACGCTACAACTTGTAGTGTCGTACCTAGTACAACTATTGCGAATATCATCCATTGTAAAAAGACCTGCACAATAATAAATTTTGCATAGTTTTATAGTACGTGGTATCTTAAACGATAGGTCTCGGAAGTTGGTTGACAGGAGAGTGATAGGAATGGGTTCTACGAGTTACATAACTAAGCCGAAGTCAGCCGGCTTTAGAGTGAAGAGCGGGTCAAGTGCGGGATCAGATAAAGATATGAATGGGAAACTGAGGCGCACGAAAATCAGGTGAAAGCCATTCATTCTCTCAATTTATGTTTTGATGCTTTTTTTTATTTTTAGTTAAAACTTTGATAGAGTTGTGAAAGATAATGTGTTGATTTTATTTATCGTAAGATGTGCGCATCGTCTTTATAAATTAGCTAGAACTAGATATTAAATAGAACCTTAAGTCTATAAAGTTACTTGTGTAACTTGACGTCGCGTCGTATATACCAGATACCTATTTGGTTTGAGTCATTTTCATTTATCCGATATTTTATGATTATTTTCATTGATGTTTTTAATATTCAACATATTAATTTATAAGGCTCTCAGCTAATGTTTCTAGATTTTGAAGTGATATAAAATCAACGATGCCGTCATTATTTAATTTGAGAAACCTTCTTAAAATCTTTTTTAAATACTTACGTGATGTAAATAGATAATGTGACTAGTTATGCCAATACTATCGCAGGATATTTCTATAGTTTTGGAAGTTTTGGAGTCACCTTAGAAGTAGAACTGGAAAATAGGAAAACCAGTATTCGTCTTCCAAGTTAGTCCTCATCGATAACTATCCTATTAACTAGTCCTATTAACTATTTTCATTGGTACCCTCTACAATAGTCAGAGAGACTTGATTTAATTTGAATAAAAAAAAAAATGTTCATAAGAGTATCGCCTGAGATTTTCCCGGCTCTTCTCAGCATCTTTTTTAAATTTTGAATACATAAATATATTATTTTTAATGAAAAACATGCACATAAAATGGTCTACTTAAAATTTGGGGAGATAATATATCAATACTGTACCTAATAGTCACCCCACAATACACAATACATTCCATCACTCACGAATTCACACACCCCCGCACTCCCCCCTTCAAACACATATACACACCCCGCTACACGCACACATGCCCCCACGCAAAGATCCACCCATACATACACCCACACTTACACACACATAAATATATAATGAGATTGGTTCGTAAATGAGGATTTTTTTTTTTTTTTAAATTTTAATTTAATTTGTAGTTTCTTTTTCTTTTTTGATTATATATTTTTTTTAATTGTTGTTAATCTGTTTCGTTGTATTGCAAAAGACAAATTATGTATAAAGACTTGGGAGAAGCCACTGGCTCCTGAAACACAGTTTTCACTAGTTCGGGAGCCTATGGATTCATATAAAAAGTGTAAAATGTTTTATGCCAATAAATTTATAATTAAAAAAAAAATTATAATTTATAATTTAATAGTGATTAAGAAACTGATTTTAATAAATGGGAATTGATTGAACCAGGGTCCTTGCGATCGAAGTCCTATAGGCACTTAACATACGAGCGTTTTACTTGGATCGATATTTTCTGCTTTAAAGAATTGTTATTATTCATAATTTGTAACTTAAAATGAAAAGAGACAAAATACTTATTTCTAATATCTCATAATAATTGTTATATTCATTAATCTTATTATAGTTTATCTATAATATTACAAGGCGTCATAGATATGGAATTAAGTAGATACTTAATTTCAACTTAGTTCGTTCGTATCGGTTGTCAAGTATAGTTTACAACAACAACGGTTGCCATGGTAACGGTAATCGTGTAATCAATACCATTCCTTTTTGAAAACCAAAATTTCCCACTACGATCAAAATCCCGGCGCAATGCGCAACTCTAATGCAATTTCTGAAATTCGATATTCCATTTATTTAGTTTAGTTTTTATTTTCGTTCGAAGTTCAAAATGTGATTGTTTTTTTAAGTTTCGTGATGTACGTGCCGATGATAAATTATCCTTATTATAATTTTTATAATTTCCCATACTACAGGCGTCCGGTTAAAATGACTGACTACGGATTAAAAAGAGTTCCCGATTATACAGAGTTGGCGTACAAAGAAGCAGTTTCAAAACTGAGATATTTTTTATCTGGAAATTATGCACCAAGCGTGAGTACTATTTTGAAATGATTTTTCTTTTTTAACCGACTGCGCGACGCAATGAAGGAGATCCCATTAGAAATGGTCTCTGGACGTTTTTTTTATTCTTTTCAGTTTTTATTTTACACTCACTTTTTCCGCAGTCAGGTGTTTAGATTTTTTTAATTTTCTTTTTTGTTTTATTGCCTTTTTGATAGCAGTTTTTTTTATATATGTACCTATAGGCCTGGGGTTTGGGCACAATCTCACCATCTCGTGAGATTTAAGGTATCGACTCTGAAACCACCAAATACTCTCTCAAATCATCTCTATCTCAAACTTTTCATACTTCATTCTCACACTACTTATTGTCCGCGAACTTTTTGTATATTTTTTTAGTTTTTTGTAAAAAGCAATAGTTTTTTTATTTTTTGTTTGTTTAAAGTTTGTCAAAATATGAAATAATTCTTTGTTGCTTTATATTATACTAGCATTCCACCCCGCGGTTTTACCCGCGATCCCCTATTTAACCCCCATAGGGGATGAATTTTCAAAAATCCTTTCTTAGCGAACGGCTAAGTCATTAGCTGTATGCCAAATTTCAGCCTGTACCGTCCAGTGGTTTGAGCTGTGCGTAGGTAGATAGATCAGTCATTCAATCACGCTTTCCGTTTATATATTTACATTTCCAATTTCTAAACAGGTGCGTAGTTACGGCGGATCGGCGTCAATAAAGAACTTGGACGAGTCTGACGGCGACCTGGACAAGAAGTACTCGACGGCGTCGTATAACAACTTGCCGGAGTTCAAGCCGCGGCCAAGACTCACCGCCAAGTACACCACGCTCTACGCCGACAGCCTGCATAATTATAATCCACCACAACATGTTACTCGTAAGTACCTACCTATTTTCTTTTAATTTTTAGGGTTCCGGGCCCAAAGGGTAAAACGGGACCCTATTATTAAGACTCCGCTGTCTGTCTGTCCATCTGTTACCAGGCTGTATCTCAAGACCCGTGATAGTTCCACAGTTGAAATTTTCACAGATGATGTATTTCTGGTACTGGCCTTATTTTACAATAAATAAAAATAACCTATTATGAAAATAAACTAAGAGTAAATGATCTTTTTGTAGTTTGTAATTACTGCATTTGATACCTATTATTAAATGAATAAAATCTAGTTCATATGTTTTTTTAAATTTCATACTACAAAAATGTTTTGTAGCGGCCCCACCAGCGGCCACCACGGCGCCGGCGCCGGCAGCGGACCTGTCAGGCGGCACCAACCCTGACGTCATCAACTTCATCCAGAAGCAGGAGGAGTACATAGAACAGCTGGAGCGGGAGAGCCAGTACTGCAGGGTACGTATATTACATCAGAATTTATACTTGCATTTAGTAAAATTAATGTGCTGGATTTTCTTTATTTTACTTGGTAAAACTTACAAAATTGTACACAGTTATAATAGGGATAAAAAATTATTTTTACTCTTTAGATTCCAAATTATATAGGTTTGTTATTTTTTAAACTGACCCCATTTTAATCCCAAATAAATTTTAACTATTTTTACGAACGCCGATATGTACTTACGCGCGTAAATTTCTATCATTATACTAAATTTCATGTTACTTAATTTCCAAGAAATACCTTCGAGTTTGTGACAGACAGAATGATCATAAATGGGAATCATTACAATATATTACAAATACAAAAGCCTTCCCTCTCTAGGACGAGCTGAACAACCTCCTGGGGAAAGTAAAAGAGGTTATATCTGAAAACGAGCACCTTCACGAGGCTCAGAAGAACAAGCTGATCTCTCGCATGTTCCACTCCTACAACGCTGGATCCGAGACTGATGACCTTGACGACGTGGGTGACAGCACCGGATTGGACAGCGATAATAAGGTAAGGACAGTGATCATCTTCTGACCGACTGACTGATCTACAACCACTAAACGGATTGGGCTCAAATTTGGCATATAGTTTGCTATTAAGACATTCAACTCCTGAGGGGGGGGGGAGGGGATCGCGAGCCGGAAAGCTAGTATGGTAATATACCTAAGTGACACCGTAACGCAAACTGAAGCCATGGTTTCTATACCCCTACTATGAGATAAATAAAGGGTTCAAAATAACGTACAGACTCCATGGTTATTATGTCACTTACACTGGCAATGTCAGGTTGACAAGCAGGCTGGTGGAGCACTTGATGGTAAGTGGCTACCGATGCCTTTGGAATTTAGCTAAGGGAGTGCTAATGTGGTGCCGACCTGTTTCAATGTCTAGATATCACTCGCTTACTAACTTGTATATCAGTATGAATTAGATGATAGAGTCAGACACGTGACGTGGGATTAAAAATATGACATTATTTGAACAGGCAACACCGTCTAAATCGCGGAAAGGCGCCAAGTCTCGCTCAAGCAGGCTCGAAGGACCAAACATCGTGTTCGAGTCGCGCATCGCTGAGTTAGAAGCGCAGTTGGCGCAGTCCAAAATTGACTTGAAAAAAGTCCAGGTTTGTTAATAGTAGCTACCGTCGGTGATCGTAGTTTATGGCTTTTGTAATAGATTTTATTAACAACCTATCGTTTTTAGGATGAGAATAATGAAAATAAACGCAAGCTTGCCTCTGGGCTTGTTGACTCAACTTGCCTTGACGGCTTCAAGCGGCAGATCGACAATTTACAGAGGTTTGTATAAAAAAATTAAAGGAGTAAATTAAAGCCCTAATGTGGTCATCCGAATCTGAACCGAATCCGAACTATTTTAGTATATTTAAATAAATATTTATCTAATACCTTTAAACTAGCAATTCTTGTATATATGCCATCAAAAACATAACTTGTAAAAAATACAAGTCGCGCAACTCAGTTCTTCTACCGTAAAAAGATGTGAGATCCATGTAATACCAAGTCGGTTAATTTATTCAGTCCCTACTTAAGGGTCCTTCTATCTTAAGTTATTACGTAATTAGCTAACCTAACAACATCTTAGTGTGACCATCAATATTAAAAATCTTTTGTTTTAAAAAAAGAGATTGATCGACAGATAATCTGAATCTCGGAAACAGCTCCAACGATTTTCATTAAATTGTGTATGCAGAGGGTTTCGGGGGAGATAAATCGATCTAGCTAAGTTTGATTTTTAGAAAACATCGTTTATAAAAAAAGAGCAAAGCTCGGTCAACTAAAGTTCTACCTATTGACAAATAGGCTATTGATCTATATTTTAGGGATAAATCAGCTTTGGAGGTCCAGATATCAAAGCTGAAGTTAAACTTGGAGCAAAGGGATGAAGATGGTAAATACAAACGCGGCTCCGATGTGGTAGAGCAGCAGCTAAGAGACGAGAGGAACAACTTAGAGGCGGAAATACGCAGGCTCAAGGTAAGTAGAACACAAAATTTACTTGCAGATATAGTTAAAACTTTAAAAATATCTACATTTGCAGTTAAAATTTTGTTCCTCATTCATACTCATCGAAGATCATCTTCGCATTTGTCATTCACAGTTACAGACCTCGGTTCTTTGTCGCAATCTTAAAATCAACGAGTCATAAATATGAATGTTTTTCTTAATGACTTTTAGAGCTGTGCGATAACTCAATATCATCGCAAAAACAGAAAAGTATATGACTGTTTAAACAAATAGTCTTTTCAATAAATGTTTTAACCAGCTACTAACCTTATTTTTATCAGGATGATCTAGGAAAAGAGCGTAACAAAGTCCGCGAGCTGGCGGGCGAGGGAGCCCGACGCGCCATACACGAGCGCAGCGCGGCCGAGCAGCGCTACAACGCGCACTTCGACGAGCTCCAGCACGACCTCGCAGCGCAGTACGATAATGTCGCCAAGTTGCAGGTACCATATTATACCTATATAGATCACTTTGTAACAGTCTGTAATTTGGTGTTTTTTTATGTCGATGATTTAGTTATATTGTATTAAGTAATGGATAGTCAGCAATATAAGTATTCAGCTATCCTTTACAAAACACCTCTACACTACAACTGTCTATGCCATCATCTACCACCATCACACTTGGCGGTAAGGCTAGCTGTTCATTACAATCATTATATTATATATTTTTACTAACGTCCAAGTATTTGGCATTTTGTTTAGGAGAAGGTGAGGGAAACGGAAACACAAGCCAGGACTAAAATTTTGAAAAATGTTATACAGTTTGATAGATTGAACGAGTGACATAGTTACTGGAGTCAAAGTACTTATTCATCAATATGACTATTATCAATATGTTAGAAAAAACAATTATTTTTGGGCTTTCAGTAATTATCTTACTAGTTTCATAAAAGTTTGTCATATTGATAAGAAACTTCACAACTGAATACTGGGTATATTCGACATACGAGCTAATAGTATGTTGAATTATGAAGAGACTAATTTAAGTAATCATAAATACATAGTTGGATTTGGAGCGACAGCGTCGTGAAGAAAATGACTTGAAGCGAGAATTATCTATGAAGAACTCGGCAATTGAAGAGCTGAAGAATGAACTGAAGAACAAGACAGGTATTACCTAAAATTTGGTTTTTTTTATTATTATATAGCAAACAACAAAATAGAGTAGAGTCAAGTATTAATGTATTGCTAAATTCTACGAAAATATTTATGAGATAGATACGAAACTCAATCTCAACAGTTCTTTAAATGTCAAGAGTAGGGCTCTTTATAATCTTTTCATCTAGGCGTCCATATTTTACATTTAATAATTATAAATATTACAGCGTCTCTCCAGGCTGACTTAGCTCAAGCCCATGCTGAGAAGGCATCACTTGATGAAGAGCTGGCTAGTGCCCGACTGGCTATAGAGCGCCATCAACGGCAGTCCAAACATGAGACAAATCGCCTTAATTCTGAAGTAAGTCCTAATATTTCTTTATCTTTTCAGAAATGTTTACACAAAAAATAGTTTTGTTATTTACATTGTGTCATTATTTCCATTTAATGTAATTAGGAATAGGTTGATTATTAAGATTAAGTATATCATGATGGTGGCACATTCAGAAACAGAGATTACATAAAATATTGATTGAATACCACATAAATCTATATATTTTATGGAATACGTGACTGTTTGTTTTTTTCTAAATGTTATTGGTACTTGGTACTTTTGTTCTAGATTCAATCTTTACGCCAGCGCTTGGATCGGGCGGATGCTGATCTTGTGCACTCGCGTCGAGAAAATCTTCGTCTTACCGAACAAATTTCAAATTTGGAGAAAGAGGTTAGATGAATCTTATTTGATTGTTACATCTAGTAGGGATTTAAAAAATTGGTTTGCTTTTGCTTTCATTAATAAAAAAAAATAGATGAAATATTAGCAATACATACAATTCCACAGTTGAACATGAAAACTCTGACTCCGATGTCTCCGGAGAAGAAAAAGAAAGATAAAGAACTGTCCACGATGTTCGAATCCATGGAGAACAAACATGGTATGTATCTGCTCTATTTACAATACTATGTTATGGTATTGGGCACATTTGGGCTCTACAAGCTGATATACTATGGGAATTATTTCACCATATGGGTAAACTATTGATGTTTTGATAGATTTACTTTTATCATCACATTTTAATTTTATTTCTTCAAAACATTCATATTTTACCCTTTCATTAATTGCGCTTGCATGTTTCTATAGTTTTATGAAAGGGCTTTATTCTTTCTTAACTTTCAATAGTTTATTCATCAGATTGTTTAATAAGGTACCTACAAAATCATCAGTTGAGGCCTCTTCCACAAAATACTCTAGAAAATCTTCAGATAATAATAAGAATACGTTTGAGAAAAGTTTCGAGCTTAAACCAAGAACGTTTGGTTCCACAGCTAAAACGGTGGCTGGGTTGGAGACTATGATACAATCACAAAACAGTCTGATGGAGAAACTCACCGGCGAATGTCGTTTGCTCACAGACAAGCTCGACGACGCAAATCGTAGGCACAAGTACGAATAATTTTAAACTCTAATAGCATGACTCTAAATTCACTTTTCTTTTTCAATTATCAATCAATGCACATTGCAAAATCAATGGACTGAATTATCATTACCCATTTAAAATTTATAAAAAAGTATTTTACCTAACGTCGTGCTGTGTTTTTATTGGTGGCAGGCAGAGCGCAGAGTCGCGGCCGTGCAGACGAACCAATCAGAACACAGCGCGACCGCTCAAGATCCCGCGACCATCCGGTTGGGAATCGCCGTTCCTCCAAGCGCCGCTCCGAAAAAGAGTCCGGTTCGTCGAATAATTACTCGCCAATTATAGTTGGCCCGTTAACGACCAATCAGGAGCTCACTGATATGAAAGGAGAAAAAATATACAACTTGCCACTTATGATTCAACAGCCCTTTTTACATGAGAAAAAGGAGCCAATAAAAGTTGATATAAGCGTTAAACTAATACCCAAACCTAAAAAGAAAGATAAAAAAAGACGCGAGGCCCATGTAGAAGAAGTTATCATACAAACAGATGAAAATAAAGGCGTTTTAAATAGTATTAGTATGGATATATCAAACAGTGACGTACATGTTCTTAAGGAAACAGTAGAAATAATTGATGATATTGCTAAGGATAGTGACTTAAAGAATCAAACAGAAGTAGATGAAGAAAAATTGGCAGAAACTGAAGTTAATCAAGAAAACCCTGACCCTGAAGAGACATCAAATGTAAATGGAGCTAATGAAATATCCAATGAAAACAACAAAGAGGACAATCAAACAGATGGACTTCAGGAAGTAGTACCACTAAATACTGAACCAAGTGAAAATGCCTCTTAGTTCTGTCATAATCGATATGCAAAAAATAAATATATAAAGTTATATTCTAAATCTTCATGTTCCGATTTACGTGTTTAAAATTGTTTTAACTTTCTTACCTGTAAAAATTATTCGTCGTTATATTTTTATTCATGATGAGTGGTTTCAAATATTTGTTATTCATTATTATGTAATATATTTGTTGCGTTGTCTTGATAATCTAATTATACCTACTAATTATTAGTATGAATGTAATCATTGTGCAATCGTATTAGTGATATGTTTTGTAGCTTATATTGTTTTGTTAATTAGCCATGCTTGTTACTATTTATTCTAAGATTATGAGATGTTATCGCGAAAGAGTACAAAATCTAAATTAACATTGATGTATTTAAATGGGTAATGATAATGTGTGCAATAAATGTAGTCGAATTAATCGTTTTTATTTTTCTAAAGTAAATCTTTCACTGATCACAGCTCACAGAACAATTTTCCATTTCAGAGAAGAAAAAACACAATTGCTTTGCAGGAACGCTGAGCTTATGAGAAAATTGAGAAATTTATGGTGTTCTCATAAAAAATATTGCACTACCACTGTTGCACCGTTACGAAGTTATACCCCATTAAGCGGTTACCCGAATAGTCGGGGATCATACGATTTAGATCGCACCTATTATACATCTACGCCTTACACGTATAGAAATAGAATTAGAAAGACCGATGAGTCTAGTTCTAAGTTTAATACACCTAGAGACGAGATAGGTGGCTTGACCAGAAATCTGAGTGATTTATCTATTGATAGAATTGATGATTCTGATGAAGATCCTGTAAAGGTACGGGTATATGATGTAGGTTGACTTGCATGTAAAGTTTTTGTATCAAAGTCGCAGACAATATTTAGCATTACGTAGAATAGTGCATGTGTCGCATTGTTTTAAGATTTGATTACATGACCTGGGATAAGATTGAAAATTTTCAGAATTTCAGTATCCTTAAATCGAATGATTACTTTATTATGTGATCCAAATAAATAAAATGTGTAAAAAATGCATGTATTTAAATTTGTATCCTATAAAGAAATTCTCCTATAAAAAAAATGGAATTGTTTAAACAATACATTGTCACTAAAGTTATATCCTAAATACCTTCTACTTGGTTAAGAATAGTTTAATGGTGATTTATTTGGTTAACGAGATTTGATGGTAACCATTCAATGAGTCTTTGTATATGAACCAGAATGCATGATATATTTACTTCAAATTATTGTGTGCACATGGTGTTTGTGGTTTTTGGTTGTGTGATCACGTGTGTGCGTGTGCTTCAGGGAAGAACTGGCCACTCTGCAGCGTCAAGTAGAAACGCTGGGGAGGTCCATGCAGCCAGTCCACACGCCAACACCTAGCACTTACCAAGGTAATGTGTTTTTCATGTTAACATTTTTAAATGTTTGATGATTTTTAAGTCTGTACGCATGTTTTTTTTTGTATGATGAAGTTTTGTAGCTGCCACCAGAGTTGTTTTATTATTATTTATTATATTCAACTGAACAAAATCTGATTGATTATGTTGTAGAAATATAATGGCAAAGGGAATTATCCTATTTTTTTTTTAAATAAGAACGATAACTCTTCATTGAATCCTTTATTAACATTAAAATTATTTTAGCACCTCCCACGCACACGTCCACAACCCGAAACATATCACATGCCCCGTCCGATGCCGGACGAGACTATACCAGAGCTGAGCCCGCCAGAGACACCCAACCTGGAGACCAACAGGAGCCGCATGTCAGACGGGACCAACTCCCCCGAGATGACCAATCCACACCAAGACCTGTGAAACAAGATTCTAGAACATCTCTTTATAGTCAACCCGAAAATAAAGAATCTCCAGAAAATCAAGCTAACGATGACGTCACAGAACAATTAGAAGAGTATCAAGCGGAAGTTGTACCTAAAGAGGAAGTGGAAGAAGAACCAGAGTTCGAAACGGAATATAAAGAGAAAATTGAAAAGCCAAAAGAAACTGAAGAGATTCAAGAATATGCTGCTCAGAATTTTGAACCAGTTGACCAGAGTTATGAACAAACACAACCGAGAGAGGAAACCGAGTATCAGACCCAGAATCAGGAATACGAACAGAACTATGAGCAGCCAGCATACACTGAGGGACAGTATGAAAATTATGAGCAGTATCCACAACAGTACACAGATCCGAACGCACAATATGAAGGCCAGTATGAAGATTATACAACTGATCCCAACTATCAGAATCAGAATTATGATAACGCACAATTTGACCAGGAGTACACAGAACAAGACACAGTCCAATATCAAGAGAATCAACCGGCAGAGGTCCCTCAAGAATTTGAAAGTAAAACAAGTAATTCACCAAATCATAAAGTACCCAGTCAAAGATAGCAACTTTAAAAAATAAGTTTGTATGTTTATTTCGTGCAATATCTGTTATGTTTTACGCTTTTGTTTTTATTTAGGTATATGTGCCAGTTTAAACTGTAGATATTGAAGCTTTTGATGTTAGATCATAATTGTTATTGATTATGGTATTTCGTGTAATAATATATGTAGGTCTTATTTGCGATCTAAATATTGGTGCAAAAATATGAACTATAAGTGAACTATTAAATAAAGTCTAGGTACTTTGATGTACACGTAGTACAACAAACAAACAATCGCTTTGTGAAGATCTTTTGATACGTTCTCCATTATAAATGAAAAGACTTAAACTTCACCGAAAGCTTTTAGAGCAATTTTATAATCTTAATTATTTGAATACCATTAATTTGAACACGAAATATTATAATCGATTACAATAAATATATTATTAAATTATTATAACACGAAATATGTAATATTTTGCTCAATACAATGTTTATAGACATGAATGTGGTTTTATAATTTTTGTACCTTAAGACATAACCTTGAATCCAAGCATCGTATTGTATGAACATAAGAACTGGAAATTCTAGATATGGACGTTTAATAACGTATATGCAAATGTAATGAACAGTGTTCAATGCTTCTTGAGGACCATAAAATTGTAATGATTTAATTACAACGCTCATAAAATGTCAGTTTAATTAGCGTTTAGTAAACAATAATTAGGAATTGCTTCAATTAGTCACACAGGATGGATATAAAAATATTTCTCAGTCAGTCATATAATCGAGAAAAATGATTCTGGCGTATTTTATTTGTCTGGCTTGTTCACTTTTGAGTGTTTTTGCTGTAAGTATTCAATTTAATATAGAATACTAGCATTCCGTCTATTTTACCCCCTTAGGGAAAATTTTATATTATAGTGCCTTACAGTGCGGTTGTCGAGATAATGTTTTTTTAACACTAAGCTGAACAATACGACAGATATGAACCAAACGATTTCTATAGGACTTTTACTAAACCATGTCTAAAAAGACATTCATTCACATCAAAATTGGATCTACCATTTCCATGACAACTAATAACAATGTTCTCTCGGTGGTTGCCACTGTTAGCTTAGCCATCTTTGAACTAAACTTCATTAATATTTTACCTTAATTTTTACCTTTACCAGAAAATTGAAAATTATGTGATACCTGAGCACTTGATAGAAATTGACAACAGCGACACAATACCTGATCCTGAAATTTTATACAACAAATACATGACCTATGATGATGCTAAGGAGGCTTTGCAATCTATTTTAGGATCAATAAATAATCTAAATAACTTATCTTTCGATGCCAAAGTTAGGCCGGTAAAGACGCAGACTAATACGCGACAGAACCATATTATGATTGATAACTTTGGTTATGTCATTCGATACAAAACTGATAGAAATCTTGAAGAAGACAATGGAAGATTTGATAGAGAAAAGAGAGATATACCAGTAAGTATTTGGATAGAACAAAACATAAATAACAGAAAATGTGACTAACTGACTGACCGATCTCTATCAACGTACAGCTCAAACCACTGCACGGATTGGGCTGAAATTTGCCATACAGATTTGTAACGTTATACTTATTGTATACTTTTGTAACGTTGGTATCAGCTAAGAAAGGATTTTTGCAATTTCATTTCCTAAGGGGGTAAAATAGGGGATTGCGGGTAAAACCGTGGGACGGAATAAGTTCATAAGTTTCCGCACCCGGTTTTAAAACAGCCTCAGCTCTTACGAACGAACGGATATATAAACCCGAGTTTTAATAGACTTACTTTAAACCATCTCACGTAAATATAATCATCATAAACTTTGTGGTTGACACGTATATTTGATGACGTATATACGAGCTACAGCACACTGGCTACATCATAGTACCACTAGTACCATGGTAAGATTTCCAAGATGTGGTAGCCAACCAGGCGGGTAACAAAAAGTACCCTACCACTGTGCCATGGTGTCCTCACGATGTTTTCCTTCACTGAAAACTCAAGCTTATTGTAAGATTCGAATATATTATGTCATTCATCACTACCACTAAACTATTACATATCGTAATAAGTAGGTAACTTACGGCCTGTGATAAGAAAAAAAAAATTGCAACTTGTAAGCGTGAAAGTTAAATAGGTATGCAAAAAAAAAACAATTAATAGCTATTCAAAAATCTCTAAAATAATCAAGTACCTACTTTTTCCATTTAATTTTTTCAGCGTTTAACTCCTGATTTATATGTAGGTGTTATGTTCTAGGAGTACCTAACTATTGATACCTACGTACCTACCTATTTTTATAAACGAAATAATTAATCAATTAAGTAGGTATTAAATATTCCATGTAAATGCTTTTAAAATGCTTCGATTAAAGGGTGAGTATTATTCATCATTTTGTATTCCACGGTAGTTGAAAAATAATTATTAGGTAGGCGAATATTTTAATAAAATATATATTTTATTTCAGAACCTATGACCATACCCTTGTATGGTCATAAAACAGAATTAGAAAAATATTAAGTTGCAGAAATTGGAACACTTACAATTGCGTAATATTGTTATGAATGAAAATATTTTTTTAATATATTATTTTTATTCCATTTTCTATAGTGTGAAAATATTATTTTCCTTAAATATATAAAACTTAAAACTATTTTTTCGATGGATGTAAATTATTGATTTACTTAGTAAAAATAAATAAAAGTAGGTATATAACATGACATTGTTTTAATTAAATAAAGTTTACAAATGGATAGATATGTTACGGCTAAAAGGCGATGTACGGTTACACCTAGTTCCAGCCGGCTGCACCTAGGCAACCTAGGTGCGGCCGGTAGCAGTTGCTATTATGGTCGAACTACGGTTACACCTAGTTCTAGCCGGCTAATTGTTCAATTTAAATATAAAATATATTGTGGTTATTTTTTTTTTCTTTAAACAGTTTTGCATAAACCATAATACCTAAGTTTAACCAACTGCTACTTACCGGCCGCACTAGATGTAGCTGGCTAGAACTAGCTATAGCCGTACTTACCCTTTTAGCCGTAACATAATATTTTTGGACAAATAGCCGGCTAGAACTAGGTGTTACTGTACTTCGACAATACCTAAGTTTATTCAATTGCTACCGGCCGTACTTAGGTGTTGCCGGCTAGAACTAGACATAAAATTAAAATGGTTCACTGTTGCCAAATTAGGGCAGTTATTCTAAGACATGACTTTGCCTTCGAGTATTTTAACCTATATCTGTATATCAAAGAATATAAGTTGACACATTAAATATCATATACTACATACTTTTTACCCCAGAAAAATATAAGATCCCTCAATTAAATTGAGTTATAAAATACTTATTTTAAATAGCTAAAAAAATACGCGGCTACAAAATACCTGTAAAATTTTCAGGCACTCAACACGTCGTCGCTGGGGGTGAGAGAATTTAAACCATAATTACATACAATTACAGCATTAATTCAATATTGACATTTATAAGTTACATGTTTTAGTTTAGACATAGTATATACCTAGCGCGGTGGTTCCTTATTATTTATTACCAATAGAAGACAAGGGAAGAAGTAAACTTTTCACATCGATCTTTAATTTATTCCTTTTATTCATAGGTAATTCGAGTTACCATTGTAAGTATCAAAATAATTGTTAAAATGTAGAACCGATATGTTTATATATTTTATTATATGGTACCCATATGGTCACTGGCCCTAAGGCCCGATAAACCCGGGCCTAGGCCACTAGGCCTAGGTAAAAACGCCATCCTACTACCTACCTAAATGCACCTACTTTCGTAATGATACCTATTGCTATTTTCCTATTAAAACATAAATAATATAAACTACAAGATTGTAAAAAATATAAGTGAGCTATTAATTATAGATTAAGGGCTGGTAATAATTATTATTAACCGATTTTTACCGAACATGGGTTGCGAAAAAATAATATCTCAAAATTCAGTAGGTAGGGAACTTACCAATCTAATATTATTTATATTTTATAGATACCACCAGAGGGGAAGGTTCGTTAAATCCGTTGATTTACTTGTATATTTTACTTAGGTGAATGGTTCGCAGTATGAATATTTCGTGTTTTTTAATTTATTACGTCAATTTCAAGTAAGTAATTAGTAAGGCCTTATTAATGACGACGGATTTAAAATTTATCAATTGAATTTAATAGTTATCCATAAAATAATTATTTAAAATTCAGAATGCGGCTAAAATAGCATTTTTTTTTCAGACATTGGACACGAGTAAACTTGGGGTTTGTATATAACCTTAGTGGTATATAATTTATATTTTATATAAATAATATTAGAATATCTAGCTAGGGTATAGAACAGATAAAATACAAGCATTCTGCCCTGTGGTTTCATCCGCTCTTCCGGAATATAGAGTAGGTATTTCCAAGTCCTAAGTCCTATCCTGTCCATTAGGTATGTTTTTTAAATAAATCCATTTTTATCGCAATCAACCACAGATACACACACACACTAAAATAGACATTCACGTGAGATTAGAACTGGTAAATTAACTCTCACATAAGCAATAACGCTCCCTAGAGTCCTACGTACCATTCCTGCCGGCCTAAAGCGAATCAACTGTTAGATGTATTCTTAAATATCAACATAATATTGGTATTTAATTTTTTTAGACGCTGCATTTAAAATATGTAAGTACAATTATTGCAATTATTAACCGCGGTGACTATGCCACTGTTTTTACTGTGGATTTTCTCCACGCGGATAGCCTATGAGATGGAGAAAGACACGGACGGAGCGGAAGCTAGGAAGAGAGAATGTCATCGGCATGGTAAAATGGGCTGTTGCCAAAGCCAAAGCGCACAGTTACACAGTCTATTCTTATTCTGTGTGAGGGCGATAAGGCCTGCACTGACGTCCCGCTTGGGGTGTAGTATTTGTGCATCTTGGGGTGTATTATGCATCTTAGGGTGTATTATGCATCTTGGGGTGTATTGTGCATCTTGGGGTGTATTGTGCAGTTACATAGTCGAATTAATTAAAACTATATTATTTTAGGTTCCAAGAAGTTATTCCAATGTGAGTACCTATAGGTTTAGCATAATTTTACTCTAGTAAGTAAGTCATAAAAGCTTTTGCATGGAATATGAGAGTTGAATGCATTTATGTATCGTATTCATATGGACACGGTATCTTTTTCATCCTTTAATTTATAAACCCTAGGTTACACGATCTTCTGGTAGGCAACAGAAGGTACCAACATCAGCCGGGTACACTCACGATCCTGACACTTGCAAAATGTACAACAACAATCTACAAGAGCTTTGGACCACTTTGAGAAAATATATAGAATCTGATGACGTAATGCCACACAAATTACATCTACATAATATCGCTCTTATTATCAAAGCCTATTTTGAACATCATACAACTACAAATAGTGAACCTAATAAAAAACCCGAAAAAGAGAAACCAGTCATAACTCATGGTAAAATAGAAGATGACAAGATCGTTAATGAAGTCATTGAAGATATTAAAAACAATATAGCAAGTTATAGAGATGGTGATACAGTGAGTGAAATAGTTGACATAGTTCTAACTAAACTTAAACCTGCGAATAATGATTTCTATTGTAATATAACTGGTGAAGAATCTCTACATGATGTCGTTGATCTAGCTTATCAGAAATATTTAGAAGACGTTGACTGTCGAGAAGGTAAAGATGATATGGTTGATTTAACAAGAATAGCAAGGCATCAAGATATACGTAAAATGTTTTTACCATATAACAAACATACAAATGGGAATCATAGAAAATTAAGAAAACCTAAAAAAGCCACTTGGACTAATTATGATGACTATATAGATAAACCTTTACTACGCTCTGATAATCCAAATAAGTTTTATAATGAAATGTTAAAGCTATATGAAGAAGAGAATCAAATCTCTAATGGCATCAGGGCCTGCGAAAGTAATGCTCTCAAAACCTTTGTTAATTCTATTAAATTTATTGTACAAAGATTTATCAAAAAATCTGAATGTGGCCGAAAGAATTCGACTAAACCAAATATTATTGATAAAAATGAAACAGGCCAACATGTGCCCATTTCTAATATCCATCAAAATCTTAACAACAAGTTGATTAATAATGATTTTAGAATACCAGTTTCCCCAGATTTCTTTAAAACAGACTATTCAATGCCAGTTCTTAAAACTAGCATGAAATCCCATCACTTTATAAATCGAGATTTAGAAAAGAATGATTATAGTAATGCAAAAGATAATTCAATAATTCAAAAAAATAAACTTAATAAACCAGTGAATCCATACGGTATTTTATTAAACCCAGATAGTCATGAAATAACACATATAAAAGAAATGAACGTAGCTGATGATAAATTTACAGAAAAACAATACAATAACAATAATGACGCACAGAATAGTTTGGATACCCATGGTACACATAAAGAAAAGTCAAATGCTATTTCATTTCAAAGCTTGTTAGATTCTATTAACGAAAACCCTGAAATAGCTGAATTAACGTACATTATAAGTGAACCGCAGGTTATAATGTATCAACCGCAATATTTGGTAAAACACAGGCTTCCGTATGAAACCTATCTAAAAAACTATAAAAATAAACAAATATCGCAGATAGAACTACTAAATGCCGTGAAACTGTTTCCAAGTGGCTCTAAACTTTTGTATAAATCCAATAAGAATGAAGAGCCTTTAAGATACAGAGAGAAAAAATTTAGAAAAGTTCTAGATATAGCCAAAGCAGCAGATGTATCAAATTCAATTAACATAATACATGTGATACCAAAGAATACGCAAAGTACTCTGAGTGAAGAAAAACTAAAACGTAACAAAAATAATGAATCACATACATTTTATGGTAATTTTGATGAAACACACAACATAGGCAATTTTAAAACTACGGATCAAGTAGAAACATTTGATGAGTTTTTTATTGACAACGAAGATGAAGCAATGAAAAATAAAAGTAATTTACAACTAACAGGATCAGATTTGGCTGGGAAAGAAATTCATACAAACGGAAACGGTAAAATATTATGGAATAGCTATCCAATAAAGAGACCAAAGTATACGTACAATAGAGGCGTGAGTCTGGAAAATAAACAGCAAATAAAAACATGATTTTAGTTTATTTATATTTAAAAACAATATCAAAAAACATCTTAAGTGTGACGATAATAAACCCAAGCACAATCCCATTTACTTTTTGTTACATGTCGATTCGTCCATCTGTTTATAAATCCTCGATTAAATTTTCCCTTTGGTTTGATTTTTTATGGGAGAAGTTTACCCCTAGATAATAAAGCCCGTTATTCTATATGTCTCTGTATTAAAATAATTTTAGTTCTTTTTCGATTTAGACTTTTTTTAGATTTTTACTACCTGTATCAGCAAGTACTGTGTGTGTAGTACCTATGTACATTCATGGTAAATGGATAGGTAGGTGAACTTAAAGTGTATTAATAAAACACGACACCATTTTTACCGTCCAAATAACTTTTCTTTTAGTGGTTTATGAAGATAATAATGGTTTTAAATGTAGATAGAGAATAGTGTTATAAATAACATTGAATATTTTTAGCTCCGATACTGTGTTAATAATTCTTATTCAGATTTATTCGGCTGCCATTCCAATCAGAAGGAGTTCCTTCTGATAATAAAATACCTAGTTAGGTATTTTATTAAAATACCTAGTTAGGTATTTTATTATTTCAAATGTACATACATAATGTAAAAGAAAAATAATATAATGAGAGACTCATTATATTCGGTAAATGAGGCCTATAGGAAGGAACACTATCGCAGTAATTGAAAACTCGTTTCATGTCAAGTCATTAGAAACTACCCAATCGGTTCCTTTAACTAATCAGAGTCGCACCCAACCCACTGACCTTAGTCGATTAATTTAAAAAAACCGGTTATTTAGTCGTACTTTATGTATTTACTTAAATCTATGGTTTGTTCTTGATTATCTGTTCGACAAAAGTCGCAAAAATGACAAGTAACTGTCAATGCATCAATTAAAATTACCTAAATGTTGTTGATATTGTGGCTTATTTTGATTGTTTAACTTTGTTTTTACAACACAAACAGCAAGAAATATAAGAATTGTTGATTAATTTTAATTATAGATTCTTATTGTGAGAATATTTTTTTTTGTGTAGTTTGTCATGTACTTTTGAGGTTATAAATATTTTTGTTTTGAACAATCAAAAATGGTTTGCGAAAAATGTGAGAAGAAACTAGGTCGTGTCATCACACCGGATCCTTGGAAGAGTGGAGCCAGGAACACTGTGGAGTCTGGTGGCAGAAAAGTTGGTGAAAATAAGGCGTTGACTGCCAAAAAAGGACGATACAATCCTTACACCTCAAAATTTCAAGAATGCAAGTAAGTTTCCATTCCTCGTAGTTCCACTCCAAATACTTAATGCTAACAGACCACACTGCATTTAAAGTTTTTCCAACTAGCAAACTATCAATTAAATACATACTAGGTACCTACTCTCTACATGAAATATAGAATATTAGTTTTGATTAAAAATATTCACAACTAATATACAATCTACGTATAAAACAATTCCTCGAGGCGGAAAATTTACAAACATCAAGAATCCTAGGATAACAATAAAGATTCAATTCAAACTATAAAAAAAGGAAGAAAAACGATAAAATATTTAATTTAATTCTTTTCAGTTTATAAATCATATAGTAATATAAATCCAAATATCCAAAATGTTTTCATTTCAATTTTCAGAATCTGCAGAACAAAGGTACATCAGGTAGGATCACATTACTGTCAGGAGTGTGCATACAAGAAAGGCATTTGTGCAATGTGCGGCAAAAAAATATTGGACACTAAAAACTATAGGCAGAGCTCCACATAGTGCTATATTTTTAAATAGTAGTGTTATATAATATGATAGCTGAACTTGACAAATCACTTATTATGTTTAAAAAAAATATTACTTAAATGCCTGACAGGCCAACAACCTCAATATGAAAATCTGTAACCAAGCACCTACCGGTGTATTCTAGCCGCTGCACTAGAGCTTCCCTTCTAGGCTTTGTGACTTGTGTTGCTTACCATCTTCCATATCATTAAAACATTATAATGTAAAAAGTGAATGACAGTCTCTATGATTGTTCACAAATTATTTGTTTATTATGAAGTAAATATTTTTTAGTAATCTCTAAATAATTATAAGACAGTTGTGTTAAGTTAACCTTGTAAATATTAATTAATATAAAATATAAATGTCACAAAATGTTTTTCATTGTAAAATTGCGTTACGGTCAATCTTATGCCACTCAAGCACAAAATTACATAAGCTATAAAATTTATGGTTGTACAAAGATCAGTAAAATAATAGAAAATCATAGATATATTTAAGTTTTATTCTGAAATGGATTATTCTACTTATTTATCAATATTTATTTTATTTCAATTAGTAAGTGAAATATTATTGTTTAATGATTTTGATTAACTGCTTTATTATAAAGGTTTATTTTGTAAACATCAGAATAGATTTTACGATATATCAAAATTTTAAAATAACAGGTGTATTCAGAAACTATTCAATACATTCCTTTAAAAATCAACCCTGAAAATGAGTTAGCTCAACCGCCAGTATTAGCAACGAAAACTAAGAAAAGAGTTCATGATATGATGCCCAAGCTTGATTTCGGAGATAATATAAGGATAGCAAAAGATGGTGACCTTTTGGACAAATATGATTTTCACTCAGTTTTATGGATTACAGTTCGCAATGTAAGCTTTTTACCTTTACTTGATATAAATATGGTTGAAAGTTATTCATTGTTGTTGGTCCATTATAATGGTAACATGGATTATGGTAACTACTCTACACCACATTATTTTTTATTTTTTTTTATTACATTAGTATTTAATTACTAGCGTATTACCAACAGTTATAAATTAAGTACCAAACAACATCAAGTACAATTGTTTGTATAGTTTTACCAAATGACCTGATTTTGACATAACAGCTATTATAGGGGCTGAGGGAGCTAAGCGCTTCGAAGTATTAGGTCTATTCCATTGATTTATAATTACTAGATTTTGTAGTGTGTTGATTTGACTGATAAAATGATATTTTGGTGACAACATTTGTGATAGTGCATCTATGTTCTTAACTACCTACTTATTTTAATGTTTACAGAAAAATATTAAAAAGAACAAACCAATTTACCGGGCAATGGTACCAGACCATGACAAAATCAACAATAACACATATGAATTACGGAAAAGTAGCTGGAGTTCATGCTACAGAAAATCATTTGAGCAATGTAAAAAGGCTTGTTGCATGGCGTTTAAATATATTTGTCGAACATACAGCTGTAGCTATAGCTTTAAAGACGATGCCAAAATACAATGCAGGAAGCGATGTAAGGATATTTTCATGGCCCTTAGACATAGTGCTACAGAAGCTTTATAAAAATGATTGTAATTAAAGGTGTGATTCTTATTTAAATGGCATCTGATGTGTTTATTTTATTTACCTATACATTTCTGGAATAAATGCTGGAGATTGATCTGTTAAAATAATGTTTTTTAATATCAAATATGAAGATGATGACTGGTGATGAATTGATTTAAAAAAACAAGAGACTACACTCTGATAAGTTAAAATTAATTAAGTAGGTAAATTATGAAAATGTCAAAATAACAATTATTATTATAAAACATGAACCGATATTTCAGCTCACTTGCTCCTCTGGAACTGCTTCTGCGTACTCTTCAGCTTTATAATATTAGTATAGAGATATTTACATGTGTTAGGTTGTATCCGCTAAACTTCGGTTGTACGGGTACCCACAGTAGGTATTTTAGAGAGCCGGCATTTTATCTCATGCAATGCGTTATTCTTGTTCGAAGCCTCCTGTTTCCTCATTTCTTTCGGCATATTATATCGGACCGAACGAACTCTCAAAAAGTGTACCTATCATTCCAAGATAGTTCCTTCAAGTCGACCTTTATATATTCTATGGTCAAGCCAGTGGCGTAGCGTGGCCCTGCGGGGCCCCGTATAAAAAAATGTTTGGGGGCCCTTATGAATGGTAAAGAATATTAAGAAAAAAAAAATGTTTGCATAAAATTAAAGTTTTTTTTTTTTACAAACAATTCAAATTAAATATACACTCTCCTTGCCTTTTTTTCGGCAAACTGATTTATTAAATCATTTATAGCTGGTGATGACTTTGGTTTTTCTAATGCTTTTGCCTCTATGACGCACGTCGGGGCCCTCTATGACCCGGGGTCCCGTATAATTGACACGGCAGATACGGCGGTAGCTACGCCCCTGGGTCAAGCCATAACAATCAAAAATACAAATCTCTATTATTTTATTAGTGTAGATTTTTTTATTATGACGAGAGGCTAGTGGTAATGGAAATATCCTACCTACTGCGAATAAATGCGAAAGTTTGTGTTTTTAACCTACATTAACACATAGGATACTTTATATCCCGGGAAAACATAAGATCCCTCGGGAACGCGGGTAAAACCACGGGGCGGAATCTAGTTAAAAATAAATAGACAAACATAATAGGTACATAAATTCTTCTGTACATACATGAAACTCCGAAAAATTACACATTTTTGTAAAAAATAAAGAGTGATAGGGATAAAGAATGAAGAGGGATTAAAAATTGCTTATATTTAATTTAATTTAAATTTAATTTTCAACCAATCATAAGTCAACCAAGCAAATAATTATGATCGGCTATAAAATTATTGTTTGTACCTACCTACCTAGTGTTGAATGATTTCTACATAAAGGCAATGTAGGACGCTGAAAGATATGATTTTATTTTGTCGATATGGTGCATGTATATCATTTGGCTTACTCAGCACTATTAATTATATTTAATACGGTAAGATTTTGAATTAATTTTAATTGAGAATAATGCTTTATTTTTAAATTACTTTATAACGAGATAGAGATAGCCCCCGGTAACGTCCTGAGCCGAGGTTCGTACCCCATTTGGGGGTGCTCTCAGGCGTGGTTACCTAAATGTTGCCCGGCTGAGAACCCTCTGCGCTCGCCGATTTTTCCGGTAAGGTTGGTGTAGCCATAAGAGACAAGCTTTTCGCTCAAAGAGCCTCGACAGGAAAGGTCGATAATTAGCGCGCAAGTGGTACCCGGGGCGCGGATTAGTTAGTAAATGGTCGTCTCCTAATATATATGATACTCTAATGATGGTCGGTACCCCTGGCACCCTGGGTGTCGCTAGCGTCGATAGGCTACGGTAACCGCTTACCATGAGGCGGTCCGTAAGCTTGTTTATCGACTTTGTTGCATAGTATTAACTACATTTTAATTAACAGGTTTATGCAGAAATATATAAAAACATACCATATTTAATACTATTTAAAAAGGATTTACCAAAAACTACTTTCAATAATGTATTGAACACAGTGTTAAAAACCGATCAGAAAAAAATTCAAGAAAAATGGGCAATGATTGATGTTGGTGATGATTTTACCGAAGATGATGACGACGTGCAGCCAATTTTGAAGATCATGGATCTTAAAGTAAATAATATTTTTTTATTAAAAGTGTTATTAAATAGGTACATACTACAGTCTATTGCAAATACCAAGTCTCATTTGACATAAATGTATCATACATTCTTAAAAGAATGTGAAAGAAAAAAAATACTTTACGACTTTTTAATTAGGTTAATTTACATAATGGTTAATTGGGTAGTGTAGGGACTTATGGATAAATGGTTAATGGTAATCATTAAGTTGTTTTATGTTGGTAGGTATTGAGTTCATATTATCAACATTTTCCTAACCTTAAGATCGCCTTAGAGGATCTTATAGAATATTTGAGGTCTGAATTATATATTATGTTCACAGAATAATCCTGTTATCCGACAAAATAATGAAGCTATGCATCCAAACGAAAATATACATAGGCAATTATCGATACCAGCCAATGTGGTTCCTAACAATGACAAAAACCAAATAATTATTCAACGTGCCGATGATAATTCAACAGAATTCAGAAAGAGCAATTGGAGAAGTTCTTGTGATAGAAAAGCTGCTAGACAATGTAAAAAAGCTTGCATCCAAGCTTTCAGAAATACATGTTCGATATTTAGATGTAAACGCAGGTTTAAAAAAGGCGCCAAAAAAGAATGCAAGTCGAGCTGTAGATCAAAATTTTCGGGTGATCGGTCGGGATCTGGTTCGGGTTCGGAGAGTAGCGAATAAAAATATATTTTTGAAATAAGCAAGATAACAAATGTGCCTGATTTTATCCCATCGAACATAACTCAATGCCCAACCATTGCTTTTATAAAGGGTTGACCACGGGTTGACTAACTTAGGTACAAATGTCACTTTTTATGTAGGTAATGTACATACCTACGTAGAATGACTCCCAATCTTCCAATGTTGTCTTGCTGTCGCTATTTTTTTAGCAAAAATACATTTATCAAAAACATAGTACAACATGATAGTTTAACATGTGAGAGGAGATAATCTTAACTGTTAATTTTGGTCTTCACGATACAGGCTTGCCTAGTGTGAAGACTACAGTAAATCAATAACATTTCATCTCATTGTATTGTATTATCTATTCATAATTCAACAGAAATGTTAATACTCAGAATCAGATATGTAAATAAATAAATAAATAAATCTTCCAATGTTGTATGGCTGTCGCTATTTTTTTAGCAAAAATACATTTATCTAAAACATAGAATTAAAAAAGTATACTAGCTGATCAAAAATGATACCTAACCCATACCTAACCTATCGCATTCGCCATGACCATCACACACAACTACAATATCTAATCTAACAAAAAAAATATCTTGACGATTAAAACAAAATACCTATGAACGAAAAAACCGTCATCAATATGGGTTATCGTAAAAAAATCTTAACGATGTTGGACTTAGGATGAGTCTGAAATGGAACTCTAATTGAAATTACTTGTCAATCAGCAGCAGCATTCTTTGAGGTTCAGTAGGCAAATATAAATGCCAGGGCCTGTACCTATCGTCGGCAGAATTGGCGAAAGACTGACGTCCTTCCCCTCTGAAAGTCGCTTTTTGGTCTTTTGCTAAAGCTGGTTATGAAAAGCTGCTGTGCTTAGAAGGCTGCTTCGAACAGAAATTCTACTTACTAAGAAAAGGACGGGAGCTCAGTACCTACTGCTTACAATAACACAGTGTGTCAGCTCCATGCCGGAGAATCGTATAACCTAATGGAAGGTCAGGCAAAAAACGAAGTGAAGGAAAAATATTGGCTTAAAAGAGTGGTAGGTACTTGTATTTAACACAAAGAGTGCAATTTTATAAGGCGCAGCTCCGAACAGCCCGAATGCTACCGATGTGTCTTTTACAGAAAAAATCATTATAGTAGCTACGAAAAAAAAAATCAAATTAAGATAAGAAAAGCTAATAGGTAAGTAGTTGTACCAACATAAAAGTTAATCAACTCATGTGTCGTAAAAACATTATTTCATACATCTCCTGAAATGATTGTTCATAGTCGTGTCGCTATAACAGTAATTTTAACGTTAATTCAAACTGTAAGTAATTACTTACCTATTATATGTCATTATAATGCTCGCTATTTATTAAAATGGTGAATTCCGTTAATGATTACTTAATAACCGGTTGTGCAGTATAAAAACCGGTTATCATATTTTATAGTTTAAAGACAATAAAGGCAGTGCCTTTTCTTGACATACTCAGCTAGGTACATACGTCAATGTATGTGTAACTATTTATGTATCGATGATTCACATTCCTAATTCCCTATGTAGCCCTTTCCGTTATTATAAGGAAGATATAGACCATAAGTTTTCCCATTTAGCATGGCCGGCACACGGTGCAAATTATGTACTTCCCTATTCAGCTACAAATGCTTTATAACTAGTATAATTTAGCCGCCCCTCTAGTAATAATTAAGTACTTAATTAATTTATTAATTTTGGCGTTTAATTTTTTGCTGTTTTCTGTGTCCGAGTAAAGACTAATTTATCTTTCTTGAAAGGCCAGTTGGTGCAGTTGATTAAGACACCACCTATCGCGCCGCAGGTCGTGGGTTCGATTCCCATCCAGGACAAATATTTGTATGCATGAACACATTTGTTTGTGTCCTGAGTCTGGGCGTAATTATCTATATAAGTATGTATTTACAAAATAGTAGTATATGTACTATCAGTTATCTGGTTTCCATAATGCTCTGTTTAATTTGGGATCAGATACCGGTGTGTGAAAAAATGACCCAGGCTATTTATTTATTTATTTCTACAATTTTGGACCGTTGAGAAAGCTAGAGTTACACCCATGATAGTTAGCGTGTTTTATTCCAGATTGGTGCAGTAACTAACAACACAGTTAAAGATCCAGATGTAAACCTTTATAATACAAAAACAAAACTAACATATGCAAAACTCCTTAAATCTATCGTCAAACTCAACGAGGACCGCTTTAATGCAATGAAAAGGCTAACGCAGTTGCAAGACATAAATGTTGCTAGGGGTGTGCTGAGGAGTTCAGAAAATCGGTTTTTAAAATTAGGACCGGTTTTGGGCAATGAATCGAGTAAAGTTTTAGCGGTAGTCATTCTACAGGTAATAACATTAAATAACATAGCTAATATATTTCATAATCATGATAAAATATATATACTTCTCATAACTCTTATACACTTTAACAGCCTAGTGAATCATCTGAAGAAAGTAGCGAAGAGCTCGCTGAAAGTGATTATGACTCGGCGCCTGAACCAAACAGACTTGTCAAAGAATATTTTAATGTAGATGATGATGACTACCCCAACTACTCAGAAGAAGACATTTTCCATGTAGGTAGAGAACAATATGAATTCAATATTATAAAAGGTTGTAGAAAAGAAGCTTTGAGATTGTGTGCTTGTGTTGCTGCTTGTAGAAGCGCCTGCCGCGATTATTCTTCTAAGCAAGATCAACAGAAACGATGTGTTACAGCATGCAGATCGATATGCAGAAAAAAGGTCTCCAATTAACAATGTTAAGTTTGCTCGATGGGACAAACTATAACTATTTAAATTTAAGATTTTATTTATCTACGGTCTAAGGTTATTTAGCTTCAATGTAATGGTGCTGATTATGTTGTTTACGTACTAAAACAATATTAATCAAGTCACATCTCTTTCTTACAATCATTTTTGAAAAAGGATAGAAGATTTTTTAATCCATCAAATTAGTCTATGCCATTATTATTTACGAGGAAATAGTAGAGAGCAAAAAGATGACGCTGGATTTCACGTGAATTGACAGGACTAAATTTATGATTTCTGTTAGAAAGAGACCAATGTAAATATTTTGATAAGTTAATAATAATTATATTAAGTTACGTGAATAGGTACCTAACGATGTGTATTATAAATATATTTATTTAGCTAAATAAAACAAACTGAAACATTTTTACGACTTTATTTTTATTCATCAATAAAATACAATATGTATAACTGTGATATTAAATTGTTAATTGTTTCATGTAATTGTATGTTATTTCTACAATCACGGTACTATAACTAACGTTCAACATTAACAAATAAACAAATATTAATAAATATACATATCTAGTTATAAAGTCTACGCTTAACAAATGGAATGGCCCAGAAGTATACTCTGTACTAACCGCAAAATGTATTAATCGAGTAGGTACAAATAAACTTAATAAAAAGCTAATAAGTAATTTATGAACTATATAAGGCCACAGGCATTTTAAATAATCTATTTATCCAATTTTACAATAATATTGGTAAAACCAATATTCTTCTAGTTTAAGTACATGTACCTACTTAATCGTAAACTTATATAAATTGGTAATACTTTTGGGACGGAATTATATAACGGTAATGTAATTTATATTACGAACTAACTTTAGGTGTTCGATTAAAATATGCATATAAATATGAAAATGTTCATTAAATTATAAATCAACTTTCAGTTTATAATTAAAAATATTTTCTCCAAAACCGGTTTTCATGGGTAATAACAAACATCACTACAAAAAGTTAGCCCGTACCTCAATTCAAAAATAATAAATTATTTAATCTCATCATAATCATAAATTTCACATAAATTGTTATTGCAAAATAAAAATCATTCTTAAATTGTGACAAAAATAATATTATTAATACAGTAATATTTATTCATATTTATAACATTCACAACCCAAAAATAACATAACCTTCTGAAATATCTCAAGGGATAATACACATCATAAGGGAGACTAAAAAAAGTTTTTAGATTACTACTTAGAAGGCACATTTTCGTTACAATTTGAATTTAACTAACAATTGTATAATATTTCCTGGCACTTCATGCTTTGTTATATGTTTATTAGAATAAAAATCTTATACCAACATGGTACTATATATTTTATATAATACGCGTAGCGTTGAAAATAACTAAGTAAGTATAGTAAAATATACACTTTGTAAACCATTAATATCTGTTTTTCATAAGATATTTTTTTGTAATTGATCCAAAAACTTAATAAGACCACTAATTACATTCCTTATTACGTCAGACGGTTTAAAGCAAGTCTAGTCAAACTCAGGTTTTAAATATTTCTGTCACATACGTCATTGGACAGAATGAGCCGGGTACTTATAACTTAAAACCTGGGTTTTACTAGACTTGCTTTAAACTGTCTCACGTAATATGGGGATTAAGTATATTGCTATTACATTTTCTTTGTCAACGATATCTAAAACTAAGTTTGTTTCACATTTTTACAAAAATTTACCTCCACTCGGACTTCGCGAACTACTTTTGATAGAGGTTACCGAAATATTACCTGAACTCCCGCTAATACTTAGCGGCGGGGACATAGGTAATGAAAATTTCGCGTCTGTTAAATTTTCCTGACTTAACGACTTCTGCGTCCCAAAAACGGGTATTTTAGACGAAACCGGTTTTGGTTTTTCAGAATGTTTAACAGGTATGTTGCTCGGTTTTACGGATATTGCCGGTTTTGCTTGCTCTGTTGCCGCACGAAGTTGCATCTGATCCAGCTGCGACAGTCTTCTATTTTCAAGGTCCGTGCTTGTGACTATTGTGCCTTTGGGAGATTCGTAGGTTGCTGTGCGGAATTTTATGGTAGTGTTTCTAGGTAAGTCGAAATCTGAATGACGTTTCTTTGGTTCGTTTGAGCTTTGATTCGTTTTCGTTCGTTTTAAAATATCGGCTTGTTGTTTTGATGAATGGTGCTGTTCGTTTAATATGAAATCGTTCAGTAATTCGATGTCCAATTCATAAGAAAGGAGAGGTTCTTCATAGGAAGGTGCTCTTTGTCTACTTGATACTTTGCTTATACTCCCTTCCGACTTATGTTTCAAATTCTTTTCTGTACGCGGCGTAACTACTTGGATTTCTGTGATGTGATCTTTTAGTCCTTCTAAATCTTGCGAGCTTTCTACTCTTGAACATTTCTGCGTATCGGACATTACTGACGGGTTAAAAGTATATCTAGTTTTAGTTAATTCTACTGCATCGTTGCTTGTCGTTTGCGTGTCTTCTAAATCATGAATGATTCGTATTCCCAACTGTGATAATTCTTCTGGTGTCTTCTGTGCCATAAAATTAGGATCGTTTTTAAGTTTTGCCATCAAAATTTTCGCTTGTTCCTCGTCCATTTCTGTTGTATTAAGAATAATCGTTTCAGTTTTCGTGTATGAAGGTTCATCAGTAGTGAAATGCATGTTAGGGTTTTGACGCTTAATTTCCTCTAAATATTTTCTGTCAATATCTTTTACGTTTCCCTCCTCTAGTTCCAATTCATTTATACTTCCTGCATTTCTTAAGATACCGAAACTTAGCTGTTCAACCTGTAAAGGCGCCTCCATTTTAGTTGTTATGTATTTTGTAGAAATCTTTTCAACATTCTGTGTGATCACTTTATTTCCAAATTCATCTTCTTGAACGTTGACTGTTACCGTCTTTTGAGGTGGCTCTTGTGTCATCGTTATAGACATATTAGGTGGTTCCATGTATAAGGTTCTACTTTCTCTTTCATCATGTTTTCTTCTTATTCCTTCCAACACATCAGGTGGCATAGCTCTTATGATAGGTTGACCAATTTCAATGGATTTTGTATACGACTTTCTATTTTGATCCTCTGAGGGCTGTTTCTTCTCAGTAGTAGATATTGTAACTACATTAGTACTGTGGACTTCTGAACTACTAGGTTCCTTCCATTCAGATGAGAATGTTTCAAGAGGTTTGGTCGCATACTTCATGTTGTTATTTGATCCGACTCTAATATTGCTGACGAATTCATCGTAATCTCTGGACTTCGTGTCTGTAGATTTTAAATCGAAGTTCACGATGTCTGGCTGATGCAAGGCAGATTTGTGAGCATCCGTCATTGGTGTAGCCGTTTCTTTACTCGTAGTAGCTTCACTTCTTTGTACGTTTTGATCAACATGTACGTTCAGAATAGGGTTTTTAGCGAGCAGTTTCTTCATCATATCTGATTTAGGTCTTTCCAAACTATTAACGTATGTATTACGAGATACTTTCATATCATCTGGAATATTGGTGTCGTATGTCATAGTTAGTTTTTCCTCGTATTTTGCTGGAGTTATTTCAGTTTTGACAGGACTCGGTTGTGTTTCTTGTGTACTATCTAGAGAACTCATATTGCTACCATCTGAGGTAGATTTCGCAAATTCAGATACTAGCTTAAGATGTACTTTCATGTTCTCGTCCATTATTCTCCGAGCCAAATGGTCGGAAGTCTCATGTTCACTTTCCTTGTACAATTCAAATTCTTTAGGCGTTCTGTGTACTGAACCTTGTTCCTCCGTCTTCTCTGATTCAACTGAACTGCTTGAACCTTTAACAATAGCGTCTTCTAAGTTACCGAACTCTGAGCCTTTCTTTAGACGATTTCTCTGGAATGTGTTCAGGCCTTCCATAGCTGAAGTTTTAGCAATGTTAAGGCTCAGTCTGGGTTCTTTATGTTTGATCACCACACCTTTGTCTGATTCATTAATATCGGGTAAAATATCATCATTGCCAGATTCAAAAAACGTCGTTTCTACCACAGACATCGCTTTCCTCTTTTTCGGCGATAAAGTACTTTCTTGAATTTCGGCATCGTCAGCAGATATATCCAAACTTTGTGCTCTTTCTAATGTACCTGTTGATGGCTTAGACATTTTAGCTCTTATTTCGAATCTAGATAAATCGCCCAATGAAGCCGCTTTCCTTTCATTTTCATCTAAAAGTGACGTATTATCAGTAGCGGAACGAACGGTATCATTTAGTGGTGAACTGTGTATAGTTATATCACTGTTATTCAATTCAATAGTTGTTGATCCTTTTTCACTTTTGTCACTATTATTCAAAGAGACAACGGAATGCACATCCTGATTTGACGATAAGTTAGACTTGGAATCTTCAAAGAAATTGTTAAGCGAATCACTTTCACGCTTAAAAGGCTTAGAAACGATATCATCAATATCGTCTTGACTAAAATTGATGGATTCATCAATACGCGAAGTAATTTTGGTCTTGTTTACTTTTGGTGTCGATGTATTTATTTGGGAAATCACAGATCTATTAGATGTCAGCGATGAGTTGTGTAGGACACTAGAGTGCTGCTTCTCATTTTTCAAGAAATCGTTAACGTTTTCCATTTGCTCTATGATGCTATCATCTGTTTTATTTCTCTCGTATTCAGGAGGCGAAGGAGCTTTGCCCTTTGACTTTTTAGTTGGTTTGGGGGCCTCTTCTTTTTTATGTTCAAGTTTTTCTTTTTCATTAATTAGGTCTGAAGAACTCTTTCTATTAGTTCTTGCTGCTGTTGCCGCATCTATCATATGTTGTGGCAGTTCTTGAGGAATACCATTTTCATCACGTTTTATTCCACTCGAATTAAGGTCACTTCTTGAGAACGACGATAACGATGTCTCTGAAGTTTTAGATGTATTCTGACTTATTTGACTAGTATTTGTTTCAGATTCGTTTGTTTTTACTCTGGCATTAGGTATTGGTGGTGCCATTTTTTCCCTTCTCTTAGCAACGACAGGTTTCTTATGTTCAGTTTCAGTTTCGAGTTTGATTTGTGTTGTAGGTGCTGGTCGTTGTGGTTCGGGTTTATCTATTTCATCTAATGACTTCGTGTCAACTGCTACAACACCATTTTCGACATTCTTTTGTTTCAATACACCATCATCAGGCACGTTGGGTGGAAGGACCCTGATGCCAAATTTCATCCCTCGTTTTGGATCATAATCTCTTTTCTGCACTTCCGCTTGCTCGATATGAGCTATACCATTCTCTGGTTGTATGATCTGTATGTCACTGCCGGTTGAATGTCTATTCTTTGCATTCCTCTCGGGTTTACTTAAAGCCGTAGGGACATCAGAGAGTCTGGTTTTATTTGCGAGTTTACTATTCTTCTCGTTCTCTCTTTCCAATGTGGTGGGTAGTTCTTTCTTCTCTTTCTTGTTTCTTTCCAAAGTTGTTGTCGTGATGATTCTATCTGATATAATCTTCTTGATCCCTATCTTTCCGTGCTTGTTTTCTAGCGTCGAGTTGTTGGAATGAGAGGAGTTTGGTGATTTCGGGGGATGTAAGAGCTTCGCTTCTTTTTCAAGCTGTAACAAAAAAGTTATAGTTATGAATTGAATGTAATAATATCTAACTCTTTGCTACTTTAACTATACATATAGCGCATGAGCAATCGCAGCAGTAGGATTTATCAGGTTTATACATATAGTACGAAAAAGCTCTGCTATGTTTGGAATCAGATGGCCATTTGTCTCTAAATGAATTATCTAATTTAATAGTATCTCTCTTATTATCTATTCCTCGATATTCACGTCAACACACGTAAATATAGTGTTCGTCGCATACAACCTCCTATTGTTTATTTCTTAAAACAATAGAGACATTATGTAGCATAAGCATTCCATTCCGTCCGTGCCAGACTTAATATTGTATTCCAAACACGCATTCTACACCTCCAAAACAACGAAACACAATACAGCTGTTGATTCAATAACTTCCTTAACAGTTTGCATTAGTGTCCAATATTGTTTGTTTACGTATCGATAGGTGCACGTTTTATGGGAAGTATTTGTATTGATAGCAAATTTTACTTGGTATCAAAGTACGTTTATATTGTTTTGAATAAAGGTTCTAAGGAAATTGGTTTGTAAAGTATTGATGAGTAATAGATTCGCGATTCAAAGGGTCTATAATAAAAATAATTAGTATGTTCATAATATACCTATGAGTGCAACGGTCTTGTGTGGGAACGTATGTTGAATGACTAATAATTGATTGTATGTCATATTTTTCAATAGAAATTGTGAATTAACATTATATTATTATTAATTATGGCATGATGTGAGTTACCTACCGCGCAAATACCATCATGTAAAATTTACAATAGTGACATCTGTTATCGATAAAAGGTAACTAAGAATTTGAACAAATAGTTACATGGTGGATTTAGTATTAAATAGGTGATAATACCTACTTTTTAAACTCTCGCGAACACAATTCATGTTTTGTAGGTAATATATCGGGTCTATTCGCGCACAAAATATTAGGTTAGTCAAAATTATGTTTTGATAATATTTTGTGCGCGAAGATCCGATAAAATACTATCAATAGGCGATGATAGTTCAGTCAAATGCCATGACGAAGGATACTGGTTCGAATCCTACAATGAGCTTAAGCTTTCAGTGAAGAAAAACGTGACGAGGAAACCATAGCACGGTGTTAGGAAACGCTTGGGTGGTTACCAACCTCTAGTTGAAGATCAAAGTCATCTCTAAAAATATCGGTTATCCAAAATACATGAGCTTTATATAGTCACATTTATAATAATAATAATCATAATCATAATCCGCAGGGCTCTTGTTGTCGCCAATGTGCCTTCTGTACTGGAACCAGTCGGTATTATGCGTGGCGATGGCAAGAGACCGGATGGTATGTCTTTGATCCCATGGAGTGTCGGTAAGTCGTTGGTGTGGGATGCCACATGTGTTGATACACTTGCGCCATCTCACTTGCCAGCGACATGTAGAGTTGCAGGAGCGGCTGCAGCTGGTGCGGAAAATTCTAAATCCAAAAAATACGCTTCTATTGGCCCAAATTATTTATTTTTGCCTTTTGCAGTCGAGACCATGGGTCCTTGGGGGTCCGAGGCTCGCCGATTTTCTCGAACATTATCTTCAAAATTAATTGAGGTCACAGGGGACCGGCGGGCGGGGAGCTTTTTCCGCCAACGCGTTAGCTTGGCCATACAAAGAGGGAACGCTGCCAGCCTTCTGGGAACCTTGCCGTTGATTGGCAGCAGCGGCCGCCTCGAGGAAATTTTTTATATATAGTTTGTATATTTGTTGTAAATAATTGTAAATATTGTATATTTATAGAATAAAGTTGTTGTCACATTTGAATATTTTATGTCAATCAATCAAAACATAACTTATCACGACCGCCTTCGTATTTTATATATTCCAGTACTCATTTTCTCAAAAGTAAAGGTCGACAGACATACAGACGTCTCTGTCTATCTAAAGCGTTTTTTTAAAGGTTTGCCTTCGACTGACTTTACACGCTTACTAAGAAAATTCTTGCAAGTGTCTCAAGTTAATTTGACGGTTTAATCACGAAAGAAAAACAAAAGAAAATAAGCATCATTAAAGAAAACTGTACAAGTGTGAAAGTTGCAATAGTGAATGAAAGTCAAGTCTTAAACGACATGATGTCTTCGTACTTTCCACGAGTATAGGGTTGCCATTAGCAAAAGCATTAACCCGGGAAGGAAAAGTAAAAAAACCTGTTTTTTTTTTAAATATCCCGGCCAGCTTTGACGGATATCATACTCGGCTCCGACTCCGGAATGAAACTCACTAAAGCTTCTTTCTTTTGTGGATATTTCTTTTGGATTTAGTATTTATTAATTAGTTAGGTACAGATAATCTCATTTACGGATAGTCTTATTTTTAACCCCCGATGAAAATGAGGGGGTTATAAGTTTGTAGTGTGTATCTGTGTGTCTGTCTCCTGTTCATGAACGGATGAACCAATTTTAATTCTGTTTACTTCGACGTTTCGAAACCTCGACGTAATTAAAAAAACCTATACCTCCTATATAGGTGTAGGTACCTACGTACGCGCACGATACGATTAATTTTACGTTAAAAAATGTCAAAAAGTATTTTGTATTCGTTATTGCATTTTTAGTATTTCAAATAATATACAAAATAGTTTTAAATGAAAGTATTAGCAATACAAAATAGGTATTTTGTATTTGAAATACAAGTATCACATCTCTGGAAAAATAACCCCGGACGCCCATCAAATTCGGACGGATGGCAGCCCTAATGAGTTAGATGACACGAGTAAGAGAGAGAGTGTAGATGAGTAGTAATGCCGGTCGTAAACAACCGTTAGTAGGCTTTAATTGTTAACTGATTGGTTAAGTCTTGCACATGAAGTACTAACGAGAATACACCGATGCATGATTATGTACATCTAAAATAAGCTAATGCCTAAGTAAGCCTTTGTAACAGTAACGAAAACTGAAACCATGGATTCAGTACACCATTGTTGTTGTGTTGTGTTGCCCCTTGACGCCCAGAGGCGTCGCGACGCACGGTTTGGGAACCCCAGGGCTATAAATTAAAAATAGTGGAACATACCGTGCTGACATCGCCAGTGGATCCAGCTCTCTTCAGCAGGGGATGGTGGACGGGCATCCCCGCGCCGCTGGTCCGGCCCCCCTCCATGATCTCCAGCTCGACTGGGTAGGGGGACGCCAGGGACAGGATCGCCACTGCGTCCTCTAGCGGTGTGCCCGTGAACTCTATCTTGATACTTTTTATTTTGTCACCTGAAACATTACAAAAGCTATTTTAAATAGGAATGAAAAAAAATTGTTTATGTTTTGCGCGTCATCCGAAATAAAATATTAATAATGTACCTAATTAATCTGTAATTAATGTGTATTATTAATATTTTATTTCGGATAAATAAGAAAAATATATATATATATGACATGGCTGTATAGTTCTGAGCCTTTGACTGTTTCCAAAGACTAAAGTAGGTACCGTAAGTTATTGTGATTTAGATTAGTGTTTTGTTTATAGAAAATTAGGTCAAGTATCTGTTATGGTACCTATCAAGTGACATTTAAAAAAAATGCTTCAAATGCTGTCCCAAATGTCCCCGGGCAAACTAACCTGCAAATGTCAAACGGCTGACTTCAATAAACAAAATATCATAAAAGTCAACCTCAATGCCTTGATATACAAAGTGTGAAGGCACAAAGGCGTAACAGTCCTATGTAAGGTTCATCCTGACCAGATTCATCGGCTTTATGTTAGGACTTTTCAACATAAAGGGAAAATTTTCAGAAATTAAAAGTTTAAGCGATATTAACGTTTCTAATATTTTACTAAAACGTCCTTAGTTTGATACAAAGTACCTACACCCACGGGTATATGGTGTTTAGGGGGTCTGGACACCCCCCTTAGCCTACGCAGAAATGCTAAAACCACCCGTAGCTCCACTTGCATGTGATAGGAAATCAATGTTTATGTAATTTCTAATTTGATTCAATATTTCTGCCCCTATGGTTAAAAACTAGTTAACCTCCATATGGGAGTGAAATAGCTACCGACGTCGGTGACTGGTGGTTACGGTATCAAATGGGCACTTGCAAGACCCACAATATCACTAATGGCGACCCCTTCGCCCTCCCCCGGAAGCTCTGGCAACCTTACTCACGCGCAGGGTATTCTGTCAGGTGGAGGAACTGCTCCTTGAGCGAACCAAAACTCTACCTCTCTAAAATAAGTAGTCCAACTCCATTAACGTTCTCGAAGAATCCTATGCTCTAATCCCTTGGAAAAACTACGACTTATTCCACAACCTGAGCGTCTAAGGTAAAAAGCTTCTTATATACTTACCGCGCAATTTTAGACCATATTGCAACATAGAAAGCTAACTATTATGTAGTTACTTCGCCCCATCGGGACTTAGGGTCCAAGGGCGGATCTAGCATTTCAAATTTGCACGTCATAAGCCCTAGGCCACCCCTGAAGCCGCTACTACTATTATAGGGCCCAGTAGGGTGTCTTGTTGCAAAGTAAATTCTTACATTTTCTTTTTGTGTCGTGTTTTGAAGTGTTGATGTGATGACCATACCTGGGTGTAAGTTGGCGGCAGCGGCCGGGCCACTCTTGAGCACGGAGTGGACGCGCACCCCCTCCCGGGCGCCACCCCCGCACCGCAGACCCAGCCCGGTGAAGTCGCGCGCCCAAAGCTTCACTTGACGAATCCTGGCTCTCTACAACAATTGCATTTGATACACTATTAAAAAATAAATAAAACTCATTTAATATAAGTAGGTATTATAAAAAGGTACTTATGTGTTATTTGTCGTAGAAGCGTAGGAGGCAATCTTCGGAGCTAATGATTCAAATCTGACAGTTATTTTAGAGGAAGCATTACATTAATCTCTGAGTGCTAGGTAGGTATTAGCTATTTTTCATACCAGGAACGCGATGGATACCTACCCCGGAAAATAGCTGTGTTATATCTTTTAAAGTAAGTGAAAAGTCTTTGGAAATATCATTAAAATCTGATCCTATTCAGTGCCGGTTATAGCTCTACCAGCACCCTGGGCGAGATGTGATAAAGGTGGGCCTGGCGCCCCTTTACATCTGGCGCCCTGGGCGATCGCCCTACCGCGCCCTACCCTAACGCCGGTACTGATCCTATTTATAAAATTAAGTCAAAGGTTTTATGAGCCCCAGTTCGCTTGGCTTGAATGATCCGATCAGCAATTTGAAAATCAATTCACAGCATCATTATTTTAAGCACACCGCAGTGCACCAAGCATTGTTCGAAAAAATAATACCTATAATTAAATAACAAAACAAGATTCGACCGCAGTGTACGGTTACCTTGCCTCAAAAAAACTATAAACGTGACTTACAAAAACTTTTTTTTTATCAAAAGTCGATGACATCATGGCTATATTATTTACGGCCAGACTTGATAACTGAACGCCATTGAAGGTATGACATCAGCTGTCATTCCCGTCAGGGATGTTGCATCCGTGTGAACTCATAGGTACTTAAATATGACCTTCACTTGGAATACCTTTTGCAGGGTTCTCACGGAGTTAATTAATGATTTGCTTTTGTCAAGGTACCTATTGGACTTGTTGGCAACTGCAACGCAACTAACATTACAGGGGGGCTAAAACGGCCGCTCGAGCAATATTGCAATGCAATTCATATCTCGAATTTACAGCAGAGCCAAATGTGAATTGCATTGCAATATTGCTCGAGCGGCCGTTTTAGACCCCCTGTTCATTCTATTACTGTAAGTCGCGTACGATTTGAGTCCCAGTGAATACTTGTTTTCGATAACTTGTGCCATATTATCAAGATTGCTATTGAAATGCATGTGCCAACGCGATCGGTTGCGCCGTAGTGGAAAACAGGTTTAAAATGTTTTCTATATAAGTATTACAATTTATTATCATTCTTAGAAAAAAAAACAAAAAAGGAAGTTAAGTTTTTTATCGGTCGGGGGTTTAAACATTGAATATGTAATTTTTTTTACGCAATTATAATTCGCACAATAAACAAACAAACGATTTCAATATACCTACCAATCATTGTCAGTTCATAAAAAAAATGTTTACAAAAAAACATAATAACACTCAAGTTGTTATGATTATGAATCATGTCCGCCCATTACCTAGTACCGATGCACTGGTTTTGAACCTGACTCCTGTCTGCGATCCATCATTCATATCGCACCTCACGTCATCATGTGACAAATAAAGCAATCATGATGTTATTGTTGATTATAAAGAAGACAGACGTAAAGTTATCTTCAATCTTCGAGGATATAACTCCAAGACTCTTTGGTTTGTTCGTAATCGGTAATCGATTCCACCAATTTTCGTACAGAGAGTTGTCTGAGCCACCGCCACCTGTTTTGAGTGATTCTTCAAGGTTATAGTGATGCAAAAGAGTGTAAGGGTATGGTAGATAGGCATTCGCCACTTACAGAAGTACGCACACTTCTTGTCGAAACTGTTTTAGTGCGCGCTGTAATATTTATTTGTACAAAATCACTCGTTTGTTGTGGAATTGGACGGACCAGCAATTCTCGGGGTTGATCAAACTATCTTCAAGCTCGACTACTATAAGACTATACATATTTCGATATTTCGTGTGCTACCTGTGCCTGAGACAATCAGTGCGCTTGTCATAAAATTATCTTACTAGAGAGGGTTTTTATTCTCAACAATTGTCAGGACAAGTTATGGCGAAAAGGTTTCAAAACTGATTTATGTTTCAAGCTTGTCAATAATTGTTTATTTTATTAGACTCATTCTACTAACTACTCCAAACCCTGAGATCTTAGTGTGAGTTTTATGCCCAGTGATTCGAACGTGTTTTGCGTTTGCAATGTGTCGAAGCAACGTGACACAATATTCTTATCTCGTTTACTCTTTAGAAAAACAATAGCGCGTAGTAAGGTAATATTTTACACTCTTAGTACTATTCTAGTAGGTACTATTAGATCCACAGTCCTTCCTGAGTGTAGTAAAAATAAAATGTGAAGGAGGAATTCGTTCATTTTTATGCCACGAGAGGCAGTACTTACTCGCTGTGCCGATTTCTAGAGATAAATTCGAGTATTTATTTTATTTTATTTATTTATTTGTTTGCAAAAAAGGGTGTTACATATACAACTAGAGTTATGTGACAATTTTGTGCAAACTACCACCTAAACTAGGACAAGCCTGTATTTTAGGCAGTTTGTATAGCTGAAGCAACCACGATAGCGTTTACTAACGTCAAATCTTTACACTATATACTGAATAGTTACGTACTCAAACTCAAAACTCATTTATTAAGTTTATAGGCCCTGTTAAGGTTCGATTCGAGGAACGATAGAAGTTACTTTTTTTTTTTTTTTATGAAAAGTTGGTAGCCTCTGATGGCTGCTCCATCCTTACCGGACAAAAGTTACTATTAACTCTTACCTACTTAAATGTATATCGTATATAAATGTGCAATTTTATCCAACTAGCTTCCACCTTCTTTGGGATAAAAAGTAGCCTATGTTACTCTCCAAACCATAACCTAAATCTAAGCAAAAGATCATTGGTCTGTGGGAATTATAACTTTTGCAGCAAACACAGTTTCGCTAGTATAGTAGAGAAGTAGTTTTTTTTTTAAAGGACTAAAGTTGGTAGCCTCTGATGGCTGCAGCAACCTTACCGGACAAATCGGCGAGCGCAGAGAGCTCTCAACCGGTTAACATTTAGATAACCACGGCTGAGGGCACCCCCGAATGGGGTACGAACCTCGGCTCAGGGCGTTAGCGGGAAAGGGGTAGGACTTTGTACTAATTACGACTGATTGGGAGCGGTCGGATTACTAATGGCAGCTCGGGCCGCTTGAAAAGTAGGATATAGATTAGGTAGAGCACTCTAGGCTTTGTGTTTACATCCTTCAGCTACACTGCACCACTTACTTTAGAGATTAGTCTCTACAATCATGTAAGATACGAGGATCAAGATTTAAATAAGTTTCTCATACTTCCACATTTTAAAAGTAAGCATAAATGACCTTGAAATAGAGGAAAAAATACCTAAAAAATCAAATCATCAATATGACGTAAAACAGTTTAGTTTCTAATTAAACGTCCATAAAATTCAATTTTACTTCGTTATAATCGTAGTTGTATAATTTTGTTTTAATGATCATTGAGGAAAATTCCAAGAACGCCTCAAGATTAATTTTATCACAGTTTAAACGGTGTTTAAGTTGTACAGTGATTTAGGTTAGCTGCCGTCATATTATGGTAGTTGCGTCATGTCATAAGATAGGAATTTGTTGTACCTACAAATGGGTACTAGACTAACAGAATACCTAAATAACAAACAAATATTAAGAAAAATGTAATTGCTTAGTTTACTTCCGGCTCTTCTCAGTAAATGCAATCTTCCGAACCGGTATGAGAGTCAGACTTTTCATAGGCAAGTCTCCGGAGATCTATTTACATTTTTTTCATTAATTTAACACTAGGGTTAAATTCTCGCTCTTTAGACATCGATTTCGCGTTAGACCTAGACGGAAAAACATAGTGGATATGTATTAAATACAATACAGAATACAATATACAGTTTGACAGATATACGACATTACAATGTATGTCGAAAGCGCGAGAAGTGGACCCCTGTTCCATCACCGACCAAATAGCACATTATATCTAAAATTTCGGAGTTAATGTAACTTCATATTTTAGTGAAAGAATGTATAGAATCGAACCAGTAATTCCAGAGATCCTCCTACATCCAAAGATACAAACGTTACCTCTTTATCCAGTCTGGCGTCGCTGTCCGTATTTGGCCCAACAATTTTGTTGTCATATGGCTTTTGTTTATAACAAGTAGTTTCCGTTAACGCTTTTATTTTTTTTAAATGTTATTTAAATTTCAACCTTGACAGGAAAATATAAGAATTATTAATAACGTTTTTAAAGTCAATAAAGAAAAGATTCGCCTGCAAAAGAGTTTCACGACTTTCTTAGATTTTCCTTTTTTTTATTTGTCAGCGCCGCCTGACTGGTTATGGTATTAGCATAGACTAGAAGATTTAACACTTGTTTATACCCGGGTGCTGACAATTTCCCCAACGACACAGGTTCATTCACATTCGCAAGTCGCAAGGTACTCGCAGACTGGATCGATTTGTTACCAGTCGCGTTGGAATGCAGATCGGAATTACATTGCATTATTATTGCACCTAGCTCACTGCTAGATACCCAATAGGTAATGGCTGTACAGAATTACCGAGAGTGGAATGTAATCGTGGTAATGACAATATTTAATGATATTGTTTTGAATAAAGAAAGACTTTACAAAAACAATGTTAGTGTGGTAAATGGTGATCAAGAAACCTAGTTGTGTCGTGAGCATGCTAGTAACTATTTATCTATTTTATTTTTTTGTTTTTTTTATGCTTCGCTGGTATGCTGACTATTTCCAATACAGCGAGGTTTTACAAACTTTCGCATTTATAGGTACTATTATGTAAAATCCATGTATTTTTAAACTCAACAATCTAGTCTCTGATAAGGCAATTATGAATATCAAAAATAATTCAATCAACCACCGGCGTAGCGTAATACAATAAAAACTTAAAAGTCTCCGGCAATAAACTCAGCAAGGAAATTATTAATGTATGGAACTAAATGATTTAATTAATTAGTTTCTTATATTTGAGTAAATACTGCAAAAGAAACATGTGAGATAAACCATTATTGTCGCGACAGGCGATACTTGCGCGATTTATGAGTAGATGAAATTAAAAAAAAATTATGAATATGTAAGTTGATGAAGTTGGTAAGACTGATTGAGTTGGGGGGGGAAAAAGGAGTGAAAAGAGATGGAGTTTTGAGAGTGGTAAAAAGAGTGAATTATACCCAATAGAAAATCTTGGGTGAGTTACAACCATGATTGTTATTATTTAGAGACATAATGTGCTGATAGTAAAGCTGGTGGACTGGGAATGGCTAGAGAAGGGGAGGTTTGGAGGCCATCCTTTGGGACAAATAGAGGTCCTATAAATAATCTATCATCACTATACAGTGATGATACTAAGAGATAACAAGTTGTAAATAATAAGTAAAAGTAAAAGATTGTAAGTATTAAAACTTATATTCGATTAATATTTATTGTAAAGAAATATTCAGACAGAGAAGGAATTTCTTCCTTCATTATGCGAAGCAGTAAGTACATAGTTTCTACCCGGCACCATATTTAATTCGCGTTCAGGTGAACTTGGCGACATGGTGGAGATGCTGGGATTGTTTTAATATATTTTCCAAAATTTTAAACACCGTGATCTGTCTGTGTGTTTTATGATTACAATAAAATTTATTAAAGTTGTTGTTTTGATTACATCCGTAATTATTGCAAGAAAAGCAAACTTGTTTGTTTTTTTTTTCATGCCATAGAGAGAGTTATTAGAGATGCACCATACCGGACAGAGTCGGTATCGATAGAAATATGTATCAGTGCATAACAGGTATTGAGCCAGAGAGAGAGAGAGAGACGCATTTTATAAAAAATACACTAGAGAATATTAAGAGTAAATTTAAATCATTATAGAGGAAGTCACAAAATTATAAAGCAATACAAGTATGTATTGTCTAGTATTCCGCAGAGATAGTATCTTTATCAAAGAGGATAAAGGTTCTAAATTATTCACTTCGACATTTGCAAAATAAGAGGCATCTGTTGAACATAGAGCTTAAAGAGTAGAAATGTACATATGTATAGAGTATAATTATGTGTGTAAACGGTAAAACCAGAGATTTGATCATCGAGAGAGAATCTTGGATGAATCAAGAGAGTAAGAGTTCGCATTTGGTTGCTTAGAGAAACTAAATGTGACGTAAGAGTATTGTTCTTAGCATTTAGTTGCTTAGAGAAACTAAATGTTATTTACAAAGAGTTGAGAGTCTTTGATGAATAAAGAGAGTAAGAGTAAGAAATTGTGCTAACTCACACAATTTTTTCTTCGCATTTGGTTGCTTAGAGAAACTAAATGTGTCGTAAGAGTATTGTTCTTAGCATTTAGTTGCTTAGAGAAACTAAATGTTATTTACAAAGAGTTGAGAATTTTTGATGAATAAAGAGAGAAAGAGTAAGAAATTGTGCTAACTCACACAATTTTTTCATCGCATTTGGTTGCTTAGAGAAACTAAATGTTATGTCGTAAGAGATTTGTTCTTAGCATTTAGTTGCTTAGAGAAACTAAATGTTATTTACAAAGAGTTGAGAATATTTGATGAATCAAGAGAGTAAGAAAGAGTAAAAAATTGTGCTAACTCACACAATTTTTTCTTCGCATTTAGTTGCCTAGAGAAACTAAATGTATGTCGAGTATTGTTCTTGGCATTTGGTTGCTTAGAGAAACTGAATGTTATTAACAAAGAGTTGTATTAAAATGTTATGTCTTAAGATTATTGTTTTTAGCATTTAGTTGCTTAGAGAAACTGAATGTTATTAACAAAGAGTTGTATTAAAATGTTATGTCTTAAGATTATTGTTTTTAGCATTTAGTTGCTTAGAGAAACTAAATGTTATTTACAAAAAGTTATATTAAAATGTTATGTCGTAAGATTATTGTTTTTAGCATTTAGTTGCTTAGAGAAACTAAATGTTATTTACAAAAAGTTATATTAAAATGTTATGGCGTAAGATTATTGTTTTTAGCATTTAGTTGCTTAGAGAAACTAAATGTTATTTACAAAGAGTTGTATTAAAATGATATGTCGTAAGAGTATAATTAAGTTTACATCGACATACCTAATAATATTATGGACAACACTAATTGTTTGTCTTTACAGAGACACCAATATAATAACGTTAAAATTATTGCCAGATTAAACGTAAAACAGCTAAATAACTGACTTTAAAAATTTGCGTCTTAAACTTTATGACTAAGTTCACGTAAATATAATGATAACTAATCTACATAATATTATGACCTAAAATTTGTTTAATATTAAATAAAAGAGTAAGATTAAGTTGTGATTTCATAAACAATATTTTATGAGATGAAGGTAAGGTTCACTGAAAGTTATGTTTTGTGATGGGCAACACTGGTGTTCGGTTTCCCACCAAAAATGTTTGTTTTTCTAAATGTAAAGTTTGATAAAATTGGATATACATAATTTAATTGAAAACTTGTTGAAAACAGTGTTTTTAGTGAAAACATTTGCATATTCACCATGGAAAACGGGTAAGTGAGGAACTTGATGTCCTTTTTGCCTTATAATAAAATAAATGAATGAAAAGAAACATAATGATGTCCGAGCTTATAAGCTTCGTAAAAATTATAATGAAATATTAACGTAGGGGAAATTTGTAACAGCGTGACTAAAATGACCTATTTTAATGTTTTTAATAAATGATACAGTACCTATATTCTATTAGAACTTTTGCATGAAAACATTGGTCAACACAAACGAAATTACTAGAAGATTGAAATTGAAACTATATTAATGTAGGATTTGTAGGTACTTACATACTCAATATATATTTTTTCGACGATGAATCTAAACTTCAAATACCTATCAGATTATAATATTCGTATGGGTATGGTTACAAATACATAGAATTTAATCTCCATGGTTAATTTAGTTCAATAAAGTTTTACTTGAACATCTAAGTCTAACACTGTTACTGAATGAAAATTAAATTAACAATTACAGTGCTGATGCAAGAATGCATACAACAAGAGAGCCAGGCTAGAAATACTTAAAGATAAACTACAACTACAACCATGAATTCACATCAAGCATTTATATAGTAAGTCTCAAGACCAGTAATTTATTTATTAAAGAAATGCATTTATATAAGGAAAATCTTACAGAAAATGATGTATGTGTGTATACATTCAATTGAGGGCATTACATCTAGTTGAAAATGTCATTACCCATAACAACAAATCAGAACAGACTGTTATCTCTTCAAAACTTCCCAAATTAGAATGTTTTAAGTTTAATGGTGATGTACTGAAATGGAATGATTTTTGGGATTGTTTTACATCAAGCATTCAAAATTGTTCTAAGAGTGACAAGCTAGCATATCTCATTGCCTCATTAGAACAAGAAGCCTTGGCAGCAGTAGAGGGTTTAGATATCACAAATGAAAACTACAAAATTGCTATAGACATACTAAAGGAAATATTTGGGAAACCTGGCATTGTAATAGATGCTCATTATGTGTATATGTATTTTTTAATTTAAAGTGAGCTGACATCCATGAATTGCATGAACACATTCAATGAAATGGAAAAACATTTAAGAATAGGTACTTAAAGTACTTAGAGATGAAACAAACCATAATAATATAAGAAAAATTATAATTTATAAATATCCAGAGGATTTAATCTAATAATTACGAAATAAAGTTAAAGACAATAAGAGAAGAGCAGTCAGTTGATAATTTAAGAAAGTTCATAGAACACTATTGTTCAGCCTGAATGTCCACTTACAAACAACAGTTTATCAGCACATCAATTTTTATATACAAAGAGCCGATAAAAGAAACACATGTTTTCCAATGCCCATATATGACAAACCAAAAGAGTAACGAAGATTGTCATGTATTTTCTGTGGTGGTGAACACTACAATGACAATTGTAAACAATGTCTACAATTGAAGAGTGTAAGAAAAAAAATATAATGGACGTTGCTACTTATGTTTTAAAGAAAACCATGCCATGAAGAACTGTCCAGAAAAAAAAAAAAAAAAAATGTTTTCACTGTAAAGGAAAACATAACCGAGCACTGTGTGGTGCACGCAAACAGCTGATTCAGAAAGGTTTGGTGAGTCTTGGGCTACTAATGGCAGGACATCTATGAAAGGTATTTGCAAACTGCTATAACTCAAGTTAAAGACAATAAGAGACATTTACATAAATGCAGACTCTTGTTAGATAGCGGTAGCCAAAACTCATACATTTCAAAGAATTTTGTTAGCATTCTATTATAGAAAAAGACCACCTTCTTGTCTATTTGGGCAAGACAGGGCCATGGAAATGAAAGCAATAGAGTTTATGTAGAATTTATTTGTAAATCAGAATCTAATAGAGAGATTACTGTAAATGTTGTACCATTTATTGCTCATGAAATATCTTGTATGAATTACAGATTGTCCAATAATAAATAAATCTGAAACTAGCTGATGACAGATCCATGGGCAGCACAGTCAACATCCTTATTGGCAATGATTACTATTTTTCATTTATGAAGCATGAGAAGATCTATGAAGATGATGGATTATACTTCATGAATACAGAGTTTAGATGGGTGTGCAGTGGTGAGTTGTCTATTAAAACAGAACATGTTTTAAGTATTGGTATATACATGTAGCACACAAACATTGACAACCTTGGCTTTTCATCTCCTGATTTGTCACTGGCCATGGTATCAATATCCTCCTCATCTACCGACAAATTACGGCTTAGCTATAGGCAGACTAGCAAGCCTTCTTAAAAGATTAGATGAAGATATTTTGAAGACTTATAATGACACAATTAAAGAACAAGAAATGTTTAGAGTAATTGAAGTGGTTACCGATTTTAAACAAAAGGTATCTCATACTGTCCATTACCTTCCACATCACTGCATTGTCAAAAGGGATAGTACAACAAAGCTGCGTATAGTATATGATGGTTCTTAAAAAGGAAAAGATGAATTATTCGGGTTTGAAGGAAAGCATTATAGGTAAAAGATTTGCATGTTAATATATATAATTACTTTAATATGTTACCGATTCTGCAGAATTACATGGAGTTGTATCTAGTCCATTCTAATTAAATGGAACATTGAGATATCATGTAATGAAATGTGATGACCCTGTACTAAGTCGTGTAGCGAAAAATATATATGTTGACAATTTTAAACTTAACACAGATAATAATAAAGAATCTATCATAATATACTGTAAGATAAATTAATCTCTACAAACACTTTCTATGAAGGTAAGACAATGGAATTCTAACAATATCGAATTTTTTAATCATATATCTGTTAACCAGCGTGAAAATAAAGAGAGAAAAAAAAAAAAAAAAAAATAATAATATATTAGGATTGATATGTGACACGACAAGAGACACATTAGAATTAATACACATGCAAAAGATGAAGAAACAAAAAATTATACCAAAAGGAAAGTACTAAAAGAGATATTTTCTATTTATGGTCCTTGTGGATTAATTACGCCATTAATGTTGCGTGCAAAAATCTTTCTACAGAAGCTGTGGAAAATAATGCTAAAATGGGATGCCAAATTACCAGATAATTTAAAGAAGAATGGTTAAAAATCAGAGATCAAATGAGTGAAATAGAAAAGTGTTGTATTGAACGACATGCCACACTAAATAAGAAAGACACATATTTTGAATTGCATTGTTTCTCAGATGCAACAGCAATCTACCTACGATCACAGTCACAGAATGAAAGTAAAATTATGTTACTGATGTCTAAAGTTAAAGTAACTCCAGTAAAGAATATAGAAAACCTACACATTCCTAGACTGAAACTCCTAGGTGTACTAATAAGCTGTTGACTATTGATGTATGTAAGACAAAACATGGAAATTCCTATAAGCAAGAATTACTTAAAGAGTGACAGTCAAATTGTGATTACAAGTATATTCACCTTAACTAGAAGAGTTCAATAAATAAAAAACACACCAGATGTACAAATACTGTATGTCAGTTCAGCACAAAATCCAGCAGACATTGCTACCAGAGTTGACAAATTTACACCTGAAAAGAATTAGTGTAGTTTAATGGCCCAACATTTTGAAAGAAGAATTAAATAAGGAGAATAACTGGGCATTAACACAAAACTTTTGTGCTCCGGAGGGTCTTTCAGATTCAGATACAAATTCAAACCAAGTAAAACTCATAAGTAATGCCTAAGAATAACCAATTGATATGTCAGTTTCTGAAACACAAGATATAAATGAAAAGATAAAGAGAGATCAAGAGATAAACTATTCTCAGGAGTGTGCTGGTAAAGTCACAGACTTGTCTAGAAGCTTAAGAGTGTTCAGAGATCAAAATGGCATCCTGAGATGTAGAGGAAGGCTAACAATGTCACATTTATCATTTGAAAGAAAATACCATATATTACTTTCCAAATATTCTGAATTTACCACAGATATAATAATGAGAACTCATAATGATAATTACCATGTAGAACCAAGTCACACATTATCCATTATCAGAGAAAAAAAATACTGGATTCCACAAGGAAGGTGTAAAGTACAGAAAATACTACAAAAGTGCATGGAATGTAAGCAACATGGAGGGGGACCATACTGTCTATCCCAGATGCCTGATTTAGCGGAGGAAAGAGTGAATTATTCATCACCCTTTTCATTTATTGGTCTTGATTACCTAGGACCATTATTGGTTAGCAATGACAAGGGTCAATCAGAGAAGTGTTGGATTTGTCTTTACACTTGCCTTACATTCAGAGCCATTCACTTGGAAATTGTCAATGGTCTCTCTGCCGAAGAGTGTACATTAGCACTAAAAATATTGATTGCACAAAGAGGTTTACCAGAGCTGTTGTTATCCGATAATGCAACTCAATTTTAAACTGACAGCAGAAGTTATGCAAGGATAATTTTGCATTAATAACAAAGTACGATGGAAATTCATTCCAGAACTAGCTCCTTGACATAGAGAACTACGAGAGACTTGTGAGATTGGTAAAACATTGCCTTATATCTGAAGAACCATACTTGTGTCAAGGAGACACATCTTCTAAACAATTGCTAATAGACGGCTGGAAAAGAGTATGTTTGTTAACCAATATCTGATGACATTAAGAGAATAAGGAAAATAAGTAAGCATAAACAGTCACGGATTGTTTGCAACAGGGTGCCAAAGGTAGGTGATGTAGTACAAGTACAAATAAAAGGTGACACCATTAATAGGTCTTTATGGAGAGTTGGTACCATTACATCACTACAGAAAGGAAATGATATTGAGATTTCGCGTGGCTACAGTCAGAGTAAAAGATAAAGAGTATACAAGGTCAATAGGACACCTATATCCACGAGAAATTGAAGAACGAGAGCAAGACGATATACAAGATCGAGAACTCATTAATAATAGACAAAATACTATCTGCATACCCACCAGTTACGATTTCCAAGCTAGTAGTAGTGCTAGAGAGAGCTACAGAGTTGGTCGTGCTGCTGCCCAAAAAGGCTAGAGAGAATATAACTAAATGGACAAAAGAACTTATAAATTTAATATTCGAATGTGCAACATAATAGCTACGCAAAAATAAGTCACAATAATATAATTATTAATTAAATACTTCTAAAATGATTCACATTATTATTAATAACAATAGTTTTTTGTTACACAGATTAGAATTCATGGTTATGGTTAATAAAAACAAAATTAATAAAACCAATGAATTTTTTCTTCCTTCATTATGCGAAGCAGTAAGTACATAGTTTCTACCCGGCACCATATTTAATTCGCGTTCAGGTGAACTTGGCGACAATTATAAAAGAACTTGGCTATTTTTTACACAAATGTTCTAGCATGATTATTGCAAACTAAATCAATAAATTCACAAAGTGACAAGTGAGGAAGTGATAGTTACACTAACATTACACAATATTTCAATACACTGCATATTTGTTAAACAGCTTTCTATTTCCTATTTACATTGTTACACTTAGGTATGTCTGCTCGACATCTTCATGAGATACTAACTTGCGCCCCGCGGTTTCACCCGCGTTCCCGGGACAAAAACTAGCTTATATCCTTCTCCATACCTGCGTGCTTTTAATCGCGATCGGTTCAGCTGTTTAGGCGTGAAAAGCTAACAGACAGACGTTTACCATCCGCCATCTTTGGCGATTGCCAATGCGCGGGGCACATCACATTCGACCAATCACTGCGTAAGGCGTAGGTACTAATTCGTAGATTGAAATCTAAACCCAAAGCCTAGACGCACTTTTTCAATTTACGGTATTGTTACTGTCTCAGCTTTTACATTATCTGTGACTTATAACTGTGCTTATAATGTGTTCTCACCTGTAAATGCAAATCATCCTTGCTCTGATCTGGTTTAGTGAATTCAGCATGCAGCGCGTGCGTTTTCCCACCCAACGGCAGGGTTGGCGCTTCATTCTGCCACGCGTGTCGCTCATCCTGGCGAAAGCCAGGGTTGTCGAACGCGAACTCGTCTTTCACTGACTCTGGGTCCGTTGAGAAGACTAGGTGCTTTCCTGTTGATAATAGGTAATGTCTTTAAATATTTATTTGGATTTAAGGAAGAACGAAATAAGTTCTCATCTTTTTGTTGTAGTTTTCAGAAACTACCCTAAAAGAAACATAAGTACCTCCAGAGTTGTGACATATTTGAAATACTTGTATTTAAAATACAAATACAAAATACGTATTTTGGATTTTGTACTTAAGTACTTTTTTAAAAAGTATTTTGTATTTTATTTGAAATACTATTCGAGACGTATTTTGTATTTCTAAAATGGTTTGTAAAATACAAAATACTTTTTTATTCTTAGCTTCATTTTTCTAAAGCATTCTGCGATTCAGTAAAAACAAAAAATGGCCACTAGTGGCGCAGCAGCTTTGAAAGTCTATGCACAAAATGACAGATGAAACAAAACGCATATAAAACCTGACCAATAATATATGAGGGACCCCTCTTGACAATCCTCAAAGTCACTGTTACGTTTTGCAGTATTGGCAGCTACTTCATTATTTCTGTGTTGTTAGCTCGAAATGTCTTTAAAAAAAATGCAAAAACAAATTGTATTTAAACAATATGCCGTGTAGGCAATAATACGTTATTTTTTTATTTACGATTCGTATTTAAGTGATTATGAATGTATAAATGTATAAATGACAAATAAAAATACAGAAATAGAAAAATATATTTATAAAAAACCGGTACGTAAACAGCACTACAAAGAAGTCATTGTGGGCATTGTGGCAAGTATGTAATATAAATATAATATATAATTGATATCCTGAAAGTCCAAGAAACCATCAATGAAGTTCTGAGAAAACTAGGATTGGCCGTCTTAAAAGAGATGGAAGTACAGTTTTTGATTGAGTATATTCGCACATCTAAGCCCATAGCTGAAGCCATTTGGAGCTTAGAAGGCGAAAAGGAGACTTTTTATGGATGACTGCAGTAATTTTACCATAAAGTATTTTATTTCAATAAAGTATTTTGAAAATACATATTTTGTATTTAGTATTTAAATACAAAAGGCAAAAGTATTTTGTATCTTGCATTTGAAATACTATATTAAAAAAGTATTTGCATTTTGTATTTAAATACTTTTTGAAAAGTATTTTGTACATCTCTGAGTACCTCTATGATTTAGTGCTACGTGGTGCTAGGTAAGTTAATAAATAAAACTAAGCAAAACCTATATAGTATATAGATTTAGAAAATACAAAACTCACTACATTCGTACCTAAAATACCTATACATAATAGGCGCCAATAAGCACGAATGTATGTAGTATTTTTTTTCTAATGTTCGACGAAGAAAGTTCTCTGCACTGCCCACTGCCCATTATAATTGTATGTCAAACAATTCAATTAGCATGTAGGTAATAAAAAGGGGAAAAGAGATGCGTCAAAAAAGTCTCAGAAAAATCTTTTATGTGATGATTGTTGTTTTTGTAATTTGGGCAGTTTTTTGGGCATTGGTAATGTCATTTTTCATGCAATTTTATCGTAACGGGATTTAGAATACCTAATTTATTTATTTCATTTCAAGTAAATCCCTAATTATCAAGAAAGTTAAGAAAGTTAAGGCGAAAATAATTTATTTATTATTGCGGGCTGACCACTTGCTGACATAAATCAAAGAGAATAATATTATGATTTGATTTTGAACTAAGATTAGTTTTCTTAAAAAAGTTAATTGGCACCATAGCTATAGGCCTAGTTTTCACTGAGTGAAATCATTAGACCGCGTTCACACGAGCTGCCATAATCGCGCGATACTCCGCAATTATTCCATTGCATGCAATCACTCAATGGCTCAAAGCAACTATCATCAGTAAGACAAGACCAGCAATAACAAGGTCAAAAATGATTGATTCACTGGCGGATGTCGATTTATTTATTCGTGTTTTTTCGCACCAATGGGTATTTTGGAGTTCCTTTTTTGTTTATTTATGAATTTAATTATGATAGGTGTTTGTTCAGACGGTAAAAAAATACCTGTATTTTTTTTGCATGTTGACTTTACAAGAACAATGATCTAAAAAAACCTACTAGGTTACGTAGGTACCTACCTAAGTCATAGATACCTATAAATTCACTGAATAATTTATACGACTTGACAATGGCAGGAACACCATTGCCTATGCTAGTAAAAAGAAGAATAGACCGCCTAATGAATTCTAAAATGTTTTTTGATTTATTTGTTTAAAGTGTTAATCAGCACTGGAAACTTTACTCATGTCTACTATTTATTTGTACCTATCTATGCTTTCCGCTTCAGTTCCCATTACAGATGCAGTTATATACCTTGGATAAAGATTGAATACGGTTTAAATTACATTAAATAAAAATGCAAGTTGTTCTGTAATTACAAATCAATAAAAAAAAGAGAAGAGCAGACGTTTTAACAATAAAAATAGAACAAGTGACTCGCAACTCCGTCGTCGTGAAAGTGTCGACCTAATTTGTCGTACATCCGATCTCCATCGAAAGCAAGAGTGCAATTACGTGTGAATTAGTCCAGCAGTGGTGGCGCGAGTGTCGCTTAATTACATTTGTGATCATGTGTAACAGCCTTATATGGCAAAAGTAAAACTGTATGCGGCATTTGAAATCGCTCGAGACTCGAGAGAAACTTCCGGATGAATGAAGGGAAACGATTGAATAGTTTTTGTTTTGATGTAAATCGGTATTTGTTAGTTATTTTATATGTTTTGGTTTTCGAACCTAATAATAGCAGTAAATCTCTTTGAGATTTAAAAGTCACATTTGTCAACTAGATCTGGACATCTCTATTTATCTCGCTTTGGTGTATGTAGGCTTTACAAATACATTTTACTCAGGTATGGTAGTGATTTAGTGAAAAAAACTCACTTGAAATCATTCCTGTATTCACACAAATGGGTGAGTACGGCTTATAATATTCACCTTTATTATGATTTAATGACTTTGTGGCGGGCTATTTTACAATACTGCAATAACTGACTAATTCAATAGGCATTATCATATTACACAAATAAAATACGTAGAATAGGTAACGTATAAGAGAAAAAATACCTATAACAATTATTGCCTACGATTGAAATTGAATCACGTGGAACGTTTTTTGCCGTGGCAACTGGGCCAATAGAGGTGGTATCAAAAGTGCATCATTGGATTTGCGTTTGGAAATCTTTCATGCGTATCGTATTGTGCGAGGAGGGTTTTATATTATTGGACCTAAGATTTTTGTAAATATAGTTATTTGGATTTATGAATGTAGGCACCTGGCTTATCCTGTGCAAGCTCTAGGAGCTGATGATAATACCCTGCTGTACTACAACTTTACAAACAAACCTACATTTTGACTATTAACTGCCCACAAAGAGTTCACGGTTAAAAGTATTTCTTCATGCAAAGTAATAACATTTATTTTAATGGCAACTCATTTTAAATAATACAGTGTACGTGCGTTATTTCCTCCAACCAATGATTGGTCCGAGGTTATTTCATATTTCAAATGCAGAACGACATTTATATTCACAACGCTTGGAAAGTATTCCAACTAATTTGCACATTAAAACAATGCTGTTCATGTCAGTGTTGCCATTCTTAATGAATTACTGTTAAATATTAATATTAAGGGCGAGTGCTGCGCCATTTATAGACAAATAAATATGTATTACTGTTACGGTTACTTAATTGGTACAAATCATTCAGTTATAATTAAATATTTGGTTTGGCTCTATCATGTGAATAGAATTTATAAAATTAAATTGTACGTTATCGTAACAATTATCTAAATAATACCTACAGCTTAAGTGTACATGTTTCTTAACAAGATGTGGGCACGTAATTAATGATTGTTTTACTCTTATGAATAAGTTACTAGAATACTAAAAGATAATTCAATCGCATTTTAAATCTCTAAATTGCATTTCACTTCACCTTAAATGTTAGTTACGTCACACGTTCGCAATGTTTGACAGTTGACAGCAAGTGTCATCGACCTGCAACCGCGCGTGGGTGTGGACCTACCTTTACATTCAAAAGCTAGGCTGCCATTATAGAAGAGTTGACATTATGTTTGTTGTAATTTTTTTTATTCATATGCTAAAATAAATCGTAGGTGGTATGTATGCTCTTCAAATTATAAAGTCCCGTTAAGGATTGTTTGCGACAGGATTTTGAAGTGCTTTTTTTGTCTGTGACACGTTATGTGTACCTACATATAAATGTAGGTACCTAAATAATGATCAATGAATAATTCAATGACTAAGGGTCGGTTGCTCGTACATTTTAGTTAAAGTTATAGTCAAAGTTAACTTAACTATTACCATGCTTTGACCGTAGATTCACTTTGACGATAACCGATCTCCTTCGGTCGGTTATCGTTACGGTTAATATTTTAGTTAAAGTAACACGAGCAACCTAGTTTGCTTTCTTTCGGCGGTTAAAGTTAACTAGGTATAACCATAACCTAACTATAACCTTACTATGACCGCGCTTTATGCAACCGACCCTAAGGAAATCTCAGTAATTAGAATTCGATTCTTGAAAAGCCGATTTTTACAAGTGTTTAAAACAAGATAGGTACTTACCTACAGTTTTTTTTAATATCGTTTTTAAACCTTCTAAGGTTTCAATTAATGTTTATATACCTACATTAATCTTAGGGTTTTTAATACCTAAGTATGTACTTATATATTAATTACTGTCTGATTTTAAATTGGGTATAAAAATAGAATTGATCGAATATTAACTTCATGTACTTGTAAATATTTCCCAACAAATTATGTAGAAACTGCTGTAAGGCAGTAAATCGCAGTCTGGTGATAAGTGGTAACATCACACACACGTCGTGTATAAAAAGTGATTACCAGCTGGTCCTAGTGCACTGCCGCTCATCAGCACCAGCTTTCACTGCATTGTTACATGCCTAGCTATAAACACTTGCTTGTAAGAGCTTTCACACACTGTCGTGATATTTGAGATAAGTATGTAGGTACTTAATTAACCTTGAATCGCAGGCAGTTTGTCAAATAGACTTTTGAAAATTTACAACTAAAAACAGACGTACAGGCCGTATGTATTGCTATCATAAAGTTAATATTAGGTAGGTAATAAAACGTAGTGATTCTATTAGTCTTTGGGTAGGGTCTAGCTACTCTGAGTAATATTGGTTATTATGGTGAGGCACAGATTAAGTAATGGTTACTACGTATCTAAGTAATCCGAGGTTTAATAAAACAAATATAATATAATTATTACAATGATTTGTTCAGGGCATGTATATGTATTATTTGGGGGTGGAGGGGACGACGACATCACCCAAAATTCAATGCAAACCTAGGAAACCCCCCCCCCCCTCCTGCATCCGCCACTGCTGTTAGTATGGTTATATAACTCCCAGTGAAAACCGTATCGAAATCTGTGCAGTGGTTGCACGAACTTTTATGCGGTTTTCACATATGTAATGGTTTTATTAGGAAAGATTTTGGCTTCGAATCATTGTGGCGCTGCCATTGAGCTGAGCAGAGTCAGGGATAAAAAGTTCCACACGTGACCAACCATAATTAACGAGGGTTCCCATCACATTTTTTCTTCTTTCCCAACGCAACATGCAATTAAGGCAACGATCACAAGATGTACAGCCTAGCGATCCTATCTATAATTCATGTCGCGCATAGTTGTGCACTATTCATTACGTACCTACTTAATTACTGCTTAATCTTCAGTCTCTAATTAACGCCTACTTGTAAAATAACCACGTATTTACCTACAAGTTGTAGAAACGAGTCCAAACCTCTAGAGGAGTTATTTTATTCATCTATGTTGTTAATAAAGAACGATAGATTTATGGTATCTGCTGCTGCAATCTCACTATTGTAAGTAGCCGAAAGTGGTAAACGGTTTAGATGTTTTGGGTTTTCTGCATAGAAATTGGAACATTGGCGACGAGCGGGCTACCGCGTAATAAAATGATAGGTAGTGAATTCGTCTCCCATTTTCTAGAATTTTATTATATATGAAATGAGTCAACTAAAGAATGAAAAAAAAAAAAATTAAGAGAATAATTAGACATGGAACAAAAATAAAACACAAGAAAAAAATACTTCCTCCTTTGTCGTCTTTCTTCATAATAGAACTCATTAAGGTTCATTATCATTTTGGTACGAGGTACTTAGCTCCGAAACATGCGAAATACGGTTAGTTCCGTTTGGTACTAAACGACCATTCGATCTAAAACTTCTACAAGAATTAAGTATCCTAATACCTGTTAGCTATTTAATAGGTCTTTTCCAATCCGTTAGGTATAAATACTTCCCTAGAAAGGCAGGTACTTTACTCACTTATTGGAAAGTAAGAAGTCAAACATACTGTTAACCTCGAAACGAGTTCCAGAGTTTGCGAGGGACAGGTCGACATACATACAAGGTGTTACTGCTTTACGTTTGTTTGAGTTAAGAAACTGCTATTTGCTAAAACTGACTTGAAAATGAAAAATAGCCCCTATTGTGCAGTTCAAATCGGTGGTATAGTCAATTGTAATGATGCCAAGTGCCTCATCTGTGTATTATCTATATTATGTACTAATAATAAAGCTGAAGAGTTTGTTTGTTTAAACGCGCTAATCTCCGGAGTTACTGATCCGATTCCGAAAATTGTTTCATTATCCCCAAAGATTATTTATAGGCTACTTTTTATCTCAAGAACGCGAGTGAAGTCGCAGGGAACAGCAAATATTCAATAAATGAGTTATCAGTTTGATTTCTACTTAATTTTATGACCCTGATTATTGTTAATCTAAGTACAAAAATGATCACGTAGAGCTATAGACATCCTAAAAGTAGGTATAAATACTAGCTTATTGAAGCCACACTCAAATCAGGCAAAAGTATTATCAGCTAGGAACAGATAAAAATAATCTAAGTAAAAAAACTATGAAACAATCGTGATGTTTGATTACAATTTATAAACTTTTACTTGTTAGTCGTTTTTTTAAAGCTATGCAAAAATGTAATTCGACCCGCTTTCATTGAAACCAGTTTGTTCGCATGACTTTATGTAGGTAAGTATCTCCTTGATATTATGTCGAGATATAATATATTATTAATAATCACTACTAGAAATATGTACCTACATAATTTAAATAAGTACCTACATAAACACAATTATACCTACCATAATTAACAGGCATTAAAGCGATGGATTGATGTAATAAATTAATTTCTTTTTTTTTTTTTTTTCATTCATAGGTACATGTCATTGCAATTAAAAGGCAGGTCGCCACAGCTACCTACCTGTATAATCAACACACAGAATCACAGCCTTTGCCAAATTATGACAAATAAAAAAATTGGTAAAGCAATAAAATCGCGCCAAAAACTAATTATTTACCGCCTAAATATCGATAAAAAAATCTTCAAGTTGACCAATAGCATCAGATACGGATTTATAAATAAAATCCTGTACCAATTTGCATAATAATTAAGTAACCAATGATTTGATAAACAGTTTAGCAACACGACACGAGATTCATTGTGCCCATTCAACTATCAATCGTTAGAACCGGTCGCGCAAATATCTCACGGCCGCCGCCATCTTGTATTTGACAGCTGACTCGTAATGGCGGGAATATGTAATTGTCTATGGTTGAGTAAGAGATTCGATACACCCAGTGACGTTAGTTTTTTTCTCTATTTGAATTGCGGTTTTAGTATTTTTACTTTCAATATCGAACGATAAAGTTGTAACTGAAACTCAATTAAACACAAGATATAGATTTCTTTTTACTACCGTATTAGGTACCTAGGTATATACAATTAGCTTACAACCAGTACTTCCACAGTTCCACTATGACAATCCATTAACTCGCTTTCTTAAAAAAAAGGTTTAGAAGATCTATTAGAGGCCTATTTTGTAAGAACATAGAATACTTAATTGATTGATTTACAAACGTATTTTGTTTGGAATATAAACAGTTACTCTCTTTCATTAGTTTTATATAATAGGACCCTACGATTTATTTGATTTCAGGCTTCGATGGCAAAGCAAAAACTGCTCGTGTAATACGTATGATTCTTTCAACGACATTTTATATTTTTAATTGATTTTTCATTGAAAGATTGTATAACGAATAGTCTCGACAGTTAGTTCTGGTCGGCCCTCAGTAAACAGGCGTGAAGTTAGTGTCAAGGTCGATGCATAACCTTCTGTTAGTGAAATAAGCGTTATTCAGATTAATAATTGTAGCAATTATTAAATGGTTAAATTAATTACATAGATTATATAAATTGATTAAGTCTTCTCAGTTTAAAAGTATTCGGAACCAAGAACGTTCGAAAGTGCGTTATCATGGGGTGTAATAAGGCAATTCGAGTAATCATTTTTCGAATTTACAGCAGTTTACATGCAAATTCTGAATTCAAACTGAAAATAATCATTTATTCAGTTTAGGCACAGAGGAGTCTGCTGATAAGGCACTTACGTAGGAACGTCAGAAGTAACAATAGACTCTACCACCGGTTCGGAATACACTTAAACTGAGAAGACTCCGGCAAGAAACTCAGCAAGGATTATTTTTTTGTGGTTCTTTCTTTTTGAGAAATGAATATAGCGGGCGGCGTTTTCAAACCCTTAGGGCTCCTGGCTTAAACTGAATAAATGAGATTTGAGTTTGAATTTGATAGAGACTTAGGTATAATCTAAAATATCTGACTTAGATGAGATCTCGCAACTTTTTACGATGGAAGGATTGCGTTACATTATTTGAAATTTTTTGTATGTTATAAGCAAAAAATTGGAAGCATCATTTTTAAAAGATCAATGATGCTCCCAATTTTTTGCTGTAAGTAAACAGCATATTTTGAGGATGCAAAGAAAGGAAGGAAGAAATAAACAATTTAATTCTTGCCAAACAGGTAATTCTGACTGAAGGCTAAATAAAACCGGTAAAAACGGTAGTAGAGTCTATTGTAAAACTGTAACTTTTGACATTCATAAGTGCCTTATTAGGGCCTAAACTGAATAAATGACTTTTGATTTTGATTTTTTTTGAACCTCCGATAGCACGATTTCACTTACGAATTCACGATTTCTGTACGGTCAGCAACATCAACCAGTCAGTATCGTCGCCCACCGCTATCACCCGCATGTATAGCATAACAGTACTCTTAATAGTGTCGCTGCGATACCAACGGCGTCACCGCTCACGGCGTGGTGATCATGGACCTACTAAAACTATCCGACCGGCCATCTTGGAGATCTATGGGGGAGGCATTTGTCCAGCAGTGGACGTCTTTCAGCTGATACGATGACTCTATATTTATTATAAAATGTTTCCTATATTTCTCAAAATAAAACTGGCTGGCTACCACCCTCCAGTCGACTATCTGTCGCTGAGCACTTAGTCATAGCGTACGATTCGGCTAAATACATTTATTGCACAGTAAACAGTCCACATGTTTGAAACAATAACATTTTATAAGCACCTCAATAAATTGATCACTCGCACAAACGCGGACATAAAAAACCACGGAAACAAATAGCGTTTAATTAACAATGCCGACGATTACTTCAATCAACTGAGACATTGATAAATTGTGGGTTTTCTTAACAACTACTCGACTAACACAACAACATCAAAACTGATGCTATATTCCGAATTGTGGCCAATTTATAGCTAAGGATTTGTAGCGACCCCTGTCAGCTACATAGTTCAGACACCGAATGGATAGATGGCGCTGCAATAGATTAACACTACAAACAGAACAATCTACATACAAATCTACATCGCGCTAGTGGAGTTTGTTCGCAGATTCACATTTAAACAAGATTCCAACATCAACAGTTGGACCGCGGTCTCCGCGGGCACGATGACCCAGCCTGGCGGAAGATCTTCCCTTCTTTTCAATGGAGGAATCATCCACCTTGTTCCTCCATAGATTCTAATAGTAGCGCTTTGTTTGTGTTTGGGGAGAAGGTATGATAAGCTTCCGTACTTCCCTATTTCTAATCTTCAGGGTTAGAATTTTACGTGACTTTTAAATAATTTGACTAATCTATCTATACTAATAACAAAGATGAAAGAGTTTTGTTTGTTTGAACGCGCTAATCTCCGGAGTTACTGGTCCGATTTGAAAAATTGTTTCACTAATTAGTAAGCTACATTATTCCCGAAGGTTATAGGTTATTTTTATCTCGGGAACGCGAGTGAAGCCGCGGGGAACAGCTAGTATAAGATAAGATTATAGATACTATTTGCAGGTAATTCCTTATGGGAGCAAGTTCACACCTGACAACCCTAATTCAACAATGACATTCTTAATGATACCGGATGTAAAGGCAGCGCGAAATGGAAGGAAGGTGACTCAAATGCCGGTGATTCAAATATGATGACATCGCTACATTGATGATGGTTCTGTGATTAATAATTAACTTTAGCCTCAAATCTAGTAAGTTAGGGAAAGTTAAAGTAAATTTAAGCTGATTAAAAAGCCAGTCACAATTCGGTTAATAGTTTCGGAGAAATGCGTGGACAAACAAACATACACCTATAAAATAAGTCAAAGTTAACTTAATATAACATGCTTTGACCGTAGAGTCACTTTGACGATGACCGATCTCCCTAGATCGGTTATGGTTACGGTTAAAATTTTAGTTAAAGTGACACGAGCAACCCAGTTTGCTTTCTTTCAGAGATTAAAGTTAACTATAACCGTAACCAAACTATAACTTTACTATGACCGCGCTTTATGCAACCGAACCTAAGTCACTTTGGTATAGCAAATAGGAGTATTAAAATATATGCCATCAAAGCATTCAAATCTGTCAAATCTTCTTAGTTCTAAGAAACGCTTGAATAGGGTAGGTAGTTGACAGTGTCAAAAATAAATGACCAAACACTAACCAATGCATAAAACATCTAAAAACACGTGGAAACATCAAATATGTTGTACATTTAATGCATTTTATGATTTTTAATTGCCAGTAGAACCACTAGTAGATCATTTGATGCTGTGAAACTATGACGTCATAGTGTAATATTTCATACAAAATTCCATATAAACTATCGTTTTGACATTTATTAAAAAGCAGCTGATTTGATATGTCAGTCTACTACCCTATTCGAAGAATTTTCCACGTTAGCCTTGTTGCCGAGTGAATGGCATCATAAACTCTGTCTGTAGTCCTTATCGTGCTTTGACCTTCGTTTACAGTTGCAATTCGCACTGGCCCAATACAGATGGCTAACTAACGGAACACCTGGTGACCCAGGTATTAATCTGAGGATATTTGCAATAGACATTTTTGGTCATTGGTTTTATCCTACTAATAAAAATGCGAAAGTTTGTAAGTATGGATGAATGTTTGTTACTCTTTCACGCAAAAACTACTGAACGGATTTGGATGAAATTTGGAACACACATAGTTTATAACCTGGATTAACATATAGGATACATTTTATCCCGGGAAAACATAAGAACCCTCGTGAACGCGGGTAAAACCGCGGGGCGGAAGCAAATAAAAATATTGGTATAGAGGCATACCTAATAAAATTATCACTGTTGATGAAGATTTTTATATCTGCCATGTTTATGACCAGAGAATAAGACCACAATTTAGTTGATCCCAGTTCTATGTGATTTATGTTTTTTTTAATATTAGTAAAATAATCTACATTACAATAGCATTGATAATATACTTTTTATGAGCACTTACAGTGTTATAAGTAATTACCTAAGTCTACAGTTTCTTAAATTGTTGTAAAACACTTGCAATGTTAATATCTCGTGCAACACTGTTTCACAAAGCCTTGACTGATAATTAACATTAAAATGAAACCAATATGTCAATGTTACATATTTGTAGCGTTTATCACAAGTGTGGACAGGTGTTGGAAACATCAGCACGTTTCATACACTTTGTGTTATGGACACTCATTCATTGTTTAGCTCTTCAATCGTAACGTTTCTTATTTCAGAACTATCTACGACTCGCGACTATGCTTCTTTAAAAGTCTATACCATTTTAGCTTTGTAAATTCCACGGAAATTGTTACAATCCACCGAATGAAGCGATGACGACTGCCATCACTAAGTTCTTGGAAACTAGATGATGATATTCAGAGATGAGTGATAAAATAAATCTAATCTAATCTTACAGTGCGACAAAGATGTTTTGGCCGTTTTGGCAGGAAAGCGCTCTTTAACTTTTAATCTAATAATATTCCGGTAATAAGAAGTGGGGTCAGAGAGATAGTGCAAAAACAACACAACATCACAGAATACTTAAATAGTACAACAACATACAACAATGATAAACGGACAGAGTGAACCCTCAAAAAGTGACTCTTCACAAGATAGCGGCGTTAGTTCCGATTTTGGCCACGTGCCAAAAAATCCTTGTCGCTCTGTAATAGAAAATACCTCAGGAAAATACAAAACAAAGTCAAAGCAATACGATGTTTATGTGTCTAATACATTTAATTATTCATAACATTAGGGGAGGTTTTAATCACAATTAAATTAAGTTCAAGCAGCTTACCTATATTCAATGCAATCGATTATAGGATCCAAAATACAAAACATAGATTGTGCCATTTGAATTCGCAATTAAATTTGTTTTTTTTATTTTATTTTTTTTATTAGTTTTGGTCCTATTTATTCTATAATATACAATATTTACAATTATTTACAACAAATATACTTAAACTACATTTTAAAAAAATCCTCGAGGCGGCCGCTGCTGCCAATCAACGGCAAGGTTCCCAGAAGCATCCAGAAGGCTGGCAGCATTCCCTCTTTGTATTTAAGATAGAAATTGAAGAGTAATAAAAATAATGAAAGCCTCTAGAAAAGTTGAATTCTTAGAAAGAGTCAATAAACTCAATACAGCAACCCATTAATACTATAAGCATATAAGCTTACCTACGAGACGGACCTTGTGCCATTGTGGTCACAAGATACACACGTTGGCAGGTGATGTCATTTTAATGCAAACTGTGTCGCTGTTTTATAACCGCAGCGCTCGATGGCTTGATGGGCTTTGTTTATTTGAATGCTTATTCTTTAGCGCCTAGCGTCTATATGACCGTGTGATTGAAAGTAGAACCAAAAACCACGCACATGTCAAAATTGTCAGAGTTTTGAATTATTGAATAGGCTGTCTCTATTGTTGGGTAGTTTATTGTGTTTGTGATTTACGCTTGCAAATTGAGGGTTAGTACAGGAATTTTGCTACCTTTGGTGAATCAATTTTTACATATTATTCTAAAGTTCAGAGATCTGTTAACAATCAACAACTTTGACAGTACAGATAATTATACGTTAAATGATTTAATTAATTGATGAATGCCACTCATTTGTTGCGAAAGCGTGCAGTTTCCAATAATTCATAAATCAAGGCTAATTCAAGCATAATTGTGCAATACTTAACCAACTTACTCATCTTAACGCAAAGTATTAATCAGCATAATAGATAGTATAAAGTTGCGGTCTCAATATACGTCCTTGTGGTACACCGCTGTCGATCTTGCATGCACGTATCAATACAAAAACTGGAATTCCTCCAATACCAAGACCCGTGATGGCACAGATGTACAACTACCAGATGTTGTGCAAACGGCTACTCGTTCACATGGAATTCATAATTGACTTGTGATCAACATCTTCAAATGCTTTGTATAAATACTAATGGACGTTAAGTTGCGTTTCATTTCCTTTGCAGGTTTATAACCCACTTTATATTGCATGATTATGATAATTAGCTAACCTAGTGATGGTAGATGGGTCTTAAAGCAATTCTTGATGCAATACATGTTTTCTTATTTCTTAGGGCATTAAGATTATTTGATCCGGGAGATCAAGTTGATTACGTAATTACCCATCTAAGCTAAACTAAAAGTAAAAATAAAATCTAATTCAGTAAGTAATAGTCTTGTGTGTCTTGTTATGATAATTATTTTATTTTATTTACATATTTGAAGGAATGCTGCCAATACGAAGGTTGCCAAGTTTGTTTAATTTTTATTATTATTGAAGGTACCTAAGATGTTTTCAAATATAAAATCGAAATTAATATTTAATTGAACTAACTTGTCTTGATTGATTTGGCCTTTTCGTAATTTAAGTTTTATTCAGGTTTCTTAATATCCTTATGCTACGCATTCTAAATCGTCCATAATATTTTTTTTATCTTTTATTATAGGTGCCTAAGATACATAAACATTTGAGTCACTAACTTTATTCTATTCATGAATCTCTGGAGTTATAACATGGATAGCTGCTACCAAAGTAAAAGCAACCGTAGGTACGTTTGTTCATGCCCATAAGCTTAGATAAAAAATAAGTAATTTCCTTTCCATTAATATATCAACACAGTTTTCAATGGACGTCATCATAGTAACTTGCGTGATCCAAGGTGTGATTGTACACGATTGTATTTAAATTAGTTTTTTAAAACATCCGTCGTGTTTTAATGAGAATTCTGTTTACTAATAACACGTAATTAAAGTTAAATATCACTTGATAACACTGAATCGTTGTATTTTGTCCTACAGTATTAACAGATGTAAGAAATACTACAACGAGTCATTGTTTATTTAAAGATCGTTACAATCTGCGGTATTTGGAATTCTTAATTATGTGTATAATTTATGTACAAATGTAAAAGCGTCTGGCTTCACTCATTGTCTTTTATATTTATAACATGTCTGTTGATCATCATTCTCAGCCGGTATTTAGCAAATACTGAGTACGTCCTTATCGCTCTTGTGCTAAACACTTCTATACTATCTCTGTCTCATTGCATCCAGGTCTATACATCAGCCCGCTTGTCTATCAATGCCACTCTTTCTGATTGTTAGCCATCACTTGTCATTATAACATCATTTCTTGTCAAATCATTAATAGAAAATACATCATCGTCTTCATATCCCAGTCACATTATGAAACCATAAAGCTTCTTAACTTCTACTTTTTTTATAAATTGCACTCCTCAGTAATCTAATGTATTCTAATACTACAAATTCAATAGGCTTCAATAACCAGACTTCTTTATGCAACTCTTTGGGTTAAAAATACTTTAGATTCGTCTAGTGTCCATCCTAAATCGTCACGATCATCACATGAAACAATACAAATCTAATCACTTGACGGGTGTTAATAAAAACATTCTTATTGTTCTAACAATAAAAACTATGTAGTCAGAGCACATTTTTTTCCTTCTCGGAATCTATCAAGGTTATAAGCATTGATTTTGATGTTCAGTTTTAGATCAGGAAGTGTTTGAATTAGCAGCATTTAGGATACGACCTTATTGATTGTTTGGTTTTTAGTTGGTTTCCTATTCATTTGTGTCTATTTGAAAATAAATATACTGTCAGTTCCTGTAATTCAAATTGAAATAAAAGCATTTATCTGTTTTTCTGTAAATGTTTGCATACAGGAGGAGATAGATATTGATAAAGTTATTCATCTTCATATCAGCCGAAAGACGTCCACACCACAGCTGGACAAAGGCCTCCTCCAATTGGTGGGATATGCCATAATCGCCACGCTTGGCAGGCGGGTTGGCGATCGCAGTATGGTGGTTCTCAGAGAGACGCTGCTGCCCGTTCTCTGGTATATTTCCCTCGGACGACTTTTACGCCCCTCACGGGTTGTGATGTGGTGGCGATATTCTTCGCCGTCACCACACAGCAGAAAGATATTTGTTACTTCAAATTCAATGATCATCTTTGAAGATGGGCAGTAATAACACTTCCTGCTTTAACAAAGGACTAGCGAAGCCAGGAGTTTTAGGTAGTAATAATAGAACAGGTGAAAATCATGGAAATAGAAACTTAATCACCAAATTGTCGGTAATTCGCGGTTGCATTGTGCCGAAACAAGGAACGGCTGCGATTGCGGGTCAATACTCAATCAGTGTGCAATCAATTTTGTTTCTGTTGCTTTCTCTTATTTTATGCATGCAAACTCACGTTGCCTAACTTGTGGTGATATTTGTCTAGTTATCAAATTCATGTTATTTACAGGCGATGCGATAGCGTATGCAGTTACAAAATTTCTGCTTCTCAACCGTCAACCGTCTATCAAACATCGAAATAAAGTCAATAAAGAATATTTTTGTTTTTTACCCGATAGAGGCAATGTAGTAATAAAGTTTGCCATAGTTAAGCGTCATCATTATTATATGAAATAAGCATATTATTACCGTCGGCAACACTTTCAAAGTATAAGCTACAATTGATACGAATGACAGGAATACCCAAACTCTAATGTAGCAACTCTACAAAAGACAAAGACACCCACATTATATTTCAAACGTGACTTTAGAAAAATGTCGTAATATGAAAAGCTAACATTAATTCCAGTCAGACACCCGTACGTTGTACGCCTACATAAGTATAAAGTCTAGGAGAAGTCGCGGGTCAAGGTAATACAAAGTGTGTCGAGATGCTGGTAAACATGTTTGTAAATGTTTTCAAAGTAAGTTACAGTTGATATTCAATATGCAAATTACATGGACAGTGTAACTCGTTGTGAATATATTATAAGAAAGCATAATAAGTTAATAGATTGACAATATATGACGAACGGCAGAAGAGTTCTGACATAATGGTGATAGAGAATAGAAATGCGCATGATTGGTAAAAATATACCTGGTCTACATTGTGCCTTTTTGTAAATAGTTACCTACACACGGCCACAGATCAAGCTACACACTGCGGCACCTTATGCGGTTGTAATAGGAGCTATTTTGCAACAAAAATGTGTAGTTTGATCTGTGGCCGTGTGTACATATTCATTTCTAACAAATCGTAAAATATTCAGAGTTCTGCAAATAAATTGGAAGCCATCATAGCCGAGGTAAAATAATGGAATACTAGCCTATACTTCAGAAAAGTATAGACTACTTTTCTGAAGTAAGTATAATATGCTCCTCTTTTTTTCGTTAACTTCGAATGATAATTAAAGAACAATCTTAGCACTTTACAAACCCACTTTTTTATGAATCACAAAATTCATTTAACACATTCCTACTAAGTGTTATCAGATAACGAAGGAAATAGATAAGTTTTAATGTAAACATTGTATGTAACACGTTTGTCAAACAGTTCGTCCGCTATGTCTTTCAAGCTAATTTTTGCAATCTTATCATAATTTACACAGCATATTGTGAAACATTTTAGTTTATTGCTTAGGGCTAGGATTTACATTCCTTGACTATGCAATACCTACCTGCGCAGAGTAAACAAAACACTATCGCCGGTTTTATAGAAGTATTACTATTTACGTTAATATCCGTAATAAAAATAAAAAAAACCTTATTTTTTTAAATTCAATTATTAGTAACAGACCACTAACCTTTTAAAATAATCGCTAAAAACATTAGCAAACATGAAATGCGTTCGATGTAAGGACGCGGATTACCAAATACGTATCATCCTTCACACTTATTAGCTTGTATTAGGCATGAGTAATTTTTGCCAAGATGTTTTTATGAAGTGTAATGAATGTTGTCTATATTTGTAATTTGTGTATGAATCGAAAGACGACGCCCAAGGTGGACCTACGATCTTGCGAGGGTTGTGGGAAACCGCTGGATGCGGGTAGCGTGGCGGCCATCATCGTGGAGATAATTGCCCGTCTAAAACTAGGGGGGAGAGATTGAGATGATGAATTTGTCTATAGGGACATAATATAAAAAAATACATTAATTGAGGCCATTTTAATTACGTAACTGCACATTTTACTTTAATTTTATTTCTAATAGGTAATATTAGGAATTTAGGTAGGTATTTTAATAGCTTCTTGCAAACTAACAAATTTCATTATTAGGTATGTTTGATAAAAAAATACCATGCACCAAAAATATATCTGTAAAAGTATGGCCAAGTCATAACCGAAAATAAAAATATTGGCAAATACCAATCACCTATCTAATAGGTATCTAAATTCATATCATTTTGTATAGATAGGTATTATTAAGTATATGTATACCTAAGGTCTCCACATTGTAAAATATTTATATTCTATCCACCATCTAGTCGCTGCGGGTTCAATCTATTTTCACATATTATCATCTCGCTAGCCTGTATTTTGTACAATCTCTTTATAAATTGTAATAGAAAAAAATGTATTGATGCCGGAGGCTCATCTCGTACAAACAACGCACACACGCGCACATGGCATTTATGTACGAGTGTGTGCGCTCACAGGTGGGAGCGGCCCGGACGGGTGGCATTCCTCGAGTGACCCACATAGCTTGACGCTACTGTACCTAACGTGAACTGGGCCCTGAGGTACGGGGTAGATTTGTCAATCAATTTCAAAGTGACATTAATTGTCAAAAACTGCAAAACACTGCCCGTCTGGCTGGCTACCACCCTCAAGTTGAGAATTTGTCGCCAAGCACCTACCGGTGTGTTCCAGCAATTGCACTTGAGAGCCAATTGCCTTCTCGGCATTGTAACAGGTCGGCAACACATTGGCAACACCTCTGGTATTGCAAATGGCGATATGCGACAGTAACCACTTACCATCAGGTGGGCCGTATGCTTGCATGCTGCCTTAGTAGTATAAAAAAATCAACAATTATAAAAAAAAACCTCAGTCTAACTAAATAGTACCTTCTTATGATAGGGAGTGGCAAAAAACACATGAATTGCATGAATTGATGCTTATTTAAAGAACAAGAGCGACAACAGACAAGTTAAGAAGCACGTAAATACCAAGGTCACGGATTCTTGTCTTGAGATAAATCTATTTTAGAATTTGTGTACAAATATCTGGCAGTAAAATATGCTATATAAAGGCTTTTATTATTAACATATTTCTTATATAGGTTTCTGAATTATGTTTTTACTATCAAATTACTACGTGTTCATTCCATGACTATTACGTATGATTGTTTTTCCAAGACGACATTATTTGCATTTTTTCCATTATATTCTCGATGACCTTGCCTTATACCGCGATTGTTCACGTTTTCTGTGTACTTTAGATAAAAACACCTGTTCAACTGTTTCACTTACATATAAATTTACTTTAGAAGTCATATGGTCGGTTAATTATATTTTAACGGGTTTATTACTGTCTATTTTTATTATGTAAGTAAGATGGAATGTTATGTTATTAATTATGAAAAAAAATGGTGCAGATAAAACAAGCAATTGAAACCAATTGCTGGCCTGATTAACAACGAGATTCTCATCTCATAACAAATCAACGATTGCGATTTGCGAGTCATTCATTACGCAATCGAATTAAAATTGCCTGAGAAAATCTACGCGCCAATTCACACCATCATCACCACGTTGTAGATAAGTGCAAGTACCTGTATCGTATCATGACGTCACCGTCCTTCGGATGCCAAGGGTTTTTTCTTTCCATCGTTCCCATTCCCGAAACAATTAGGCTCAGCCTTTGTTTTTGTTGTTGGCAACATCGTTGTCGTGTTTGAAATTCAATTTTAAAGTTCAAATTGACAAATCGTTTTTCCAAATTGTTCATTGGCAGTATGGGTATATCTTGTTGATATTGTATTGTATTAGATTGAAATCTGGTCTGTTCTGGAATCTTTGCAGCGATGCCAAGTCGATTGGCGATACATTCAAGTGCTGAGAGGTCTATACAATGCCGCTACCATGTCCGTCCAGGTCCAAAACCGGCAGTCTGAACCTATCCCCATGCATCGTGGTGTGAGACAAGGGGATGTTATATCCCCCAAATTGTTCACAAATGCCATGGAAGATATGTTCAAGACGTTGGAGTGGGATGGACACGGTATTAACATCAACGGCAAGTACCTCTCACACTTGCGATTTGCAGACGACATCGTCATCGTAGCAGAAACGCTGCAAGATTTGCAACATATGTTGAACGGCCTAGCTGATTCCTCGAAACGCATTGGTCTCCGGATGAACTTGGATAAGACCAAGGTCATGTTCAATGAGCATGTTAATCCGGAACCAATCGCTGTACAGGGCAGTATTCTCGAAGTTGTTAAGGAGTATGTTTACCTCGGGCAAATACTGCAGTTGGGTAAAAACAACTTCGAGAAAGAAGCCAATAGAAGAATACGGCTGGGCTGGGCAGCATATGGAAAACTACGTCGAGTTTTCACATCGCCAATTCCACAAAGTCTGAAGACGAAAGTCTTCAACCAGTGCGTCCTACCCGTCATGACATACGGTGCTGAAACGTGGACACTCACGCTTGGGCTGGTCCACAGATTTAAAGTCGCTCAGCGAGCTATGGAAAGGGCTATGCTCGGAGTCTCTTTGAAGGATCGAATCAGAAATGAGGTGATCCGACAGAGGACCAAAGTCATCGACATAGCTCAGCGGATTAGCAAACTGAAGTGGCAGTGGGCCGGCCATATCAGCCGAAGAACCGACAACCGCTGGGGTAAACGAGTTCTTGAGTGGAGACCGCGAATCGGCAAACGTAGTGTAGGACGCCCTCAGACTAGGTGGAGCGATGATCTTCGCAAGGCGGCTGGAAAGAGCTGGACGAGAGTAGCCGAGGATCGTGCTCAGTGGCGTGCAATTGGAGAGGCCTATGTCCAGCAGTGGACTAATATAGGCTGATGATGATGATGATGATGATGATTAGATTTTAAGTTCATTTTGATCTAACTAGAGTTATGGAACAGGTTTCTAAGCACGAAATGATAGGTACCTGCCAGTGTAAGTTGACCCTCGTTCTTATTATTCATAGTGCATTCCTGCACATGTTACGTCATTGGTCTTCAAGGCCAATGGTTGGCTTCTATGTTATCTCACATATTCCCAAGGCAATTATGTTGAGCCCTTTGTTCTAATCACGAAAAACCTTTTTTTTTATAAACCTTCGTATCTACGATGTTTTTGTACGACTATGGTATCTTCAGCCAGTTCTAAGTTTGCTTACTGTTTTTTTTACTAAAAAACAAATCTAGCTTGTATATATCTCAATTGTTTTAAAATTGTAAAGGAATATGTGCAGTTTTTTAATAAGTATTTATAGATATTTTTTTATAGAATTCAGTAAGACCAAAATTACAAAAAACAATGCGCAATCCGATTAAATTATGTAGGTACCTACTTCATCAAAATATCTTCAGATAAGTACACATTGTGTATCACTGATAGTCAAGTCTACTGATTTTTTTACATAATCTATAAACGCCTCAACTTCTAACTCTCTAAATTATTATCGTAAAAGATCTTAAAAAAAAAAATATTATAGCTAAGTAGGTAATACTTCTTACCATAAATTATATCTTTACGCCTTCTCCTTCTTGCAGGAGCCACTAAATTATTTTCCATTTAATTAATTTCACTCAGTAAATATTTATTTGACACGTTTTTACGCACTATTCACCTGAATACTAATTTGTGTTTGTAGGTACACGACTGATATATAGCCAAGTCTATATATTTCCAAACTACCACGTTCATTGAATTCCAAAATGATTTCAAGAAATTATATTTTATGACACAGAAATCAACGTATCGGTACGGTATTTATTATATTTCTGATTACATGTTTAGTCTGATGGAACGTGATATAACTATCTTATCATACATTTCTTATAGGTAGGTATTTATTTTGAACAGAAATAAAGGCTTCTGAAGCCTTTAATATTTTTTATGTTGTATATACCTATATATAATAAAACACTATATATATTGAACACTTCCTTTGATTTATAAGCTTAATAACAAAACAGTGTCCTTAAACTTGCCGCCATTTTTTCCCAGGTGTTGCCAGTGTCATATTCCTATAAGATTTTCACACGATATGCTTTGCTTGTTATAATATCGTATTTGTAACTCAAACAAGTAGGTATTGATAATAATGATAAACTGATAGCATATCAATGAGATACGTCATGATTTTACATAGAATTTGACATCAAAGTATAATTTTGTTAGTAAACAAATAAGTAATAAGGATTTTTATTTATGGTGTAGTCGTTTCTGACACTAAAATTACTAGTATTACTAGTACTTAATAACCTTACTTAGTAACCATAAATACTTAGTACTTTTTTCCAGGCATGAATTAAAATTACGAAGTTTCACTTGTAGCAATTATGATTGCAATCGCATAATAATTTATGCAAATGTGATCGATTTTGCCTTGCTATTGAAATCCACTATTTAAAATGCTCCATAGTTTTGATTCTACCATTTTACTTAAAATATCAACGAATTATTGCAAGAAAAAATTACCATACATAATAAATGATATTCTTTAGTAGAATTCATTGCTTTACAAAAAAATATAAAATAAACATAATAAATGAAAAAAAAAAACACTTAAAATCACTTCTCAAGTTCTCACATTACCGCTGTTTTTATGACGATCGGTTTTTTATTTGACACAATAAACTTTTTTTGGAGACGCAAAAAACCTTAATTTTATAAGCAAGTCGTTCGGTATATTGCATTTTAACGCAGTTTAACTGTATTCGACGCCGACCGGATCGCCATATAAATAGTCTTTTACCCTATATGGCAACTGGACTCTGGCAAGTCATTAATGGATAAGAATAACTGTTACTTGAGACCTGACCGAGGGATCATTTCAGATATTTAGATTTTCAAGCGTACATACAAATCATATACTTACTGGAATATAAGAGAACATTATGTTCCAAAAAAAACTTTTAACAAAAAATAGAACCGACTTCAAAACACTAAAAAGCATAAAATAACCATGTAGGAACTCTAATCAACCTGACACTGTTTTGAAGTCTAGGATCTATTTTTTGTTAAAAGTTTTTTATTTTAAAATTTTTAGTGTTTTATGTTTTAAGACTGACCTAGTATAAGCTATCGTTGTACCTTCCATCATCACATCAAATGATATAACTAACGGTCTAAAAGGTCCTATAATATTGAAAGAATTATCCCCTAACTCCTAACCGTTATGGAGTTGTACCTTCCATCATCAGCTCAGCAACGTAAATTATGACTACCAGACGCAAATATCTGAATAGCATTAAAAAGTATATGAAAAACATTGTACGTCCCTATAAAATTTGAAGAGTTCCCTCGATTTCTCCAGGATTCCATCACCAGATCCTGACTTGATGACCATGGGCACCAACTGTAAAGTATACCCTTTCAAACAAAAAAAGAATTTGCCAAATCGGTCCAGGCGTCTTCGAGTAATCGGGTCACAAACATTTAAAAAAAAGAATCCGACGTATTGACAACCTCTTCTTCTTTGAAGTCGTTTGAAAAATAAAAACAAGAACGCGAATTAAACTGCGGGGGTTACGTTTTCCTAAAATAATACTACTGAGTAATGGTAGTCTCTTAATTAATGATTATAGAGTATTACTTGCTCTATAATCACTAAACTATAAGCATAATGATAGGCGAGGATTATCCTACTAATATTATAAAGTTTGTGAGTATATATGTTTGTATATTTGTTGCAGTGGCGTAGTGTGGCCCTGCGGGGCCCCGTATAAAATAATGTTTGGGGGCCCTTATGAATGGTAAAGATTATTAAGAAAAAAAAAATGTTTGCATAAAATTAAAGTTTTTTTTTTTTTACAAACAATTCAAATTAAATATACACTCTCCTTGCCTTTTTTTCGGCAAACTGATATATTAAATCATTTATAGCTGATGATGACTTTGGTTTTTCTAATGTTTTTGCCTCTATGACGCACGTCGGGGGCCTCTGTGACCCGGGGCCCCGTATAATTGATACGGCAGATACGGCGGTAGCTACGCCCCTGATTTGTTGCTCTTTCACGTAAAAACTAATGAACGGATTTGGATGAAACTTGGCACATAGATACATACCCTGGAATAAAATGTAGGCTACTTTTTATCCCGGGAAAACATAAGATACCACGGGAACGCGGGTGAAACCGCGGGGCGGAAGTTAGTTTTCAATAAAGGTATTCAGAATCTATGTAGTAAGTGCTACGTAGTATAATTTTGAACGTAATAGAAATAGCTATACTTATGAAGGTACACGATTTGTTTATTTTTTTCAAAGCGTAAACGAGATGTATAATTGTACAAATGTGTGCAAACGAGGTTACTGCTAATAAGATTCACTCAGCCATTAATAATTAACAGTTCGTGTCCAGTTTTAATTGATATACCGTTTCATTATTCATTAGACGAGTAATTTTTTGTTTTATCTCTTTTTTTATTGCTCCGATTTGCCGTAATACGTATTGAAATTATCAACTAGACTTTATTGACGTCGTTTTAAGAGTCAAATCCATATTTTTATAGATTTGAAGTAAATGCGTCATCATTTGACCACAAATCTTGCAATCAAATTAGAGTCCTACCAGAGGTTCATTTAAGTATCGATAGATTAGATATACAGGTCTATAGAATGTGATAAAACCCACCAATGGTTACCGCCCTGCCCATTCTTTCGACCATCTTTTGACCCGTAATATCTCATTATTTTAATGAAATTCGAATCCATTCGACAACTTTCTCTAGTCACGTAGCTATGATTACAAGGCCGCAGAACATGTTTTATACATTTACATCATAGATACAGTGTGGTAACCTTTATGGCCTAAGGGAAAGTGATATAATTAAAAACAAGATGAAGTAGTCTAACCGTGAGATTTGAATTTTAGAAAAAAAAGTGTAATAGATATTTGAAAATATCCTTTCTATCACTGTAAATGTTTTTATCTACCTCCATCTTCTTGTGTAAAAAACTTGGCAGGAACTCTGCTGTGCGTGCTTCATCGCGTTTTGCGACTCAAACTAGAATTTTATTGAATACAAGCTGTTCCCCGTGGTTTCACTCGCGTTCCCGGGATAAACCTTCGGGGATAATGTAGCTTTCAATTAGTGAAAGAATTTTTCAAAAGAATTCTTTCAGCTGTTATTTCAACTCATTCAATCCGACATGCGACATGCACTTAATAATTGTAATACTATGAAAGTACATACCTATATTTTTTTGATGCTATATAGTTTTTTTATGAATAAATAAACTATTTAATAAAAATAATCCTTTACCGCAAATGTAAATTTTGCCGAGTAGCGTGGTTGTCGCCATGACGACGTCATAGTTTCAAAATGTAGAAGTCGCGACACGACCACACGACTCCTAGAAACGTCCGATTACGTATTGCATGGAATGACATAAATGACCGTTATTTACCAACTATAAACAAGAAATATTTCAGTTTATTACGGAGAAAGTAGCTGCAAGCAGGTTTCTCTCAGCTTATAAATTACATAAACACTGACTTATCAGAATCTGAGAGCAATTAAAAACGTAACTTTCTGTACATTTTATTGGTCGTCGCGTTGGATTGAAAATTGAGTGTTATTTATTTACTTTTTACTGGATGTATCAGTTACAAAATCAAAGAATACAAACTGTTAGGTAGGTACCTAATACGTAAAGAAGGCCCACTCAAACCCCTCCATGAATCATCGGCCACCGCTGTAATAGCATTATAAGAGTACTCTTAATAGTATTGCTTGCCCATTGACCAATGGCCTCACCGCATGCTACGTGTGCGTGTTATCACAGTGTAATTAAATCAGTTCGATTGTATTCATACAATAGTGTAATGTACAGTGTACTTCATGAAGTACATTTACACAGTGAAAAAAAAAGTATGCAAAAGTTTGTGAGGGTGGCTGTTTGTTGCTCTTTCACGTAAAAACTACTGAACGGATTTGGATGAAACTTGGCACATAGATAGTTCATACCCTGGAATAAAATATAGACTACTTTTTATCCCGAGACAGCATAAGATCCCTCAGGAACGCGGGTGAAACCACGAGGCGGAAGCTAGTACCTTATCATTACAAAAATATGTGAGAATCACGTCTATTTACTTCTATAAAAATAACTAACTTCACCTAAGACTGCAGAGGGATTCATCCACATCACATTTAGGTAGGTACATACATCTACCTAGGTAAGTATGTGCGAGCATATCATTAAATCGTCAGTGAGACAGACGCGCGACGTTACGAGCACTTGATTCATTTAAATAGTATTTGAATATAATGGAAGAATATACTTTTATATTCACACACAACACTTCATGACATGTCTGTTGGTAAGTCGGTTTATAAGGCGATGATAGCTCAGTGGTAGTGACGTCGGATACCGAGACGAAGGTCCCGGGTTCGAATCCTACAATGAGCTTGAGCTTTCGGTGAAGGAAAACATCGTGAGGAAACCATAGCACGGTGGTAGGGTACTTTGTAGTACCCGCCTGGCTGGCTACCACCCTCAAGTTGAAAATCTGTTGCCAAGCACCTTTCGGTGTGTTCCGACAGCTGCACTTGAGAGCCAGTTCCCTTCTAGGCTTTGTGTGCTTACCATCATCGGCCACATCATCACTGACCACGGTGAGATTGTGGTCAAACACAGGCCTATTTATAGTAAAAAAAAAAAAAAAAAGTTGTCGAGAGATGTACAATATATTTTTTTTATGTTTACAGGTTACACTTGTCTTGTCCCTTTACGTAGAATTAGTCGTCTTACTTCGATATATTTGAAAACTATCTTCCGCCCCGCGGTTTTACCCGCGTTCCCGAGGGATAAAAAGAAGATTATGTGTTAATCCAGGGTGTCAGCTACCTCCATACCAAATTTCATAAAAATTGCCGTTTGAGCGTTAAGAAGTAACAAACATACTTTCTCACAAACTTTTGCATTTATAATATGAGTAGGATAGCTGATTCCCGGCTTTCCTGCGGATTATCCCAGTTCCCCGGACTACAGGTATTCCGACCCATAATATTGCTTCATTGCAAAAGAAGAACGAACTAACAAACAAACTTCATCATTTTAAATATCAGTAAGAAATATTGTTTAAACTTATTTATGACTAGCGACCCGCCCCGGCCTCATACTGGTGCAATTTATATACACAAACCTTCCTCTATTATAGCTCTTTTTATTAGTGAAAACCGTATCAAAATCATTTGCATTGTTTAGAAGAAGTACCTAAGCGGAGAAACAGACAGGCAGATAGGCTTTTGTTTTAAACTTTGAGATAGTCCACACTCCACCTAGATAATACAAAGTTTACCTACGCGTAGTCAAGATTACGCAAATAGGTTAATTGTCAGGAAAACTGTGATTAGGCTGTTATCATAGACATCGTTTAATCCCTTGATATTTTGATTGTGATAAATTTTTGTCACGTAGAATGTAATAGAATAATGTATGAACATTATGTGAACGCTTAGTAACGCGTTTGCATTTACAATTTTTTATGTTGCATGAATCTTGGAGCTGTATAATTATTAGGAATAATTTACAAATTAATACATACATACATTTTTACACAAAATAAAAAAAACCCAATAACGAAATAATATCATAGTAAAAAAGAAAATAAAAAATAATTTAAGTCAAAAATTATATTAACCTGACATTCATGTCAGATTTGATATGACATGGTGACAAATCACCCGATATCGTTTTGTCATATAAAAATTCTCATTTGTGCATCACTTTTGGATAAGATGTGGCTCCGTCCAGATATTTTTATACATTTATGTCTAGTACTAATCGTTCGAGTAAATGCATGCGTATTAATCCTTTCTTATCAGATTAAAGTGAACTCTATTCATGGTCAGTTAACTTTCTTATCTAAAGGAATGCTAATAAGATTACCACAACCTTAAATACCTATTGTATAAGCAAGATAATCCGGATAAAGCATTTCAAATTGCTTGAAGGTAGTGAAACATTCTTGTAAAATCAGGCCAAGTCTCTCAATTTCGACTGCATGCATGATCAGTAAATCAGTATGATTATTTTTAATTTAATAATTAAGTAATTATTAAGGATTTTTTTTTATTTATAAGTAAGTAAGTAGTCTTGTTAGGGTTTAATCTGGTAGGAAGTAAGGTGTTTTTTTTTAAAAATGATTCATTTAACTGCATTTAGGGTAGTTTTTCGACAACACATGAATGCCACCCGCATGTACTGACGCATTCCCTTGAATGCCTACCATCATCACTTATCATGGTGAGATTATGGTCAAACACAGTCCTGCGAGGGTCACGGGATACCGCTGGATGTGGGTAGCGCAAGACCGGGGGATGGCCATCGTGGTGATCCTTGGGGAGGCCTTTGTCCAGCAGTCTATCGATTGATATGTATGATGACGAAAATGATGATAGTTCTATTATAAAAATGTTGAAGTCACGAGAAAAGTTAGTCTGAAGTAAGTTCTTCACCTCAATGTAGGTCGATAGCTGTCAAATCGAAAGTCATCGCTGTCTCATAGCTGTGCTAATGTCTCTTTGCTTTGTAACAGTGTGAGTGTTCAGCTTTCAACGTAAGCAAACGTTATGTTATAGGAGTTTGTATTGATTTTTATCTTTGGATAAATTATGCGGTTGACCACAAATTCACCATATTTAGTGGTAGTTAATGTGGTTGGAAACGAAATAAAGCTTAATGGTAAACCTTCGGTTGGGGCGTTAAATTCAAATTTTATCACGTTTTTTGCTAATTGCAGCTCAGTTATAGGTCGTAAGTTATCAACATGTTATTTGCGACAAAAATGGTAGTATATTTACTGATTAATAACAAAAGAAATCATCAACACATTCCTCCAAGGTATATTAGTAACATTTTCATGAATTAGTCGTATATGTCAGTAAGTTATGTTGAGGTCAAACTTAAAGATACCAAAACTGTTTCCTGTAGCCCTTTTGCCTTAGGTGTTCATACGGCATCAGTTAAATAAAATACGTAAAATATTACCTACTTATAGAGTCCATTCTCGGAATTCATCATCATTACTTACCTTATTACCTTAGAATGGCAGACAGTTCTATAAATGTATCATCATTTGGAAGTCATATCATAATAGGCACCTAAAACCAAATGGGTATTTCTTTAAATCAGCTAAAATTATAGTAAAATCTAAGCTAAAATTATAACAATGATGCGTCAAAAAAATCACGTACATCGTAAAATGATTGATGTGTGTTCGTTAACGGATGAAAAATGTGAAAGTGCTTGCCAATCCATTTTATTTGTAAATGGTGTCGCGACTGTCGCGTTACTTCACATTGTAAAAAAGCGTGCTCTTAAGCAATATTGACATGGCAAGTATGTCTATTGTTCGTACGCGATGCCAATTAATTAATTTAGTCTAGCTTAGTAATTAACCAGTGAAAGTAAATTAGATCGGTGATTAAGGACAATTTTGTTTTGCTGAGACGACTAGTTAGATTCGATGTTATACCTGCTTACTCGAGAAAAGTATCCTATGTCGGCCATAATGACATGATTGGGTAACATACATTTACAATAATTTACTTATACAACATCAGTAGAACTATTATTATCTATAACATTCCTTGCATGAAAGCGAATCATCTATTCGTATGAAAAAAATAAAGAAACCTAACAAGAAAAATACAAATCCATTCCATTTCTCTGAAGGCATCGGAGAGATACAATTTGTATTTTCCACCAAAATACTTTCTTAAGCAATGACGTATCTGATTAGATTAAATGGGATTGCTGCAGCCACTTTTAATAAATTACCTTTGTCAAGGGATGGGCTGTGACGTAAAGGGATCAACGGTATTATGTCAACCCTAAAACGTAACGAAGCTACTTCTAATGGTCGAATTATCTCATCCATTTAGGCTAATTCAAACCAAATAAAGCGATCAGGTGATGGACTCGAAAACAGAAAAAAGGACAAAAGGTTTTTTTTTTAACTAAAGGTTGACAAGACATTTTGTATTTTTTGACAGGACGTTTTCGGACTTTTTGGCGGGAACTTGAGAAGTGACTTGTAAATATCCATGATATCGTGGTCTTTACTATTTTTTATAGTATTGGTGATGTTTTATCGATTAAAGATCAGATGCACCATTGTGAAATGAATACGTTTATCTTGATTAATCAATAATCATCATGCTTTTTCTAAACGTCCGTCCGTTTAATAGATGAATCCACCATTTCATTAAAACCGGACTTCAAAAGTGGCAGAATTTTTAAAAAAAATAAAAAATATATATACCTACTTACAATAAACAAAGCAGCAAAAGATTCTCATTTTTTTTCAAATATGATCTACCACAGGTTATCTTTACCAAGTCAAAAAATAACTTCTTTTCAATAGTAGTACATGAAAATGTAGCACAATTTCTGAATGATAAACAAGTGCATGGTTCGATATTTATAAACAATAAATTGTATAAAAGACACGCGTAAACTGCATACCTAATATATGAATGTCATTTTATTTATCATCTCGAGAACGATTCGATTACAATTTACTACAGCCACATCATTGTATTTTTTTAATGTCAGCAAATAGCCATTCGAGGTATGTAGACCTACTGATAAATTTTATCAGCAATGATTTTTGTGCAAATCCTTCGTTTATGTTGCAGAACGTGGCGATATTTTTACATAAATGCGACATGTCAAATTATTTTTAAGGTCATATTTCCTATAACAGGTTTTTTCAATGAGTACGTACATAATTGAATAAATATTAATTAAAACCGCTAAATATATACGTTAAAGCAGTTAAAGATTCAAAATGTAGCCTATCTACCAAATTAACTCTTGATAACCTCGTAAGGTAAACAAACAAAACTTGAGGCACCATAATTTATTGAGGATATTTTTACCGAATTTTGCCTGCCCTTGACTTGAGCCTTAAATAGTGAAGTGACGTGAGTGACATAAAAAGTAAAAACCGGTTTTCTCTAAACTTACGAGTAACTTAGAGTAATAAAAAAAACTCATAGTCACATGAGTCCACCGGCAAACATTAGTGTATGCTATTCGAAGATGATAAAAAAATGAGACCAACAAGATTTTATCGAACCAGTTTTATTTCTAGCTATCTCATGAATATCTTGCAAATGTTTAATGCCTTCTACGTCGTATTATTTATGCTATACCACTAAGTTCATTCGCTAGTTGGCAAAGACGTATTCACACAAGTTTCTAAAATAACGATTAAAATTGAATATAATAAATCTAACTAATGGCCCATTGGTACATAAATTAAAAGTTACGTAACACAATATTTAAATTAGAAAACGATAATTCATGTCTTAATTTAGTTTATTGCAAAAACTAAACTTATATATAAAGTTACTTTCGATTAGATATGCGATTTGGTCTGAGAGCTCTTCTTTACGCCGCGTATTTCTAGAAAATATACTTAAAAAAAAGAATAACATTAAGTAGGTTTAACAATCTCCTTCAACTTACCTTTACGCGATTTCCAATACAGTTTCCTCAAGTAGTATGCAGCTGCAACTAACAGAAGTGCAGCTAAAAAAGCACCGATTGCCGCACCAGCAATACTTCCAGCACCATAACAATCTCCTGCTTCTTGGCCAAAAACACACGGCACCAAAACGGTCACTAAAAACAATTTCAATAAAATACCCATTTTACTGATTTTTTTATTCCTCACGGTGTAACATCACTATTTATGGCACATAAAACGTTTTTGAACGAAACGGGTCACCGGTCACATTCCTAAAATTTGAACATTCGAATCCGGAATGTGTTGTTGTAAGTAAAAAAAAAAAACACGCGACGAAAGCAAAGGCGTGCGCCGCGTCAGCCTGCGCGGTCAACTATGGCTTTCATTCTGTTCTGTCGTACCGTAAACGACCGCGGTGAATCGGTTGGTTTGGTTATGAAAAGGCTGTGATTGTGGGACGGGGAACATGTATAGAAAACATGTTTGGACAGTGGTGTTGTATGTATCTATTTTGGCAGGGCCACCTTTGCCATTAAAAATTACGAATCCTGCCGTTTAGTTCGCATTAAAATTTACATGTTGATTATGTAATCAAAAATAATAATAGGTAATCTAAAAGAAACCTGATAGGTACTACGCACACGCAATTTAAAGGATATGGTTCGAAGGACCAACTTCATGTAAATTGTATTTATTTGAAAATATGCGCATTTATTACGCAGGTACCTACCTAATGCTTAAAACAGAGTTAATAATATAGTAGGGTACCTAATTATCTAGTTGTTCCACCGGTTTCACTCGCGTTCCCGGGATAAAAAGTACCCTATAACCTTCGGGGATAATGTAGTTTCCTATTAGTGAAATAATTTTTCAAATCGGTTCAGTAGTTTCGGAGCCTATTCAATGCAAACAAACATACAAACAATCAAATCTTTCCTCTTTATAATATTAGTATAGATTTGATTGATATTGATTTATAATTATCCATTATTTTATTACGTAGATTGTATTTTGTGTATTTGTTGAAACCTGGTGAATGTTTAAAAACATAAAAAATTTAAAGCCCAATGTGGGCTTACCGAGCTAACGCACAAACACACCTGTACTCGCGCGAAGTAAGCGCACGCGCAGGTATGATACTCACGAACACACGCACAACTTGCGCACACACTGAGGTATACTATACTACTAGCACAGTGTAACTATATTCTTTAGAAGATGTATGTGTGAGTAGGTATGTAGATACACTATTTACGTTGTAGCTTGGTGCGGGTGTCAGTAGCCAGAGTGATATGAAGACTTAAGGCTAATAAGTTTGCAATAAATTTCATCTATGATTCAATATCAAATAAACTACAACACAAATAGTATAATAGTTTGTTTTGATCATAGTTTTTGATGCAGGGCCGGCTTTGCGGTAAGGGCCTCCGCTACTTCCCTGGCCCTCGAGACCTCCAAATCCGGCCCTGTTTTCATGTAATTTCTAAAGATTTTATTAATAACTAGCTGGCCCGGCAGCCGTTGTCCTGCCCTGAGAATAAAAAATACTGGGACCTTCCTACCTACCTCTACCTACTTACTCTTGCCTACCTCCACATACCTACCGTCCTTTTTTTTTCAAAATCGGTTCATTCTCGAGTTATAGATGGTGTAAATAGCCGGACTTTCTTTTATGATTAAGATTATTACCATCTACGCCAAAAGGTAGGTATTTTGTATGTACCCTGGCCCTGGGTTGCGAATGTAGGTAGCAATAGGGTAGTTGACAGTGTCAAAAATAAATGACCAAACACTAACCAATGCATAAAACATCTAAAAACACGTGGAAACATTAAATATGTTGTACATTTAATGCATTTTATGATTTTTAATTACCAGTGGAACCACAAAGAGTAGATCATTTGATGCTGTGAAACTATGACGTCATAGTGTAATATTTCATACAAAATTCCATATAAACTATCGTTTTGACATTTATTAAAAAGTAAATTTGATATGTTAGGAAACTACCCTATTGTATACAGGTTGATTTTTCCGTATTCTATTAATACGGAAAATCATAGGTAGGATTATTTTTTACAAAAAATATTTTCTCAGATTTTCTCGGTCTTTTGCGGCCCACTTTACGGACCGACGGATGCGTCACTGAATATGATGTAGGTAAAGTCCGTCTCATAAAATAGAAGGTCCACCCCTATTCCAACGAACGTAAACAACAAGGAAACAAGTATATTGACTGCGCGACTGCGCATGATGCTACATGTTTGTTTACAATGTTTTCATTTACCTTACATAGACCGTGGAATTCGTAGGTACATAAATTAGTACATTTAGAGGTCCTTACCAAAGGACATTTTGAAGGTTGTAAAGGCCCACGTAATCTGGTCAGTGTACGCGATCAAGATAAAAATTATAGGAAAATAACTTAAGATTGTTTGTGACCTTGTCACGTTTAACACAGGAAAACATGGTTGATCGTAATTGCCTTGCAATGATGATATCACGGATGGGGTAAGTCATCGTCGTAATTTGAAACGTCCATTTATCTATCTACCTACACTGATAAAAAGAGGTAAGTTTATTTAACTATGTAAGTATAGGCCTTTGTATGACCGCAATCTCACCGTGGTCAATGTTGATGTGGCCGATGGTGGTTCGCACACAAGCCTATAGGTGAACTGCCTCTCAAGTGCAACTGTAAGAACATACCGACAGGTGATTGACGACAGATTTTCAAATTGGGGATAGTAGCCCAATACCAGCATAGTGCTTCCAAGTCATGACTAGAAAGAGAGCTTATAACTGGGTTCATTCAAGTAGTTTAGTGTATCAAGTAATTTAAGTAGGTAGGTACTATTTTGTAGGAAGATACTACCCCCGGTAACGCCCTGAGCCGAGGTTCGTACTCCACTGGGGGGTGCCCTCAGGCGTGGTTACCTAAATGTTACCCGGCTGAGAGCTCTGCGCTCGCCGATTGTCCGGTAAGGTTGGAGCAGCCATCAGAGGCTACCAACTTTAGTCCTTTCAAAAAAAAAAAGATACTACCTAGATAAATAACTTCTAAAGCCAGCAAAACAAGGTTGATAGCTCTTTAAACTCATGGAAAAAAGGCAAAAAATTATAGTAAATCTTTGCTAACAATCAAAGAGCGAAATGACCGGTCAGTCCGGTCGTTTTAACATAAATATGCAATAAAATTAATATTGTGTTTAAGACTCGACTTCGCCGGCTAAGATACCTATTTAATTTGCATGGCAAACAGGTAGATAAGTTATAGGTAAATAGAAGAGGCAATAAGTCGTGACTGTTTCACTTTGTCATAGTGCATATAATAATTCATGCTGAACGTTTTTGAAAATAAATAACTGTGTTCTAGTCATAATTTATACGAGTACCTCCTTCTTACCCATTGTAGGATATAGAAATGAAACACCGAACTTTCACACCAAAAAATTAGGAATGCGTATAAAAAGCAACATTTCGTTCCAAAATCAAAGGGCGACTGACAATATCTTAAGGTGAAACGTTCGGTTGGAGCGCGAAATTCTAATTTTATCACGTTTTTTGCTAATTGCAGCTCAGTTATAGGTCGTAAGTTATTAACATGTTATTTGCGACAAGAATGGTAGTATATCTACTGATTAACATTTTCATGAAATAGTCGTATATGTCAGTAATACGCGAAGCCTCCCCCTTAAGTGGATGCTCTTCGCAACTCCGTCCCTTACTAAACTGATGGAGACAAGCGAGACAGGCGAGGCTCACTTTTATACTATTTAAAAAAACTAAGCCTTTTTTTAAAGTAAGAAAACTTCCCTTACTATTAGATCTCAAAATGTATGTTCATATTTTCAAGTTGGATGGACCAAATAAGAGAAAAAAATCATTCTTAGAATTAAAAATTCACGATTTTTTCTGACGTTCACGTTAATTACTAAAGAAAAATTCTAATTAAAAAGAAACTATTCCTCGTTATATATTTTTTTTTTACAAATCTCTTACAAAAAAGAATACCGAAAAAAACATACTTAATCATCATTTCTCGGATATCATCGCCTTATACTACCTAAAAATATTAGATGTTGCCCACAAAATTAAATATTTTTCTAATTTCCAAACATGATAATAGATGGCGTTAGGGCTGCGACGCCCCTGTGTGCGAAGTGTGCAGCGCACACAGGCGCCAAGGTAGTAGGGGCCAAAGAGTACATTTGTATTGTATGTGATTTGTATATGTAGGGGCGCCGGATGAAATATTACCGCCAATTATTGAAATAATTTTGAAGATGTAGATCCAACTGCTTGGCCGTAAAACCTATGTGACAGATGACCGACAGACGCTTGAGCTGTGCACTTGAGTGACAGAAATAGGGCTCCCTTTAGTTAGACCCTTTGTGTACGGAACCCCAAAAAGAGGCGCTATGTTCGTAGATTTCGCACACAGGCGCTGGCGGGGGTCGGCGCGGCTACAGAATAAAGATGTAACGGCCCTGGATGGCGTAACTTACTCGTTAGCTAAAAATAATACTTATAAAAAGAATAAATACCTACATAATTATGATTGTGAACACCGTTACTTTATAAACTATCTTGTGAGATTGTAAGCTGTCAATAATTGTGAACCATACCATACATACCTTATTGCGTACAATATACCTATTATGCATAACATTATTGCTGTTCCCCACGATTTCACCGACGTTCTCGGGATAAAAATTAGGCTACCTTCAGGGATAATGTACCTAGCTTTCTGTTAGTAAAAATTTTTTTCGAATTCAACTGGTAGATTCTGAGATTAGTGCATTCAAACAAACAAACTCTTCACCTTTATTATTAGTAGGTACTAGCTTTTGCCCGCGGCTTCGCTCGCGTTAAATTCGGGGTAACACGGTTCCCTTTTCCTGATTTAGAACACAGAAGAGAACTTTATTTGAATACGCTACTGTAGACGATATTATATGTCTTTCCATTTGGGGATAGAATAAAAAGATTCTGGGCATTGGATACACGCGAACATGCTACATACAATTGTCCATGGGAGAAGCACGGCTTTTCTAAATTCACCCCAGTCACCTTTAATGTTTGTCCTTGGGCTTTTTAATGTTATAATATTGTTTTATTAAATTTGTTTTAGTAAATTATTATTCGTTTGTATCATAAAACCTGTACTAATTTTGCGGAGAGTCTCACACAAATTTCCATCCCCTATTTTAGGGGCTGGGGGAAAAAAAAAAACATTTTTCGTTGGTAACATTTTAGCTTCCTACCTTGAAAACTGCGAAAGATGGGACCTTTCGCAGTTTTCAAGGTAAAATAAAATTTCACACCCTCTTTTAAGTAGTTGGGGGCAGATTTCCAAAAAAAAGAATGATGCACAATTTTTTTGTTAGTCATAAATAGTTCGCATACCACATTTTTAGCTTTCTACCTTGAAAATTGCGTGCTTCATACAAAATTCCACCCCCCATTTGAGGGAAGTGGGGGGGTTAGAAAGAGACAAAAAGTAGCCTATGTCACTCTCCATCCCTTCATCTATCTCCACTTAAAAAATCACGTCAATTCGTCGCTCCGTTATGCCGTGAAAGACGGACAAACATACACACTTTCCCATTTATAATATTAGTATGGATAGAAGATTATTTTACATAGTATGTAATCTATCCATATCTATTAATAATTAATAAATAGGTATGTTACTTATGGTAAGAAAATAAAAATAAAGAAATAACAATAGAACACAAAACAAATTAGTCAGTAATTATTACAATAGTACTCATGTATATACATTAGGAAGTATTTCACAGTTGCTAGAATTGTTGTTTTGATCTAGGATAACATTTCGTGGCTTACTATAGATACTTTTTCCTATTCATTCACCAGTGTCAATTTTTTTTTTCTTTTTACTGAAAGTACTTTTTCCTTTTCTTTCTCTTTTTGATCCTTTTCTGAATTCTTCATTGTTATCAATCTCCAGAAAAACTCTCTCCACCTCTTCTTCAGTTTCTGATTTAGACATTATATCTTTGGATAAATAGGTGGACGAGAGTCCAAGTTCTGCATCTGTTCCAAACAAGGCTTTAAACGGAGTACTTGCAATGGTTGAATTGTATGACGAATTTATTTGGAATTGAACAAAATAACAGCCAATAGACCAAGACATAGATTTGCTATCTGCCATCCAGGCCTGAATCATATTTTTTAAATCCTGATTTGAATGTTCTATACTCCCATCGCTTTGTGGATATCCGGATGTTCCTACGTCAATTTTACAAGTAGGCCACAGACCATTTATTTCTTTTAGCACAGCTGCTGTAAATTCATTCCCATTATCACTTTGGAGGATATTAGGACAGCCAACTTCCAAAAAAATCTTAAGAATTTCAATTGCCACTTCTTTTGCCTGTTTGCTTTTTAGAGGTCGCAAAAAACAAAATTTGGTCAAATGATCCTGGTATTTTAGCAACCATTTATACTCTTCATCTGGAGACGATTCAAAGTCTACTAGATCTATCTGCCCCCTTCTATTGAAGTCTTTAGACATTTGGAAGTCCACAAAATCTATCTGTTCGCTTCTATTGATGTCGTCAGATATCAACGGTTTGACAACAATCCTACTTTTTGGTAAGTTTTTCTTTGAATTACATATTTTACACATATTGATAAATATTGTTATCGCAAATATTGGTACCACATATTTATCTTTCAATGCATGAACAATTTTGTCTCGTCGTCCGTGGCATGTAGCAATATGTGCATCAAGTATTACATGGTAATATTCTTCTGTTGGAATTATTTGTACGAGTGCTACTATATCTGAGATCTTTTTTCTTTTCATTATTAAAATCTTTTGGTTACCAAAATTCATAATATCATATTTATGTGCATGATGGTATTGTTTACTTGTTGGTCGCTTTCCCTGAGATTTAGCTATCTTATAGTCCTCTATCAATTTTATTACATTTTGAATTCTTTCACTTGTCCATTCCAATTTTTTACTTTTTTCATTATGCCCACTGTAATACTTTTGTAATTCTATGGTAAATTGTTCTTGATCCACAATAACTGGTATTTTAGTGTTCTGTAGAAGACTAGGTTCAATATCCGAGATTGTCAATTCCATGTCCAAATAGCTTCACAATTAAAACCCTTAAACCATTATAAGTTTACAAATACATTAAGAACTAACTTAGGTCATGGTCGGCGTCTACCAGATAATAATCACATAAACTTCACTTGTATTTTTAAATCATAGGTAGTTTAACTTTACTATCAGGTAACTCTGCTAGCTTGGATTAGGGCTTTTAGTTATTTTCTTTCATCATGAAAACTATTTTATTCCACAACTTAGATTTATTTTGTTTGTGTTCGGCGACTAACGAAAACGAATGACAGTAGGCTTGGGCAAAAAATATCGATGTATTTTCAGAAAATAATCGATTTATATCGTCGATATCTTTTAAGAGTTCGGTACATACATACCATACGTCGCATGTATTCTACCGCGGTTGCGCGGACAGCCGCGGACTATTCCAATCACATCACCATGAAATAATTAATTTATAGTATGATCTGTGATTATAGTCTATGGCAAAGAGTCTGTAGTCTGCAGTCTCGCGTAACTCGCATACAAGGGTCAAAATTTCAAAATCCTTGTGATCTGTATACCAAAATTACTAAGTTAATTAAGTGTTCCCACAGTCAAAATGAATATTGGCTTATTAGTTAAAAATTGTAAAAAAAATAACGATATAACAAAATAAAAACGTAAGGTTTACACGTATAAATTCTTTGTAATTATTTGTAAAAATAGTTTTCAAAATTCGGCAACATCATTCAAATTTCTATGGAGCTCATAGCTAGTCATTATGATGAAAAATATCTGAAAAGAGTGGATTTTTCAAAAAATGAGTGGCAACACGTAAAGTAAGATATTTAGCCAACACGCAGAACCAAAATAATTTAAATGGATGCCAAACTAAATGACAATTTGAATTTGTGATTCGATGTAAATTTAATTTTGAACGTTATAAAATTGTTTTTAAAGTGAGAAATTGGCCATATAGTTTTGTGTTTCTTTACTGAGTATATAGACTCCCGTTATTCAGTTTTAAGTTACATTATATTTTAGTTTCAAGTTACTGTTTTTTCAAATTTTGCAAAGCGATTTGATCCCAAAAATTAAAAATTAGCCGTACCACTTGATACGTGTGTAATATGTAGCAAATAGGAGTATGGAACATACAAGGTGAACATGTTTTATACGTCTTTTTTCTTGGATAAAAACCGGTAAGTTACTTACTATTTACTATCACTTATGGAAACTCAAATAAATTTTAAGTAGCTGCGTGGTAGCTACTAATCAGGTTAAGGCACTTAAGACTTACATGTAAGTCCGTAAATTTCACCTCAAGTAACATAAAAATATATTATATTAATATTGTAAATGTCAAAGCACCCCTGAGTGTCTGTTACCTTTTCATGCCTGAACCGCTGAATCGATCACAATGAAATTTAATGCGCATATAGCCTCTGATATGGAAAAGGACAACGGCTACTTTTTATGCCGAGAACGTGGGTGAAACCTCGGGGAACAGCTAGTGGTAACGTAGTCTCTTAAAAGCACCTTAGCAACTAACCTCACGCTAATAAACCTCAGGTATAAAATATAAAAACCTCAGGTAAGCCTCTCGTCTCATTTTTTATTGTCTTTAAATTTGCCTTATTAAAATCTATAACAATAACAATCAATTATGTAATATGAATACTTTCACTGTTTCAGATGAAGAGAATGGCTCAGATATTTCACGAATGGCCAAGCTTGTATTTTTGCCCATAGAAAAACTACACAAGAATAGATATATCTATGGCGATCATTAAGTAAAGAAATCTATGAACAAAAAAGGGGACAGAGTGAAGAAAAGTGTTGTTTCAAAACTTAATTTAATATTTCCATCTATGACTGATGACCAGCTTATTGATTTTCCTCAGCATATGTGGAATTACAAGAAAGGTAAAATTGTCTTTAAAAATACCGGCAAAGTGCTTGTCGGACTTCGCACATTTAGGGTTCTGTACAAAATGTGGAATTTTCAAGGTCAATGTTAAAAAAAATCGGAACAAACTTAACAGACGAATGATAGACGGACACGAGAATGACAGAAAGAAAGGCTCCATTTGGACCCTTCGGGTACGAATCCCTAAAAATGTACAAACATTTAATTCAGTTAAGGTTTCCGTATAATATTAGAGGCAATTCATGTCTCGAAACATTACTATTTCATAATATACTAAAATGACCTTGTAAATTTTGTATCTTTAAAATTTAATTAGTATCTCATTTATTAAACATATCTCTTGTAAATTACATTTTTAAATATAATTTAAAAAAAAAAAACTTAAAAATATAAAAAACAGTACCCCACCGGCATCGGGAACAAGGTCCAAGCTGCCGCTGGTCAAGGCTCTATGGAGAAAGGAACCTCCTCACAATACGTGCCGTCTCCAGGAGCACTGCCTTTTGGATCTGGCCCTTGACCCAACTGCCTAACGCGAGGCTCTTGGCCATTAGGCCATGGGCGGAAACGACTATCGGCACAATGGTTGCCGTGTCAATGTTCCACATGTCGACAACCTCGTGTGCCAGATCAAGATATAAATATATTATAGACATATATTATCTTTATCTTTCTCTGCCTTCACAAAGTTCTCGTCAGGCAAAATAAAAGTTTTCACCTTTTCATACCTAAACTTCACCGAGAGAATCGGAAAGGAGCTGTGGTCTAAAACTGCCGCTTCAGCAATATTGCTACATGCAATTCATTTCTCGAATTTACCGTTTATTTTATGCAAATACCGTACCGTATTTTAATAACACATTAAAACACTGATAATTTTATTATACTAATAATTAAATAATAACTCATTTTAAAACTAATTGATTAAAATGAGTTACATATTCACCAAAAAATATTGGAAGATAGGCTCAGTTGTAAATTCTAAAAATGAATTGCATCTCGCAATATTGCTCGAGCTGCATTTTTAAACCCCCTGGTAATAATCTACCCCGGAAATCAGAAAAGAATCTAGAAATAAAAGTACATAAGAGATGTACAACGTACACCACCATTTTGCTTAACTGGTCCGAGAAATATTAGAAACAACACTGAGGTATAATACTACGTATAGAGAAGACGCCACATCCGCACTTTACTTACGTATGACTTTTTGGTCGCCGAAAACCTACATCCTAAAAGCGTTCTAGCACTACGTGTTTAAACTGTCTGGTTAGATGACTAATTATTGTTTCAGTGCTGCAGCGAGTATTAACAAAATGGAGCATGAACTTTGTTTAGGATACCTTCTCTATACATAGTAATATGTACGTGAGAAAGAACATGGATTTAGGAATAGACTGGATGGAGTTGCCCCTTGTCAAAAATGACGCACAATACAGGGTGACTGGTGAGTCACCAACGATATTTAAGGAGAGTACTTGGTACTCGATCCTCGTTCTAATTATGTAATAAAATTAGGTACTTGATTTTAAGTCAAATTTCCCTATAAATAAATGAAGTGTGGCTACATTCCCGACGCTCATGCTTTTTGTCTGTTACCCCGTTAGCACGTGGTGAGATCTTATGTTACGTAGTATGCGTCCGCGCGGTCACCATGCGTTGCGTAATAAATTACTTAACTTTCGGTTAAGTTTACTAAATAGTCAATTAATATTTATTTTTAATGTTATTTTTTTCTTCTTATATGATCGTCAAATATCTCGTCCTCGAATATCGTTGGTGACTCACCAGTCAGCCTGTATATCGTACGTATGTGTGTCCTGAGTGCGACAATATCAAACATAATAATACGCGAATGTCAAAAATCGCCAAACATTTTGGTGTGTATGTGTGTCCGTGAGGCTTAAATTTACATGAAAACTGGCATCATTTAGTAGTGTCGTTCGAATGTTCGAAGTCAGTCAGTCCATGTCCATGTTTTTTCTAAGTCCATGAGAAACAATAAGTTGCATTGTTTCGATCGTCTTCTTCTTTTTCTTCTTTGTTTTCAATATATGGCAAGCAAATCCTTGAAAATGGAACTTTTGCCAGTGTCATGATTGTATAATATGATAAATTAATAAGCTATACATAAGCAAGTGGTCTATGATTGTATTAGGTATTACAATCGACCTCGATTCTATTGAAGACTAGCTATTGCCCGCGACTTCGTCCACGTGGAATTTAGTGTTTATAACAATATGTAATATTCTGGGACCTTCTTCACCTGATCCCAAACTAAGCGGTGCTTGTACTATGGACAACCAAATAACTGATATACTACATACAGGTACTACTACTGTTTTTGTAAATATGTACATACCTATATAGATATTTATAGGTTTCCTTATCAAGTAAAATAAAATGTCCATAGCAAGTTTCAGAAGTAGCAGAATATTGTAGTTTAATAGTCACATATACGTTTTGTTTTAAAAATCTTTTTTTTTAGTATGTATGGTCTATACCACACGCCTTTGACCACAATCTCACCGTGGTCAGTTTTGATGCGGCCGATGGTGGTAAGCACACAAAGCCTAGAAGGGAACTGGCTCTCAAGTGCAGCCGTCGGAACACACCGGAAAGTGCTTGACGACAGATTTTCAACTTGATAAGATAAATCTTCCTAGAAACGATGATAGCTCAGTGGTATTGACGTCGAATGCCGAGACGAAGGTCGTGGGTTCGAATCCTAGATAAAGATAATTTATTTGTTCAACATGTGTTTTTACATTAGGTGTTTATAGTCAAAAATAATAATAATTCAGTGTCATCATGTTGTGCCGATTTCGGCGTACAAATAATATAAATTGGCGACATTTGCATTTAGACAAGGTATTAAAATAATAAAATCACAATTACATAATTTAAAATACTAAAAGGCAATGTCAAATATTACATAGATTGAAAATAAATGTCAGCTTCAAAATAAAATCAGTCTACATATAAAAAAAAAATCGGATATGAAAATAACAGCAAAAAATAATGTCAACATACACTGCAATTTCAACATACACCGAGGCTTTGTGTGCTTGCTACCATCAGCCACATCATCACTGATTACGGTGAGATTGTAGTCAAACGCTGGCCTATAGATAATAAAAAAAAGGGATCGTGAGTGAAGTTGCAGGGTGGAAAGATAGTCTACACTCAAATTTCAAAAAGAAAGATTTTTTTTTAATATTTTTGTTTATGTTGGATAAACTACTTAAAACTACTCAACTGATTTTAAAAACTCTCACCTCATCCTTGGAGCTTCACTTCTAAATCAAATCTCATTTATTGTAATCTATATCTTCTTAATCTATATATAACTATAAACACATAATAATATACTAATAATAAAGCTGAAGAGTTTGTTTGTTCTACACACCGGGCTCTACTGTTTTATTAAAGTAATATAGATATAGATTTTTGAGAGCCAATCTTCAATAAAATTCTATAAATTATGTTTTTCAGAAACTAATCGATCTCAAGAATCACTTCGAAATAACTGAGCTTCATTTCTTATTCTTACCTAAGGAATTGCAAGAACCAGTTGCGGGCTCCAGCAAAACTACAGTTATTGAACATTCTACTATGCCTCACGTACGTTCTAGTATTTACGCTACGTTAGTAAAAAAAATTATGTAGCTACACAAATGGAACCTTAAAACGCGGTGAAATTGTCTAAAAGATTTCCAGTGAATATTGAACTGCCAAGAGGAAAATAATTAAGACAATATTTAAATTCACCATTAGAAACTTGTTTTCTCAGTTCTTATACAGCCTAGATATTACTATCTTCATTGTTCGACGCACTCATTTTAGTAATATACTTATCACAAAAATTGTTTAAATAAAACTACCTAATGCTGAAAAAAAAATGATTTGCGCCATTCCGTACACCAAGCAAATACGTACAAACAATAAATGAATAATTCCTATGGTCCATGGTCAGTCCAACCATTTACTACCAAGAACAAGCAAAAGTGTGGAGTCATAATTGATTTTATCTGTCACGTGCGTCTAAGTGAGATTTCACACAACATACATAGTATTAGTATTTTTTTGTATCCGACCATGGTAGTTCACGCAGCTGGTAATACCAATTTGTTATCAATGATATATTATACCTTTTTTTACAGAATCATCTCGAAAAAAATAGAAGCTAGTGAGGCAACTGAAGAAAACTAAACAAATAACTAAAAGAAGAAAACTATACTAAAATGGTTTCGAAGTAAGTTCAAATCTGGTGGAAAACGTCTCCTATTTGAAAGACCAAAAAAACGTAACCTCCAAGGCCGTAGGTAAAATACTCAAAACCAAATTCTAGTCGTAGTGAATTTAAAGACATGATGTATGTACCATCAACAAAGTAGAAGCATAACCAGTTTTGAAACCTTTTCGCTTGCAGCTAGTTATCATAGTTCGCCCTTTCCACTGTGGACAATAAAAACCGTTTCTTGCAAAATTATTTGGTTTAGACTATTTTTATGGCAAGCGCATTGTCTTATTATCATGCTTCAACATTGTTGATAGTACCTACATCATATAGTTTTTTTTACCTTCTTCTCTGAAAGAGTTCAGTGATATGACTTATGTAACACAGCACATGATAGCCAGTATAATTAACAATCGCTATAATGTTTTTTAATTTAAAGTTACTTTTTTTGTGAAGAGATTGTGCTGAAAACTTAAAGTTAATATATAGTCCTTGGGTCATAAAAAATGCATGATCGGCAACTTCATTACATTTTCCACTGCCATCTTGGGATTCAACCAAACAAAGATTTCATCTTGATCCATAGAAGAATTATACAGGTTTTGTGGCAGACGGTTGGACATACGGAGGTTCAAACTTAATTCATCAAGCACTAGCGCACAAATATGTATTTTGTTTTGAGTAGTCCACCTACGGCCTTAGAGGTAGTTTTTGATTTTTGCAGGCAGATATGACTATGTCTTTCAAAACAGAAGTCTCTTTTTTTTCTACCAGATTTTAACTTTTTCTTATTCTTAAAGAAGCCAATCAGTTTTTCATTGCAACCGGTTAAATATAGCGGTTTTCTGATAACTTTTACGTTTTGGTAACTGCATATTCAAACAGTGCTTCATTGCAAAGATTACAATTCTAAAACTACTATCGATTTAACGGTTACTTTATTTTGAAACTGATTGCCACAAAGCTAAACTTGCTACATCCGAACTTAATTACTTACCAATACCTTTTTATATTACTTGTATAATTGTATAGAATAGTAAAGGATTACCTCTTTATAATATTAGTATAGATTCCCTATAATCTGTATTATGTAAACATTAAATTATATTATTAATCGCAACTACCTGACTTTCATTCCTTCTTATATTTAATTAATACAACGGTACTTATAATGGTTTAAAAAAAAATATCGATTGTCGATAAACAGCTATATATAAATCGAAAATTACAACACTAATTGTCGATATTTATTTTTCCATCACTAGTAAGAACCAACATGAAGAAAAAAAGTGATTTTTCGTAAGTTGGCATTAAGACGATCATAATTCCATACGTTTTTTTTTAATTTTTCATTGTACTGAGTGCGGTCTCTTAAAACGTAGTATTAAATTCTCTTTGGTAGTCTGTGGATCGGCTTGATCTGTCAGATTGAGTCAGATTTCAGTTTTGCATCTTTATTTATTTTTACTAATTCCTCGTAACGTAGGTAATAAATATAGTGAAATACACAAACGATTAAGTTCATAACGTATCGGAATTAAATGAGAAAATAATGGAAAACGATATATTAGACTCGTTGAACGATCTGGGGTATGTTTTTGAAGACTGGAATTTTAGGGTTATATTTTTGTTTTAATTTTCTCAAAAATAAGCGTTTATTGATATAAAAATCAAAAATCATCGATTTTTTTACAATATAAAATCGACGTGTCTTAAATTTTAAGAAAGTACTGTACTTTTTTTAGTAACTGCATCATCAATCAATAATCTCCTTTGCCGAGTTGGCGAACGTTGCTAACATGCTAAAATAATGTTAACATCTGGCTAGGTACCTATTTGTTTGCATTGAATTTTATATAGGATGAAATATCTTTATTTTTAATTAGAATTATATCTGGATGGTAACATGCTAGTTAACATCTTGCAGTTTAATATCTAATATCTGAAATATTCCTATTTATAGGTAGTTATTTAATAAATTTGTGAACATAGGTACCATCCCTTACTTTGTAGGAATCCTTTTCTCTTGCAAACTGTCACAGCCACCCATTTCAAGACAAACATAATACAGTGTGACTTACAAACATGGAATTTTTACCATTAGATGGCTAATACGATCAAGAATAACTTAAAGTAAAAAAAAAGGTAGGTAATGGGGGAGTATTAAAGAGAAATTTTACGATAATTGTAAAAATTTATGAAAAAAACCTGATTTATGCTAAAAAAAACATGTTTATTTTCAATTGAGGATTGTTTTTTTCCACAATTTTCATTTTATGAGGACGCCTTATTACTTCCAATCATTATGGAGTTTGTTTCATCGCGATAGATTAGTTAGTTTAAAAGTTACAGAGTTTTGTTTACACTGGGGTCAAAGTAGCGAACAATTTTTTTAAAAATTCCATAAAAAAATAAAAAAAATATTTAGATTTTTTTTTATATTTTTTCCGTCGATAAAATTAAGTATAGATTCCCTCATTTTGATATGTGCATGTGGAAGTTGGGTATAATGATGTAGTCCAAAGTTTGCGATTTAAATGGTATATATTGAAAGAAATACACAAACATGAAGCGATAGGTTCATATACACAATAGACACAGAGTTAGAAGGATGGAAGATGAGTAGATTCGAAGAGATAGTATAGAAATTTAGACAGAAACACAGTGATAGGTATAACAAGCAACAGTTAGCGAGAAAATATTTAAACAAGCGGCACAGGCTGTGCGTCGGAAGCTCAAATCGCGACTGGCGGTGACCGAGGCACGAATGCTAGCGGAGCGGACGGGCGCGCGACGCGTATGCGCATCTAGCTATATAATATGCGAATACAACACGGCTTGCAAACTAATACTACAGGCATCGCGCGGCTTTGCTTGTGGATTTATGAAATGTTTAAATATCGGTGTTATTAAATTGTTTTGTGTATGTCAGCGTGATGTATGTATGTGTACTGTATGTTTGTGTGTATAAATGTACATATTTTATAATAAACTAATAAATTAATTAAATACAATAGTAAGTCACCCACATCACTCCTCCCCAGAGACCGTGTCTACGGGCGATAATAGTCCGGAAAGTGAACCTTTCTTCCTGATCTAGTTGTCCGTGTAACGTTTGTAGGTTGTTGGGTTTGTACTGGATTAGGGAGTTGTGGAACAAGGCGATCGTGTCGTGGCAAGTTTGAGTCGTCGGGCAGTATATAGGCTGGTTTTAAGCGGTCTAATGATACTGTGACATCTTTGCTTAGGACACGTATTTTATAAAATTTTCCACTCCTCTTGAGGACTTCGTGTGGACCAGTGTAAGCTGGTTGAAGTGCACCACGTAGCGTTTCTTCTCTTAAGAATACATGGCTACATGTGGCGAGGTCTTTGAACACGAAGACTTTCTTCGTGGAATGGTGCTGGGTAGGCACTGGACGAATATTTTTGACAAACGACTTCATACGGGCTGAGAAGTCAGTGATGTCAGTGGTGTAATTAGGGACATCATGACCAAAGAACTGGCCGGGGAGTCGAAGGGGTTCGCCGTACACTAACTCGGCCGATGAAGCCTGAAGATCTTCTTTTAAAGCGCTTCTGATGCCAAGGAGTACAAGCGGTAATGACTCAGTCCAATTTATGTCAGCATGACAAGTAATTGCTGATTTTAACTGTCTGTGGAAGCGCTCGACCGAGCCATTGCACTGAGGATGATAGGCAGTTGTCCTACGGTGTTTGAAACCGATGGACTTGGACAACTGTTGGAATAGTGCCGATTCGAATTGCCTACCTTGATCGGTAACGATATCAGTAGGACAACCGAATCGTGACACCCAGATGGAGATGAACGCTTTGGCCACCGTTTGCGCTGTGATATCGGTAAGTGGGACAGCTTCAGCCCATCGAGTGAATCGATCGACGGCTGTCAAACAATACCGATAATCACTGGAAGGAGGTAATGGGCCGATCAGGTCTATATGAACATATTTGAAACGCGCTGAAGGTAAGTCAAGCGTACCTAAAGGTGTCGAGACATGTCGAGTTACCTTCGTGCGCTGGCAGGTCAAACATGCCTTAGACCATTCACGGCAGTCCTTACGCAAACGTGGCCAAACAAAGCGCTGTGCAACAAGCTTGGCGGTTGCGTTGGCACCAGGATGGCTGAGGGAGTGAAGACACCTAAATATTTGCTGTCGTAGGTGTTGGGGAACGAATGGTCTAGGAATCGTTGTACTGACATCGCAGTACAAATCAGCACGACTTCCAGGTATATTAATTTTAACTAATTGAAGGGAAGTTTCACCTTTGAGATAATCTGCAAGCTCTGGATCTGTGGCTTGCGACTTGGCTAACACTTCAAGGTCGACCGGCATCTGCAGTTCATCAATGCGGGAAAGTGTATCAGCGACGACGTTGTCCCTACCCGAGATATGTTGAATGTCAGTTGTGAACTGGGAGATGAGGTCAAGGTGTCTATACTGACGTGGTGAGCAGTTATTTTTCCTTTGATGGAATGCATAACAAAGCGGTTTGTGGTCAGTATAGACAGTGAAATGAGTAGCTTCGATCATGTGGCGAAAGTATTTAATACTCTCGTAGATAGCGAGAAGTTCACGATCGTACGGGGAGTATTTAGTTTGTGACGGGCTAAGCTTTCTGGAGAAGAATGCTAAAGGTTGCCAATGTTCATCCACCAATTGCTGTAGGACTGCACCTATCGCCGTATCGGAGGCGTCAGTGACAAGTCCTAACTTAGCTTTGGAGTCGGGATGTGACAGGAGAGCTGCATCGCAAAGACTTTTTTTGCAATCCTCGAAAGCTTTCAAGGAATCTCCGTCAATGTAGACTGGGTGGGAAGCTTTAACATTTCCGGTCAAAAGGGCATGTAAGGGGGCCTGAATTTTGGCAGCGTTGGGGATGAAGCGCCTATAAAAGTTGACCATACCCAAGAATCGCCGGAGCTCCCTGACTGTCCTAGGAATGGGAAAATTAGAGATAGCTTCTACCTTGCTGTTCAGAGGTTTGGTTCCACTTTCTGAGATCCTGTAACCTAGAAATGTTACTTCTGAAGCACCGAAAACACATTTACTTGTGTTAATTAAAACGCCATAATCCCTCATGCGATTGAAAATTTGATGCAGGTGTTCTTCGTGAAGTTTTTCAGATTTTGAGAAAATTAAAAAATCATCTAAGTATGGATAACAAAAATCTAGGTCGCGAGTCATTTCGTCAACAAATCTCTGAAAAGTCTGTCCCGCGTTCCGTAAACCAAAAGTCATAAAAGGGAATTCAAAAAGTCCGAAAGGTGTTGTGATAGCTGTTTTGCAAATATCCTCTTCTGCAACGGGAATTTGGTTATATGCCTTAACTAAATCTATCGTTGAAAATATTTTACAACCGGACAAATTGTGTGAAAAATCATGTATATGACGAATTGGATATTTGTCGGGAATGGTTCTAGCGTTTAATAACCTATAATCGCCACACGGACGCCAACCGTTATCTTTTTTGGAAACTAGATGTAGGGGCGCTGACCATGGGCTGTCAGATGGACGAGCTGTTCCATTGGCTAACATCATGTCAAACTCTTGCTTAGCCACGCGGAGTTTATCTGGTGCTAATCTTCGAGGAGGACATGATACTGGGGGACCTGGTGTGGTACGAATGTGGTGTGTAGTGTGGTGCTTTACGATACCTGGAGTACCAGCCGGTCGTGCAATTTCCGGATATTGGTCTAAGATTCGCTTGTACATACCGTGATCACCAACAGTCGCGACTTTCACACTAGAAACTAAGCAATCGGATTTAGCTACAGCAGCTATGGCAGTTATATTAGTTGTGCCATCGACGAGCCTTTGGTTGCTAACATCAACAATTAATTTGTAATGTGATAGAAAATCTACACCGATTATAGCCTTCGTGACGTTTGCTACGATAAAGCGCCAAGGAAAGTCACGGCGTAAGCCTAAATTTAAATTTATATCTATAAATCCGTAGGTGTCGATGGCAGAACCGTTAGCCGCACTAAGTTGGTATGACGTTTTATTACGACACTCGCGAAGCGCACTTTTTGGATACACGCAAACGTCACTCCCAGTATCCACTAAAAACTGTGTATTTGATCTGCGATCGGTAACGAAGAGACGACCCGAAGAACTCTGGCAATCATTGGCCGCCATCACTAATTGCCCTGAGCGTTTCCCGCCTTATAGTCACAAGGCTTTACGCATCTCTTGGCTTGTGTACTAAATTTGCTATGGTACCAACAGACTGGAAATCGGCGGTAGCTCGAGTCTGATCTACGGGACAGCGATCGATTGCGGGGACGTTCTCCTGCTCTTCTTTCCCGTGATCGCGATCTCTGGTTCATCTGGGCGGTGAGGACGTTGACCTGCTTAGTCAGCTCGGAGACCTGTTTCGTCAACTCGTCGATTGGTGATGATGACGTTGCTGCAGCTGCGACCTGTTGTACTGGCACGATGTCATTGATCCGGTCGGCGAGTTCTGACAGTGCACTCAACGAAAGCGTAGGCTGAGACGCGACGATCGGTTGCATTCCGGCAGGTAGCCGGCTGGTCCAGATGGTCTTCAGGAAGTCTTCTGGTACATCGGGTCCAGCCAGATGTTGCAGGTGGCGAAGGAATTGCGAGGGTTTACGGCCGCCAAGCTCCTCATGCATCAAGAGCTGTTTGACTTTGTTCTCGCGTGAGACTGACAATCTTTTTATGAGTTCACTCTTTAATCGATCATAATCTGGCTGGCCGATAAGAATATCTTCGATTTCTGAGGCGTATTCTTTATCTAGATTTCCCACTATGTGGTAATATTTGGTTTTGTTGTCGGTAATATTGGACAACATGAATTGTCCTTCGACCTGTGCGAACCAAAGTGCTGGTTTATCTGGCCAAAACTTTTGAATCCGCAAATGTATGTGCGGTGCGCACGTGGTGGTTGGTTTAGTAACCGGGTCCGCCATCTTGATGTGTTGTCGCGAACGTGACCGGGTGGTCACATTTTCTTGCGATGCTGCTGAGTCACTGTTGTCGCTCATCTTCTTCGGCGTATACTTGAGGGTCACCAGTTGTGGAAGTTGGGTATAATGATGTAGTCCAAAGTTTGCGATTTAAATGGTATATATTGAAAGAAATACACAAACATGAAGCGATAGGTTCATATACACAATAGACACAGAGTTAGAAGGATGGAAGATGAGTAGATTCGAAGAGATAGTATAGAAATTTAGACAGAAACACAGTGATAGGTATAACAAGCAACAGTTAGCGAGAAAATATTTAAACAAGCGGCACAGGCTGTGCGTCGGAAGCTCAAATCGCGACTGGCGGTGACCGAGGCACGAATGCTAGCGGAGCGGACGGGCGCGCGACGCGTATGCGCATCTAGCTATATAATATGCGAATACAACACGGCTTGCAAACTAATACTACAGGCATCGCGCGGCTTTGCTTGTGGATTTATGAAATGTTTAAATATCGGTGTTATTAAATTGTTTTGTGTATGTCAGCGTGATGTATGTATGTGTACTGTATGTTTGTGTGTATAAATGTACATATTTTATAATAAACTAATAAATTAATTAAATACAATAGTAAGTCACCCACAGTGCACATTATAAAGACTCACACTGTATTTCTATTTAGGTACATGTACTTTTATGAGTTGAAATTAAGTACTGAGTTATGCTCCAAGCTCCTTTAGATGTGATTCAACAGCTGCACTTGAGAGCCAGTTCTCGTCTCGTTGTGTGTTTACCAGCATCAGCCACATCAACACTGACCACAGTGAGATTGTGGTCCATCGAAAGAAAAAAGAAAATACCACAATAAATTTCAAAATCAACATTTACTAACATTAAAAAAATATTAGAAATATTACTCTCTTCTGTGGAGTAATTTTTAAACTTTTATCTCTACTTTTATTATAAATCCATTTACAGTTATGAAGGGTCACTCTCTGATGAAGCAACCTTCGCAGCAGCACTCCAGGGCGGCCCCAAGTCCCTTGAGTACACAAAACTTATCCACATCCTTGCCGAAGAACTTAAAAGTCTGTGCGATTTGGAGGAGTCTGTGACCATGATGAATCATCCCGATGAGTCTAGCTCATTCCTGTTGGAACTCAGCTGTTTTCTTAAAGAGTTGGGGTGTCCCTATAAGAAATTGGTAACAGGTATGATGTTAGATTCCCAATTTTCGTGGCATCATAAAAAAATTGGCTACATTTTAACAAATATTTGTGCGTGAACAAACATTAAAAAAGAAACACACAACTGAATTGATAACCTCCTTTTTTTTAATTCGGTAAAAAATGGGTAAATTTGGAAAAACAGAGTGCTTTTTCTATGGGTTTTTTGCGTGAATTTGAAATCGTGACAGATTATGTCTGTTGAGTCAACTAGTCAACAATAATTATAATAGTATAATTAATTCAGGTCACATGTCATCCCGTCTCCAAACAAGAGAGGACCGTATTCTGCTACTTGACTACTTAGTCTCCGAGCTAATGGCAGCCAGGATGGTGAATGTTGACCGACCCAAGGACAAACAATCTGCTACCATGGAAATTGTTATGGTAAAATTAGTTTAAGGACAATATCCTGGACCATTCCTCACATACGGCCATCTTATTCCAAACCAACCAGCCTTGTACTATGTAGACCAGATAACTGATAAAATATATCTATATAATTACGCCCAAAACCACGCCACAGGTCGTGAGTTAGATTCCCACCCAGGACCCAGAAACCAGAGCCTACATGAGATAAGTTGTATATGTCAATAAGTTTACGTAAAAAAGATCCTTAAAAGATAGAAGCCTTGCTATTAATAACGGTGGTAGAGACAATTGTAAATTCTGACATATTATGTGCCTTAGGGCCTCAATTAAATAAATGAGTTAGTTTTTTTAAGTTTGATTGTTTTGAGTCTGGATATAATTATTTTTTTAAGTAACTATATATTTACAAAAATATATATCAGTTATTTGATTTCCATAGTAAAAGCTCTGCTTAGGTTGGGATCAGACGGCTGTTTGCGAAGAATGTTTCAGGATATTATTATTATTAAAAACATACAACGGAATTGAGAACCTCCTTTTTTTTTAATGTCTGTTAAAAATAAATTAAAATACTTGTGAAATAGTCACTAATAAAGCTATGATAAATTCATTTCTAATAATTAACCACTGAGGTACATTACTACATATAGAGAAGACGACACTTATAACCACTATGTTCCGTTCAAGCGCAGCCATCCGGCCGCACTTCACTTAGTTCCATAAACACGAAACGCGTAACCACCGTGAAAATCACGGCTTATGACTTTTTGGTCGCAAAAAAACTACATTTTATAAGCGTTCTAGAGCTACGTGTTTACACTGTCTGGTTAGACGACTAACGTAAATTGTTTCAGCGCTGCAGCGAATATTAACAAATGACCTTAGGATAGCTTCTCTATACGTGGTAATATACCGCAGTGTAATTAAAAAAGCTATAGGTATTATTTATTTGTTTCATAAAATATAAAATAAAATATTTCCAGCATGAATCCCCGACAGCAAAGAGCTTGAAGGACATATTGATAGCTCTGAAGTTTAACAAACCCCCACCTAATATAACTGCTGAGATGTTGTTCACGAAACTTGAAGCTAAGTTGAAAGATACCATACAGAAAGAAGGTAAGATTCATTTTCAAATGACACATGTACATTTTTGTTTGAAATCCTACAAGTAGGCCGATACTAAGGTACTTTCAAGCGGCCCAAGCGGCCACCAATTAGTAGTAACTCGTACTAAGCCCTCCCCCTCCCCCGGTAACGCCCTGAGCCGAGGTTCGTACCCCATTCGGGGGTGCCCTTAAGCGAGATTACCTAAATGTTGCCCGACTGAGAGCCCTTTACGCTCCAAAAAAAAACATGTACTTTTCGTGTAATTTTTTTTTTTTTCTTTTTTCTATGTGTTTTCTATAGGCCTGTGTTTGACCACAATCTCACCGTGGTCAGTGATGATGTGGCCGATGATGGTAAGCACACAAAGCCTAGAAGGGAACTGGCTCTCAAGTGTAGCTGTCGGAACACACCGAAAGGTGCTTGGCGACAGAATTTCAACTTGAGGGTGGTAGCCACCCAGGCGGGTACTACAAAGTACCCTACCACCGTGCTATGGTTTCCTCACGATGTTTTCCTTCACCGAAAGCTCAAGCTCATTGTAGGATTCGAACCCGGGACCTTCGTCATCAAATGATGAACACATAATGTATTTTGTAGGTGAACAGTTAGTAGGCAAGCCGCTGTACAATAAGGCGATATCGGAAAAGGATTGGACGCAATTGGAAACTACTTTTGGTGAGATGTACGAAGAATATAGACTGAGACGGGAAACGTTAATCACGAGGCTCGAGTGTACTATACAGAGCTTTGAGGTATTTTTTAAAAATTATATTAAACTAGCGACCCGCCCCGGCTTCGCATGGCTTTCTCGCCTTTTCTGTACTATAATATGCATGTATTATACATATAAACCTTCTACTTGAATCACTATATATATTGCTGAAAACTGCTTTAAAATCCGATGAGTAGTTTAAAAGATTTAAGCGAACAGACAGCGGAAACGACTTAATTTTATACAATGTAAAGACTAGTTTTCCGCCCCGCGGTTCCACCCGCGTTCCTGAGGGATCTTAAGTTTTCCCGGGATAAAAAGTAGCCTATATGTTATTCCAGGGTATGATCTATCTATGTGCCAAGTTTCATCCAAATCCGTTAAGAAGTTTTTACGTGAAAGAGTAACAAACATCCATCCTCACAAACTTTCGCATTTATATTTCTACCGACCTGTGGTTTCACCCGGCTTCCTGAGGGATTCTTATGTTCCTGAGGGATAAAAAGTAGCCTATGTAACACATACACCATCCAGGGTGTCAGCTACCTCCATGCCAGATTTCATCAAAATTAGTCTAGCCGTTTGAGCGTAGTAGGGTGTTATGATGTGGTATATCATTTATCAGGTTTCCATTAGTATACGCTCTGCTTAATTTGTTATGTGCCGTGTGTGAAGAATGTCCCACCATATTATTTTTAAATAATACATAACTTCCATTTGCAGTGGTCAGACAGGCTGAAATCTAAGAAAGACGTGATCCAGTCAACATACCGACCCAGGCGCGAACAGCTGAAGACGAAGCCTAACGTGAAGCTGTCGGACTTCCTGGCGGCGCGCACTTCCCTACTACACGTGGAGAAGACTTCCAGCGCCGCCGTCCGGAAGAACACGCAGAGCGACGTCAATAAGGTCATCATTGGACAGGTGAGCTCACTTCTGTTAAGCTGTATTTTTTTTTTACTATTGCCTTGTGTTGAAATAAATATCCTAAACATTCTTCACACACATTCTGATCCCAAACTAAGCAGAACTTGTACTATGGTAACCAGATAACTGATATACTACATATACTACTTTTTTTTTGTAAATACATACTTATATAGATGATTATACCCAGACACAGGTCAAACAGACATGTTCATGCACACAAATGTTTGTCCTGGATGGGAATCGAACCCATGACCAGCGGCGTGATAGGTGGTGTCTTAAACAACTGCGCAGCTTGACCACAATCTCACCGTGGTTAGGGATGATGTGGCCGATGGTGGTAAGCACACAAAGCCTAGAAGAGAACTGATTATGAACTTGAGGATGGTAGCCAGCCAGTCGTGTACCTACTATAAAATACCCTATCGCCCTGCTATGGTTTCCTCACGATGTTTTCCTTCACCGAAAGCTCAAGCTCATTGTAGGATTCGAACCCACGACGTTCGACTCAGCATTCAAAGTCACTTGACTAGCACTGAGTTAATATCGCCTTAAAAATTTCCTAGAGAGCAGTTTCATATAAAATTTAATATGTACCAGTGGCGAAGGGTCCATACAAGCCGATTACCATCGGCTTACCTTTTAGGAATCACAGTCCCACATTTTCATAATTTCAAAGCCACTTTTATAATGCTTAAAATACACTGTAATTATAAAATTATAAGTGTTTTTTGAACGGCTTACCCTCGCCATAATTTCACCCCTCGCCACTGATATGTATTTTTATCAAAATATCCTGATCATCTAAGGACTTGACCCATTACTTTCTTTAGATAAAAAAAAAACTGAATTTGAATGTTACAGATTGGTTAAAATTTGCATGAAATCTTACTCTTCGAACGCTATTGTCTATCGGTTTAAACCACTTTTATATAAATAACTAGCTTTCGCCCTACGGTTTCACCCGCATTAGATTTACTAGTACATTAGTTCATGAACACCCCGTTCTCAATTTACCCAACCAAATAATATGTAGGTCAATTTGTCCGTTAGTATTCTCATACCTTGAGAACCACTGTACAAATTATGAAGCGCTTTTCAAAGATAGGTATCCTCTTAGGTTCAGGTTCCTAGATGAAGGTTTTAGGCTATTTAATATCCAGGGACATGTATAGTTCTGTGACGATTGAATGCTACATAAATATATTATGCATGTTGAGTTCAGTTTTCACGTCTTAATACTTGTCAAAAATTACAATCCATTATTAGTTATATTTATAACTTTATACCGCATGAAAAGTTTGAGAAACTTAACTGTACATTTCGAAACAAATACTGTAGAAAGCTTATATTCCAAAAATCAAGCTTCTGCCAAGAATATTAACTGAGAAAAACAGGATGCTAAAAGTAAATTTCCAACATTTTTACTTTGTCTATGGGCAAAACTTTGACAAAAACCGAGTTGAAATTTGTAGTATTTGTATAGCATAACGCGTATACGAAATTTCATTTGCCTATCTTCAACCGTTGCAGAGATATAAGAGTTTAAAAATGCATAATTTCCATCGGTAATATCTTCCTCGAAGAATAAAAGTTTGAGAAACGCCGAAAATAAAACGCCGTTTGAAAACCGCTACTCTTTTATATAATAGATAAGTAAATAAGCATTGCAGTAATTTTAAAATGCTATTTCCCATTTGCCAGGTGCCAGACCGCGGCGGGCGACCCAACGAGCAACAACCTCCTCCCCCGGAGATGCCCACTTGGAAACAAAGAGTTGCACCGGTAAATATATTTTTCATCACTCCCACTCGGAAAGTAAGCCATTTCATATCTAATAAGCGGATCGGAAAAAAACTAGCTCAATAACTGAGTAATTGCATTGGTAGAAACCTGTAGGTACACTTGTATTATTTTTCTATGATATTGTTACGTATCCGGGATGGGTACGAATAAATATGCCGATTTACGGTAGAAGAGTTTTATTAACGAACGGATTCAGTCAGTATATCAACACAAATAATTAATTAATTAACTAATAAAATGTCACAGTCACAATTAATAAACGTCTCTGTCGCAATTAATCACTGTCTTACAATAGCAATATAGCACTGAACAACACACTGAGTATCGCACTATTCGCACCTTAAAGTCGCTTTGAAGTTCACTTGGTAGCTCGTAGAACTGAACTGTCGTTGCTCATCATTCGTGTTCGTCTCACACGGCCCGTCAGGGCCGTGGGGGGACGATCCCGAAGCTTTTGGGCCCCCTGATCGTAATATCTAATCGCCGCGCGCTAATACGCGCGGGTCCCTGGATTATGATAGTTGACTTTTCAGCCATAACTGGGAACGTGCCGTCCATGAAACAAATCACGGACCGCTGGTTTCTTCACACCGACCTCTACCGCATCAGGCGGGTGGGCGGTGACTTTGAAGTAGCACACGTGGATGTTAATCGTCCTGCTTGATGAGTTCTCTTGCGTGCGCCCTGCCGTCCGGCGGCCGAGCGTGAAGCGGCGCAATGTTTTTGAGGTGTGGGTGACTCGATGCGTCGGCGCGCCGGAACATATTCGTCGCGAGGCGAGCGACAAAATCGTCCAGGCTCTCGGTCTTCGTGTCTCGTGCGATCACGTCGTTCCTCACGTAACGCGGGGCACCGACTGCTGATCGCAGCGTGAGATTCTGCTGAGCTTGGAGTCTCTTCTTGTGCTTCGGTGCGACCAGAGCGTACCAAGCGGGGGCGGCGTATGTGAGACGTGATCGCACATAGCTTTTATACACCCCCACTTTTGTGTGTAGGGGCAGGCGCGACGAGAGCACTGGACGGAGTAGCGCGCGGCAGGTGCGCACGGTGCAAATTACTCCATCCACGTGTGGTTTCATGGACAGGCGACGATCCAGTGTTACCCCGAGATACTTCGCGGTCGGTGTCCACTCTATCGCTTGTCCTTGCATCTTCAATTTTATTGGCGGCGGATCTCGGTTGCCGACGTACAACGCTTGCGTTTTCGCCACGTTCACCGACAACCTCCAGGTCGCAAGCCATTCTGGCAGGGCGTCCAGTGCCTTCTGCATCTTGGACGCGGCGTGTGATGGATTCATAGACTCTGTATAGTATGCCGCGTCATCGGCGAATAGAGCCAGCTGCGTGCCTTCGGCGACCGGAATGTCGTCGGTGAACTTCGCATAACACACAGGGGAGAGACAGCTCCCCTGCGGTACTCCCGCTTCAATGCGTCGTACGTCGGACACGGCGTCACTGACGGCGACCTTGAAGTGGCGATCTTGAAGAAACGATGCAAGGACTCGCACCACGCGTCGCGGAGCGGGCGATTGCGCGATCTTGTAGAGCAGACCGGCATGCCATACCCGGTCGAATGCCTTCTCCATGTCCAAGAATACTGCTACGGCGACTTCCTTTTTGTTCAGGGCAACGGTGAGGTGGTGCAGTACTCTTGTCAGCTGTTGGGTTGTTGAGTGCTCGGCTCGGAACCCGAACTGTTCACTCCTGGGCTGTATGTGAGGCGTGAGGTGTCGCAGCAGGAGCTTTTCGAACACCTTCGAGGTTGTGGGCAGCAATGTTATAGGCCGATAGCTCTCCGGTTTCGCGGAGTTCTTCCCGGGCTTTAGAATCATGATTACCCTGCCCGTCTTCCAAGGAGTTGGGAAGTGCCCCAGGCGCAGGACACCGTTGAACAGGCGCGTCACCGCCGCGAGCGCGCGCGGCGGTAGGTGACGCAGCGCCATGTTCGTTATCCCGTCTTCGCCTGGGGCCTTTTTCCGTCTTGTGTCGAGCAGGGCTCTCCGGACTTGCCCGGGGGAGAAAACCACCGGTTCCTCCTCGTGGGCTATCGGCGGCGCGAAGTACTCTCGAAGGTGTTGCTCGACTGCCGCAACATGATCTTCTTTAACAGTCGGGTTCGGCCGAAACTGACGCTCCAGGCATTCGGCGAATATGTTCGCACGGTCTGCGGCGCGGTATCTCGGGGTACCATCTTCATGAAGTAGGGGTCTCGGTGGCTCTTGTTTTCTTGAAAGCGATCTGCATAGGCGGTGAACGCCTGTCCAGCCTTCCTCGTCCACGGATTGGATGAAATCATCCCAGCTTTGGGTTGCTGCTGCGGCTACTTCCTTCTTCACTCTATTCGTCAAGGCGTTGAGCTGGACCTTAAGGTCCGGGCATCGCACTCGTTGCCATTGCTTGCGTAATTTCCTCTTCTCCTCCAGCATACGCATTACACGCGGCGGAACGGGATCGCGGTTCGCTCGCGCCGGGGAGGTCTTGGTGGATTCATCTATTGCTTCTTGTACGATGCCCGTAAACTCGCAGGTCAACCTATCGATGTCGGCCGGCGAGTAGAGTGGAAACGTAGGCATCCTTTTGCTCTGTAGGACTCTTGCGAATTTCACCCAATCCGTGGAGCGGCGCGGTATCAGTGTCGGGATTCCTCCGGGCGTCCCCGCCAGGAGCACCAGTATGGGCAGGTGATCTGATCCCATGTCTTCTGTTAGCACTTCTTGAGTGAGCTGGCAGTCGAGCTTCTGGTTGTATGCCACTATGTCGAGTACATCCGGGTTGTGCGCTTGAACCCTCGGGTAGTGCGTAGGGGTTTCTGGCCCCTCGACATAGTAGCTGTTGTTTTCGGCGTCGTCGAATAGGAGGCGTCCATTCGGGCAGATTCTTGACGAGTTCCACCCCGTATGCTTGCAGTTGAAGTCGCCCGCGAGGAGCGTCGGTACCCGCGCATCCAACATGGAGTGGATGTCTCCTAGGCACAGACGCCCCCCCGGGGGGCGGTAGACAGCGTACACTCTGATCGGGGTTGAGCCGAGGCAGAGTTCTACCCCTAGGCCGTACATTGCCTGCAAGCCTACGGGGGGAAGCGGCTGGTGCGTGATACGCCTCCTTATTAGGACTGCCAGCCCTCTATATGCACGGGAATCTTGAGTTTCGTCCTGGCGGTACACGCAGTACCCGGAGATCTTGAGAGGAATCCTATCGTGTAGCATAGTCTCCGACACTAACACCACGTCTGGGCGGATCTCGGATATGAAGATGCGGAAGAGCTGGATCTTCCCTTTCAGGGATGAGGCATTCCAGTGGACGATCTTAAGGGTTTGGCTGAGCTCCGTACTGAAAAAGAGTCAGCAAACCTCTATAAACTATCGGCTGGATGTTTTCGCCGGTATTCAGTGCCCCTATCACCTCATGCAAAATGCCAAAAGCAATCTGCAATACGTTGGCATTCGCGTTATTACTCGCCGTTCCCATCAGGGGTTGGGGCGGGGGGGCTACCTTCTGCTCGCGCGCGGGGCGTGCGGCGGCGGTAGCGCGGGGGATGGGTGCGGGCTTTGCGACGGACTGCAGAGCGGCTGTTGAGCCGCTCGCGGCCGCTAGAAGTGAAGGCTCGGGTTGTGAAGTAGTAGGGGCGGGTGCCGCCTCCGCCTTATTCTTCTTCTTCCTCTTCTTTTTCTTTTTCGCCGGCTCTGCCTCTTGCCGGGGACGCGGATCGTTGGCCGGGGCCATAAGGTTGCCTGTGGCGGTTTCTGCCACTTGATTGGGGTCCTCCCTCCTGGGACCGGTGGTGCGCGAGACGGTGCCGGCCTTCTTATTGCGGGCTTCCCGCCTGAATACCGGGCATTTGCGGTTATTCGCTGGATGAGCCCCCCCGCAGTTCACGCAGGTGGCTGGCTCTTCTAGGGGGCGCGGGCACTCCTTTGCCGGGTGAGCCCCTCCGCAGCGCACACAAGCGATGGGGCGGTGACATCCGTGCGATGAGTGCCGAAATTGTTGGCACCGGTGGCACTGCGCCGGTCCCTTCTTCCCTCTCCATGAGTTGATCTTCACTCCGGGCATACACAACAGCTCGTCGACCTGATATATGCCCGGGATCGTTTCCGGGGTGCGTTGCATCTGTGCGAAAAAGATACACCCTGGGCGGCCCTGACGTGCGCGTATACTGCGCACATACTCTGGATTGTGCCCGAGGTCGCGAAGTTCTTCTTCGATTTGATCTGGAGGAGTGTCCGCTGGCAGGCCCCGTATGGCAACCTTTACAGATTGCTCCGCCGGCAGTGAGTACGAAAACCAGGATATGCCGGTTTCCTTCTCCAGATTAGTGAGGTATCGTTGGATAGCCCGGTACTCTTGCTCCTCTTTCGGAGTAAACCGGATACCCTTTCCGTATGGGCGTGCGTTCGGGGCGCGCCCTAGTATCTTTTTTAGCTCTTTGAAGTGGTGCGCCCAGTTCGGTAAGTGCTCCACTACGAGTGGAGGGTACCGAAGGCGCGCCCCTTTCTTCGATGAACCTTGTGCGGCATCATTGGCGGCGGCGGCGGAGCTTGATGTGATCGGCCCCGGCTGTGTCTGCTGCGTTGTTTGAGTGGGCGGCGGCGGCGGTAATGGACCGCGGACCGAGTCGGCAAACGTTATAGGCGGCGACGGACGCGGGGACTGCATGACGACAACGTTTGTATCGACTTGCGTCTTCGGAGGTGATGGTGGCGGCGGCGGCAATGGTGGCACATACAAAGTGCTGCCTCTGGCGGCCGCGCACGGCGGCGGAATTGGAGCCGGTGTGTTCTGATTGGGCGCGGCCCGAACTACACCGACTTGTTCACTCCTCAATAGTGCTCTCTCTCTCTGAGGGAGCGGTGCGGCATGTATATCCGTCTCACTCGCTCCCTCTATGGGTAAAATTACCCTCTTCTTTTTTGATTTTTTCACTTCAGCGATGTTAATGTTGTTTTCATCATCGTTGGATGGCTGCTCCGGTGATGGGACTGGCGAGGGCTTCAAGCACGGACGCTTGGGTGCCTCGTCGGGGTGAGTCGAAGTTGAGCTACGGGGGCGGCGGCGGGTGTCGAAGGTCGAGGGCATGTTCACCAGGGCGTTTGCGAACCGGTCTAACATTTCGACGACCGTCTGAGACGGTTCTTCCGAGGAAGATTCAATGCTTTGTCGCTCGAGTTCGTCGAGCTGCTCGGTCACCTCCCTGTACCTTTCCTCCGTAATCAGGCCTATTTTGCGCGCTCGCTTAGCAAATAAGCGGTCACCACAAATGACCGACCTCGGAGAAGAGGCAAGGGAGGAGGCCGACGCTGACTCGGCGGACTCGACCGACACGTTGCTCCCGACGACGGACTTACAATCCGGGGTGGGGGGTGGGGGATGGGTGAGGGGGGCGGGGATGGAGGCGTGGGGAAGGCAGTGATGCCATGGGCCCACGTATCTCCTCGCTTGGCTCGTACTCGGATTCTGACCCGGACATTATGACCAGGCCTTTACTGGATCGGCCGTTACTGTCGTTGCTGGCTCGACGCTCGCCTTTTATATTCGAGCCTCCTGATCTCCAGAATATTCGCGAGGAAGTTTCGGCGGCCGTCCGACACAAACAAGCGTGGGAAAGTAAACAGAGCCATAAAACTCCGATAACAAGAGGGCTATAAACGAAACAATAGGCGGGTCTTTCCTTTGTTTTGGAATAGCGGCATTTTTAACGCCGACGAAAACAAATACAAGGATCTCTCTAGAAAAATCTTGACCCTTCACTTGTACGTAACAATATAATGAAATTATTTTGAATTATAAGTATTTGTACTGTGCGTGAGGCAGAATTAGATAAAAAAATGGACATGTGATTTATGAAACCGTCTCAAAATCGCTACAAAGATCTATCTGGTACTATGGTAATAAAAAAAATAAAAAAGGCCGGCAAAGTGATGATGAATAGTGCACATATCTTTTGCATATTTGGCTGTTGTTTATATTCCACATAGACGAAATGAAATGCAATGTGTGAATACACTCTGTATTTCACTCGGGTGAAAGTTAACCATTTCACACTCTTAACTATAGTATACTATTATAAATGTGAAAGTTTGTTAGGATCGGATGTAATGCTGCTCTAAAAGTATCCAGTATAGTTTTTTGACCACCAATCTTGTCTGTAGAAATGGGGTGCTGATGGCAACGGCCCTGGAGGCCAAGGCGGCCAAGGAGGCCAAGGAGGCCATGGAGGCCAAGGGGGTCGTGGAGGCCAAGGTGGCGGAGGGCGAGGGGGCCGCGGAGGGAGGGGGGGCAAGGTGCAGGGCGGGTACAATAACACCGCCGGCGCTGGGGACCACGGCCGGTAAGACCACTGAGCTGGTATTTAAATTTACCAAAGAGGTGCTAATATTCATGTATGGAGCATTAATGGAGGTGGCGTTTTAAAAAAATGTTATACGATTCTGAATCGACGGCCACAACTAAAATAATTGAAATCTTCTATGAAAATCTATTTCTGAATTATTTGGGTTCGAAAGTGTTTTTTTTTTATAATTTAATTATTATTTTGTTTTTTTAAGAAGGTTATTTAAACCAATTCAACCCAAAATGCATAAACCTCTATGAAGTTTTCTAGCCAAAATATTTACTCAGCACTGATTAATTCCGATCAAGCAGTTACCGGTGACCTGTTATAGCCATTTAAAAATAACATTTTAATTTCAGACCGCATACCAGTCCAGCCCCGAACAATCATAACCAAACCAATCACCGTAACTACCAGACCTTTGAGGTACCACCTGGCGGTTATCAGACCCAGGATAGTCATGAACCCAACCGAGGCGGTTACGACCAGAACCGAGGAGGTTATAACCAGTACAGAGGCGGTTATGACAAGAACTGGGGTGGTTATGAGCAGAACCAAGGAGGTTATGGCAGTGGCGGTGGTTATAGTCAAGGTTATGATAGTATGGGCAGTTACAATCAAGGATACAGCCAAGGTGGGTCGATTTCTTATTTACCATTTTGGTGGCAGAGTTAAAAGTGATTCCTCCTGGCAGAACTATACTTTTTTTTCTTTTTTTTACAATGTATAGACCTGTGTTTGTCCTCAATCTCACCATGGTCAGTGATGATGTGGCCGATGGTAGTAAGCACACAAAGCCTAGAAGGGAACTGGCTCTCAAGTGCATCAGTCAGAACATGACAGAATTTGGAGTTTGTATTAAGCTATCAGATTTTGTTAGTTAGTTTCGAAACTTTCGAAATTATAATAGTGAAATTTTCAGGGGGCGGTGCCGGCGGTTACAACAAAGGCCACCATAACCAGAGTCAAGGTTATCAGAACCAGAGCCAAGGTTATCAGAGTCAAGGTTACCAAGGCCGCGGTTATCAGAACGAACATGACGACCGCGATAGGAGAGGCAGAGGGGGCGGCGGTTATAATCGGGGTGGAAGACGCTGAAATTAAAGGCTTTTTTTTTTCGGAAATATTAGGCTTGTGGCTAAGTAACTTTAGGCTTGTTTTTTAACCGACAATTTATACGAGTATAAATAGCTTTAGGATTTCCTCTGAAGCTATAAAAATATTATATAAAACAATCGAGTAATAGGCCGGTAAATAGTACTGGATAATAGGGGAATTTTGAATTATACTACTATTGAAAAATGTATCTTTGATACCTATTATTTATATAAATATTGTATTTATAGGTCTATTTTACCTAGTATTTTCATTGAGGTGGATATTTATTTTCAAATAATAACCTAAATTCTGTGCAACCAGTGACAAAATTTTAAATCATATTGTGTCATTCGAAATTGAGCCTACCGATCACTTGCTCCAAGTTTAGTTATGAGTTATGATAATGGTATGTTATAATGATAGTTTTTATCATCATTATGCATAAAAACTACATTTACAGTGGCAACCTAATTAGCAATAATAGGGTATATGCATGTTTTTTTTAATAAATATGAAAATACCGTAAAAAATATGACTAAAAGTGAAATTAAAATCGGCCAAGAAATACCAAAGATATTTTATTTATTATCTTTATTTTAGGTGTTATACAAAATCCTCAGCTATGGTAAATTAATTATATAACATAACCATAACTAAATTTAATGCCAATTATGGATTTAGTTTTTATTAACTATGCAACTTTGACACAAACAAGTGTGAAGTGTAGGTGATGAACTGTGAGCGTGTGTGGGCAGTATATAAGTATTTTAAACTACTATTTAGACAGCGAGATCCGACAAGCCTTGTGACGTCATATGGCTCTACTGCTATAATACAAACTCCTTGCTCAATTCTGTGTTGCTAGAAAGAGGTAGATATAAATCTTTGATGGCTTGACTCTTGATTATTTTTTTACTGTTTTTTTTAAATGTACGCAAAGAAAAGCAATAAAAACATGCATATTCCCTATTATAATATATTGTGTTATCAAAAAAATAATTAACTACTAATTTTGAAATATTTAACAAGTACAGTCAGCGATATTAATTTAGAGACATACGCTTAAATATTTGGTGCAACGAAGTATCTTTTGTCAAAATGTACCCTATATTATCAGATTCAGATATATTCTAAACTTAATATAGACTTAAAACATAATTAGTAATACACACGCAACTATATAAAATAGATCTTTAACTATTAATACTTAATTAAGAATTTATAGTAGTAGTTTCTGTGTTGAAATTGAATCTTCCTCAATAAACGGACAGTCAATTAAACGCGAAGAAATCTAATCAGACGAGTAGTTCCCGATATTAGTGATTAGATTAAAAACTGTTCATGCTTTTACATTAGTATTTTATATTAATATAAGATATATATCGTGGTGTTATCGAATATAAACTGAATTATGTTGCTGGCTGTACTTCTACAAAATATAAATACATTTATTAGAAATAATTAAAAAAACATAGCGATAAACATTTTCATTTCAGAAGTTTTGATGTTATTATTAAATAGAAAATATACTTACATTATTAAAGAATTGTATGAATTTGATATTTTATTACGCTTTTCGCAAGTAATGAATGCAATAATTAAAGTGAATATAAAATTATTGTTATATTATACACAATTACTCGTTGCAACTTGTACCTACCTAAAGTTACTTTATTAAAATTAACTTTTAATAAAAAAACATTGTTTTATTTTAACACCCAACTACATCATTTCTTTTTGTCTGAAGGTTGGCAGCCTGATGGTAAGTTACCGTCGCCTATCACCATTTAGAGGTGTAGTCAATGTGTTTCCGACCTGTTACAATGCCAAGAAGTTATAGTATAAAGGGTAAAATAAAAATACAATTAAAATCCATTCAACATTTATTTTGTAATAACAAAAATATCCAGAATTATGTACAAAAATTACACAATGCGTTGTTCCATTATTTTTGACTTGAGTATACCGGGCTTTATAAAATTAATCATGAAAGGAATAAATTATTTAATTACTAGTCCTGTATTTTCAATTGATTCACTTATATTTTTACATATCAGATATATTTAACAAAAATGCACCTTAATTTCATAAGCGCAAGATAAATACCTTTTAATTTGCCTAAATGATTGTTTGTATAATATTACTTTAACATAGTCTTGCCCAAAATTGCGCCTTACTCTCACGACTATAAGGTACATTTTACAAGTCCTCAGTGCTCCACTTATAGGCCTCTTCTTCCTGCGCTTTCCTTTTACTTTGCTGATCGAAGTATTTCTTCTCATAGCCGTTGGATCGGTCGACGCCGTCCCAGCGGTACCCAGGGCGAATGTTGAAGCGGTTCGGTGGAAAATTACCTTTATATGTTGGCTTTTCTGTGTAAAGAAACATGAGTTTTGGAATAATCCAGATTTTTTCATATAACAGTGTTATATGAAAAAAACTGGATTTTTGTCATTGATTTATTACTAACAAATGCTTGTCTAAACGTATCCATTGTTCAATCTCAAAAAAGAGCCTGCTCTAAAAATGCACTGGCTGTTTGAAGTCAAAGACAAAAGCAATCAATTAAGTATAGAATTTTCTTTTTGTTGTAGTTGATGATGTATATTTTGGTCTAAAAATAGTATAATAGTAGTCTCAAGAGAAGTTTCTATTAATGAATAATTCTACCCTCTCGGCATCAACTAAGGTTTTTTTTTCAAAATTCTACCCTAAAGTGGATTAAATAGAATTAAGAGAAAAATTGTTACAGTATAAGAATAGACATTTTACCTGGCCCAAGTTCCCCCCTCTCCCTCTTCTTCTCCTGTATATACCTCAGCATAGGATCCCCGTCTCTTTGCACCTGCTTCAGTGTTGCTTCCAAGTCCCTATCGTCCTTGTGCCTGGCGAGCGGCTTTGACGCCTCGTGCATGAAGTCTTCTACCCTGGCTTGCTGTTCTTGCACTTGTTTGAGTCTGGAATATAAATATACTAGATTCCAAGGGATCTTATGTTTTCCCGGGATAAAAAGTATCTTATGTGTTAATCCAGGTTATAAACTATCTGTGTTCCAAATTTCAAGGGTGGCAAGCACACAAAAGAGGAACCAGCTCTCAAGTGCAGCTGTCGGAACAGAATGTGCTTGGCGACAGATTTTCAACTTGAGGGTGGTAGCCAGCCAGGTGAGTACTGCAAAGTACCCTACCACCTACCCTTCACCGAAAGCTCAAGCTCATTGTAGGATTCAAACCCGCGACCTTCGTCTCGGCAATGTTCAATACTGGACGAAATTATAATAAGTAGTACAATTTTAGCAAAACATTTTTGCTTACCCTTTACTCCATTTCTTATATTTTTCATCTAACTCTTTCTGTTTCTCTGCTTTCTCCCGCTGTTTTTGTCTTTCTTCCGAGGTTTCTCTTTTACCTGAAAATAATTTATTTTCCGGTGTGTAAATACATTTTTGCTTTAGATACTCTGCTTGAATATATGTAATTCAAATTCAAATTTAGTGAATAAAAAATACGTTTAAAAGAATTATGAAAAACAAACGGTTTTAATAGGTAGGTAGGAGTAGGTAGGTATAGTTAGATAGGTAGGTTTTTTATTCTTAGGGCAGGACAACGTCTGCAGGGCCAGCTAGTTACAAAATAAAACTTACTCTTTCTAGAAACCACTTGAGCATTTCTTCCTGAAACTTCGTCACCCATTCTATTAAATACTTCGTCTTCTTTCTTTCTAAACTCTTCGTTTTCTTGTCTCAATTGTCTTGCGTCTTGTAAGCCCGCCAATTTGCCTTCTAAAGTCCGCGCCATTTTCTTATTAGACGGCGGAGGGCTTTCGCTACTACGTTTATTACTCTTTTTATCTCTCTCAGATATGTTTCTAACTCTTTCTTTCCTCGGTGGAGATAAATCAGAGTCACTATCGTATTTTCTTTTACTACTTTTTTCAGGGGAATGTCTTTTAGATTTTCTAGGTGGGGACATAGATCTCTGTCTCTTATTTTTTCTTGGAGGCGATAAGTCGGAGTCTGAATTGTATGTTCGTTTGTCATGTTTCTGTCTATCTGTTTTACTGTGTTTATTATGTGGTGAGGACCTCCTCTTCCTGGGTGGAGACATATCAGAATCTACAGACCTGTTCCTTTTTTTCAACTCCTCTTTTTTTCTTGAAGGTGATTTTGAATTATCTCTAACTTTTTGAGATTTTCTCGGAGGTGACAAATCAGAACTATCCGACCGCCTTTTACCAGAATCCTTTTTAGACTGTCTCACAGGAGATTCTGCGGTTTTCTGTTTTTTAGACTTCCTTAGGGACTCAGATTCTGGTGATCTTTGTCTTGGAATATCTTCTTCCCAATTACCCCAGCGGCTTGGCTTTCTCTTTTCATTCTGTTTACGACTTGCATGTCTTTTAGGGGATGGTTCATTTCTATTCTTCTGTGGAATGGTTTCTCTAGCATCTCTTTTCCTCGGGGGACTTGCATCACTATCACTTGCTCTTTTATTTGAAGTTTTTCTTTTATCATCTTGTTTTCTTGGCGGGGATGGATCGGAATCATATATTGTTTTTTTATCAGAACTTTTTGGGGAATCTTGATTCTTTCTCCGAGGGGGACTAAAGTCACTGTCACTATTATGTTTCTTAGACTTGAGTTTTGTCATTTGATTACCATTTGTTTTTGTTGCAGGTGACAAATTAGTATCATTATTTTGTTCATCTTCAGAATCACTGTACATTTTACCAAATATAAGTTCATTTTCTTTTTCTCTCTCTTTGACATCTTTTTTTATTTCTTCAATTTGTAACTTGCTGTTGAAACCATCATCCTGAAACACATTTGAAAGTTTTATCAAAATGAAGAGTTTGAGTTTAATCATTATCTAATAAATATAAAACCTGGAGACAATACATAAAACATACTATGATGGTTTTAGGTTTAATTTAGACAGCAGACTGGCCTAAGTAAAACAGATAACACAAGAACCATTTTTTCAGTCATTGGCAATTTTGACCCAATAAGCTCAACGTTCACATCCATTATGTGTGAAAGAAGGACCAACAAACAGATTTATTCATTTGTAATAATTTTAGTAATATAGTAAGGATTTTAATATAATATAGATATTTTCATTTACATAGTTGTCTTTTGCTTTATTAAACAATTTAATCAATTGATTACTATGAATAAGAATCTATATTCAATTTTCTTATTTACCTGATTTACAACCTTCCATTTTGAGGTAGTTTTAAACTGTTCTAACTTTTTAATATCCTCGGGTCTCTCATCAATAATTCCAGCTATCTGTGGAGCATCTTCGCCTTCATCAAATACATCTAGTTCATCTCCATCGAGGGGCCGAAGCTTGGTTAGGTCCACATCATCATCAATTATTTTAAAGCTGGAATGAGATTTAGTAAGAAAAGTTTTATTTGTTCTGGGTACCTACTAATTCCGCCCTGTGGTTTCTTTTGCATGCCCGTGGGAATAAGTTTAGTTATGATCAAACATCTAAACAACTGAACTTTCACATATATACTAGGATATTAGGGCTGGCCTGGCAGTCACCCAAAATGTAATATAAAGCCCTTCTATGGGTCAAGATCCGCGCGTTGAAAAACTCTAGAGTATAAAAGTCAGCGAGTCACCAAATTATTCTCTAGAAATTCAGGAAAAAAATATTCTCTACACTAACTAACTTTAGTTACTAAGCCACACATACCCCTTTCCTTTTACAGCCTTTTTCTTTTTCTTCTTTTTCTCAGCTGACGGTCCACCTAGATATCTCTGTAAATACGACTTCTGGTCTATTTTTGTGGCCATTTTACATAAACTAAGCCTTCAGTAAAATCTTAAATGTATTGAATGAATACACAAAAAAAAACGCAAGCAAACGCGAATGATGGAATGGAATAATGAAAAAAAATTTTTTTGACATAATTTAATTAGGGTTGCGTCTTGGCGACTAGAGATCGATTAATCTAAGAATCGATTTTGGCCAAAAATATCTGTTTTTTAAACGATATTATGCATTGATTCGATCTTAGGATCTAGATCAAAATTATTTTCTTTTCTTAAACAATTTGTTAGTGTAGTGGTTGAACAAACAGCAGCAACATAAATGAATTTGACTATGGTATTAAAGTAAAAAAACGATTTACGTGATTATTGCGATGACTTTATTATTTCCCATACAAATAAAAACTAACATAGAAAAAAGACTTTATTGTGAAATCTTTTAGACTTCAATTTTTTGTGAGTCGATTTAAATATCGGTGTGATCTTTATCGGAGAGAATTCCATCCCTAGACTTAATATAGTGTTGCCAAGTGTAAAACAGTCCGTGTAGCTAATTTGGCCAAAAGTAGCCTAAAGTATAAGCCATTTTTTTCTGTACATATAATATCTAATAACAAACTAAAAAAGTAATCGAATGCCCTTAATAAAAGCTATATACCTATCTTGTTTTATTATTAGTCCATTTCATTCTAGCGTTCAGTGTGTAATGTTATGTAATATTCTTAGGTACAGTCAGCAACGAAAGTCCATGAACAGATTTAAAATGACAAAACAAATAAACGCACTAAATGTCTCTTTGGTTTGGATCATTAATGGTAGACATGATTTTACATCTCGAAACTTCAGTTTATTTCGTCTGATAAAAAATACGACTTAACATTACAACAAGTACTGTAGGTTTCCATTTTGCACCTGTCCACATGCTGTCAAGCAGTAGTGTACATACAAATATTGTTTTACAAAAAAAACAAATAACTCCAAAGTATCAAGTCATGTTATTGCACATACTTCATACAAATTTTGGGGTTACTAGGCTGACATTTTGCCACGCTTTTTCAGTCCCTACTTTCGTTTGCAAGACTCTAGATTGACCAGCTATCCATTCCCACATTCCAACTTCATTCGAACGATTCGGAGCCATTGATCGTATAGTGATGCGAATACATATCAATGATACATAACAAAATAAAACGTATTATTTTTGCTGCAGCTATGCTCTTTATTTTAAAAGCATTACGGTATTTGACATTTATAATTATTAAGGGCAATTCAGAGTCCGTGTATGCATTAAAGTCATTTGTACTTATAGATTACATTTAAATTAAATAGGGTCGTGTAAAATAAATAACTAATAAAATAAAGTAAATCACTTCTGATACTCATCACAATCTTCTTGATCTTCGCGATCGTCTTCTCTTTCACGATCTTCTTCCCTATCACGATCTTCTCTATCACGGTCTTCTTCTCTATCACGGTCTTCTTCTCTATCATGATCTTCCCTATCACGGTCTTCTTCTCTATCACGATCTTCCCTATCACGATCTTCTCTATCACGATTTTCTTCACTATCACTATCTTCATTTTCTTTACGAGGTTTTCTCTGTAAATGCAAATGGGAAAGTCTACATTCGATGGTAAATAATGATGAATTATAATTTGAAATTAATTCAGAATAATTATAATCCTGGCAAGTGAGTAATAGGGCTACCTTTATTGTAGGGCTCTGAAGTTAGTAGATTATAGTACTAATGCTTTAACTTTTTGTAAGGTCTCGAGCATTTGCTGTAAGTTTCACGATGGACGTTTTAGATAGTTTTATATTTGGTATAGCAGTGTAAGTATTTATTCTGAATTTTATGCGGATAGGTACGCAACTGCTCAAATGGTTACTTAAGGGATTTTAAGTTTCGGTATATAAGTAGGTACTCACTAAAAGATTACGGTACTGTAAAATATATGATTACACAATTAATATCAATCAATTACACCAAATTTCACAAAAAAAATCACTATAAGTTTTAAATTATAGCATTGTCCTGTGACAGTAGCCAGAGTAGGTAATACGAAAATGAACCTTATAATCTTTGCAATAAAGTTGATCTGGCTAATCTATTTTAAGAATACATTCATCTGATGAACCTTATTGGAATGTTATAATGGTTCATTTTCATATGTTACAAGACTCATGCTATATTTTATAAACCTTAAGGTATAATTTAGACAATTATTTTTCAACTCACTATGCGTTTCACCAGATATCTGTTACTGTTGGTCAGCAAATACTGAAATATTTAATTATAATAACATCACATAATATTCCTTGAAGGGCTGAAATTTCGATTGTTTTAAAATTAAGCGCATGAATTGACTATTAATCGATATCCCTGTGGTTCTACCTGTGGTTTTCCCATGGTAAAAATAGGTAGCCTATGACTCTCTTCCGTATTGTACATACCATTTATAAAACATTTATTTATTTATATATTTATTTTCGAACATTATCTTCAAAATTAATTGAGGTCACAGGGGACCGGCGGGCGGGGAGCTTTTTCCGCCAACGCGTTAGCTTGGCCATACAAAGAGGGAACGCTGCCAGCCTTCTGGGAACCTTGCCGTTGATTGGCAGCAGCGGCCGCCTCGAGGAAATTTTTTATATATAGTTTGTATATTTGTTGTAAATAATTGTAAATATTGTATATTTATAGAATAAAGGTAAAATGTATTAAAAACAAATTAAATAGGAAAATAAATGCGATTTACGCCATTTATAATTATAAAAAATGTTATATCAGATAGGTAGGTATGTAAAGTATATTTTTTTTACTTACATCATCTCCATAGTTTGGCCGTGGACGAGACACCTTAATGTAACACAAACATACAATTTTAAAATATTATGCAAGTACACTATACTCCCTAAGAAGAAGAATTTAACAAAAAAATAAAAATAAAAGCTTAGATCCAATTATTATACAATGGGCGGTTTTATTACTAAGAAACGATCTACTTCTATATACGTTTTAATATTGTATAATACTTACAACTCTATATTGATTATACGGCTATAAAATAAAGCATCTTTACACTATGTATAATACTTTACACTATATAAACAGTATAAAACAAAGTCGCTATTTGCCTATATTTGTTTCTCTGCTTTACTTCTTCTAAACCACGAAACGGGTGACAAGCTGAGGTAGGTCGTTAGTATATACTAAAACAGTAGTCGTAGATGGAATTTTAAGGCAATAATATATTTATTTATACATTGGTGCCGATTCTGTTGTTTACGAACTTAACTAATATTAGACAAGTCACCTCTCAGTCATTTTAACCTTATTGAAAAAAGATAGAACATTTTTAATGCTGTCAGTTTAATCCATACCGTCGTAATGCACGGGTAAATAGTCGTGACCAATAAAGATCGCGCTTAAATTCACGTTGAAATGTGTGATCGGATTAAACTGACAGGACTAAAATATCTTGCATCCCTTTCTTATATTTACTATTAGAAAGAGATTTAGTGAGATTAAATTTATTCTGGTTCGTAAACAACAGAATTGGCACCATTAATTACCAGTAGGTAGTCAAGTGGTGGGTACTGTATAAAATTAATAAAATTTCCATTAGGTACTCTTTCATACATTATAATATAAGAACTATAAACGTAAAATGTGAAAGTTTTAGTATACTTAGTCAAAGTTTACATCAAAATAATTATTGAAAATATCTGAGGCAAAAAATCATTAACTCACGTAATGGAATTCGAGAGACTGAAACCAAATATTTTATTTAAATTAAAGAAATATAGCTACTTTATAAATTATCTATTGTTTCTTTTTATACTTACGCCTAAGCTATACGCTCGTGAATTGAGCTGGAATAAATTATATTAGTTATATAATTAAATTTATAACATTTGTAGCTATTTATGAATAATTGTTAATTTGTTGAAATATTCGGAAGGTACATACGTTTCTCGCCAGTGGTGCAGACTAAATCAAACAATAATTTGAGTAAAAAATATTAAAAAAAATAATTTACATTTTATAAGTACTAGTCATTATTACTTACGTATGATACTTTAAGTGACTGTAGATAAAGAAATAAAAATATTAAGTTAGTTTTCATTAAGTTTTTGATTCTAGAATTAAAAAAATAACAAAATATTATTTATATTTAATCGTTAACCCCTAGTGTGAAAGGCACATCATAATAATATTAAAAGCAATTAAAGCATGAAACACTGACTATAAGTCCAACTTTTCTTTAGTCGGCTAAATCTAAGATGGTTAAATAAATTTACTTACGCCGCGATTTCCATAAAGCTATAACGAAATCGAATGATTATTCATAATTAGGTATTTGTTTAAAATATTTATCGAATTATTTTTTACTTACTGACGCTAATTGGTCCAATTGTTTACCTAGTAATTCGAATTCAGAACTCTAAAAGGACAAATTAAAAATCATTATTTTTAAAAATTTTAAAGGCATCAAAACAATAGTAGGTAGGCATTGATAAAAACCGGTTAATTTATCAATCACACTTCCTACACTATTTAAACTTATTTTGTGGGCTAAATTAATTTTGGTAAATTTTGTACAGGTACATTTATTAGTGGAATAACTAATGATAAATCGAACCTAAATGAATTCCTTATAAATATAATTTCACGTCTATAATTATTTTTGTAATTCAATATCACTTTAATTTTATGTTAGGTATTCTGCTTTGTAACAATGTAGGTACTCAATTATACGTACTCAACGATGGGTATAAAATAAGGGGGAAAAAACTCAAACTTTCCTAATAGGGATCGAATTTCCCATTTCTGGCATGTTGGATAATCTATGTTTTTCAACACAGAAAGACCAGTGTTCGATTCCTCATTTAAATTATGAAACCGTATAGCGCGAATACTTTTAAACCTACCCTTAAACTATTTTCTTCCATTTTGAACACGTTGCTGTCTTCGTCACGTCTCTAAAAAAAAATAGTAACGTTCTAGGACTAAGGTAGGCGACAGTTTTAACATTAAATATACTGTGACATCGCTTGACGATGACAGTTAGGGACGAAAAGTTCCGAAGAAATAATTTAGTACCAAGCTAGATACTTATCAGGTACCTTGCAATTTTCATTGTTGAGATATAGTCAATGTCTTTACAGCCCTAAACAATTCTTGGCCGAATACAGTGAGGGCTAAGCATACATTCACATGTTGATAAGCTTTGATCTTTTAATGATTCTCATTTAATACTTACTTCAAGTCTCCCATTATTGTCATCACGCCGATCGTCATCTCGTCTGTCATCATCACGCCTATCTTGTCGTCTATCATCATCACGCCTATCATTGTCAAGCCTGTCGTCATCACGGCTATCATCATCACGCCTATCTTGTCGTCTATCATCATCACGCCTATCATTGTCACGCCTGTCGTCATCACGCCTATCTTGTCGTTTATCATCATCACGCCTATCATTGTCACGCCTGTCGTCATCACGCCTATCTTGTCGTTTATCATCATCACGCCTGTCATTGTCGCGCCTGTCGTCATCACGCCTATCGTTGTTACTACGGTCGTCATCTCTCCTATCATCATCTCGTCTATCTCTGTCACGTCTATCCGATCGTCTGTCTTCGTCTCGTCGGTCGCGCCTATCCCGTCTGTCATCATCCCGTCTGTCATCATCACGTCTATCGTCATCACGTCTATCGTCAACACGTCTATCGTCATTACGTCTATCATCACCACGTCTGTCATCATCCCGCCTGTCATCATCACGTCTGTCGTTATCCCATCTATCGTTATCACGTCTGTCATCATCCTGAAAAATAAGAAATAAAATTTTATGTAACCATTATTTTCCAAAATGGAGTCAAAACTTAAGATTTGTAGTGTTAGTAGGTAATACACGTGTGTTTTTAATTAAAGGTCCTATTTATTTTTTAATGAAAATAAATTGTATAAAATGAAGTCGCTTCCGCTGTCTGTTCGCTTAGATCTTTTAAACTACGCAACGGATTTGAATGCGGTTTTCAGCAATAGATAGAGTGATTCAAGAGGAAGGTTTATGTATAATACATGCATATTATAGTACAGAAAAGTAGAGAAAGCCGTGCGAAGCCGGGGCGGGTCGCTAGCGGCTGGTAAAAAATAAAAGCAGAACGAGTATGATATCACGACAAACGAAAAGGACATAACGATGCACAGAAATGTTATTAATTATTTTAAGTATGCTTACGTCATCATCGTCGTCGTTTCGATCATTTATTACCTGTAAAATTCAAGCCTGTCAATTATAATGTAAAGCAAATTAAATTTATTTCAAAAAAATATTTCAACGTAATTTTGTGATTCAAATGAGGACGATTATTTGTTATTCACTGTTTTAAAAACTATTTAAAACCTTACGTTAATTCCTCATCAATAAATAACGGAGATTTAATTACGTTACCAATGTATGTATAGATCTATAACATTTTGAATGCAAAACAAATAAGTAGGTATGTCACACGAAGTTACTTCTGAATATGACGTTATAAATTAGAACGCCAAAACTATTCGTATTATAGCTTTATTTTTTTTAATATAGATAGAGAGATATTATTTTATAATTAAATTTAAGTGGCGTATACAATTCATGGATATATATATATAATCTGAATCTCGGAAACGGCTACAACGATTTTCATGAAATTTGGTATGCAGGGGGTTTCGGGGGCGATAAATCGATGTAGCTAGGTTTCATATTTAGAAAACACGATTTCCAAAAAAAAAAACTTTTTATAGTTACCATCAACTTTGGGTCAGATTAAAAAATATTTATGGAACTTAGTTAAACATGTACGGAACCACGCGAGTTTAACTCGCATTTGTCCGATTTATTTTAAATAGAATATATTTTTAAAAAGGTATATATAGGTGCGCAGATCTGTGTGATCGAGAATAAGGTCAGCCGGTAGCTTCCCTTGGGGGTCGTAAACGCCGACCAAGTGAAGTGAACACTGAACAAGTATATAGTAGGTATAGAATTGTATATGAAATAAACTAGTAAAACATACTTTTAGACTAAGATGCTGCAGTCGCCTCCGACTCTTTTCTTCCTGTTGTTGGGTAAAAAAAATATAGGTACGTGTTATATTTCTGGTAATATGTCAGGTCTTTTCGGGCACTAAATATTATCAAAATATAATTAAACACATATTATATTTTGTGCGCGAAAAGACTCGACATATTACCAGAAATATATTATACCAATAAAGAGAGAAACATTAAATTAAAAAGTATTCATATAATATAATAGGTAGGTACCTATATCTAGTAATATAATGACCAAATAAAAAATAGACTTACCTGATTGTTGCCATTTTGTTGCTCTTGTGGAGGCTGAAAATATTAATAATGTAGGTAAGTAGGTACCGACCTAAATCAGAACATGAAAAAAAAAATTGTCGTCACAATATTAAGTTCCCTTGGCTCCATTCGAATGAAATTAAGTTATATATTTTGTTAAAATATAATATTTCTTTCCTCAAAGATACCTATATAAAGAAGCTGAAAGATATACTTTGCGGACGTTAGGCACGAAAATATATGAATAATTTACCCCACTTCATAAATTATTATATTCGGGCCTTTAAAAAATCGAGTTTATCTTTAGTTCATTTTAGATTCAACAACTAAGTTTTAGCGAACTTCTCAAAAACTGTGCTGGTGAAAAATATTTACCTATTTTTTTATTTTCGCTCTGTAATCTTTGTTAGTAGCTTTAGATTTTGCATACAAAGATTGACAATAATTATGAGGATATTCAAGTTATTTGAAATAAGAAAAAAAAAATTAAACATCAACAAAAAATGCCTTGCTGAGCTAGTAAGTAATAAATTCTGCGCAATTCAATAGCAGATAACGGCCACAAACTAAGATTTAACCTATTATATATAGCTAATAAAACGATAGAGCACACTGAAAGTATTTTCACCAATCCATCTTGAAAATAATTAACTTGATTATGTTGGTAGACATGAACATTTACTTACTGTTGGCACACACAATGCAACAGCAAAACATAGGCACAACACCAAAACCAACTTCATCCTGAAACAATAGAGTAAAATAAAAAAAAACTCACCCTATTATAATAATCGATCGATTCCGTGCATAATCGATATTAATGATGGAACACAGTCACTAATCGACCGCGAAATCGAAGACATGATGTTTAAATTGTTAATTGTTATTTGATTAATAACTATGTTGTTTTCCCTTGTGTTTTATTTTAGCCGATTGTAAAAAAGGTGGTTCTCAATTTTAACTGCAATTTGATAATAGGTTGGATAATAGGGTTATTTTCTTAAAATTGTAATTGGTAGGTATCGTCTGGGTAAAAAAAAATGAATCGGTGAATGTACTGAGTCCATGTACCCCTTAAACATTAAATAATCTATACTAAAATAATACAACCGAAGGAGTAGGGAGTAGCTTTCGTAAACACGCAATAAATAGTTTATTTGCAATAAAATGAAATTGTTTGTGACTTGTGTGAACTATTCATACATTATTTAGTATTGGAATGAGCCCACGTTTGCCGTTATAAATTTATACCATTTAGTCCGTTATAAAAATGTTATACATATTTAAATAATTATTTCATGTACCTATATAATGAAAATTTTTATAATTATTTAGCCTAATTATATTTAATTATTTATAGTAATATTAATACCTATACATATTATTTTTATTTCAATAAATAATTATTTATAATATAGGTTTTTATAGAGAAACTTGATTTTTAGTATTTCCCACCGCAGGCGAGGCATTCATTAATTGTAAAATGATTGCCAAGTTATCTAAGTAGATAAGATTAAACTCAAAGCATCAAAACATTGATCTGTCCCATAACACCCCATAACGTGTTCGAAATTTTATAACGAGGTTAAAATGTCCATGGCATATTAATACGGGTAAAATATTCGGCAAATTGGATTCCGTAGGGTACGCCATACAATTTGTGTTATTAAACTGTAATGTTCGTTTAATTAATTCTTTTCAATTATAGTAGAGAACATTAAATAATTTTCGTTGACATTTTTCCAATTAGTAATGAAGGAAACTAGAAATTATCATTGGTTTTGTTTAAAAAAATATTTGTCTGTAAAGATTTGCTATTACATACTTATATGTAGTATGTAGGTAGTTATAATATAAATATGAAAGTTTGTATGTTAGGTTACTCGTGAATTGTGATTCAATCGCGTATATTTTTCACATAAATCATACCCGTGATTAAATTTTAGAATACTTTTTGTTCCAGGAAAACATATTTAATATCCTTCTGGAACCTAACTGGTGCTGAAACTAGTAGGTACTTATCTAATACCTTTAAACGAGCAATATATCTCAGAAACGGCTCCAACGATTTTTATGAAATTTTGTATGCAGAGGGTTTTGGGGGAGATAAATCGATCTAGCTAGGTTCCATTTTTAGAAAAGGCCATTTTGAAAATAAAAGAGCAAAGCTCGGTCAACCAGGTACTATAAATAATAATTCAATGCAGTACCTACCTAATATTATTACCTAATATGTATCGAGAGTATTTGCATGTACCATCCTTACATGATAAAACAAACGGGGGGAGGCCGTCTATATCTGTCTGATCGAGATAAAATTTAAAGTTGAAATTTGCGGCGCTTACAATGTTTTGGTCGCGGGAAAACTGTCCAGTATTTGGATTGGAAACATTGTTTTCATAAACGTTCTTGTCTATCATATTTCCATCAATTAAATCTATTGTAGATGTTTATCTACAATAGATAGCATTCATCGGATCAATAGCAAATGGCCTGTTGTAAAACTTGAGGCACGTTTCTTGCGCCTATAATATGTTTGGATAATTATGCAACATAATAAACATTATAAAAGAATAAAAAAGTAAACAAATAAAAGTAAATTGGATTCCGAATAATTGTTTGCACCATAAATAGATTTTCATTGCTATTTGATTTTTAAATCTGACATGAAAATAATAAAAAGCGCTCGTCGAATTTAATTACAGAACGACGGAACGCTTCATATTTCAAAGGTCTCCGAACAACTGGCAACATGTTCGTTTATTTAAAAATTCAAAATAGGATCGCAACACAACGCAAAATCGGAGAGAGCGTTGCTCGCGTCGGGGGAACGATCGCTCGTTGCCTAGCAACCATCTCCCGGCGATCGACACAGAGCAACTAATAGGAGAGATAATTTGATTTACAGACAATAATTGATTTGAATTTAGAATCCTGTTAGGCATGTGCATAGATTGAGATCTTCGTTGACGTTTAATAAATAAGTATATACGTTTGATTTAATTAGTTTTATGCAGGTACTAAATTATATCCTCCTTGGTACCTACTATAAGTAATAAGTAATTTGATTTTTTAGTTTAATTTGATTAATCACTTACAAAGATGTACATGAGACAAAAAAGGACGAAATCAATGGTAGAGACATTAAGAATGGCAGAATCTTACATAAACTACTGACAGTAGGAATATTAATATTTCCTCTCAGATTTTCATTACTCTATATTCTTTGCAGACATCACGTCGCCACTGCGTGAATTCGTTCCCCGGGCACCCTCTACCAAACGACGCTTGAAAACGACACGTATTTTTCCTCCCGTATGATAAGTTGACGATTCCGTTGTTTATTTTTTCTTCACGGTGTCTCGTGGTAGACGCTAGACAGTACTATCATAATTTTATTTGGCTGCGTTTGGCCGCGATGTGGAGTTTTATCGTAATGCGTGTTTCATGTATTTTGTGTTCTCTGACCTTTTAATGCTCTGTTAAATCGGTATTATGTTTTATTCTATATGTTGGTACGGGATTTGATGCTGAAATGTTTTATTTATTTATTTCATAAGATTCACACCAAAGCCAAGATATGAGTTATGATCTAATTAAATTCAGAACGTACACCAAGTTGTTCGAAACGACCTAGGTAGGTACCTATACCACACGAGTAAATACCTATACATAATTAAGATTTTGCAATATGAATTGACTTTGTCATGCCCATATTATACCTACCTACCTAATTAATAGGAATCATTATTTCTTGCATATAAGCGTATGCACTATAAGTAACGTAGTTTAAAATCTGTGATCAAAACAATCAGATCTTTTATTTTACTTTTATTGTATCGAACTCTGTTCTCAAGTACTCATCCAATCTTCAAAAATCTGTCGGCAAGTACTTACCAACCAGTATTTTCTTGTCTTTACCACCTTCGGCCTCATCGGTGATCGAAAACATGACTAAAGTACTTGGTAAAAAAACGGAGTCCGAAAGTACTATGACTAACTCTCCAACGGATTATTCTGACTAATGCTGATCAAAGGACGAAAGGCACCAATTCGCCCGATATTGGATCCTATTATTAAAACGCTAAGAGCTAGAATAAACTGTAGAGTTAGATATGCAAATCGTTTACGCGAATGCCGAGGGGAAGCAAACGCGAGTACTAATGACAATAAAGTTTCACAATTAAGCTATAGAAGGTTTCAAAGCAGTGCTTTCGGTTAAATCCAGACTTTATGCATATACCTAAGTACATATTTAATGTATTTTATATCTATTTATCACTACAAAATTGAATTTTATTAAGTTGAAAATAGGTTTCAATTTTACCTGCGTCCAGGGATAAAAAGCTTGCCACTTTTTTAGTTTACTTTGAACGCAAGTATGCTGCTGTTCCCCGCCGTTCCACTCGCGTTCCCGGGATAAAAAGTAGCCTATAACCCTCGGGGATAATGTCGCTTCCTAATAGTGAAAGAATTTTTCGAATCGGATCAGTAACTCAGGAGATTAGCGCGTTCAAACAAAGATACAAACTCGTCAGCTTCATTATTAGTACAGATATAGATAGAGTGAGATTAGTTTGTAAATAGAATCGACACCAATACGGTCCAAAAGACCGCCTAAAGCTAATTTGTTAATGTAAATCACAGGTGAAAATATTTAATGGAATACAGGTTTTTAAATTAGTTTATTTACATTAGAAAACCAGGTCCAAATACATTATGTATTTTGTCTAACTGAAGTGTTCAAGGTGTCTACGGACGAGTTCTTTTATTTTTACCACTATGCTACTCAGAATGTTTTCCTTCAGCGAAAACTCAGGCGGTCTAAAAAGATCTCTGGAGAAATATTACTAGATGCAATTCATTTTTCGAATTTACAGCAGTCTATGTACCTACAGTTTATTTTGTCAAAATTGACTGGTTAAAATAATATTTTGTTTGTACCGAGATGGTACTACAATGCATAAGGTCGAAATTTGAAAATTATACTTTTATCACTACGCTCAGTATTTTATTACACTATGCTTAAGTCAGTCTGGTGGGTAAGTGCTGCAGAGTTCTACCAACATTCTAAAAAGAATCCCAAAGTAATGGAAAAATGTATCTTGTTTTCACCGTAGCACTTTTTATCTGACATTAATTGAAAGACAGCTGATAAACTAAATTAAAATCCCGCCTCACATTAGCATCACAGTCACGATTTTCCTAAGAATATATTTTTACAATATTTTTTTGCGTTTGTTCCAACACTTTTATTGGAAAAGTTTTAATGTGCTTAGCATTTTCCGAACTGAAAAGTTAAGTTTGTGTTTGCAAAATAAATTTCTTTGATATTTTCTTTTGTAACAGATTGACTATACATTTTAAGTATATGTTTATATATTCTCCAGACTTTTATCCTAGTTTCATCATTACCATTCTACCGCCGGGCCACGCTATGGTATTGGCCATACAAGTCGGTGGAACGCTACAATATCTCAAGTGATTATAGTCTCTATTTCAATGAAAAAGAGTTTTAATTGTAATGACAAAAATAAGTAATTTGACGTTTGTCAAGCGTATAAGCGTTCCTTAGATTTGTCCATTCGATTCCTATCTGTACTATATTCATTAATCTGTGCGCCGGACCTCTCGCCGACGATGTGTGTCATCCTTACATCCTCGAGCCGCTTCGGTCGTCTACTCAACTATTCAGTCGGACGTTCTTATTTATTTAATTGCGTTCCACAATGTGTACACCTTAGGTGGTAATTATGTAATACATACATTGTGAACCCTCTCGGGCACAGCAACATCTCTAGAGAGCTATAGGTATAGGTCTTATATAGTTATAGGTACTGCGGACTATTCAGATGTGGAATGAGTTTCCCCATTATGGTTTTCCCTCAGCTACGATATAGGGCTCTTCAAAAAGGGCCTAAAAAGAGCACTTCATGGTCGACAACATGTACGCCGATCATCAGATAGACCATCTGCTTGTTTGTCAACCTTATTTTCTAGGGCATTAAGTTTAAGTATTATCCATACACATATAGCCTAAAGCCTTTTTGGGCCCTTTATTTGACGTAGTTAACATTTTTAGAATTTTTTTTTTTTACTATTTATAGGCCTGTGTTTGACCACAATCTCACCGTGGTCAGTGATGATGTGGCCGATGATGGTAAGCACACAAAGCCTAGAAAGGAACTGACCGTTCCGACAGCTGCTCTCAAGTGCAGCTGTCGGAACAAACCGAAAGGTGCTTGGCGACAGATTTTCAACTTGAGCGTGGTAGCCAGCCAGGCGGGTATTACAAAGTACCCTACCACCGTTATATATCTAAAGAAACGACTTATGAAAAAAAAAAACAAAACCATAAAATTTCATACTCGTAGCCATAAACAATATCCGAACTCGCTGGTTCATTAATTTATGTACTAAAACGAATAAAATAACTTAAACTTTAGGTAGGTACTCGCGTAAAATACTTGTCCAGATGAACAAGTTGTGTGAACTGTAACTCCATCTGATGCCCTGAGGGTTCAGCAAACACTTATAGATAAGCTGTATGTGTACAGAAAATGACATTACATTATACACGAGGTGGGGCGATTTCCATCCATGCTAGGCTCGGTACACACTGGTAAAGTTGCTGAAAATGTTATTATAATAATAATAAAGTTATTGAGAATAATAATACATACTTACATAGGTATTGCATAACAACTTTTTAATAATGAAACAAGACAAATAAATTAATAAATATCGATCAACAGACTTTAATACATTACAGAGTTCATGTTTTATGTATTCAATTTTAAACAGATTTAAAAAAGGAGGTGTTTAACAATTCGTCGGAATCTTTTTATTTTTTTTTATTTTTACGTTAACGTATAATCAGTATGATTGTTGGTGCCTATACAAACAGCTACAATTAAAGTAATGAGCATCGAAAAGCTTTCGCTTGCAACCGAATTTTTATGTCAAAATCAAACAAACACATCATAAACTTTTGCATAATGTTAGAAGATAGAATACCTATATATTAATAGGACGAATATTTTCTCTCAACTCGCACTATTCCTTAAGTGAAATCACTAACTCTGTAACTAAATATCAGTTAAAATAGAAAACTTACCTAGTAAGCGTGTCTCTTTGTCCTAAATTAATTAACTTGTCGCCGTAATAACTATTTATAGTAGGTACCTACAGGTTGTTAAAATCGCGTGCTTCGGCTCCGTTTATACGATAATAGCTGCTTTACTAAATACCTAAATAGTATTAAATTTTATTTACTTATAATGCTAAATCATTTATCAAAAATAACTTTGTAAAGTAGGTGTAAGATATTTATTAATTTATTTATATAAATTCCTCTGATCGTCATCAAATTATATGGATACCATCCAAAACCATAAATAACACAAACAAGCAAAAACCCGAATAAAACAGAAATACGCCAATTTATTTCGAGATAAACAATTATTGCATTACCGACTGACAGATTCGATTTAAAATCATGTAAACAACGTCCCGGGCTTTACGCACGAAGCATCCTAATTTATTGCTCGAGACTGTCCCGGTGTGAATGAGTCCTTATCCCATCTTTTGAGCCCAGTCGAGTTGGTACCCTCGCATGGGGCGCGCGCTTATTTCCCTCCTGTTTGTAATCCCGCGCTTTCAAAAATATATTCGAATTTCGAATAATATTTTTAATCTGTGCTAGTGCTTTATTAAACGTGCTCTGTGTGTGGCGTGATTAAAAGTTGGATTGTGGCACAGGTACAGGAACATACAGCCTTTATCTGGTAAGTATTCTAATTTATAATGTATTTTTGTTGTCTTATGTTTTTTTGGTTGATGTTTATTATATATCAATATCCGATTTGAGATTTTTTATTTATATTTGTCTGATAGAATAGACTAAGAATTGATTAGGCTAAAATTATACTGACCTTAAGAAAATATTTGTTTTTCTTTCATTTAGAAATGTATTTCTTTCTCAATAAATCCTTTGTTAAGCTACAATCTCTTAGGAATGTTTCTTTGATACACACATCTTTTCAAATTATATTTATAGTAATATTTTACACAATGCCATCTCATTCTACCAAGATCGTATCTTATGTACTTACTTAGATACATTAGATAACTGATAAACCATTTTTTGTATTACTTTTTTTAAATTTAATATAGGTACCTATCTACTTTTAAATTCTTTTATCGATAAATAAATAGACATCCTTACTAATATTTTAAATGCGAAAGTGAGTTTCATTGTGACCTTTTTACACCTAAACAACCACTGAACCGATCACGATGAAATTTGGCACACAACATATCATATGGAGAAGGACATAGAGACTACTCCCGAGAACGCGAGTGAAGCCGCGGAGCGAAAGTGTGTAGGCACATAAATATTTGCACTGCGTGGGAATGAAACCTACGACCTATAGCGTGTTAGCGAGTTATTCAGGGTAACGTAACCCCCATACCAACCAGTTAATTTAAACACGGGTGTTTTTATAAGAAACGCTTATAAAGAGGCTGAACTGACAAACACTTCGTTTATTAAAAGTGCTTATAAATGCTCGCTGAAAGATCGTTGTAAACAGGACCGTGACTCAGCTTTTCGATGTACCTACATTAGTGCTCATAAAGAGCTTCGCAAGGACGTATCTTCAAAAATATTCACTGTTTGCTTTTGAAATTCAGCCATTGGAGAAAATATGTTTTATTTGTGACCACTGAGGAATATTAATTACTACGTATAGAGAAGAATTTGTTAATAATCGCTGCAGCCCTGAAATAATCTTTAGTCGTCTAACTAGACAGTTTAAACACTTAGCGCTAGAACGCTTTTATGATGTAGATTTTTCGCGACCGGACCGAAACGAAAGCGCCGTGATTTTCATGGCGCTTACGCGATTCGTGTTCCAGCAACTAAATGAAGTGCGGCCGGATGGCTGCACTTAAACGGAACATTGGGTTATGTGCGGCGTCTCTATATATAGTAATATACCTCAGTGTTTGTGACTATCTTCCACCTAGCTGCATTTGAGGATCTTTGTGTGCTTACTACTATCGACATCTCACAGAACAAACAAAAAAAAAACATACATTGGATTGAGAACCTCCTCTTTTTTTTAAGTCGGTTAAAAATGAAAGAAAGAAAGATATTTATTTTGGACACACAAAAACACAAGCAATAAAAAGCAATCATCGTAAACACAATTAAAATCAGTAAGAATCTACATAGGTCCTATGGATCCGGAGATGGGGCCAAAAGTGAAAATAACAGTGGAAATTTATATCTCGGAAAGCATATTCAGCTGAATGATGACCACTCCATTAGTGGCTCCTCCAATGTGATCCTAAGTGATATCTGACGACCCGGCCCCCTAATTATCGTTACGTCATTTAGTACACGTCATAACTTAAAGCGACTGATATCTGGAACCATTCATGACTATCAAAAGAGGTGAAGACTGGGAGGCTAAATTCGTTAGTTCCCCTAATGTCACCACTTTACGACGAAACATATTAACGGATGAATACCCAGAAACATATACCTATGTTTCATCTAAAATGAACTCCATACAAATCCGTCAAATTAGATAAAATTAAAGATGACATATTGATGAAATGTCCATATCACGAATTCACTTCAGTTATGAAACATATGCGGCTAGCTGCTTTGTGGCGAAATTAATCCTCCAGGTGGGCTAAAACGGCCGCGCGAGCAATATTGCTATGCAATTCATATCTCGAAATTAGCAGCAGATTATGGTGTAATTTGTCTAAATTGTATATTAATTGATTAAAATGATTTGCATTTTCACCAAAAAATATTTAAAAAGCATTTGGCTCTGCTGTAAATTCAAGATATGAATGAATTACCTAGCAATATTGCTCGCGCGGCCGTTTAAACCCTCCAGGACTCTAAATAACTGGTGATTCCTGTTTTCTACCAGCGGCCGTAAAAAGGCCGCACGAGCAATAGGTATTGCTATGCAATTAATATTTCGAATTAACAGCAGATCCAAATGTTCTTAAATATTTCTTGGCAAAAATGTAAATAATTTTAGTCAATGAATTTCCAATTTAGACAAATTACACCATAATCTGCTGTTAAGTCCAGATATAAATTAATTCATTAGCAATATTGCTCGAGCGGCCGGTTTAGGCCTTGGCCCCAAATTTTTTAAGGGAGCGTAGCTTTTTTACTGGGTACTTATAGATATTGCATTCAAATAGCTTAATGTTGTGTCCTGGGCGTAAGGTCGTTTGAGTTCATCGGGGAGGAGGGAACTGACTGTAACGTGCGAGTGATGCCTCGGTCAGAATTATAATTAATATTTGGTTATTGTTCAAAGATGCCTCGGGTGTGCTTTAGGGTACGATTCTATTTCAGCTTCACGTTGCAAGACTTGTAATTGGAGGAAAAGAATACATATATGTTTGGCATAAAATCAACATACACTAAGCGATTACAAATGTTTTGAGTTATAGACTCTGGAAAAGAGACTGAGAGAGATAGAGATAAAAACAGAGAGAGATATATTGTATACACTCGACGGTTGGTATAATATTAAGCAAATAGTAGAGTAATGTAAGTTCTTGATATCTAGTTTCACAAAGCATGATCGAAGCATCTCGTGACCAGAATGCTGGCGTATACCTACTTGGGTCAGAGAATGCCATCCAACGTGGCAATGCCGCTAGTATTCTGGGAACGATGCCTTCTGACAGCAACTTTTCATTTAGTTTAGTCCTTGTTATATAAGTAGTTTTTAGTTTTTCTTAAATTGAATTTAATATAAAGGACATAAAATAATTCTTTGTTTCACAAAAAAATACGATCTTATGATTTACAGCAAAATAACAAATAAAATTAATCCTTTAGAATAGTCTACAAAAATGATTTAGGTGCTTAATTATTTCGTAGCAGCTACGAGTATGCTACAAAATATTCGTCGTTCGTAGAAGCGCTACGTGCGTAGCGCTAGAATATGAAACGCTCGTTATATTGAGGGCACTATAATGATTTCTACGCGAACCCGTCCCGTACTGAACTGATGGGTAAACGAGGAGGACTCCTACCTAGTAAAAAAACCAATAAAAAAAAAACACAACCGAATTGAGAACCTCCTCCTTTTGATGGAGGTTAAAATTAGTTCCCTTTGTATTAGTAAAATATTATGTTAACATTTTCAAGTTATTTGTATTCATAAAATAAGTAAGTAACTAAATTGTTCCAATGTAACTAATTATGCATAATATACTAAAATGCGTAAAAGAAGGACAAACCAACAAACACACTTATTTTTGTTGTAAAATAGCGCCTATTACAACCGCATAAGGTGCCACAGTGTGTACCTTGATCTGTGGCCGTGTGATAAGCCATGAATTATTTTATATTATTATTGACATAAATAACTGCGTCGGTGACTGTACAGTACAGTTGGCATAAATATTTAATGTGAAAAACACATGGACTGGAATTTGGCAACGCCACTTTTTGTCCTCCAAGCCCCTACTATTTGTTATTAACTGTAGGTATTTGAAGTGAAATTGTATCGAGAAAATCGGTATAACTTTTTTTCCTTTCGGAGTGACCTTTTTTACTATTGTTTGTCCATAATCTCGCCGTGGTCAGTGATGATATGGTCAAACGTGGTAAGCACACAAGGTTTAGAAGGAAACTGGTTCTCAAGTGCAGAACACACCGGTGACTGGTAGGTGCTTGGCGACCGATTTTTTACACTGTAATAAACTATAAACAAACTAAAAATAAACTATACTAATAATAAAGCTGAAGAATTTGTTTGAACGTGCTAATATCTGGACCAGTCGGATTCGAAACATTTTTTCACTAATAGGAAGCTACATTATCCCCAAAGGTTATAGACAATTTTTATCCCGGGAACGTGAGTGAAACCGCGAGCCGCGAGGGACAACTAGTAATATATTAAAACAAAACGTGACTGACTGACTGACTGATCTATCAACGCACAGCTCAAATCACTGCTGGACGGATCGGACGTAGTTCGCTGAGAAACTTGAAAATCCTAAGGGGGTGAAAACAAAGTGAGAAAAAATGGTAATGGAAAAAGTGAGCTCTCTACATAATTAATGAAAAGCTCTTGTAAGGAATGGAAAAGTCCAGAACAAAGGAGAAAATTAGAGATCTGTGTTCATTTGGAATAATGAAACGTTACAACAAAGCAGACGTTGTGTTCGCATCTGTGATTCTATACTTTATTGACATTTTATGTTGATTTGGAAGTAGTTCTATTAAGCTTTCTATGTCGAAAGGTCCTATGTTCAAATCTAGTAGTTTATCATCGTGTAGTTAATGCGTTTCGAAATACTAGCCTTTAGAGCGATAATAGCTCAGTGGTTACGTTATCCACTCACTGAGCTATTCGGTAAGGGCTGGTAATGAGCGACTGATACCACTGGTGTTGCAAGCGTATGTAAGCTAAGCCTATTAAAAAAAACGAAAGAAATCGGTGTATGACTTATGCAAATTTTTAAATAAAAATTAATTAGGCATTATGGCTCGCGGGACATTCGACGTGGGACTAAAGCCCCGTTTAATCTTAGTCAATGTTATAAAAACTTTATAAATATCTCAAAATAGGTATGTATAATAGATTAACCTTTTGTTGACCGCTATCATTTTATTCTTTGACCCGTTAAAACATTAAATAAGCATGTCTATTGTAAGACTTTCTTTTTCGCTTGAGTAAATACATAAGTGAAGAGACGTCCCTATCTTATTTATTTTTTTTATATGATAAGATGAAGTAAAATCGCCGTCAATACAAAAAAACCCGCGGTTATTGATCTTCAAACAGCTGAGTAGATTTTCATTCAAACGGCTGAGTAGATTTTCAGAAAATTCTCGATTAAGACACCTTTCAAACGAAAAAGTCTTAATCAAAATCTGTTCATCCGTTCAGGAGCTATGATGAATGTTTTCCAAAAAATACTGAACAAGTGTATCTAACTCGCGAACCGAGTGTTCAGAAATCAGAAATAGAAGTAGAGATCTTCTCTGATCTGCAAATAATGTAAATTAATAATCGCAGATCGACAGACAAGTGAGAGGCATGGAACCCTAAAAATAACAAAATCTTTTTAATCAGAAAATTACATATAAAATTTCGGATTAAAGTATGCCGGTAGCAAGTTCTAAATAAAAGATAGAAATACGCTTCATAAAATACTATATCTAAATAAAATGAATGTTTCTTATATTTGTGAAGTACACACAGCAATAAACATTGTTTACAAGTTATGAACACAAACATCTTTCATGCTCTGAGACTATTAAACCAAACATTTGTAGTTATTTTTAGTACTGAGCACACTGAGGCGTAGCTACGTAAAATTACTTTTGAAGCAATTTCGTAATGCGGTGTTGCCATCTGTAATTAATGTTAGTAGTATTTTTCGCTGGGTAATATTTTTGCACGTTTCAAGGCACGACCGTTGTAGAATTATTATTTTCAGGGTGATATTAAATTGATATACCTAGGTACCAGTGGCCAGGGGTAAGATTATGGCGAGGGTAAGCCGGTAAAAAAAAACCGATAATTTTATAATTACAGTGTATTTTAGACATGATAAAAGTGGCTTTGAAATGATGAAAATGTGGGTCTGTGATTTCTAAAAAGTAAGCCGATGGGAATCGGCTTGAATGGCCGTTCGCCACTGCTAGGTACTTAGTAAAATAAGCAATGTTTGATAAAATTAGCTTATATTTGCAGCGCATTATGTTTAGAATGATAAATATTTCACTTTTAAAATATAAGATAAATAATAAACTTCCATAAAGACGATACAGAATTATTTACAAAATCATCTTTGCATAGTATAAAATGAAGTCGCTTTCGCTGTCTGTTCGCTTAGATCTTTTAAACTACTCAACGGATTTTAATGCAGTTTTCAGCAATAGATAGAGTGATTCAAGAGGAAGGTTTATATTTATAATACATGCATAATATAACACAGAAAAGCCGGGAAATTCAAAGATTTGTACACCCGTACGAAGCTGGAGAGGGTCGTTAGTAATCTATAAAGATACATTACAGTTTCCTGTAACCATTCAATCCCTCTAAGTTTTGGGTTGCGTGAGTAATCGTGTTCATAAGTTCTCGGCAAAAAGATTCTTCCAAAAATAGACACATATGGTACACTAATACGTAAATACATAAGCCGCATTAATGCCTTCCTTCTCACCATTCTATTATATATACACTATCGTTATTGAAGATAAGGCGATGATAGCACCGTTTCATGCGCAAAGCCATGGGCGCCCTGTGGTACATGCGTAATGAAAATCTCCACATTGATTTATGTCTCCTCACGTTAAAACAATTTATAAAACGCGCCTCACGCAGATTTATCAATACCGCCGTTAATCACCGCAACCCTCTTATAGTGAAAGCCGCAACCTACACGCCGTCCCGTATACTCCGTATCCTTAGACCAAAGCTAGCCCTCAGCGAGCCGGATGACCTCATAACATTAGCTCAGATCGAAGCTGACGAAGCCAGTAAAAGTACACAACACACTACACAAAACCGATTACGCTACCGTCCTCGACGTCCCACTCAGTCTCGTCCCGTTCAAGCGGACTGAGCTGCCATTAGTAATCCGACCGCCCCCAATTAGTCGTAACTCGTACTAAGTCCTCCCCTTCCCCCGGTAACGCCCTGAGCCGAGGTTTGTACCCCACTCGGGGGTGCTCTCAGGCGTGGTTACCTAAATGTTACCCGGCTGAGAGCCCTCTGCGCTCGCCGATTGTTCCGGTAAGGTTGGAGCAGCCATCAGAGGCCAACTTTAGTCCTTTCAAAAAAATGATATATACGATGATAGCTTACTGGTAGTGACGTCGAATACCAAGATGAAGGTCCCGGGTTCGAATTCTCAATGAGCTTGAGCTTTTGGTGAAGGAAAATATCGTGAGAAAACCATAGCACGGTGGTAGGGTACTTTGTAGCCCCAGCCTGGCTGGCTACCACCCTCTAGTTGAAAATCTGACGCCAAGCATCTTCCAGTGTGTTCCGACAGCTGCACTTGAGTGCCAGTTCCCTTCTAGGCTTTGTGTGCTTACCACCATCGACCACATCGTCACATAAAAAAATATGTATTACTTAGTTTGCTTTTTTATTATAAGTCGATCCCATAAAACCTTTTTAGTTACGTACCTCTAAAATGGGGAAAATACGCAATAAAACTAGTATCGTAACTAACTGAGGTTAAGTAGGTAGAAATTAACCTTCTCATGTATTATTAATGGGTATATTTTAAACGTATTCAACCTGACATGAAAGTTTGGTGATTGGAAAACTTTACCGATCACGACCCTCACTCTCCTCCGCCCTCTAAAACTGTTCACATCCAATCCTGCATAATGAGGAAGTGCATTCATAACTTTTATAAAATAAAGCTTTCAAACTCAAACACAAAAAGTCTCAAATAGATCATACCCTGTAATAACATATAGGCTCCTTTTTAACCCGGGAATACATAAGATCTCTCGGTGAAACCGCGAGGTGGAAGAAAATTACCAAGGATTTTGTAATCGTTCATTATATCTATACTATAATAATTAAGCTGAAAAGTTTGTTTGTTTGAACGCGCTAATCTACAGGGTTACTGGCCCGATTCGAATCTTTCATTATTAGGAAGCTACATTAACCTCGAAGGTAAGGTAAGGAAGGAAGTCTACTTTTTATCCCGGGAACGCGAGTGAAACCGCGGGGAACAGCCAGTCCTACTAATAATATCATAAACGTGAAAGTTGTATGTATGTATGTATGTCTGTCTGCTTCACGCAAAAACTACTGAACGGATTTGTATGAAACTTGGCACTAGATACTAGATACACTAGAATCTATCTAGTGTATCTAGTATCTACTAGATACTTGGCACATACCCTGAAATAACATGTAGGGTACTTCTTATCCCGGGAAAATATAAGATTCCTCGGGAACGCGCGTGAAACCGCGGGGAACAGCTAGTTAATTATATGTGTAATAGACTGTCCATTTGATTGGGTAATTTCTTACGACACTAGCAAGATCAAAACAATTGACCCTGTCTATAGCATAGTCCTGATACTCATACTAGTTGATTGGTGATTCACACAGTACATACGAAAGACAAACCTAATGAATAACCTGCTCCAACTTTTAAAAGTAAACCACAAACTTCGTTATCAAGTAAATGCTTTGACTTCTTCTTTCAATCTACAAAAATAAACAAACATCCCGGGACATTAATATTAAAGTGGGTATTTGGAACTCTACCGGGTAGTGCCGGGACGAAATGTCTCAATCGAGATTATTTAATACGAAGTCGCTACTTTTGTAAAGTTCCCTCTCTTCCTTTGAAGTTTCTTGGGCCGTCTATTACACTGTTAAACTTATTGAGAGAGATACAACGTTTGGCAAACTCATTCCAGGTAATTAATACAATATTTACAATTATTTACAACAAATATACAAACTATATATAAAAAAAAATCCTTGAGGCGGCCGCTGCTGCCGATCGACGGCAAGGTTCCCAGAAGGCAGCGTTCCCTCTTTGGATGGCGAAAAAGCTCTCCACCCGCCGGCGCCGGCCCCCTGTGACCTCAATTACTTTTGAAGATAATGTTCGATAAAATTGGCGAGCCTCAGACCCAAGGTCTCGACCGCAAAAGAAATCATTTGGGCCAATAGAAACGTTGTAACGCTGATGTGGTAACGTTGAATGACAAAAGTACTGAATAATGAGAGGTTAGGTTGGTATACCAAGCCCAGTAGGTAGGGTTAATTTTGTGACATTTGCTTCATAACATATTTAAAATGGCATTTCTTCTATATCAAAAAACAAAATCAAAAACTCATTTATTCAATTTAGGCCCTGGTAAGGCACTTATGAACGTCGATAGTTACAAACATTACAATAGACTCTACCACCGGTTCGGAATACACTTGAACTGAGAAGACTCTGGCAAGAAACTCAGCAAGGCTACATTTTTTTTTGTGGGACTTTCTTTTTTAAATTTATGTCTATACTAATCTTAATCTGCTCTTGTATCTATATCTATACTAATAAAAAAGCTGAAGTGTTTGTTTGTTTGAACGCGCTACGTTCACTTCAGGAGTCTCCACATCTCCGGAGTTAATGGTCCGGTTTGAAAAATTATTTCACTGATAGGAAGCTACATTATCCCCGAAGGTTATAGGCTACTTTTTATCCCGGGAACGCGAGTGAAACCTTGGGACACAGCTAGTATTTAATAAATTAAGTCATAAATATTACGTAACGGTGTGACACGTAGCCAAAATTTCTCCCGTACGTTTTTGTGGACATAAAGGTATTCGCAGAATTTGCAATTTAAAATTGTATAAAGATAATTTTCGTCAAGTCGGCGAGATACTTTATCGGAAGGAAGTAGGAATTTTGTCGTCATTATCGTATCTTTTTACGTGTCTCTCTTTTTACTCAATGTCGATAGCCATTTTATTTGAGTCTTATTTTAATGTAATTTAGGTATATTCAATTGCGTTCCTTTGTATGTTTGGTTTGTCATGGAGAAAAGATTTTTTTATTAAACTGACATTAAAAACATACAATATAATTTAACCTATTTTAATTTATTTATAACTACCTATATTAACTCTCTCAAAATTAACTTGTATAATTTCTTTATTATTTCAATTAACCTAATGAAAATCATATCATTTAATTACCCACTATGGACCGGCAGTCTACCTTGTTAATTAATGGGGAAATTTAGGTTATGATATGCCCCATTGTTTAACATTAGAATAACAGCTAGGAATTACCTTTATGATAAGGTTGCTTTAATTTGATACTTGCTATTGTTGTAGGATGTACCCTACAGTATTTCCATTCAAAAAGAAGCTCAAATTCTCGCACGGAAGTTATAGCAATGCCTAGAGTGTAACCAAAATAATAGTAGACCATAGTAACAATAACCTACGAGAGGCGTTTGAACCATATTTGAGCCGCTTTTGCGTGCGTTGTCAAGCGCAGGTGAAAGACAAAGGCATTTCGCACATAAAGGCGTCAACACACCGTCCGGCGCTGCGTGTGACGCTGACACTTCCTGACAGTGTAACAAAGGCCTTACACGAGCTTACTGCTTCGGCAAAGTTTCACTTAAAACACATAATGCATAAGTTTGTTTTGGATGTTGCCGGAGATTTTGTTTTGTGTTTGTTGTCTTTACACTTTTGCTTTTGTTTCCGATTTCAAAACAATATTTTGTATTAAAACGATCAAAATTAGTACACTGAATGTTGGGGCTTGCCTTCATCGAAAACTTTGAAAAGATGAACTCTTAGGATTCGATACTGCAACATTCATAACGTTTATTGGACGTCACTACCACTGATCTAAGGCTGAGATCTATAGAGCGAACTTAGACTTTGCTCAGACTTTACCGTTTTTTTTTAAAGGACATCAAGGTGTTAGCCAGAGGTGGCTATAACACCCTTACGCGGACAACACAGACTTTACCGTACAAAGTCGGTATTTAAAATGCTATCTTCAAATCTCTCTGAGTGTGTGCTAAGCAAAGTCTAAGTGCACCTAATCGACGACTTACCAAAAACTTGGCTACAAATTAAAACACACAAACATTTGCTTTATTACGTAGGTTTATACGCTCTATAGATCTCAGCCTCACTTTCCTATTAGATACTAATGAAATCTAAACTGAAGTTTCTTGCTACTATTATATATCTCTTATATCTCCAATTTATCACATAAAGAGCCTTTATTCTTTTACAAGATCTCTTATACGACTAACGCTATTATTTTTTAACGTCATAGAGAACAAAGTATCGCCGAGGCGACGCAAAGAGGGTTTTATTCAATAAGTAGTTATAATGGAGATATGAAGGGCGAGTAGTGGTCGCTTAGAGCAATGTAGGTCACATACATTGAATGGGATTATGGTTTTTATTATGTGTGGTTTAAAGTGTAATATTGTTGCTCGTGTTACTTGTATGTGTAATAGAATCGACAGTTTCTGAAAGGTCCGCATATTTTTTGCGTTTTATAATTTAGTACCTGGTTGAACGAGTTTTGCTCGTTTTTTATTTAAAACGGCCTTAGCTAGATCGATTTATCTCACCCAAAACCCCCATACTACTAAACTAAATACTAAATTTCATGAAAATCGTTGGAGCCGTTTCTGAGATTCAGATTATACCTATATGTAGGTATATATAAACAAGAATTGCTCGTTTGAAGGTATTAGATTATATTATGTCAATTTGAAGCGTCTATATGATGTGTTTTACTTAATATTGATAAAGGTGACTCTTATAAAGCCTGATGTAGTATTTGTTCTGACGTTTATAACTACTTCAGGAAAAATACCTTCTAGAATTTTTCCCATTTTTTTCGTTGAGAACTCTATCTATCTCTCTTTTCTGGTCGAAAACTCCTAATCCAAGCCGGACTATGAAATCGCTATGCGAAAATTAAGGCAACATATTTTTCTTTTGCACTAAAATTCTCCAAGTAAATAAAAAAAAATTTAAACCAATTTAAAACTGGTGCTAAAACTGGCCAGACACCTCCGCAGTACTATAGAGGTGTTGCACACGAATACTTCGCATTCATAACACGAAAAACTTTATTTACGTCCTAAAGTAAATAAAAAAGATATGGCCAAGCGCGAGCCGGGAATAACTTTAGGGTTCCGTGAAATGTTGTCATCTCTTGTTAGTTGATCAACAAAAAGATTTTTTTTTTTAAATATAGGTTTTTTGCATTGATGACCGATTTAGAAAGACTAGTTAATGTGATAATGTCTAGATGTTAATTTTAATGATACAATTACTTTCCTTTCATTGAAAATATGACGTTATTTATGTGTAAGGGTGATACCGCCGTTCTTCCTATATATTAAACCAGTAGAAGAAAGCAGTAGTACTAAAAATAATATTAATTTTATTTAAATAAAAAATATTTTGCGACAAAAATAAGTTTAAATTTATTTTTCCATAATATTATGTATGTTTTTAATTTTAATAAATATCTTTAAAATTTACGTTACCTCAGCTTTTTCATGGTGAAAATGAGGAACCCCAAATAATATAAAATTCTGCTATGCTAAAAGTTACAGGAAAATAAAATTGGAGCTCTGTTATTACCTGTTGAGTTACGACCTATAAAAAGAGGGGTTTCGTTTTTATTTACTAAGTAAAGGAACCCTGAAATGAGTGGACGAGTTCATTGACTGAAAGTTAAAAATAAAATATATTCTCATTTAAAATCACTAGCCATTTGCGCTAGAAAAATATATTTTATTTTATGTTTGAATAAATCTTAATTTGGAATGTATTTTATTGGCTAAGTTAGTCAGTCAGATTATGTTAAGTTTTAGTATAATTGAGGCCGGCATTCACGGCTAAACCACTGAAGTGATCGCGATGAAATTTGGCTCTCAGATAGCCTTTGATATGGAGAAGGATACAGACACTTTTTATCCAAGGAACGCAGGTTAAACAGCGAGAGACATCAACACAGCTAGTATAACAAAAATAAAAATAAAACTCTCAATATCATTTGTATAAAATGAAAAACATATATATATATATTGTATTTTTCCTTACAACGTTATCGACTACAGTATTTTTAACATAAGTAAAGACCCGTGTACACGTTTCTCGTTCCCAGCTGGAGTTTCGAGGCGTCGAGACTCGTAGTTTTATTTTTATTTTATATGCCTGGCGAGACTTTTCTTTTTAATTTAAAGTTGTTGTTTTCTTCGTGGCTGTTATTATATTCTACAATATTGCAAGTAAATAACTGAGTTTGGAATGTTAGTTGTACTATCGACAAAGTTGAAGCATGATCACCTTAAGGGTGTATTTTGTGTGCAGTGAACAGCCGCTACCTGTGTCTCACACAATATAACCAGACAATGCGCTTGTCATAAAATAGTAGATTGTCATTGTCAGTAAATTGTCTAGACAAAAGATTTTACAAGAGGCCGTTTTATTGTCAACAATGGACAGGGCGAACTATGATTACTGGCTGCAAGCGAAAAGGTTTCAAAACTGATCATGCTTCAACTTTGTTGATGGTACATACGATCGTGCCTGTTATAAGTAGGTACGTCGTAGGATTTATCATCATAATATCATCATCATATGATGAAACCTTCTTCGTTAATTGTTCTAAGTGGAGATACAGACAGAGACAGATTGTGACATAAGCAAGTTGATTTATTTCTCGACATGAGCCAATAACCGATAAATCTAAATGGCTACGATCAACCTGCCACAAGGTCGAAAACTTTACCAAATGCCAAAATGTTCCGTCAATCGATAATCTACTGAGTTTTCCTAATTCATTCGAATTTGACAGCGGATTTTATCTCTGCTTACGTCACTGTCGTCAAAGTGGACGTTTTGTAGCCCCAACTCTAAACGATTATCTTACTGTCCTACATTATCTTAAAGTGCATGGTTCTTAATCATTTGTAAAGGATTTCTTGTATTTTAAATTATTATTGCGTCGATTTCAAGCGTCTATATAAATTACGTCTCATTAGGCGTATGGCAATTGATTTATTAATGTACTAGCTGTTTCCCGCGGTGTCACTTGCGTTGCTGGGATATAATATAATATGGCCTATGTCCTTAATATATACGCACGCAGATAGGCGTGCTAAACTTCATCGTGATCGGTTCAGTGGTTTATGAAAAAGTAACAAACAAACTAACAGGGGTCGGGTCTACTTTCACATTTATAATGTTACTAGCTGTTCCCCGCGGTTTCACTCGCGTTCTCAGGATAGCCTATTAAAACCTTCTGGGATATTGTAGTTTCCTGCCAGTAAAAAAAAATCGAATGCGACTGTTAGATCCAAAGATTAGCGCGTTCAAACAAACAAAGTCTTCAACTTTATTATCTATACTTCTATACTAATATTATAAAGCGGGAAGATTTAATTGTTTGTTTATTTGTTTGTTTGTTTGCATTGAATAGGCTCCGAAATTACTGTACCGATTTGAAAAATTCTTTCACCAATAGGAAGCTACATTATTCCCGAAGGTTATAGACTTTTTATCCCGGGAACGCGAGTGAAACCGCGTGGAACAGCTAGTTAGTAATAAATATAAGTTAGTATTAGTATGGATGGATAATTTGTTTTAGATTAATACTTACTATAACGATATAGGTATATTTACCCAAAAACATAGTTACGAACCATAAACTTTTATCAGGGTCCTTAGACAAAGTAACATCGCTTCATACCGAAACGATGTCGAAGTTCTTTTTCGTTTTAGAGATAACGATAAACATTTCCTAGCCAATGTAACACAATTGTCGCGATCGCAGAGACGAACGGATTGTCCGATAAAAAAATAAATATTGGCTATGGTAACGAAAATTTAGCTGTCAGTGTCAAATTGGATCAAACAAAGCGGGATTATTTCAAATGTTATTTATGTGTTAACGTGAGTGTGGTGAGTCGTTTTTAATTGATATTTTTAATTCTTGACACTTTTTAATAAACTTATAGCAATACGATGATAGTGTTAAATTATTTGAGTGTTATTACATACAAGTTTTCTTCAAAATTAAATAGAATCATTGTGATTGTGACTGTTCAAAATTTAAAGTTATTTTTTTATTTTTAGTGATATAGCATGGATTCTAGGGTACGAGTATGTCCGGAACAGCTTTCAACTCTACTGGAGTACATGGAAAGGTAAGTAAATCCAAGTTTTTTTCCATTTCCATAAGATTCAGTCGTACAAAACTTTGGTATCATTTCAGTCGCTAATGTAAACAATGACGCGATAATAACAATGAAGCACGTATGTATTGAATCGTTGTTTATGTTTCAGTCATGATGACCTGGCTAGGCCTGTTGCAGGGGCACAAGGTCGGGTATGGTAAAAAAAACAACAATTCAGGCATATCCTCAATTGTTTCCATATTTATCCTTGATGTATATCGCCTTTGACGCCTCACCCAGGCATTCTCATTATGTGCAGCCCACAATAAACGTAAAGAATGCATTTTTAATTAAATAAAACTGTAATATCGCAACTAGCACTTGTACACAAATCACAGCTGACTGTAATTTTCGGCCATTTTGTAGAGATATCTACAGCCCCCAAGCTTTCGTTTTGATGGCGAATCGAACGATCGCTCCCAAAGAGAAAGCGAACGTCAAAAGTGCCGCTTGTCTACGCATTTGTATTGAAATAGGCGAATAAACACTTCGCTAATTTATGATTTCGATTCGTTTTCGACATGAAGTAAACATTGTCTACTAACTTGCGATAACGATGTAGATTGACCACGTGATTTAACGCGGCTTATGTCAGTCCCATACATTTTAGTCTTTTCGAACTTCGTTATCGTTTTTAAATTGTTACTTTGTCTAAGCCCCCAGGTTCGCTTGTTGCGTGACGCGTGCTACTCGTACCATCATGACGTGACGTTTGACGAGTTCATACCAACAGGAACCAACATTTATTCATATTTTATCACGTGGTCACATTCACACGACATGACTATGCTCGTCATAGGATTATACTTATTATGTAACAGAGAATAAGTATTAATTAATTATCTGTATACTTATAGATGTTTGCCATCATCTTTCTGGCTGGTTTACATAGACTACTATACATAGTCTTCTGCAAGACAAAAATATTATGGTTGTAGTAGCTTCTCTCTGCACTTACATTCCCCTAACCAAGTGATGATTGTATGAAGAAATCAAAATTCAAAACGAAAATCCACAGCAAAAAATACCTTGCTGCGGTCTGTGTATTCCGAACCGATGGAAGAGTCAATAGCAGCGTTCATAATTAAGGGCTTAAACTTTAATAAACTGCTTTATATTTTTTCTCACACTTTATTATACACCTTTTTTTTATACTGTACCTCTGTCTTCTGATAAGGTTTTTTTTATAAATATCATAATATTAGGTCATTTCCCAGTTAGTATTGATCCCGTACTTTTGCCAAGTGTTGGCCGGGTCATTTCAATTTTAAACAAAGAGGGTTAGGTCTAGACAGAGGGGAGGTTCAGACAGTCAAGGGGGATTTGCTCCATATACTGTTAGTTAAACAGATCTCCCGGTCAATGCACTTGTGCGTGTACTGAACGATGTAAATTACATTCTATTGTCAATTCGAGGCATTTGAGCTTATGTATTCGAGATTTCACGCCTCAACTACGCAGATGGCGATCGTAGGGTTTAGCTGGTACGAGTCGGCATAACCTGGCCACTCCCCCCGTGGCGGCTGGATATTCTGTGAGGATTTCCCTATGATAAAAAGGTAATAGGGTTTGTAAATTTTTGTTGAATCGTAGAGATTCTTTGGATGTAAGTTTGTCACGGGTACAGTGTAGGAATCTTAATTATAGTCCCGTGTGTGAGATTTAAAAGTATTTTTGAGGTAGTACAAAAAAAACAATCTAAGATCCAAAGCTATATTAATGAATTTGTGAATGATATTCAATGTGTCAATTTAATCATATTAATTATGACCATAGTCAGACATCGTTGTGAGGTCCAAACATTTTGCCCTATAATTTAAAAAAAATAATTTAATCTTGCTTGGTCAAAATGTGAAAAGTCTCTTTATTTTAATCGTGACTCTGGAAAATTTTTGTTTATAATATATTATAAATACTTCTACCTCTTAAATTAACCCCAAATAACCCTCTATATTATTTAAGTTTTTCGAGTAGGTATCCAAATTATTAGAATAAAACTCCAATTGATTTCAGAAGGTACCTCTTGTATTCATAAATAGACTCGTTCTGTAAATAGTCAAGAAGATTTTTACGTGTTGAATTGCTATTCACATACAGGTAAATTAATTCCCACTTCGCTGGCTGTATCGGATTTGCGATACCTTATTCTCAGATTCAATTTGGTGCCGATATCATTTCGGTGTAGCTTGTATCTACAAATATTTAAAGCTGTAAATTGATTGAATTGGTTTACATGATTCAGGTTTTACAAAATAAGCTTTATATGCAGCTAAATTATGGTATTAATTGGCATTATCATGTCAGCCGAAAGACGTCGAATGCTGGACAAGGATCTCGATGGTCGGCCTTGCGCAATAATAATAGAAAAAAAAATCTTAGTACTTAATATACCTAGTGCATTAAATAAGTAAAAAATTAAATATGTTCGTTAATAAATGCTATAAAGTTAGTGCTAAATAATTTATTAGGATCAGAAAAACTTATTAAAAATCTAGACACAGATTTTAATCAACAATCAATCCCCCAAAACCTATCTAAATTTAAATCTAACCTTATTTAGTAACATTTAAATGAAAGTGTCCTTAAAATTTGCATACAAATCGTTTATCTGTCAGCCCAAGGCCAGCTAACCATGTCTGTGTGTTTGTTCGATACACCTTGGAAACAGGTGTTTTAACTAGTTCAACCTAGTTTCTGTTTGCCTAAATATAAATTTAAGTAACATACCTAATGTAAACAACAATCGACATTCAATTTTTAACCGAATTCAAATTATTTTATTAGATTATAATTTGACTGAATGTTTTTTTTTTCAGTTCCGATAAGAATGCAACTATTTAATGTAAATTAATTGATTATTTAGTTGAACGTACATCAGTTGAATTTTAAATTAATAAAATTATAGTAGTTATAGGTCGACCTACCTACTTGTCAATCTTGTGACATAAAAAAAAATATTTCTAGTACCTACATAGTAACTAAACTTTTTAATGTCCAAGCTTACTTGTTTATTGTGATGTCTGTTTTATTTTCCCATTTGCATAAATGGATTTTTGTGAATCAATTCAAAACTTATAAATATTAGGTATATATATTATTTCTTGTTAATATTTTAGTTGTTAGTTTGAAGAAATAAATATACTTTGCCCAAAAAAAAAACAATTTAAAAATCGATCTTTTTCGGAGAGAATCGCCATCCCTATCCACAAGCAGCGCTTGTTCGCAAGAATGGCGCGTATGGCTGCCATCAGCTTCCTCGCTATTTTGGAGGGAAGTGACAACCCGTCACTTCTTGATGATGATAAATGATGATGGGTATTAGCAAATACCCTATCACTTGGCTATAGAAACATAAAAAATCGGGAAAAAGTGCAAGTCTGACTCGCGCACCGAAGGTTCCGTACAGATAAGTCCGATTGAAGAACTAACTTAATTAACTTTGTAGTTACTGACTAACCTAACCTAATTCTGTAATTGCAAATATAATTGTTGCAAACTTATTTTAGTGTGTCTTTCAAGCCAGAGGACTTACATCTATAAGTTAAAACTATATCTCATTGTAAGTGAACATTGTAAGTTCTTTAAACCTAAACCGAACCTAAACCTAAATTTGTAATCACAAAAAATATTTGTTTGGTACTTCAAATTATCTATTTCAGATTTATTCCTTTACCTGTGCTCTGAAAACTTACTTCTTGCCAATTTTCATAATTCTAGGTTAACCGGAAGTGACCTAAAGGCTTGATTTACTTGCAACTGTCAAAATTTGAAACATAAATGGCTGTATTTTTTTATTGCGTTGACATAAAAGCTTAGATTTTTTTAACAGCTCCAAGAATCCGTAGATCTTAGTAGTTGATATTAATTTTCAGCTGATTTTGAGAATAAAGGGTTTTAATACTCCTTCAGACAGACGGACAACAAAGTGATCCTATAAAGGTTTCTTTGAACGGAACCCTAAAAAGGATATATTAAGACTTACATAAATCTTGTCAAAAAGTTTTCTCTTACACACATCTGTCAAGCGTAAAATGTAATGTCACGTTTAAACCCCTAAGGGCAGACCGTTTTATTGATCTCACGGTACTTCGGGGTTATCCCGACCCTTGCTGAATAGATGCCTGAAGTGGTTTAGGGTTTGATGAGATAAAAATTAAACTCTGGGGTACAATTTGTCCAAGAATTTGTCCTTAGCTACATTATGTAACTTTAATTTTATTTATTACTAGCTGTTTGTGTCCAGGTGCTTTTATTGAAATTTTTATAAAAAAACGCCATCCAATTTTCCGGCTCTACAGGCGGAGAAAGAACATTTTTTTTTTAAAATATTTTCTAATTTTCAAACTTTGTCCTGACAACATAAAAAATAATTACCTAGTCAAATTGGTGCAGCCGTTCTGAAGTGATGCGCTTACATACATATCAGCAATTTTTTTTACATACCTAGGTATATAAAAAATACACAGTTTTTATAACATACAAAAGAAAGACCAACATCTAATTTTAACGCTGAGAGAGAATCAATGATGATCAGATTATAGTTATGATGTAATTTAGGTATACCCAGTAGGTAGGTACTCTTGCGAAGAACGTGATATTACTATTGAGTGTTCTTTTTATAACCACGTACTTATTAAAGAAATCCATCAACAAAATATTGATCTCTAAACTAGCATCGGATCGGATTCCATCAGCAATCAGATTAGTATCCCGTACTTATAGTCAATTAAACTCGCCGGCTCAACGACCAACCCTCCATTAGCCACTATTGGATTTCTATTTACTTTTCATTTAGTATTAAAGGATTTTATGTTGTTTTCAAAGCGTATTTATAATTGAATAGTGTTGTGAAATGGATAGACGGTTTTATGTATTGTTATAGCTCGTGGTTTCAATGTTTCAGGGATAAAAAGTAATCTAATTTCGTCTCTATGTACAATAGATACTGGGTGCCAAATGTTATCACAAATGGTTATGACGTAGGTATACGCTAAGAAAGGATTTTTGAAAATTAAACCCCTTGTTGGAAAATAGAGAATCGCCGGTGAAACCTTCGAAAGCTAGTCGTATATTTTTACATAGTATAAAAAGAAATCACTCCCGCTGTCTGTTCGCTTAGATCTTTTAAACTACTCAACGGATTTTAATGCAATTTTCAGCAATAGATAAAATGATTCAAGAGGACGGTTTATATGTATAATACATGCATATTATAGTACAGTAAAGCCGAGAAAAGCCGAAGCCAGGGCGGGTCCCTAGCATTTTAAAACCAACGTTTTCCTCTTTTCAATTGAGCTACCAAATTCCACCGTTGCCATTAATCAGTGAAACGGGAAGCAATGACAGTGCGAAATTATTTAAATGTGCTACATCTCACCTGGACTGAGTGTTGGTGTAATTAATTAACCACGGCTCAGACAGGCCACCACCTAATTATATGTCATGGACAGACTCATTTACGCTTTTGTAATATTTATAGCTAAGTTATTCTTCTGGAGAATTATGTAACTTGACACGTAGTTACAGGGTGATTTTTAGTATTTATCACGGATTTTCATAAACCTAACAATAACACAATCACTCTATTTCCTATTTGATTTCCCTGATGTATCTTTGAAGTCCAAAGTCCAATAATTAAAATGGAATATAGGTACAGAACCAAACGCAAAAAATAATCATTAAAATCGAATAGAAGTTATGCGTGAACAAACATAAAAATACAATCAAATTAAGAACCTCCCGTTTATGTATGTAAAAATGTATGTTTCTACATTTTTACATACATAAACGGGAGGTTAACTTCTTATGAACCGATTTTAATGATTATTTTTGCGTTTGGTTCTGTACCTATATTCCATTTTAATTATTGGACTTTGGACTTCAAATATACATCAGGGAAATCAAATAGGAAATAGAGTGATTGTGTTATTGTTAGGTTTATGAAAATCCGTGCTAACTATGGTCATGGACGTGCTGGCCTAGGCACAAATCCTGACTCAGTCAGAACCAAATCTTGAGAGTCCATTGATTACGCATACGAAACTGAAAAAAAAAATGTACGGCCATCAAAAACACTATCTTTTACATATTATAAAACAAAGTCGCTCCCGCTGTCTGTTTGCTTAGATCTTCTACGGATTTTAATGCAGTTTTCAGCGATAGATAGAGTCAAGAGGAATAGATTTATATTTATAATACCTACATGTACTATAATAGTACAGAAGCTGTGCGAAGCCGGGGCAGGTCGCTAGTTAAGTATAAAATAACAATGTAGGAACTCTAATTTGACAATGTTTTGTAATCAGCGAAAATGAATCTCGTGTCTCTTCAGCTTTATTATTAGTATAGATGTACCTTATTCAATATTTTTTTTAATGATAAATCTCTTCGTTAAAATATAATTTACCCTTACCATCAGGTAATACCTTCAAAAGAGTGCTTCCGAACCTCGTTAACCGTTTGTCTGAATAATTAAAATGGAGCGGATATCGCGCAGGTAGGTACCTACTTCATCGCTGATAGAAATATTAATTGCTTCAATATACCCATGTGCGAGCTTCAAAGTGCTGATAAGAGCACATGATCGATGATAAAAGAAGAAAGTTTGATTAGATGTTTTTTTTTCTAGATTTAAATTAATTTTCCACAAAGATAAAACACAAAAATCCTGGCTCATCAAAGTCCAGTATAAACCCTTGGATTCTAGAAAAAAAAGGGGTAAATCAGGATCAAGGGGTGGTTAGCTACTATAGTTAGTGCAACATGATTATAGCCAGGTATTTTTATTTACGCCTCTCTCGACAGATATCATGTAAATTTAATTTCAGACGAAAATCACAAAGAAAAAAACACTGAGTTTTTAATTTTTTTTCCCTAAAAATATTGTGACATTCAATAACCTGTAACTTCTTATTTATTATTAGTATTACTATAAATAAATAGTTTTATTTATGGTTAAACTATGCCTGTGTGTAGCAACATACCTATATTTCTTCCTAGGTGTACTTGAAAAGTTTGTTTCAGCAAAATCATCACTCACTTTTACCATAAAAAAATTGTAGTTAAATTCAACCGTAGCCGTAAGTTATTTCAATATATACTGTACAATTTAATGGTAAATGAGGCCCCTTAGTCGCAAAGCACGTTATAATATCAAATGCAATTTGTCGCTTTCCTATCGTGGTCATGTCGTGTCGAGTGGCAGTGCGTCACGACTCCAGACGGGTGTGTCCTGACAGCTCTGCTCGGTGATTCACATTATTGCTATGGATAAAATTGAATTTATGACGAAACTATCATTTGTGTATTAGGTCACAATTATGGTTTGGAAAATTTACCGGGTGTAAGTATTTGTAACGAAAACTTACCATAGATTCAGCTTATGATTCTGAATCCATTCAGTATAAGAATTTTACGTCATTAGATTTTACGTTCTACATTTTACGTTAATTTAGATAATTTGACTAATATTGTGAGTGCATTTTTTTAAATGTTGTGCACATTTGTGAAATCTCACAAATATTGCTTTAAACACTATATTCCTGCTGTAGTAACCTTGCCTGTGACTTTGGGTAAAATTAAAGTCTGACGCAGAATTTAAGACGTACAGAATCATGTACTGAATACATGGTTTCAGTTATCGTTAAATGTCGCTTACACCCGATATAGACGTTAAAGTGCTGTGGTAATCTGCAGGGGGTCTAAAAAGGTAGCTCGAGGAATATGCAATATTTACAATTATTTATAACAAATATACAAACTAGATACATATAAAAAAAAACCTTGAGGCGGCCGCTGCTACCAATCAACGGCAAGGTTCCCAGAAGGCTGGCAGCGTTCCCTCTTTGTATGGTCAAGCTAATGCGTTGGCGGAAAAAGCTCCCCGCCCGCCGGTCCTCTGTAACCTCAATTAATTTTGAAGATAATGTTCGAGAAAATCGGCGAGGCTCGGACCACCAAGGATCCATGGTCTCGACCGCAAAAGGCGAAAATAAATAATTTGGGTCAATAGAAGCGTATTTTTTTAATTTGGAATTTTCCGCATACTTAGCAATATGCTAAGTGTAATTAATTCCTCGAATTTACAGAATCATATTCGGATAGGCAATGATGTTTGAAAACTGAAAAAAAAAAAATGTTTATTCCAAATAAAACGTGGTTTATTTTTTTTTCATTTTCATTTGTAGATATACTTTTATGTAACTAACTGTAACAGAACAGTTGTGTGCATGAACATGTCTATTTGTTCTGAGTCTGGATGTAATTATCTACTAAAATAAATGTAGTATACGTAGTATATCAATTGTCCAGTTTCCATAGTACAAGCGTTGCTTAGTTTGAGATGATAGATATTTATTTATTTATATAATTTTAAACATACAAACATGTTTATGTTGATCATAATTTTTATCTACTTCATTACTTAACACGTCAGTCAAAATTATTAAATTTTAAATGGTCATTTTTCTCATTGTCATTGCTCTTTGTTTAAGCTAAGGCTTAGTTTACACTTGCGATAAATTACTCAATACGATAAAGCTTATGTAAGTACAGGCAGATTTTAACTGTGTTTGCATTTTGCTTTCAGCATTCATTAGATAAATATATTGTGTTAATGTGAAATTTTTGGTAAATAAATACATGTAGAAATTGGATTCTAGATGAAATTGTAAAAAACTACTAAGATGTTTGTATCTGACACTTTTCTGGAAGCAGTCGACTGCTTTACATCGTTTGGTTTAACCACAGTGTAACAATATTCTCCCTACAGTGTGGCATCGCATCATTGCATGAAAACGAATTAAAATAGACAAAAATGCTATACCACAATTACAAAATGTATAGGCAGATAGAACCAAGTACAAGCAGGATTAAAATTTAAACTCACGAAATATCGGCTACTTTTTATCCCGGGAACGCGAGTAAAACCGCGGGGGACAGCTATTTTTCAATATACTCAAATACAGACTCTCTGGCTCCACCGATTTGAGTATTTCGGCCATATCGAAGGAGAGGTAGCTATAGACAGCGCAGTGCTGGCAAGGTGGAAGGATGATGCTGACAGGATTTGATGAGTTGGTGTGATTAAACACGCTCTATTCTAGGTACTAGTGTATATGTGTCCCCATCAGTAGATGAGACAATCAAAAGTCCAAAAAAAGATTATAGACAAAGATCACGTCTCTTGCAATGATATGTCATCATCATGTCAGCCGAAAGACGTCCACTGCTGGATAAAGGCTTCCCCAAGGATCTCCACGATGGCAGGTCTTGCGCTCCCCGCATCCGGCGGTTTTACGCGACCCTCACAAGATCGTCGGTCTACCGTCGAGAACCTTTTTGCCCCAGCGGCCGTCGGCGAATGATATGTAGTATATTAATATATAATTGATATTTCTGTAGTTTATTTACTTTTATGTAACTAGTTTTAAGACATTATCAGTTTCATGTATGTATTTCTTTGTTTTACAACACACTGTGCCTACATATCTATCTAACTTTCCAGTCGCGGGGTTGCTGAAAGAAATTTCTATAGAAATAAGCAGTCCCTTTGTGCCTTTGTATCTTGTGTTTCCTCTTTATTTGTGTTTGTGTGTATATAAATAAATAGAAAAGTATACCTACGAAGCAAAGAGAGAGGAGGAGAAAGGTATCGTTCTAATATATTAATAGGTAATCAATTTTATTTCTATAATGATGTTTTCTGACACCAGATGTCGCTACGTTGTTAACGATTTAAAAGATAACTAACATATGAAAAGAATAATCGTAAACTACCAAGACGCTCATTTTACACGCTATTTTGACAGATTATTAGGTAAATTTTACGCTACAGTGCTGCTAACTCGTGGATCAGAAAACCCTCATTGACACGCAATAATTAGCAATATGTATTCTGATTGTAGCGCGAACGAGGTTTCTGGAACTTTCGACAATCTCAACCGCATTTTGGTTGTAACTAAGGTTAAAGTAAACTGGGTAGAAAAATAGAGCCTATTTTCTTATCTTATTCTAGCATATTTTCGTCTCGTCATAATTATAAGTAGTAAACCACCAGTGTAAAACTATCCCTAATCCGATTCGAGCTACATTTCACAGTGCGGCCTCGCCCTAACAGCGCGGGCTCACGCAATCTCACGCAGCGCTGCCCAGTGCCCACTAATTGATAATACGCCTTATTTATTTATTTAGAACCTTATTGGGGTATTTTAATTGTATTTAAATACTAATATAATAATATTCCAGCCTTCTGAACCTTGCCGTTGATCGGCAGCAGCGGCCGCCTCGAGGATTTTTTAAAATATGTAGTTTGTTTATTTATTTTATTGGTATACAAAACAGATTACAGACAATTAAATATATGTAACTTAAATCTAAAAAATGTTGACGATCAGGTCGTAATCCTAAACATGTACACACAGAAAGGTGATATAAGTATTAAATACTATAAACACTAAAAATAGATAAACACGCAATCAAAAACGATAAGTACCCATACATTAGCAACATATTATAAACAAGACATTTGTAGGTATATATTTTGTTGTATATAAATGTAAATATTGTTAATAGAAGGATATTCATTCAAGGCGATGATAGCTCAGGTACTGACGTCGGAAGCCGCGACGAAGGTCGTGGGTTCGAATCCTACTATGAGCTTGAGCTTTCGGTGAAAGAAAACATCGTGAGGAAACCATAGCACGGTGGTAGGGTACTTTGTAGTACCCGCCTAGCTGGCTACCACCTTCAAGTTGAAATTTTGTCGCCAAGCACCTACCGGTATTATACCGGCAATTGCACTTGAGAGCCAGTTTGCCTTCTCGGTATTGTAACAGGTCAGCAACACATTGGCAATGTCTCTGGTATTGCAAATGGCGATAGGCGACGGTAACCACTTACCATCAGGTGGGCCGTATGCTTGCTTGCTACCTTAGTAGTATAAAAAAAATAAAAAATCATAATCTGAGGGCACGCGTGCCCCGCCAAGACGAGCTAATAATAATCTGCAATATTCTGTGGGGCTACCTCATAGCAAATGCAAGAAGTTACTACAATATTTAGACCTCATTCGAGACTTTGGATTGTCCACTACAATCTCTCTCTGTGCCAATTTAAGTTTCATCCAAATTATTCATGCTAAATATTTTTTGTAATTACGTAGGTACACAGGAACACAGATCAAGCTACACATTTTTGTTGCAAAAAAGCTCCTATTACAACCGCATAAGGTGCCGCAGTGTGTAGCTTCATCTGTGGCCTTGTGTACATAGGTAATTATAATTCCCAATTCTATTTATACTACGTACACGATGACATGTTATCCTTATACAATTTTATTCAAAGACCAAACAAAAAATTGAAAGCCACAATTGTTACCTATTTATATTTTAATGAAAAATTCTGTATTTTTCAACCATTTTACTCATAATCACTATTCGAATTACTTATACATAGTTTATCAACGGAATAAAATCCTGTAGGGCAATTATCTAAGGAGCCCGCTATACCCTTGCCTCCTATGCTCCCTTGCAAGCGATCTATGTCAACTAACAATGCACTGATTGTGACGTCAAACATGAACAGCAAGGAGTCCTCAATGTTTGCAGAGTGGTCCAAAGGTTCAGCTCGGAGAGACGGCAGAACCGTTGCCATGACAACCAAACACAGGATTACTGGGAGATGGATTCGACACATCATTACCTGTAAAGAAAATTGGATAACATTGAAAAAAAGGGATTTAGTTTTTGTTATTTTTGATGCGACCGGGGACGCAATATTTATGCAACAGATAGAACACAATTAATAAAAATAAAATCTTCTCTTGTACAATAAACAAAAGGCAAAATATTAATATAATTAGCGTTGTGATGTCTTTTCAATAATAACGCAAACTAGCAGGTTAATTATTATTTATTTAAAATCAAGTTGTTTCAAAACCAGCACACTCTGACGCCATCTTGCTTGGCCTGTGTTGCCATTCATATCAATCACATTTATACATTACATCTCCCACATCAACTAGTTATTATAATCAATCAAAATACAGACAACAATTTTTAATTTCAAATAAAATAAGTATGTTAGGATTTTAACAATAATCTTGTAAGTATGTAGGGGGCCTAACCATCCGTTCAGATCTCCTTAATGGTTCATGTTGAGAAGTGGTTGGTAAATTGTCTATATCAAGTATAGACTGCTGCTCAGACCAATATAACTGTTTCGGAGTCTGGTGTGTCAGGATAGGACCTCTATCTACATCAGGATAAGATGATTTTACAAACCATGTATTTCTTATTTTATTAATACCACGGTCATCTTTAATCATGATAGACCTTGGGTTGTCTAATATTTTAGTTACAACACCAGGTTTCCAAATGTTACAATTTTCATTTTCTTTGTAATATACCTTTTGCCCCTCTTTAAATTTAGTGTTTCTATCTCTTGATCCTACATCATAGTATTTTTTATGATTTATTGCAGACAAATCCAAGTGTGATTTAAAACTAGTTTTAACATTAGGTTTCAATAAATCTTTATGTATTGGGAGAATAGTTCTACATAATCTGCTAAAGAGCAACTGAGAAGGGGTATGATTAGTGCCACACACAGGTGTATTTCTATATTCTAGCAAGAAATTATTTATATCTGATTTAGTCTCATAACATTTTTTTAACATGGACTTACAAATACCTACAGCTTTCTCAGCAGCACCATTACTTTGATGATAGTGAGGACTTGAAAATATCGGCTTAAAATGCCACTTTTTACTAAACTCTATAAAAGCCCATGAATTAAAAGGCACATTGTCACAATATAAGATCTCTGGAATACCATGAATAGCAAATATGTTTTTTAAAACAGAAATCATACTTTCAGCTGATTTACTATTAAGTTTAACAAGTTCTATCCATTTAGAAAAGTGATCAACAAGAACAAAGTAATTATCACTTCCAAATTGTAAAATGTCTACAGATACATGTTGAAATGGCAATTCTGGCTGATCTCTCAATATCATGGGTTCTTTTACATTATTATTGGAAATTTTTTTACACACTTCACATCTAGCAATAAAAGTTTCTATATCATTATTCATTCCTATCCAGTAGAACAATATTCTAGCTCTTGCTTTTGTTTTGACCATACCAAAATGACAGTCATGAAGTTTTGATATGATAAAGTTAATTAACTTTTTAGGTATAAAAACTTTTCTGTCTATAAAAATTAATTCATTTTCAAAATAAATCAAGTTCCGCAAATGATAAAGACTTTTAAATTGACTATCTACTTTAGTAATGGAAGAAGGCCAACCATTTTTAATATATTGAGTTAACTTCTTACAATCATTGTCATCGCCTAATTCTTTTTTAATTAGGTTTAAAATATCATCTGAAACATTTACAGAGTGAACTGTATCATTTAAGTCTGTATCACAATCTACAGCAGATGTTGAACATGCTCTACTAAGAGCATCAGCTATGTGCATTTCTTTTTCTGTTTTTTCATTTATTTTAAAAGTATTGTACAGAGTAACTGCATCCTCACCAATAACATTTAATAATATAGCAATTTTTCTTTTATCCGTGGCTACATCCAGTCCTCCAGCTAAAATATAAATCTCAAAACTTTGACGAAACTTACGCCAATTTTCACTTAAATTGCCTGTAAGCACCAACTTTGCCGGGGTGTTAAAGGTATTCATGGTCATTTCTTCAGTATTTCAAGCTTTTTAATTCAAGTAAGTATTCCGACTGCGCCATGTGATGTCTTTTCAATAATAACGCAAACTAGCAGGTTAATTATTATTTATTTAAAATCAAGTTGTTTCAAAACCAGCACACTCTGACGCCATCTTGCTTGGCCTGTGTTGCCATTCATATCAATCACATTTATACATTACAAGCGTAATGAGTTGATATTAGATTTTAAATAGTTTAGTTTTTAAATTTAGGTATATGGGAGTGATATAGTCACAATAACATGAAAAAAATCCTTTAAAAAATGAGAATAAAATTCTTGGTTTTAATTCATCAAACTAACAACTAAAATATTAAATAAAAAAAAGAAAAAAAGAAAACGATTGACAAGCCGGTTGGCACCTATCACGCCGCTGGTTGTAGGTTGGATTCCCATCCAAGACAACCATTTGTGTGCATGAACATGTCTGTTTGTCCTGAGGGGTGTGATTATCTATATAAAGTATGTATTTACAAACAAAAAAATAGTATATGCAGTAGGTATATCAGTTAACTGGTTTCCATAGTACAAGCTCTGCGTGTGTGAAGAAGGTCCCAGGATATTTATTTTATTTAATTTCAATGACGCAGACACAAAAAAATATTAAAATAGAATAACTTACTGTGTTTATAGAAAGTAGGGTATAAACAATCTGAATTGAAATAATAATATGGTGTCTAAACTAGCACAAACAAACGACATATACTAACTACCAAAGGAAATAGTATAATAACATATTATATTCAGTGTAGTTTCATGCTACTTGTATGACGTAATTGGTATCTCCAATTTATTAATAACTAGCTACCGCCCCGCGGTTTTACCCGCTTTTCCGAGGAATCTTATGTTTTCCCAGGATAAAAAATTGCTTATCTGTTATTGGAGGACGTGAAGTTTTAATAATATCTGTTCAGCCGTTTCGGAGTTATAACAAACAATATATGTAGGTATACACACAAACTTTCGGTTTTATTATAATATATATTAGTAGGATAATATTGTTATTATTAAAAATATTTCCTTATGTTATTTCCTTAATATGAAGTGAAGCCGAATAATAAATCAGAGATGGCACACATACATACGTAGGTACAAGTATGACACCACTTAGATGTAGCATCGGCGAATAGTTTTCGTACACTTCACTTCCGATTTACACAATAAATAAAAATAATTCAGTATCGCGCCAGTCAACGTTCAACAAGATTATATCATTTTTTAACACATGACTAATGTTGTAGGCGCACTCTTTTCGAGATTGCTCGATCTTACGAAGTTTGCCGATGCTTCATCTAAGTTGTGTCATACTATACCTACGTATTGTACCTATGTTATTTTAATGATGACAAACATAAACATTATATATTTCTGTCAGTTAGATTATGCGATTATTTCTTAGATTTTGTCTTTTTCCAGGATAATAAAAAGTTGCCTATTATATTTTATGTTTGTTCCAAAGATCAAATAACAGTAGTTTAGTTTTAGACACACTTTTATTTCAAAGTTAGGAATAGCCGTCGATGACCACTGGCGTGGAGGTAAGTTTCACTGTCTACACCAAGGTTGTGGTTTCAATTCCCGTCCAGGATAAAGATTCTTTGCATACTGAAATGTGAAGAATTTGTTGCTTTTTCACGCAAAAACTACTAAACGGATTTTGATGAAACTTGGCACATAGATAGATCATACCGTCGAATAACATAAACCTAGGCTATGATATCTACATAAGGATATTTTTTTTAAAACGGTATTTATCGAGTAGGTAGGTACTAGCTATCTCCCGCGGTTTCTCCAACGTTCCCGGGATAATGAAATAAATTTTCAAATCTAACAGGTAGTTAAGATTAGCGCGTTCAAACAAACAAACTCTTCGGCTATAATATTAGTATAGGATATTAGCTAGTTTCATATGGTTTTCTCTTGATATCGAGCATGAACAAGTTAGAAAAAAAAAGCATAAAAAACTCACAAATCCTAGGATAAGCCAGACAAAGGCTAGACATCGTTCGGTCGATACCTACCAAGCTCGAATCGAGTAAACACGGGAAGTAAACATATTATTTGTAGGCAAACTAAATATACTGATATTTCCATAAAATTCAACCCTTTCTTGTTTAATTCCTGGGACATTCTTCACACACGGTTACTTGATCCCAAACTGAGCAGAGCTTGTACTATGGACATCCAGATATAGTATGACACCACTTAGATGAAGCATCGGCAAAATTCGTAAAATCGATCGTTCCAGAAAAGAGTGCGCCTACAACATTACTCATGTGTTAAAATAATGAATGATTTTTATTAGTTGTGTAAATCGGAAGTGAAGTGTACGAAAACGATTTGCCAATGCTACATCTAAGTTGTGTCGTACTGTAACTGATATACTTTTTTTTTGTAGATAATTACACCCAGACTCATGATAAATAGACATGTTCATGCACACAAATGACACAAATGTTTGTGGAAGGGAATCGAACCCACGACCTGCTTTTTGTTCCGTGATAAGTAATTCAGTCTAGATTGTTATAAAAAATAGAATTAATAAAAACACAAATGTGGGGTAAATATAAACATAAAGGTAACTCCTCTAATATGTTATTTAATACATAGATAAACATTTCAACATATTCTGTAAAGGGCAGAGAGGTCAGTTGGGATTTAGGAGTCACGACCGCATGTTTCACTACACGGGTCTGCCCACACGCGGTTTCATCCGGATTAGACCCGGGTTTCAATAGCAACAACCTTTTTGTTGAAAAAATAAAAGCGTACGTAGGTAGTTATTGCAAGTTCTAGTTGCAAGTAGAATACTTTATGAAAATACCTATTTAAAGCTAGCTTGTTCGTGCTCAACGTCACCCGGGAGATTTTTATTAAGATTTTCATAGAAAAATGCCATCCAAACTTCCAAATCAGGGAGAGTTGGAAATTTGGATGGCTTTTCCAAAAAAAACCATTCAATACAAATTTCAAAGGGCAGCCGTTCTGAAGTGTTGCGCTTACACATTTCGGAAATTGATTTTTATTTATATATATATATATATAGATACTTTATACATTTTTAAAAAGTCTTGGATTAATTAAAAAAAGAAGATAATTCAGAGTTATTCGCATGTGGTCCCGATTCGAATGTCGAACCGATTATAATAGTAATCAAATAGCTCAGAGATATGAGGCGATTTTAGGTTAATATTACTAAATATCTGCTTAGGATTACTAATATTCAAGCGTTACAAAACCTTCCCTCTTCCACGATGAGCTCTGGTGATCATACTCACAACATGATATCACCACCATCGGCCGCATCATCACCGACCACGGTGAGATTGTGGTTAAACACAATGAAATTATTTAATTTTTAAGACTATCGCGTAAGAAGACAGTATCCATTTTAAACCAGGTAAAGGTTAAGCAGAACTTAACCACAAAAACCTTAACCTAATAGTGTATTAGACCGTGAAGTAATATTCCATGGAACCATATTAGATAAGTGTTTAAAACTAAACGAGGTCGCGAAAGCAATGAAAATTGCAGTAAAAATACTATTTGTTTCGCCATAAAACTCGAGGACGAGGCTTTATCTACGTTTAGATGGATTAGAAAAGGGTTTTACTCTAACTAGAACCTTCAGATGTATATCTAGATGTATGCACGTATAAATCTGTACCATTTGGAATAGGCTTTTAACTGGCGGTTTTGTACTCGTTAGACAGTGGCTCTCAAATATTTATAATGGCCCCAGTCAATCGACAAAATGTAATAAAAGGTTTATTCCTTACAAATACAAATATACAGGTAAGTAGCTTGTTTGTCATCCTAACTTATATTATAAACTAACTTACTTTGTAGTACCCGCCTGGCTGGCTACCACCCTCATGTTGAAAATTTGTCGCCAAGCACCTACTGGTGTGTTCCGGCAATTGCACTTGAAAATCGGTTCAAACTTTCAGAAGCTATGATACCACATACATTACAAACTTATTTTTCGTCAGAAGGGTTAAAAAGGTGTTAAGTAATTAAAAATTTGAGAACCACTTAAAGGATGTACAAAATCACGAAGGGTCGAAACAAAGGGGTACTAATGAATCCCATTCAAGGGGAGATCTGAGCCGCGTTACACTATGGGGTGGGAATTGCAAAACAGTCTTTATAATGGCTTGATATTTAATATAAGTATGTATGATCGATCGATAATGTAGGAAGATACACGCGTGTAGGGGTGGCTGAAGAATTATGGCACTTATTAACTGTTATTTAGAAGCTGTACACATGAATATAACATTGGTGCCGAGTTAACCAAACTAAACTAATTTTAAATATGTCACATCTCTTTCTTACAAGTATTATTGGAAAAGGAAAGATTGCTTTTTTAAAGCTGTCAAATTAGTCTATGATGCCATCGTCATTTACGGGTTAGTTGTGAACAATAAGGAGGGAACTAAATTCACTTTGAAACAAGAACAAGTTAATTTGTCAGGACGAAATTTCTCGTATCCTTTTCTAATGTTTATTGCTAAAAAGATATTTAAATAGTGAGATTAAATTCCTTTACTTTAAAACAATAGAATCGGCACATAAAATAATTTGGCATAAAATCGATTGAAAATTAAATAGTCTTGACACAGCACCAATAAGATGAGCCTGCCTGCGGTAAATGTCTTTTCATCTGTGCATCCATCTTAAAAAAAAAACATTTTTAATTTTGAATGGCAAATAATTTGCAATGGCAAAATATATCTATGTGAGTGATGCAACAAATGTTTGAATTTGAACTTGAAATCATCTGCACTTTTGTGCCTACTCAAAATTGATATCTTTTAATGAAATTATTATTAGGTAATTGATACTGAAAACGAGTTCTAGTTTTATGACATCCCTCAATAGAGCATGGAGCGTGAGATACCCTGAATTCGTAACAATTCTATCCTAGAAACGATATCAAGACTTTTCTTAGATAGAGATTGTTCCTCACTCTGTCCTCAAACATAAACAGTAAAACCACGAAATATAAAAACAGAAGGTTCTCCTTAAAATAAGAGACACATAAAAAGACACCACTTACTTATACGTGAATTCAGGTTTGCATTGACAAGTTAATATATACTTTAAAAGCTCTACTATACAATGATAATTCAGGTAGCCCAAATTCTGCTTATCTTTTAGCTCACGATAGTCAGTAATGATGTGGCCAATTGTGGTAAGCATACAAAGCCTAGAAGGAATTAGTTTTCGAGTGCAGTTTTCAAAACACACCCATGGGTACTAGGCGACAGATTTTGAACCTAAGCGTGGTAGCTGCCAGGCGAGTGCTACAAAGCAACTTCCCACCATGCTATGATACCTCACGATGTTTACTTCACCGAAAGCTCAAGCTCATTGTAGGATTCAAACCCGTGATCTTATTTTGCATTTGACGTCACAACCACTGAGTTATTTTTGTTTATTTTCTTTATCTATACTAATATTATAAAGAGGAAAGATTAGATTGTTTGTTTGTATGTTTGTTTGCATTGAATAGGCTCCGAAACTACTCAACCGATTTGAAAAATTCTTTCACTAATAGGAAACTACATTATCCCCGAAGGTTATAGGCTACTTTTTATCCCGGGAGCGCGAGTGAAACCGCGAGGAACAGCTAGTTTTTTGTAAAAACATTTACACATCTAAACAATAATTCTTAGATACCAAAAAAAGTAACATTATTGTATTACCAACTCCATTATCTACAAATTATCATCATTTAAAGGTTTCAGCGTACCTAAGTACACACAGCCATCATTGTGTGCGTACAAGTAGTGTGTGACAGTCTTTCTGTACCTATCTATTTCTGGTAAAACGATCACAGACGTAAGATAAAATCCGACAGAAACTGTCGACGTCGCTGAATCTTTTGATGTGTGACACATAGTATATAAATTGTACGTATAGTTATATATGCTTTACATGTTTGAGGACGGGGGATGAATTCTAAATCTTTTGTTTGACAGACGCCACCTATCGCGCCGCTGGTCGTGGGTTCGATTCCCATCCAGGACACACATTTGTGTGCATGAACATGTCTGTTTGTCCTGTGTCTGGGTGTAATTATCTATTTAAGTATGTATTTACAAAAAAAGTAGTATATGTAGTATATCAGTTATCTGGTTTCCATAGTACAAGCTCTGCTTAGTTTGGGATCAGATAACCGTGTGTGAAGAATGTCCCAGCATATTTATTTATGTACCTACTTAATTTTATTTGTTTGTGAGGAACATGCGTTTTAGAGATGTTTGTTTCAAATCCGATCGAAAGGTTTTGTCCTGTTGGGCGTCGGCCATCTGACAGCGGAGGTCACTGATTGCTGGCTATTTAGCTAGTTAATTTTGTTCTTCCACATGAAATTTTCAAAATAAGTTCCCAGAAACAAAAGCGGCTAAATGCCGTCACACGGTTGTCCACTATAAAGGGAAATCTATTAAAGCTGTATTACAGGTTCGTGGTCACTACTCGAGAACCTTTCTGCTCCAGAGCCCGTCAGTCGTCGGTTCTACGGTGATTACCTTAAATAGATTATATTATATTACTAATATAAGTACCATATATGTATATAGCTAAGTTATGTAAATATAATATTAAATATTGCCTTGTGGATTATAATCCGTCGATTCTTTGTTCTTCGCAAGCCGTATTTAATTTATAGTTCAGTTATTTAGAATTTGAAAATTATTAATATACTTACTGTGAAGGTTGTCTAGAAAGTTCTCAATAAGTCTAAATGGATTATAAGTTATTTATTTAGTGATATTAAATTACTGAATATCCATACTTATTTTTACTATGTATGGAGTGTATTTGACCACCATCTGACCATGTTTATATATATCTATATTTAACTAACTAGCTGACCCGGTAGACGTTGTCCTGCCCTGAGAACAAAAATAAAACTGGGACCTACCTACCTACCCCTTCCTACCTTACCTACCTACCCTACCTAACTACCTACCCCTACCTAACTACCTACCCCTAACCTAAGTACCTACCCCTACCTACCTTACCTACCTACCCTACCTACCCCTACCTATCTACCTACCCCTACCTATCTACCTACCCCTACCTATCTACCTTCCCCTACCTAACTACCTACCCCTACCTAACTACCTACCCCTACCTAACTACCTACCCCTACCTACCTACCCTACCTACCTCTACCTACCCCTACCTACCCCTACCTACCCCTACCTACCCCTACCTACCTACCCTACCTACCCCTACCTACTTATCCTATGTCCTTCTCCTGGCTCTAAACTACCTCCCTGCCAATTTTCAGCTAAATCGGTTCAGCCGTTCTTGATTATAAGTGGAGTAACTAACACGACTTTCTTTTATATATATAGATTACATTGACTCCCCCCCCGTACCCCAGTGACGCTTACATGGAGCCTACATCGCATGCTGGCTAGCTGAGCGCGGTGAGCGACAACCACGCGACTTTTTTCTAATACTTGCATTTTTAAACTCGTGATATCTTCCGAATGAAATGTCCGAATTGAATAATTCAAAAAGTTATAAAAAGGTATTAAAGCCGTCTTGAATATAAAGTAATTTATTTTGATGAGGATTAATATCAAGATACAAATGAAGAGCCTTTTCAAGAGGCGGAATATATAAATTAATATTTTAGAATAAAAAACTGCTTACTGTGACATAACTATAATATTTAGACATATGCTGTCGCGACACTTTTTGTAGATAATGATGAGTTCTGCAAAGTCGTAGTAAATGATTTTGTTCTATCATCAATAGTTTTCGCAGCGCACGCGACGTAAGGAATTTTTCAGGTAATTTTTTTACACCTTATGTTACATTATTGGAGTTTTAGTAAGGATCCCTAATTTTTTTTTTAATATAATATAGCCTATGTTACTCGGGGATAATGTAGCTTTCCAAAGGTGAAAGAATTTTTGAAATCGGTCCAGTAGTTTCGGAGCCTATTCATTACAAACAAACAAACAAACAAACAAACAAACAAACAAATCTTTCCTCTTTATAATATTATAGTATAGACTATGCCTGAAATCGTGAGCGGAAACTAGGTACTTAAAAAAATATTGTATATAACTTTTCGTGCGTCCTCTTGTGAATACAAACCTGTATTTTGACGTAAGTACTTACTAGTATTTCAAGGATATTTAGATCTCGGGAAAGCAATTTTAATAGTCTTTCAAACGCTTGTGAAACCTCTAAACGCTTGCTGGATCAAAATATAGATATACTACGATCTAAAATCTGTTCCGACACAAAACTTATTTTCAGAGTCAAAATACATTTATTTCCCTTAGTTAGCGTAAAGTAAAGTGTACCCAGGGGCGCACTTAGTGGCCAATTTTCCACGCTTCTCTCGTTCTGTAACTTATTAAAATATCCTATTCAGCTGAATATTTCTCTACTCCTTTTATAGTATTTTAAATATAATTTCGCAAGACGGTTTCTTATGAAGCTGTTTGATATTTTTTATTTTTCAACATTATTCTTTATTTAATTTTTAAATCGTAACAGCTGCTCTCAATTAAGTTCTAAATCTACTCGACTAGTGAGTAAGGTCGCCAGAGCTCATCGGGGTGGGGGGAAGGGTCGGCAATGCGAGAGTGGTACCCGGGGCGCGGATTAGTATATGGTCTCTGTCCCGGGTGTCGCTAGCGTCCATACCGCTTACCATTAGGCCGACTTTACCGACTATGTTGTATATAAAAAAAAAACAAGAAAAAAAATAAGAAAAATAAGGAAAAATCAAAAGAACAGTCTGTTTTGCCAATTGACAATGCTTTTCTTATAATTCTCCCAAAACTTAATATGATTTTTTCTATTGTTTCAGATCTTAGATATCATCAAATTTGATAAATCCAAACTGCCAATGATGTTATAGTTCATAGTTCTCAACGAAGTGTTGTTGTATTGTATCTATTTGCACTAGAGTTCGTGTTAGTGTATTATTTAGTGCAACTATGGGGTGCAACACTAGTTCTGAGGCTAAAACTGGCAAGGATGAGAAGGAACATGCGCAAGAGAACCATACCAACACCAATACTGGTAAGTAATTTATATGTATATTTAGCCATAATTTAACTTTATTAAAAGTATTAAAAACGTTTATTTTTAACTTTAAATCCTAAGCTTGAGCTATCGGTGAAGAAAAAATATGTACTTACCTAATATTAATTTATTTAATTAATTTAGGACAACCAGTTGTTTTTACATGAGAAATAGAACCTTAAACTAAATAACATAGAAACAAAAGTAAATGCACAACATGACATGCGATGAAACTAGGTAGCATAAAAAGTGTTACAAAAATATAAAAGACATAACAAGTTAATATTACTTGGTGGGGGCACTGCCGTGCTCTCAGATTTAATAGAACGTTAAAGCAAAATAATAATATTGCATTTGTCATGACTGTTTCTATTAGTTAGTGCGGTAACATTGTATATTTTTATAGCATGCGCAGAAATATAACACAACGCCATCTATGGCCTAAAGCTGCAACTGTTACAGTCTCAGCTGAAAATTTCAGTTCCTCCAGTGTGTTTACGATACGTACGATATTTAAATAATGTATGAAACATCGGATAGGTGGCGCTTTCAGATGCTATCTAACTTATACATAATGCTAAATAATCAAAAGAGATGGAGTTAGTTATTTTATTATAATGTCTGATTTTTCAATGGCTAAATTATGTTTGAATTTAGAATAGTTTTTTTAATAAGTTTTTTAAATTTGGATTTTCCTTCATTGGCTAGTATGAATCTTTTTATACTTACCACCTTTGGCCACATCATCACTGACCATGCATGGTGAGATAGTGGTTAAACAAAAAAAGAATTCCATGGTCTACAAAAAGAAAAAATAATTTGTTAGTTATATCATAGAATAAATAATATATTGTTATATAAAAGAACCATATAAATTGTTACTTAATAAGTATAGTACCTACAGCTTAGTGAAGGTATAAAAGGAAACTTTTATCAAAATTGTAATAATTAAAATTAAGAAAACTAATAACACTTAAATTAAACAAAAACAACTTTGCAAACAAGCAAATTTTAATGAGAAACTTACGTACTTTGCTTTAATAAGAAATGGTAATTTTAACCTTTTACATCTACGATACACGTCTCTACGGAGTGCCTACGGCTTTCGTAGCAAGCTCGTAGACGATCAACTTTATTACTCGATTTAATGGATTATAAAATAACCATTATATACATGAGTTATGTCGTTCATACAAACTTACATGCAAATTTTAAAGTTATTGAGGCCGTTGGTCTACATTAAAGGCCTCACACGCTATTAAACTAAAATACTTTTCAATCGATGAACTTCGGACGCGATGGTAGCAGAGGTAATGACGTTAAATGCAAAAAAAGATTGTAGAACTGATTTTTTTAAACTACTAAGGTAGCAGCAAGCATACGGCCCACCTGATGGTAAGTGGTTACCGTCGCCTGTCGCCATTTGCAATACCAGAGATATTGCCAATGTGTTGCTGACCTGTTACAATGCCGAGAAGGCAAACTGGCTCTTGTCGGAACACACCGGTAGGTGCTTGGCGACAAATTTTCAACTTGAGGGTGGTAGCCAGCCCGGTGGGTACTACAAAGTACCCTAACACCGTGCTATAGTTTCCTCACGATGTTTTCCTTCACCGAAAGCTCGAAGCTCATTGTAGGATTCGAACCCACGACTTTCGCGGCATCCGACGTCACTACCACTGAGCTATCATCGCCTTAACCTTAATTTTTAACCTCCTTAAAAAAGGAGGAGGATCTCATGGCTGTATGTTTTTTTTATGTTCACGTATAACTTTTTTGCTTATCAACCGATTTTAATAATTATTTTTGTGTTGGATTCTGTACTCTACTTAACTAAATTATAAAAATAAAAAATAAATAAATTATGTATCGGATAGGTGCTTTTCTCTTATTTAATGTAAAATTAATAATATATCATAAGATTTCAAATTCCGAATCACATAGATTGACGGATTTATTTTTAATGATAGTAAATTAGTTTTTTTACGTTTTTACGAGTGCACTAGCTTAATTTCAACTCCAATATGATGGCGATAATTTTACGATATGATAGCGCCTTAAACGACATTTGAATCTGGAAATATCTACCTTTTTTCAACCTTTCCCTTTTTGTTTTATTCCAACCTGTCACTTAGTAACTGATGATATAGGGATTCCATTTTAGGAAGCACTTTTGCTTATGAATAGTAAATGTAGTGAGACGGTTCCCATACGCGGCGATGATCGATTGTGTACGCGTCTGTACCTGCGTTCACACCTTTATGGTCGCAGCACACATATCAACTCCGAAAGGGATCGTGACCGTATCGTCTTTCACCGCGCTGTCAACCAGGCGTCAACCTAACGTAAGCTTGTAACCAAAACGAATCAGCTACGCCTAGGCGACGCCCAGCTTGTCCCGAGACGAGGCGATTACGTTACGTTTCCAATTAGTATGCGTTTTATACAAAGAATACGGTGACGATCCGTTTACGACTTGATATGTCTACTGAGACCTTTATGTGGAACCGTTGAGTTGGAAATACAAGAAAAATATATACTGCTTTTTTTTTCAAATTTAAATAATTTGTTTGCTTCAATAAAGTTATGAAAGATGACAAAATGCTTTCATAATATTCTGCCTATTTGACATGCCAATATAAATTATTACATACACATATATTCTACAAGTTAAAATAATATCACGAAGAAACAACTTAGTATTAAACTCCCTTTGAAAGAAATAATAATTATAAAAAAATACCTACAAAATAACAACAACAGACACTTTTATAATATCTACTCTCATATCGTAATGTTCTTATTATGAAATCAAAATCAGTACTTTAATAACCCACTTTAGGCACACCCGTGTATAATGATTCAGAGGAAATTTAGAGGTAAGAATTTTTGGGACTTGGCAACACGGATTTGATTAGGTATATGATTATTGTGTCTGTTTATTTTATTATTTTTGCCTACATATATCATTTTGACCAAAAATGTCACAAAGATAGGTTTTTTTTTTTTTGAAATGTTGGTAGAAAAATACTATCGATTTTTCAATTTTTTAAAATTACATTATTTATATGAGTTTAGATAAAGTACTGTATGATACTGCACATAATTAGGTATTTAAAACTCGTGTGATACTATTAAGAACCTCGCCTACGGCTGGGTACTTAAACTCACACTCGTATTTAATAACCCCTATTATGCAACAGTATCATAAACTACTATTATTGGTATATAAAAACCTTCTTTTTTGGATAGTTCTAGATTATGATGAGGTATTACGAGTGGTAAATGAGTAAGTAGTAGTAGTACGTCTTGAGAATATTGTTTCTTTTATCAAAAGGAAATATATTTTGCCTAACAAATTCGAATACTAATACAAGACTTATACCTATTCGTAGTAATATAAATGCAAAAATAACTCTGTCTGTCCGTTGCCTATGATATAAACACGGAAGGACATGGCATACTTACTTACATGGCTACGTAATAAAGAAACACGAATACCTAAAGTAATAAATATAATTAATATAGTACAAAATATAATTTAAATAATACTGACATGATACTAAATATATATATGTCATGAAATATTAATATAGATACAATTTAAGAATTATAGAATGATTGTTGACCATTTATATCTCCTCTCTCCTATACCTCTCTAGAGAAGTTGCTGTGCCCGACAGGGTTCACAATGTATGTATTACATAATTACCACCTAAGTTGTACACATTGTGGAACGCAATTAAATAAATAAATAAATACTTTTTATCCCAGGAACGCGGGTGAAACCGCGGAGAACAACAATAATAACTAAAATTAAGAAACCCCCGAAACTCACTAGTAATTTGGTGATAATTTTCAAACGGCTGAGCGTATTTTCTTGAAATATAGCTAAGAACACTTTCAATTAAGTCACCTTTCAAACAAAAACAACTAAATCAGAATCGGTCAATTCGTTCAGGAGCTATGAGGAAAAGAACACGTGTGTAGCGACCCCTGTCAGCTACATAGTTCAGACACCGAATGAATAGATGGCGCTGCAATAGATCAATAGTACAAACAGAACTATCTACATCGAAACCTACATCGCGCTAGTGGAGTTTGTTCGCAGATTCGCATATATATCAGATTTCAGTTGGATCGCGGTACCCAGGCACGATGACCCAGCCTGGCGGAAGATTTTCCGTTTTCAATGGAGGAATCATCCACCTTATTCCTCCATATGTGAAATTTATAACACCCCGTCGTTTTTGCGTCGGGGGTTAAAAATAAACAAAAGTTATAGTAACAACAGTTCAATATTTCAATCTCAATCAAGTCAGCGGACCTCGACAATATGTCATTGTAAGTGACAATTGTTATTTAGCATCGGATTGGAAAACTGATGGGATGCGATCGCTCAATATGCCTCTGGGATGAACAAAGATGTTTGGATTCTATTTTTATAGTTTGTCTATTGATCATAGCACTTTCAGTTTGCCCTTCGCAAGAACTAACTTGGGTCTTTCTTCCCCAATGAGTAGAGTCATGCGAGACTACAATGAACTTTGTAAACAGGTTGAGGACTTGGATATCTTTTCCGACACACTTTTTAGGTATAAAGCCAAAATCAGTAAAAAAAAAAAAAAAAAATTAATTAGTTAATTTTAAGTTTATATTTAATGTTTATTATTTGTATCTTGTTTTAGTTTTTTTTTATTTTTAATTTCATTTTAAAATTCTATATGTTGTCTGTGCTATTTTGAATGTTGTGTACATCTGTAATTGGTGCATATATCAGAACCTTTTTTATTCTTGATACTTTGTAAATGTAATAATGTATGTGCTGTTGATGTACCTTTTTATAAATAAAATAAAATAAAATAGCTAAGATATAGCTGCGACCTTATGTTTTTATTAGAAGCCTTTATTGTTAGTATGTTTAGGTCGAAACTTGTACTTGTTGTGTAAATTTTTCACTTCCCGGTGTTCAATCGATCTCAAATTTGGTACACATAATGTAAGTTCGATGACAATACAATAATTATAGTGTCGAACTGATCTAAGAAAAGCTTTAAGGACAAGCAAATTTAACTAATTTATTAAACCCTCAGATTTACCTGCGATTATTTAAGGTGTTAAACTTTCAAAAATCCTTTTTTAGGTCATAATAGCTATCTGTATCCCAAATTTCAGCCCGATCCGTCCGTTGGCCTGAACTATGTGTTGATGATCAGTCAGTCAGTCACGTTTTCCTTTTATATACAATTTAGAAGACTTACTTTCGTAACGTAAATAATAAATTCGTTACGTTTTAAAAGAATTCTTTCTGACAAATAAATAAGCTATCTCATAAATACTATAGGTAGAGGGTGAATTTTTCAAGTCGGCGTGGTAGGCCAAATTTTAGGAATATCGAAAAATGCTGATAGGAGTCTCGAGGCCGATTTTAATAAAAACTGAAACTGTGTGCTGGGATTTTTTGAAAATAAATTTGGATAGCCGGGAATCGAATTCGTTGATTTAGCCTTGAGACTGTATATATTGCTCCATCTCATAGTGTTGTATATAAAGATTTCAATTTCTTGGAAATAAGGTTGTTTACAATAACCTTGTGATGAAGAACGTATTAAAATCTCTTAGGCGTCGAGTAATTTTGAACATTTGATTATTATTATTATTTTATACTAGGGCAACAAACAAGCATACAGCCCACCTGATGGTAAGTGGTTACCGTAGCGTATAGACGCTTGCAACACTTGGGGTGTCACTCGTGGGTTGCCGATCCTGCAAGAATCTCTTCACATACTTTTTGAAGAACTCCATTAGTTAAAGATTGTAAATGTAACAAAAATAAAATAGTGTTCCAAAAATGTATCTTTATCAAAAATTTAATTTATCATCTAAGCGACCTATATACAGAATTGGGTACTTTTTTCCGAGTTTCGTTTGTTATCTTGACGCCTCAACAGCACAAACAAACGTGATGAAATTTGGTACACAGATAGCTTACGACATGGAAAAAAAGATTTGCTACTTTTTATCCTGCGAATACGGGTGAAACCACGGGGACAGCTATTAATTCATGAATAAATGGAATATTATCGATAAACTCTCCCGGGAATCATAATATTATACAAAAATATTATTACGAATTCGAAATATAAAATTGTCCTCATGTAAATAACCTCTCCATACATTTAATTTGAATATTAAAGCTGAAAATATTCCCAGTAATATGTAAATAGTCCACATTTTGTTATGCACTATGTAAATTACCTCTACGAGGGCTCTACGCCGTAGCGCTACGGTGCTACGAGCACTCAAAGACAATGTGTTTTATTTTGTGTGCATTTAATTTACTGTCGACATTAATTTAATTATTTTATTTGTTTAGAGTTAAATTGTTAAATAATAAGGTCTTATAGGTTTATTATATGCCATATTTCTCTCCGTTATTAGTGGAATTTATCAACACAACTACTGTAAAAAATAAATAACTAAATGAAATCCTAGAAGGTGATTTCATTACATGTAAAAATTTAAATTATCATCATATCAGCCGAAAGACGTCCACTGCTGGTTAAAGGTCACCCCAACGATCTTCACGATGGCTGGTCTTGCGCTACCCGCATCCAGCGGTTTTCTGCGACCCTCACAAGGATCGTCGGTCCACCTTGTGCGGCAGGCCACGCTGTAATTAATATGCCTTTGGTTTTTTAAGTCACCAAAAAAATATTAAAGTTTAGAATACTTAAATTTATTTCCATACGTTTAGTGCAGTAATCACAAACTTACGTCCCATCTATACTAATAATAAAGGTGAAAAGTTTGTTTGTTTGAATGCGCTAATCTCCGGAGTTACTGGTCTGATTTGAAAACTTCTTTCACTAATAGGAAGCTACATTATGCCCAAAGGTTACTTTTTATATCGGGAATGCGAGTGAAATTGCAGGAACAGCTAGTATGAAATAAAATTAAATTCATGTTTCTAAGAAATGAAAACGCAAAAAATATCCTTTTTTATTTGTTGGTAAAATTGCGTTGTAACACAAGCCAAGTCAAAGTTAAAAAACAGATCCACAAAACTTGTCTGAAACCTCAAACAATAAAAAATAATTGATCATTATTTTTGCTACCTCTACTCAATAAAGATTGATTGAGTAGTGCTGCCATTGTGCTGACAGCTCACTTCATCGATATCGACGTTTCTATATATTCGACTTTAAGTGCTATACGTTATCGACTGTAATTGCTTGAGATATATTATTCAAGTGAGTCAAAGCGACTGCAATAGCTGCATTGACATGTAAATTAATGAGGCAGGAGTAATGAAATAAACCGGACAAGAGTCTTGACTAGTGCATCGAGGGTTCCGTAATTTCCTATGTTACTCTAAATACCATTGATATCTAATACCAAAACAATATCTGAAAAAAGAGTGCAATATTTTCAGGGTCCAGTACGTATTGCCATATATATACAGGATGATTTTTTAAGTGGGCGTGGTAGACCAAATCCTAAAGTATAAGGAATAGCGAAAAGTTTTCGTGATAAAATATTTTTCCATTAATTTCCCATTTAACATTACTTCCCAGAAATTGATCATTATAAGCGACACTATAAGATGGAGCAATAATACAGGCTGTGTTTTTATTTTCAAAATCAATGAGTTTGATTCCCGGTAAGGCACCCTGTATATACATATCGTGAGAACTCAGAAAATTTGTATTTCCCTCAACTAATAATTTTATTTTTATAAAATTTTCTGAGTTTTGGGTCCCTTATTTAAAAATGTTTGAAGTTAATTCGTATTCTATTACTGATTATGACGTATTGAAATGTTCAGAAATGAATTATATTAAAATCGTGAGACTATCATTAGTAGTTTTTTTAATTGATTTTTTATCTTGCCTACTCCCTTTTCTTAAAAATAAATATCTTGGAACTAGTTCACTTTTTACTAGAATATTAAGGGGTAATTTAATAGAGAAGAACCTCTCCTAAATCCCCATAACGGGATCGTGAGGTATAACCAGTAACCCTGTATATATAGTATTATGTTTATTTTTACTGCCAAACTGAAGTGGCAGAGGGCGGAGCACATCGCTCGTAGAACCCACGGCCGGGGCAGAAAGGTTCAGAAAGACGCAGCGTGGGCAGGCCCCCCAAAAAGTGGACCGACGATCTTGTGAGGGTCACGGGAAACCGCTGGATGCGGGTAGCGCAAGACCGGCCATCGTGGAGATCCTTGGGGAGGCCTTTGTCCAGCAGTGGACGTCTTTCGGCTGACATGATGAACTCTACATACCTACCATCGATTTTTTATAGGTTTTCCTATAATCTATAGGTAAAGGACTATTTTCTGTATTTTTTTCAACATTTTTGGCCACCAGTAGTTTCGGAGATAATGGTGAATTTTCGCCTATTTTTTCAAATAATCACAAAAATAGATACATACTAAATTAGGTTAAATTCTTTAATTATAAGTAGTTCCATTTTTTTTAAGTAAATATTCCTCCATTCTCATCTAATAATATTACCACGTCCATGCTTAGTATCCAAATTGTCACACTTGAGCGAATACAACCTTAATCCTTTTGGGACCAGCAACCTCCCAAGTTCGGGTACTTGTACCCTAAATGTCAATCTTCATAGGCCAGGAGCTATGTGTAAACATGCTAATTAGGTCAAGGCTCCTCAGCCGTTAGGTGGCGCTATTTGTTACAGGAAATTTTTGACATATATTAATCGGGGACCCTTGGCCATCCGTTATGTTATGACGTAAAAACTGGTTCTCATAAATACATACTCATTTTACTAACAAGAGAAATTGAGATAATGTAGCTTTTGTGTTATTTACATTTCTATAAAAACGGGAACTTAAATATAGAATTCCTTTTCATGGTACCTATACCTGGTTACAGCTAGTCTTGTAAAGCCAGGTTTTAGATAGCTCTGTCTCTTTCTATTAAATAACGTAAGAAAGTGACGGAAGTATTTAAAAACTGAGTTTTACTAGATTTTAAACCATCTGACATAATAATAAGATATTTTAAAGAAGGATAGAAAAAAGTGTCCTAAGAGCGACCATATTTGGCGTTTTTTTTTAACAATACGCTACTACTAATTATGTTTATTTAAAAAATATTTTTTGACTTTACCGACCGTGTTGTACGATGGTCAACCGGAAGTGATTAATGCGCTGATGCAACGCAGATGAGTTTGCTCATAATTTAGTGATGATCATGGATTTATGTCCATTCATTATTTCATTTATTAAATCCATATTTTTTATTTTAATTAGACTTTGGGAAATTACACATCATTTACACTAAAAACCACCACTCTTAGGATACAGACTCTTAGGACTCTATACATTTTTGGCCATCCACCTTTATTTCTAAGTAAGTAATGTCTGCAAAACTAATTAACAACTAATTCGTTCCACCAATTAGGTTTCTAGTTACATAATAATCTTAGTATAACATTATTTTCTTTTATAATCCATACTCAGGGTTAAAAAAAGAATCGCGAGTAGCTTAGAAAAGTGTTTACTACGTTGGACAAACAACCCTCCCTTTCCCGCGCAACCGCGTTCCATAGTTGCCGCGGATCTCGTCACGGACGCACGTAATCGTCCAACCTTACGGATATCCGTTAAATCAGTTTCAAATTTTGAACGCATCCCGTTCTTCAATCGTTGTTATCTGTGTAAATTGAATTTAGAACGCCCGCGCGCACGCTCCGTTCCCGAAAAAGGTAAGATTAAATTCTAATTTTAAATTTTAAATTCATTTTCTAGTGACAGATAACTATTCTTTTTTAATATAAGTTTGTAAGTCACTTAAAGGTCTTATAAAGAGGCCGAGCTAATTAGGTTAGAACTAATTAGTGGGTCCACTCTTCGTTGATTATACGGCTATATGTGAAGGGTAGGGGTTGCTATTCTTGTCGGTTATTATTGTAAGCCCTTGTACACAGTCGGTTAATTGTTTCGAGGGGTTGTGTTGTGTTAATAAAATGAAACGTTTTGAATTTGCGGCGGATTGAAATAATGCGATTTTATAAAAGTACAATTGAATTATTTTTCTAAAATGTGAAATGTTAAACTTTTATATAATTTAGAATGGCCAGTTTTGTGAAAGGATCTCTTTTAGCTGAAATCTGAAGGATTGTGTTCTTTTTTTAAACTAAATTTAAGATAGTATTACAAGCTTTCGTAAAATATGTACAGGAATAAATTGAAGAAAAACACATCATATTTTTTAAGCCTCTAAGTAAACATCTTTTTTACATAGTATAAAATTAACTCGCTCCGCTGTCTGTTCGTTTAGATCTTTATAACTATCCAACGGATTTTCAATTTCCAGCAATAGATAGAGTGATTTAAGAGGAAAACGGCTTATCCGTTATAAATGAAGGAAGCTATACTTATTTGTATGGACAAATCGTCAAGGTCATTGGCGTTAGTGATCCTCTTAAATTTAAACCACAGTCATCAAAAATACCCCTTAAAACTTTTATGTAACTCGTTCGTTATATTCAAAACTGAGCTTCGTAAGCTTTAAAATCATAGTTATACAAAGCTTACATAATCACTACAAAGAACATGAAACCTGTAAAATTTACGTGAACCGAGCACAGAAAACGTTATTTTAGTATGCAAATACTATAATATGTATATTGAAGCAAAATTGAGAATCCGCCATATTGGAAATTTATTTCAAGTTACGTCGACGGACGTATACCTTTGCAGAATATTTATGGAGTCGAGTATAAAGTACTTTTTAATGTAAGTTATGTACCTTTTTATAAATGTTCCTATAAATTCTATGGATATTATCAAAATTAGGCTGATTGCAAATGTTTTACCAACGTTTACAAAGCATACAGTTTATAAAATCTACGAATAACTTACCTTTTATCGTTGAGGAATGTCAAAGACGTGAAAGAGTGACTATTTTTCTTTGACATCACTTTATTTTAAATCTATGGTAAATTGCAAAATAATCCTCATTCTGACACGTCAAAAAGGTGTTTCTTCGATTTGTTGCACTGTAGAAAATAATTGGCTCTCAAGTGCAAATCTAGTATGCTCTAGGAGATGCCAAGTAAATGATTTTTAGATTCAACGCGATAGTCAGTAAGGTAGGCAGAGGGTAAGTAACTACTTGAAAACATCCAAATTAAATCATAGCGTATTTATAAGTCGATAAAATACCTACGTTTCTTCCATACATCACGTCCGTCGTCTTGGCTTTTCATCTCAATTTATCTTTTTTCAGTATTTTTCGCGAATCCACATCCACTCACTTTCATATTGCCAACTCTTTTAGTCATATGATTTTCATTCCTCCTCATAACGTGTGCATACCGCGAAAAATGGGGTTCTTCGTTCGTAACATCCAAATTTCCTCGAAACTGGGTAGCTATCAGCATTTCAAGACATAAGTTGGATTTTTATACCGAACTCTAAAAGCCTAAAATGTATACTTTAGTTTATAGGTTCATATTTCAAAGCAAGGTTGACCATTAGTGTAAAAAGTTTTGAAAATACAGGGTGAATTATTCGAAACATTAACTTTTTCCAATCTTTTCTTTTGATGTCTGCATGCGTATTCCATCCGTCTTCTTATAATATTACCTACATAAACAAAACACAGGTAATATTTTATATTTATTGATGAAATCTCTTAATATACTTTCTTCTATCTTACTAATTTTATGAACTAGCTTCCACCCCGCGGTTTCACCCGCTTTGGATTCCCGACGGATAAAAAGTAGCTTATGTGTTAATCCAGGGTGTCAGCTATCTCCATACCATAATTTCATCAAAATTGGCCCAACCGTTAGAGCGTGAAGAAGGAACAAACTCACAAACATTCGCATTTATAATATTAGTAGGATATTTAATTACTATCTACGGTTCCCGAATTTGGGCAAAATACAGAGAATTAGGGTTCGTTGGAAATAAAATATTAGCGGGTGAAATGCAAATAGCTATGACCTAAATGCTGGGACAGGAATCGTTACTGTTTCCTGCCGCTGTGTTGAAAATACGTGAAATAAATATTAAAATTGTTACCTTTTATTCGCGCTTCAAGTAGAATTTATTTAGAAATCAGAGGTAGGTAGGTGCGTTGTATTAAGGCTATAAGCAATATAAAAAATAAATAGATACTAGCTTTCAATTTACGGTGAGATTTAGAAGAGAGAGAGACAGGAATTTTGTAACTAAAATTCAATAAGAACATTAGTATAATTTGGGAAAATTTTAAATGGACGATGGATGGAGAAGCTGTGTGGTGTATGTTACCTCTTTTGTGGTAACTTCAATCTGTTTTTATGTGTTTCAAGTCCCGTTTTTATGTGTATTTAAAAATATATGACAGATTTGTCGGTGATGGTCGGAGATTGAGACCTATTGTAAAAGTTCAGCTGCACAAATAATTATTGCTTTTTAACCGACTTCAAGAAGAGGTTATCAATTTGACGGAATCTTATTTTTATGTTTTAGAAATCATTACTCAACGGAAATATTTAATATATTTTTTTGAATTACAAAGTATCTCAATTATTGAATCGCAAAGTGATTTTATGAAGTCAAAAGCCAACCACGAAGTATCTCTGGTTCAAAAGGCTTTAGATTTTTTGTACCACTGGAACTCAAAATAGAGTGTATCTTTTTTGAACACCCTATAGTTCCATTTCACTTTATATGATGAAATAGCGAGGGTTATATTTTCGCATACATAAAATAACATTGAGAGCTGAACAAACTTACGGTTTGAATATATTATATAGGTTTATATGTTTAACGTATAACAGGTATGGCAAAATGCTTATTTAACCTTCAAATATTAATATTATGTTTCTATATTGTTATGTTTCTGTAATGTTTGAATAGTTCAGCTTATAACAACACTTACCTCTAAAAGCTTTTACCGATTTAGCTGCAATATTACATTTCCTCATGTTTTATTTAAAATACTCCATTATTTGAAATCTATTTTCGTTTCTATGAAAGTATTTGTTTATTGTCTATTTATCATCGTGTTTGGAATCTAATTTATAATGATATTAATAATTATATATAGTCGACTCCTTGGGAGTATTGGGCGACTGCTATGATATCTATGTATGGTACTCTGCTTTGGTAAGTGCCCTATTTCAGCGTACTTTCACACTGCTTCTTTTCACATTCCTACTAAAATAACAATTTTATATCTATTCAAGTTGATCATAAACATAAATTATTTATAAATAAAAATATTTCAGTTGCTGCTTTCGAGTCATTCATAACACGACTTTTCTTAGCCTACCACAGACACATAAATTTTGTCACCACTAAATCGACGCTACTAAAAATATTATCATTACTCTTGGAAAATATAATTTTAAATAAGTTTTTACAGTAGGTAAAGGAAGTTTAAAAAATAACCATATCTCAATAGTCGAATAACGTATTTATATCCAATATGTACCATAAAAACTAAATACCTGATCATGAGTTCCACAATATTTGCCTAACAACCCCTTACAACGCAATTTAGTTCCTTAACGCAGCTATTTCTTAGCTATTTCTTAGCTTACTTTATTTAGCTTAGCCAAACGCAACTGAGACCGCATAAAATATGTACACGTAGGGTTGCCCGCTGTAAATAAATGAGTGCTCTCACAGCGAAAGTGATAAAAATATATTTTATTGGATTAAATCTGTTGGTACGAATGAATAAAATTTTATAAACTGTGTTAATATCTTGTTTTTGCTATAAATTATGTTGGTTTTGAAATAACCTATGAATTATTTCTATTGATTTTCTATATAAAAACATTAGGTTTTCAATATGTGCTCTCTTTTTTTTATACTTCTAAGGCAGTAAACAAGCAAATGTGCTCCTAGAAAAAAAAATATTATCTCTTTATTATCAAATTAAATTGACCCATGGATAAACCTTTTTAAACCAAAATTTGGCTATGGCGTAATGCTTTAACCAAGTATATCAAACACATTCAAAAGAGTAGAAAATAAAAAAAAAAGTCGTCAAAAGATTGGACCCATAACTAACTGAAAAATCTTGAGAAAAACCTGCATCGTGACAACCCTAGACTTCGTATATATGCGTAAGGGTACCAGCTGCGCATCGGCCTTTCTACAAATCTTTATTAAGACGTCTCTACATCTGTAATTAAAGCAGAGCAATAGAGCAAATGTAATTGTGACCAGTAAATAGCTAATTTAGTAGTTGATCGAGCTATTCCCTACTTCTCTTTTATTCAAATTTAAGGCTGGTACTTGGGTCAAATAGTAGGTAAATAAATGTTGTGTTTAGACAGTATTTCTGAGGAATCCTTTCGTCTTTTTATCCTACGAAAAATATATGTTATAATTGTTGTTCAACATGTTTCAATCGTATTATTATTATGGCCTTAGTCATCCCCTTAAGAGTGGTTAGAACCACTGCGCTATTTACGAAACTATCTTTCGCTTGAAATGCTATTATTCCAGGCATTGAAAGTTCCTATTTTCACCAGGTTCGATCGAAAGAGTAACTAACCTCCATTCAAAACAGTATAAAGTTAGATGGAACAGGTTTAGATTTAAGGTTTGATCAACTATGTATATTAAGTACTAGCTTTGACCTCGCGGTTTTGTTTGGTACTCTAAGGATCTGATGTTTTCCCACGATAAAAACTAGCCTAATTATATGTTAATTCAAAATATACTCTATCTGTGTGTCAAATTGGATTTAAATATGCTCAGCCGTTTATTTGTATTTTACACTTGTAATTTGTATACCTACTACTTCACTTGCGTTTTCCCTGGATAACAATATGAGTTAGTAGGCAATTATGTCATACTAGCTGTTCCCCGCGGTTTGACTTGCGTTTTCGGGATAAAATTTAACTTATAACCTTCGGGGATAATGTAGCTACCTATCATTGAAAGATTTTTTCGAATCGGACCAGTAACTCTGGAGATTAGCACGTTCAAATAAACTCTTCAGATTTATTTTTAGTATAGATAGATGTGCCAAGTTTCGTTAGTCTTGTAAATATTTTAGTATTTAGTTTCTTTTAGGTTTTTTTTTATTTATTGTTAACAAAGAAAAAAATACATTTGATTGTTTCTTCACTCTTTATTTGCTGTAAATATGTATGTATAGTTATTTAGTTATTATGTTAAATATAAAAAAAGATAAAATAAGAAACTAAGATTTCATATAAAGTTGTCACCATTTTATTGTCCTTTCATGTTTTTGAAATGATTTATACATCAAGTATGTTTACCAGTCCGGTAACATTGTGTTTACATATTCGTCAAGCTAGAAAAAACATGTTTTTCTTATTTTACTTTAATGTCAAACCAATGAACACTTACGTATTTCAAAGGCATCGGATTTGGATCAACCTCTGAACAGGACGATTGTGGATGGGTGAGCGGAACAAACGGCTTTTAATTAATAAAGTGTAACTCTGTCTACCGGAAATAATAGAGTTATTAGTTATTGGCGCGTGATTAATTGTGAATTCTCAAAATTCATCCCAACAGGTAAGGGTTCGGCATTTAATGTACTATACAAGTGATTTTATAGGATAAAAACGATATATATGTATATATATAACCTATAGTATCGTTCCTACGGCTCCAACGATTTTCATGAAATGTACCTAGCATGCAGGGGGTTTCGGGGGCGATAAATCGATCTAGCTAGGTTTAATTACCAAAAAACACGATTTATCAAAAAAAAATACCGAGTAAAGCTGCGGTCATCCAGGTACTTCCCTTTATGAAAACATGGAAATCAAGTATAGGTACTGTAGAAGGAAACAAATAAATGAGAAAAAAGTTTAAAAGTGTGTGTAATGAAACCTCGTAATTGAAATCTGCTTTACAGCGTGGTAAATAGGTGAATGCAAAGTTTCAGTGGTAATTACACGAGAGAGTGTATATGTATACGCGCCGCCTGAATGTGGTTTGCAATCCCATTAACTAAGATACACATGGCTGTAGCGAGCGATCGACATCATTATAGCATGGTTGTTAATTTCTAAAGGTTCTATAGAAAAAAAAAATGAATATATGCAGTGTTTTAGAGGAGATATAGAAGAGTTACAAGACATCTGTTTCTCAGTTTTTTTAATTCGTAAGTTTAATGTATTAATTTAAAAACGTTTAATTGATTTGAATAACAAAAATGTCAGATAATTCAGATTAATAAAAAAATACCTAGATAATTCTATATTGTCACACCTTTGTGATTAGAGAAGAAGTACAAATTAATATGACATGTGATCTTTATTTTTATTTATTTATTATTTAGAGGAAAAATATATGAAAAACTTACAGAGAGGGTGTAAAATAAACCCATTTGGGATAATCTCTGACGGGTAACCTTTAAATAGTTGATGACATAAAAAGGTACGCTGCACGAATCAAAATACGTTTCATAATTTTGCACTACGGTTGGTTAGGTTTGGTTATTTAATCTAGCGTTTCTTTATTTCATAATGAGTCTACATCACCAACCATACTTCAGTAGTTTTTATCCGATTAAAATTGCAAGGCATAATATTTTCTGTACGCCAACAAGCTCGCTATTTCACAAGACCGTGTGTTCCAAACAAACGCGTCACACCGTAAGTAACAAAAATCAATATCAAGCCAGTTTCAATTAAAGTAGGCTTTAATTTTATTGATATTAGTGATTGGATAAACAGTCATTCGATCATTTTATTATCGACCTAAATGATACGTTATTGGACTGATCCCGTTGTTTACAAACTAATTTAGTATCATAAGCAATTTAGTTCTGTCATGTTTTACCGCCGCGACGTCCCACTCAGTCTCGTCCCGTTCAAGCGGCCCGAGCTGCCATTAGTAATCCGACCGCCCCCAATTAGTCGTAACTCGTACAAAGTCCTCCCCTTCCCCCGGTAACGCCCTGAGCCGAGGTTCGTACCCCACTCGGGGGTGCCCTCAGGCGTGGTTACCTAAATGTTACCCGGCTGAGAGCTCTCTGCGCTCGCCGATTGTCCGGTAAGGTTGGAGCAGCCATCAGAGGCTACCAACTTTAGTCCTATAAAAAAAAAAAAAAAAAAAATCTGTCATGTTTGTTGTCTATCCCATATTAACATTACATCTTTTTTTACGGTATTTTCATATTTTTTAAGAAATGCAATAAAAAAAATCATACATAATATCTTATTGTAGCCATAAAATACAGTCAAACAAAATATCAGCACAACGCTGGTAGTGCCACCATCTAGTGGACCGCGTCTGTTTATCAGTTTCTTTTTAGTAAATACTATTAAACTTAGAAAAAAGATACCAATAAATAACGAAACTTTCGAGCCAAATAAAAAGCCAATCGGCTTGTAGTTCTTCCAACCGTGTAGTGACAAATAATAGCTCCAGTTTCTTTTTTCAAACTAAAGAAACAGCACCCAAAATGCCTTTGTCGCCATAACGTCTACAACTTTTTATAACGACCCGATAAAAGAGATATAACTCTAGATTTTGGTAAAAAACGACTTTTTGTTGGAAAAAATCTCGTTGTCGCAGTTAAAGTTGTCGATGTCTTGAGACCTTTGTTTGTTTCCCTTTGATTGATGGTAGCTGAGAGACTTTTGTTTTTTAAAGACATTTCTAGGTAGGTAGGTACAGTATGACACAACTTAGATGAAGCATCGGCAAAATTCGTAAAATCGATCATTCTCGAAAAGAGTGCGCCGACAATATTACCCATGTTTATTAGTACTTTAGGCGAAAATGATCTTATTGAACTTTGAATGGCGCGATAATGAATGATTTTTATTAGTTGTGTAAATCGAAAGTGAAGTGTAGATATACAATTTGCCGATGCTACATCTAAGTTATGTCATACTGTATATTATGTGACCTTGATTTCTTTTTGCTGTACTCTGGATTGTTTAAACTGCGATTTATCATAATCTCATCTTAGTTTGTGATGACATCTAAATCTAATATTAGAACTTAATGCCGTCGAGGCTTAATCTTATTTTGAAAAGAGTATATTGCTATCTCATACAATATTCCAAATATTCCAATAAGAGCCAGACTATTCATAATTGCCTGCGAAAGTCTATTTGAATAAATAAATTTTATTTTAATTTCTTTTTTGGCTACTTAGGCTCATCACATGTATGTCGAGGCGGCGTCGCGGCGCGTTTATCCATACGCGCCGTTTGTGCGCCTCTTGTGTGCTGTTTGTATGAAAAAACGTTACATACCTAAACGATATTTTTTGAAATCAGTCATAAAAAAAAAACTTTGTGAAATTACCGAAAAAAATGCGTTTTGACCCCACAAATAAGATGGTTGAATATTTTTAAGGTATTAAGAAAGAAAAAAAAAAACATTTCGCGCTCACTCAAAATACAAGCAATAAAAATACCCACAAGCAGTGTGAGTGTGAGGCCAAAAATACACCCAACTCAGTATATGCTGTAACACTAGATACCTTAGGTATTACGTTCATAGTTTTTGCGGTTAGCACTGAAAATGCATGTTCTCTCATTATATGTTATCATCATTATATTTTATCTGCAAAACAAAACTTATAAAAACGAGTTTTAATTAAAAACAGCTGACGCCACTGAAACATGCAACTGAATGGCTTAAACGACAGTGGACAAATTGTTACAGCTATTCCTGATCATTATATGCAAATGGAATGAGTTTTGGCTTCGTCAGTACTTTTTAAATATAATGAAATCGCTGAGAAAATTGGCTGAGACATTCTTATGAAGAAGTTTTAGTCACAAAAACGTTTAAAGAAATTTAGGGTCGTAATAATAATCATTTATTTCAGACACAATATCATAAATGCTAAAGTTTGTGAGATGTATGGATGAATGTTTGTTACTCTTTCACGTAAAAACTACTGAACGGATTTGGATGAAATTTGGCACATAGATAGATCATACCCTGGAATAACATATCGGCTACTTCTTATCACGAGATAATATAAGATACATCGGGAACGCGGGTGGCGGAAGCTAGTGAATCCATATTTGTTAGTAAAGCCTTAATTTAAGTGTTAGTAATACTAATAATACACATTTCATTTCATTTCACACTCAAATAAATACAAACTTATTACACACTTTTGAATATAGGAAGCTACATAGAGCGTGAGGCGGGCAACTATAGCCAGCGTTCAACCAGCGTTGAAACCCACCGTTTGGCTAGCGTCAGTAAACCTGAAAATTTTTTTTTTTTTTTTGGCATCACATTTCGTGTATTTTGCCAGTGTCAAGGTGAGCAATGTAGGTATTTTTATATTCTTCATGTATAAAATTTTCGTCAATCGTCAAGTTTCAAAGTTCAAGTCATGTTAAATCTTCTTCGAGTCACAGTCAGTCAGTTTAGTTAGGTTTTAGTACAATGGTAGCCGTTCTACTAAAACTTTTCATGGACTTCTTGAAAAAACTTGAAAAGCCACTATACACGTAATCATTTCATTTCACTCCACTGGTGCACTTGTATTGATCTTTATTGGACAAAATACCACCGATAATATTCAATAAAACTCAAAATACACGATTTTATGAAAATAAAACGAAAACGCAACGTCACTTCGCAAGTTCCCGCCAAAAAGTCCCCTGAAAATCTTTTGTTATTGTATAGGGTAGTTGACTGACATATCAAATCAGCTACTTTTTAATAAATGTCAAAACGATAGTTTCTATGGAATTTTGTATGAAATATTACACTATGACGTCATAGTTTCATAGCATCAAATCATATACTCTTAGTGGTTCCACTGGTAATTAATAATCATAAAAAGCATTAAATGTACATCATATTTGTTATTTCCACGTGTTTTTAGATGTTTTATGCATTGGTTAGTGTTTGGTAATTTATTTTTGACAGTGTCAACTACCCTATTATACAATAAAATCTGATTAATTATATGTCAAAGTATCACACAAAGAGTTTTAGATTATCCTTAACTTTCCTCAATTAGGTAGGTAGTTGTAGGAATTCCAGCGTGATCTATCCTAATCTAGAAAGTTAGGTGTTCCGACCTTACTAAAATGCGGGTGCCATCAGGTAGCTACGGAATAATACGATAAACTTTATTGTATTTGTAATGTAGAGCGAGCAGTATGCGGGTACAAGTATTACACAACTTAGATGAAGCATCGGCAAAATTCGGAAATCGATCGTTCTCGAAAAGAGTGCGCCTACAACATTACTCATTAAAAAATGATCGGCGAAAATGATCTTGTTGAACGTTGAATGGCGCGATAATTAATGATTTTTATTAGTTGTGTAAATTGGAATTGAAGTGTACGAAAACGATTTGCCGATGCTACCTACATCTAAGTTGTGCACTATACGTGTATTTCATTACAAGTTTATTGTAAACTAGCTGTCGCCGAATTACTGTTTCAATGTAGTGTGTGTAAGTATTCGTCTTCAGTAGCTTCAGTGCAGCGCACTATTAATAAAAATGAGCGATCGAGCTACAATTTTTTTTTCACGGCCTTATTAGCCACTCAAAATTTAGGAACGTCCTTTGATATTTAAGAAGTCCCTATCCCATATAACTGAACTGTCAAATGACGACTTCAATGTGAGTGGCGTTTCAGTATCTATTTGGCTATTAGTGATATAAACAGTACTGATTCTCAAAAAAACCGGCCAAGTGCGTGTTGAACTTCGCACATTTAGGGTTCCGTACCAATTGTAGAATATAAGGTGGTTTTGTGGCTTAAATATTTATTTTATTCTGTTTTTTTGTTACAATAATCATTTTTTATTCTTAATAATTAATTAATTAAATATTTACAAATACTATAAATTAAAATAATATTCTAACCCTATTTACAAAATACAAAATATTTACAAATAAAAAAGTTGTGCCAGATCACTGCCCTGAGTGAACGTGCCAAGAAGGCTGGCGGCATTGCCACGTTGAATGGCAATGCTGATCCGCTGTCCTAGATAGACACCAGCCTTCCTGTCACGGGAGGCCTCAATAAGGCGCCTGGAGACCTCTTTAAACAATAAAAGGGCATCCGGGCCCCACGGCCCCAGTGTTTCTACACCAAACGCCACAAACATGCATCCATTGCCTATAGATGCATATTTGCGGCGCTTCAGGCATTCTTGCTGGGCGGCAGCAGCACCGGCCATGACTGAAGTGTCTGGAAGGTGAGACGGAGCCAAGGTATCGACGCATGTAGCATCCCAAACCAATGGTCGTCCCAACTTCCAGGGCACTAAAGTCATTCCGTCCGGTCTCTTGCCATCGTCGCGCACCAAGCCGCTTGGTTCTAAAACGGCTGGTACGCCAGCGGTGACAAGAGATCGGTTGTTAGATTTGTTGTTATAGCGGCAACAGAAATACATCATCTGTGAAAATTTCAACTGTCTAACTATCACGGTTCATGAGATACAGCCTGGTGACAGACAGCGGAGTCTTAGTAATAGGGTTTTACTCTTTGGGTACGGAACCCTAAAAACTAGTAGGTATTAGAATCCTTGGTCTCGTTTTTATCATATTTTTTTAATAATTTGATTTCTCAGGTTATTGGTTACTATGTTCTGATATAAGCTAATATATCACTCAGTGTTGTCACAAATTGATTATATTTTCGTTAATAATAAATAACGAGACACCCTCGTCCCAGTTTTTCAACTCAGACTCATTCATCATCCTTAAATTATATTAGATATTTTAACGTTGAGATTTGATCGGCCCCGTTCGTGATGAATATTAAACTTTTCTACAAAATATACCGCTTTTTTAGGGTTTTCCGATATCATTTACTTTTTACGAAATTTAAAGGGCTTAGGGTTGGACCGTATTTTTAATTTTTAAAAGCCTTGTCGTAAAGTAAAATTAGAAAATGGAAATTAAAAGAGTTTTGCCCCTTCATTTGTCACGGCCCACACATTGGACCGAAACCACGTAAGTACCTAGTTCCTAGTTTCGCGGCTTATTAGCATGATGATAGTACACGTGCTAAAGTCAACCAAAATATAAAAAAAATTTAACAGACTAGTCTTTGAATATTCGTCAATTTCTCTCTCTGGTCGGTCCCTCATGACTGAGGATCGTGGTCAGCATCAGGGTTGCATCTGGAGCTGATGATCTGCCTCCACCGGTTTCTTTCCAGCGAATAGAATCACCACTGTGTAGAATTTCGAGGACGACTCTGTATTTAATTGAAATCGCATTTGATCAGTACTTCGAAGCTATTCTTTATTATCTCAGTAAGAAAATGCCTATTCTGTAACTTCTCAAAACTACTCGCAAAGAATCGACAGTAAACTAACTCTTACAAAACAAGTATTAAACTAAGTTGAGGAACTATGGTCATGTGTGAAGAAAATAGGTTAGCTACGGAAACAAATACCAGTTAACAGTCAGTTCCCAAACTCGGCCCACTAACATCATAATAATATACTCGTTCGGTTGTAGTCAATCGATGATTGTTTACAAATGTGGCCGATAATATGGCTTAAGCTATTTTAAAACAGCTTAGTACCTTTTGTTAGCTAAATACCTATTATAGGGTAAATATTTGAGATCGATCAGTAGATAAGGGTAGTTATCTTGGTGATGCAGAAAAAAAGTTCAACATCAGCATTTAAGGTACAAGTCCGTGGGTCGCGGCCGACAAACCTGTCAAAATGTATGCGAGCGTCTGTCGCGAGGCACGGAAGTGGCTCCATACATTCCCATAGGTTGACTATGGCTGCGCGCGTCTGACGCGGGCGTCTGTCGCGCGCGTCAGCCGTCGGCCGCGACCCACGTACTAGTGCCTTGCACAAATTTAGGATTTTCGACATTCATAAAATTATTTTTCTCAATTTTATTAAACACAAATAAAATAAAACTTCAACTAGAAAGAAAGTCAGCTAGAAATTGTAACTTCATATAAATTTGATAAATCTAAGTATGTTATACCTAAGACTGTCTTAAAGTCTAGATAAAATAAGAAAAGTTTGCGACTTGGCTGTCACTTTTCAACTTTGATGAGGAATTACATATTGGGAGGAAAGTTAGAGAAAGTACAAGAATCTCTTTGACAGTGACTTTGCTCATATTTGGTATTTGTATTTTCCGCTCCATTTCCTGTTAGATGGATGGATAAACATTTATTAGGACGTACATGTCGCAAGCAATTTGTATGTTTCGTCGTACAAACGGCGACGTCCGTTTAAAAACGCTCGCATAAAAATACTTTCTAATTCATGTAAAAAAGTAAAGAATCCTACTTAACCAAACAACAAACAAAAGAAAGCGTTACAAACATCCATACTACATCCTCACAAACTTTCACAATTATAATATTACTAGCTTCCGCCCCGGATAAAAAGCAGCCTATGTGTTAATCCAGGGTGTCAGCTACCTCCATACCAAATTTAATTAAAATCGGTTCAGCCGTCTGAGCGTGAAGAAGTAAAAAAACATACCTACTCATTCACAAACCGTGATCTCCGGTACTAGGTACGGATCCAAATCTAAATATTCTTTCACTATTAGAAAGCTACATTATCCCGGAGCAGCAGGCTACTTAAGCTGTCCCTGGGAAATAGGTACTTTCTCTCCGTGTGGCAAGCCAGGTAAGCAATTAAAATTACCAGTGAAATACTAGATTAAAGGCCAAATACTGAATGCTCTCACTCACTTTGAAGTTTTGACAGATCGATTGTATCGGATAGGGGCATTTCAAGTATTTAGGTCGCTTCTAAAATTTAAATAAAACGTGGTTATATTGCTTTTTAAAGCCTACAATAAAATTGCGTGGAAATTCGTGATTATACTATAAAAGACAAAATCTAAAATGGTCCTGGCTACCTTACGTAAGGTTATTAAAATTACATAAAAATGAAAACATGACTGACTGGTCTATCTATTAAAACCACTGGACGGATCGGGCTAAAATTTGGCGTACAGATATTTATTGACGAAGGTAAGAAAGGATTTTTGAAAATTCAACCTCTCATGTAAGTGAAACCGCGGGGTGGAAAGCTTGTTCTTCTATAAAAACTGCGGTTGCATATAACCTAACATACTCATATATATAAGTACAATGGTTATGTATTCTATACAGCGTGTAGTCTTATCTAAGCCTTTGTTCACCTCCGGTATTTAAAGCTTAGGTAACAAGGGTACTGGCTTGCTTTGTACACTTTACTATTTTGTTTTGTTCAGTTGGTAGAGATTTCAGACTTGTACACTTACTACTTGCACTGAAACGTTAAATCGTTGTTCATTTTAGATAAGTATATTTGATAAACTTTAGCTCGAAATTGGTATCTTAAGTAATAAATAAAAATAAATAAATATTCTCGGACTTTCTTCACACACGGTTATCTGATCCCAAACTAAGCAGAGTTGTACTATGGAAACCAGATAACTGATATACTACATATACAATTTTTTTTTTACACCCAGACACAGGACAAACAGACATGTTCATGCACACAAATGTTTGTCCTGGATGGGAATCGAACCCATGACCAGCGGCGTGATAGGTGGTGTCTTAACCAACGTAACAAGTAACTATAATAAACTATTAAAAAAGAGCTTTTAGTATTTTTCTTTCCTTATTTTATTTATCGAATTACAAACGATTATTACATTAAAAATAATTAAAGTGTAACGCATACATAACTAAACACACTCGCGTTCCTGAAGGATCTTATGTTTTCCCGGGATAAAAAAGCTTATATCTTATTCCAGGGTATGATCTATCTATGTGCCAAGTTTCATCCAAAGCCGTTAAGTTTTTACGTGAATGAGTAACAAACATACATACAAACATTCTGACAAACTTTCACGTTTATAATATTAGTAGGATATTTCACGTTACAAAAATATTGTAAAGCTGGTTACACAACACATACTCAATTAACATAATTTATTTCATACAATAAACAAACTAATCTGAATAAAATGTCTTAGCAATAAGAATAAAGTATATGAAAGGGTAATCAATTATTTACGGCTTCAGTTACGGCGATCAATATAAGATACTTTCTTGGGTCAAATCATAAAGCTGAGTTACAGAAGGTTATCGTGTTGTCAAGTTGTGCTGACAGTTCGTTTGTAGGTATGGGTTGAACTATCAAATGACGTCTTAGGAACAACTTAAATGTAAGAGGCGTTTCAGTATTTGGCCATTAGGTTAGTCGACACCAAATAGTATTTGCAATGTTTTAATTATTATGAAATATTAGGTACTAACAACAAATCAAGATATGGAAATCTGCAGTGTAGCATAATAATCTTGAGAGCCAGTTCTCATTTTAGCTTTTTGGTTATTTATAGGAAACTTCTTCAATTTGAATTTACCTTAAATTCATTGATATTTAATAACCTAAACAATAAATGGTTTAAAAGAGTAAAAGATAGCGTTCTTTTGCTCAAAGAGCAGCTCGACTAGCCTACCTAACCTACCTCCACCGTACAGAATACCGCGTTAAAATATCCTAAATGTTGTGCTCCTGAGTTTGAATAACGTTGCCAGAGCTCCTCGATGAGCTCAGGTACAGATTATTTATTCCGTAGACCCCAAGTAGTAAGTGGTCTGTGCCGGAGTTGCAAGCGTCTATAGGCTACGGTAACTGTTTACCATCAGACGAGCCGATCTTTATGAATTTGGTATATAAAAAAATATGTTATAGGTATCAAAATATTGTTCAAATTTTCGTTTTCCTAATAAGTAGTCGATACATAGACATGAATATAGCAGCAAATATGTGTTACTTATTCTTGTTACAACATCACCAGTGTGCACTAAGGATGTCACAGAAGTTAATATCGTAAATCCGGGGGCCATGAATAGGACGAAAGTCCACGAACGAGCACTTTGGCCTGTTTATGATTTATGGGTAGCTGTATCATGTGAAAGAAATGTTGTTGCCTCTTTATATTGAAGGTTGGATAAATATTAATGAAATATGTTTTCGTATTTTAGTTGTGCTAAGGCTTTCAAAAATCTTGTACCAACATTTATAAGTTCTACAGTTTTGTAGTCATAAAAAAAAGATCAATCTCATAGTTAGATATTTTAGGTGAAGATAGCTCAGTGGTACTGACGTGGAATCCTGAGACGACGGTTGTGGGTCAATGAGCTTGAGTGAAGGAAAATGACGTGAGAAAACCATAGCACAGTGGTAGGGTAGGTACTATGTAGTGCCTGCCTGGTTGGCTACCACTCTCAAGTTGAAAATCTGTCACCAAGCACCTACTGGTGTTTCACAGCTGCACTTGATAGCCAATTTCCTTCATGGTTTAATACAACCACCATAATGTATTAAATGGTTTCTCAAAGGAAAAATAAAAAATTACTACAAATTCCCACACAACGATATATCAATACTCTATTGTAGATTCAGGCTATGAATATTACCTGCAAACGAAGAATGTTTTCCGCGTAAATACATCAATAAATCAATGCCACCATACAAACTTGCCAGTCATCCGCCATTTTAGTAAATTATGTGTACCCCCCACAAAATGGCGGCCATAATGGACGCCTAGTTTCGCGCCAAAAGATTGAAACTTTATTGATGGCCATTAATTCTGCTTTGAAAGGTGTGAAAGGTTAATTGCGCTTGTTTTGTTCGTTGATTGATATACGTTCCTCGTTCTAATAACACTTGGGGAGCTTTGAATGATTAGCAACCCTTTTATCCAAGCCAAGGTGTTCATTAATATTTAACCTTTTTGAGTTAACTGGCAGAATATTATAACCTCAAAAAGTCTAATATGAAAGGATTTCTTCTTCATCCTGTATTATCCACAACGCGTTGTGGTCGAATTGCATGTCAGCCACGACTCGAATTTTGCTATGTGGTCTTTCTGTGATTGCCACAACGCGTCTTGAGCGTTTTCATTAGAGCCATAACACGAATTTCGCGATGTGGATGTTTTACTATGACCACAACGCGTTGTGAGCTATTTTTCGCTCAATGAGCGTTTTCGGTCTTTGAGCGTAACATATATATAATGTTGATTCTATTATTTGATTACAAACTATCCTAAAATCAATATCACAGAGTACCTATACCTATTCGATAAACGTCCCAAGTTCTGATTTTAAATTATTTTCATAACATTGACTTGCCCGTGACATTATAATGCAAGCAACAAAGGAAGCCATAGACTAATATTCCGTCTCGTGGTAACAAAATTCCTAGAATTAATAGAGTTAGCGAGGGGCGTCATGTTACAAAGGATTAATTATGTAAACAAAAGGCAAGCGACCGTAGGTATATAAGCAAGTATGCACCGAGATTAGTTTACATGACTATGGCTTTAGTTTATGCCTTACTAGATTCCGCCCCGCGGTTTCACCCGCGTTCCCGAGGGATCTTATGTTTTCTCGGGATAAAAAGTATCCTTTGTGTTAATCTAGGTTATAAACTATCTGTGTTCCAAATTTTTACCAAATCCGTTCAGTAGTTTTTGCGTGAAAGAGTAACAAACATCCATCCATCCATACTCACATACTTTCGCATTTATAATATTAGTAGAATAACTTCGTCAAAATCCTGTTTTCAAATGAAAATTTACAACTACCGATGTTCCTCTATGCCTGTAGTCAACACTTAAAAAAAAAAAAAAACATTTATGTTTTTAATCTTGTGTGGAACAGGTAAATAGATAGACAAGAAAGAGAGTTATATAAAACATGGTATCTACTATATGGTATATACTTTATTATTACCTATAACCTTCGGGAATAATGTAGCTTCTTATTAGTGAAAGATTTTTACAAATCGGACCAGTAACTCCGGAGATTAGCGCATTCAAACAAACAAACTCTTCAGCTTTATTATTAGTATAGAATAGATATAGATAGATAGATAGATGAAAAATAACAACCTTTGAAGACCTCTCGCGTCTGTAGTTAAAAATATATCCAAGTTCTTCTAATAACAAGCGAAGTAGCAACAAGAATTAGTCGTACACTTCATACAATATTCTGGCTGCAGGCCCTTTGAAGTGCGAATACAAAAATTAAATATTTACTAGTACGCTCAGCCGCTGGCTTGGATCACAACACTAGAAGCTTCACTGTAAATCATTTGTTTACATGGTAAATTAACATCTAAGGAGAACATTATTATTTTATACTAGCTGTTCCCCGCGGCTTCCCTCGCATTCCAGGGATATAAAGTATAACCTTCGGAGATAATGTAGCTTCCTATTAGTGAAATAATTTTTCAAATCGGACTAGTATCTCCGGAGATTAGCGCGTTCAAACAAACAAACAAACTCGTCAGCTTTATTATTAGTATAGATACCGGGTGATTTTGAAATGGCTATACCACATTGCCGAAAACACATTGATGTATACCAAAGATCATAAAAAAATATTTTAGACTGGAAAAAAAACAATATTTCCAAACTTTCAAAAACATACAATAAAATAAGTTGACGCATCTTTGTATGTCTAACTGAGTACCTATTAGATTACTCGAGTACTATAATATGAACCTAGCCCCGTCACTACGTTCCTGAGTGTGAATTACGGCTTTTACCAGACATTAGGTAGTGCATTAAGGAGTTATGACAATTACAAGTTTCAGACACCTGAAATTTTGTAGGATTACTGATAATGATGCACACTATCCGTAGAATTCGGGCTAAAATACCATTTCATAATCACCCTGTAGGTAGTAGGCCATTAAACTAGTTTCCACATTTCAGTTAAACCAAGTTCTAGGCTACAGTCATAAAAGTCAGGGTGTTCAAAAGAAAAGTTTTGTGTTATGATGTGAAAAAAAAAGTTTGCTTTTTTATCACATAATAAAACGCAAATAACTCATCGCTGTTGTTTCAAACTTATTTTGATAGCTAATCACCATAAATACGTGTCTGGATTTTTTTATATTTTTTTACATTTTTTAGATACTCATTAAATGCCTTCTCTCCTTGAACAAATATAGTTACAATTCATTATTTTTTTATTTCATTTTTATTTATTTATGTGTAAAGAATCTTAATAATTAGAATACTAACCTACTTACTACCTAAAAAACTACAAACTATAAATAAAAAATTTGTGCCAAATCGCTGCCCCGCGGAAGTGTGCCAAGAAGACTGGCAGCATTGCCACGCTGGATGGCAATGGCAATTCTTTGAGCAAAGTATGTGCCAGCCCTCTTGTCACGAGAGGCCTCAATAAGACGAAAGGAGACCTCTTTGAACAATCGACGAGCCTCCGGTCCCCAGGGCCCTAGAGTTTCAACCCCAAACGCAGAAAATACGCTGGACCCCTGTAGAGCAGCGTACTTGCGGCGCTTGAGGCACTCTTGTTGCGTAGCAGCAGCACCGGCGACTATAGACGTATCTGGAAGGTGGGAAGGCGCGAGGGTGTCGACACATGTAGCGTCCCACACCAGTGGCCTACCCATCTTCCAGGGCACCAATGACATACCGACCGGTCTCCTGCCATCGTCACGTACCAGCCCGTTAGGTTCTAAAACAGCTGGCACGCCGGCAGTGACAAGAGCACGGCGGATCAAATCATTGAGTGCCGCATGTCTTGAAAGCCTTCCGGCACTTCTACTACATGAAAGGCCATGGTGGCCCAGCTCGTCGACGTTATCCCCGCAGGGACAGCGATGTGGAACATTGCACGTCGCCCCCAGACGGAGGCAAGCACAAAGACTAATTTCTTTTATTATAAATAATATGGGTGCGATAGCGTAAAATCTTTAATAAGTCTGAAAGAAAGCCAAGAACGGTGGTGTGACGTAGTACGCCTTGGGCCACGTGGAGAAACCATTCATATAGGTTACTCATACATATAAATAGGCTGATTTTTGCTGTATGTTTGTTTTTGTACAACAGTTTTATTTTTATTTTTTTAAATCTACATAGACTATATGGGTCATTCTACCGAAACGCCAAAATTGTGTTCGTTTGAAATAAGTCGTTGCTCTTTAAGATTTACTTGCTTGTGAAAATTAATTTATAAACTTGATGACCTTGTCTAATACCTTGAATATAAATTTTAATAATAGATTTATACATTTACTAATATTTCAGAGGTACAGTACGTGATTCGTCACGTCCTGTAGATTGTTCGCGACATAGGTCACAACATTTACGGGTCTCTAAAAAATAAAAAAAAATAAGATTATGTCCGTATGAAACTTATGATTACGTCGAATATATAACAAAGAAATGACCAGTAAAACGGAGAAATATTAAACCCTATAGTAGAAGAATTATATAACATTCTACAATGTTCGTGAAAAATAGTCACGTCTGTCGAAATATATTGCACAGATGATAGATTTTTTATTTATCTAGGTAGCAACATTATTTTATATCTCTGGCAACCCTTTTACATGATATTTCATTTAGCGTTTGCCATTTTTCCGTAAGTGTTGCCAGTTCGCAGTAATAAAAACTTGTAATAGCGTTCAACAACCTTGTCAAAGTTGATTCTTCATTCCTGTACCGAACAAAAAAAGGTAAGTAATCAATTTAAAAATATAATTTGCATATGGCCTCATTGGTATATTGGTTAACTATGGTATTTCAAGTAAAACTTGGTTTTATAGTCTAAAATTTTGCTCATAGCCGTATTTTAAGGTAGAAACATCATTTCTGTAGAAGTCACTCCTGTTGAAGTAGTTTACTACAGAAGTGATTTATTTCTAGAGAAGTGATAGTTTGCTAGTAATTTTCACATATTTTGAAAAATATTTAGTTACGCTCATACTTGAAATGATTTTACATTTGTCCTTCTATTATGTTTTATCTATTAGAATGATTACATGCTTTACTGTCTTTGATCTATCTCAAGCGACAGAAGTGACATGTGTCCGTTCTACTGGCGTGATTTGCATGGTTGTTTTTAGTATTATTTACAGTTATGGCGGACAAAATGCGAGCAGAAAGAGAAAAAAAGAATGATTTATAAAGCAAAAAAAGCGTGGATAATAAAAAAGAGAGAATGGCTGAAATTGAACTAGAAGAGAGACGCTGAAAGGATAGAGAAAAGTACAGAAAGAAAAAAGAAGCTGGAAAAGTTAAATCGACAAACAACTTAACACCAAGAGTACAAAAAGTGATAAGAAAAATCTGGCGCAAGCGTGCACAAATTTATCGAAATAAATTGAATCGAATTATACTACTTCTGATGAAGATATGATAATAATATCGAAACGGTTTGCGTTTCGGTATTATTATCTAAAAGAAAATAATATTGGGAAAAAACATTCTGATAAGCTTGTGAAACGCGTGAAAAACATATTTTCATCATCAAATGAAGAAAATTATATCTTTTAATGTTCTTATTTTTTAACTATGTTCCTATATTTTTCTTCTACAGAAATGTTTTCATTCCTGTAGAATATTTTTGTTATTTTTTTTTAGTACACTTAATTATAATTTTACTATGTGCAATCATTATGTTAAGACTGTGGACACCAAAAGCTGTTGTAAAAGATTTATATGTTTTGTATAATAGCTTAAAATAGTAGTATATGGAAATTTCTGTCACTCATGGCGAAATTTGCATCACTCCTGTAGATGTGCTAAACTCAAAATGTGCATTTATTTTATTAAATTGAGGAAATTGATCTCTTATTGTATTTTTCGGATGTTTATTATGTTAAAACGAATTATAATTACGGACTAAAAAGTTGATTTCATGGATTTTTTATTTAATTTTATTTTATTAACACTCGGTAGAATGACCCATATATTACTTCAGAAACATTATCTATATAAATATTAAAAAAATAGTTACCCACCATATTAATTAATAACTCACTGAAATGCTCTAAAATGCAAAGTAATTTTGTTAAAACATCAAGCGTTAAAAAAAAACACAAAATAAATCACTCTCTTTTCAAACAAAAACCTTACAGTCCCAAAATAACCCGAGTACAAAACAATTCATTGAAAAATATATATTCCGAATGGGAAACAATGCTGGGAGGCCCGTCACATTATCCGGGAGGCTTTATTTCTATGACGTCATAAGCCCACCTGACGCCTCCCCCACCCTTTCGCCGCCCCCAAACATGGAAGTGGTTAAAAATGGAGGAGGTTTTATATGCTATAACATTAGCTTTATTATGATTAGTAGCCATGAAAGTGCATTCCAGATTTTAAATGCATGGTCAACATTAAACACGAAGGACTTGGCCGGCTACACTGCCAATTAGTGTGGCTTATATGACAAAATAAACCTGAGTAAGAGCTTGTGATGCAGATAAAATAAAACCAAAAAAGTAGTTAGTACGTATTGAAATATTTAAAACAATAACTAAGTACACACGGCCACAGATCAAGCTACACACTGCGGCACCTTATGCGGTTGTAATAGGAGCTATTTTGCAACTAAAATGTGTAGCTTGATCTGTGGCCGTGTGTACATCATTTATTGCCAAATATATTTGCATAATTTATTATTCAGAGTTATATGTGTCACCATATCATTGTGAGAGCCGTCAGTTCACAAAATGTCTCGCGAAAAAACTGGCGATAAACTGTGACTGCACCACACCGCTCACAATATGACGTATTCATTTACGATAGTTCACAATACATCCACGTTAAACCGTCAAAATGTGCACGATTTATTTGAATCAAATAAATCGAATAAAATAGATTATCTTCTATACATATATAAATACTTATCCTGACTAACTGACTGATTCATCAACGCAGAACTTAAACCACTCGGGCTTGAAATTTCGAAGGTATCTCCTAAGGGTTTTTTCTCTTACATCCGTAATAGGTGATCGCGGGTGAATCCACGCGGCGGAAGCTAGTTAAAATCACCCACACCCAAACATACTAAGGAAAGAGTAAACCTTCCTTTTTTTAATTCATTTAATAAATCCTCATCCATTACTCAGTTTTTTAATTCAAATGTTTTAAAATCTCTGTTACAGTTTACTGATTCCAAGTTCTTTATATTACAATCATATCAGATTTTCCTCTTTCTAAATCTTTTTATTTTAGGACTGAAAGATAATGGAATTTGTTTGGAATGTTGACTGTGGGTTCTTATGAAATATGAAATATTTTTTTTGACAGAATTGTATGAAAGCTTAGTGTCTTTTCGCTCAAATACATCTTATATACAACTTTAGAGATTATCGCAGTCAATATGGTGTTTCCACGCGTAATAAGATCGCCAAAGCTCATCAGGGAGGTAAGAAGAGCTCGCACAAAACGGTTACAGAATGCTTACTTGTTGCAAGCACAGATTAATGAATACACTAGCTGTTCCTCGCGGTGTCATTCGCGTTCCCGGGATAAAAAGTAGCCTATAACCTTCGGGAATCATGTAGTTTCCTATTAGTGAAAGAATTTTTCAAATCGGTTCAGTAGTTTCGGAGCGTATTCAATGCAAACAAACAAACAAACAATCAAATCTTTTTTCTTTATAATATTAGTATAGATATATTTTCTGCTTTGTGGATGCAAACGATCATAGGCTAGACATAGTTCATAGACCCGTATGCATTTGTGCCGATTTAGCGTTTAACGGCAGAGGTACCTGCAGCCGTCGACGGCTGCCGCCGACTCGTGAGCTGACGATGGGTGCCGCTAATATTCGAAATTGAAAGGTCGACGGCTGCCGTTAACACTGCCGTTGGCAACATGCCCTCGTGTGAGCTCTATGAAAAATCGACAAATTATTTTTTAAACATAATAAAACAATTTATAAAAAAAAACCATTACAATTATATTCTTTTAAAGGTATACAAACCGTAGATCAATAAGTCGTTAATCTACTTTACGATTCTGTTTCTAGCTATCGGAAACATTATGGTTTTATATCACTAAAACGTACGGGTACCATAACGTTACACGCAACAATATATAACAAAGGTTCTCGGATATTGATTTAATCGGTCATAATACAAGTAAGTTATGTCTTACTGTTATATTCATTATGTCTTATATACCTATACCTATAAGAAGGGTTATATTGTTAGCAATATGAGTTATAGGTATCTATAGAATATTTTGTTCGAAAAGAACGATTTACATATTTAAAGACGTTTGGATTTCGTGAAAAATCTAGTTACATGAAAACACTTGTTTTGACTGACTCTCTGACCTAAGAAACTAAATTTTGAATTTAAATTACTATGTACGCTCCACTATCCTACTTCATTATGTCAACTGAAAGACTGCCTCCCCCAAGGATCTCCACGATGGCCGGTCTTGTGCTACCCGCATCCAGCGTTATCCCGCGACCCTCACAAGATCGTCGGTCCACCTTGAGGGGGGCCTGGCCACGCGGCGTCTTCCGGTTCTTCCTTACCTACTTACTAAGATTATTTTTTAAATGTCAGCTGGTGAAGCCGTCAGAAAGCAAGCTATAATCACAGTTTATAACTTACTAGTAAAACTGTGCTATAATTATGCATTTTAAATATTAGAATGTTGCAATTTAATAACTCTTTAATTTTAACTTAAGGATGCATCAAAATGAATTATTTTTCTCATTCTTCTTTGAACGATTATATTTGTCATATCCGTGGTATTTATTACATACACAATAGTTCATGAAACTCTAGTATACGCGGTTAAATTAACCCGCTAGAAGTTCGTACATGTTTAAACTAAACCGACTACACGCTGTATATCGATTATTAATACAGAACTCAACCTACCGTTTTGCAGGAAGCAAGTTGGCCTTTGAATACTCAAGAGTAGGGAAGCAGAGGGGTTGATTTATAATAGTTTTGGTTTTTATATACTACCCGCTTTCGTCTCGTGGGATCTTATGTTATCCCAGGTTATAATTTATTATGTGGGCCATGTTTAATTACCGCTGGTGTTAAAAATTAACAAAAATTAAACCAAACTCCTATTCACTTTTATAAAATTTATAGTTGAAATATTTACAATAATCATAGAGATACAAATTAATCTAGACAGGATTTCGTCTCAGCCAAATGTGAAGCACTATTGTGCTGATTTTGTTATTCACAATATAACTATTTTCGTAATGACAAGGTTATAGGTACCTACTTATGTGGCTTCACTCACTGTGACAAATTTGCAGTCTTGGCCGCTCTAGGCCATGTAGTACTAACCTCCCCTTTCTCAGCTCCCATCATCTAGGTAGTTTGAAGGCGTTTTTACCGTACAGTGTAATTTTATTTTAATTACTGGGTCATTTTTTTCACTTTTGGATTTTCCAAACATTTTCTTTTTGACATTATTGGCGAATCCGCCACTGCTCACTGATTTGGCAAAACTCCGTCCAGACTATATCTGTTTTACCTTCACTTACTGAATTAAATAAAATAGATTCAATAGCTTTTCCTTTCATAAAACATTCCTTTTAACATAGAGTGTAAATAATTAATGTTAGCAAACGCTCCTATCTCATTTCCATTTACGACACTCCTCTATTAGGAATTGGGAAAACGTCTAACGCGGAATACTTATGGTACTAATTTCTCTTATACCTACATGGTAAACGTTTGTTCATTACCCTCAAGGTAAGATCTCATTACTGAAGACTGAAGTCTAACTTTATAATTAAAAGTTCGATGAGACTATCTAAAAGCATTCTTGAAAATTAATTTCTAATCTTTTAGAATCTCCCACATTATTTTGTCTTATGTAAAGTGGTTTAAAGCAAGTCTTGTAAAACCTAAGGTATCTCCGGCTCTTTCTGTCAAATGGCGTAAGAAAGTGACAGATAATTGAAACCTGAGCCTGACGAGATTTGACTTTAAAGTGACACACGTTATAAGAGGGAATTAGCAGTTTTTACCCCATGGTAAGCGAATGGAGACCGCGCCTTGGCAAATGCTAGGTGGGATTGGACTGACCAGTGTAGCGTAGCGTATTACTGGTGGTTAATGTATAATCCTACTAATATTATAAAAGCGAAAGTTTGTGAGTATGGATGGATGTTTGTTACTCTTTCACGCAAAAACTACTAAACGGATTTGCATGACATTTGGAACATAGATAGTTTATAACCTAAATTAACACATAGGATACTTTTTATCCCGGGAAAACATAAGATCCTTCGGGAACGCGAGTGAAACCGCGGGGCGGAATCTAGTATATTATATTTTAACCATTTCTTTTTATATTCACGTCACACCTATAATTCAGACCGATTAAATTGGACACAGAAAAGTTTTTTCCTTATTCAGTGCCGAAAAGTTTTTAAAGATTATTGTCCATTTTAGAATCTTTTGAATTTAGAAAGAAAAAACGAAAGAAAAATTATTTATTTGTCACCGCAAAGAGAAACAACTAAAATAAATAAATAACAAAGTTAATGGTAGTGGGTATTAAAATTTTAAGACTTAATATAACGGCTTTAATAGGACGTGGGTGGTATTTGCCTGCGCCCCGGGTGGCTGAAACCTACGCTACGCCACTGGGACTGACGACCTCAAAAAGTAAGCTTGACTGGGCTGAATGCAGGTGGCAAGGAGTGGAAGATGCCTATTTCCAGTGTCCACTGCGGGATTATCAGTCAGCTTTTCTAATGATCCACAAAAAAAGAAGCCTTGCTGAGTTTCTTGCCGGAGTCTTCTCAGTTCAAGTGCATTCCGAACCGGTAGTAGAGTCTAAAAGTTGACATTCATAAGTGCCATCATTGGGCTTAAACTGAATAAATTGGTTTTAATTTTGATTTTGATGGTTTTACCTTGTTACCGGGATGATATTATCTATTTTCTGGTTTTTTAATTTTTACACTGAAACCTCTAAATATTTTCGGGATATTTTTTATTTTACGTGTAGGCAATTAAAATAAATGTTTTTCTTTCATTCTTCTTTACATTACTACCTGAAATGAAATTCATGGATCTATCAGAATAGTCGACAAAGGACTTTCTAACTCCATAAATACAATCTCAGGAGTATCGAATCAAGTATCTATAAATCTTGAGTGATATCGACGGGCACAACCCTTGTTTATGTCAAGGTATAGGATTAGGGTTGGCAAAAGAAGTTCAAGAGAAAGTCAGATTTAGGAGAATGGAAAGTAATTTATAGTACAGGCTTTCTAAATAGGTACATAGTCTTCAAAAATGTTTGGATGGTGTTTTATTTTTCATAAAAAGATCATAAACGGGGAGGAACGTCAATTTATTTATGTCTATACTATGTTTTCTTAAATTTTTATCGGAATGACTAAACCAATTAAATAGCTGTTCACTCGCGTTCCCGGGATAAAGAGTAGCCTATAACCTTCGGGGATAATGTAATTTCCTATTAGTGAAAGAAATTTTGAAATCGGTTCAGTAGTTTCGGAGTCTATTCAATGCAAACAATCAAATCTTTCCTCTTTATAATATTAGTATAGATTAGATCTTATTTTTCTCAGTCATCATTTCATTATTTCTTTGTGGTAGGCGACAATTTAGTTAGAACGCTAACTGCAACTACTTTTAATATTATTATCTACTAATCCATACTAATGTTATAAATGCGAAAGTAAACCTATACCTAACCTTTTTACTCTTACACCACTAAACCGATCACAATGAAATTTGGCACGCAGATAGCCACGAGAATGCAGGTGAAACCACGGAGAACTGCTAGTATATTTTATATGTGACTATGTGTTTTTGGTTAGTTCTGCTGTCATACAGCAACGTATGTAACGATCGATGTATTTTTGTATAGATATAGGTTAAGGGCCGGAGAGTGACATAAACTACTTTTTATCTCAAACGGATAAGCGGATGAAATATCGGAGGTTAGGACGTCTATATAACTTTTATAAAGTACCGCTCCACGGCTCCCGCGTTCCCGAGATAATAGCCATGTCCTTCTCCATATCACAGGCTATCTGCTTGCCAAATTTCATCGTGATCGGTTCAGTTGTTTAGGCGTGAAAAGGTAACAAATAAACATACTTTCACATTCATATTAGTAACATATAACACAGTGTTGCCAAATGAAGATTTTCTTTCAAAAAGATTTTATAAACAAATAATTATCATTTTGGATGATGATATAGGTACTTTTTTAATTTCACATAATATTCACAAATCAAACTAAAAGAAAAATAACTTACTTAAACATTAACTTAATTCATTTTTTTCTTTGAAACAAATCTCTTGAACATAAAATCAAGGCTGATCGTTGATCTAAAAATAAATGATTTACAAACAAAAACAAATACTTGCAAACATTGTTACAACGTAATGTAGATATAGTATCGATTACAAGATAAACTAGACATGGCTAAGGTTATTTTTTCCCTTTTACCAACATCTCTACCAAGATATAAAGATAAAATTGTGTAACTCTAGCGATAAATAAACGAACAAGTTTGTTCACGGGAAAAACATCACTACATTATGAAGGATAATCTCAGGAAACTCACAACCTTATGTAAACCGCAATTAGTTCATCAACCAGGAGCAGGGACTTTGAATGCAAAAACACTTAATGTAGTATTAACTATTAAATTTATTACTTGTTTTAGTAGTACAGTTTTTCTTCTTCTTCTTTGGTTAGATGGCGACTGTAGCCATTAGCACAATTCCGCCAATGTCACGTTAGTTAAAGATATACGAAGGGGACTCTTTATGAAAAAATATATTCAAGAAATTGATCGGTGAGTTTGTGCTGAATACCTAAAAACAAACACAAGACAACAATGGACAAACACGTTAGACAAAGACACAGATAAAAAATATTAATTGGGGAAACACGGTGGATAAATAAATATTTGTATTACTTAAAGCTTTAAATTGTTACTGTTTATAAAATGGGATAAAATAAAAATAAAGGGAGAATCAATATATGTTAATAAACATTTAAAATTAATGGGACGAGGAATTCCGGGAGGAAGAATATCATAAAGTGACGATTGTAACCTGGGGCATTCAAAAAATAAATGATTAGTATTACCCTCATCAAGACCACATTCACAGAGAGAATGATCCTTTACTCTAATTTTGTGCAAATGGACAGGAGTAGATGCGTGACCTAAACGTAAACGACAGATTGTAGATGTAATTGGCTTATTAAGATTCCGGAACGTAAAGAACCATGGTTTCTTTGGGATAAAAGGTTGAATGTCACCATAGTATTTTCCTACTCTATTCCGTGAGTACTGCCATAATTTGTTCCAAGATCCGTCCATACGAGGTTTAGCGATGTTGCAAATATCCGCAGCAAACAACTCAGAATATTGTAATGATCCAGCGCAAATAGCATTTTTAGCACATGAATCAACAGTTTCATTGCCACGAATTCCACAATGACTAGGTATCCATACCACAGCCACATCTATACCTAGAATGAAGCAATCATACAACGCTTCTCTAATTTTAAAGATAATAGGGAGTTTGGATTTGGAACGGAAAGGATTAGAAAGAACGGAATGAAGACAACTTTGGGAATCTGTGAAAATTACCGATTGTTTCAAGTTATGTGACTTAACATATAATATTGCCTCTAAAATAGCAATAGCTTCCCCTGTAAAAACAGAAGTAAGTGGAGGACATTTGAAATTTAAAATAATACTAAATTTAGGGATCCATACTGCTGAACCTACATTTCCCTGTTCAGAGATCTTAGACGCGTCCGTATACAAATATAACCATCCTGGCCATCTGTTTGACACCTCTTCCATAAAATACTTATCTGCCTGAGGAGAGTCCTTGTCGATCCCTATTCCAAGAATAACATTGGGACGATAGATCAAAGCCTCATAATTGATTGAGAATAAGGGATGAAATTTAAAATTGAATATTGAATGAGTGAGACGAGAAAGGGAAACAAAACTACGGATGAGGCATGGGAGATTATCTAAGCATCTATTTTGATCTGAGGAGGATTCGAAGAGGGTAGAAAGTTTAGGGAATAAAGGATGGGATGAATTTTGAATCTGTTTGAAAAGAAATCTATCACAGAGGTATTGCCTTCTAAGTTGAAGAGGGGGGTCGACGCATTCCACCTGCATCGCATTAATGGGAGAAGATTTCATCGCTCCTAAAATTAAGCGGAGACATCTGGATTGGACCTTATTCATTTTATCAATGCCAGATCTATTGCAATGGTCGAGTAAGAAGGATCCATAATCCATGAGACTACGTATTAATGCATTATAAAGAAGTTTCTGGGTATAAGGATGGGCACCCCACCACACACCAGATAGACAGCGAAGAACATTGATTCCTCTTTCACATTTTTGAGCGATGTAAGTAAAATGAGGGACTCCAGTTAGTCTAGAATCTAAGATTAAACCCAGAAACTTGACCTTATCATAAATGGGGATCTCCTCACCATTAAAATGAACATTTATCACAGGAATTATTCTTTTTCTAGTAAATATTACTAATGAACACTTGGAAACAGACAAAGAAAGTCCGTGCTTATTAAGCCAATCACCAAGATACTTAAGAGCTGTGTTTAGTTTTGAAGAGGCTTCCGAAGCTGAACTAGATGATGTATAAAGGGCTATATCATCAGCATATTGAAGAACCTGGCTGAAACAGTTTACTGAATGTTCTAGATCGAGAGTATATATGTTATATAGAAGGGGACTAAGAACAGATCCTTGGGGTAGGCCTCTCCAGACATATCTAGCTTGTAATGAGAAATTCTGGGATCTCACTATAACAGTTCTCTGCATGAATAAGTTGCAAATAAATCTGACCAACCTCTCAGGGATGCTCAGCTGATGAAGTTTATTCCTGAGTACCGGAAGAAGGACATTATCATAAGCAGACGCGATGTCCAGAAATACTCCCACAAGATACTTTTTCTGATTAAAAGCTAGTTGAATGTCAGTAGTTAAAATACTTAAACTATCCAGAGTACTCATGCCTTTTCTAAAACCAAATTGGGATTTGGCCAGTAACCCTTTGCTTTCCATTAACCATTCCAATCGGTTCCGAAGTAAATGTTCCATAATTTTAGCAAGGACCGAAGACAAGGCTATAGGTCTTCTAGAGTTGTGATCTGAAGGATCCTTACCAGGTTTCAATAATGGGAGTACAATTTGAGTTTTCCAAGTATCTGGAATCGTGCCAAATTCATAAAAATTATTTATTAGGGCCAAAAAGAAAGTCTTTGTTTTGTCACTAGAATTACAAAGGAAAGAGTATGGAATACCATCAATGCCAGGGGAAGAATCTGTGAATCCGTCCAGAGCCCTATGGAGTTCATTAAAGGTAAAAAGGGAGTCCATATTATTATGGGAAGAAAGTGGGGAGGTCATATTCAGAGAGGGAATCGAGTCCATAAATGGTACAGAAGGGGGGGCAAGTTTATCCGTAAATGTCACCAACCATAGAGAGGGATCATTTGAAGTGATATTATCTGGAGAAAAAGATCCTCTGAATCTACGTATCTGTTTCCATACTAAAGAGGGGGGAGATCGGGGAGATAAGGATTCACAAAAACGAATCCAGCCTTTTTTCTTTTGTAAAGATAAAAATCTTCGTGTACGAGCCGCCGTGCGTTGGTAAGAGAGAAAATTTTCAATGCTCATACAGGAATTGTAAGTTTTCTCAGCATCGCTACGTTCATGAATGATGGCTGTACAATCCGCGTCCCACCAAGGAGGGGAGAGTTTATGGTTAAACTTCTTTTTTAATGGTATGTTAGCATCTGCAGATGAATTTATAGCATGAATAAATTTTTCATAAATATCAAGAACATTTGAAGATTCTAAGCTAGGGAAAGTATCTAATTTATTATCTAAGAATTTTGAAAAAGCAGGCCAATCAGCTTTAGATAATCTATATTTCAAAAGCGGGGAATGACTATAAGCGTGTGAAGGGCGATGAGAAAAAGAAATAAATATAGGATAATGATCACTGCCATAAGTAGATGGAAGGATTTCCCATGAAAGAAGTGATGACATAGAGGGCGAACATAAAGTAAGATCGACAGCACTTTTTGGATCTTGAGAAGGACGTACTCTACGAGTTGGGGAGCCATTATTAATAACACAAAGGTTATTATCATCCATGATATCTAAAATAATGGAGGAAAACTGATCACTGTGACTAGATCCCCATGAAATATGATGGGAATTGAAATCACCCATTATAATAACAGGAGAAGGAAGAGAAGAAAAAATAGAATGTAGTACAGGAGCAAGTGAGGAGTGAGGGTGAGGGATATAAATTGACAGGAAAGTAACATCAAAAGCTCTTAATGCAATAGCATTAATATTAGGGTACTGATTTGGCAAATCTATTTTTGTAAAAATGATACCGTGCTTAATCAGCAGGGCACTACCAGCATACCCGTCATCTCTGTCATCCCGCAGGCAGTGGTAACCAGGAACCCTGAAGTGGGAACCCGGCACCAACCAAGTCTCCGAGATGGCAGCAACGGCCGGCATATATTTATTTAACAAAAAAAGCAGTTCATGTTTTTTACGACGGACACTATTAATGTTCCATTGTAGGATCTTGATTGGATCTGTTGGAATTACTGATGGATAGAATGTGGGAAATTTTTTCGGCAACGTTGGACGGTAGGTTGTTGGAATGACTTATAAGATTTATGACCAAAGACAAAAGAGAATCCAGGAAATTATCATTAGAATAAGCAGTGGGAGTTATGGAGGGGGATTGAGTTAGGGCACAGCCATTGGGAAGGGATGAAGGAATATTTGACACAATGGTCCTATGGGTCTCCTTATCATAGCTTTTACCTAAAGGAGCATGTGGGCGACGTTCAGTGAAAACAGTTTTTCTGTATGAATTGGTTTTAGGAGGGACTGATGCGAGGCTAGAAGAATTAATGGGCTGGGAAAACATAACCTGGGAAATCTCAGAGTAAGACCTACGAACAGGAGGAAAATGGGATGATGCTTCTTCATATGACACATTATCCTGGGACATGAATTGTTTAATATTTTTTTGTCTGTCATTTTCAGGACAATTTTTATTAGTGGCAAAATGTTTTCCGGAGCAATACAAACATGTAGCCAAATCCTCGGTAACATTACAACTTTCTCCCGCATGCGGTTGCGCACAGCGATAACAGCGAGGCTTGAATGCACGACATTGTGTTTTAATGTGTCCAAATCTGCAGCAATTGTGGCACTGAATTGTTGGAAGTTTATAAGTTTCTACTGGTAAAGAAGTGTAATATGAAAAAACTCTTGTAGGTAAAAATTGACCGTGAAAGGTGAGGACCACACTTTGGGTTGGTATCCAGTTCACCTTACCCTCCACAAACGTCTTGCGATTAAGTCTTCGGGCTTTCAGTACATAACCACATCCATCAGGAAGGCTCAAGGACTCCACGAGTTCATCCATCGACCACTCAACTGGAATGTCACGCACAAGTCCCATACGGGTGATATTGTATGTAGGAATATTGGCTACATATTTATACTGCGATAGCAAAGGGCAATCCAAGAAATTGTTAGCATCCACTGCTGATATAAACTCAACAGAAATCCTATTGCGTCCTACCTTCTTAATACCATCTTTGCAAATATTTTTAATTTTATTTGTCACTAAAAACTGGCCAAATTTAATAGGTCTGATAGTAGTTCCGGCAGAGGGATCAGGTTCAGAACGAGAGACATGTATAATAAAGGGCCCTTTATCATTTTTTTCGTAACATTTAAAACCTATTGTCAAACTGTGATGCATGTATACAGTCTGAATTGATGGCGATGAAGCTGAAGGGTCAACGATCGTTTTCTTCGGAGTTGGAGCGGAAGAATTATTTTCGTCAATATCCAAGCGACGTTTGCTAGGATTTTGAGTGAACAGAGGAGGTGACGCATCTACAGTGTCCATTAAGGTTACTTGATCGTCCGGGGGATCAGGGGGTTCGGGAGGAACAATATCCATGATTAAGGAGAGTTAATACAAACCAGTATTTATCTGTTACCAACACCACATACACAGCAAAATTCTACCACTTAACAATAAGAAAGAAAGCGAAAACAAAAGTTTATAGAAATCCCTCTAACACGTGTATCGTTCAACACTCGCGAAATCAGAATCCAGTACAGTTTTTATTCTCCCGCCGAACGCGGTATATGTCACTCAGCTTGTTCTCGATTTCAAATACGAAATCCACATTTGTTTTTCATCCCACCAATTTACTTGCTTATGATTGGTCGTTGAAGTTTTACAGTATCTTGACCAATCATAAGAAGTTCCGTCATTATAGAATAAAAACGATTAGTAATGGATGATTATAAAATTAAAAATCGATATACACATTTAAATATTTATAACAGCTCGGCCATCCGATTTTCAACGAGTCCCTCGTTGTTATACGTTATGTAGTTTTGTACAAAGAGAGAGAGAGAAAAAAAAAATAAACATTAAGTACGGACGACGACAATTCAAGGTAAACACTGTTGCATCTTATGCGGTTGTAATAGGAGCTATTTTGCAACCAAAAGGTATAGTCTGATGTGTTGGCGACTGTACTCTATTCAATTTACAAATAGTAAATGTATGGATGTTACAAACGGAAAGAGAGAACATACATTTTATTTCATTAATTTAAAATAATAATCTTTAGGTATTTAGTTCCTGACTGACATCGAACTAATAACACATTATTATTAACCTAAATCATTAGCTTAGTGGTACATCACATTATCCAATTGAAGCTCAAATACAATTATTTTACATTACTTATTGAACCATGTCCTTAGTTAGCAAATCTTCATAACCTCTAAGGGTGTCGGTTACTTGGCATCCCTAGCCTAGTTATCTACATATTTTTATATTGGCAGTATGTTTATTGGTCCATGACCTTGACCAGTAGATATACTGTTGCACTAATTGCTAAAATGCGAGGCATCCGTTACTTGATACCTCACACCGATTCATCAGTACTTGACCCTAACCAATGAATCAATATTTACTGGTCCATGACGTTGACCAGCAAATATTTCAGCCATCAACTACTTAAGCTAATTACGATGATACATGACACTAATCATCGGTACCTAGAATCACCTTATCATTGCATTTAAAAAGACATCATTTTTTAATTAAATAAATATCCTGGGACAAATAAACTAAAATAACCTCTAATAAATCTGCTTATTTCAGTCAGTGTATAATATCTATATTTATTTGTATGAATAAATTAATTATACGTCAATTTACAAGTCTCCACATTCAGATTCGCTATCGTTGCGCTCGGATACACAATCGGTTGATACGGGTTCGTTGAAGCAGACCCATGGGAATATTTTGTCAATGGCTACTATAGCCTCGTACCTTTTACTAGACTTTGTGAGAGGCGTGTCCTCGACCACAAACCTATCGTTGGGGAGCACCTTCTTAATTCTGTAAGGACCTCTACATTTAGGTTCGAGTTTCTTAGACTGTCCTTCTATTCCTGTCGCAGCTCTAACTACTCTAACCAAATCGCCTTCTTTGTAACTCATTCCCATTTTCCTATACCTATCATACCGTTTCTTGTCCTTCTCCTGTTGTGTCCTAATAAGGTCACCGGCACTAGCCCTAATATCGTCTAAACTCTCCCCCACTTCAGGCGTAACTTCGTTTATTACGTCATTTAGTAAACCTTCAGATGGGTTAGTTAAATTGCGACCAAAAAGAAGCTCCGCTGGAGTCTTTTTTGTGGTGGCGTGTACTGTGGTATTGACACCCAACTGTATGTCCGGTAAATGTTCGTCCCATAAGCCATTTGGTCTGTCGTGATTCATTGCCCCGAGCGCCGCCAAAATGGTCCGGTTGTACCGTTCCACTTGGCCATTCGCTCGGGGAGTAGCGACAGCATTAAGCACGTGCTTTATACCACATGATTGAGTAAACGTTTTAAATTTCCTACTAGTGAAGCTTGTCCCTTGGTCCGTAATTAAGCGAGTTGGCGCGCCAAAGTAACTAAAATGCTCTCTGAATACTTTGATGCTTGTAACCGACTTCGTATTTCGCACAGCTGTGATGTCAACAAATTTGGTAAAGGCGTCTACTATAACAAGGATGTATGTATTGCCACGCTTGGTGCGGATAAAAGGCCCGAGATGATCCGCATGTATGGTATGAAATGGCACAATAGCTTTGGGGATGGGGTGTAGTTCACCGGACTTGGCGCCACTCGGTAGCTTGTGATGCGCGCACTTAAGGCAAGCTGAGACATATTTCTTTACAAACCGTCTCATCTTTGGGAACCAATAAGTTGCTTGTAAGCGCGCTAAAGTTTTGTCAAACCCGAAGTGTCCCACGTCATCATGATTGGCTTTCAATAGTTGCCATCTGGTCCCACTTGGAACAACCCAACGAATAGTATTTTCGTCGACTATACGATATACCCGCCCATTTACTAGCTTATAATTTTTGAAAATGTCGACGGCATCTTTACATTTAGAATCACCTAAAATATCAGCAATGTTTTTAATATCTTCATCCGTCTGCTGTACGGTTGCAAGCCAATCGTCGGTACCGACTGAAAGAACATCTAACACATGATCGACATCTGACCTACCCTCTATTGCACCCCTACTCAGTGCATCAACGTGTGCCATTTTGTCCCCAGGGCGATATTCTATTGAACAGTCGTATTCTAAGAACTGTAACCACCAGCGAGCAATTCGTGGGATTAAGTCGCGTTTACTCAGAGTGGTACGCAAGGCGTTGCAGTCTGTCACTATAGTGAATCTAATACCCAGTAAGTAGTGCCTGAATCTGTTCAATGAAGCAATAATTGCGAGGGTTTCTAATTCAAAGGAGTGCAGTTTTTGCTCATCAGAACTGGTTTGCCTGCTATAATATGCTATAGGTTTTAGCACCCCAGACGTGTCCTGTTGCATTAAGATGCCGGCTACCCCGTACTTGCTTGCGTCGGTGTGGAGTTGGGTTTGTGCACTAGGGTCATAAAGTCCTAGGACAGGCCTTTGTACTAAAATGATAGTTTTATTATTTTCTCTAGTATTATTTTCTCTCGTATGATAGTATTGTTTAGTTTCTCAAATGATTCTATTTCCTCACTACCCCACCTCCAAGGAGAGTCCTTCCTCAACAGACCTGTCAAAGGACGCGCTATCAAGGCGAATCCTGCAACAAATCTCCTGAAGAAGCTAGCAAGGCCTATAAATCTCCTAACTTCATGAACGTTTGTAGGAGCAGGGAATCTGGATATCGCTTCTGTTTTGAAAGACCCTGGTCTAACACCTTCTGAGCTAACTTCATACCCCAGGTAATCAATTTTGTCATAAAAGAAATTGCATTTACTCATTTTGAGCGTAAGACCGCTTTTTGCCAGCAACTGCATTACCTCCTCCAAGCGGGCCATCCCCTCGTCAAATGACTGGGCAGGAATCAAAATATCATCCATATACACCAATGCATAAGACGAAGCAGACGAATTGTGAATGATTTTATTCATTGTACGCTGGAATACTGATGGTGCGTTTACTAGTCCAAACGGCATCCTATTGTATTCAAATTGACCCTGAGGGGTCACGAAAGCTGTCTTCTCTCGAGAGCCTTCGGCTATTGGAATCTGATAGTACCCAGACGCTAAGTCAAGGGTAACGAAAAGAGAACTCCCTGATAATAAGTCTAGCTGGTCATCGATACGAGGGAGAGGGTAGTGCTCTTTCTTTGTTTTACGATTTAGAGCACGATAGTCCACACACAACCTCTTCTCCCCAGACTTTTTGTTTACTAAAACTATAGGACTCGCGTAAGGACTATTAGATTCCCTTATAATGCCGCTGTCTAACATTTCCTTGATCATATCGTGAACTATTTGACGTTCGGTAAAAGATAACCGGTATGGCCGGTAGACGACAGGATCGGGGTCATCCAGTTGAATCACCATTTCAGTTTCCGTTGTAAACCCAAGATCTTTTAACCCACTCGAAAAGCAAGATTTATATTTACCCAATAATACTTTTAAAGACTCTTTTTGCTGCTCTGTTAAATTTTCCCCACAACTGATTGATGATTCATCTATAGATGACTGATCACTAATATTTATTTTTTGAACTTGTAGGCTTTCAGTTAAAGTGTGGCTCCGAGTTATGAGGCTACCCTTCTCTATAACCAGAACATTGTTGCCAATATTCTGAATAAGAATTTTACCGGTACCTTGTGTTAATTGATACTCGCCGGGTAATAAGTAATGTTCATGACCAACAATGTTGCGCACAGTTCCATTCACATAAATCTTGCCCGAAAAAGAATTACGCGAGCTAACCGGGATCGCCCCTAACTTGCCGAATCCTATGCACGTCTCCTCCACGCATAAGAGCGGGCAAATCAAAACCGACTCCTCACCAACCCGCTGAAAAATAACATCTGATTCCGTCTTGACTATTTTGACTGAAGGTCTTTCCGTGAAAGTGTGGCCTAGTAGTACCGGGCAATTGATTAAATAGTCATCTACTACTAATATCTCCACATGATTTTCTACTACACCCTGAACCTCAATCGTGACGTTAGCTTTACCAAGCGGGTTGTATGGTATGTTACCTATTCCTCTTAATAATGGAACTTCTCCTACTTTCCAGTCTAATGCTAAACGTTGAGCTTCACTGAGACGGACCAAAGTACCCTCGCTTCCTAAATCAACTAGACACTCTGAAATTAATCCATTTATTTTAATAGGCATTCTATACTTAGCGCTTGAATTACCTGTGTTTTCTACTTTCATAACTGATTTTGATTTATCATTGGTATTTTGGTTCGTCTTAGGGCACTCAGTATCCTTATGTCCTAATAAATTACATTTGGAACATTGAACCTTTGGTTTAGTGCATCTAAAGAATGGGTGACCGATTTCTTTACAATTATAGCAAACCATTCCGGATCCACCTTGCTTCTGAGAATTAAGACCTACTTTGTTACTATTAAATGTGTTATTTTGTGAGCGCCTATCTCTATCCTTAACCTTGGGCTGCTCGTTTGTGAATCTATCTTGACCTACTTTTACCGTCTTCAAAAACTTGAGCACCAGTTCCGGCTCTGTAAATTCTGCCCCTTGTGCTCCCAATCTAACACCACGATCTTCTATACCTGCTATGATACAGTCAACCGCACGTTTTCCCGATATTTCACATCGATTTAAGAGATTCATTTTAGCATAGTAATATATCTCTAATGATTCCCCATAGCGTACTTTTTTATTGAGCATTTCTGTAAGTAAATCAGCGTAATTATCCCTAGTTGGAAAAGATTCCTTTAACTTTAATTTCCATTCTGGCCAGGAATATAGAAGTGAGGGTAGACCCTGATACCAAGTTTTAGCTACACCTGTTAATTTTGGTAAGGCGTAGTGGACTACTTGTTTATCGCTCCAACCATAGATTTGTGCAGACTCGTCAACTTTATGAAGCCACGTATCAACCGTTTGTTCTTTACATAAAGGGTCAAAATCAGGGATTACATTATTTAAGACCGGAAACCTATTGCGATCGCTTGCATTATGCATACCCTTAAGAGCATCAATAAATTTCTCTATGAACAAATTGTTATTTGACTCACAATCACGATGACGTGTTGCTTCAAGGGATGGTGTGCGAAGGCGAGAAGCTCTGCGCCTAGGTGAATGCCTCGATTTCGCGCGGCGCGTCTCGTGCCACCCTGGAGTACGCGATCGTGTCCTGGAGCGCCAATCACGATGATATTGCGAGCTTGTCCTTCTTGAACAGCGCGACCGAGAGCGGGACCGACTAATCATCAGACGCGATCGCCTCCCCCTTGACCGCCTAGACCGCGACCGGCGGTGGCGGCTGCCACGACTTTCTTCAGGAGAATGCATACGCCCGCGACCTCGGCTACGGCTTCGTGTTGCATCACAAAACCTTAGTGGAGGCGTCAGCGTTCCACGAGAAGTCTTTCGTTCATCCATGTACTCGCGGCCTCAACATATATTAAAGAGAAAAAAAACACCTAAATTAATAAATTACGTTCCACTTATAAACAGGGTTGTCATTACCTACGTGGTTATATTATCCAAAATTGTTCATACTTGTTGTTTACTCTGATATTTGTATTGTTTTGTCAATTTATGTATTTTAAAATAACTTTAGGAAGTTGTAGGTACCCAGAGTTCTTTTTATTTTCATAAAGTAAGTAAGTCTAAGTCGTAAGTCTCGATGTATCAAATAATGTATGCTCGTAGTCACTACATTATACTTAACTATGTTTAAATCGTGGGTCCGTACGTAACAAAATAAACTTGTAGTCAATATTTTTTTTTACTTAGCATTATTTATTTACTTGCAATTATCGTGTAAACTCATGTCATTGGAATTCAAATACACATTCTTTACACGGATCCACGAGGGCAGGTAATCACAATGAAATAAATAAAAAAAAAAAATTAAACTTACGTTTCTTTACGTATACGTTACGTTCACTAAATACTTATGCGTATCTCCGATCTTATTGTGGGAAATAAGTTGCTAATCCCAATTCTGAGATGTAAACCGCAATTAGTTCATCAACCAGGAGCAGGGACTTTGAATGCAAAAACACTTAATGTAGTATTAACTATTAAATTTATTACTTGTTTTAGTAGTACAGTTTTTATTCTCCCGCCGAACGCGGTATATGTCACTCAGCTTCTCGATTTCAAATACGAAATCCACATTTGTTTTTCATCCCACCAATTTACTTGCTTATGATTGGTCGTTGAAGTTTTACAGTATCTTGACCAATCATAAGAAGTTCCGTCATTATAGAATAAAAACGATTAGTGATGGATGATTATAAAATTAAAAATCGATATACACATTTAAATATTTATAACACTTAATACACAAAGTTAAGGTTGTAAATCAAATGCTGGAGATATTGCCATTGTTTGCCAAAGTGTGATATGGTAGCCGTGTTGTGAGGCGTGCAGTTGTTAGTTACGTGCCGTATATATTATTGAGATAGTATCTTTGGTCGCGTATACAAAGCGTGTCTTAAAATTTGAGTGCTCGTTCGTCCTCGGAATAAGTTTAAGGTAATTTTACATAATGCCTACTAAAAATATACTTTAAAATACACTCGCGGACAAAGGATACGGGTCAGTAAAAATCAGTCGGTAATAACTAAAATTACTCTTAAAATAATAGAGCTTGAGGTATGAATAATAAACCGTATATTGTTATATAATTTACCATAAAATAACACCAAATGTTGGATCAATATTAAAAATTACATAATAAAGTAAAATATCAATAATGTTGTCACAGAAAATATAATGGTTGGTGCCTCACATCACATACAACACTAAAACGAACTACTTTGTATTGCCTCCACAGGCTCTTCTCACAGCTGTAAGCTTGGTAATTTATTGTTTTTCAAGTTTAACTTTAGTGTAAAGTGTTACTTTTTTATTTTAAATCAGTTTATTTTATACAGTCATCTCATAATTAGGTATCCATCTCGCCCAGTAACACCACAAAATATTAAATAGAAATCATGTTAAGAACATAAGCCTTGGTTAAACTCAAACCGACATTACAGCATAAACTATCGCAGTATCTCCAACTTTACATAAAACCCAAAGCCTACTTAAAAGTACCCACGTTGTAGGGCCACGTTAACGATACCGCCTTACGTCACGACATCCACGACACGCGAAACGTACGTAAAGTTATCGCACCCTTAAATAAGGTATATGTCTTACCATTAGCGAGTACCAACAACCGACCGGAGCAGTAGTAGCTAATAAAGATCATGTTATTTATATCATCGGAGTATTCTGTCTATTGCTGAGTACTGAGACTAAGAGTATTCTGTCCATTGCTGAGTACTGAGACTAAGAGTATTCTGTCCATTGCTGAGTACTGAGACTATCTCTATTGATTAAAAAAGCGAATGAATTTTGGCTATTTCCATTAAGTTATTTCCAGCGATTCTGACCTAAATTTAAATGTAAAAAATCATTTTTTTTTATCTAAAAAAAAAAAAGAACACCAACACATATTAGAAAACAGCTGAGTGAGTGATTAAGGCACCTTTCAAAAAAAAAAAAACACAAAAACAGACAGATAGACTCACAGATACACCTACACCTTTTTTTCGAAGGTGGTTAAAAACATTTACGAGAATAAAAATAACCGAAGCCGAAATGTTTCGAAATTAGGCCCCCAAATTGTCGGTCAACCGCAGTGGTAGATTCCACATTGCTTATATATAGTACCTATCTATATTATTCCGAATACTTGCCTTTCTAGGTTCTGGACAGGTCAGCATACTAATATCCATTCGCTATGTAGCTTCTATACAATAAAGTGGACTGAAATGAACTGAATATGCGCTAGACCACATAAAACCGCCCTGTTTGATAAAAATGTTTTGGGAATGGCTCCTAAGATATACAACAAACTTCCCATACGCTTACAGAAGAAAAATGATTACGATTCATTTAAAAAGTTATTACACGATTTTCTTATTGGTAAGTCATACCTATTATTGACATTATGTTTGAACAACAGACGCACTTATTTTTTTTTTGTTTTTCTATTTTTATTTGATTTGATTTTATTTTCTTAATTTTATTTGATTTAATTCTGACATACTATGACACTTTACTGTGTTCCGAGTGTCAGCCAGCACTACCAATTTAAAGAAGAAGAAGAAGAAAGAAAAGAAGAAATTTGCGCGCCACACATGGCAAATACAGTGATTCGCATAATTATAATACCACCTTCTGTACCTGTACTGCAAATAAATATTTAGACTTTTGACTTTGACTTTGAAATAATTTAAGTGATTTCAGTCAGGTGGTAAATAGGCCTTGATGGATCACTAACTATAGACAAACTAAGTAAAATCACTTATCAACCGGCCACCAGAATCTTGGGTATTGGAAATTTATATGTAAAGTGTATGCTAAGCCTTTATAAATGATTATGTTTGTCTTTATGATCGAATATGCTAGTATGAACATATTGTACACGTCAGCGGTCGGACATATACCTTATAAAGTGCTTTTCGAATTCGCATTTTGCGTGTAAAGACACGTGCTTTGTGTCCCGAGGATATCCTATCGAGATTTATGTACCTACTTGAAAACGTGTGTGTGTATAATGTGTGGAGAAATTGTATTCGTTGTTTATTCTGTTCTGTTTCTTGATAATAGTAACGTGATGACCTATTTTTAATTCCTTACGCCGCCAGTCCACCTGTCTGCGTTTGAGTTGTGTATATGTTACCGGAAATGTATGAAATATAGGAATTGTATACAATTCCTGTGTATTTCCCCTAGGAAATTATAACAATAATGATACTTGGAAATATAAAGAAACTATTGAAAAAAATAGGTTGGGGTTATTTTTTTATTTTGCATAGAATAGCAAGTATTCGCACAAAAGTACCTTTCACTTACAACCCCCCAAATACCGCTATCCTTACAAATATACCGAATGTAGTACTCCGATAGATATTTAGGAAATGTATGGATTTCCTAGGAAATGTATGGATTTCTTAGGAAATGTATGCAATGACGGATTAGATACTTTTCCGTTAACATATACATAATTCCAGTACCTAAAATTTTATTTCTAAACAAACCCAAATTAAGTATGTAAAAGCTTTTAGATAAAAGTAGAAGTTTTAGAACCGGTGGTCGTGTAATTTTTTATTATCATAAGAAACTGTTATTAAATTATACATTAGTCATAAATTTATACTTTAGTCGCAATTTTTTTCTTTATTTCTAAAGGATTTTATAAGTTATGAAAAAGTAGCTCTATTATTTTCTAATACTTTCATGAGAAATTGAATACCTAGATTTCAACATGAACTAAAAATTCTGTAATAATATTTTTCGATCGAGTTCAACTAAGTACTTGTCGATAGGAAAATAATCTAGACTGAAGTATTGTCATCAATAAGTAGGTACAGTATGACACAACTTAGATGTAGCATCGGCAAAATTAAATCGTTTTCGAACACTTCACATCCAATTTACAAAACTAATAAAAATCATTCATTATCGCGCCATTCAACCTTCAACAAGAACATTTTCGATAATCTTTTAACTCAATAATGTAACTGAATAATGTTGTAGGCGCACTCTTTTCGGGAACGATGGATTTTTCGAATTTTGCCGATGCTTCATCTAAGTTGTGTCATACTATACTTGCGTACTTATCTTGATTATTACTAGCAATAGCTCTGGAAACTTAACTTGTAGAGACACAATATACCTAGCTCGTTACATTGAAGTCACAGGCAAAAGCTATTATGTTGTATTATTACAATAATATAAATTTAAAAAAATAATCAGTCTCCAACCTTCCAAATTCCCGCTCCTTATTAAAAAAGTTTCCTCCTTTCATAAAGAAAACTCATATTTACATTTCAAACGCACAATTTACACTTGGGGACAATAATTCAGCGGAATTTTGTTGGCACATAAAACAACGGTCCCGAGCGAGATGCGGACAGAGCGAGACGAAGCGTGTCCCGACTAACAACGAAGTGCTCACTTGAATAATAACAGAAAAAAAGTGGGGTGTCAGTAGTTATATCTTGAGTTACTACTTGGGTAATGATTGGAAATCTTGAAAAGAAGATTCAAATCGAATTTAAACACAGAGTCTTGTCTCAGCAATGTAGGTATATTTATCGGTTAAGATTTACCAAAACGATGGGGGTATAGTTTTTGGAGTATCTCCTACATACACATCAAGTATCAATCTCTAATATTGTCCCTTTCTATACCTGTTCGATAAACAAGAAGGAAAATATATGTCCACTTTACGTCATTCAGTCTTTTTATTCTAATTGATGTAGGTATCTAAGGACGGCAGAAAGTTCTCTTATTTTAATATCCTGCTTCACCGTTATTCTCGTGAAGTAACTATGTATTAATTTTGATAAAATTACGGAGCTGAGTGGTATAAAATGTACAAAACAAATACACTTTCGCCAAAATTATATTAGTAAGATGTATAGCTTTTAAAATTCCGATCCTAATAAAAAAAGGAACCATTTGATAACTTATTACGATAGAAAAACCACATTTCGGAATAGAAAACACAATTTTTCGGCTTTTTTACAGGTAACGAGACACAATAAACTATTGGAAATGGCTTATTAGTTAGAGATATCAAGATATATTTCAGTCACGTATAGGCTGTCTGCCTAGCCAATACATGTCTATTTTGTAATGGAACAAAAAACGTGTGTTACCTATTTTCTATTTTGGTGACTAGAAAAAATGTGAGGTGCTTAATCTAACCCTGCAAGAAGGTTTTATGTTTTTGAAAGGACGATTTGATTAGCAAAATGCCCCGGTCTGCGATGGGTTGTGTTGCTTTATGGCAAAATATCAACAATCAACATTATCTTACTAATAAAGTAGCCGTAAATAAAAAAAAAATAAGTCGAAGCTTGAAAATATTTGAACAGTCCACTCCGTAAATTCGTCACAATTTATTTTTAAAAAAAAAAAAATTATTCCAATTTGTAACGCTGAGTCTCTTGGATCTATTGTTGAATTGGAAAGCCTATAGAATTTGTATTTTAATTTGTACCCACAATACTTGGCTTAAATCGTTATTCAACCGAGTGTCAGAGCGAGCGTAAAATGTACGGGTAACCTCTTGAATTATTCATTTTTAAATGTGCCCCGCCAGTTGGGTCTCCAGCAGGAATATTAATATTTACAATTGAAATAAATAAACCGAACGCAATGGAATGAATTGGAATTTCTTTCTGGTCATTCTTTGCCTAGTCCCTAAACAAGTTATTTATAAGGCATCCAAAAATGCATTTAAATAAAACAATTCTCATTTCATTTGTGTTAGAATGAGAATCTAAACATAAGTCCTATGTTTAAATTGATGGTGATTCTGTTGTTTGCATACTAAACAAATTATTACAAACATTATTGAAAAAGGATATATCTACTTACTTACAATTTTTAATGCCAAATATCGTGCCATTATCATAGTCGTGCCATTATCATAGTTTTGCCAATATCATAGTCGTGTCTATTAAAGAAAGATCTGCGACAAAATTCACATTGCAACAATCAATCGAGCTTTTCTTACATGTTTTATTAGAAAAAGATACAATGAGATTAAATAAGTTTAGTTTGTTAACTACAGAATCGGTACCATTATGTTGTTTCATAGTAAAAGTTGTTCAACATGAGTTCTGCTGAAGTCAACATTACATTTGGAAAAGATGCCAAAGTATTATATCCCAGTATAAAAACTCATCTCTGCTATATTTGGCCTGCGGATTGTTACAAAAAGGTCTTCAGTAAGTTTGGTCAATTGTCAACGGTACCTGAAACACTCGAGCGACCGAGCTCGTAATGACCTCCTAGTGAATAACCCGTCAGGGTTGCCACATAGTCAGACCGAGTGCACCAATCTTTACGTTGACATTTATGAAACAAAATGTCGATTGCGTTTGGAATTTTATTCATCTACCTGGATTGGAATAGACGAATTTATCTATCTGTAGATACTTTTTTCTTTTTCAGAATGACTACAGCCATTGTTTGTTTTTACTATAACTGTTTAAATATCTAATCTTTTTCCTTTTATATTTTTGAAAAATAATTATCCTGGGATATCTATCTCCTGCAATAGTAATTTATTATTGAAAAAAAATATATTACGATAAAAAGCTGCTGCTACCTATTTTGTAAAAACTCGATATTAATTACATAGGTACATACCCACTAAAATAATCATACCATTGGTATACATACTAATAAAATCTGATAAATAAACTATATGTTTTATCTATAAAACATCCCTGTAAAATATTCGCGATTGATTCACAACATGCAATCCAATTTGTCACCTTTCATTTACACGGGACTTTTTTCAAAATTCGAACTCAAGTCCAGACGCCGTTACCATCAGCAATCAATAACAACAAGCGAGTTTAATTTCAAACGTGTCGCAGCCCTGGATCAGCGCCACCTAGCGACAATAAAGATAAAAAATAAAACCGGACAGTTTCGGTCGTACAGGGGCCGTATAAAATAATGTTTTCAGACGTTGTGTCTCTTTTACATTTCGTTCATTATCTTTGTGACAAAAGTCGCTAAATTATATACTTACTTATTATATTTTTGGCGTTTTTAATATTTTTCAGCTGTCCTTTAAGTTGGAAAGTAAGCGCGTAACTTCTTCGGCTCCGTCATCGCTAATTTCAGAGTGAGTCTGAAGTCAGACGCAAACTCATTAATTAAAAAAAAGTTTATATTTAAATCTATACAAAAAATATTCGAAAGCTTGGTCTTATATTTTCGTAAAGCTATGGTGCTTTCCACGACTAAAATTCTTTAAAATTTTGTAATACCATCACCAGATAATTTGGATAAGTTATTCCCCTGTTAGCTAAGTCTATATTCTATACACAACTGTTATTATCTGGCCAAAGAGAAAATGACACAAACCATCGTTAAACTAGAAATTCAGAACTATAAATTAAATTAATGTAACACAAAACAAATAGTTTCATCAATCGATTGTATTTTTCTGGGACAATCAATGGAACCTAACCTAGATATTTCACGGAACCCCATATACTAATATATCCGCCATCAGCGATATTCCGCACAATCGGCCGCATCGGATAGTGGCGAGCAATTTCCCGTCGGTAACACTCGCAAATAGGCCGGATATTAAATCGCGATGAAGTCGAACAATGGGACATTCTTACTCACGGGGAGAAAGGTACCTAATATGAATGTACCTTTGTATGGTATAAGTATACTACAGTGCGGCCGCTGCGAGACTGTCTTTTTACATGTGTTAATCATGATCATAAGAGCTCTCCGTGAATGACTCCGTACATTACTAAACTGACGGGGACAAGCGAAAAAGAAGTGGGGACTCTTAGTAAAAAAAATATTTAAAACCTAATCCTTTTTTAAGTGAGAAAACTATTCCCTTTCTATTAAATCTCAGATGTATGTTAATATTTTCAAGTTATTTGCATGAACCATATTATGAGAGACAATTTCGTGTTTAATTTAAAAAAGGGCTTTTTCGCGTTTTTTCCACGTTGCTAAAAAAACAGATTGTCTGTGATGTGCTTTAGTCCATTTTGTAGTCGTTTTCCTTCCGTGATCCCCAACTATAACTGTGTTTACAAACTTTCATCGCTTCCGTGCACCATGTTGCCAAAATACGAAAGGATGCTATGGTGGCATATGGTGGACGATCCGGTTCTAATTTGAAGCTGAGATGTGTCGATACGTTTGCGCGATAATAGCCACCCAGTATTACCTAATGTCGGCAATTAAGGCGATGCTATACATGAAATGAGGATTCTAAAATGCGTTTTTCTCCGTATTCTTCGTTCCAAGAGATTTAGAAAAAATATATGTCAAACTAGAGAATAAGCGACGGGGAATAGTTTTTTTTTTAATTGGGTCTTTTTGTTTAGGAACGTCAGAAAAAAATCGTAAATATGCCTCTTTTTAAAACTAAGAATGCATTCTTCTCTTATTTGGGTCATCCAAATAACTTGAAAAATATGAACATCCAATCCATTAGAAAGGGAATACTTTTCTTACTTTTTTAAAAAAAGGCTTAGTTTCTTTTTATATAACATAAAACCATATTTTTTACTAAAATTACGTCTCTCCTGTCTCGCTTGTCCCCGTCAGTTTAGTAAGGGACGGAGACATACGCAGATAGCCTCCTCTTAAGCCGGTGCTTGCTGTAAAAATGTAGCTAATACTTAGACTTACAAATAAACTTACTTTGGCTTATAATATTTAGTAAAGATTAAAATAGAGTTCTAATGTTGACTTGAAGATTTAGGGCTTAAAGTTACTTATCACTCAAGCTACGTAAAGCCCGAATTGAAGTAGAAAAAACGTTGGTTTCTCTCTGATTATAAAATACTTACATTCTGTAAACACTTTTTTTACTTTTTGGCATCCCAGCGCAAGGCGAGTCATTAATCCTCAGTGATTTGGGTCTTTTTAGCTTCGTTACCATAATGACCACAGATACAAAGCTACTCGTAAATTTAAGGTAATAAGAAGGTTGAATGCCTTTTTTTAGATTTGTGTCAGTGATTTTGTGGCCGAAGGTGGTAAGTACAGCTTATAAGGGAACTGGCTCTCAATAAAAAAGTTTTGAAAATCCGTATACTTATTTACTGTGTAAAATCGTGAGTCTAAAGCAGAGGTTCTCAAACTTATTTCGTCTTACGCCCCCTTTGAGAATCAATTATGTTTTTCGCGTATGTTAAACAACACAATGGAAATAATTACTTTAATTTAATTATAGCGTACCATATTAGTCTTATCCAGTTTCCGAGTTCATTCTTACTTTTTAAACGAGACTTTCTAACTAGTGAGAGCAATTAAAACGCATATTTATAACATTTAGATTAATTTTCATTGAAATTAAATTTTCTTGGGGTCCTTTACCACACCCTTGTAGGTCTCCTGTGGGCGCTGGATGGGGCGTTATCGCCCACTTTGAGAAAGACTGATCTAAAGTTATAATTAAACAAAAATTTCTTTAAAATCCATCAAAAATCAAATTTAACATTAAAATAATCCAATAAAATCGCTATGGAAATTTAATAACGTAAAATTCCGGTCTGATTTTTATCATTGCGCGTCAGATCTCCCGTATAATGCGATCAGGGGCCTTCTATAATCAAGATTGTGTACATTCCGGTAATTGAGTTTGCATTAGAGATGAGACCGGCCGGTACCCGTCGCGTCGTACCCGTACCGGCACTTGAGCGTGTTTGCACTTTACAGGCGCTGAGATGTGATTGTAAGTGTATTTTGTACTTGTGGTAATTGTACCGTGATAACGCATTTGTAGTGATCATTGTTTACCTTGAGGTAAATTGATTTCACTATTATATTTATTTTGAGTTAAGTATTCTGTAATGGTTAATTTCCGAGGGTCGCGGCCGATGCGGCTGACGCGCAAGTCAGACACGTACGGCCATAGTCAACAATCTGGGAAGCCGATCGCGATGAAATTTGGCAAGCAGATAGTTTATGATAGTGAGAAGGATATAGGGTACTTTTTATCCCGAGTACGCGGGTGAAACCGCGTTGCGTAGTAGGTAAAGCTGGTTGATAAAAGTTTATTTGATATTATTTATATTTTCGTAACACAGTTTCCGTAGGTATAACAAAGTAATATATACTACTTTATAATATACAATAGAAGTAATAAGATTAAAAAATATATATTCGTCGTCCATTTTGATCACGTAAAGTTTGATTGCAAAAATTGGTTTTTACTCGACATGAAAACTTGAGTGGCCGGAAAATTTTGTTCATTAGTTTTATAATGAGAGCAGTTCAAACGAACACGAATATTCAACTTGAATTTTCAATATTACTATTTGTTTATTTTTGTTCAAAGTGTAAGGTGTTTTTAATTAGTAGAACATTTTCATAGACATGTTTTTGGTAGTTTTTTTTATTATCTTGAATTTTTACTTCTAGAAGTAAAATTGTATTAATATTTAAGCAAAAAGTTAGTCACAAAAAAAACTATAATCCTAACTTATATTAATTTGTCTATTAGGCAATTTATCTCGGAAACGCGGGTGAAACCACGAGGAACAATTAGTTAATAATATTCTGGGAAGTTCTTCTACACGGCCATCATATCTCAAACCAGATTGTAGATACTATGGAAACCAGATAACTGATATACAACTTTTTTCTTGAAATAAACATGCATAATAATAAAGGAAAAAATCCGACCAAGAAGGTACACGAAGGGTTCCGTATCTATAAAAAAGGCAAAAAAAAGACGTCTGTTGTATGGGAGCCCACCTTACATTTTTTTTTTAATTTAATTATTTATTTTAAAAGTGAATAATATAACTCAATATTCTGTGGATATTTCATGCGCATACCTGTTGCTTTTATCAATATCGAGCATAAACAAGCAAGAAAAATCATGTTTCCCATAAATATTTATTTTATTCTGTTTTCAGCTGTCTAACCATCACGGTTGATGAGATACAGCCTGGTGACAGACGGAGAGACAGACAGCGGAGTCTTAGTAATAGGGTCCCGTTTTACGCTTTGAGTACGGAACCGTAAAAAGAAGTAAATCCAAAATGTAGCTGTTTTAATTAGCCATATTATTATAGACAATTACACTCCGATTTAGGACAAACACATATGTTCATGCACACAAATGTCTATCCTTTGTGGAAATTTACCCACAAATTTTAGGGTATCTTATCAACCACGTAAACTAACTCTTCAAATAACCATAATACATTATAATTAACGCAATTAAAAAGCTATTTTCTCAGGTACATAGTGAAGGACAGACCACATCAATTAATAATTCAGTATAACTACTCGTACCATAGACTCACTATTAGTGCGCAATCAGTGTCATAATTATGTTGGAGCAAACATAGACTTTGTTTATTATTATTTGTTAAGTACAAACAATATTGTTTATGGTTTTCAAGGCTTAATGCAAGTGATACGTACCTTATTGGATTTAATGTAGATAGATTGTACTAATTTATGATTCACTAAGCTCCAAGTTCTCTGATAAGATAACGAATAAATGATAATCGGGCATTTATCAGGATTTGTTCCAATGTTTTTTTAAGGTCCAAAGTAGTGGTGAGTGAAGCTTGTACTCCTTTTTAAAATCCTTTCACTCCAATGGCTCAGTTAATTGTTATATATTTATTTAATATAATAGCTGCCTCCTGCGGTTTCACCTGCCTTCCCGGGATAAAAAGTAGCCTATAGCACCCGGGAGTCAAGTATTATTAGTGGAGATTTACAAATATTTACCGTATCTCTTACCAATATTTATAAACTGTCCCCCGCGGTTTCACCCGCGATCCAAGATTTAAATAAGCCTTTGTCCTTCTCCATATCTGCTATCTGCGTGACAAATTACATCGCGATCGATTCAGCGGTTCAAGTTTGAAAAGGTAACAAACTCATTTTCGAATTTATAAAATAAGTTAGATTAAACTTTACCTTTATCTTGATCTATGTTTAAAAGTATTTTTTATACGACGTTTTGATACAAACCATTCTGTAAGCTAAAACCTAAAATGAGAAATGTTACGTGAAGATAAATCTAATAAAAACAAATGTGGTAATTAAGCCTGGTTATGGCAGCCTTGCTCGGTAATTGGACATGCAATAATAATGCCCGGAACATGAATGTACGGAACAAGCTTCCACGGTACTGCCAGCCTTATTAATCTGTGAGAGAAATAACGCTTAATGCATTGTAGGAAATCTGGAGCAGAAATGAATACACTTCATAATATATATCCTCGTTAGTAGGTAACAGTTTATTCTGTATTGTAGAAAACTAGACAATTTAAAAATATTCGCTTTGAGTTCGCAGTTTGAGTTTCTCAACTTTTTACTTGGTGTCATGATCACCTTATACATTGTGCCACTTGTTAGGAATCTCGAGCCAAACGATTCAGTCGGACGTTCTTATTGCAGACCATTTGGCATTAGAATCCCCATTGGGGCAACCACGTTTTTCTTCCCTTTAGGGATAGAATTTCGGGAAATCCTTTCTTATCGGACGCCTACGTCATAAAAAGAACACACCCTCCAAGTTTCAGGTCTCTACGATTAGTGATGTGCGTCGAGTTTTAAGTTTGAGTTAAGTTTGATATAAACTAAATCGTACGAATTACGCTTGCATGCTACAGAGTTGTAGAACTAATGCTACGATCGATGCTACGAGTTTACATGCTACGACGATAATGTGCTACAGAACTATGCAAATACTTGCTAAATCACTCCTTAGTAACCATTTGTTATCGTTTACTTATCGAATAGTTGCTATGAAATATTATTAATATTATGCTTGTCATAGCTTTAGTGTGAAGCGTAGCAGTACAATGTATCTACCTATTCAATATATTTTTTAATTTATTAAGATCCTTGAGAATACGAGCAAAACCAAGGGGTTAATAATAAAACAAAGTAAATAAATAGGTTTCATTTCAAGTACTCTTGAAATAGGTATATATTTATAATTATACCAGATGATTTTCAAAGGGTATTGTAGGCCGAAAGGGCATTGATGTATACCTTATCTGTATATTATAATGATCATAAAAAAATATTTTTGTGTGGATAATATTTTTTACACAAAACCGTATATTTTACTTGTGCACTTCGCCTATTACCCGCGCCAGTTTAGAAAGGGACGGAATCATTCGCTAATATAGGGGATCGCAAGTGACACTGCGAGGCGAAAAGTTATTTGTTCAAACTTGACGTAGAACATGACTCCTTAGAGAATCGTTCAATCAAAAGTAATCCAAACCAGTTCCGCGATCCATTATCGGATTAACAAAGTAATTATAACTCCGTAATGCAAACAAACTCCCAATTAACATTTAAATAAGGTTCAATATTCTCCGTTATATTATTCCCGTATTCATTACGTAGGTAATTTCATTAATCTTTATCTTGACATAGTATAAAATGAAGTCGCTTCCACTGTCTGTTCGCTTAGATCTTTTAAACTACTCAGCGGATTTTAATGCAGTTTTTAACCGGGAAAAGCCGTGCGATGCTGGGGCGGGTCGCTAGTTAAATATACAACATTTAAGTGAGATACGGCTTATAAGACAAGGTGATCTTAAAATGGTTTTTTAGAAATATATAACAGGTGCCTGAGCAGTACCATTAGCATTCATAACTTGACAATTACAAGTTTTCAAAGCTCTGGTAAAAGCCTTTACTCGCACTCAGAAATGTAGTAACAGGGCAATATAGCTATATTGTTTAGTACTCGAGTAATTTAGTAGATATTCAGTTAGACTTACAGCGTTTTTTAACGCTAAACTAATTTATTTTCATTTTTTTGAAAATTGTATGGAAATATTTTAATGTTATTTGGATGGACCATGATTTTTTCTGACATAACTAATGAAAAATTCAATTCAAGAAAAACTATTCCTCGTTATACATATATCTCTAGTTTAACATATATTTTTTACAAATCTCTTGCAATAAAAAATGCCGAGATAAACTGAATTTAGAATCATCATTCCTCGTTTTTTATTGATGGAAAATACTTTAATTTTAAAGTTACGTCTATACAAGCCAGTTTTTGGACTCTCGGTGATAGTATTTATGTTTAGTATTGTTTTAAAAATTCCACCTTGGTGGTTGGTAAATACTAGTTAATGTACAGTGGAATCAGAATTCAGCAAACCGAGACCACAAATATGTAACAGGTATGTGGCGCGTTTACTGACCACATACTTACGTGTTATTACTGTTTGCGTTTATACTGTGGACGTTTTGTAATATGAACTTGTTAAATTTACTAACTATCTGTACGTGGTTTCACCCGCATTCCCGAGAGGACTTCTTCATAAGGATGAATAATATGTATCATACTCTGAAATAATATACAATTACAGCGTATGATTTATCTCTGTATGTGATAACAAACAAACATGCACACAAACTTTTGTACTTATTATATTAGTCACGATTGCTTCTATGTATAATCTCACGAATAAAATGTGAATGTTTGGATGTTTATGAATTACGCATAAACGGTCATGAAACTTAGCTCCTAGACTAATATATATACTCGAACACTTATAACAGTTTATTAAAGACTAGGTGTTCCCCGCGGTTTCACCCGAGTTCCCGGGATAAAAAGTAGCCTATGACCCTCGCGGATAATGTAGCTTCCTATTGGAGAAAGAATTTTTCAAATCGGACCAGTAACTCCGGAGATTAGCGCGTTCAAACAAACAAACTCTTCAGCTTTATTATTAGTATAGATTTGTATACATTTGATTTGTTTTTAGTAACATCCTGTATATTTAACTGTATGTCGATTGCCATCTTGGATGGAGAGAGAGATAAACATAATTAGATATAAACACATTTCCATCCTTTTTAAATAAAATAAAATAAATAAATATCCTGGGACATTCTTCACACACGGTTCTGATCCCAAACTAAGCAGAGCTTGTACTATGGAAACCCGGTAACTGATATACCTACTACTTAAAATACTTTTTTTTTGTAAATACATACTTAAATAGATAATTACACCCAGACACAGGACAAACAGACATGTTCATGCACACAAATATTTGTCATGGATGGGAATCGAACCCATGACCAGCGGCGTGATAGGTGGTGTCATCCACTGCGCCAACTGGCTTGTCATTGTTTTTATCCCGGATTAACATTACATCCTTCAGGAATACAAGCAAGATGCGGACCGGAAATAATCTCCATCTACCCCAATTTCGTCCAGTTCAGAATAACCTTTAAAAAGCTTAAAAGCTGCCCTGTATCGCAATATAACTTCTACATCGACGCTTTCTAAGTTTCAAGTCTTACGTCGTTCGTTAGACGCGAACTCGAGACCACTCTACTCGAGTGTCAGCTAGCTTTGTCAGCTCTACATGAGTGTCTGAGAGTGGGGAGATCGCCTATAGACACTCCAATACACGAGACACTTGACACTTTGCTGTAAATATGCAACCAACGAGTTTCATTTTACATTTCGTTTGTTTGATTCACTGTTATGATTTTATTTTGTAGTTAGCTTTATTACTTGAAGTATAAGGTTTATTTTGTAAGAGCAAAGTACTGCTAAGGCTTGAGTGTCGTTCCCGTTATAATTATATTTGTACTATTCTATGATTATAGTGTCATTAGAATTATTATGTATCATAAGAAGTGTTTGCTGCTTATACTTATAATTCTAGAATCCTAATTTACAGAAATAAATTCTGAAAATGATCAATATTATATAAAAACAGTAAAACAATTCATACACGTAAGTACCTATGCTATAAACACAAATACTATGTGAGTACTATGCCATAGTAATAATAGTATTTCCTACGATATACAATCGACAATAGTAACTAGACCTTTTGTATTCGGCGACGTTCGTGCCTGTCACAGGTGGGTTTAGACGTAATCATTTTGATGGGTACACTGCCAATATATTGATTGAGCGGCCTCGTATATTTCCCGATAGGGTGCAGCTTTCTAGTTTAGGTTAACGGGTCGAGTAGATTGGATATTTCCTTTTATCTTGAGTAGATATTTAACACAATTGAGAGATTTTAGATCGCCTAATGGCTTAGATGAGTATGTTGTGGCGATTTATGAGTAAAGCTTTTTTATTAGTATAAATATTTTTAATGTTATTTGTATTATTATTATTTGTTCATAAAAATATTGTTCTTTTTGTAAAAAAAAGCGACGTGAATTGTATCAATACTAGAAATAAGCATAAACTTGTAAATTCTGCTTATAGACTCCAAAAAGTGCATGGTTCGTTTTTAGGTCTGTGTACACGCTTTTATAATATGATACCTCTTTCACTTTTAAATTTGCTTTCACATAAATTTAAGGAACATATTAAGACCGTTTTAGTAAAAAAGGCTTATTATAATATTAACGAATATTTAAATGACAAAAAGGCTTAGGTGTAGCGCTCGCTTTTGCAGGATATATTTTATGTACCTAAATTATGAAGTTTATTTTGAAAAGAGTAATTGCTGAGTTTATTGCCGGCTCTTCTCAGCAAAAGCTACCTTCCGAACCGTGCATTAGATTCTGACTATTCATAAGTGCCTGTGAAGGTCTATTTGAATAAATAATATTTCATTTCATTTCATTTCAATGAAACAACATAAAACAATATATTTACAGGAATTAAAACTATATTAATCTAAACTTATTTAACATAAACCTTTACTACCTACATACTAAACTACTTATAAGTAAAAAAAATGTCCCAATTCGCTGCCAAGCGGAAGCGTACTAAGAAGGCTGGCCGCATTGCCACGCTGAATAGCAATTCTTTGTGCAAAATACGTGCCAGCCTTCTTGTCATGAGCAAGGAACATATTGTACTCTAGGTCATGAGATGCCTAAATTAGGAGACCAAGAGCTTTTATGTGTGCTTGTAAGACCTTTACGTAGTTTTCTTTGGCAAAATTCCCTGAACACCACTAAACTCACAAATTGAGGAAACATTGAAAACCTCTTCTACCCAAACAGATTCTACACTAGATTGTAAGAAGTCACTTGAGTCCTCTATATTTCCTCTCGACAGGCTCTACGGTCCTTTGTTAGTAGGTATATAGAGCAAAACGTCACAGCCTGTTAGAGCGATCAAAGACTATTGCTCCTTTGGAAATAAATTAAGAGCCGAACGAATAGCGAAAAAGCTTCTTTTTAACCCCCGATGACAAAGACGGGCTTTATAAGTTTGTAGTGTGTTTCTGTGTATCTATCTGTCTGCTCCTGAACCGATTTTGATTAAGATTTTTTTAAAGGTGTCTTAATCGAAAATGTTCTGTTTCAAGAAAATCCACTCAGCCGTTTGAAGATCATCACATATTTTCTAATGTCCCAGATATTATTAACTAAAAAAGTTTCCTAACGGATAATTTTAGGTGGAATTTTAGTTGTCTGTTTAGTTTAAACTGAATTGGAATATTACTGTTAGAAACTGTTTATAGCTTTATAGGCCATGGTTGTATTTTCCTTTTTTTTTACATACCTAAATGTCAATGAAAAATAAAAGATTAAAATGTTGTGTCACAGCTTGGTAGTTTTTCATTTTTCCAGCATACTATCCATTTTATAAGGTTTAATTCTTAACAATTACCTTAAAACAATCTTAAAAACCTACAATTTATCTCAAAGGTAATTAATAAAAGCATGAAATAACCATGCAAACCTCTAAGTACGAGTACATACATCATACAAGACACCGCCTCTGAGCGACGCAAATGAAACAAAGAAACGGATGAAATGCCTGAAAACCAAGATACAGTCAACACTTAAAGACATACAAAGGCATTTGTGGTGACAAAGCAAAGTTACATCTTCGTATGACTCTTTTCTTGACGTGTCTTTTTTGTAGCAGAGGAAAATATTGACATTCCTACATTTAAAATCAAATGTAATTTTTCCACATTATCTTTCTAACTAGCTTTCTACCCCACGGTTTCACTCACGATACTACTTCAGGATTGAATAAAAAAACCTGACATATTACTTGTTCACGTCATATAAGGCGATTCTGTGCACAATTTCAGCCTGACTGCCTAGCACCCTTCAGGTTGAAAATCTCTTTTAGAGATTGTGTGTGATTACCACCTATAGCCACATGAAACTTATGGTGAGATTTTGAAAAAAAAAACAATATTATTAATGAAAAACATTCCAATAAAAGAAAAAGTTAAATAATAACCTTTGATGTTAAAACTCTTCAAATGTTAACCTTTTCGAAATGGTATAAAAATATTGAAGCATACATGATTCATAAATATGGAATGGATCTCGATTTAATTGCTTTGCCCTTTCACTGTTCAATGAAACACTCCGTGGGTTGATATTTGAAAATACGTATTGCTTTCTGTTTCAAATGGTGAAAGTATTTTTCAGTTAGTTTGGTTTTCAAATTGAAATAAAATAGATTAATTTACTTAATATAAATTATATTTTAGGTCATCGATATTTTTATAAAAAAAAGAGATACCTACTTATGCACCGGTCAAGCCCAGGGTCCAAAAACGTGACATATTTCAAGATTTCTTTTGTCAAAACATAAAACAATCCAAAACACTACTCAGACACAGCCTTCCAGGCTCAAGTTAGCAAAAAATAATTAACTAAAATGTTTATTTTTTTTAATTTTAATAGAATATTTTCTTTTATTACAATGTATATTTTTTTTGATAATAAAAAATAAAACCAAAATAATGGTCTCAAACATCGTTATACAACCATTATGGATGTAAGATGTTGTCTTTTCGCGTCTTGTTTTTCTTTTGGTTTGAACAATTTTGAACGCCTGAAATCCATTATCATTGTACATCTATGGTCTTAATGAACAGTCATTACCTGTGGGAAAACTGTACATCTAAGCTGATCCAAGCGTCAAGACCTATCGCAGATAGTTTCTGGTGCCTTATAGTGAGTTGTTGGGTATAGGGATATGCTTTATAACATGGTTGGTATGAATATAAATAAATTTCATTAGTCACATTTGAGCTGCGGAAAATAAACCCATAATAATGCACCAAGCCATTATTTAGCTGCAATAACCACCACCAATTCCTTTTATTAATACCCCATTACGTATTTTCCTTTGCCAATAAAAACCAACCCAATGTCTGGTGAAAAATTAAAATACAATCGGAATATCGCGTGCTTCACTTCCATTACACAAACACATCCATAACAAGTTGCCAGCAATTTACTGTGAGGACTGTAATAATACTAATTTACTTTTAGTTCTTTACTAAGTTAGGTAACTGACGTAAAGGTTTCTTAAAGGTTACGGTGGTCATTCATTGCCTGTGAATTTTGGAGAGGTATCTTATTATTGGGTATATACTTATGATGGATCAATGTATTTTATATGAATAAAATATGGATTTGTAGGTTGTTGATAAAGACTTTTGGAGCCAATTTTCCATACAGTTATTACTTGTATTTTTCACTAGCTGTTCTACGCGGTTTCACCCGTGTTCTAGGGATAACCGTAGCCTATAGATAGATGCTTATTACACCTGAAGTTTGGATTGATTTTTGCATTCCATGTTATCATAATTCTAATCCTAACTAACATTATAAATTTGAAAGTCTATCTATCCGCCTGTCACCTTTTCACGCTTAATCCGCTGAATGGATCACGATGAAATTTGGCACGCAGATAGCCTGTGATATGGAGATTGACATTGGCTACTTTTTTATCAAGGGAATGCGGGTGACAGCTAGTATTCCACTAAAATTGGCACACAATTAAATGTCACCCTAGGACCTAAGTACTTTATAAATGTCGACCTAGGACCTAAGTACTTTATAAACACTTGAGAGCACTAAAACTTAATGATTCAGCCCAAAACTTGACACATACCGTCCGCCATCTTGACATACGTTACCTAACTACGCACTCAATTCGCGTGATCACTTAAATGTATTCCTGATACACGTGGAAGGTTCTCATGATCGAGCAAACACTTATGTTGGGTACAGTTGGGTAAAAGGACATGTCCTTAAGTAGGAAAATAGGTATATATATATAAAGGGGTAGGTATTGAGTTACGTGAGATGTATTGTTTGTTATGAAAATGAATGAATAATATTGATATGGGTGATGTAATGTCAAAATAACATCTTTTTATTACATAAATATGAAAATATACCGGGTGTAAGGGTAACCAAAAATTTATTCCATGGATTCTATTCATGATTCTGGAGCCCCCAGACTTTGAATTTTTCGTCGATCGTTTCATGAATTTTTCGATTTTTTTTCAGAATTTTTCGATTGATTATACTATAAAATCATTATACACGTCTAACTAAACCTGATTTAAAAATAAGTAAATAGTAATTACTAATTTAGACAGAAAACAGCAATGTACATTACAATTCAAATCAAATACGCAAGACTGCACGTGTTGTGTGTGATAGCGTTGTAACGTACATTGCGCGCTCAAAAATTATGATATCTGTAACCGATGACTTCTGACATAATTGATTTCTATAGTGTTATTATAGGCATTCAGTGTTACCTTTTCCCAAAGTTTTCGGTCGGCTGTCCCTTACACCCGGTATAACTACCTGTCTACGGTACAAAGCCATTTTATTAACTTGTCTGTGTGACGGTCTTGACGGCTGACTGGCTTATGTCATAAGGAGTAAGTTAGGCTAATGGAAAAAAATAGGGTTCCGATCATCGGCAAAATTCTTGGCTGGCGGCACGCTGTCGGGGTTCGGGCTTACGGGAATGACCAAGCTAATGCGTTGACGTTGATGATTTCTGATTTCTTTTACCATAGATAAATCCTTCTGCGAATCTTCGGCCGCTTCTTGATTTTTTTATATGTAGGTGTATTTTGTATATTTGTTGTAAGTTATTTGTATAAGTACCTATATTTGAGTTGATTAATGAACGGAAGTTGAAATTGAATAGAAATATATTTTTTTACACCATAATTTATATGAACAGGATAACCTCAAAATCATTCTGAACATAATGTAACTAACTACTAACTAACTCTACCTATAGATTTTCTATTATTGTTGTGATCGTTATTAGTTATATAAACTATATATAAACTGAAACCTCTCTCCGTATGATGAATTAAAAAATAAACTGAGAGAAATCTCTTTATCTCCAGTTACGTGCGGAATTTGGGTTTTACGTACTTCTCCCAAATACCTACCTAGGTACCTACGCTTCGCCTCGGGATGGCCGGGAAATTTATGTATGCTCCTATTTATTACCTACGTAATTCTTACAAATGTTTCAACAGCTCTTACTATTTTTGTCCTTATGTACTTTTCTTTAATATTACTCATTTTATTATAATATTCATGTTCAATTTTAAAGTTAAAAAATTCTCTAAACTTTTTTCTCAATCTTGAGTTGTTGCAAATTTTGTAAACTTGTGTGTAGTTGAGAGTAATCTTTGAAGCACTGAACGGATTTTGAAAATACTTTCACTAATAGGAAGCTACATTATCTTCGAGTACTTTAAGTTACTTTTTATTCAAGGAACGCGGGTGAAACCGTAAGAAACAGCTAGTCAAACCAAAAAATCCTCCAATAGAGATTCATTCGCCTGAAAATCCAACGTAGAATCAATCACTTGGCTAGAATGTGCCTTTTGTCTACCAACTATTGTTTGGCACCAGATTACCTTATATACCTACCTTCATGTAAATCTAAACACTATTAAAGGAGATAACAGCTTGCGTGATTTCCCAAGTTTGGTACCTATCTTGTATATGGATGACTGTTCATATTGTGTTTTGTAAGCGAATTAACAGATTAATCTTTGTATACAATATACGCTTTGGTATTGTCAGTGAACTTGGTTTTGGGAAAATAGGATTTGGCACAGTGGCTGCCAAAGTTTTTTAGCAAGCACCTTTACATAAAGGTTCGGCAGGGTATGAAAGTAAAGCGTGACTGACTGACCTATATCAACGCACAGATCAAGCCAAGGGACGGATCCGGCTGAAATTCGGCATACAGATGTTATAATCCCTAAAGTAAAATAGGGGATCGCGGGTGAAACCGCAGTGTCGAAAACTAATTTATTAAAATAAAAGTTTATAAGTACGAGTATTATCATTATATTAGCGTCAGATTACCAAACGCAATCCCGGCAAAAAATGGTACAACCAAGTATTGAACAGACCTCAATAAACTATGAAACATAATAGGTACATTTCCATCGTCTTTCTTTAATTGCCCCTCCGGGGGCGATACCATTACTTTGAGAATCACTGGTTTACAGCCTTTCATAAATCTTGATAGACATCATCTCTGCGCTGGTTTTATCCGGGATTTTACCGTTGCAGAGTAAACATGGAACATTCGATACGAGTAGCTAATGTGTAAATCTTGGTAATTAATTATCTCGGATACATTTATTTTATAGCTATCATTCCATTTATTTTGTAAAACTCAGCTGGCCTTTCTAAATTTTCCTTCAACGAAATCTGAAGCTCATTGTAGGATTAGAACCCACAACCTTCATCACAGCATTCGACATCACTACCACTAAGCTATCATCGCCTTGATTTCATTCATTCATACACCTGTTTATATCGAATAACTGATTGTTTTTAGGATAAATAATTATTCAGATAATCAAATATCTATGTATCGTACGGAGGAGATATAACTTTTTTTGAACCTTAAAACATTTATTGCATATGAGATAGATATTTTCGCAATGAAAATAAAGTTTTCAGCTGAATTTTAAAATAGATAGTAGATATTCCCACATTTATCATACAGAGGTGACAATTTGCTTCGGCATTGGAGGTAAGTGAGGGGCGAGGGGGGAGGGCTTAGATAAATGGTTGCCACCTGCGTGACATCATTTCGATATCACGCTCGATTCTTTTATAGTAATTTTACAAATAGGATCTTTAAGTCCGTTGTTTTAGTATAGGTATTCGAATAGTTCGTTGGAGTTACTCAAATGTATCATATTGAGGTAATCAATGCTAAAACAATAACGAAGTTTTATAGAAAAGTATTTTACCTGTGATATAAATTAACGTGGATGACTAAATATATTGAAAAATAATGAAGATCCATTAACATGAGCTGAGCTTTTGATTTTGAGAAGAAATTAATGAGAAGAAACAAAACATTACAAAAAGATTATTCAATCACATTGATCGTATTAATATTGAATAGGGTAGTTGACACTATCAAAAATAAATGACCAAACACTAACTAATGCATAAAACATCTAAAAACACGTGGAAATATCAAATATGTTGTACATTTAATGCTTTTTATGATTTTTAATTACCAGTGGAACCACTAAGAGTAGATGATTTGATGCTGTGAAACTATGACGTCATAGTGTAATATTTCATACAAAATTCCATATAAACTATCGTTTTGACATTTATTAAAAAGTAGCTGATTTGATGTGTCAGTCAACTACCCTATTGCATAGATAAATCAACCTACAGAATGACCTGTATGCAGTAATCGAAAAAAGAATAATGTAAACCAAAAATAAACTTTCTTAAAATTACTCTATATATACCCTACGGGAAATTTAAAAATGGTATAGGTAACCTATCTTACTTCCTACTAACATTATGAATGCGAAAGTTTGTGAGTTTGTATGTTACTTCTTCACACTCAAACGGCTGGACCAATTTTGATGAATTGGTATGGAGGTAGCTGACACCCTGAATTAATACATAGGCTACTTTTTGTCTTGAAAAAATACCCTGCTGTACTTATATAATCGATAACATGACCTATGTAATCTATACCTTTCAAAAACTAAAAGTCACATCTCTCTTCCCACAGAAGAGAAACAGAAAGACTCCTCAAGCCAGCCGTCTGAAGAACAGGCGGCGACGAAGATCCAGGCAGCGTTCCGAGGACACAAGACGAGGAAGACCATGAGTATGAAGGCTGCCACCAAGAACCCTGAGCCTGAACCCACCAGGGCTGAGCTGGAAGCTGAGTTCAGGGCTGATGATAAAGGTAGGTAGAAGACAAAGACAAGCAAAACCGTTTTAGTCCTAAAGGCAATTGGATAAGAGAAACGTGTCGAAAATCCGCCATTTTAATTTTATTATACCCAGTGACACTTGAACAATAAAGACCAATCTAATGACATATTACCTATTCATCAAAAAGTTTCAGCCGTTTAGTAGTTACGAGGGAACATAGTGATGACATACATACGAGTACATACCTACCTTCAAATACAAAACCTCCTTTTTTGGCTTCGCCGCAGTCGAGTGAAAAGGGAATTTAGCACTGTTAAATTAATTTCTAGCTGCAGCTATCAACTGAAATTATCTTGTGTAAGTTTAGTTCCTAAATAACCTTACCCGGTGTTCTTAAAACAATCTCACCCAGACACCCTATTTTTTATTTAAATTTGCATGTCTTGGTAAAACCTCATTTTTGCAACTACTTATTAAAACCAGTATAACATGGCCTCCACGAAGCTGTGCTGTGTATACTTTTCCGAGTTCTACCTTTATTAAGCTTGAACAGATGAGATCTAGATAAGGTAAATTAAAATGTGGAATAACTAGGTATTTTATATTTGTATGAAATAGCTGAAGGAAAATAGTTTGAGTTTTGTCTATGCATTTATTTTAGACTAAAAAGTTTTACTACAATGAATTAAACTTTTCTCGGAATTGGTTGGGCTTTGTTTTCTGAATGATAGTTTTATTTCATTTTGTTTCTTGTAAATAAATGCTGAAATTTGTGCTGTATCAATAATTGCTTTAGTTTTAGTCTAGATACTGAAACCGAGTGTTGTAGGTACCAAAATCTAAAAAATCTCATTCTGATTAACTGAGAAAGAAATACGAACAAACATTTTATATGCTGGTTAATAAATCCTTTAAACACAATAGGTATTAAATGTCGTAGGGAAATGAGGATACCAGGGATTTACGACGTCATATCACTCAACATTTTTAGTGAGAAAACGTAATAAATAAAAATATTCGACATATATCGTAATTTCGTGGTATCCCTAGGAATTTCGTGAAATTCCGGTATCTTCATATCCCTGCCACAAATATAGGTTACTTTTGACTTAAAAATAAATGTTTTCTGTACTCATGAATAAAAAATACATAATATATCATCAATATAGCTCCAATTCTGATAATAACACTTTTATCATCGCCTATATGGTCGTTATCGCAACGATATATCGCGATAGAAAATTGCCATGAAAACGGCAAAACGGCATCGCGTGCTGGCAACATTCACAGAATAGCTCCCTATTATCCAGCCACGTGTGAAAGTGCCGTTGGAGCGTGAATAACAAGTTGCTGTACCCGCCTTCTAAATTTACTTGGGTTTATTTTCTGGGTAATAAAATAGTAAAGTCGAAATTTTATTTTCTTCAAATTACTGGAATAGTTGGATGCTCAATACCATTATTTTTGGCTGTGAACGAGGTTTATTATATGGTGCTAGTTATATATGGATTAATAAAACTAATGGTTTTTACCATTCCCCCAAATATAATCCGCCTGTATCAGTGAGTCACTGGATTGTTGGAGTCTGAAAGCATTGAGAGAAGCCGTTTAATAGATATATCTACATTATATACATAAGTATGCCACCATAAAATACATACTCAGCTTGGGCAATGTCAAAAAACTATGAATTTGACGATACTTTACAATTTTTTTTCTACTATTATTACTGTGAAATCTGTGATACATTTCATTTGCGCCGGGCTTGGACCATTTTTGGCAGATACCCTTTCTTCTATTCCATACAAGTTATTCGTGCCCGGGTGTTTTTATTGAGATTTTAGAAATGACATCGAAATTTCCTACACTCCCAAAAGAGTGGCTTTCCCAAAAAAAGGGGCCTTAGTCCTTATAATCCACATCGAATGTCACGCGGGATATAGGTAATGCCTAATTCTTTTTTATTTTCAATGTTTGCATTAGTCATTATGTCCCGCTGTCAAAACCAACAAAAAATGATCCTAGTTTTGGTACTGATGGGTGGAAAAGTGATACAATCCAATTTCAATATACCTTATCTTGCCACTACAATAATAAAGAATTAGCCAAATAGTTCAAGCCGTGTGAAGAAATACGCTTTCAATTTTCATACATTTCAGCAGTTGATTTCTACTCAGTTACTTTTAGAAGTGATCGAAGTATTTTTCTTTTTATTAATAATAGTTCTATAAAAAGTGAATAGAATACTCCCCCACTGCTAAGTGAAGTAGCGTGTAAAGTGGCAAGTGAATAACGAGTCGACTTACTGAACCATGCTAATTAACTTGTAATGTTATGTATAGACTTTTAGACCTTAGACCTAGCCTAGCCGCAGTGATACAAGCACTGGAAATACCTGAAACTTGGATGGACGTATCATAAAGTAACGTAGGATAATACCTACTTGTATTATTAGGTTATTTTTTAGCGTTGTACAATTTGCTAAGGAATTTTACGAGCTATACGAATCGATTTTGAAATCAATGAAAAGTCATCAGACCCAAAAAATATAATTTAACTAAGTCTTACTGTTTCTGTACAGTGTCTTACGATTTTTCCTTTATCATCATTTATTTTTAGGTCCCAAGCTTCACAGATAACAGCAGAGCTACCGCGTAACTAAAGAGAATAATTCATTCTTAGTTTTAACAAGGGACATATTCACGATTTTTCTGACGTCACTAAAGACAAAATACCAATTTAAAAAAAACTATTCCTCATATTCTTTAGTATAACATAATAGGTAATATATTTTTTACAAATTTCTTGCAATAAAGAATGCCAAGAATCATCATTTCTCGGATATCACCTTCGCCTTAATGAAGTTGATTGCCATTTTGTTACGCGTTAGGCCCGCAGTTCATAACTTTCCTGTCACAAAATAGACCGGTGCCAAATAAACAAGACAAAAAGCTCTGAAAGCGTTATTTACGTAGGACCCCTTGCACTCCATTAAACCCATAGTAAGTAAGCTCGAAGCGCAATACAAACAATTAAGTTGAACACATTTGTCGTAAAACTTTATTTGCTCTACGCCTTGAATACTCACTATAATGGCCCATTACAAACTAAAAGTGTCTACAGTTCAGTAAAAACAGGCCTAGCTTGGAAACGAAATATTTTTCTTTTTAAGCCCCGACGAAAGAGAGGTGTTATAAGTTTGTAGTATGTGTCTGATTTTGGATGTACTGGTATTGGTTATGGTTGCATAATTCAATTTGATTATTTTGTTTATTCAATCTTACAAACAAATATACTTGTCCGCTACGAGAACGTTCAGTGACTATTGCGAAGATACATGTATTTATGCCTAGCGATCCAGCTGTGTAAAGCTGGGGCGGATCGCCACAATTTATATACACAAACTTTTCTAGTTTATCGTTCTTTCTATTAGAGAAAACCGTATCAAAATACGTTTTGTGGTTTAGAAGTAGGAAGCGTAGAAACAGAGGCATACATCTACTTTGTTTTATTCTATTTAGAGAATATCGATCCATCTCTTCTTCGCTTTCCTATCAACTTTCGTAATCATGAATCTTTTTAATGTACAATTTTTTTTTGCCATCCAAGTTTTTTGGGATTCTTGTACCTACTCATCATTATGAAAAACTTACTTTTACAAAACATTTCGAGATGGCAAAAATAAAACCAGGATTTAGTATTTTAAAAACTTGATAAAACTAATCCAACCCAACCCGCAATCAGTTTGTATTATGTATATATACAGTCTTGAATTGCTCATACATAATAAAGTAGTTATGTCTATCTGTAGGTATATTAACAGATTCAAGCAGGAACGAGGTCCAGCTCCTTTAAATATTAAAGCGTGGAAAGACTTTCGTATTCTTGGGCTTAAGGGATGTATAAAATACGAAAACGACTTAAGCGACTTTCCTCGTGCCTCAGTAAAACCTTATATTTATTTTGTCAAACCCTATTTGGTGTCCATTCTAATAAAGACCGCTAGTTTTTTCCAGTAAAAATCTTATTCTGACACCTTGGCTTTTTGCCCGGAGAAGCCATTAGGGAATGAAATGTCTAGATTACGGTTTATTTTTGAGACAGCCTTAATGTGTGTTCTTATTTAGCGTGTAATAATCTGTATATACCTACTAACAGATTATTATCATTATTTTGCCAATATTTTCTTTTTAATAATATAGCCGGAATAATAATGGTAGGTATTTGACTGTGTTATTTCTTAGGATTTGATTCTTTCTTGAGGATCCAGCTTTTTCATGCTATCATAGGTTTAGAATCTATTATTGTGACCATAATGTTTAGAGGCAAGCTAAGGTGTCTAGTTATGCTTATTAGTTACAAGCATACGATCCGCCTGATGGTAAGCGGTTACCACATCCTATAGACGCTCGTAACACGAGGGGCCACTTTTATGCAATTAATTATGAATCCCGTGCTGTACTCCCTTGGGAACACCTATCCATAGGTACCTAATGCATACATGAATGCTGATATTTATGTTGACTTCATGTTTAAAAAGCGCCATACAAGTTTTTTTTAAAGATTATAACAGCTTATTTTTAGTAAGAAACTTATTGAAACTGTAACATGATCAGAATGTATTACTTACCTATTTAAATGTTTTATACCCACCTAGTGTTATTAGTATGTAGAGCCCAAAGCGTGTTTTCCTAGTTCTCGAATAGCCTGCCTTAGGTACTTTTTCTGACCTAGTTTTACTTTAAGTCGCGAAAGAAGTTTTCAAGCGGACGAGAACATAAATTTTACCCTACACTATATTGATTTCCTTTCGGGACATTAAAATCCCAGTTTTATTTGAAGTTGAACCTTTTTATACACCAAAAGACTTGGGAATATAAGGTTCCGAAAGTTTGCCACAAACTCCCGCTGTCCTGAATTTTCTGACATTATATTAATTTACGATTAAATACAGTCGCTTAACTCGCGTAACTTCGTCTACAAAAAGTCTTTAAAGGTTACAATTATTACAAAAGTACTTACATACTTAAGTATCTAGGTGAATTCTTTAAGTAGCCCGCGAAATTCAATTTTGATTGCGTTTTTTGCTAATTCGCGACAAGAATGGTAGGTAGTATACCTATTTACATGATTAATAACAAAAGGAATCATCTATATATTTCTCCAAGGTACCAAGGTATGTTTGAGAGATGTAGAGTATTTCACGTACGACTATTTCATGAAAACGTGACCTATTACCGCAAATATAACTCTGTGAAATATATTGAAACTGATATACCTACTAAGTACCATTAATTAATAAATTAAAAATGACATCTATATTAATAAACTTAACAAAAAGTTCGGAAGACTGCGGACATACGCCATATTTTATTCAGCAGTTGAGCGCTTACGGAAGTCGCTTTGTCACAGAAAATAGGACAATAATTCCTCGTAAAAGTTTTATGGAGAAAATTTCATTTAGCTTCAAAGTTTCGGTGGTGTATTGTTTCAGTAATTAATTGAATCAGGAAGTGCTGAATGAAATTACACTGAAAATAAATGATTTTAGTAATTAAGGGCATTGACACTTATTGTAGATCTCAATATAGCATCGATTTTATATTATGTCTGAAAAAAAGAAAATATACATTTTTTTATTGTTTAGATACGAGGATGTTTGCCTTCGAAAACAATACCACTATTGTTGGAGACAATGCGGTTAAAGGTGGTAAACTAAGTTCAGTAAGTGACTGACTGACTATTAAGAACAGCTGCATTAGTTGGTACTTAAATTTTCAACTAGAAAGTAATCAAAACGACGATTGAAAACTGATTGTAAGATTTAACCGCGTCTATAACAATCGACATCTTTACCAACGCGTCAAATGAATATCTATTTTAAGTGTATTTATAAACTAGCTGTTCGCCGCGGCTTCACTTGCGTTCTCGGGATAGAAAGTAGCCTATAACCTTCGGGAATAATGTAGCTTTCTAATGGTGAAATAATTTTTCGAATCGGATCAGTAACATCAGAAATTAGCTCAGCTTTATTTTTAGTAGTATAAACCTGTGATACACATTTCAATATCTCTGACATCAAAGACATCGTATATAATGGGCCGGAAACTGATCTAAAGTATTTCAAATATTATCCCCTTTTGTCGTTTACCACTTAAAGGGGAAAGTCGGGTCCGAAACAAAGGTACTAGCACAATAAGAGTAGGTATTATACAAGTTTTACCTTTGATGGCAACAAAGAGGATTAAAGCTTCAAAATACCAACACCTAACACGTACATATGAGGAAAAATGAGTATCTAAATAAATTTTTTTCCTCATACGTACGTACCCTAATGTGTTCCCGCACGGCTGCAGATTTTGTAGGTATTACATGTTTGGTGAAGTGCTATTTAAGGCGACGATATTATGAGATATTCTCTGCATTCCTTATTGCAAGAGATTTGCCAAAAAATTGAAATTTCTATTTAGTACCGTCAAAAAAAAAACTTGTATAACAAATATATAACCACTGCTGCCTATCATCATGGATAAGGTTCCCAAGACATACTTCTTTGGATGGCCAAATAATGCATTGACGGAAAAAGTTCTCCACCAGCCTGTCTCTCGAGACTTTGAATAAGCTACTTACATTTGAAATTCTTACACTTTTAAACCATTATTTTTGATTTTGAAGACACTTCCAGATAAATTATTTAAAGGGAAACTTTTCTTGCTCTGAAACTGTTTGTTAACACGATAAAATAAACTAAATTACAAGTTCCATAATTACTGGAACTATCTAGGTATATAAGTACCATTGTCTACAGAATTTCTACATCAATCGTACCTACTTGAAGTCATTATAAGTTTGATGTATTCGTTAGCTGTTGTACACAACTGTGAGATTACTTTCAAAGATATCGTTTCACTTCAAACATTGACTTGACAAAAGCCCTTGAAAGTTTATTCTCTTTGCTTTCCGCTTCTTTGTTTGCTAGCTTTCTCCCTCACTCTCATTTTGTAATATGAATAACCCTTCATTAGTGGCTGCTTACGTTATAAGAAAGCTATGTAAATTGTCAAGCTGAGTACTAATTCCGCTGGTATACATAAATAACTGATATCTAAATTTTGAATGTGGGATATGTGATATCGAAAAGAAAACTGAAACCATGGATTTTATACCTCGTTTTGGACCCGTTAACCCCAAGAAGCCTAGTAGAAGAAAATAAAACGAAAAATAACATAACATTTGGAAGTTTTATGATGTTTTTTCGATACAAATCCAATATCCAAACAATAGTGGAGGCCTCGTAGGCCATTCAAAAGTGATTAAAGACCCAAAAAATATACCATCACGATACAAATAAACAAATCATAAAATAATCTAATGCACGCACACATTTACATAAAAATTGCCTCATTTCTTGTTTATTCGTAACTACATATAACGAATAACAAAATAGAGCTGTCACTGTCTTTTTCCGTAACAAAATATTTTTCCTTTTGACAAAATATTTTTTCTTTTGTATTTTTGTATGCTTTTCATCTGTTTATTTTATATTTACACATTTCATATATATCATATATGCTTACTTACAAAATTTTATAATATAAATACCTATAGCCGTTTCTTTTAACCTCAAAAATGCAGTCGAAACCGTGGGGGGCAGCTAGTAAGCTAAATTCCGATAAGCGCAAGTTTGATAACTCATGTAGGTAGGGCTTCATTTGTACATTTCAAGACAGGTTTTTATTTTCTTTTATGATGCTTAGTTTTGGACATAATGATATTAATGTTAATATTATAGAGATACTTATGGAACCCTGAAAACATTACTCATTTTTTCGGGAGGTCATAAAAAATAAAATTAAGTTGTCACACTGAAAACAATAGCCGAGGCTCGTAACCTATTTCCAGAAACTACCCCACAGTGTTATGGCGCTCACCCACCGCACTAGACAACATGTCGCCTTACAAATATAGACTAACGAGTGCGTGTTGGAGCTTATTAGTTTGGGTTCCGTGCATGTATTTTATTATTCACATTTATTTTTCTTTTTAATATTTATCTGTTATCTTTTGTATTGTGATGTCAAATTAAATCTTTCTTTCTTATTTTTTACGACTAACTAAATTGTTATAGGATGTCACGAGTTTCAAAAATCATATTAATCTTTGTGACACACGCAATAAATGAAATGACATTACGAAAATCATTCGAATAAAAAAAAACAAACATTTAAAATTTTATTGTAAATCTATTATCAATCTCTATAATCTGTTATTATAAAAAGCTATAGCACTCATAGATAATGTACGAGTAGCTTCCTATTAGTAAAAGAATTTTTGAAATCGAATCGGTAACTGCGAAGACCTCCTACATCCAAACAAATTTTACCTCTTCATAATATTAGTGTAAATTAAAAAGACTGTTTTCGCAGTATTCGTTTCTTACTTTTTCTCCCTCTCACACATTCTGTCGCATTACATGTATTCACTCTTTCTATCATACTATAACGCTCGCAATTTTCCATCTCTTTCCATTTCATTCCGTACCTTACATTAATACCTATAGAAAGTTACTCAAATCAAGTCAAAATTACTAATAGACACTACAGATCCCTAAAAAGGGGAGATTATTGCACAGCAGTAGTTCTTCTATGTTGGCACTTGTTCAAACTTCCGTTCAGTAATGTTAGTTTGTTTGTTCAGTTACGTGACATGATTTCACAACGATAGTATCGATTGTTGACTTTAGACTCAATGCGAGATTACAAACAGTAACATTGTCGATCAGGCATGACATAAAATTGCAGGCTGATTTATGCCTTGTACTAGCTATTTATATTTTCCAAGACATAATATTTTTCCAGGATAAAAAGTATTGTATGTTTTAATTTAATATATGATCCATATACCTATATGCTATATTTCACTTACAGTACTTTACTTTGTGACATTTGAATTAACAATTTTAAAAATGAGTATATATTTTTTCGATTTAAAGTTTTTTTTTACATATATCCAACATTTATTTTTAAACAATATTTACAACAAATATACAAACGAGGCGGCCGCTGCTGCCGATCAATCGATAATAACGAAGCTTTCGCGCGTTTGTACTGAAACTTTGTAAGGTGCTAAATATTGTGTTATTTTTGTTTGAATCATGATGTAAATGTAAGCTTCCAATGCGAACATAATAATGTCTAAGTAATATTCGATCTCAATAAATTATTGTTGTTAGAAATATTCCATAGACATAAGCTTAAAAATAGGTATATTATTTATCCTAGAAATAAGCATTCGAAATTGTGTCACCAGTTTGCCTAGGATATATGTACACTGGGTTTTTGTATTTATCTGGAAATAAAGAACTTTTAAAACAAAAACAAAACAAACTGAAACTTTGATCTTCAAACCAGAATATTTCCGAAAATTCCAATAAGCTTTTTATTAATTGTAAACACGTAACGGAACCCTAAAAGATAAATCTTCCCGTCAACGACAGTTAATTTAGCTGTCACGGAAGTTATATTTGCCTTATGAAAGGAATCTCTTTTACTTTAAATTGACTTGAAAAGACGTATGTTTGAGTTATGATGTTAAATGAGATAAATCTGTTCATTTAATACCAATGAATTTTCTTAATTTTATGGTTTATTATCTGTGGTATCTTTGACAGAGTTTTATCTTAGTCATGGTAAAAATGTCAATGAATTTTTATCGTCCATGTTTTTAAATTATTTGCAACCAAATATGAAACGCTATTCACACTTGTACTTTTTGATAATTAAATTCTATGGAATAGAGGCTTATCAAGGAGGTACATATTAAGAAGCCGAGAAAAATTTCACCCATATGTTGTTGACATACCGAATATACGGACACAACGTTTTGCTTCCTCATTTATAATGCGGACAGCAAAGGAGTGGAATTTGCTTCCGGCGTCTGTATTTCCAGACGCCTATAATCTCGGGATTTTCAAGGCCAGGGTGAATAGGTTTCTTCTGGGCTCCATCATAGGTTTCGTCATCGTTCACTATATGAGCGAGTCTGAGGCCAATCGCAAGCCCATCTTTAAAAAAAATCTTTAAACAAAGAGATTGTACCAATGTTTTTAAATACAAAAAAACACAAATTTTCAATATTGTATTACCTATATTTCATTCCACTTTATAGTCCATTTTTAATTTAAACTCTTCCAATAAATTCAGCTCTGGCCCGCCGGAATACTTCGTATCTTTCCAAACACTATTATTAGATTACAATTTACTGAACCCAGCGGAGTTTCTCCATGATCCGACCATTGATTACAAGTTAAATTCCTTTAAAAATTGCTTCAATTCTTCGAGAGCAATTATCGAGGCAATAAAATTGTTTGGCACCTTTAAGCTTCATTGAACAAAGCTTTGAGATAGCTCAAGCATGTACTAGATAAACTTATATAAGTACTTTACTATTGTTTATTTCAAAGAAAAATCTGTCAGGACTCCATCAGTAGGTCTGTAGTTTTTTAGGAGATAGTGCTTCAAAATCAAAAACCCATATTATATAAAATCACTTAGGCATCTAACTCATTTAAAAATAATAATAATTGGTAATGGTAAGATGGCCGACGGTGATAAGCACACAAAACCTAGAAGGAAACGCTCCAGAAACACACCAGTAGGTGTTTGGCGACTGTATTGTTTTTTATTCAACAAAATCAAATAGGTAGTAGATAGATACGGCCCACCTACCTTACGGGTGGTACCTAGGTGCTAGTGATTATTACTTCCTATGGAAAACCCCCATATCTTAGAAACAACCAATGATAGACAACGATAGACTCTCTAAATACCATTGTTCATGGTGAAAAAGCCAAAAATGATACAAAAAACCCAAATAAAGCCTAAAGAAAAATTCAAATACGCGTAAGTTATTCGGTTACCGACTGAGAAAGGCTCAAATAAGTTTAATATCCAAGTGAATTTCGTATAATGGCATCCCTTTTTGCCTTTTGATATAGCGACACCTACATAATTTAATTGACGAAGGGATCAGCTGGTAAGAGATTTTGTGTCTACGAAATGCGACTACGAGTGTGTTTTCGTCGACGAAACATTGATTTATTTAAAAACTAGAATCCGTCCCACGGTTTCACCCACGTTCCCGAGGGATCTTATTATTTCCCGGGATAAAAAGTATGCTATGTGTTAATCCAGGTTATAAACTATCTGCGCAGCATACGCGCGAGGTGTGCCCGGCTTGGTCGGTGCCTCGCGCTGCTTTGTCCGCGACAATAGGAGGGGACTTGTCAATGGTCGACAGCGATGAGTCCTGGCAGGCGGCCGTTACCTTCTGCGGCGAAGTTTATAAACTATCTGTGTTCCAAATTTAATCCAAATCCGTTCAGTAGTTTTTACTCACAAACTTTGCCATTTATAATAATAGTAGGATATTATGATTCGATTGACGTTGAAAACGTTGTGAGTTACGTTCGTATTTATTGGAGTTAATCAATACCTAGTAGAGGACGATACAATAATAACTAGCTTTCCGCCCCGCTGTTTCACCCACGTTCCCGATGGGTAAAAAGTACCCTAAGTGTAAATCTAATAAACATCAAAATTCACAACCGACGTCTAAAAAATCAACGAGACATAAAATGCAGTAACTCCTCTATGCCAAAAGTACGATCAAGATAAATCTGTTGGCCGTACGTCTGTTAAACAAACCGTATATAGTAACTGCTATGGCCCGGGGCCAAACTAATGAACTGAACCCGGGATACTGCACATAAAGTTAGGTGCACTCTATAAATTTAACTTCGGGCAGAACTGTTGTTTCAGAACTGAGAAACTCATAAATATGTTATTTGTTAATGAGATCCAATGTTGCCCCAAAAAGAAGTGTTTTCAGGGGGGTTAATGTACGCTTATGTGAGTTTCTTTATTCCAACATAACTTATAAATGCCCGAAAAGTGATGTATTGGATATCGTTAGAATCCTTAGATCATCCCTTGTGACACTGTCCATATTACTATTACCGCTGAGCAACGAGCAGTATGCTTGTTTACCGACTTTATTGTATAAAAAGGCAATTATCTACCACTGAGGTATAATACTACTACCGTTCAAGTGCAGCCATCTGGCCGCACTTCACACAAAAGTCGAAAACATTTTGTGTTTTCGACTTTTTGGTCGTGAAAAAACTATACTTTAAAAGCGTTATAGCGCTACGTGTTTAAATGGTCTGGTTAGACGACTAATTATTGTTTCAGCACTGTAGCGAATATTAACAAAATGGAGCATAACCTTTCTTTAGAATAACTTCTCTATACGTAGTAATATACTTCAATGTTATCTGCAAGCATTTGTATTCCACGATGGCCGGTCTTGCGCTACCCGCATCCGCATTTCCCGCGAACCTCACAAGATCATCGGTCCACTTTGTAGGGGGCTTTGTCCAGCAGTGGACGTCATTCGGCTGACATGATGATGATGATTTGTAATCCATTATAAAACTGACCTTTAGTCGTCATCAACCCAATAGTGCTATACGTTTAGTTACCATGGCAACTAACCGTTAATCACCTAACCCAATTTTAGTAATCTAATCGAGGCCTTTTCCACAATATAACCCTGTTAAATTACATCGGCCTTGAATGTGAACGGCAGTGAACATTCAATCACGGACGCCATTTCGCCGGCTTACAAATCGACGGCTTACCCTGCTAAATTGTCTTGATAATTGGAAGGAAGGGAGTCAAATCAGTCGCTAGTACGTGAAAAAAAAGTTGTAACGTGTTTCTTCTTGAAATAGAGAGCTATCAATATCTTTTGATATTCTTTTTCTTGTTTATTTTTATTCTTCCTTTATTTTGCAAAATGCCATACAACCTACATTGTTAAAACATACTTCAATTATGTATATTTTACGAAGAAAATTAAATAAGATTGTTTCTTTGAGACTAACATGTATAATTACATTTTCAATTAAAACGACAGGAATAAACTGTTTCGTAAATAAAATACTAGGTATACGCCTAAAATAGAATAGGTGGCTTCTGGGGGAGGTACTGTAGGCGGTAGCCAGATTTCCACGTTTATTACATAGTAGGTATTATTTACGTTGTACAATATCACCAATATTTAATTAGGAGCATCGCAGCTAATATAACTTCTAAAATTAGTTTCTATTTTGTTTTCAAATACCTACCTAATTGTTTACAACGTATTAAATAATATTTATTTTTATTTTTTGGGAATCATGCCACCCTCATAGATCTATTTCACCAAAGATTTTCTATAATTAAAAAAACTCTAGCCTATAGACGTTTTCAACACCTAGGATATTACCGACACTACAAAATGATCTTCATACCCTGCTTGAAGAAATCCATGCTGTAGTTACACCCTGGGAAAAACCACAGATGTGATAATAAAATAGAAATACAGAAAACCATGATACTCTATGTTCGTTTTTGATCGACCTAGAAAAGATTCATATTTTTGATTGTAATTGAATAAACATGAAAACTACTGTACCTTTTAATATTGAGGAACAAAAAGAAATATAAATTCCTACAAAAAGTCCTAATAATGTAGGTAACTCAAGTTGTAAAAATAATCTATGAAAATCCTTATATCACGTGTATCTCAGGTAAAACTGTGATGCGGAAAGTCTATTTAGAATAAGGAAAGCGTGACTGACCGATCTATCAACGCACACCTTAAACCACTGGACGGATCGGGCTGAGAAAAGGCATACTAGCGACCTAAAATTTAACTAAATTCGACCCCTAAAGGATCGTGGGTGAAATCGGAAAGCTAGTATCAAATTGATCAATATCAGATTGATATAAATAGAATGTCTATTTTGTTGATATAATAAATGAAACCTTAGATACTAACTTCAAAAGGATACCGTAAATACCCACTGATCGTTCTATTTTTATAAAAAAAACATACAAAGAACTCTATTCTCATCTTAAAATAGAACGTTGATATTTTATGTCCACTATATATTCAAGATATGTTCGCTGTACGAATTCTTTAAACTCTATCTGTCTGTCTATCTCCCTCTTATATTCAGATGGAAGGTTATATTAGATTTCGTTTAGTTCGGGACATTGTTTATTGATTTTTTACCTGTTCTGTTTTATTGTTTCTACCATTTTCTCTCTGCTGCAGTATTTATTGTAATATGAATCTTTCTGGAGATAAAATAACTACAAGGATCTGCCAGTGTTTCGATTGTCAGATCTTTAGAACTCTTCTAGACATTTTTTTTGTTTGCGAAGCAATGCCGCCAGCATTCTTGCCACCAGGGGAGGAGATAGGGGAGTTTTTTTTATTTATAACTAGCTTCCGCCCCGCATTCATCCATACTCACAAACTTTCGCATTTATAATTTTAGTAGGTTATGCAAATTATTAACTGGGAAAATCTCGACATCACAACATAATCAAGATCATACAAGACACCTGGTAAATAATTAAGTCCTACTCATAAAATAACAAATTCCTCTAATAACTACACTAAAGTTCAAACAGTACCTAGTAATAATTTAGATTTACATAATAATAAGTTTTAGCACTTTGTCAAAATGGTAATTTCACGAGAAGAGAAATGTTCGTGCGAAGGCAATAAAACCTTCGGATGTTTTCGGGAACCTTCGAGTATTTCCGGGTTCAGGAAGTGAGGAGTAGGTAGATTCATCTTACTTACCTTTGACATGCTATTCACAAATTCTGTTGTTTTTCGGCGTCTGAAAATGCTGCTTTTACGGGAAAATTTTGCTTAATAATATATTTTTTTATATGTACCTACTCTATATTTTAGTAGGTTGATTTATAAGGTAGGTATATGTGTACCTACAATTAAAAAATGTAAGTGTATTTTTAGTAATCAATAGGCACTTATCAATCTATTTAATTACTACGTTTCTGTCTCCACTGTATGCATACCCGTAAAAAGCCTATGTCACTTTCCGGGCAATAAAATAAAAATCATCAAAAAAAACTAACAATGATTCTGTTGTTTAAACTAACTAGCCTCTCTGTCTAATGAACATTGTTGAAAAAGGACAGGAGATATTTAAAGTTGTCAAAGTATATTTTATGCCATTGAAATTCAATGGGAAATAGTCGATAAAGATCGCACAGAAATAAGCAATCGGACGACTAACTAATTTGACACTCAATCCTCTTTTATTCATTTCTTATGTTAGACAGAGATGTACCTAGTGATATTTTTTTTTTACTTTGGGGGCCAATAACCTTGTCTATTTTCCAGTCCACAGTTTTAGCCAGTCACGATTTCATATAAAACAAAACAGACAAACACCATTGTTTTACAAAAAATATTAGGTATAGGTCATATGGCTTTTTTTTATATCCTACATTGAATAGCTATTCCAAGAGCTTTTGAGCTTTCAGGATAAATGACACCGAGCTTATATTGCTTTAGTGGTGAACACACACTTTTTTAAAAAAAGCTTTCTAATATAGCTTTTTTTAGTCTGTTTTACGTAAGCTGACGTGTTAAATGACTCGAAATTTTTGACGTTGATTGATGGTTACCTATATTGAAAAACAAAACAAAATGGTAAAGACTAAACAAAACACACGTATGTTCGGAATTTAATCATTTTAAACATAAATGCTCCATTTCAATTGCTAAATCAACCTCGGATAGGCTATTACTCTTTATTTAACTGATTTAAAATGTTTTTACTTGTTAATGTTGATGAGTAGGTAGGTAGGTACTTCTACTCCTTAAAGCGCTGCATGCAAGTAAATTAAAAATAATCTAATAACTATAGGTATATATAAACATTTTTGTGTATGAACATATCTGTGTGTACTGAGTCTGGGTTCAATAATTTATACTACTAAGTCAGCAAACAAGCATACGGCCCACCTGATGGTAAGTGGTTAACGTAGCCTATGTAAGCTTGCAACACCAGGCTTGTACCACCGCCTTGCCGACCATGCAAGAATCTCTTCACGCCCTTTTTAAAGAAACCTGTTCTGTAGTCTCTTATTATAAATAAACATTACATACCTCCTAGTTTTTATGTTCCTAGAATGACCTCCTTTGGAATTCACCTCGACGACCTTGCACCGTCACCTTCAAGGGTGAAACGCCTTCATTGTCAGAATGTAGGGTGAACGATATTGATTACATGGTTCCGTTTTCGGAGGCCGACATTCTATTAAAAACCCTTTTCTGTTGTCGTTTTCTGAAAGTGGTAAAGGTAATAGTGGATGAATACTTGTATGGGTTTTAGGATCTGTGGTAGAGGTCAAATATTTATTGATGGTACTTTTATAGGTTTACATAGGGATCGATTAAATTAGTTTTGACTATATTTTTATAAGTAACTAGCTGTTTCCCGCGGTTTCATCCACATCCTTGCGATAAAACGTAACCTTTAGCACTCTGGGATAACGAAGCTTCCAATAGTGATATTTTTTTTTTAATTGGAACATACAATTTTTTTTTTCGTAAATATAGTAAGTACCTATTTAATACATTACATATAGACACATGTTCGTTCATGCACACAATTGTTTATCATGGCAATCGACCTTTAAACTTTTATAACTATTATATATTTTTATGATCGTAGCCAACTTTGATTTTTTTAAAGTCATTCCTCTCCTTGTTTTTATGTGCATAGCCATTCCCCTCCATCGTTAAAAGCCCGTATAAATAGGGATTGTTTATTTAAGGTTAAATTACGGCTGTTTTACAGATTAATAAGGGTTTTCAAATTAGTTTGTAGCCTCAACTTTTCTTTTTAAAGGGCCATTGTATAAATTAGATCCGACGATGACATTAGCATATTCTGAAGGCCATTCTTTCACGTTTTTAGAATTCCGTACCTCAAAAGGAAAAATGGATCCCTTAAAGGATCACTTTCTTGTACGTTCGTCCATCTGTCCGTCAAGACCCATTTTCTTAGAAACGAGTATCAAACTGAAATTAACATCAAATACAAGTCTGCAATCTCTTGGAGCAATGAAAATAGATAATAATAAATAATAAGAAGAAGACCGAGGAGTATAACCAGCCATTATGCTTAGCGTTTGTGGACTATTAGAAAGCCTTTGATTCGATAGAAACCTTGCTGAGGTTTCTTCAAAGGTGCCAAATTGACTATCGGTATATCGAGGTGTTAAAGTGTTTATCTGAGAACGCCACCATGTCCGTCCGACTCCAAGACCAGAACTCGAAACCTATCCAACTGCAGCGAGGTGTGAGACAGGGAGACGTAATATCTCCGAAACTGTTCACCGCTGCATTGGAAGATGTTTTCAAGCTTCCGGACTGGAACGGATCTCGCATCAATTTCAATGGCGAGAACATCACTCATCTTCGATTTGCCGATGATATAGTAGTCATGGCTGATACTTAGGAGGCCTTGGTACAATGCTCGATGACCTCACGAATACGGGAGATATTAAGTTTTCCTGAAATAAATAGTATTAAATATATTAGTACTTTAAATATTTTAATATTTCAGAGAACTATCTATCTATTATGCTAAGTTTGATCCAAATCCATTAATTCATAGATGTGTGATTTAGAAAACACACAAACATCCAAACGTTCACATTTACAATACCTAATAGTGAAATGAGATTGTTAAGATAACATGAGATAAGTGACATAATATTATAAGTTTTCATGAGATGAGATGAAATTTTATAAATTTACTGAGAACATTTAATTAATTTTTTAGGGTTTTCCATTGTATCCTATTCTTTGTCATTTCCAATATTAAAGCAAAAGTTTAATTAGTTATTTGTATATTTACTTCGATGTACTTTTGAGCTAGAAAATATGTTATTTTGTCTTAATCTAAAAGCACTCGTATTTGTTAATTACATAGTGTTTAAATTCTATAACATAACAAACAAATGAGTAATAGAACATTCATTCTATTCACGAAGACTCAATAAGGTGTCGCGTACACCTTTAGAATTTCAACCATAAAGCTATCGATCATTCAGGGCTGTAACAACCCCTCAGTTACCTTCAGTAAAGTTGGTGCTTAAATCTAAACTGGAATAAATGCCTGACATATATAACTTTTAATACAAAATCTCTTTCGGAATTTTAATCGTATTACTTTGGTCGGAAAGTTTTACAAGTATTTTGTAAGTGGTTTAGGTATTACAGCATTGAAATATTTTGTAGTACCTATATTTTTTATCAATTTTAGGTACATAGTATAAAATGAAGTCGCTTCCGATGTCTGTTCGCTTAGATCTTTTAAACTACTCAACGGATTTTAATGCAGTTTTCAGCAATAGATAGAGTGATTCAAGAGGAAAGTTTATATGTATAATACATGCATATTATAGTATCAGTACAGAAAAGCCGTGCGAAGCCGGGGCGGGTCGCTAGTTTGTAATATGCGATATTTTTGGCATAGCATATTATCACAAAGTAATTAGAGTTAAGCTGATAGATACATAAATTACCTACACACATGCATATTATCACTTAGACGCAGAACAATAAGCAAACACACATGTTTGTAGTACTCACATGGCTGGCTAAGCATATTCCTGTGTGTTCCAACAGCTGCATTTGAGAGCCAGTTCCCTTCTAGGCTTTGTGTGCTTACTATCATCGGCGACATCATCACTGACCACGGTGATAGTAGGATATAAAAATACATATAAAGCACAATTTTTTTGCCCTAAACGTGGCAGTCAGGGTATTTAACGTATAATACTCGTAGTGCAACCAAACTCAGTTCAAGTGTATGTACCTACCACCTAACCGATGGTAGAGTCTATTGTAATTATTGTACTAAGTATCGAACGTTCATAAGTGCCTTATCAGGGCCTAAACTGAATAAATGAGTTTTGATTTGACCCATCACTTAAAATTGTATAAAATATGTCCTTATTTTTTATGATTAAATTAACTTTTACTTCACTTGTAACATTAACTTATCTATAAACTAAGCTGAAGCAGTCAACGCTGACCTTTTAACTTAGATAACAATCTTAGCTTAGAGCATGAAAGGCGTATTCCGCGCAGGTCAGTGGCAACCCTAGCGGGTAGCACCCGATTGGTCGACAGATAGGGGTGTCGATAGCTCGTAACTCATAGATAGGAACTCGATTACTCGGTAATGATTTATGGCAAACGTCTGGTCTTCTAACGATGATATAATGCTGGAGAAATATGGTTTTATTATGTCAGAGCCTTTAGAAATTGGAAAGCTTGCCTTTGACCACGATCCAGTGAAAATTAGACCGGAAGTGGTAAACATGATAAAGCTTAGAAAGTCAATACAAGTACTTACACAGGTCTTTTTTAAAAAGGCTCGTGAATTTTGGCCAGTAAATTTCTAAGAATACAGCGGATAGTGTATAAACCATTATCAATACTCTACACAAAATTTCAAGAGTCTGAGTAGGTAGGTACTTATTACCGTTACCAAGTTATGACAATTTTAAGTTTAGCATAAACCTCTGGTAAAAGCTTTACTCGAATTTAGAAATGTGGTGAGATAATTATTTTAGTACTCGAATAATTTAAAAAGTACTCAGTTATATATAGACATAGCTTTATTTGATAACAAAATAAGGACAGTAGCGTAATTTTATGCTAAACTAATTTAGTGATATTTTTTTTGTTTTTATGGAAATATTTTATTTTTATTTTCCACTCAAAAATATTTGTTTATATCCTGTATAAGGTATACCATATTTCCCTTACTATACTCTCTCAAAATCATTCTGTATATGAAAGAGATTTTTTTTTATTGAAATAACATTTGCAAATAGGTCTGTACGTTCAATATCTCATGCAATGAGCAGCCTGAATGCAAAAATTACAATTTGATAAATGCTAGCGAAAAAATTCACGCAATCAACAAAATGATAGCGGAAAAACTCCAACCAAATCTAATTACGTTGGAAATTTACTTTACCAGATATAAATGCGAAAAAGCTACGGACGATTTTTCTATTTACCCCTTTCCGTGTATTTTGTTCAAAACATATCAAACTAGAAATTACATAAGTTCTGGTATTCCGTCTGTTTGGATGGAGGCCAAAATTGTTATAAAAGCAGTTAAGCTTCATTCATGAGACACGCATTAATTTGGTCTCGAATCACGTATGAAAAATATTCTTTTCCGCTTTAATTTATTTAAGAGCGGAATTTCCATTTTTAAATTTTTATGTGTAAAATTCCGCTGAGTATAGTTTTTCATAGCACACACAATGTTCTTTTTACGTACCTAGGTATAATTTAAGTGTAGAACCAGAAGTCTATTTTTTTTTCTCAGTATGATGTAAGAGTAACAAAACTATATTATGAAATTAAATGAAATATATATGAAATGAAATATTATTTATTCAAATAGACCTTCACAGGCACTTATGAATTGTCAGACTCTAATGCACATTAGGACGCAATACCGAAACTACTGAATGGATTCCAGGGTTTTTTCGCATTCACATAAATAAGCTTTCTTTTAGCGAAATCAGTTGATGAAAATAAAACAACGGACAAAAAGCTAGTATGACATGAAAATTGATTTATAAAAGAAAAACATTTGTTATAAAAACCTACATGCTTGAGAAGTCAAAATCAATGGCAAATTAGGCCCTGGCAATGCGCGCTGGGGTTGCCAGATGAACTGTGGACTAAATCATCCTCGAATAGTCATCAACAGCATCTTAGGACGACTTGTTTTTTTTAAATATTTTTACTTATCTTATTTACTATTGTAAAGTTATTTACTTTGCTTAATTACTACTGTTTAGTTACCAACAAAAAAACTAGCCATCATAATAGGTCACTTTTGATAGACCATATACGTTCATATGCGAAAAAGAAACTAACTTAGCTCGTTATAGATAGACAATAGAATAAAATTGTATGGCATGAGACACATGGCTACTTTTAATACTGAGAACGCGGGTGAAACCGCAGGAAACAATTCAAAATATATTCATTATTAAATTTGTCTAATTGACCTATTTTCATTTACGAACATCAATATTCATTACATGATTGCCAATGGCATAAAATAGGGTAATCTAGTCGCTTAACTTTAGCACTTAGTATAATGTAATAGGGGAACTTTTTGTACCTATACGTTTCATCTCACTTACTCAAATAACTCTGTCCTTCTCGTCAAATGTTTGCTGTATCTAATGTATTTTTTCATGCTCTCGATGGCTCAAGGTCCTAATTTAATCTCACTCCTACGTACAACAGCGTCTCTCTCTTATTATTTTCCGTGGATTTTTCCAAAGCCTCTCAAACTTTGTTAAATTAAACGCCGAATATTTGTCGATAACCATCTGGTGGCTATTGTGTGGGACTTAAATTAAAATCTGATTTAATTTGCTAAAAGTTTTAGATTTTAGGCTCAGTTTTAGACAAAGGTGTGCCTTTTACCGCCCTTCTATATTGAAATAGTTTTTTTTATCCTTTGTAAAAGTTTTGTCAGAATATTACAAAAAGGTTAAGTGCTTGCGAAAAGGAAAGCAATTTGTGCTTTACCGAGTGTAGAAAAACTGAAACCAAAGATTTTGCTCACCACTTAGGACTTCGCTAAGGTATCCAAAGATTACATAATCAAAGCTTTCAGTTTTTTTCCAATGTCACTTGCTCGCTACATGTCCGCTGGTTCAAAGAAAAAGTTCATTCAATAAAGTTCTGGCTGACATTCGGTGTGTTCACACAGCTGCACTTGAGAGTATGTCTCTTCTAAGCTTCAGCCACTTCATCACCAACTGATCAAACATAAGCTATGTGTAGGCTATTACAACAGTTAATATTAGTAAAAATACTTTTTAAATTTGAATATCTCTAAATCACAGCACTAAGCTGAGCAATGGCCATATTTTTTCGCATATTGGACGCACAGTTTGGTCTGATTTTTATTTATTTTAATAGATATGTAGGTATTTTATATTCATTTAACTCAAGCAAAGATCACATATAACCTGTAGTGCAAAGACTACTACATTCCATTACATTATTAAATTACTCTTTGGTTACATAAAAAAAAACAGTCAAAGGTTCAGAGCCATACAGCCTTGTATATATGGCATGGTATATTTTATTTATTGGCTATATGTGTCGGATGGCGCACAAAAGCGAAATGAATTTTCGTTTTTTTTCTAATATTTAACTTTGTATACACGTATTTCGTAGTTTCATCAAAGCGAAACATGCAATGTTTAAGGTTGTCCGCAAATGGAACCACTACCACATGCCAGTAGCTTTTGCACATATTTTACGGTTTCATCGCATCGCAGCCTGTTCTCGGTTGTAGTTACATGTTCCTGGCTGTTCGAAACCAGTGCTAGCACAGATAATATTAAAAGTACTCGTATAATATTAAGTATGGATTAAAAAAATCATGTGTTATTAAATAAACATCGCTATCAAAACATAGTTTGTCATGTCTGTCAGTCTGCCACTCAAACGTGTACATTGGTAATTACAGTCTAACATAATTGAACATGAAATCTGCTTAGAGAGCGTCATAACTCAACAAAAACTGAAAACACGTTGCGTGTTCGTAAGCTATTATAAAAACAAGTCTCTCCACAAAGCCGGGTAACTTTTAATATAAGGGGTAATTGAAAAAGTTTTTCAGTAGGGAAAAACGCCTTTAAGTTTCTACCAAGTACTATCCGGAACAAAACAATTTAGGAATTTGCTTGAACACTTTTTGTAAAATACAAGTTAATGGATTGTTTTATTTTGAGAATATAAACTTTTTGTGCTGACGAAGTTTGTATATAATCTTTATATAATAAAGCATTTATGGTATAGAATTAACATTTATATTTTCACAATATTGAAGAAATAAACTAAAATTCTTAGTATATTCGCCAGACTATCCCATGGACTTATTTACGGGAGGAAATTACGTCACAGGTCTTCAATGTTATGACATGCCGTGCAATACATCTATGAAACCGCCAAGCCGTACTCTTTAAACCAAGGTGTAGGGTTAGTAAAGTCAGGGCTTAGGGACTTGGCTTTTCCTGGGATCTGATAACTTTTTTACAGCGAAAGCGTTACGAGCTAGTGAGTTTTGGCCGCCAATTTTACATGAAATGTTTTTGGTAGGATATTTTATACAGAAATATTTTTCGGTATCAACAACAATTTAGAAACTAGTAATTGGGCAATAAAATACTGTTCTAGATCCCTCGACCCTTCTAAACTAACATTTAAAGCCTTAGCACTAAAGCTCAACTAATCGGTTTTTACGACAACAAACATGTTTGATGGACCTACTAAAATAAACCACGACATCTCGGGGTATTTTAGGTCGATATCCTTTGTTCATAAATACCTAGGTACTTCCAATCTGTAGACTTGTACGTAGTATATATTATTTAGGTACTTTATGTCTGTAGGTAAGATGGTAATAGCTCAGTTCAGTGGTAGTGAGACGAAGGTCGCAAGTTTGAATCCTACAATCAAGCTTGAAGGAAAGCAAAGGCACGGTGGTTGGGTTAGTACTTTGTAGTAGGTACCTGCCTGGTTGGCTACCACCCTCAAGTTGAAAATCTATGGCCAAACACTAGTATGTGTACATAAGAGTCAGTTCCTGTCTAGGCTTTTGTCTACTTACTATCATCGGCCACATCATCACTATTGAGATTGTCAAACCCATGCCTAGGTCTAGGTACATTCAAATCAAATCAAAAATCATTTATTCAGTTTAGGCCCTAATAAGGCACTTATGAATGTCAAAAGTTACAGTTTTACAATAGACTCTACTACCGGTTCGGAATACACTTGAACTGAGAAGACTCCGGCAAGAAACTCAGCAAGGCTTCTTTTTTTGGTGGATCTTTTTTTTTTAATTTATGTAATTGTAAAGAAAACCTCGGATCTGTAGGTACTTTCAACAATTTCTATCTGTTTTTGTATTAGTACTATCTATCTATCCTATCGTTTCACCCACGTTTCTGTTGATCATAAGTTGGTATCTGATTGTTACTTTCATTAAATATCGTGTAATTTTTCTCTTTTTTTTCAAATGTATGTTAAGTTAATTAAAAAAAATATATATATATGAAATATCGTGTCAAAATAAATAAATAAAAAGCACCAGTCTGTCACATTATGTTGGGGCCTATCGGTGATAAATGTGTAGTTAGGTAACACAGAGGGCCCTAGCCACCCCTAGCGATAAAAGCCCGACATTTTTGAATCAAAATTTCATCAAATAAAAATTGATTGAATTAGTTGAACCTAACAGCTATTAATTTTGACAACCTTTATAAAACGAGCAAAATTCAATACCTACGTCTAAGAAGCTGTAGGTAGGTACCCTTTAAACCCTTAAGAGCAAGATGAATAGCTTTAACTTGACCTTTTAAATCGTACGATCCTCGGATTAATGTTCATAAGCCGAAAAGTCAAGATTCAATTCATCAATATCAAACTTATCTATACTAGTTCGAAATCTAGCGAGAATATTTGGAAAAAAAACTGAAAAAACTATACCGGTTTTAGTACTGAAGGTTTTAGGACCGATTCCAATAGGCATTTTCGTTTACAAAATGATCTGTAGACCCGAATTCGTAATGAGCCCAAGAAACGGTACAACACTTCAAATAAAAGTGATGATAGAGCCATAGATAATAAACAGTTTAAGCATAGAAGGTTATAGCAGTTTCTAAATAGAATAGGTACATTTTCTTACAGTAAAGTGACATCCCTTAAGCGGCCATCTTGAAAGGCAAAAAGCCTTGGTATCCAGCCTTCGAAATAAGTTTTTTGTTGGATAGAAGTAGCCATTCGTTATTATGATAAATAGCGGTTAAGCTGTTATGTGATATATTTCTGATTAATATATCTATAATTCATGTTGATATATTGCATGTGCGTTATTTATAAAAAAAAATATCTTTATAGACTTCACAGGATCTTCGATGATATTAGTGGTATTTTAAATAGCTTACTAGGTACTTCATATATTTCATACTAGCTTCCGCCCAACGGTTATCTTATGTTTTCCCGGAATAAAAAGTAGCCTATGTGTTAATCCAGGTTATAAACTATCTGTGTTCCAAATTTCATTCAAATCCGTTCAGTAGTTTTTGCGAGAAAGAGTAACATCCATCCACACTCACAAACTTTCGAATTTATAATAATTAGTAGGTTAGCTAAATACACCAACGAAAATAAAATACTTACTTCGTGTCTAACAATTTCATTCGATAAATTAATTGAAAACGATAGCCTTTAAACTTTTCCATCAAAGAAATTGAAAAATAATAATCGAGACTGTAAGAGAATCGATAACAATGTATTCAATTCGAATTGCTTCCGTTTCGTCGATTCTGTGTAGTCATCTTACAACCCTCGCAATCTCATGCAATCCAGATAAGTATAATCGAATACAATTAGAACATATCGATTAATGCCAGCTTCGAGAACTGATCCACAGTCACGACTTTTCTCCGATTTTCTGTACTATGTATGTAATATGCATTTAATATACATATAAACCTTTCTTTTGAATCCTACTATCTATTGCTGAAAACTGCATTAATATCCGTTGAGTAGTTTAAAAGATCTAAGCAATCACAGAGCGGAAGCGACTTCATTTTATACTATGTAAAGACAAAGATAGTATAAAAGAACATAGGTAATTATCGTTGCTTTATAGCGAATATGCATTTTTGTCGATATTGACCATCGATATTATTGGCTTTTAAATGTTATTACAATTACCAATAGCATTCAAGTTAAAAACCTACTACCTTATTGCAATGTTTTATGGTTCATTTTCATATCCCTCTGAGTACTGTCTTCCGCATCAAGCTACAACGTAAGTAGTGTAAGAGACACTTCTGATGACCGTCGTATCTCTGATAGACCACTTGCTATATCAAATATAGCTGTCCTCCGCGGTTTCACCCACTTTCCCGGGATAAAAAGTATTACCTTCGGAGATAATAGCTTATTAGTGAAAGAATTTTTCCAATCCGACTGGTAGATCTAGAGATTAGCGCGTCCAAACAAACAAACCCTTCAGCTTTATTATTAGTTTATCCAAACCAGGAAAATAGTACACGTAAACTGCATATAATTATTACCCATATAAATTTTAATAACAATCTATTCCCAAATCACATGGTAAAAACGACCATCAAATTAAATTCCCTAGGCGTGGACCCTTTGAACCTAATAGGCATTAAATAAATCACCCTCTTAACAGATAACTAAATCCGGGTGATCCATTGAGGCCGGATCCGGGTAGCTTGCAGATCACAATCCGTCCGCTGTCAACGCAGATTACAACAAGCCCTGGTGAAATATTCACCTTAGTGCCAACCCTAGTAATAGTGAAGACTCATACGATTTTATTACTATCAAATTAATGCTCGATTTCAAATTTCAATCACAAAATAAACCTATGATAAGCTGTTCATCTCCTAAGTCTTTACAAAAACTGTTCTTATTATTAATTAACAGTAAGATATCTATTGATGAAAAAGCTGTTTATTTCAATTTTTATTAACATGAATTTGAATAATTTTCTTGTATTGGATTCACTCTAAAAAGATATTTAAAAATAATCCGATTGGGGGTTTTTTTTTACATGGAAACAAGTTATTTCTTTTTTTTGTTTTGAATGACCATGGTTGATAGTTTGCATAAAAGCAGTCCTTCTGGTGCAGTCGGGTTACTTACATGTTATCTGCCTTTTATTAAATACATTTTGAATTAAAAAAAAACACACGAAAGAAATTAAGATACACTCAAGAATACCTTATTTTTTTTTATTTGTGGAAGGAAAATGGCTTGACAACATTCGTTCGCGTCCTATAATAAAATTGATGACTTATTCCATTGGTCAACAGACTCTAAGTCAAAGTTATGGACTAAGGATCGAACTTACATCGTTGGGGATATGCTAATATGGGTCAGGATATAAATTTGTGATTTTATTTGGTCACATAACATGAAAATTTACATACCAAATTCCCATTGGCTTTTTCTGAAAGGAAAACTTCAGAGGTACTTTAATCTCATTGGTTTATCTTATTAATTGACTCATGCCTCTTTTTAGGTACCTAAAAAATACCCTGATATGGATTACTTCGTTGCCTATCTGTCTGTCAAGACCCTTTTTCTCAGGAACACGTGGAAGTATTTAGTAATTGCATCAAATACTTACTTCTAATTTGCCACTGCGACATAAATGGCAGAATTTATGTTTCAACGAAGACGATGTGGTCACCACTTAGGCTGCAGATAAACTTACCTATATACCTAATAACGGGCATTATTTCGTTACAGAACTGTGCAATGCCGCCACCAAGATCCAGGCCTCGTTCAGGGGCCACCAGGCGCGCAAGGAGAAAGACTCCCATGCTCCGGAGACCCAGGCTCTGAAGACTCAGGAGGAGCAGGATAAGGTACAGCTTTTTATGTTATATATTAATTTGGAGACTACATAAGACGCTGACAATAGCCTATTCCGTCTTGCATGGAGCTAGGATATAATAATAGTGAAAAACTACGTTTGGAAATAGCCATGTGTTCAGCCATAATAAAGATTATAATATTATTTTTGGCTATCAGAATTTTGATGGGTAGGTACATACAGAATTTTTCAGTTTTTTTTTTAATAATATGCTATCAAGTCTACCTGAAATAATTACGTGTAATTACGTTTGATATATGGAATAAATCCATTAAATATCGGTGTGTTTCAGGGCATCCTAGCTGCACCCATGAGTGATGCAGCAAAGGCTTTATATAAGATGTTTTTTGATATTGTTGTGAATGATACTTATTGATTTTGTTTTTGTTTCTTTTTGTTGTGATATATATTTATGTTGCCAATAGGGCTGACATAGTCGCAATGCGACTCAAAGTCCTAAAAAAAATAGAATAAAAAAAAAAAAAAAAAAAACATTATAGCTACCTATTTACATTTGTGTAATGTTTGTTACTTATTCTTTCACGTAAAATCTACTGAACGGATTTGGATGAAACTTGGCACAATAAATAGATCATACCCTGGAATAACATATAGGAAAACATAACATCCTCGGGAACGCAGGTGAAACCGCGGGGCGGAAGCTAGTACAAAAAAAATCCTACTAATAATTATTATTTTATTCGCAGGAAGATATAGAAAAGATTGATCTCTCTGATCCAAACCTGAACAAGGCCGCAACCAAGATACAGGCTTCGTTCCGTGGACACAAAGTCCGCAAGGACGTCGTCAACTAAGGTGACCATGCGGTTGGAGCAATGTGGGAAAATCTGGTTTCGAACGCGCGACGAAACAAATAATCATTAACAGGTTTTGAGTGTTCATTAAAGGGTTAATTTTGATAGGCACAGATATTACAATCGTCACTTAAAAGTAACAACCTTAAATTAAATGCTTTTGACATAAACCTAGTACCTATGTAGAACTGTAATTTTATGACTTAAGTGACGATTGAAGATCGGATGTAAAAATTTATAAAATAAATACCTACTTATTCGTTAGGTTCCCAGTCAATGCGTACGAAATCAGATAGGGTATCGTTTAATAGTTACGTGAAAATGTAATCGTGAAAATGTCAATTCTTTACTTTTTTTAACAATATGTCAATTTTTTAACCTTTACATACTCAATTTGGTTCATCTTTCTATGGCATAGGATTGACGTGTTTCATGAATACTATAAAAAGTAGAAAAAAATATTGGGAATGAATTGAACTATTTATAATAATAATAGGTAACTGTCCCGTTTTTCTATTCATAAATTTTGATCACACTACTTCGTGTAACTAAGTCAAAATAAAAAGTTGGACTTTACTTATTGATAGCGGTCGCACATTAAAGTTCATGGATTTTTTTATGTTGAATAAATTTCATGGCATTCATATATTCCATATACAATAGTAGGTATACATGTAAAGTGATGACGTAGATCAAATGATAATTAGGATACATCGGTCAGAGATAAGTCACTTAGCTAACAATGTACGGACAAGATCTTAAACACTTTATGAGGCAGTTTGTCATCACTTGTAGTTACAGAGCTGAATATCTTGTCGAAATGTAATCTTGTTATGAGATTAGCTTCTTTATTAATAACTAGCTGACCCGGCAGACGTTGTCCTGCCCTAAGAACGAAAATAAAACTATGACCTACCTACCTACCCCTAACTACCCCTACCTACTCCTACCTACCTCTACCTACCCCTACCTGCCCCTACCTACCCTATGTCCTTCTCCTGGTTCTCAGCTACCTCCCCACCAATTTTCATCCAAACCAGTTCAGCCGTTCTTGAGTTATAAATAGTGTAACTAACATTCTTTTATATATATAAGATTGAAAACCATGTTTAAGTACTTTACTCACGTTGACATTTGATGACAAGGTGTCCTACTATTTAAAATAAATATGGTCACTTTATTTTGTGTATTCAAAGTACGCAATATAATTAGCAGTAATTTAATGAAATCAAATTGTTGAAATCGACAAAGACATCCTAAAATATCATTAATATGTACCTATATAATATTCTGTCTAGTCATTATGAAAGAGCTTCGAATGTATTAATATTTACTTTACAAGCAGCATTTGTATTATAATACGTGTATTGACAACTGTTTCAGATTTACATTTAGATACGGTGTATTCATTTTAACCATTTGTAACTGCATAAATTGCGTTCGTTAACAATGATTAAAATCTAACCATAAATCATACTTAAATTATAATTTATCTAAATATTTATTAATTAACATTCCATTTTCCTTTCAATGTTTGTTGATCGTGTAAGATTTTATTTTAGAATAAAATGTAGCATTAAGAATAATAAATAGTTTTAGTGGCAAATAAAATAAATCAGCTTCATTTTAAAATTAATTATATAAGTATGTATGTTAAATAATTTAATTCTCATTAAAATTTACATCAGCAAATTGTGTTCTAAATTAAATTTAAACACTCACAATGATCATATTTTATTTATTACAATTTATAAATAAACAAAATGTTTGTTTTATGATACCTACACTTGCTGGATTTTCCTGTAAATTGCTGGTAAATTTAGGATTTATAATAAATAAAATATTTAATATTCGCCTATAATAAATTTGAGTTTTATTACATAGTCCATAGCTATAAAACTCCATTAACTCTTATATTGATAAACACATTAGGCCTTTAAAGAAGCCCATATATATATATATATATATTTTACACATGCCATTTCCACTTTACACTTGGCTAAAGTGTGATACACCATTTCACCTTTGCAGCCGTATCGCGCATAATTTCAAAAACTTTGAATGAACAATTTTACCGTCAAGGTTGTCACATACAAATAAATAAATGGTAAAAAACAGTTATTATGCTTACAGTATACTTATTAGTATAATCTTGTTTTCCAATTGCAGATGGTAGAATGCATCTATAGGTGATTAGTGAATGAAAATACTAGGCAGTATCGCTGATCATAAAATTAATTTAAGTAACCAGTTAGTTTTATCACAAATGATTTTTTATATCAGAAATAAAACAATAGTGATTTTGGAAAAGGAAAAAATATTTAAATATGTATTTACAACAAAAAAAAAGTAGTATAATATCTGCTTAGTTTGGGATCATATAACCGCGTGTGAAAAAATGTCCCAGGATAGTTATTTATTTTAAACTTGCATTGACTCTTTGACATATCTAGTTTCGTTTATAATTAGTAGAATTTAGTTTTCTCCATTTAAAATTGTACAAGATATCAAAATAACGTACGAAAACCTCCTTAAGACCAGGAATCCTATATGTACTGAGTATCGTTAATCAGGGGGAGAGTTTCAGGACCCGCATCAATGTCAGCGCTGGATATTACAACGAGGGTTGGTCAGGTATGACGTCATAAATAAACAATAAATTACATTTATTATTAATATAAGATGGAATTGCTTTATGGAATTCCTGTTCGACGCATCACGTGACCATAGGGCTGGCGAATACCTTGATCTTAGGTTAAGTATTACCATACTAGCATACATAGCCAGTGCGTCTACAATGCTGGCAGCAATTTCGATCAGCTAAGTATAATTATTATAAATGCTTATCATTTTTTTTAGTCATCTTTTCCTTATTTTATTTCTTTTAAATGTTTTACTGCTTAGTATTTTTCTTTTATTTGTAAGAAAAAAAATAAGCTATGCTTCTGATTAAAAATGTAGTTAATGGCTTATTTTGTTATGGTTGGCATCAGGCTCCATCAAGATTATCATGTAAAGAAGTAAATTAATACAGAACTGTATCTAAAAATTTAGTAAATATGCCAAAAATATAAGTCAATCATTTTCGAGCGGTTCATAAATTCAAATGACTCAACAGCACTGCCCTATCAAATATTAAATAAAACTCTTATCGTTTTCACAGATTTTATTACGAAAACAATATTTAATTCAATAATAACATTGATAACTCGGGCAATATCGACACGTTACGGGTTTGTTTTGATTTTTATAACAGCCATTAACTCCGATAACGTTTCCGTTTGTAATCGGTATTACTGCATTTACCGGTTCTTTTATATTACAATCTATTCTTTCACTCGGTACTTCAAATTTACAATCCATATTTTCATTGTTACGTTTGTAAACATTGTTATTTATTTGAACATCTGAATTTCTCCAAGTCCGCCAAATTCTATCAATAAAGTTATATGGCCCTTTTGGATAGTAATCAGCCAGATCTAAATTTGTCGGTTTATCGTATATATTACTATTGATTTGATTTTCATTGTCTTCAACTGATGGTTTGTTTTCTTTTTTAAAGAATAAATTTGGATCGTTTTCATAACTATTAGTATACTTATTATATTTATACTTTATATTAGTTGTAGAAGGATGTAGATTACTATAATCTTCGGCATATACATATACAGGAGAATTATATTCTCCATAGATATCTTGATTTTTATCTGAATACGTAGAATAATCTGGAGTTTGTATATTGCTAAATCTTTTGTTATAAAGTACAGATGGGTTAGAATTTATTGATCTTTCATAAATCTCTTCGTATGTGTGATTGTGTATTAATACATTATCGCTTTTATCTGAAACAATATTAATTAACTGGAATACAAAAAGACTGCAGTTCAATAAAAATCTTAAATATTCTAAAAATATTCGAGAAATTAAATATATTCAAAGTTATGCTTCAAATTAATCAATTCTTAATACTAACCATTTTGTATTTGTGGCGTTGATGTAGATTTTTCATTAATTTTCCGATTTTCACCTTTTCGAGCTTTTATACTAATAATATTATCACCGGTATAGGTATTTTTTGTGAGTGAATGCAAAAGGCTATTTTGAATTTTATTTTTGTCAGTCCTATTTGTCGTTTTTGGTACAGGTTGTTTATGTATTGTTTCTTTCATCGTAACTGCATCACCTTTCGATGTTTCTCGAGAAAATTGAGTTTCATTATGAATACCACCTTGTTCATCATCCATGGCATTAAATTTAGAAATTTTTTGGTCTCTTATTTTATTTGTTACACTATCACTGTCACTGTCATACTTAGTGTCATTGTGATCGTTAGTTACTTTAATTTCTGCATTATTTAGGTAAATCTTGTTTGCCTTTTTAATTTCCACGATGTCATCTAAGTTTTGATCTTTAGTTTCATGGTCATTTAGACGTCTATCGTTTCCTGCAATTTTGTTTAAATATTTTGGATGATACGTTGGCGTGCTATCTTTCTCATCATCTTCAAAGAACTCAGCTGGTTTATGGTTTTTATCGCTATCTGGAGTTTCTTTTGGAATCAATATATGTACTACTGGATTATTTGGAACTGGAGTCAAAACTGTGTCCTGTTTGAGTGGCACTACTTTCACATCGAGATCTTTAGGTACTTCAGGATGAGAAATAGGTATCAAGCTTGGTATACTATTATTTTTGTGAACTGGGTACTTAGTTTCGTTTGTTACTCTTCTCTGCAGATTTGACGCAGTATTAAGTCTAAGGTTAATTGGTCTTTGCAGTATTGCTTGTGAGCTTTGCTGCAGAGCTTGTGGTATTTCATGCAAAGTTTGTCTAGGGATCATTTGAGTTCTAGCCTCTTGAACTGTTTGAGGTATACGTTGTGATATTGGTTTAGATAATATAAATGGTTGCCCTAATTTAAGTATCTGTGGAATCAAACCCTGATGTTCTCTCTTTTGCATATGTTTGTCTTGATCTTTGATTGTATGATGAATAGCTTCATTTCTATCAATCTGGAAAATAATACCAAAAACACACAGAGTTCATATTTGAAACTAGTTTAGCTTATTCTTATTCGTCTTGCTAGAGAGCTCTCAGAAGTTGCGACTAGCTTTATAAACTGTCGGTACTCACCTCGCAACCCTGACTATCTAGTACACTCATATAAAGGACCGTCTCTGCCTAGTACAGACTCTTAAATTATCTTAAATGTTTTGTTAGTATGAAGAATTAATAAAATTTACTCACATTTTGACTTATACTTTCTCTGCTCATCAGACTAATAAATACACAAACTAATGCCAGTTTTAGGAGCTCCATGATTTAATTTTGAACGTAATAACACAGTTTCACATGTTTCAAAGCAATGGACTGAAGCAAAATGGCTCGTTCTTCAAACTAATGTTTACAAAAAAAAATGGTAACATGACTAATCAATTTTGTGTTCAGTTTCTTCGTGATGTTTAATAATTTTACTAATGACGCAATTTGAACGAAATGTGTCACGTTAACTAAAAAAATAAGATTTACTGGCTAACTAGTAGGCAATTACCAAAATGTCTGTAAGTGTAACACTTCAAAGCGGTGTGTTTATAATTGTCAGGACAAGGATTGGATGAAAGATTTTTTTTAGAAAATCTACGGGAAAGTCTGAATTGTGGATGGTATTTTTGTCACTAAAATAACCCGGATAACTCCAGCCATGAACAGTTAGTAATAAATAAAAAAAAACAAATTTTTGTTACGTAATAATTTGTTTAATCCAAAGTATTTGGTTTAAGCAATAGGTATAAATGTTGTAAAAGAGGGTAGAATTCAATCACGACTGACACTAGGAGCACAAAAACTGTTACCACTCTGTTAATACTTCTTACTAAATCCAGCTTATTTGCCAGTGGTAGAGACTTTCGCAGAGACCGTATCTGATATGCAGAGTCTTGCGCTGGTATAACCTGGAAGAAAAACGAAAAAACTTTTAGAACGTTTTCGCTTGAAGGCATATATTGCTTGCCTTGTCTATTGTTGAGAATAAAACCCTTTCTTGTAAAACCATTTGATTCACTAATAATTGTAAGTATAGGAAGCACCTGTGTAAGGTGCGGCGTGCGGAATGTTCAGCTCGACTAGTTTGTCCGCTAAGATGCAGCCATCAGAGGCAACCAACTTTAGTCCATTCCAAAAATAAAAAGAAAATGCAAAGAGCATTCTTAGTCAAAAGAGATTTTTTAAAAATATAATGATATACTAAATAATGCCTATATGACTAGGAATAGCTTTTTTTTATTTGAATTTTTCATTACTAACGTCACTAGTAACGTCAAAAAAAACAATCGGGAGAGAGGGAATAGTTTTCTATGTAATAAATAATTTGAATTAGAATTTCTTACATTTTAAAAAAGTTATTAGTTTTTTTAAATAACATTTAAACGTCTTTTTTAATCGTCGGCTTAGCTCCCCCGCTTAGCAAGGCTCCGTCCCGTCTCAAATACATTAGATACATCAATCTTGCTCGGTCAAAGTGTATTAAAAAAACTTTATTTTTCAAGATTTCAGAGTGATTCCAGAGGTGCATTTAAAATAACCCTCTAGTGGTCATAAGATTTCGATCAATGTTTAAGTACTAACTACTGGTAACAGCGAAATAAGAATATTTTTAACACACAAAGCACACCCGCCTGATGGTAAGTGGTTACCATTACATAAAAAAATTATGTTTGTCGCGCGTATTCTTATCTATATTTATTAGCATTAGAGATGAGCGTTATTTAACGTAATCGGTTTCAGTAACTGCTTACGAGGTTCATAATCGTGTACGTAGTTTCGTGGACAAAAATGTAACGATTATTTTACGTACCCAGTTTACACTCACTCAAAGACGTAACTTTAAAATAAAATGCAGCCAGGCCTGGAAAAGTATGAAGGGAAGTTCAATTGATAAAATTATTTACTCAAACAAATTACACGCATAGTTTACATAGGTATTATAATACCTAGAAACCTGTTACATATTCCTAATTATAACATAACACGAAAGTAAAACTAATATTATAATACCTGTAACCTGTAACATTTTCGTAATCATATTATTATAATACCTACATAACCAAAAGTAACTAACGCTCTACCGTATACAGAAGTAACTAGTTACAAAAATAAGCAGTTTTGAAACTAGTTACTCATATGCACGAAACTACGTATAACCGATTACGCTCAAAAGACGTTACGACCACCTCTAATTTGCATATTTTTAACATAGTATAGGCAAAGAATAAAGAATATACTAATGTGTAGCCGAAATACCATTCTCATAATTTAAGTGATAAAAGAAGGTACAACTTTGCCTTATAACAAAAATAAAATGTATAAGAACTTAAAATATGTTTTCCGAAGCTCGTATCCTATTCAAATGTACTCGACCGTAAAAAACCATATATTGTGTAGATAGAGAGACACGTAGGTACTGTTTTCTAGTCGTTATTTTTTTTTTCATTTGAGAAAACAGAAACACGATACGAAAAAGTAACTTGATGATACCAAAAGTATATCAGTTCAAGTCTATTAAAACTTAGATTTTACAAAATATTATTTTATATCTTAAATCTGTCACTTTCTTACGTCTTATAACAAAAAGAGCCGGGAGAGAAAGGCTATTTTAAACCAGGGCTTTATATAGATACAATACTTGCTATAGACCATCTCTTATAAACATTACCTTCTGTAGGTTTTTTCGCGGAATGATTCAAACATTACCTCACGATTCTCATTCGTAAAACATCAGAATTAGTTAAAAGCAATGAATAATTTAAATTCATTAGGCTATCTGACGTCACACCAGTTTGCTGTATATTGATTAAATTCCATGACAATGTGCCCGGATGGATCCCGGGATTATTCGGGTCTCAGTTCGCCGAGTTATTCTGTGGCCATTCACATGAAACTGGGTCATTCAACTTTGATGTTTACATTTTAATTGTTATGAACGAAAATCGTTCTACAAATCGTACTCTGTCTTAATCTGTGACTGTCTATGAGAGTTTATGTGAAGTTAAAAAGATAAGAACCGCTAAGTTAATACGCTTAAGTTCATATATTTCATAACAGTTTTAAAATAGTAGATATCAAAAATTGTCATAAATGAGACGTGTCATATATATGGTTAGTAATTCGCTATTTACGACTGAGAAGCCAACTAGGTATTGTAAAATCTATTATTATACTTTATTACCTGAAAAACGACACCGGGCTCGATTCGCGACGGTTTTTCATGTCTAAACTCAGAGCAAGGCTGTAAATTAGGATAAGAAATGGAGCTACAAGACATAGAAATCTAAATAGATGTTTAAAACTACCCAAACATTTCAGTAGCCGAGCTCAAATACCGTACTATTAGTAAACGTACGTTGTAGCTTACTGCGGGTGATAGAAGCCAGAGAGATTTAAAAATGAGCCTGAAGTCTTTGCAATATAAAGTATCTATGATTCAGTATTTGTAGATTCAGATGAATCTTCACTACATAGTATAAAACATAGTAGCTTCCCGCTGTCTGTCTGTCCCTATGTATGCTTATATCTTTAAAACTACGCAACAGATTTTGATGCGGTTTTTGAAATAGAGTGGTTCAAGAGGAAGGTTTATATGTATAATACAGAAAAGCCGAGAAAAACCGTGCGAAGCCGGGGCAGGTCGTATTGTATAAGGTTTGTTTTCATATCTCTCTGGCTACTACATTTTGGATGTCAATAGCACTAAGCTACTACTAGGTACGGAGAGTAGTCTACGTATAATTATCGTGATATACCATTTCTATAGGTATACATTTAGATTTCTATGTACGAGCTCATAAAGTTTTATGGCGGCCCTGTTAAGGGTTTCACCATTTCAGGTACCTTTTCAGTGGTGTCTCCGTTGTTTTCAGGCTTCACGTCAGCATGTATAGGCTGGGCATGGTTTGTTATTATCTGCAGAGCCCCACTTGCGCTTCTTTTGAGTCTGTGGTTTGTTTTTGGTTGCTGGAATTATATAAAAAAACTGAATCGATTAAAGTTAGAGAGCACAAATTTTGTTTAAATTTTATATTTTTCCAGGGTAAATTTTTTGGGTATATCTGTGCCAAGTTTCATTTCAATCCGTTCAATTACACAATCGTTCGCATTAAGCACAGACGTTTGATGGAGCAGTGTTAGAGTGGAGAGCGCATCTTGGCAAAGTTAATGTGGGACGCCCTCCAGCCCAATGGGCTGAATACCTCACAAAGGTAGCCAGATTAAGCTGGATACGGATGGTAAGGAAGGCATGCATGGAATATTCCTATTTCTAAGAGAGAGAATCCATAATGATTTGACCACATAACATTAGAATAAATGCGAAAGTTTGTGAGACAGTGTGTTTGTTACTTCTTCACGCCAAACTGCTGGACCAATTTTGATGAAATTTGGTATGTAGGTAGCTGATACCCTGGCTTAACACATAGGCTACTTTTTATCCCTCAGGAACATAAGATCCCACAGGAACGTGGATGAAACCGCGGAGCGGAAGCTAGTATATAATAAATTTACAATAATATAAAAAATATTCTCGGCCGCTGCTGCTGATCACCGGCAAGGTTCCAGAAGGCTATATAAATTATATTGTATTGTAAATATTATTAATATGTTACCACATACGCATTTCAGATTCCATCACATAATTTAAATATTGCTGCTATTAAATACTTACAAGTCCATAATTTGCTGAAATAACAGCGGAAAATGTCAGCAGTACAACATAGATTCTCATTTTTTCTTTCACAATCACAACTTTACTTTGTTCACATAAAATACCTACAGGTGTAAAAAATATTGACTAAGAAACTCTTATCGCTGCTAATAAAATAAGGTTCTATATTATTTATCGCATATTTTTGTATTGTAATTTGTCAACAATGCTCGAGATTGTAACGTTTTGGCTCCTCTTAGGTATTGCTAGTGGCCATAGTAATGTAAGTTTATTTGTTTTTCCTTAACTTGTTAAAGAACTTATTCCCCCGTCATAAATTTTAATCGATAGTTGTACGAAACAATCTTCCTGCTTGTCAGTCATTGTCAAACACGTAGGTAGGTATAGTCTACAAAGTCGAAAGGATATCTTCTATCGTCTTCGACATCAACGACATCACCTTTAGCTAAAAACTTGGTTTATATTTTATGAAATACATTTTGACAGAAATCTGCTATATTTTTCGTCAAAATAAATGTATAATATTTACGATATCAATGTCGATAGTGCAAGAAGAAGTCGACTGGGCTAGCGATATTTTTTTATATTACACACGTAATGTTCTAATTATGAATTCAAAAATGCTCCATATAATTTCGGTTTTAAAACACTCGTGTGATAGTATTAAAAACTCACACTCGTGATTTAATAACCCCTATTATGCAACAATATCGTAAACTACTATTTTTCAACAAAGAGATTATTACAATACATACAAGAAACATTTACACAAAGAAACAAAATGGCCATATAGATACATATAAATTTATCCCTTCAAAATCGCATTAGAATTAAGTATTATTTTTATCCTTGTAAAGGGTGAGGGTGTAATTATCTATATAAGTATGTATTTACAAAAAAAAAGTAGTATATCAGTTATCTGGTTTCCATAGTACAAGCTCTGCTTAGTTTGGGATCAGATAACCGTGTGTGAAGAATGTCCCAGGATATTTTATTTATCCTGGTAAGAATAAACAGTGATTTTTAATCGCACGTGATTCAAATCTCGCTTTTTTACTCGGATAAAAAAGTACCAGCAAATCCAAGGATCCAGAGTTTACTGGGATGTTTGTACTGTTCTTATTATGTTAAACCGTGGACTGAAAACTAGCAAACTATATTGTTGTTGTTCCCTAAACAAGCATACGGGAAGATCAATTTGTAGTAGTTTCGAGGTATCTCGTCATAATGGGTTCGGTCTCCAGGGAGCCCCGGACCGGAATGTGTCGACGGTGGGACCTTACAAACTGACATGCATTATTTATAACTTTATCGATTCCCACGTAGCGCTGTAGTACGCTTTTTGCAATTTCGTTTAATAATAAAAATGCAAGTAAGTAGAACAAGTTGGAATGATGAAATTCATAGGTTTAGCAGTAAATTGTGTTAGAAAGTACCTAATGATGATGGTGAGTTAATATTTTGATAATTAAGGAAATCAATAATTAACCAAAAGAAAAATGAATTGTGAAGCCGATTCATTATGATTACAGTCATCTTGTTTACGTAGGTATTATAAATAGAAAATTGTATATAACTTCCGTAATTACCTCGTACCTCGTCGGTTTCGACTACGAATTTTTTATAAAGAAACTACCTACTCAACAGATTTGGATGAAACTTGACGCATAGATAATTCAAACCCTGGAATAACTCATCATCATCATGTCATCATGCTAGACAAAAGCCTCCTCCAAGGATCTCCACGATGGCCGATCTTGCGCTATCCGGATCCAGCATTTTCCCTTGACCCTCATAAGATAGTCAGTCCTCCTTGAGCCCCCTCCCCCTGCCCACGCTGCGTCTTCCGGTTCGTGGTCGCCAATCAAGACCTTACATAGTAAAACTCATCCTCATTGGAAAAACTTACTATTTTTATCGAGTGAAATCGTAGTGGAATTAAGGTCTATATACTAGTATTCTGACCCAGTTTCTCTCGACAAATTAATGTATTCACCGGTCGATACCTGAACTATGCCGTGTCACTCACCGTATTGTACTCGTTTGTAAATTAATGGTATTGGAATCGATTGAACGAACATTGTAATGTATTGTTCCTGGCGATTGTTTATCTATAGTTATTAATCAGTGGTTGGCTGATAGGGTCTTTGTTGCAAAGCTTTACGAGTCTTGGACACAATTATGTAGGTGCCTACAGAAAATGGTAATAAGGTCACATACGTACTTACGTAATTTTGTTGTGAATGCTTAATTTGTACATAAAAAGAAAATTTTAGAAAGCTTTCAAACATTGTCCGGTAAGGTTGTTGCAGCCATCAGAGGCTACCAACTTTAGTCCTTCAAAAAAAAAAAGCTTTCAAACGTCATGATTACATTGAAATATCTAATAAACTCTGCTTAAATATTTATTCAAGCGGAATAATTTAACGTGTGATGTAATTTTGGCACATAAAGTAATTTCCATTTTTTTATTTTTTCCGGTATTTATTAAAATTATTAATAGCCTGAAATTATTCCTTATGAACCAATATTTAGCATTTGTAACGTCATTTTAAGTACGTATCTTTATTTAAAAATAAAACTCCCAGGCAGGTAATCGATAGCATTTTTGATAGAAATTATAAAAAAGGTCTTCAGGATTTCTTGCAGTTATCCACATACAAGTAGCTAGCTCTTGATTTAGGTATATATATTCAGAAAACAGACAAACAGGAAAGTGTATCTGATGATGAGTAGCTACAGTCGCCTAGCAATACCCGGGTTTTATACTTATCGAATTAAAGTGACTTTATTCCTATTGTGTCAAAGCCATAGAACCATTATGGCATTACCTATGATAAAATGTATTGAAAGATTTATTCTTGATGTAATTTTAGACACCGAAGAATGAAGCAGACTTCCAGGCAGCTCTTATGCCCCAAGAGTTGAATCCGGCTTTCGTTTCTGAGCAAGTATGTACAAAATAAGTCTTTGAATTATGTGGGAGGAACCTACGATGGTTGGTTTTATTTACGATTTCAAGGTATTTAATAATCTGCTGATAATATCACCAATAATATCATCAGGTGTTACTGAATGATCTGATTGATTTAAAAGTACTGACGTAGCTAAAGATTTTACATTGGACCAACAATCATCATCTTTCTGCTCTGTTCCTAATCATTTGGGTTATGACTCATGAGCCATATTGGCATTCGCTCTTTTCTTCTCATATCATACACGTAATCCATCCTTCTAGGGGCACGGTCGTGTCCCCGCCAAACGGCCAAGCGAAGCGCAAGGGCACTACCTACCTTTTCTCGAAACCGCCAACAAGCCGTACTCTTTAAACCAAGGTGTAGGGTTAGTAAATTCAGGGCTTAGCGGCTTGGCTTTTCCTGGGATCTGATAACATTTTTTACAGCGAAAGCGTTAGGAGCTTGTTTGGCTGCCAATTTTACATGAAATGTTTTTGTAGGATCTCTTTTTCTGTCTCTCTCATATTCATTCTTTTAGTAACATGGCTTTCATCTCCTTACAACCTGTCCATTGATACCACGACAAACAGTTCCCTCTCAACTTTTAATTCACTACTGGTACTTTCGAAATTCCCCTAGGACGACATATATAAATAGGTTTTTGCCCGTAACTACACAACATTACGCAAAACTTCAATTTATAACATGAATTGGAAAAAACATATCTCTCGCAAATATTGTGGATATTGAGCAAATATTTATATTTTTGCGTAGGCTACCGTGGATTATTCCAAAAGAGCAGCTTTTGTTACATATTAGGTATAATCGTAAAATTTTGACATTGACACATGACTATATTTTGTTTCATGACAATAAATATGAATGAATGAACAAAATAGGACAATGACAATTCGTAAAACTTCTGTTAAGGATAAGACTTTAGCTCTAATAATAATTTTCCAGAATAGTTATTTAGCAACACTATTTATGTAGGATAGTCATTATTCAATCAATTCAGCCTATCGCAGTCCACTGCTGGACATAGTCCATGGACATGTCCTCCGCTTTCCGTATCCAGTCTGTCCCAGCCGTCTTCTTTAGGTCGTCGGTCCATCTAGCTAGGGGGCGCCCCACACTACCCTTGCCGGTACGCGGTCTCCACTCCAGGATAGTAATTATTATAAAGAGTTAAAGTTTGTTTGGATGTACGGGGTAATCTCCGAAAGTACCTACTGGGGGGTTAAAGGCGTCTTAAGCAATGTTGCTAGATGCGAATCTTTTCTCGAATTTACAGAAAGACTATGTACCGTATACTGTACTGTACAGTATGTAGGTATGTAGTTCAAATTTTTTTGGGTAAAAAAAAGTTACTCATCAATTAATTTCATTGGCTTTTTTGAATTTGACAAATTGCATATTATTATATGCTGTATGCTTTAGACCCCCTTATCCGATTCAGAAAAATCTTTTACAAAATAGGAAGCTTTATCCCAAAATGATATAGCTACTTAATAACGTTATTAAGTATATATAATAGTGGTGAAAAAGCCTAGGGCAAAAAGGGCTCTCAAGTGCAAAAAGTGAAAGTATATTATGATTTTACAGGATGCCCCATGGCGTGCAGTTCCACGTCATAGACGCGACGTTGGGTACTTCGACATGACGGGGCCGATTATGAATCAAGTGAAACGATACAGCCGCGCTATTGCTTGCGTGGTGCTCATACTATCGGCGATTATCGAGATAATTCTATATTTAATCGATTATTACAACACTGCATAAGTATTGTCGGAAATAAATGACAATATTTGATTATTTTTAATCTATTTATTGACGAATGAGTAATGAACGTTTTATTTATAACCATAACTAATACCACGGAAATCTGCTTAGATTAAATTTTAATGACGTTATTTGTGAAGATGCTAAGCATTTGAATGCTAACAATATTATGAATGCGATAGTTTTTGTGTAGGTAGGTATACCTATTTAAAAAATGTTTGTTATATAATCATAGACTGAACCGATTTGGATGAAAGGGACATAGATAGATCCTACTTTGGAATAAAATAAAAGATAATGATATCGAACAGAACGTCTACTTAACCGATGATGCAATAGCTAGATACAAATTCCAAGATCTAAGCCCGATAGTGATACACCCTTTATGAGTGATAATATTACCAGGAGCAATATCAAATAAAACTGAGGAGCTAGCGAACAAAAGCGGACTTGTCCAATCTGAAAGTGTATTATACTCTTAGAATATTTTGCTTCAAAGGTGGTTTAAACCGATAGAAAACAGCGTTTAAAAAGTCTGATTTCGTGCAATTTTCAGCTAATCTGTAATGTAAAAAAACAAGTAATGGACAAATCCGTTTTTGTTCCCTAGCTCCTCAACTATTATAAACGCTTTTCTGCCTATGCTATTATCATATACGACAGGCAATTGATTTCTAGATTTTATTTTACCACTTTGTCACACATGCCAAATTACAGCTTTCTAGTAAAGTTTTCGACCTTAGCCGCGTTTTTAGGGTCCGTAGTCAACAAGGAAAACAATAGGGTAGTTGACTGACATATCAAATCAGCTACATTTTAATAAATGTCCAAACGATAGTTTATAAGGAATTTTGTATAAAATATTACATTAGGACGTCATAGTTTCTCAGCATCAAATCATCTACTCTTAGTGGTTCCACTGGTAATTAAAAATCATAAAAAGCATTAAATGTAAAACATATTTGATATTTCCACGTGTCTTTAGATGTTTTATGCATTAGTTAGTGTTTGATCATTTATTTTTGATAGTGTCAACTACCCTATTATTATCGCCTAAGCGTGGTTGAGTTTGCCTTTTGATTTGAACTGATTATAATTCGATATAAATCCAATACGAACCTTTTTCAAAAGTACTTATCGATACTTAGATTTAATTCTCCGTCATAACAAATCAATCCGTTCCCGAAAGCATTAATAGTTTATTAAATCAAGAATACAGTCACGCGTGTCAACTACTGGCCATATAAAAGTATACAGTCAGTAATTCACACTAGAGTGGTGGTTAGAACGCAATAATGAAGTGGCTTTTACTACTGTGCGTTTTGGTAGCTCTCCTTTACTCTGCAGTGGTGAGTTTTATCTTATTTCTTTATGAATAAAATATATTTTTTTACCAAAACGTCTATTTTAAAGTGAACAAAAATATACAAAGTACTAAATAGCTAAATAGCTCTTATAATAATGGTGACTTTTTGGAACGAAAGAAAACTCCAACTGTTCCAATACTTTGACCGAAAAAGATTAATGTTTTGTATGAAATGGTCCCACAGTAGGTAAACTTTGTTCATAATTATGAATAGGTACGTACAATATCGTAATCCCTGAAAATTTCAGTACTCATTTAAAAGTAACCGTATATATACCAAAAAAATATTGAAATTACTTTATTTATGTAAAGTTCTAAGTTCTTTTCATGACCTGATTTTATTTTGAACAAAAATGTACTTTCCCTACAGTATAAGGTTTAAATTCGATGTATATCATGTGTATAATATAATAAAAAATATAACATAAATAAAAATATATTCTAAACTTGCATGTGAGAGGGAAAATACTGTAATTTTGGTAAAATTATTTTTTAATAAAATCTTGGCGTCTTTACGTCGAACGCAACCAAAAATAACTAAATATTTAAACTTTTCTGCAGAGTGAGGATGCAAGCGATGAAAGCGACTTCACAAGCAGATATGCCGAGCTAGCATCTCCAGTCCCGGCAGACGTAGACTTGTCTAGCCTCGTAGCCAGTCTCAGAAGCGCTGCTGAGGTCTAAATGTCAACAACAGTCCTAACAGTCTAATGTGCCACTTTATTTGTCCCGACTTGTAAACCATGACCGCAAAATTTTGGATATAAAAAAACTTTCGCACGCAAAAATATTTTTTGGTGGAGCGTGGTACTGTTATGTACAATAGGTTTATTTCTTAATTGAAATCAAATTCTTTTTGTATCATTAATCAGTAACACAGTCTCAAGAAACTTGCTACAGATCACATAACAGAATATACGAGCATATTGAAAATGCTAGATTTCTTGATATTTCTTGATTTTCTTGCTAATCTATATTTTTGTTAGTGCAAAAATTCAATACATTAGAAATGATTTAAAAATATTATAACTGTTTGCGGTGGATTTTGTAATTCAGTCCTTTTCGGTGTGCCCCCTACTAAGTGCCATGACAATTGGCTTTGAAAAGACTTTATTTATAGTATAATTGTTTATTTAATCAAAAGTATGTAAAAATGTTGTGTATAATGTTTATTTATTAAAGTGTTGAGTGCTTTTGTCGAACTATATTGTTTTCATTTTACTTCATGAAAATTTGGCTTTATGCAACGCCGGATAGCACTTTTCCTCGAAATAATAATATGGAACGTTATGGTGAAATTGATATTATGTATTATTATTATAGGTAAGTCGCATAGCATAGAATATGCATCTGCATGAAATAACAAAATTAAAACCGGTCAAGTGCGAGTCGGACTCGCGCACGAAGGGTTCCGTACCATTATCTATAAAAACGGCAAGAAAATCATGTCTGTTGTATGGGACCCCTTAAATATTTGTTTTATTCTGTTTTAAAACGGAACCCTTACAGGATCACTCGTGCGTCTGTCTGTCTGTCCGAAAATATTGGACTGGATTGAGTTGATAGTTAGTACACATATGTAAGTCGGTGACGCAACATGGACGTGTTACGTAAATAATTGAATTACAAACATGGGGGCTAATTTTGGGGGGTAAATTAGAAAATTTAAAAAAACGTTTTGCAGACAATATTGTGTAACATATCAAATGAAAGGGCTTGTTATGAGGATCTCAAATATATTTTTTTTAGAATTTTAATATAAAGTTTTGAAGAAAATAGGCGAAAATTGACCACCCCCCTCCTTTATTTCCTAAACTCAGATAATAGTTCTTTACCTAAAGATTTCAGGAAAACCTATAAGAAGTCTATCTAATACCTTTAAACCTGCAATTTATGGATATATATATATATATATATAATCTGAATCTCGGAAACGGCTCCAACGTATTTCATGAAATTTGGTATGCAGGGGGTTTCGGTTGCGATAAATCGATGTAGCTAGGTTTCATTTTTAGGAAACCTAGGAACAGGTAGATAGACAGACAGATAGAAAAAAACCTTTTATAGTTACTATCAACAAATTTGGGTCAGGTTTTATGGAACTTAGTTAAACATGTACGGAACCCTCTGTACGCGAGTTTAACTCGCATTTGTCCGATTTTTTTATTTAGTATTAGTTGTTACAGCGGCAACAGAAATACATTATCTGTGAAAATATCAACTGTCTAACTATTACGGTTCATGTGGCAGCCTAGTGACAGACGGACAGACAGACAGACAGCGAAGTCTTACTAATAGGGTCCCGTTTTACCCTTTGGGTATGGAACCCTAAAAAAATGATTTAAACTAAAAAAAAAATTAGGTATATTTTTAGACATTTATTAAAAAAAATTATATAAATAAATCACTCAATCCATTTGCGTCTGGCCGGGTAAAGTTTCTCGTAGTTGAGGTTGACATCGGATGGGTATGGAACGTATTGCTCGCGGCGCGCCACACGCCCTATCGGTATATAGTCATATGGTACCTAAAAATTGACAAGTAAGCAATTAAACTTAGCCCACTAAGGCTGCGCATCCACCAGAGATGACCGAACCTGCGTTGTGAGGTTTTACACATATATAAAAAAAAATCCTGGCAGATTTTCATTGGTTTTATTTTGTTGGACCATCTGCTTAAGTAGGCACTAATAATATTTTTTTATGGTTATACAGGGTGGAATTTTGTAATGCCACCTGGAGGGGAAGTACTCTTAATACTTTAGATAGAAAATTTTACTCAAAGGAAACATTCCTTTATTTTTGAAAAGAAAAAAAACGGCATTAAAGATTTTTATAAATTCGCTTGCCGCACACGGTAATCGAACCGACTAAAATCTGTAAAAGTTGCACCGTGTACTTTTATTGCATTGATTGTTAGGGTCAATAAGGATGAAATCTCTTTAACAAACTTCATAAATTGAATTACATGAAAACAATGAAATTTTAAATTAATTTAATTATGTACAAAAATTTAAACTAACTAATTAATTGCTCGAAATGAGCTCCATTTTCAGAAGTTAAATGAATGGAAAACAATGAAATCTTAAATTATTAATTCAATCGGTCAAGTTAAAGCACTTTTACTCAAAGATCTATCTGTGTACTTATGTTATTCATTAATTATTATCATTGACGTCATTTATCCATCGAAATGACGAATTACTATTTAGATAAGACGATTGCAATTTGCACGTGTTTGTAATGCAGACTCCTTTCTTAGATGTGACATAACTGCGTGTATGACGTAGTTTAAATATGGAATGTTACATTTGAAAATAGATTTTCATCTGTTATTCACATTTGATTGTTTTTACAAATCATTTCATAATTGTTTCACGGTAAAAATGGCTTATCAAGAGCAATTTGATTGGTGGCATTACAAAATTCCACCCTGTATATACCATGGTTTCGAATTTCATGAAAATGGTGAAATAAAGCTAACGAAAAGTTTATTAATGTGTTTAGATTGATGAGAATTTCTAGTAAAAATAACGCCGGAAATATTTGAAAATAAGCGCTTGAATTTTTAATATAAACTATTTTAGTATATTTTACCTGTGGCTTGGCGCTGATACACGCTACAAAAAGCAGAACACACAATAAAAATAAATTCATTATTCCGTGTTCGGCGCGCGTAACACATTGAGCGATTGACTTTCACGGTTTTAACCATTTTTAATTAAATCCTTTATTCAGATAGAATACTCGTGATTACTGTGGCATTTGATTTGCGTTTTATTGTATGCAGATTGCTTTATTGGCTATGTGTTGTTTATTCTGGTGGAAACATACAATAACACATATAATAGGGATGATGACTAAAAGAAATTAATTAGTCCGTCAGTTAGATTATACCATCTATTGGACACAAATATTTTCTTTAGTTCCGAAAACAAAAAATAACGAAGATACAGTGCGTTAAAATTTCCCTATCATCTCTATTACTCAAAAACATACAGGGTATAATATCAGACCAGAGACTCTTAAGAGCATAATATTATCCTCTATCTAATGAATTTTTAAGATTGTCGATCCAATTGAAAATTTACTCGTAGATGACTGTATCGTCGTAGCAAATCGTTCGAGATTCGTACCGTTATCGTAGCACAGCGTAACGTCGCGTAGCTCTCCACAGTACCAAATTCTTATGCTATTCGTAGCGTTTTGTTGATTGTAGCAAAATCATCGCATTATACTGGGACATTATTTATTACTCCAAGGTATATTACTGACATATACGATTATTTCATGAAAATGTTACTAATATACCTTGGAGGAATATTTTTATGGTTTCTTTTGTTATTAATCAGTAAATATACTACCATTCTTGTCGCAAATAACATGTTGATAACCTATGACCTATAACTGAGCTGCAATTAGCAAAAAACGTGATAAAATTTGAATTTCGCGCTGAACCGAAAGATATTGCTGTAGCTATTGTTACAAGAAACATTACTACAGGGTTGGCACAGACCACAACTAACGGCGCCAAATACAACATGCCAAGATGTCGCCTAAAATTGTAGGTCACACCCTTAGCTTTGGGGTCACTAAAGCTGACATCTCACTAAGCAACACGTATAAAACAATCAAGCGTAACACACGGTTGATGGCGAAATATACGCCATTAAGTAATGGTAGTGTTAATAAGATTTTTGCATATGAATATAAATAGATAATCTACTATTAATTAATAATATTCTACTGGAATTATATTCTGAAATCTGTTCTATAGGTACATTAATTTAGGGGGATTACAGAATACTGAAGTCTCTCAGTATTCTGTCAGTTTGAAGCAAAAATCATATCTACATAAAATCTGTTGGGTATCACACGTTTTTATGTTATTATAAATTCAGAGCAATCAAATATTATTTTATGACTTCCAATAAACTTATTGTGTTCGTTTTATTTTATTCTGGAAAATAATTTGAATTTGCAAGAACATAAGTATGAGAAATTTCTGGTTTTAAAATGAATATATTTCATTTTTCATTCTTGTTTATATTTTATTTTAATGAAGCTGTTGTAAGTAAACATAAAATATAGAATATCAAAAAGAATAAGTACTTACAACCAATAAAATTATAGATAGAATATTTTTTTATTCTTATTTTATGGCGTTTGTTGACCGTTTCCCAAAACGTTAATTATTATGATATCAAAACAAACCTACTTCAACTTTACGATATATATTTTCAGTCCCAAGAAGCAGAAATAAACGACCAATTTGTAGCCTTAGAAATAGACACTCAAGATGCAAACAAAACGATTGAAGAAAACATTATTATTATTGAAAATACATCAACAAATGAAACTAAAAGACCATCAACAGAACCACCTGAAGGACCACCTAAAGAACCACCTGTAGAAGATAAATCATTCACAACTTCGATTTGTGAGGCCGTAAAAAGACCAATAGTAGAATTCATTTCAGCACCCAAAGTTATGGGTGTTCTCAGAAATATAGGCACGTGTATTGTAAATGGTGCTATGGAGCTAGTGACCTATTATTTTCCAGCACCACTTATTCCTCTAATAGCATCAGCTGCTGGATTAGTGATCCCTTTTGAGCCAATTGTATTGTTACGTGAGAGAATGCCAGTTACAAGTTACAGAAGGGCTTTTAGTACAGCAGTTAATTCTTTCCTCAATACATTTGATAAATTTAAACGTGATGATGAAGAACCAGATCCTTATATGGCGAGGAGGTTTAATAGAAGATTCATGGATATATCATCTGAGAAAAAAGAGAAAGTTATTAAATAGGCATCCCTATTTAATAACTTTCTCTTTTTTCCGGATAATTAGAGTATATTAAATTGTTAAATCACAATAAAATTTCAAATTCTTGACTTAATCATTTAACATGATATCATTGCAAACAACATAAGTTACGGTTTTATTTCCATGTGTCCATGTAAAATAAACTACAATAAATTAGAAATAATCGTACGGTTTATTTTAGTCTCGCAAATAATATTATATTTAGTCGATAAAGGATGTCATTGTTATAACTCCAAAGAATGGACAGAAAAATGAGGTTTTTGCCACGTTACGTTCTTTAACCTCTCTCAATATTTCATTACTATATATTTCTTTTCTATCACCAGTTCGATATTCATCTTTCTTTTTTCTTCTCGGCGTCAATTTGTGTATTAAATGTGTAGTAGTTTCAACTGCACTGATTATTTTATTATTTTCATTAGCCACAGTTTTATCCACTTTAATTTGTTTATCAACAATATCAGCTTTTCTCAAGCTACTCCTTCTTTCTTCAAGACCATGCCATTGATGACGAAGACCATCGTTATCTAAGAATACTCTTTCATTTATATAATCCGTGTTATTTCTTCTCAACATGAACTGTTTGAAATGATCGGTGATTGTATGCACTGTTGGTTTTAATACATTGTATTTTTCATTATTAAATATCACTTCACCGACTTTTTGGAGATCCATGTGAGTTGCAAATTGAGTAGAACTTCTTTGTAACTGTAATTAGGAAAAATAAATATGATTCAAACAAAACTAGCTGCTAAGTACTAATGCTACGACTCATACTTATTATTGTTTTTTGGAATTAGGCACATTAAGAGTCAGTCGATAGTATTGTCCTTCGCCTGACATAAACGTCTTTTCTAAAGGCTGCCTGGTAGAGTTCACTTAGTAACACTTTCTTTACGTAGATTACGTTTCTTGTAATCTTTGTGGTGTGACAATAAAGTGTTATCGAACTTCCCTTCTGTAGTTGACTACAGACTTTACAGTTGCATTTCCGTTTTTTTTGTTTGTCTATTTTGTTCCAAATAAATCATCTTTATACCATTTATTCTGAGTGGTTAACAAAGGTAGGTACTTGGTGTTTTCCTTCACCGAAAACTTAATCTCTTTATTAGATTTGAAACCATGACCTTCGTCAAAGCGTTTGACGTCACTCTCACAGAGGTACGTCACCTCGTAAACCAACCAAACCAACTAAATAATATTCCTTAAGACTCACCCCTAAAACGAATGAAAATGAAATCAGAAATAAATTCATTGTCTATTTCAAAATAGTTGTTGAAGTACATTACATTAACATCAAGACTTCAATTCTCTGTGAAGGCTAAAAAGTATAATTGAAAACCCAAGTCGATTATTTGAAATTTCAATTAATTTTGCAATTATTTTGCATGATTTAGTTTTTCATTTTCAACCTGAATCAAGTTTACGTTTTTCAATATAGGACCTTTGATCTTTTAATATTAACTGAAACATGATGTGTGTCAGGCAGGCTATCATTTTTAGTTTAGTGGTAGGTATTAAGTATGGAATATTTAACGTCATTCATATCTCCTTCGCAGCATTGTATGGAATGACTTTGTCACGTAATTAAATAAAGTTATTATTGCTGATAAAATAAGGATTATTATTACGCTTCATAAGTACCTAAGGGGCTCAAAGAGCCTTAGGGCACGGTCTCACACTATGACCGTCGCACGCGTTGGGTAAGGAAATAGCTGAGGAAGGTGCACGTGTAAAAATAAAAATAAATATCCTGGGACATTCTTCACACACGGTTATCTGATCCCAAACTAAGCAGAGCTTGTACTATGGAAACCAGATATGATATATATACAAACTGATATACTACATATACTTTTTTTTTGTAAATACATACTTATTTAAGATAATTACACCCACTCAAGACAAACAGACATGTTCATGCACACAAATGTTTGTCCTGGATGGGAATCGATGCGGCGCGATAGGTGGCGTCTTAAGGTGAATCGGCCGAGAAGACCGCGAAATTCAATTTTTTTTAGGTTTTTTTCAAATTACAGCTCAGTAATAGGTTGTATATTTGTAAAAATGTGATTTGCGCCTCATTAATATGCCAATTGATTACCGTATGTATACCTATACATTATGCTTTTTAAACTATTCAAATCCATACATTGGTTCCTTTTCGATAAAAAACGCGCAGGAACCAATGTACAGTTCTATAATATTTTGAATGCAAAATGAATACATAGGTAGATTTATAGCTGTATCTCAGTGTCGCGAATTACATTTTGACAAATAAATGACCTATTACTGAGCTGCAATTTGAAAAAAACCTTATAAAATTGAATTTCGCGGGCTTTTTGGCACATCCCCCTTAACCAACTGCGCCAACTAGCCTGTCAAGTAAGTAAGTTTTCATTTCGAACGTTGAAGCGCATCCTCTCAACTCTACGTAACAACTCAGTGTTTTTTTGCAGCGACAAGACGCAGATGCAAACTACAACTTTTGCGTCTAGTTGCAGCGACTAGACGCACAGTTGTAGTTGTAGTCTTAAGGGGTTGTTAGAATTAAAATGAAATAAAAACCACGACTTAATTTTACTTAAATATATTTGCAACATATTTTACTAAAGCGTAAAACAAGGTAGCCTCCTCGATACATTCCAACTTATAAGCCAAAAAAATAGTATGCGATTGCATTACAAACAATTGCTGTTAATATATTTATGACTGTCATTACCAAATATACAAGTAAACTAAAACGAACATAAACTTAGTGATTACTAATAATGAGAACTAAGTAAGTATAAATGAAAAGCCATTGGTACCGATTCTGTTGTTTACGAACTTAACTAATATTAGTCACCTCTCTTTCATTTTAACCTTATTGAAAAAAGATAGAACGTTTTTAATGCTGTCAGTTTAATCCATACCGTCGTAATGTACGGGTAAATAGTCGTGACCAATAAAGATCGCGCTTAAATTCACGTTGAAATGTGTGATCGGATTAAACTGACAGGACTAAAATATCTTGCATCCCTTTCTTATATTTACTATTAGAAAGAGATATAGTGAGCTTAAAATTATTTTAGTTCGTAAACAACAGAATCGGCACCATTGTTTTGTTAAATTAAATGTGTCATTGTTATCGGATAAAAATATTACTTACTAGTTGTTCCCCGCGGTTCCACTCGCGTTCCCGGGATAAAAAGTAGCCTATAACCAAAGGCTTAACCTTTAACCTTTGGGGATAATGTAGCTTCCTATTAGTGAAATATTTTTTCTAATCGGACCAGTAACTCCAAAGATAAGCGGATTCAAACAAACATACATTCATTGATAGTACAGATGAGTTTTATAAAAAAACTCACGTCAAATTTTTTTTTAAAAATAGAAATTTTCTATTTTTAAAATTATCATTGAGAACTTTGTATACAATACTGAATTTCGTCGACAATCAACGTCGAGTCGAGACAAAATGGATTAATTAGACAAATTGACACGTAGGGCGGGCCTGAGGGTTTAATTTGGTGCTTCATATTATGCTTTTCCTGTGTAACTGAATTGAATTTGTCATTTTTTGCCATGAAATGTCAAGTTATTAATAATGTCACAATTTTTTCATACATTGCATTAATTAAACTGTGAATGTGGCGATATTTTTGTCCTGACAGATTTGTATGAAATCTATAAAAAAATGCGGTATGTGGTACGGTACTATATTCGTTATTTTTAACGCTGACTGTACCAGTAGAATCGGATAGGATAGAATTGAAGTATTGACTGGAAATAAATAAATAAATGTTTTGCGGTTCCATTTGGAAAATCATAATTAACTCACCAAACAGGATTTTGAAGGAGTAGTAAAACTTTCTGGGATTATTGTACGCAACAATCCGAACTCTCGAAAAAAAAATCAAACTTTTCACACATTTAGACAGAACAAGAAAAAATAACTTTTTATATGAAAAGTTTGAATTGTTTTTCGAGAGTCGGATTTGGTCTCATAATAAAAGTTGTTCATGATGATGAGTACGATAATTCCTGAAATTTTGGCTACTAATTAAAAAATCTATGTGAAAATAATACAACACGTGAATTAAACAATGACACATTTATAAAATTTTACATCAATTTTAATAATAATGCCCATAATTTTTTGCCTATTCCAAAAAACAGTAACAATTTAACATTAGTAAAATGTGCTATTTTAAAATGAGGTCTCTAAATCGCACGCACGATAATTATATTGTCAAGTGATATGAATTGATAACATGATCTTTTAGTTAAAGCCTCCAGTACACATTAATTAGTTCATGAGCACTATATAAGTAGTTCTGTGCACATTATTCTCTCGCATAGTTTAAGGCGATCTTTACACTATAAACTTTATACGTGCTCTTTCTATACTCAATCCATTCAATAAATAAATTAAGTTAAAAGTGTTGAGAAGCAATTTTAAATAATAGCAAATAATAATCTAGTTTATTTTGTCATTTATGTATCAAAGGTACAGGTTTTTCTATTTTCTTACGTTCAATTAACACTTGTAGTTGTTTCATGTATGACTAGTCAGCGCCCAGTGCACTGTACAATCAAATCAAAGTATGACTAGTCAGCGCCCCAGTGCACTGCACAATCAAATCAAACTTACACAATGTGCACTGTGCACTTGCGGCGTATTATAAACTAGCTATTTCCCGCGGATTCACTCACGTTTTTTTTCTAGTTCAAATGGTGGATATGTTTAAGTTCATACTATATTTTCGTTTGGTAGCACTATGTTATATTAATATGATTAAAATAAAAAAGTAAAATTTTAGATCTTCTAGCAATTGACAACATTGCATAAATCATGTTTTTGGTGCAGTTTTTTTTTATTATTTTTTGGGAGGAATACAATTAAAACTTGCGTGACAGAAAACCCGCACGGTGGCGACGAATAGTCGTGTCGTGCCTACTTATAACGCATGATTTTCAGTCTGAACACATTATTTATTTAGTAAAAAGCTTATAAATGGTTTGGTAGAATATTTAATCATTTTCATCTAGTTTCATTTAAAAATATTTTTTTAAATGTTATGTTGTCAATTACCTATCCGAGTACATACTTGCGTGTTTAATAACTTTGTGAAAACAGCAAAAGAAAACAAATGAATTGAATGATTGTTAAAACTAGATATGATTAAAACCTAAAAGTTCAGTCAATTCAATCACTAAAACACATCGTAATTCAAAATAAAACTGCATTCAAACAAATGTATAAATGTTTTTATGAAAGGTGTACAAATAAAAAACAAACGCTTAATTTCAATGCAGTTTTATTCAAGTAATTTCATAATAAGCAATAATTATTATTATTTAAAAAGAAATAAAGAACAATTCAAAAGATTGCACAACATACAATTCGATTAGTAAAAAATATTTTTTTTTAGAAAAATACGAAGATAGAAATTCAGAAAAATCTGGTGCCGTTTATAAGCTCTTCAAAAATTGAAAGAAAATTTATAAAAACATTATCAAACTACTGTAATTATTATATTACGAAAAGAATAGGTATAATGCAACATGTATGATTAAAAAGAAACCTTACGAAATAATATTATTATAAATGACAATATATTTACATTAACAATATAATTTGAATAATTTTATGCTAAATAGTAAATATTGCAAGTGTCATAAGTCAAAGTGTCAAAATGTTGTATGTCAACATACATTCAATACGACATAAATATGAAAAAATATATTCTATGAAACGCTATTTTAAGTAGTTTACAAAGATAGCGTTATCTTTATTAAAATATAAGTAATATTCAATATTATACATATACAATTAATTATTTACAATGCACTATTATTATGTCAAGTAAAATGAATACTGATCGGAAACAAAACGACGAATAATGGAATAAAATTAACTATTACAGTTAACTAAAAAGATGACAAAATAAAGTATAGAAATGTAGCATAAAAACTAAGGATTCTCATTAATTCTATAATACTATCACACTTTTCAGAAATCAACATGAATTCATATAGGCAGTACGATCGATTTTTAGTTCAGTGTTCAAGACAGAGGGGCGTGCCTTAGGTTACTAAACGTATCAAATTGAAGCATCTCAATTAATTGTTGGTACGAATGAATCGAATATACGATTGTATAACTTTTTTTAAACAATCGCCCATCGCCTTATGTTGCAAAACCTCTTTCTAAAAAACATTGTTGTAAAAGGATAGAATATATTTCCTGTCAAATTAGTCTTATGCTGTCATTTACGGGGAAATAATTTGAAGGCAATTTAATTTACGTAGAAAACAAGCTGTTGTATTAATATGACAGGGCCACATTTATTCTTTTGTTTTTAGTCTCTCTCATATCTCTTTCTACCAAAAAAAAAACATTGGAAAGGAATAAAATAATTGTTGTCCGGTCAAATTAGTCCGATTACTTATTTCAATATGAATTTAGGCGCGATCTCTATTAGTCACGACTATTTCTCAGTAAATGACAATAGGATAGACTAATCTGACAGCTTTAATATCTTCTATCCTTTTTCATTTTTTTTTAATTAATTTAATTTTTGTTAAAAAGAGATAGAGTGAGACTGAATGAGTTTATTTTGTAAAGAAAATAATCGGCTCACATCTAAAAGGCAAAGCTTTGCCTTCGTGGTATATTGGATTGGAGTGTGTAAGAGTTTGATACATTAAAATCGTCACCACTGCCCACCACGTCTCGAGTTGAGTATATTATAGTCATATAGTGTACAAAAATGTGATTTCTATCTGTCAATTGTGATTTTTCAACTATTACAGTAAAACTAGGTATATACACCAATAATTATATTTAATAAAAAATCCTACTATATTTAATAAAGCCAAGTTGTAATGATTATTTAAATTAATTCTTTACTACAATTAATAGTACTACTACGGACTATTTTATTTAATTACTTAATGTAGTCTTCATCCGTGCCGTTTGAAGGAACTAGTTTATCATACGACTATACTATTTTATTCGAATGGATCCGTAATTGAGGTGTCCGAACAAACCATGTTTAGAATTCTATGACCAATTAAAATTTTTCTTTATGTTCCAATTATCTTAAATTTAATAAAAAAAACTGATTTTAATTCCATATTTTCAGGTAATTCTACTCAAAATATAGGGTGGAAAGATTTTCAATACTTACCCTAAATATTGAAATTAGCAGAAGCATGTCTATATTTTTGGTACCTACCTATTTGTAAAACTGCATTCAAATATTTTCGACTAGCCACTTCTCTCAAACGGAAATCGAACTAACTCAAATGCGAAAAAATAAAATATGTTTTTTTTTATACTCAATAATTTTCATTTTAGTAGACACCATGGTTTGTTCGGACAATCAATTTTGCGAGTGCGTCATACAATATAAGTACTAACATGGAAAATTGGAATATTTATTGATATTTATGTTTATTTATTGTGTAATGTTTATGGTTACCTACGCAAATATTACTTGATAGCAAATATATTATTTATAACATTCAGTTTAAAGCAATTTAATTGGAAATGCATGATTAAGTGCACATTTTATATTTGTTTTAGTCCATTTGAAGGACTTCAGGCACATTCTGAAGTGAAGTAGGAACAAATTGCTATAATATTGCTTCTTATACAGGGTTTCAAGGTGTTCTTACCTGATTGTCCGTCAAAGTCAACGTCAAGCAATATTTAGGAATACTACATATTTTACTTTGGCTTCTGGCACTTGTTTATGGTTTCCAAGAGATGTTCAGTTTTTATAGGTTTAAGTAAAGTTATGCTATAGTTCTCACTCACTTTAGAATGTTAGTTTGAACTGTAACACCTATGTATATCGATAGTATTTTTATTTAGTAGTGTCAAAATTGTAAACATTTATTTGTAAGAAGATTGAACAATCTTAAATTCATAGTAGTTCATGTTAAAGATGGCGTCCGCGAATTTATAACCATTGTAAATAAATTTCGCGTTGTTTCACCAATTGTTAGTTATTTTCTCTCTGTTATTCTTCTTTACATTAAACAAAATCTTTGAACAAAACATTGTGATTAATGAACGTAAAATCTCGTATGCCAGGCCAGTGTCAAAACGTCGCCAGTGTTAACCATTCCGTTTGAAAAAAAAACATCCTGTATTTGATGTTTTGACGTTGACGGGCAGTCTTTGACGGTTATATTTAAAAAATTGGAGTTTTTTTTACTGAATTATATTTAAAATATATATTTTTATAAAAGTGTACCCACATGTATACGAGAATATAAAAAAGATATTCATTTTCTATTTTTAATTCGTATGTGTCCTGTCTCATTTATACGAATGTGAGAAAAAGATGGGCTGTCTTACTTTATGATGGTCTTTTCAATCACGCATGTATCCGATGTTATACGAACAGCCACTGTTCTATGTACACGTCAAAATCAGACTTATATTTACGATCATAAGGTACAAATTGTCATTAAAACATTTCAATATGCAATTCAACTTGTAATGAGGCAAATGATTTTAGACAAATAATCAAAATTATTGGTTATTTTTCTAACGGGTTAATATCTCATATAAAAAAAACCCTTCAGTAATAAAGCTGTCATTTTTAATGATTAAAATAAACATTTACCCCATTAATACAGAACATTTCAATCCAATTTGACTAAAAACTTAGCATTTATTAGGTACTTTAGATCCAAATTCGTGTAATATGTCACATGCCATTTCTAAGTCATTTCTAGTGATGCCTAACGCTCTTACAACTATATCTTTAGGATAACCCTCGCCTACTAAGCGAGCAATGTAGTCTAAGTTTATGTTTTCATACGATACATTATCTGCATACTTTCTTCCATGCTTATCGTGTGTGAGTGGGTTGAATTTTTTTGCTGGAAACAAAAATCATATTTTAAAAGTTATACTAGTTTCGATCTTGGCTAATTAATAGCATACGAGCAGAATTTAGAATTTATACCCCGCTATTTACACCCCCGAAGGTGCTGAATTCTCAAAAATCCACTCTTAGCGGATGCCATATTTCAGCCTGATCCAACCAGTATTTTGAGGTGTGCTTTAATAGATCAGTCAGTCAGTCATACTTTCCTTTTATATATTTAGATAAGTGGTAGAAGTTAAGTATGACGAATCCTAGAGATATTAATAAAATTGAGAAGACTTACGTGCAACAGCTAATTCATTCTTCTCAACAGCTACGTTCTCATATGGCGGATCTTTGATATCTTCCGACGGGAATTTCGGCATTGTTGTAGATTTAGTAGGCTGATCCATACTTCCACTAGTGGTGGTAGGCAAAGACCTTTGCCTAGGTGGCGCTCTGTTCTCAACTCTAGATTCTCTATCAAAACTACTCCTAGAATCAGAATTTACAATCCTATCTTGTCTAAAATCCGGCTTATCCGGCGGTCTTTCTGGTGGCTGCCGCAAATCTGTATGCCGAGTTTCACTCGAAGACACGTGCTGGCGGCTTTCATTTGGCAAACACGGTACATGTCTGTCGATTCTATTATCAGATACATTAGGAACATGTCTATCTTGACGACTTTCTGGTACTGGAATATGCCTCTCTTGTCTGTTGTCTATATTCGGCACATGTCGTTCTAGTCTATTGTCAGGGAGATTCGGAACATGGCGATCATTTCGACTTTCTATATTAGCGTGTCTTTCTTGTCTACCCTCTGGCATGTTTGGTACATGTCGATCATTTTGGCGATTCTCAGGCAAACTTGGCACCTGTCTATCTTGTCTCGATTCTGGATTGGGGACGTGTCTATCGTTTTGCCGAGTTTCAGGCAAGTGTCTCTCTTGCCTTGATTCTGGATTGGGGACATGTCGATCTGTTCTATTTTCTATTGGTCTGTTTTCATGTCGGGTGTTGTCGGGTACAGTCGGTACGTGTCGGTCTTTTGATTCAGTTGGGGTCGGTCTGTCGTCTGTGGGGGGTCGTTCGGGTGGTGGGGCGGGTAGTGGGCGACTGTTTGATTGAGGGGTGCAGGCACGACGAGGTTTTTCAAATGCACGCGGATCTGGTGGTACCTGAAATTTTAAGATCTTGAATCATACTGTAAGGAAGAATATTGCTAGAGCATAACTTGCTCTTATAGGACCAAGATTGATTCCGAACATCCATCGATCCAGTTTATAGCTTTTTAATGTTAAAGGAGGAATCTAATGTATGAGTTTCTATGAAGAATCTTTATACAATATATTTGAGTTTCTCTTGGCGCTAATGTAAAACGATCATGACCAGGCCCTTTATAACAAGACGGTGTAGCATTATACACACGTGTATGAATTAGTATTACAATATTTTATCAATAAAGTCCCTTAAACGTGCTTTATTTACCTCATGCCTAGTGTCAATGACTCCAGTTATGGTTTCCGTGGACCCGGTGATGATGGAAGTCAGTCGGTGTCGGGAATCCGGTTCAGGTTCTAATGATGAACGTCTTCTTGGTTCTGTTGGGTATCAAAATAAGAATTGGAAATCGATATACTAGCATATAATTGCAATTGGTAGAATAACTCGGATTTGAGTACTCGATGCTAACTTCATTGTTGCTCAGTGTTTAGGTATGTCAACGGATGATTTGTTTTTTTCATATGAGGTATTTTACGACCTGAGTAGAATAGAAAATGTTTATTCAGCTCAAAACATAAATTACTTACCCTAAAACAACTTCCCATCCGGCATGATGTTATTGAACCAGTTTAACTGAGTTACTGACGTACTAGCATCTATAATATTTATACTATAGGTTATAGACGTTCATAGGTTAAGCCGCTTAACATCAGGCGGGCCGCAAGCTTGTTTCCTACTAGTGTGCAAACAAGCTTGCGGGAAAATTAAATGATAATTTAGCATGGCAGTTTTCAGATAATAATATATTTTCTGCTATTGTATCACCATTGTCACCAAAAAAAAACCCAAAATCCACAAACCTTGAGCACTAGCCGCAGCAATATCTTGGACACTAGAAGCAGCTACAATCACTGGTTCAGCAGGTGAGAGACTTTTCCTAGGGGGCAATGGGGGAGCTCGTAGTTCTCCGTACGCGTTCTCGTTGAGGGCACGCCGCGAGGGGAGCGGGGAGTGGCGGGGGGACGGGGCGGGGGACCGAACTGAGGGACGGAGACCGTCTATTGTTGACGTTGCCGCGTTGAATTCTGCCCAATCCTGGAATTTATTGTCATTTTATACATGTATACGACGTTATTTTTATTAAACCAGAGAGTCGATATACCGACAGGATTTGAAAGTGAATATGCAGTATGTAAATCACCAAAGAAAATAAGAACACTTAAACACTACCGAAAGCTGTAGGAACGCCACATTGCGGACGTCGCTCGCCTTCGAATCCCGAGATCAAGACATTTGACTCACAGATAACTTATATTATAGTAGTCGGAGAAAGTTACCATAGTTTCACTATTTATACCACAAACAAACGAGAGCGTAGTTTGCCGCAACTACGCATTCTTAGTACGATACCCATCTGACTAGCTACTTAAAATCTGATGTACAGGATGACAAGGATGTTTTGAACGTGGCCAAAATCGGAACTAACGCCGCTATCTTGTGAAAAGTCACTTTTTGAGAGTCATTATCATGTCAGCCGAAAGACGTCCACTGCTGGACAAAGGCCTCCCCCGCGGATCGCCACGATGGCCGGTCTTGCGCTACCCGCATTCAGCGGTTCCCCGCGACCGTCACAAGATCGTCATTCCACCTTGTGGGGGGCCTGCCCACGCTGCGTCTTCCGGTTGGTGGTCGCCACTCGAGAACTTTTCTGCCCCAGCGGCCGTCGGTTCTACGAGCGTTTTGAGAGTCGCTCTGTCCGTTTTATCATTGTTGCATGTTGTGTTATCTATCTGTCATATCAGCATTTACTCTTTTCTTACTCATATCATTTTTCAAACAAACCATCTCTATTACAGTGTTCCTCTTTCTGCCAGCAGAACCACAAAGTTATAACATTCTACATACAAGTAGAACCAACCGGAATAAAACGCTTCCTTTCAGTTATACCTGTAAAACTCTGCGAGGAGAACTAAACAGAATAATGTACCTAACTCCATCCTTTTCTAGTAGGCCTTTGGTTTCTACTTTTTTAAAGCGATTTTAAATAAAGCCGCTTAAAATCGCGAAATTATCTCTATTCACGTGTCAAGGATTTCTGTAGAAAAAATATGATCTAGCATCCGCCCCGCGGTTCCACCCACATTCCCTAGGTATCTTGTTTTCCCGACAAAAAAGTACCCTATTTTATTATATATATAATATCTATTTATTTAATTGCGTTCCACAATGTGTACACCTTAGGTGGTAATTATGTAATACATACATTGTGAACCCTCTCGGGCACAGCAACATCTCTAGAGAGGTATAGGAGAGAGGAGATCTGTATGATGTGCAAGTTTTAATGAAATACGTAGGTCCAGTACACAAGTTAGATGAAGCATCGGTAAAATTCGTAAAATCGATCATTCCCGAAAAGAGTGCGTCTACAACATTACCCAGGTTTATTAGTACTATTGGCGAAAATGATCTTGTGGAATGGAGCGATAATGAATAATTTTGATTAGTTGCGTAAATCGGAAGTGAAGTGTAGATATACGATTTTCCGATGCTACATCTAAGTTGTGTCATACTGTACTGCCATTGCGATGGGATAGAGTTATACAGATCCACACAATTTTCGCATTTATAATTTGCTCAGGGTAGTGACTTTACCTTTGTACGGCGCAAGAAATATCTCAAATAGAAATAATTACCTGATTTATTAATAAAAAAAAATCTATGATTTCTGACCTGTGGTATCATGATGTGGTTAAAGTTAAGATTTTTTTTTTTACGAAGTACAGGTATTAAGTATGTAAGTACCTAATGCAGACAGACCCACAGGCATAAGCTAGTCCAATAAAAAAAGGAAATCCTCGTGCATTAAAAATAGCAAAGAAAACACACAAGCACATTTCACCAAGCGTATATTGTCAACATAAAATACACTTACAAATAAATAAATCGAGTCATTAAGTCACAAAAATAAAATAATAATAATAAAAAAATGACATTAAATTAAGTAATATCATAAAAGCGTAAACATTACTCGATCCTTAATTCCGATATACAAAATAATTTTAAATACAACTTTTGAACTAAATTATTTAATGCAAATGAAAATAAACCCTAATAAAGGGAAAACTAAATTAAAAGTCGAATAAATGGAGACATGGAGATTCGTATACCGATACGAAAAGTAATGTAAGTATCGTTTTTTCATAAATAAAATAAATATTAACTGATATATTTTGTAACTATGGACACTATCCACTGGAATTATCATAAATTAAATTAAAACTATTGCATTACGAGCATTTAAACAATAACATTATTTCTATTTAAATCATTTTAAATGTAAAATACAAGTCCTTGCACGAAAATAGTGACTCTCGAATAATTCAATAAATAATATTTAGATTATAAAGTAAAATGCAAAAAGTGACATAAAAGGCGAAACGACAGCATTTCACTTCTAAGTTGGCACTTAAACACGAAAAAACTACGTAAAATGTGTTTGTACTGAGTACAGTACAAGAACTACATTAAAAAGGCACCAAATTAACAAAAAAAAAAACGTTTTATGCCACTTTTGCATGAATTGTAGAGAATCGCATGAAATTCAGTACCATTAGTAAAATATGGATATTTTTGTGTAAAAGTGACTTACAACGTTTATCAATAATGTCATTGCTGTGTATACAAAAAAATACCGTAATACATTACGTTAAAGTTCATATTCATATAAAAAATTGAATGTAAGTCGCTTTTGCACAAAAATCAGTATAATGCGTCAGATGTAACATAATTGTAGGAATTATAAAAAATATCCTGGCGTGAAATTAACAAAAAATATCAACATAATTATGTTACAACTATGAAAACATATAACGGATACTGTGAGGTGGCATTTTTTCAAAACCCATGGTCGGTTCACTAATATGACTATGCAGTACTATTAATACGGGACCAACTCCAAAAAAATAGTTTCGTTCATTTTGAACAAGCCAGCAAACGATTTTATTTTTTCTTTCATTAGTAAAAGTTTGAATTTTCCAGATATAATTAACGTTTTTTAAGGTTTCGGGCGTTAGGACGGTTTTCTTGTCGGTGAACCACATAAAATATGTTAAGAAAATATGCCATATCAAAGTATCCAATACCCGGAATATAAAAGCCATTTAAAGTGTATTTTATAATTTTAAACAGCTTTTATAAATGTAAATACCTATTATAAAGAGTCGAGGGAAGTTGTACTGCTTCATTATAATGCATGCTTAATCTTAATTCACCAAAAATATGAGATAATATGAGAGATATGAACATTATATTATAGCAAAAGGCATGCCATAATAACCTAAATATCATGAAAAAAAGTAGATCATGCCATATATAAATAAACTCCTTGAAATTTGCGCTATATGTTCATAAAGGGACGAGTGCTTTTTGCGTAAGTACTACCAATCATTTCCACAGGCCTCTCCGATAGATTTGCATAACGAAAGATGCCCTTAGCAGCCTTTGTAAAAGGAAAACGTGACTGACTGACTGATCTGTCAACGCACAGCACAGCAACATTAGGACTAAGAAAGGATTTTAGAAAATTCAACCCCTAAGGGGGTAAGTTAGGGGATCTAGGGTGCGGGGCAGAATGCTAGTTTTACTAATAAAATGTAAGCCGGGAAACATAAGATGCGTCGGGTATAACCGCAGGCGAAGCTAGTTTTGATGTGTTTAGGCTTAATTTAGGATATCTTCAGAATGTCTCATTTGGTCCCCATACTACATTTTCAAATAGCATAATCTCTAATATAAGGTTTTAATTCATCATTGAGTAAATATTCGAATACAAAGATATTAAAAAATCACCTCAAAACCTATGTTGTTAGAGACTAATTCATTTTAACGATGTATAAGACCGCAGTACAACCCCCACTCAATTTCCAACAAATACATTGTAAATGTGACCTTGTATCGGCGCAAGACATCGCCCAAATCATACAAAAAACAAACAGACATAACTCTCTACGCACGTGCAAACATTAAGCATGCGGTGATTTTCGCCAGCGCCTCTGCAAAACAAATAAATGACATATATTTTATGAGCTCGCATGCATTTAATGGTTTTTACTTTACTGTGCATTCTAATACTATAATATCTTTGACTGAAAAAAAGTTATGATTTCAAGTGCTGATGGAAAACCTAGTAGGTGGTTTGTTTGAATATAATATCCAAGTATATTTATGCTATTCATTTTTAATATCAGTTTTTTTTAATGAACGCGGTTAAATGCTAAGTATCAAATTGTTGATGTCCAAAAAGAGTCAGCCAAAAATAGGCCAAGCTAACATTACTATAGTCAATTGTAACTTTCGACGTTCAAAAGTGCCTTATCAGGGCCTAAACTGAATAAATGATTTTTGAGTTTGAATAAGATACCCTAAAACAAAAAAAATATTTAAATGTTAAATGCCCAGCACACTTTGAAGATTCCAATATACTTAGTTAAGATTCGCAAAAAAAATTAAACCCAGCAATTTTTTGGCACAAACTCTCACTTAAACCCTGACTTGTGATCCAGTGGTAACAATAGAAACCTAAACTGAATAATTTTTATATAGAATGCACAGTAAAGCTTACACCTATAAATAGAAATGTCTTAAAACTAAACATACGGCAGAAATCAAAAGCTTATGAAGTAACAAAAACAGAACAACACACATGCCTGCCCTCGGCCATACAAAAGTACATGCTTTATGAAGTAAAAAAAAAGTTAAAGTATTACATTTTGATTTTGTTCCATTATTCAAGTTTGTTTGTTTTTTGGTACCTACGTACCATTGACAAACTTGAAGCATGATCGTTTTTGAAAAGTTTTCGCATGAAACCAGGTATTTAAGTCCTCCTTAAGACAATAAAATTAAATTGGGACTACCTTGGAGCTATACTGAATCCAAAGCAAAAAGAATGATTAAAATCCATTCATAAACAAAAAAGATGATAACCGAATTGAGATCCTCCTCCTTTTTTGAAGTTAGTTAAAAAAGTTACTATTTTTATGACAAGTAGGTACGGTACATTGCAGCCGATTCTGTTGTTTGTGAACTAAACTAATTTTATTCACAAATATTTTTGAAGGCAAAATAATTAAAGCTCTCAAGTTTGTCTATGCCAAGGTCATTTACGGATAACGAGTCGTGACGAACAAACATAAATATATAAATATCGGGGACGAATAAGAATCTGGGGACGTTCTTCACACTACCATTTCTTTTCGACACCAATTTAATGTACCTTTAGAAACCTATTTAAACTTTTTTTGCCCGCTTTTAAATTCTTGATCGTTATTACGACTTCAATATTTGTGTGTATTATTTTACCCCAAGGATTATTGAACGCGAAAATCTTCGAATCTCAAGATTTTGTTGAATAATGGTTATTATTTTAAGTAGATAAGGTTGTATTTACCTCGGCATCATCAATATCGTCAGTCAGTCCGTTGAAGGTGGTATTTCTCGACGCCCAGCCATTCGCATTACTTGATATCGTCACGTCCACACCTGGAAATGTTAAGAAATACGATTAATAATATAAATATGGATAAACATGACATGTCCATTATTATTCTAGGTTCTTCAAGAAGGAAGTGAGGAGATTTTTACTGGGTCGGCAACGTGCGAGTATTACTGGTGTTGCAAGCGTCCATAGGCTACGGTAACCATTTACCATCAGGTGGGCCGTATGCTAGTTTGCTGCCTTTTAGTAGTATAAAAAAAAAACTAAATATATAAAAAGAAAAGGTCACTGACCGACTGTTATATCAACGCACAGCACAAACAACTGGACGGATCGGGCTGAAATTTGGCATACAGGTAGCTATTATGGCGTAAGGATTTTTGGATATTCAACCTCTAAGGATCGCGGGTGAAGCTGCTGGGTGGAAAGCAATTTTTAAAATAATGTGAACACTTACTGGAACCATTGCAACCCGAAGAGCCCGAAGAGCCGGACGAGTTCGATGACACTTGTTTAACGGCAGTCTTTGTGTTTCTAAATGGACAACAAATAAAATTACTGGTTTTTACTGACATGATTTTGTCCAGCAGTGTACGTCTATCGGCTGACAGGATGATGATGACTCATGATATCTTTTCGAAAACTATGTCAGATTAATCATGTTGCAATCAATGTTTCTCTGAAAAGCGAAGGTTGTGGGTTCTAATCGTAGACTCATAATGAAGAAACCACCGTCTGTTGGGCTACTGACTCTAGTTGAAAATTTGTCGCCAAGCACCTACCAGTTTGTACGTACAGCTGCACTTGAGTGACAGTTCCCTTCTGTGCGTATGGGTTTTTTTTAATAACCCCTATTATGTAACCAGTATCATAAACTTTACATCATCAATGTTTATGAGATTTTCTTCTTATATATTTTATTTTAAATTCATTGTTACAGTTCTTTTCATTTGACTAATAATTGTATTTGGATCTTCATTATCCTCATGTCAGCTGAAAGACGTCCACTGCTGGACAAAAGCATCTCCACGATGGCCGGTCTTGCGCTACCCGCATCCAGCGGATAAGAAAATAAAAATAATGTCTCTTTTGCCAAGAGGGTAAGTCTGATCATTCAGCGAGGCAACGCCGCAAGTGTCGTGGGTACCACGCTAAATTTTGATGGGGATTATTTTTGTAATTAGTAGTTATTTAGTTTAGTTTTTATTTTTTTAGTTTAGTTTTTATTCGGAACATTAGTCGGGGGGGGGGGGGAGGGGGGTGTTTCTACCACACGTCATCGTGACAACATTAAAAGTATATCTTACTTAGATTCAGAGCTGGGCGGTCTGGGCGGTACGAAGGCGTCGACGACCACTTGTTCCGTGCCCTTGATCTCGGCGCGACAGAAAGGGCACCCTTGACCCTCAGAGTCCTGGATAAAACAACATACATATATTTAAATAGTCAAGCTTAAAATCAATTTGAATAAGTTTATCATTGACAGACAGGGTCGGATTTGGAGGCCTGGAGGGCCCTAATTATTTCCCGAATAAAAATAAAAAATCATAATCAATTTGGATATTTTAAACTGCGCAACCTTTTCGTGGATAGTATTCTTTGTACAGTGACTTTTTGTGTACATTTTTTCAGTAAATTCTTGAATATGTTTTTAAAATTTTTACTTAGGTTGAAGCTTTGTAGTTTCACATAGATGTATATTTACTATACTATACTGTCTAGTAATCCTGAATGAACAGAGATTAGAGGATACTTATATTCCAAGGGCCTAATGTAAACCGTTATGAAAATTTTAAACCGTTATGGGACTATGTTCGCACGCACACAAACTCACATTTTAATTAAATAACAAACGTCGCATAACGGCGAAGTGCTTTTTCTTAGTAACATAGTATTAAGATTTGATACAAATAATATACAGGTATGTTAGTATGTAAGGTCCTGTACCTTATATCTATGGGCCAAAGAAAAAAAAAATTAAATAAGAATTACCTATGTGAGATAAGTAGGAAGTATGATTTATCAGTTGAAAGTTATACTTACAATTTGCCAAGCAGTTAAGCAGGGTGTACACAACAGATGGCCGCACGGCTCTATTCTGATATCTTTATCGTTCTCCGCACAAATCTTACATAGCTGGAACGTACTACCTGCAATGTTTGAAAAAAAATATTATGAGAAATATAAAACAATAGCTGTTCCGGGATAATAAGTAGCCTATAACCTTCAGGAATAATGTAGCTTCCTATTAGTGAATGAATTTTTCAAATCGGTTCAGTAGTTTCAGAGCCTATTCAATGCAAACAAACAAACAATCACATCTTTCCTCCTTGTAATATTAAGTATAGATTAGAAAGGTATAGTCACATTTACAGTACTGTCCATATCATTAATGCAACAAAAAACCCCCGACACACTAGAAAAGGCATTATTTTAAGGCATAGAGGATATATAAAAATTGTGAAAATTAACAAGAAGAAGTAATAAGCAAGGCAGTAACACCCTGAGATTGCGGGTGCCTTAAAAGACCACGGTGAGATTGTGGTCAAACACAGGCCTGTGTAGTAGTAAGTGTAACATAGTAAAAAAAAGGGAACGCCTTTGAAATCGCTAAAAACAATAGGGTAGTTGACTGACTTATCAAATCAGCTACTTTTTAATAAATGTCAAAACGATAGTTTATATGGAATTTTGTATGAAATATTACACTATGACGTCATAGTTTCATAGCATCAAATCATATACTTTTAGTGGTTCCACTGGTAATTAAAAATCATAAAAAGCATTAATTGTACAACATATTTGTTTTTTCCACGTGTTTTTAGATGTTTTATGCATTGGTTAGTGTTTGGTCATTTATTTTTGACGGTGTCAACTACCCTATTCCAATAACTTAGTCTCTCTGAATAGAACTATATATAAGTCTCTTTTTATTTAGCTACAATAGAATTCTACGTACCCATTTCACAATATAGCTCGTACTGTTCTTGGGTGACAGTGATATGGTCTTCCGCTGGTGATATGATTGCACTACTGAGATCTGGGTTCACATCCCGTCCGTCTGGGTATAAGTAACTGAAATAAAAAAACAAACGATATCAAAAAAATTTGACCACATCTCTAAAATGGTAGCATTGTGCAGGAGCATAGCGAGTTTTCGCTCAAAAACCTTTACGGAGAAGTGCCTTCATTTTACAGTTTTTTTTTAAAGGACTAATCGGCGAGCGCTGAGGGCTCTCAGCTCAACCCATTTCACAAAATACCACAGCCAAATACATTAATTTTGTGTTCCTGCGCGTAAATAAGGTCGCTAAAGCTCATCGGCACAATTTACTTTATTCGAAATCGAGTTTCTTGTATCTTACTAAATACATTCAAAAGACATCTATTAGATTAGATGGACTAAATAGATGGACTATATAGCAAAATTTGCTTGTTGTAACTTAATGTAGCTTTTCAAATATTCGCGATTTCGAAAAGGGTTCAAGCGAAAACCACCTTTAAGGTATGACATACCTTGTAGTAAAACTAAATCGTTATTAACATGACTCAATATTACAGAATTTATTAAGTTCTTTGTTATCTTTGTACATAAACAAGTTGTTACCCGCAGTTTCACTCGCGTTCCCGGAATAAAAACTAGCCTATAACCTTCGGGAATAATGTAGCATCCTATTAGTGAAAGAACTTTTCGAATCGGACCAGTAACTCCGGAGATTATCGCGTTCAAACAAACAAACTCTTCAGTTTTATTATTAGTATCCTACTAATTTTATAAATGCGAAAGTTTGTGTGTATTTATGTATCTTTGTTGCTCTTTCACGTAAAAACTACTGATCGGATTTGGATGAAACTTGGCACATAGATAGACCATACCCTGGAATAACATATAGGCTACTTTTTATCCTGGGAAAACAAGATAATTCGGGAACGCGGGTGAAACCGCGGGGCGGCAGGTGTATAAATTATGTAATGTGTATGTTCAAATAAATTTTCTTTCTTCCTTTTTATTGATTACAAATAGACAACAAAACTTCAAATATAAAATTACTCACAATCCTTCTCTATACCCGTCGAGGAGTGCTTGCACCAAGCTCTTATTCTGAGGAATAGTTTGCAGTATCTCTCCGTCTACCGTCACGTAGCCAATCGCCCATTGGCCGAGCCTCGTGCATGATAACCTGGAAAATCATTAAACGCCATTTAATTCAATCCAGTTCTCGGCTTATCAAATTACTGGCTGCAATTCCCTCTCTCTCTCTCTCCGTCTAGCTTTATCCCATGATGTGGGTTCGGCTCTCCTAGTCTTTCTTCGCCAGGACGCTCTGTCCCGAGTCGTCTCAGATGTGACATTTGCATCCTTAACATATGGTCTACTTCTTAAAGCAATACACGATAGTTCGATCATCGTTGTCAAATTATTAACCAATAGAATTACAGCAACATGTGTCATTTCATAAACTTAATGCAATTCTATTTGGTAAAATTACAAAACAATAATCTGGACTAGTAGTTCTTTTTCCTAGTAGACCCCTTGTTATTATATGTAGAAATACGTATTTTGTAACACCCGTTAATAATGTCGTAAACCCTCTACATCCTACAGTCCTCTACCTCTATAGATACAAGCAAATGGTTCCGTAAGAGGGGTTAACAGGAAAACTATATTCAGCGGCCGTAAAAAGGCCGCACGAGCAATATTGCAATTCATATCTCGAATTTACAGTAGAGCCAAATGCTTTTTTAATATTTTTTTGCGAAAATGTAAATCATTTTAGTCAACTAATTTCCAATTCAGACAAATTACACCATAAACTGCTGTAAATTCCAGAAATGAATTGCATTATCAATATTGCTCGAGCGGCCTTTTTTAGCCCCCCAGTAATAATAATAATTTATTCAATAAATTTCTTAAAAAGATAACAATAAATAGGTAGGTAACATAATACTGTTAAAAAGGAAAATATTCCTTAGGTCTAATTTATATAATACATGCCTGAACTAGGAAAACCTGTGTTTCAGGCGAGAAGAGCTAGCTTGTCTTAAATAATCAATTAGTAATAGTTATAATTATATTATATATAGTACAAAGTTTAAAGTGTAATGGAAAACAATATATATATCTTAACTAATTAAACGGAAACATATTGCGAATACATTTTATTTTAACACAGTTAGTAACTTCTCTGTATCTTCGTAGGACATACTTTGCAAGGTATCCATAAGGATTTTAGGAGTAATGTATTACACATCTGTGTTTCTTAAATGAATACTACTCAGATGAGGAAGATATGCTAAGGTTGTATATTGTTGGAAATATACCTTATCTAACGAAGAATCAATGATCCGTGGAGAAGACTACTAATCGACGAGATATAATCTGATGATGACTGCAGTGATAAAGGTAAAGCTATAGTAAATGGTCAGGGTTATTTAAGGCGAGAAATGATGATTCTAAATGAAGGTTTTCTCTTATATGTTTAACTAGAGAATATATAACGAGTGTATATAGAGTAAATATAACGAATAGTTTTTTTTATTTGAATTTATCATTAGTGACGTCAGAAAAAAGTAAATATGCCGCTTTTTAAAATTAAAAACGAGTTTTACTCTTAGTTGATCCATCCAAATAATTTCAAATTATTAACAAACATTCTGACATCTAATAGAAGGGGAATAGATTTGTTACTTAAAAAAAAGAATTCGTTTTTTTCTTAGAATAGAAACGTCTTTTTGTACTACTGTCTCGCTTGTCCCTGGCAGTTTAGTAAGAGACAGAGTCATTCGCGGAGAGTATCCTCTAAAATATATTAAAATTCCAGAAACTAGATGGCTCTGCAAACATTGCCAGGAAAGTTGTTGACATGATTTTTATAACTTAGTAGGTTATTTGACAATGTGAAATATAAATGATCATAAAAACACGCGGAAACAACAAATAACAAGTACATTTATTGCTTTTTATGATTTATAATTGCTGGTTGTACAACTAAGAGTATATCAATTGATACTATCAAATTATGACGTCACAACGCAGTATTACATAAAAAGCTCCATAGGTATAAACTATCCTTTCACATTTAATGAGTAGCTGATTTGATACGTCAGTCAAATACCCTCTTAATTTGTTGAAAAAGGATAGAAGATATCGTAAAATTAGTCGAAGCAATTGTCATTTACGGGGTATTAGTTTAACTAATAAAGATTTGTCTACTAAATTCTCACGTTGAAACCAGCAATCCGACTAGTCTGACTGAAGTAAATTTATTATATGCTTTTTTGAATTCTTGTTATAAAGAGATAATCACTAATTAGTGTACGAACCTGAACACATAACTGCCAGCTTTGTGAATGTACTTCTGAAGCCTCGCCTTCACCTCGTCATACGTGAGAAACGCCACGTACCCTGGATGGGTGACCGCCAGCAGTTGCCAGTTGCGTAGCAACGTGCTCCAAGGTTGAAATAACCTGGAATTTTGACAAAGATTATATACTCGTATATATACAGTTCAAATTCAAGGTATTTCACAAAATCAGCATTATCTATTTGTTTGATATCCTGAAGTTTTAAGGGGATAACTATGTACGAACTCTAATCTGAATGTTTTGAAGTCCGAAGAATTGTTAACCTCCTCCTTTTCTGATATAACGGTGGTTCTAAGATGCCTCAGGCGTCCATAGGATTCGGTAGCCGCTTGCCATATACTCGTTTGCTTGTATGCCTACTTCTCGGTATAAGGAAAAATGCAACACAACATTGTACAGAAGAAACTAACCTCGTAAACACATCAAACTCAAAGTTTGAGATGAAGTCGTTGCACGTGAGATCTATTGTCGTCTTAAGAGCCATCGTCTCCAGCCCTGACGATATCGGGTGTACGTTGTTCAACTCCTCGCGGAAGATCTTCCATGGCACCAGAGTACTGGAAAGAAAAAAAATATATAATATAACTCCTGTAGTAATTCCTGTAGTTCACTAAAAAGTGAACGTTCACTAGACTATAGTAGATATGGATAGGAATGTAATCTCCCTGAATTGAAGGTAAGGTTATTGCGCCTGCAATAAAATAGTTTATGGACCAAAATAATGTTATCATATTTTAAGTACAAAAACCGTCCCAAATAAATCTAAAGATACCGATGATTTACCATATTTAAACAAACATCAAACAACAAGTCACAATTAATAGAAAACATTAAAAAAACACGACTGCCTTTTACAAAAAGTAAAACTAACTAATTATATCCAGTGTCAATCTTTATGCTGTAAATAATATAAGATGTACGGTTATAGTGGAGAACAGAAACTCACAACACAACGCTTTCTGATAAACTAAGCCATAGAATTATCAGAAAGCATTTCAAGCAGAACTAGCAACGTAACGTAACATGCCAAAACCATCCAGCAACTTTTAGCGGAGATAAAGTTAATCAACTCCTGCCCTAACATTACGGGGGATCGTGAGCTTGAATATTTGAAGAGGACGTTGTCCACGTGCTCGTATGGCCGGTGGCATGGCTCGATGTCACACGCGAGCAGACGCGAGCGTGCTTCCCAATTAACAAAATTAATTTCCGATATTCGATAAGGGGGAGCTGCCGTTTGTGATAGACGAATATACAGAGCGTCTGGTCATTCCCTAGCAATTATTTATAAGCGCGTGCATTTGTGTAGTGTTCCGTATAAATTAATTGAATTTCGTTTCGTTTTGAAGGAATACGAATTGGAGATAAGAGATGTTTGGAAAAAAAACGGAAAATTGGAGAATTGGTGAGAGAGAGACAGTGAGGCAGCTTCTGAAAATTTAATACTAAGTCAATGGTAGAACTAATAATCGAACTAAATATTTGTAAGAATTTTGGTCTCTGGCTGCATGTAGTCCATGGCTGTGTATGATGTAGTTCTTTTAAGAAGTCTCAAATTGTGTTAGTTGAAAACAAAGCTTATGTCGTAAATCCAAAATTTCCATTTAATTTCTAGTATTTCATTGAGTAAAAGCAACGATTTAAATAGATTCTTTAAATAGCACCGGAAGTAAGTAACATCCTTTTACGCCCAAGGCTTGAAGAAACCCTACGTTTAGGGAAAAAGCTACATTGGAAAAAGCTACATTGAAATTCTAAGGGAATACACTTTTAAGACCAACTCATGTTTAAATCTTAATTAATTTCTAAAAAGATATCAAAAGATAAGCGTGTAACATGATGAGATCAAAATGTTCCCTAAAAGTGTAACTAAAATTAGTTCGTTCTCTGTTCAGGTGATTTAATCAATAGTCCAACAAAGTTTCAGGAGCCTGAGCGTTACTATTATGAAGTTATAACCCGCGGCTTCACTCACGTTCCCGGGATAATAAGCCTAGCCTATAACCTTCGGGGATAATGTTGCTTCCTATTAGTGAAAGAATTTTTCATATCGGACCAGTAACTCCGGAGATTAGCGCGTTTAAACAAATTAACTCTTCAGCTTTACTATTAGTAAAGATATAGATGTAGATACTTATTGAAACATTCAGTTAGTTTAGTACGTAAAGCTAATACGTTAAACTAATTTGGCAAATGTGCGTTGATTTTCGGTCCTATATTTTTTGCGAGGTTTTCCTTGCCTTTTCAGAATACAAAACTCCATCTTTTTTACGTATTAGCAGAAATTCATCGTTCGAAATGCTACTCAGCACCTGCAGGTAGACTATAGACAGTCTGGTGCACTCAATATGACACATATAATGAACATCGTGTGGTTGTTATTGATTCGAAGGGAAGTGCATATCCCACATACGGCCAACGATGTTGTACTTTGGGGCGACCATGTTAAATATCTAGAAATCAGGATACAGCCTGAACAAGGCTGATTCTTAGCTGTCAATGTCACCTTTGAAGCTGTTTTTCTGGTGACTTTGCTCTGAGCTGAGCTGGGCTTATCAACAGAACCGCTTAACATGATCAACGGATCGACGCATTTTTGCATATATATAGGTTAGACCGGAGATATGGTAATAAATATTCCATACACAATTCGGAATAGGGCTTATCTTATCTTGGATTTTCAAGAAACAAAGCACCATTCCGATTAAAATAAAAATTAACCGCATCGAAAGTCCGTCCGTTTGGAAGCTACGTTGCTATAGACAGACTTTCTTTTCTCTAGAAATCTTAATTCTAACAATCACTTTATAATATACAACGATTTTACGACAAGTTCTTGCAAAACAAGATAGCAGGTAAATGATAATTTTTTGGTCATAAAATGTAAAACGCGAACGCCTGAGAACATTTAGAGATTTTGCCTTTCTAAGTCATAAAAGGCCTGTATTATACGACATCGAAATTATTTTAATCAATTCTTAATTTGTGCCAATATTCTTTCGACCGTGTGTTCATTCGCTATAACAAATTTTCTTTGTTCTTTGTTCATTCTAGTGATTTCATTAGTGGAACTCCAATACATTTCCTGTTCACGGGCGTACAGAATATTTATGCGTTGTCTAATAATATGATCTGCCTCTATCAAGTAAAGGCGACGATATATGAGAAATGATGACTCGAAATGAAGGTTTTCTCTGCATTCTTTGAAAAGAAAAGAAAATATGTTAAACTTGAGAATTATGACGAGGAATACTTTTTATAGGAAATTGAATCTCTCATAAGTAAAGTTAGTTAAAATAATATAAGTAGGTACATGATATATAACATCTTTATCACTAAGAGTTCCCCTCGTTTGTCTCGCTTGTTCCTGTCAGTTTAGTATGGCACGGAATCATTCATATGATTTTCATGTCATAAATAAATCAAGCCGAGAATTAAGGGATCACACATATTATGACAGTATAATTGCTTTGAGATCACAACGGTAAACATATGTAAACGTAACTTACTAATTTCAACTAATTTGTAAGCTTTAAAGAGGGTTATATTTCAAAGAAAATGAAGTCAGAATAAGTGTAACTTCACAAGGTTTCTTTTTGCATGTATTTAAAACAAGCTTCCACCCCGCGGTTTTATTCGAGTTTCCGGGATAGCAAGTACTCTCCGGACCAAAAATCACTTCGATCCGTTTACTGCTTCAAAGAAGGACAGATCAACAAACACGTTTTCATATTTATATTATAATTAGTCAGGATAAGGAAGAAAGGATGCCCATAATATCAATGAGAAAATACATCACAATAAAATTTGAAGTGTCTGTTTGCAATGTCAAAATATCTCACATCGTAAATGCATAGGTACCAAAAAATGTAATTTTTGTCTGTCTGTTTGTTCTGGCTAATCTCAGAATGGACTGACATTCATTATTGACAATGTTTTGTTTCACCATACAAAGAAGACTACCACAGATTGAAAAGAACTGACAATATGTGAAACAACGTAGAATATGTAGTCAATGTAATTTGATACAACCTAAGTAAACTAGAAATTAATAATAATATCCTGGGCTGGGACATTATTCACACGGCTATCTGATCCCAAACTAAGCAGAACTTGTACTATGGAAACCTGATAAGATAACTGATATACCACGTATCTGGGTAAAGTGAAGTATATTTATAACTATATCCAGAAAAACAGACATGACATGTATGTGCATCGAACTTACTGTCACGTGATAGGTGAGATCTTATCCAACCACGCCAATTTGGTCTTCCCATGGAACCTTGAAATAATGTCTCGTCCAATATCGACAAGCCAGTTGGCGCAGTTGGTTAAGACGCCACCCGTAGCGCCGCTGGTCGTGGGTTCGATTCCCATCCAGGACAAACATTTGGGTACATGTCTGTTTGTCCTGAATCTGGTTGTAATTATCTATATAAGTATGTATTTACAAAAAAAAAGTTGTATATGTATTATATCAGTTATCTGGTTTCCATAGTACAAGCTCTGCTTAGTTTGGGATCAGTTAACCATGTGTGAAGAATGTCCCAGGATATTTATTTATTTATTTAATATGAACATGCGATCGACAGATTCATAAATTATCTCCACATGATAGATTACTGACGTCACTCTATTCCTAGGAAAATCTAAATCCCATATTAACTTTTATTATTCATGGTCACAAGCGTGTCGCGACACATACATAGATAGACATGCAAATGCGTCGCTGACGCGGAAGCCAGCGACCGGAAGCGGGCGAGGGGTCGCTCCCGGACCTCTATTTGAGGGAATCACCTGGATAGTCGGAACGTTTTAAATTCTGTTAGGCAGGAACTAGTTGTTTTGCGAATAGGACGCGCATCCTATACGTACACTTGAAAAATAAAATCTGCGATGCAACTAATACGGCCGCCAAGAGATTTTTTTATGTCAGAAGGTTGACAAGCAGGCATGCGGTCCACCTGATGGTAAGTGTTTACCGTCGCCTATCGCCATTTGCAATACCAGAGGTCATTATATTGCTAATGTGTTGCCGACCTGTTATAGTGCCGAGAAGGCAACTGGCTCTCAAGTGCAATTGCCGGAACACACCGGTAGGTGCTTGGCGACAGACTTTCAACTCGAGGCTGGTAGCCAGCCAGACGGGTACTATAAAGTATCCTACCACCGTGCTATGGTTTCCTTACGATGTTTTCCTTCACCGAAAGCTCAAGCTTCGAACCCACGACCGTCGTCGCGACATCCGACGTCACTACCACTGAGCTATCATCGCCATAAAGCTTATAATCACTAAATTAAAACTCAAAACTCATTTATTCAGTAGCCACTTATGAAAATCCGAAGTTACAATTGACTACCACCTGTAGCCACTTAAAAAAGTCGGCAGTTACCTACATTTTCAAAGTTCCTTAATTTTGTCACTGACTGACTTACTGACTCACCAATCATCAACTCTACTTCCTAAAGTCCTAGTAAGCTTTTAGCTGTTAGTTGTGAAACGGTCAAGCTACATGTTTTGACTAAGATGTAGAGTTTGTGAAGTTAGGGCTCGTAGAGTTAGGGCGTGTAGAATTAGAAGCTTGGCTCTACATGAGATCTGATAACTTTTAGACAGTGCGAGCCATATGGTCTCGGCATGGAAACATTTTATATGAAAATGTTTTTGGTGGGTTTAAAAATATACTTTTATGGGCAATTTTTTAAACAAAGTTGCCCCCGTGCAAAGCCGTAGCGGGTAGCTATTTATTATACTTATATCAACCAAACATGATACTTAACAGTATTAAGCTGTGTTAAACCGCAAACGAAACATGATTAAGCTGTAAAATAGTCTCCGATTGTAGTAAATACCTAATAGGGCCAGCCGGACGTAGCAAAGATAAAGAACGAGAATCTGGTATGAATATCACTGTTGATCTGACTTGCATAAATTCATGAGCTGCTCATTAAACTAGAGAAAGCTATTCGACTGCTCTTCCTGACGCTCCGAAAAGGTGCCCTGGTATTATTTATCTCCCACCAGGATATAAATAATACCAGATATAAATTTATTCAATTGAATTGCAAAACATCGTAGGCGCGGAATCCGGAGGAATTGGTGTAGAGAACTAATGAAAAAATCCAAGCTAGTGATGAAAGTGTATAGGCTGATGATGATGAAGTAACTGACGGCTTGATTAGACTTTTGCTGGAAGCAGTAGCCAGTAACAGCCCCCCACAAGGTGGACCGACGATCTTGTGATGGTCGCGAGAAACCACTGGATGCGGGTAAGTAGCGCAAGACTGGCCATCGTGGAGACCCTTGGGGGAGGTCTTTGTCCAGCAGTGGACGTCTTGCGGCTGACATGATGAGTAGCCACTAATCCATGTCTCTAACTGATATTAGTGGGTTATTAAACTATGTTTTCTTTAGTCCTTAAGGTATGCATCTTCAAATAGTTCTGAATAAGTGAAAAGTGAGTCATACAGTGATTGCAATTTGAATCTATGTCACGTTTGTGTGACACAAAAGGCAATGTATGAATGCATTGAGAATACAATAAGGGCTGCCAATGTTGCCATTCATTTAGACATGGCATATATTACATTCAAAGAAATCCTCAAAATGTTCATATGCCATCTTTGAAGCCTTTTATTACTCATACGGCGTTCGTTTGATTGCCAAAAAACTAGTAATAGGGATCTTAATTGAGAACAAACAAATTTGACAAAGCATTTCCGCGTCAACACCGACAGAAATAGCCGACGTAAAAAAATCAATGTCACTGTTTATTTGTTGGTTACATTATATAAATATTTGAGAATTTTTTACGTGGTCAGTGTGGCTATAATTGCAAAATAGAAAGTTATGAACTTAATTGTATGGTGACAGAATTAATCACTTAATTAGCATCAGCAATAAAGGAGAACAATTTGTTATCGTTATTTTAACATTATCGATTTCCAAAATTATCTTATATTCATGAACTGAAGTATCTTTATAAGTTCAAAATAAATTGAATTTTGATCTTTTGAAAAAGTAACAGCCCTAAAAAATACATAGCTCAGACACCATATTGGTGCAGCAGTGGGCCGCGGCCGCTTACCTTTGCGCAATATTATCAACAATGGGTGTATGGTGTTGGATTAACATTTGAAATTATATGGAACAATGCGTTATTTATCACGAACACCACCAATCAGGGGTCGGAGTCATGCAAATCACATAGTTGTCGATGATTCAATTTATAATTTCGATTACAATACGATTGAGTGATTGAGTTTTAGACTGTGAATTAGTCGAGATGTGATAATATTAATAGACATGGAGAAAACAGTGGCATGTATGTAATAGTCGCAGTAGACAGTTATAGTTGAGGTGGCAGCCTAGAGGCTAGTAATTCTATAAAATTGCTGTTACTTTTCCAATCGTGAATCTTAAGTTTCCGGTGAAACGCAATTGAATCGCGAGATGCGATCGGAAATCGAAATTCAAATCGAATATTCTAAGCTGTACACAAATTCTAATATCGCAGATGTTGATTTTGCATCGTCGAATCAAAATATATAGTCTTACAAGACGGGATACAGATTTGCATTTCATTCAAAGATTTTATAAACCCTTGAAAACTGTATTGAAAAGGCCTTTGTGAAAAACAGTTAAAAATTTACATAACCCGAAAAAGAATCCGAACAATTTAATAAGTACTCAAAACACCCCACAAATTGAGTTTGGTAATCAAGAGCGAATGAATGAAAGTGTTAATATTACCTCCAATAAAGGAGATTGAATCAAATTCATTCGATTAACGACGCGATAAGGTGTGAAGGTGAATGAACGATATCGCCTCTCGGTCTCGCAAGGTGTATGAGATTCGATTATGTTTTACTTGTCTCTGCTTTTATAGTAATTGAAAAGTGCTTTGGTGGGTGAAATTAATTCGAAAGGTTATTTGATCTTGAGAAATGTAGCGAAGCTGGAGTACTTTTGTGAGGGTTCAATTTGCGATGCATAATTTTAGCATGTTTTATTTAAGGGCCTTTTTAGGCTAGATAGCAACTAAAGATATTTTCTAAATCACTGAGTATATACCTACTTAGTGATTTAGTGATCCGTGCGGATCATCGTATCGTAAGATATAGCGCTAATCCCCGGAGTTACTGGTGCGATTAGAAAAAAATGTTTCACTAATACAAAGCTACATTATCCCCGAAGGACATAGGCTACTTTTTATCCCGGGTACGCGAGTGATAACGCGGGGAACAGCTAGTTAACTATAAAATTAAGAAAACATGTGCACATTTAATAAATGTGACCTAACCTACTCCAATGACACGTTATGCAAAGTTGCTAGCACTCTAAAATTTGCATACTACTTGAGTATACTCCAGAAATGATAGATTGCAACCCTTGTGACATGGCTCAAACTGTATTCTGAACACGACGTTTAATTAAAAACTAGTGCTTGCAACTTTGCTAGTTATTTTTTTTACTATGTATTGGCCTGTGTTTAACAACAATCTCACCGAGGTCAGTGATGATGTAGCCGATGATGGTAAGTACACAAAACCTAGAAAGGAACTGGCTCTCGAGTGCAGCTGTCGGAACACACCGAAAGGTGCTTGGCGACAGATTTTCAACTTGAGGGTGGTAGCCAGCTGTAAAGCTGTTTTTATTTATTCATGTTATACTGTCTCTTAAATAAGTCGCTATAAATAAATTCAATTTGTCAAATAGGAATACTTAGTTTTTCTATCATCTACATTTATATTTCATGAGCCCTTTTCATGATAATCAACTTTTGTCCCAATGTTCATCTTACGCTGATAGGCAACGTCTTCCTAGGATTCTCTCAATGTCATGAAATTTTCTAACTAAACCGGTAATTATATCAGCCTTTAGATCACTAAAGGAAGGTCTATAAAGCTAATTAGTTGTCAAGTTAATATTTACGTAAACTATGAACTCTTTGTATTTAATCAAACATAACGAAGCTCAAAAAGTTCCAGAATTGTACACTGACCTACTTCTTCTATCGACAGACATCGTTGCAAGCGCCTTTAGAATTTCTAAAGTAAATTCTAAAGTTTTCTCTTGAGATTTAGCCGGCGAGTTGTAAATTTCAATTTGAAGTTCTGAACGGAAACGCTTAAACGGAAACTTAATAAAACTGACTCTGTATTGTGTTTCGTAGTTTTTATTGATAAAAGTCTCCTTGTGGAATTGGAAAACATTCCATTTGAAGAAGTGTGTGAAGGCATGTCTCCGTGACAGTAATTTATAAGCGTTGGCTCGATTTTGTTGACAAAATGATAGTAAATATACTCATTATATTTATAAACTAGGCAGAGGCCTAAATACAAGAGGCTGTCAGGAAATTTTCTTAGAAGATTGTAAAGTATCAATCATATTCTGAAGGAACAATTGCGTATCCTAGTAGTAGTATATCTGTAACTGAATAAAATTGTGATCGCTAAAATAATTTAGATGTTTGGGATATATTGAGATTATTATAGAAAAATAGATTTTTTTAATTCCATATAAACATTTGTATAACTCCAACCAGAATACCGCGAAGAGTAACTATTGGGTAGAATACTTAAAATTTCAACAAAAACTTTTCGACAACGTTTTACTTTACCTAACATTAAATGCAACAAAACCGGACAAGAAATTAGAAACGCATGTCAAGGAATATTTACATGGTAACAACTTTTTGTAAATCCAAAACTTGATGGTCGTGTACGGATGGATCGATTTAGTATAAATTTCAAGAAAACATGTTATTATGTTTGATTTTACGGCGTAGACAGATCTTATCTTGGCTATTCTTGATTTTTTATTCCTCTTCAATATATATCTTGTCTCACCATCTTCTTTATGGTAAACGTAGGTCATTTAACTCTAACTCAAAATGTTTCATAGATCAGCCCATCTATTTTATATCTCTTCTACGACGACATCTAAGGCTTCTCACATATTTTATTCACTATGCGTCTACATTTGTGCATCATTGAATATCAAGTCTTATAAGAATAGCATATTGACTTTTTAATTATTATAACCAACTGCTTTTCTTTCAGGCACCAAATAAATATGACAGTTTGAAACATTATGTATAAAAAAACTGCTAAAGAACTACCTATATGGCGGCTAGGAGATACCCGTATTTTTTATTATATATGAATAGCCGTGTCTAAGATCGCATCCCCTCAGTGCCCTCCAGACTCTAGTGGAAGTGGGTCAAGCAAACTAATCCATGGAGGCGGGCTCTTATTAGCCGAGATACGAGACGCGAGTCACTTCACTTAGCAAGGGAACGATGTCGATAACAGTTAATGGCCCCGATTCTGTTATTTACAAACTAAACAAAAATCTCTTTCTAACAAAAAACATAAGAAAGGGATAAAATATTTTTTAAGCGCGATCTTTATTGATCAGTACTAAATGATAATAGCATATATTAATTTGTCAGATTTAAAAATCTCCTATCCTTTTTCAATAATGTTTGTAAGAAAGGGGTATTAGTTAAGTGTGCAACTGGCCCCCGAGATATCATGGGTTCCAGAAATAGAAAATGGGTCGAAAATAGTAGTGTTGCATTTTATTTTTGTCATAGGACTAAAATAGGTAAAGGCAATTTTCACACCGAACCTTAGTCAAATGAGAGGACTGATCACAATTAACAGGTGATGATTTAAACATGTCACACATACTTAAAAGATAACGTCACCCACGCAAAACAGCGTTTTGACTTTTGAAGCAGTTGAAAGCTTGGATTTCAGACCGTACCGAGGAATGAATGGGACAGAAAATAAAAACATGACCACTTGCTAACAAACAGCCAATACAGAAGTACCGTTAGTGAGCGAAATATTCATTAGAAGTGGGAATGCGATAAAGATAAAATCTCTCGGTATGTATGCACTTGTTGATATCTCCTTTCACGTGCTATGGAACTGGCGCCAGGCCAAAGTGGAAACATATGTCTGGTCTGGTCCGGTCGATTAGAATTTTATTATGAATGCAGATTGTACAAAAACTGCAGTTTCATAGCTGTTGAGGATTGTGGAAACTGCTGTCGTGGTAATTAAATGTTACGGCCACCCGCGAAGATGATGATGAAGAGATGTGCTAGAGGAAAGACAAAATATTATGGATAGACTGGGTAGAAAAGGACATGATGAAGAAAGGATTCTGAAATGACAATTCATAACAAGAAATAGAAGAATCTTGTATTGTCGACCACACATAACATACTGATGATTTGGAAGCATTTAAAAATGCAAAAGCGAAGATACTACGAAAATAACACGACGACAATCATTTTGAGACTAAATTATTGATTTATAAAACAATGTTCAGAAATGAAACTCATTAAAAACAAAATCTTGAAAAAGTTATTCGAGCTGCCCTAACTTTGCCGTCTGCAACATATCATATATCTCCCTAATTAGGTATCAATGGCTAAGTAGATGTAGTTTATTCTACCACACCCAATAATTAGCTGAAGCAATATGGGCCAAGCATTTTAATTTACTAAGTCTGCCTTCATCTAAGACAGTCAGGGTACTACTCCACCTTCGTACTTCACTAATCGACTGTAATTAATCTTTGATAGCTTTATGGCTATGGTAATTAGAAATAATATCTGAAACACACTTCACACGCGGCCATCTGATCCCAAACTAAGCAGAGCTTTTACTACGGTGACTGGATAACTGAACTGATACACTCCATTTATTAGATACTTGATTGTCAATACTACTTACTCTTTTGTTTTTGTTGTTTTTTTCCCTTTTTTGCCATTTCCATCTGTTGATGAACATATCCTGAGACTTGGTGACAATGAGACCACCTCAAGAGTGTACTGTACTCTTTCGAAAATAAAATCTGTTCACACATGGCCAAGTAATCGCGTAACACACAAAAAAAAATCCTCCTTTTTTGAAGTCGACTAATAAAATCATGACCTATTTTCAATGTTTCTGTATATTCTAGAAAGAAAATACGTAAGTACTAAACGTAAATTTACATTTGCCTACGCTATACCTACACGTAAGTGAGTAACCGTTGGTAAATGCAATAAATTAAATGTAGTACCTAATGACAGAGTTGATCAATCCAGACTGCTGTCAACACCGACAATACGCCCACGATGATTATATGATAGTTATATTATTGCTATAGTTATTGAAAATATTTATGACAGTTAGATGAAAGTAGATTTCGATCATACTATAAGGTAAGATTGAGTACAAATTCCTGTTATGTCCGGGCACAATGTTCTAACTACTAAAATATCTACAAACAAGTACAATATAAGTATATAGAAGATAATATATATACTTTTCCAATGAATTGTTAGTTACAATCAGCATTAATTTAGATCAAATGAATTCTGTATACGATGCTATTAATAAATAGTACCATAAATGAATCTCTTAGTTAGAAGATATCAGATGTTTAAAATTAACTCTCAACAGAATGCAAGACGTTGAAGTCAGTTTTTTTATATTACGGCAATGTTAACGATAAAAAAAGCCTATATAACTAGCATCCATGCGAAACCGGGACAAAAAAAGTATGTTAGTACCTAATCTAATAGGTATTTTTGTTAACAACCTGACCTCCATATAGTAAAGGAAACCATTTATTAAAAATCCAGGTCAACAGAAACTTTTAAAGTTAGTCACAAATCATGTCACACAAAAGTGATTTGTAGCTTTCTGAAACAGGGTACGAAGTTAGATTAGAAGTGAAACTGAGAAGCCTTGAGAAAACACTGGAATAAGCTAATTAAAGTCTAAACAAATCGCTGTGCTAGGATTTCAGTGCCAGTTTCACTTTCTCAGTATATAAAGTAAGTGGTTGAAAATAGAACGTAAGTACGATACTGGATTAAAAAATTCAGTTTCAGTTTTAATATTAGGCAATATAACCTTCGTACAATATGAATGAATTATCCCAGTAACCAGAAACAGTAATTTACGAGAGCAAATTCTCATGAAGCATTAATTGTGAATGACACATTCAAAATTTTAATGTGACACTCATTAAGAACCTTCCGTCCATCCATTAACATGTGAAGTAAAGTAACTCAAGTTTCCACTGAAAATTGTCACCGCGTTCAAAGTTTTGTTAATGTTCATTTAAATGAAAATTTATGCTCAACTGAAAAACAAGCCGAGCAGCAGAAATGTTCAAAACGGGATAAGGTTGAAAATTCTCAGAATACATTTACTTTAGATAGAGCCTTAACCCTTTGTTAACGTAAGTAAAGTGAAAAGCACGAGGCGGAATTAAAATGATTCATTTCCAAAGCTTTGGTTGAACGTTGGGTTTATTGTTTCAAAGTATTCTCCAATAGAAGATGTCGAAACTGTTTGGGAGGTCAATCTGGGAGGAATATCAATTACAAATATTCAAACCGATAGCTCACCAAATGTCTTAGTCCCGGGCAGATGAGATCTTTAACTATTTGGATTGGACAAAACTCAATACCAATAATAAGAGGAATAAATCTCTCGCAGTAACTAAATAATGTAAACAATTTTATGGAAATCGATTTTAAATTACACCAGGAATTCATCACACATCAGTCACAGGATAACAAAGCAAACTTAGCTCAACTTAATCTCCGTGTCCAGCGATGACAATGCATAAAAAATAATTTATTTACTTCTGCAATAACCATATTTGCATGAGATGGTCCATATCATCAATCACAATATTTAAGACACTGAGAAAGCACCAATATTCTACATCTCGTGAGGGTTGTAAAGTTTCACTAGCTAAAAAGAGAAGTTATGGTATACTGTGAAAATATGTTCCACCGGGACAGAAATACATTAACGATAGATTTCTACAGAAAATCCATGAAGGGGAGAATTTCTGCTCTGAATTATAAATATGGCATGGTAGGTTTGGGTCTGTTTGTGTTTCCAACAAATTTAATTATACAACCATAGTTAGCAAGTAAAGTAGCAACAAAGACGGAATAGTACCTAACCTAGTGATAGCTATGTCTTTTCAGAAAATTGCTTTCAATTGTGCTTCCAATGAATAAATAAAATGCTTTTCGATATGGGACTCGCAGTGGACTTATCGATTCAACTGTTACGACAATACAGAGGAAAATAATAATTTATTTACTTGATTCACTTGTATTCTTGTCGTACTGTTATATAATACATGGTTACTTCTCTATGGTCTAGTTAAGGTCTATTCATTTATCATCATTATCAGCCACGGTTATTATGCAGTGCTGAATACTTTTGCCTCTGCCGTTTTTTAGAATAATTCTGAATCACTTTGCATTTTTGTATTAAATGTTAATCTCAGGGAATACCTATTTATTGTTGTAGTATTTCTAATGAACTAGAAAACAAAAATATTTGCCAATGTCAACTAGGTCCTGAAACTTACTATATGTTGCATTTCGACATCAAATAAGTATATTGATGAAGCTATAGGTTTCTCTAAAGTAGTCACAACTTATTCCATAAAATTTAATGACAAATACAGTGCTCTACTTGAAAGTGTTAAAGTGTGCTTCTGTCTAAGCAATTAATTTAAGGAAAAACATACTCAGAGCAGAGTTATACAGAATGTAAGACACGTATGCATTAACGAGGAATATGTAAATGTTAACGACTTGACCTAAATTTTAACTAAGTAGGTGAAGCAATATGCAATTAACTAGAGAGCACTAATCAATTGGGCGGACGCGGTAAACATGTCGGTTATCGTGACAACTTAGTCACTTAGTCTGAAATACATAGTAAGTACATTGATAACAGAAGCTAAGTTAGTATAGGATAAGTCAGCGTTTATCGCGTTCGTATCAGGACGACATTATTGCCACTTCCGACGACTTACGACCTCATCAAACGATAGTCACCGATTTATTTCAATACGTAGAGAATATACCTGTAACAAAATAAAAATTCTAGTTACCAACAAATTATCATTAAGCCTCATATAAGTAGTTAAGGATATGTTTATCCAAAATCTTATATAAATTGTTAGAAATCTTGCCTTCTTCTTATGAGTAGAAATGCAAATTTAAGTTGCATTTACACAAGAAATATGCATGTCATTATGCGCGGCCACACAAGTGTTAGTAGCGCATAATTGGCAATTATGCGAGACAAGGCAAGTGTTGATATACTGTGCTTATTTACTTTGTTAATGTATGTGATTTGTTATAAGTACCATTAACGCCATAAGAATACGTAAAAATACAAAGACGGAATGCGCAAGTTCAATGAAATATGAATGCAATAATATGATACGATTATAATAAATACACGTTATTAATATGCAATTATTGTAGATTAAAGAGGAATACTTTGAGATCATATGAGGAAATAATTCTGTTATTTATTGAAAACAATACAATTATATTATAAACTAAAAGAAACAATAATTTCAAGACAGGTGATTTACAAACTGAACTCAACATTGACAATCGATTAGAATATTTTTAACAAAAAAAGAATATTCATAAAGATTACACAATTCATGGAGTTAAAGATAATTTTTATAGTGAAACTAAGGTTTAAATTGAAGCAAGAAATATCTGTAAATCAAGATGATAAACAGAAACGCAGGGCACAAACCACCATTAACAATCCTGGAAAATCTTCATTAGCTTCCCAGGAAGGTATTCCAAGACCGTTACCAATCAGAAAAAATAACACACACAATTCTGTCACAGTTATACTGTATTGTTTTGTATTGTAAAACAGTATATTGTTAAGAAATGGTAAAGTCCGTTACACGTCGGCAGTCGGCACCGTTTACATGGATCAATTAATGGCGGACACCGTTAGATCGTCGCGGGCGCATCTCGGCTCATATCTTGAGTCCAAGTATTTATGTGCTGGATACATTCTTTTTGTGGCTAGACAGTTTTTTTTATCTTCAATTTGCGGCATAATCTGATTTAGATTTTTTAATATGATTGTTGTTTAATTAATCACTCTGTCAAAAGTGAAACTTCTGTTTGAAGTTGTTGAAATGTATTAGCAGGTCTATAAAAGAAGGTAATTTATTCTTCTAACTTTCTTGTGTGAATCTTTTTTGCCGGTTTTTACTCAGTAAAGTTTTATTTTGACAGCATACAACAAAAAAAAAAGTGTTGAAATTAGCCTGGGTCGCGATAATCAGGGGACTTTTGGCTTTCCAAACCAGAGTCATTCAAGTCTGATGAACTAAAAACAGGTGTAAATCTCTAATATCCCTTTTTAACATAGAGTAAATACACTTCCACCTAGTCAAATGTAAATGAAGCTGTTGTAGTACTTACTCTATAAGTAACACTTGATGCTAATAAATACCTTTTGTAGAACAAAGGACCGGACGAAGGAAAGTTGTTACGTCGACCTAAAAGACAGGGACATCCGCCATTTGAGTGACACATAGTAAACTAACTCTATTTACAATTAACTAACAATAGGGAAATCTGCTGAACTAATTAGCAGTAAATTTTATAAAGCCTGAACAAGTTGGTATAAGACTGGAAATTAATCCTGCAAGACGTGGTGATTAATAAAGGTGTTTATTAAGCTGAGAAAATAGGGAAAAAAATCAAGTAGGAGTCTTAGAAAAATATATAAAACTCATCTATTCAATTTAGTGCCTGATAAGGCATTAATGAACGTCACAAAAATTTACAACTGACTCTACCACACGTTAAAATTTACATGTTATTGTACAATTTTGAATCGATAGTTTTAGTAATGATAAGTATCATATGATAAATATAATTATATTCACAATGAAGTGTTTTATAAACTTTTATATATATTAGCAAAGGCAATCCTACATAAAGCCATTAATGCGCACGGGCAACGGTAAACAAAACAAGAAAGTAGCGGGAAAGTAATAAAATGCATTCAATTAAAGCCAGATGTCTTTTAAAGAGAAAATATAAAAGGCTATATGCACCTCGATTGTCAACCCATTAAACTATATTAAAAGCATCGGAATATAGTTCTAGTACAGATATTACACATTAAGCAACAATTAGTGTGAGTGGTTCTATTACTGGGAACAATAGTCCAACAGGTGGTTGATTGTAGAGATTACTTACTATCCCTATGAATACGACCCAATATTCATTATGGAATATTAGGTAATGTATAGTTATGGTGATGATGCAGAGAATGTTGCTGATATAAACAAAAATCCTTAAGTGACTTATTTAACTACCGACCGACCTAAAAATATTTGATTTCTACTGTCACCATATTCTTGCCATCGCCATACGTTCGGTTGTGTACGTCATTTGTCTCCATTTTTTACCGATCGCCGGTCAGTTGCTCACTAAATTGATTTTGGAAATAATGATTTCTTCGAGCCGCGAAGGGGAAACCTTCGCGGCTTACTTCAAGTTTAGCGTTTTTAGTAACGTTAATCTTCTGCTGTTGTAGAACTTTTTACATCCAAACAGTAATCTCTTTTCTAATTCTATATTTTCTCGTTCTTAATCTCCCCTCATCATGTCAACCCAAAGAAGTCCACAGCTGGACAAAAGCCTCCTCCAAGCATCTCCACAATAGCTGGTCTTGCGCTACCTGGATCCAGCGGTTTCCCGCGACCTTCAACAAGATCCGATGATCTTGTGAGGGTCGCGGTCCACCTTGTGGGGGGTCCACCTTGTGTCCAATCTCCCCTACATGTATTTTATTGATGTTGTGCCTAATAGCAACAAAGATCTGAATGATTACTATATCTTGGATTCTTTAAATTGGCAATGTTCTACAGCAAGTTGCTGACACAATTTGTTGTAGCACTATCCCCAAGGCTTCTAATTAAACCATTTCTTCACCAGCGTCTATTATTCGCGATATATCACTAATCATTGTTTTAAATCAAAGTTAATTTTGCATTACCAGAACTATAATTGTAAGTATTATATTGTACCATAGAAAATGTTATTCCAACCAAAGGTTGCCTGGGAAAGATCACTTTTAGTGTACCACCCACTGTATCTTTTGTAGGTAAAGTGGTTTCTACTTATAGTTATGTTTCTATTCCAGTAACAAGTGGTGTAACTAGTGTTATCTATGTATCTATGAAAACGTCCGGAAGTAGGTATTGTTAATGATCCCTACATGTTAGATAGTTGAGTGAAGACTCACCATAATCAATAGTCGATAATTTCTGGTTCTGAATATTTATAAATGTTGCTGTATGACTCATTTCAATCATATATTAACCATTCACTTGTTTACTAGTTGGGTAATTTTATGTTAATACATAACGTATTGATAATGCTGTTGTTTACATATTGCATAATGACGTTATTGAAATAATTTTCTCTGCTCTGTGGTTATAACTGTGGTTTAGACTGGATAAAACAAGAAATTTTAACGAGGAAAAAAGTTAATGTGTATATTTTTGCAATTATTTAATATCAATTTTATGTCAAAAGTATAAAATATATTTTGCATTTAAACCAAAGTCAACGTCTAACATTTTTCTAACGTAACGAAATAAATGTTATAATAAATTATTCGATTTTATTGCACCAATATACCTATTGCCTGTGACATTTAATTTAATGTTCTTTTATGTATTTTATTAATCTGGTTTAATTTGTTTTCCATGTTCGACCCATCTAAAACCAGTAAATATTACGCAAAGAAATCACTTATGTTTTTTTTTTGTGATTTTAGTAGATCCTTTAGTAAAAGTTGTACTTGCCACTGCTGCAAATTCTTAAAAGGATATAAATGATCCTGTATGCAAGAGGAGCTTAGATGTTGAAAGGTTCCTATCAGCTTTAGCTACGTACAACCTGCAATACCAGTTTACCTGACACTAACTGTGCCATTCCTTGTACCGTTACTTGCACCACGAAGCAATATAATTTTTATTACACAGACTTTATGACAGCAATTTGCGTATACGGCGTTATTGGCCATAAAAATTCGCGAGTGTATTAGCCACTTTCAATATTTTGTTTGTACTTTACTTAACCTTAAATGTTGACCTTTTGTATGGATTGGTGTGTTTTGGGTAAACTGAATTTAGCCAAGACACGGCTGTATAACGAACGGGTTGATTGTTGGAAGAAATCCCAAAAAATAATGCAAAAAGCAATAAGACCAAGATCACCAAGAACAAAAAATTTACCAGATATGCGACTTTCTTTCTAAACAACAATTGTATCTAAGCCGCGTGACACTTTAATAAATCTGTATTAGTTCTAAAGTTCTAAAGTTTGATTGATTTTCACAAAAATAATAATTAATTTCAAATGACTTTGAAACGAACAACGAAGGACATCTTGACCTAAGTGCTTTCTGGAATCCCAAAATTACTGAGAATAACAGGTACAGATTTAGCCAAAAATATTAGCGCTGAAATTTCAATTGAAGTTTCATCAATACCAGTTCATGGTACCTATACATACCTACGTTTAAATGGTTACCTATTATTTTGCTTCAAACATTATCGAATACAATTTTACCTACAATTCGTCCTTTTTTTTTTAATTTGTCTCGTTTGTTCTTCATCGTTACATCTTTTTATGATTCTCCGAATTTCGATTCATAATTTTTACTGATCATCTTTTACAATATCAATTACCTACTTTTAAACCAAAAAATGTTTCTTTACATTTATTTGTTCAAAAATCTTTTATGGCTTAAAATATCTAATCTAACCATACTCTGTATTTAGAATTTTAATTCCAAAAACTATCTCAAAGTATGAATTTATAAAAGTGAATGATTTCGGTTAAATTAATTTCGATAAAAGATTTTAAGACCAAGTGAAATTATAGGTAGGTAAATTATCTTTATAGGTAGGTACTTACCTAACATGAATATTATAATGAGCGCAAAAGCATTCTAAGTAAAAAACAAAATTATATAAAATAAATGCAACCATTTTACAGCAGCAGCGGGATAAAGTTTCGAGGGAATTCATATAAAATTAAAATTTTCAGTAGGTAGCTAACTCACACTCTCAGTCATAAGCTTAAAAAAGCTCTTTTAATGTCACGTAATGGTCCATCCTACATGACAATTAATTAAAAATTATATATCTTAAACGAAGTCATGGGTTTTTTATGATATTCCACCTTTCCTTTGATTTATTATAATTGCCGTAGGCGCGAGGCTTTGATATCAAAATAGACCATTAGCGAGATAAAGTATGGTGTTAAATTGTCGTTAAATACATTATTATCTCATTGTTTTTATAATAAAACTCTTGAAATTTCATGATAGTCAAAACTTTCGATAAAGCGCTCAGCACTTTAAATTCTTTATAGCAAAGACCAAACTCGGCTATAATAAAATGTATATTTCCATCTCATCATATGCAGCACGTGTGCTCTAAGGCCAGACGCAAGATCAGACCTGCAATCCCAATATCAAAATTTAATTTAAAATCTACTTCATAGAACACAAAGATAACATTAGAATATACAAGTACCTAAATACATTCAGAATCAGCAAGTAAACAATAACCGCTGTAACATACGCGTCAAACAAAGTTTACAACTTGTGACGTATTTAGGGCACCGGTACAGGTAACTTGGCTTACATAAATGGACACGCTCTGAATAGAAAATAATCAACGATGGATGGAAAACAAACTGTATAACATGAATGTGGAGGTTTAATTATAAAAAGAAGAGTGTTAAACATTGTTGATGAAGATAATCGAAAAGGTACGAAAGAAATGAAAAAGACTACCTGCATAGTATGCAATTTCAAGTGTCCTTAAAATGAAAGTAACACCCCTTTAATTTAAGACGACGATAACAAAGAAGAAATTATTGAAAATAAAACAGCTCTTTAACTTATTGCTCATCGCAGTTCAGTACCTTCCTTTGCAAAAAGGTCACAGATTTAGAGGCAGAAAATACCAGAGCGTTATTGGATGAGCATTGTCGAAGCGAAAATGGGGTGGGGCTATAATAAAATGGGGGTGATCGAGCAACGAGGTAGTGAGACAGATTTCAATTAAGTATATTGTTTGTTTATAAATATCAAATGCTTCACCTAATTCGATAGAAACGAAGATGCCTTATGATGGCAAACTAGTCACGAGTCCTATCTAATAGAAGATCATTATGGTGTAGTGTGAACCATTTCATGCATAACAATGACTCTTTTAATGATAGACCATTGTTATTAATTCGAGACAATCTCTTTACTTCTTGCATAAAACATATTATTATGTTTAATAGCAAGCCAAGCCAAGTTGTTCCTCATACCAAAATATTGTATTAGTCAACCACGTCGTCCTTAGAATGTATGGTGTTATATCGTTTGGAATTCCAGACGAAACGTAACTCCCTTGCGACGACCACATAAATTCTAAACAGCTTTATGTATGTACGACGTACTAAATGTTATTGTTTTACTTGCCTTATTATCTTTAAGGACCTAGCCTTTTCTAGCTATGCTTGGACTGAGCCAAATAATACAAAGCTTTTATCTAATTTGATCATTTAATTTAGAGCAATCGATAGGCTTAATGTGTTTTTTACGACAAATCGTTGTAATTAGTCTTAAAGTGGGTTAAGACAACAGTTTTCCTTTGGTTTCACGTCACGTAAATTGCTTCAGAGTAATTACTCTGAAGGTAAGCAATTCACTTCTAAGACAATCTACCCGATTTAATATCACCAAACTCATTATCCATGTTACTTAAACGACTCAAAACTTATGTTTTAAATTATAATTGAAGCTTTAAAGGATCAAATTCTTAACGGGAATTGTAACGAAATGTCAAGACATGTAATGAAGGAAAAAGCGCTAGCTATGTGATCTTGGGAATTATTTAAGGTGTAGTGATCTAAAATGCAAATAGAATACTTATACTTTTTCTTTGAAACCTTTTGGAGGTCTCAACAAAGCCTTTAATTTCACATTTTCTGTGATTCTACTATTGAGACAACAATTTCCTGGTGTACTGCGTACAAGGTTTCCGTCGAATTTTTAATTAATTTTATTTAAACAAAGGAGCGCATGAAAGTTCCACGATGTTTTAAGCACAAAGGCATGACGACGATGATAATAAGACATCAAACAAGCGAACTCTGCGTTGCCAGCTCAAAGAGGACTTACATGTTAAAACTTTGACACGTTTCCAGCTTGTTTTTTATAAGGTAACTACATAATAATATAACGCCTTAACATGTTTAAATTTCCCGAAGCAATAAAGGATTCAGAGAAATTATTACATTACACGCAAGGAACATGACGTTTGTGTAACGAACTTAATATAGAAATTTCTCGACGGCAAAAGAAGATTTGAGATTGCAATTTAGATATTAGCTTTATTGAGGCTTTAAAAAACAATATTGACAAAATATTTTATTCTTGAGGAAAGAATTTCGTAGAAAATTAAATTTTGAGTTTTGTACAGTAGATTAAATTGTGCAAGACGACGCTATGGACCCGTTAATATCATGAGTGATAACTAAAAGTTTAAAACTAAAACTGAATGAACGTGTCAGTAATATAGAACTAACGAATATTTCAGTTCGCAACTACAACATAACAACATTCAACTTAGATTGAAGTATAATTATGTAAGTTGAATGGTATGGTGGTCAGTCGAGCTTAATTAAACTGCAAAACTGTAAGCTTTTGCAGAAGTTACGAGCTTGATAGTTCGAAACAGGATTCACAAACCGAATATGTACAACTAAAATATAATTTAATGTAAATAGAATAGATGTAAGTAATTAAAAAAAATGCAACTAAAAAAACTGCACCTAAATTATGACCGTGAAATCTCTTGAGCAGTATTTTAAAGTCTGTACTGTCTGTCGATTTAACGAATCAAAGTATTAACTTTGAGGGTAACTTTATATTCGTTAGCTAATGCTAAAGTGGGTATAATAAGAGCTAAAGCAATTTCATAATAAAGCGTTTAAATTTTAAACACATGAAATGAGTTATCAAGAGCATGAGTAAGATTAGCTGACATGGCTATTAAAATATTCATACTGAGAACATAAACCAAGTAAACGAAACTTTAGATGATCAAAGCTCACCTATAATCACAAAACCACTTTAACGTTGGAATTTGATTAAACAAAAGTACAGTGTCGGTAATTAAAAAAGCATTTTTTTAAAGATATAAACGAACTTTAGTCATACATAACAATAATAATTTTTGGTCAACATAATGATTTTTTTAACATTAATTATAAAGAAACTATACATACCAGTGGCGTGGGGTAAAATTATGGCGAGGGTAAGCCGTTAAAAAAATACCGATTATTTTATACTTAATTACAGTGTATTTTATATAAAAGTGGCTTTGAAATGATGAATCTGTGGGACTGGGATTTCTAAAAGATTTCTTCAATCAATATGGTGGGTGGGTAATATAGATTTCCTCAATCAACATTTGTTGCATAGGTATGTTTAAAATATTTGGGTTGCTAGTAATTTAATGGCCTCCAGATCCAATCATCGATTTATTGCAGAGAATAAACGCTTTCCCATAAGGGTATATTCCATGATTTCTCTAGAGAATAGGGGAGCCTCAAGCAAAACAATTGTGAAATTTATTTCATGTGATTTTAGGGCTGCTTTCGAACTGTTATTTTTTTATAATTGTGTTATTTAAGTTTGATTTAGCCCTTTTTTCTTATTTAGGTATAGACACGATCGATATATCATATCATCTACATAGGCAGAGGTTTTCCTTTAATTCCCTTTAAAATTGCAAATATGCTGTCGTTTTAAACTTTGCAAATCATTCTACTAATGTCTCTATTACAGAGATCCGCAGTTTAAATTCTGATTTATACTTCCCTCCTCGGGCAAAACCGTAAACATCGGAAATTGCTCCTCAGCCATAATGCCACAAGCAGATGCTTTATTGAGTGTAAGAACCAGCGATAGTTGTAGACTAGTTTTAACTTTTCGAGGTAATTAAAATGGCATCAACGAATTTGAGATATGATCTATCTTATCCAATGAATAGAACTATATTTTTTAAACCATCATAAGGAAAAAAATATTCTCAAAACATGTTTATTTTTTTACTGATACCAAATTACTTATTTATAAAAAAATGGGGGCACCATAACAAAGATCAGACTCAAACAATACAGAAAACTTTACATAACAAAGGAAAACGATGCTATTGTCTATCAAAACAGAGTACCTACGGTTTCCCAAAAAATCTTACAATTTCAAGACGAGCTACCTTTAGAAATAATTAACAACGGGCCTTTGATTCGTTATTCTCGTTTCTCTTGCAAAAATCATCCTTGTTTTAAATAAGTGATGTTAAAAGATTAAAGTCGCTGAAGGCACATTTATTTCCGTGAAACTGCCTTTGAATGAATGTCTATTTTCTGTGAAAATAATATTTTATCGTAACATCATTGGGAGAGCGAGCGAGATTGAATTTTTTTATTGTATCAAATCAAAGACACGTTTCTGCTCATGTCTGCGTACTCTTTATTGCGAATGTAATTTTCTTTGTGGCAATCGAAGCTAGATTTTAAATGTAATGGAATCCAAAACTTATTATGAAATACGTGTTAATCACCTTGCTTTTAAATTAATTAAAATGTCTTTAAATAAGATACGTGCACATGCAAATTCCCTTAAAATTTCGCATTAAAACAAAATTATGATAAGAAAATTAGATAAATACACGAAGGTTAGTTTTCATAACATTATGGCAACATGCGAATTTAAGGAGCGTATCATACACGCAATCTTTCCTCACGCATCGCATGTTTTGTAAATAATGGTAATACCTTATAATCACACGGTATAAAAGAACTAATAAAATAGTTGTGAAACGCCTTTTTCAAAGGTTTTCTGTTAGCAGGTAAAGGAATCCGTTGTATGGGGCTTGCTTTATAAACGGCGTCGTTCAGCGTTGTATAAATATAGGCTGATAATGAATCAAATGCATCACACGAATTCAATATTGATTTTGAGATAACTATTTAGCTAGGTCAAATATTTGCTCGCTTTTGCTTGAAATTCGCTAGAATATCGTCTAGCGAAACATTAGTAAAAGAATCAGTGATAGAATCATCATAGCGATAGTTAAAACCAATAAAAACATTGATAATATCCATTAAGATCTTTGTATTGCTGTTCAAATATTGAACATCCAGAGCAAATTCAGAAATCCTTCGCTAATTAGTCCTACTCGACAAATATTAGTTTAAAGTGAAACCGGTGTTTTTATACTAATAATAAACGATTGATTAATATCAGCTTTTACGCAATATTTTATCTGCTATAAGCAGTTATAGCACGTTATAGTTATAGTCTTCAAAACAGTCTCTTGTATGTTCCGTCCGGGAAATAAAATTAGGGAAATGTGAACACCATCAGATTATTTTAATCACACATTTGAATATTTTTGCTACATTCAATATTAAAATGCTTCCTCGCTGTATGTACCAATGAGTTTCTCTTCAATTTTTTTTTAAACTCCATGTTACTCTTTCATTACTTAATAACCTTGTCTATAGCTTACCCTTGCAAAGATCCATTACTTTTCTAATAAAATATATAATGAACATTGCGTTCTAAATTTGTAGAATCTTTAGCGTCAATTCATGTTACGAAATAGCACGGTTGCGTTTACTATCGCTTTGTGTATTGCACACTGCATTGTTAACACTGATGCAATCTGCATAGATGGTGTACCAAGGATATCTAGTGAACACCTCAAAATATGACCAACAGGTTAAAGCCCCATGTTATGCTACCTATCTGCCATATGTATAGGCAACAGTGGCAAGTTTCCATTACCAGCAAGACCAGACGCAGGTCTATTAGTAGACAAGAAAAATCGTTATGAACAACTTCTTAATACTCCAACCGCAACTACTCTGTTGCGTTATGGGAAATAAAGAAAAACCTGTCATCCAAACCTGTTGATCATGGATGATATGGTGTTTATTAAAAATAATAAATAATTCCATTTCAAAGTTGCCCAGATATTTGCGGTTTTTTACCTGTAACAAAAAATAACATGATAAGTACTTGCGAATAGCCGAAAACAATAGAACAACAAAACTTGTATTTCAGAGGAAAAATCTCCTTAAATTATTATTCGTGGAACGGGCATACTATGTATTGTCGGCAAAACGTTTCTAATTAGAGCTCCAATAAATACTTTAATACGATGCATGGCGAACAAAGAACTGTATTTCCAGATTTACATCGAGATCACGCGATTTAGTTCTCATAGTTAACGAAATAAAGAAAATCGCATACGTCGCGTTGGAATTATTTTTAATCAAGAGTCAAGTGATTGTGGATGAATATTTATCAGTTTAGAATACAACACTCAACCGAATAAGACCACCATGACACTTAAAAAAAATATTTTTTAATCATCTGGCTTTTTGTCATACATTTCAAAATATGTTAAAAAAAGCATAAGTAGCTGAATAAGCACACATTAAAATAATGAATTTGCTTTTTTAATAATACCGATGGGACCTTTCTAACCAAATTGTATGATCGTGTGAATTGTCACGCGTGTGTGAATTGTAGCTTTCTTTCACAAGTTCATACAACTAAGCATATATCGACACATCACCAGTTCCGTCACATTTCTTGTAATCTTGTAAACTTTCGACGACTGATCACAAAAACGCAAAAAGTAGCATATCTACGTTAACGATAATACTTAAATGGTGTGGAAATAGTTCTTGAAGCAGCTGTATCGCCTATAAAAGGTCAAGTTGTTCACTAGAACATAAAACAAGTTAATGGGATTGTAATGATTTGTGATGAAATGCAGGCTTGCCGGTGAAAGAACTCGCATTGAATATGTATCGACTATAAATATTCCTTAACAATGCAAGAGAAAAAACAAATAAAACGTACGGAACCGACCGCTGTAGATATTGAGTGTAAGTCCACTTTTTTACTTGCAATTAAATATTTAATGTAGGAAGACCAAAAAATAAGTAAGTAAGTACACCGCAGAAACATTAGAAGAAATCCTCCAAATTTAACGCAACGTATCACGAGAAAAATATAGAAGGTCATTTTTGCAAAATGCGTAAAGTGCAATTCAGGCGTTTAAAACGAAGAGCCATTAATCCAAGATGGCCGAAACGGAAACAGTGACGGATGCGTCGAGAGCGCGAGTGCGGGCCGGCAAACAGATGACGTTGGATTGTGATCATTACCGGTCATGTCTTTTTGCTCTTATAGAGGGAAATAGCGTCCGCACTCGAACTCGCTGTCGACGTCGCCTTTGGACACTGTGTCTTTTTTTGGAACATTGTTTTATCATGCAATCAGACAACTCCTTTACAAATCGTTGTTTGATCATAAACCTCACATATAGATAAAAAAAACTCATTTAAACAAAGCTTTGAGAACGATAAGAATTCTTAAATGACCTTGTGCACATTCTCTGAGATTTTAACTGAATCATTAGAAGACGACCTGAGAAATCAGAATTGATAGGTGAACAAATAGAACTGTGCCGTGAACAGTAACAAAGAAAACATACAATAACCATACAGTTGAAAACTGTTGTGTGCAATGCAACTGACCGCGTGAGAGTCCATATTGAAGGGAAGTTGGCAGTGGTATTTATATCTCAATATCCTTTTTACATTTATCATTCAGGCACAGTCATTACTGCACTCTCATTGTTTGGGTGGTCTGGGCGAGTGAGAGAGCGTGTTAGGTAATGAACTTTATAAAAAATAATGATTCACACAACACGAGTTTTGACACAAGTGGTTTTGTATGTACCTACCTACTAAAGAAACAAGTTTACTAGTGCACTCTTAAGCACATGAATATTGTAGTAATGGCACTGTTGTAGTGAAGGCAAAATTAAGATCACTGTTCATTAGGGATACGTAGAATCTCATTTTGTAACTTATGACCGGTCTGGTAAGTGCTACTAAAAAGTTAAGACACGTAGAGCCCACCAATTCGCAGTGGACCTGCGTGATGGATTATGACTCCGTAATACGCCTCTTATAAGATGAATCGATACAGAAATCCGGGAACATTATACGGCTACACCAAAAACGAATAGATGATGCAACACACCCAAATATTTCTCATCTAAAACCATTCTGGAAACTGATTTTAATTTTAGTAATGTAAACTTTAGACGACAACTTAATGTCAGACATCCGTATCGAGGACGTCAATAAGAACAGCTTTTCCGCGTTCCTTAGCTACTGAACCTTCACTGTAGCGCTGAATTCCGAAGGTTACATTGAAGGATTCTTTACTCAAGTTATGGGACAGTCTTTGATATAGCCAGGAATTTATTCATTCAAAATCTTAAAGACATATTTCTCAAAATAATAACGTAATTTTTTCGGTTAAAAGTAGTCAGTACTCAGACTTTTCCAATAAGAAAAAGAAATATTTCGTGACCCTAATAAAAGTAACATGGTTTCATTATTAAATTGTAGTAGATTTGAAAGGTAGGTTATGCGTCTCAGGTGAAGTATTGTACATGTCACGATAAAAACATGTTTGTATTGTCAATTAATGACTAGAAAGAATCAGCAACTACACTACACAGTCTTACAAAAAAAGTCAAAACATATACCTAACAAATTAGTAATAAGATGTTTATTTTTAGAGAAACAGAAATAAAACTCAATTCATAAGCTGTGGCAGGAGCAATCGAAAACATATCTCCCTGTAATAACGTGTCATGCTGTAGCTCCGATTATAGCAGACTGAAAGTTTCGTTTAATGACCCACTAAACTAAAATAGTAACATCCGATTGGCAGAGTTTCCCGTGCAAGGTTATGAGCGGTCAATACAACGAATGTTGGCTTAGAGCCATTCATACATTGATCGGTGAGACAATGAGGAATTTCTGTCTGGGCAGTAATGAAGAACAAATATGGAGCTAACAGCTTCTATATCTGATTAAGATAACGCAGAAGAAAAAGCAAATAAAATATCCCGAAAAAACCCATCCGAGGTCACCATTCTCTGAGAAATTTAGAAGACAAAATAAAAAAGTGAATTAGTCAGATGATAAAGATATCATTGATGAATGTCAGAATTCGTCAGTTATCAAAACGTATAAAAAATTAACACTATTCAAAAGGATCCTACAATGAAATGAGTCATCCAATCATTGATAGAGCTCACCCGGGGCCTTTCGAATTAAAACCGTATTCGTTCATTTGTGGAAACAAAAAATAAAACAGCAGTGGGGGGGGGGGAAGGACGTAAACACTCATCCTCTCCCACGCTTATGTAGTTGCGTGTGATATCAATGGCAACATCCTGAGTACTAACCATTATAACATATAGCTCGTGTGGGTAGAATTGAAAACATCCGAAATTTTATTGAGTCTGTTTACCTACGCCTAGATTTTAGTTTTTCTTATAAGAAACAGAAATCATTATTAATTTTAGTTACTTATCCAGACATACAGATTTAATTGAAGATACAAGCGATAGGATTATACAAAATAGATTTGCTACTACTAGTCTAGATCAGAGCAAAGATATTAAAACAAATGTGTTCAATCAGCTAGGTATTTTTCAAATGAAAATAAACTTCTACAAAGGCATCGCAATGATAAATCAAAGGTGTCATAGCAAACGACGTTCAATTCAAAATCATGACGTCATTGGTACAAATTCAACTCGTTATCGATCGACATGCTGAATTGCGGCATTTGATTGAAAATTTAATTATTTCATCGACTCACTTGTAAGCCGGAAGGAATCAAGATAAGATAAGCAAGCATGGAGACAGCGACAGAATAGAATGAAATAATATTTATGAAAACTGATATAGAACTTTTATCTATGGTCATTGGTGATGAGGCCAATGGACTGGATGTGATATTGTATTTTTTCAAAGCAGTATTATTTACAAAAAATATATTTGAGAGAAATTAAATATCAGTATCAAGCTTTAAAAACAGTAAAGCGATGTTTTTAGCAATAACAAATATACTGTTAGGTACATTGCATGAAACGTTAAAAAATCAGATACTTAGATATAAACTTACATTCATCTCTCCCTAACCTTGATACAAAATACAATTCTTGTTTACGAAACAACTTGGCCAAAACAAAATTTGCTTTTTCATTAGATTGATTTCGTGGAATAACAAAGATGATGAAATTTTCCAACGGTGAACGTAAACAACGTAAAGATTGCATAAACAGAGAGCTAATACCTGCCTAATTTAATGAATGGATTTTTCAGAAAGACTAATTACCCACAATAGTTAAGTTTTCATGTTAAAACTCAACATTATCACAAATCGGTCTAAAATCATGCGTCAGTCACTACATTAATGTCATAATGAGAGGACATTTGAATGTTACGGGTTTTGATGTTTCTTTCTAATCAGGTGACTTTATAACAGTCGAATTTTTTGTTTATTAGTTTATTCCAAAAATCCAGAATCGAGCTTGAATATTGAATGAATTATTCAGAGTTAGGAGGGACCTTCTACTACTGAGATTTCTGTATAGTGGCTACCGATACCAAACCCACCTAAAGATCATAAAAGGCAACTCCTAACGAAGCTTCAGGGACCATCAGCAGTAGATCTTGCCGCCAGACGGCCAGAGCATACACTCCTGTACTCCTAGTGGCCCCTGATAGTTGAGTTAGGTGGGTAATAAAAAAAAAACAGAATAGCAAAGCTTTCGATACCACTGCAATGAGTAAAAATTGATGTCATACAGTATTTAAATGCAAAAACAAACGTAGATAACCATTGATTGGTTGAACAAATGATAATATATACTCTAGACACACCCATACGCACCGTATCAATGAAACTGTGTACCATTCATGCATTACACGAGCGGTCAAAACAGCGAATGTCGCTCCAAGGGCGCGAAGATACGATAGACTTGCTTGTCGTTTCCTGTACGTACGGCTATAATTATCTAGCTACAAGTGCTGTGCAGTTTAAATTTTTCAAGATTTTCTCTCTATAGACGAGTGCTTCAAAATTTCTGTTTTTATTATTTTTTTATTTCAAAAACGGGCTTGGACTTATGATTTTTTTGCACACTTCGTCCCGAAAATAATAAACTTAGCGACCAAATCATTTCAGGAGCCAAGGAATAAACTTTTGCTGCGTGAATGCAATCCCATGTAGGTTTATATACGGTTTTATTAAACACTCCGTTAGTGCCTCTTAAACGCTTACTTAGCTAAATTAACTATTAAATAAATGGGGGTAGTTAATTACTAGAAACCTATATAAACCGATTATAATTGACCATAAACATAGAGCAACTAATCCTTAAGCTATAAATCCCTCAATCTAATCCTCATTAAATGAAATTGTCTAATCTATATTTATTTAGAGATCTTGTTTCAGCTGAAGAGAGGAAAGAGTTAGGAAAAACTGATTACTAAAGTATTTTCCGGGGAGTAACGGAAACTGAAACAAAACAAACAGTAAATAACTGAAATAATGCGTACAAGGGAGCAGTAGGTATGTATTCGATAACAGAAATTGGCACTTATCCAATGGGAAACATGTGAAAGTATCCACAATGGAGGCAAAAATAATCCATTCAAGACGAGTAAGGTGGCGAATCAATCGACAGCGACCACCAAACTTATCGATGCGAACGAAATTCAACCGAAACTAATCGAGACAACGTCGAAATTCGTGATAAATCCAACAGCGAACAAAATTTCAATGAAGACCAAACACGAATTTACACTTAAGTTGTTATGAATAAGGATGATATTGCAATGGTAGTAGATTGAGCACGAATCAAAAATATCTTTACAAAATCAAGAGGGGTCAAGTTCGTAGAGACAAACAAAACTGATTTTATAGCTTTGAAGATAATGTTTTAAGTATTTTATTTAAAACTTCTGGTATATTTGTAGGTATTAATGCAACTGATTTTATAATAGTATCCTTAAAAGTCTCTATCTGAGCATCATTTCATTCCTGTCTTTATGACATCGTAAAAGTAGGGAAGGTATATGATGTAATCATTTGTTTACCAGTAGAAAGGCAATTTCATGTTTAGATACCTTGTTACAAGAAAGCCAGCCTGAAAGTAATTAATTCTAAATACTTAATAGATGCTTTAATCACAGCCCGAATTACGTGACATGAAAATGTTAATTCTTGCTTAAATAACGAGTAAATTAATTGGAATTAATAAATTAAGTATGCCGTTATTGTAGCGTAATAGGTAGATGAAGTATTTCTTGTTTACTTTTTACTACACAACAGAATAAAATTAATATTCTTATTAAAATAATTAATGCAGCAAAAACTTCTTAATATGTTGTGTTGGACGTATTTATCTCGTCTGCATAAGGTCATCTAAATAAGTATGAAGCTCCATGTAACTAAAAAAGGGGGTATAAATTATCAAGGTTTGATATTGCGAACGTGTGCCGTTTTAATTAGTTGATTTCAAACAATAATTAAAACTATATGAATATATATGCGAATTAAAAACGCATTGCACTGAATCATTTCACCACATTTAAGTGATAATAATTGACAAATTAATGATTTGTTTATGGCAATTTCATTCAATGTCATTTGTGCGATTACTGTTATCGAAACGACTTCAATGAATGAATTACTATATAAATAATCATTTACATAGAAAATTACCTTATCAATAACTGGATGCCTTGGTTTTTTACCGATATGATTTACTTGAAAGGAATACGTCATCTAAAGACTATGAGTAAAATCTTTTTCCTCATCTGCCCTGTTCCCAATAATTTGTGATCGGCGATATGTACTCTTCTTCCTTACTCATATCATCTTTCACACAATCCACTCATCTCTTTTTCAGTCTTTTTATTGTAATATCAGTAGGTAATTTATTTATTGGATTCCTAGTTCCTGTCGTTTTACCAGCGATACAAAGGGATCAGATTTTCCAGGAAAAAAATAGCCTAAGTATTATGTTACCAAATTCAAAGACAGAAGATTCATATCAAGTTCACAAAGGATATTATGCATTTCAGTCATCTGAATGTATACATAGTATTAATGTATGTACATACTGTATGACGTATAACTATTAGTTTGCCTATTAAATATATTACTGTCACTTAGCTTTTATTGATGATCACAGTCTCACGTGTAGGCTATCGATATAACCCTTCGATTATCTTTGCCTGGCCCAAGGTCACTGTTATTAATAACTCTGGGTACATTTAAGGCCTGCTCAACTTAACTAACATTTTCCATTTGACTGGACCATCGTCTCAAATGTCAGTCTGTACACAATATGACATTTAACTGATCACGAAGCAGCAGGCATTTCGTTTTACGCGTTATAAAACTGGTTTCATAAATAAATGGTAAACATTTAGAAAGGGAATAATGATATGAGGAACTGCAATCGTGGGTTTATTACCCACAATATTTTACTCGCTCTAGTTTATCAGTTTTAAACAAGTTAAGTAGGTAGTAGATTATTTATTTTATATCCGTTGATCGATCCCGTAATTGAAACTGCTAGTTTTCGTCTTTTTATTCCTCCTCTTTTATTCTTTACCTTCAAAATAGTAAATAACACTAATTGTTAATTCAAAATTTAAATAACCCACACAACATATATTAGCGACCTGATTACAAAAGCGCTTCCACAAATCATCATGTTAAAGGTTGTACAAACTTGGCAAGTGTCAAACTTTGATGAGTTACCCTCAACGGGAGGCCTGGTGGGGTTTTCTTGGATGAAGTTTCTGAAAGTTCCAGACATGTTACAAGCGCCTGCCAATTTACTCTTGCAATATAAATTGTATTCAAAGCAATCGTTGATTGCTCCGTCAGAATATGTTAAAACATGAGTTGCAAGTGAAACTGAAAGATTTAGGTATATTGAGAAATGAAGTCGGCGATAGTTCTGTTACTTATCTAGTAAAACATAAGGCGATTGACAAGATAATAGATAAACAGAAGCATAATCATAGGTAATAGATAGTAAGGAAAGAACTGTCAGTTCGACTCTACAATTACTAACACGCATGCTTTCCCACTTTTAATTGACTAAAGCAGTTTGCTTCTAACCATAGGTGAAAACGAAGAAATACAGCAATTGTAAAAAATATGGGACTGAAATAAAAATAGCTATAGAACTAGGTACGGTTATGAGATGGTGTGAGATATAAGTATTCCAATAATAAATTACAACATTCTTATTATATATTACTCTGTTCAGACCTACGCGACAATGGAAGAAAACTCCGCAAGGGGCGCCAACGAAACTTGATATAGCACCATAATTTAATGTCTACTAGGTATTTTCTGAAAAACATGGTGAGGTGTAAAGGGAAAATATCAGAATAGGTATGAGTTGGGTATGAGTGTGAGACATAGACTAAAGAACTATGAAATTATAGAACAATGAAAGTAAGGTATACGTACTTGATTTGCCTATTTACCTACAAGAAACATTATTAAAGATATCTTACCGCTTATATTGATGTTAGATTTGTTGACACAATTATACTTAGTACTACTAAGCATGAAGTCTTGCATGAAGATTCTAGATTTTAAAATACGCTTAAATAATTTCTCAACTAAAACAGTTTACGTACTGAACGTGGTTATTTAATCATCCAAGCTAACCAAACTGCACCATCAAAGTGAATAGACAAAGTTATACATTACAGTTTGTAGAAAACTTCACCGAAGCCAAAGTTAGAATTCCGTTTTGAGTCATCAGCAAAGAGTTATTGCAGTTTCATAATTTAATTTAGAGTTTGCATCGGAATTCGTTCCGATCACAATAAATGTTATATTAATACAACACAATAATTCGTTTGATGGAATTGCAATATCATCCTGATACATACATGTGTGGGAGGAAATACGAGTATAAAAATATTACTTCGTTTTATACATTATAACCCATGTACCATATTATATTTACTTGAATAAATTGCAGTATTTTCCTATACCAAAATATGCCAACACGAGTTTTAAATATTTTTTCAACACGAATACGATGTCAATTAGGTACTTGATTCAAAACCAATTTCCTAAATTTTGGTTAAAACATTCACTGGCACTACTTTTGGATACGTAACCAACATTAAAAGATTACAAAAAATCTACACAAAGGAAGGAAGGTAACTGGTAAACACATCAGCGTTACAAGAGTGACACAAATAACTTGAAACCTTTACCTTGTAAGTTATAATTACTTGCCAAGCTAAAGGAAGTACCTACGTAACAGGATGACAGGTGGCTTTGCACACCTTTCGCATTTAACGGCTAAGGGTGAAATGTGCAAGCACTAGAAAGCTCAAGAAGTAGCTTTGATTACCACCTTGCAACAACGTTGCACTGAATAAATGAAAACATAAAAGGATCGTCGAGACAACTGCCTTTTAAAGATATTCCAGTGACTTCTGCCTTTGCGAGACGTTCAGTTTTTATTCAGTCACAACTGGTCTTGAGTCGGCAAGATGATAATCTTTAGACCAGCTACTGGAAGGAGGAATGTTTGTGGTTATAAAGTATAAATGAGGATTATTGATTATTTTAGATTAATTTCACACATAAGCAATGTCAGTTTCAATTCTTTTACATAAATATATTAAAGAAAATACGTTGGTTTTAATCATATAAGTTAATTAGTAATGCACACTATACAGGAGAAGGTTCTATGGATTAAATAATCCGCTAAACAGCGCTACGTTAGGCGAGCTCTCCTAGCTCAGCAATAAAGTAACTTATCTGCCAAAAGCAGCAGCGCTCGTTTTCGTAGGTAAGAAACATTCTGAATTTGCACACAAAGCGGTATCCGCCGTCAACCGTTGTCAACGTACGGATAACATAATTAAACCTCTGTTTATTGTCCTAAAAGAACCAACTTACGTACCCTGGGCGACGCCAATTACAATAATAAGGACTACCTTCGGTGCGTAATGAATTTTTAGCTTGTTAAACTTACAGACGTTGCTTATCACAATGAATGTTCACAATCTAATTGAAATTGTCCAGTTAGATAACGGTAAAATAATATAATTAGAAATAAGATTTGGGGACACATGGCCATTTAACAATATAAACACGATGGTAGGAGGTTAAAAAAACATTGGCAGACGAATTTACATTTATGATAATATTACTGGTAGACATTTCATTCAGTTTAACTGTTGGACGGTTTCATTTGCTCATCTAATGTTCAGAATTTTCAACCTTTTAGTTACTTATTTAAAATTCGGGATTTTCAGAGACTTGCTTATCGCCAAAGTCATCAGAAGAACTCCGTTCCCTCTCACGAGTGTAGTCGTCATGACGTCAGGGCTTCAGCATTACACGGCAACAAAACGAACAGCCACTGAATAGAGTCGTTAAGTACACCGGATGTTTTGAGCGGCGGATGGTGACTCCCAATGGCATTCCCAGAGAATTCCGTTTTTAGACATTTCATTTCTAGCGCAACATTCAAAGCAAAAGGTTCGAAAATGATAATGCTAGAATCGGAAGTTGTGACTGAAATATTTTATTGTTATTAAAAGTTTTCTGCTTTTAAAAATAATAATTCAATAAAAGCTTTGAAAGTTTTAAAATCAACAATATCATTTTAATATATTATTAACGGATCTCTTTAATTGTGGTTTTTCCTTCAAACACATAATGAAGTATTGACCAATAGAATCGCACAAAATTTAGGTCTCATCAGTTTGCTGCAATCCTATTGGTTAATAATTTGGCAACGATGATCGAACTATCATGTATCGTTTTTCGGAGTGAGCACCCAGTGGTGGCACGTTTAAAGACATCTGTCCGCCTACTCGTACTGGGCCTGTGTGATGTTTTTCTTCTTCTTGCAGTGTCTCTCCAACGGGCATTCGTCTCCAAGAGACTCGTGATCAAGGAGACGATTTATGAGGGATTGCTTACTCTTCATAGTAATTTTCAAGAATGTTATGATCAGAACACACCTAGATATCAATTTATGATCTACAAGATCTATCGCACTAGCAAAACTATAATCCTACCTTTGATCTGATAAGATAATGTTAGTATTATTTTTAAACTTATGTCATTGGCTCGACTGGTTGGTTCGATTAAAATTAACTTCCGCTTTACTGCATTACGAAGCATAGTTTACTAACTAATACCATAAATTCAGTTCAGTTCAATTCCATTTATTCGTTCAAACTTTAAGATGATGATGGCACTACTAATTCGATTGACTTATCCCTGGACCAATAAACAGTTTGATGCAGAATGTTTAACAAAAAATTGTTACTACAATTCATTCTATAAACGTCATTCATAAGCAGCAGAGTAGGTAAACTACAAATCTTACCAGCTTCTCAACACGTAAGCGGTAACCTCTGAATATTTTACTACAAGGACTAAGGAATATATAATAGTTTCTATTTTTGAGACCATGACATGGATAATATTTTCTCAAGTAACCATTAGGTGCGGGGAAAATGTAAGGTTTTATAAAATGAATACACTTATTTTACGAAAATATTCTGGGACATTCTTCACACACGGTTATCTGATCCCAAAGTCCCAAACAAAGCAGAGCTTGTTCTATGGAAACCAGATATCTGATATACCTACTACATATAGGTATACTACCTTCTTTTGGAAATACATACTTAAATAGATAATTACATCCATACAGGACAAACAGACATGTTCATGCACTCAAATGTTTGTCCTGGACGGGAATCGAGCGGTCATCCCATGACCAGCGGCGTGATAGGTGGTGGGTGTTTTAACCAACTGTGCCAACCAAGGTTGGGGAATCTTTTGCTTACGATGCCATTCCAATATGAATGAAGTGCGTTCCCGTATTACTAAAGTTGGACAATTAGCATCAGCACAATATTTGTCCTCCAAATTACCTAATTTAAATGGTAGTAATACCATTAGCAATTCAAAAGTTTTGGGAACAAAATTATAGGATTTACAATGGATTTATATTATCAAGACCTTCACTTGGATGTAATGAATGAATCACAATCTGTCGTATCTCTGACGTCATTGAGATAACTGAAAATATTGCGGCATTATACTTTTGCATTGATATTACTAGTTACAATAGGGAATTTGCATGATATTTTTTTTGCTTTAATTAAATCTCATTCATATAAGAAACAGTAGTAAAAAAAATATTTCGTTTAACTATAAAAATAACCAAGATATAAGCCATTAAAGATTTATTTCTAGCTAAACAAGCAAAACAGAATTTAGCATGGAGTTTATATGGCCGTATAGTATATGACGTCATCTATGTCCGAACTCTCTGGCTGTCTAATTCGTAGTTTAAAATGATTATTTCTTCAGTGTTTCTAGGCCGATTTTAATTTCACTTTTTGAAATCTCTTTTACGGTATTTTCATATTTTGATAAGAAATGCGATAAAAAAAATTCATGCATATTCCTTATTAATTATTTAAAATTTACCAAAAAGAACTAAACGACGAAAATTCGACATAACATGATAAATGGCTTAATCATCTTGCAAGTTAAGCGATCCAGTCGTATCTGGTATTATTTTACTTTCGCCTACATCTTGATTAACACGTCTATACTTTTATTAGCAGTTAGAGGAAGTCAGCGATTTGTTCGGTTTGCTTGTCTATCAATTCGCACCGGACCCGTAGTCCAGTTCTTACCATAAGACCCTTGTTTATCCGTCAGTCAATGACACAACCAAATCAAATGAAATGGCTTTTGGTAGTCAAGTGACGTCATCTGGCAATGGCATTTACGTCAGAAGTTACAAAACAACCTACAGACTGAGTTGGGGATCAAATCAGTATTTAATCTGATTTGAGAGGCTTAATTAACGTACGATAAACTCTGTAAATTCGCTAACTATCTGGGCTATAGTTGTTGTTTGTTGCTAATTATAGGTAGGTATGCTTGTCTATACTAATATTATAAAGAGGAAAGATTTGATTGTTTGCATTTAATAGGCTCCAAAACTACTAAACCGATTTGAAAAATTGTTTCACTAATAGGAAACTACATTATCCCCGAAGGTTATAGGCAACTTTTTATCCCGGGAACGCGAGTGAAACCGCGGAGAACAGTTAGTAATCAATAAACTACACTTGGAAGTAAACTTAACAGATTCCAGTATATTTTTATGTCAACAGGTTGACAAGCAGGCTGACATTCCACCTGATGGTATGTGGTCACCGCCGCCTATGGATATTTGCAATACCAGGAGGAGTGCCAACGTGTTGCCGACCTTGAAGAGCTCTTTTTACGCCTCTTTTGAAGAACCCCATATCGTAGCGCTGAAAACCGTCTTGCGGAGCTCATTCCACATCCCAATAGTCCGCAGTAGGAACGTCCGACTGAATCGTTGTGTGGACTATCGAAGCGGCTTGAGGATGTGAGACTGAATTGCACAAAGCCGGCGAGCGGTACGATGGTCCTTTGACCTGAAGAACTTTTTGACCTCGAAAAGTTCTTGAGAGCACTCCCCATTATAAAGACGGTAGAACAAACAGAGTGAGAGCATATCTCCGAAGGCTGAGAGGTTCTAAACCGCCAGTGAGTTTTCGTAAACAGTGGCCTCCCTTTACACCGAGGCAAGCGAATCAAGCTGATAAGCAAGTGCGCCTGCAGATGTGTACAATACTCCATTTGCGGCCTAATTTGAGCTTCGTAAAGCGCCAACCGCTGAAGCAGAGAAGATAAAATATGAGAAATGATTACATCCTAAAACAGTATTAAAGGTTTATTATCGTGACGATATTTGTGAAAACAATAGGCTGATAAGATCAACCTTATCGGTTTAGTCAGCGCATTATTAAAGTGACATCCTCAATGGGTATGTGATAAGGAAACCATATCTTCATTCATAAAAGTCAATAAGTATGTACCTACCTGTCATACTCAAGAATATACCTACCATGGATACGAAATGCTTTAGGAAAGGTAGAAAAGCTATCAGACAGTTTTAACTGGTGGGTGACATATGTTTAAGGTCCTCATTGGATGATCATGATTTTCAGTGTGAAGTGTGAAAGGGAATAGAAGCTTATTAGAGACGATAGAAAAAAGGAGACGAAAGAGGCCACATTAAATGTCACGACGAACTAATAAAAAATATGAAAGAAGGACAGTTTGAAAGAAACCGAGGAAGACCTAGAATGAACTATATATACCAAGTGAAGGCAAAACTACCGTTGTGTAAGGAGGTGCAGGAAGCAGCAAACAACAGAGAAGAATGGAAGAAGTTACACAGATAAGAGCCAAGCTCTTAAATATAGATGGGAAGTCCATCGAAACTCTTACGCAGAACATGATATGACATTAGTTATTAAATCTCTCATTATTAGTACAAGCTTATTTTGTGCTCAAACATTGAAGAAATCCAAAGCTTTTAACAGAAACTCTTTACTTAATTTTATCTTGCATTTTCCTCAATTTGAAAATAATTTCCATTAGTAAAAGTAAACTAGTATCAGTTCATGAAAGAACAATGGCTGCCACTATAATAAGATCCTTCCCATAATTAAAGGTTCCATTGAAGTGGTAAGTCTACAACACTAATGGATACTGGATACCTGACAAGAAGGCACTTGAAGGTTCAAATTGTTTCACTTAAGTGTTGACGATAGAAATGTTCATTTTACTGAAGTAAAAATATAATAAAAACTAGAAAATGCAGTATTATAAGGACAGTTTTGCATGAGACTTGTAGACTTTGTTAAGTAAACCAAAATGCAAGTTGCTTTTTTTAAAATCTAAGGGAACAACTAACACAAAATATCAACCGCTAAAAATTAATAAAATTTGTGATTTCTTTCCCAAAATTACAAAGTTGGTCATATTGATAGTAATTATTGTCCTCTTTAAAGTACTGCTAGTGAAAAAATTACGCTGTATATACTTACTCAAGTGAAAGAGTTTGTCTGGCAGCTTATTAAATTTTCATGGGTAAACCACTGAGGTAGAAAGGCCATAGGTTAGCTTGAACCACAGAGAACTCTATAGTAAACTTCTATCCCAGAAAAGAGGGTGAAACTGTGGGGGAGCCACAGCTAATAAAAAATTACCCATCTCATGACATTATATTGTCAGAACAGGTAATTAAATTTTGTTCCACTTTCCAGTTACATAAGGATTAACTGCAAAAACTTATGGTATCTAATATTTTCCCATGCTTTTTTTATAGGATATTATTTATCTGTATATGTTCAACGAGGAAGTTTACCATAGATAGAATAATGTGGGAATTGTTCACATAATCTAACTTCAGTTGTTCCCATATTACACAATGAAAAACATTTCATTCTTACATTACTTTTGTGGGAAATAAATTCCTTGCTAATGTCAGCATAATGTTTTATTTATTTACAATATTAAAATTGTTATTAAGTTACAAGTTTTCATATTGTAGATAAAAATATAATTGGCTGGGGATTCTTGACCTTTTACTGTCAAACTTAGGTTTACTAAGGTTAAGGTACTTATGTATGAATGTCAATTTAACATGGTTTTCATTTGATTTATGACTGGTAATTTTTTTTATATATTCCGATTTCTTTTGACACAACCTGTATGCCTATCATGGGAGGCTGTAAATGAGATATGACTATGCAAGCCAAAGCATTTTTTTTTAAATGACTAAAGTTGGTAGCCTCTGAAGGCTGCAGCAACCTAATTAGCGAGCGTAGCGGGCTCTCAGCTGGGTTATTTGTTTTTATGATTCAATTCGAGATTGGTTTAAAAACATGTATATAATTAGGTATAAGTATATGTAAACATAGTAACTAGTGATATAATATAAGGTAAAATTTGATGCATACAGTATAGATTTGTTTTCCTTATATAATGTAATAATACTAGAATAACACATATTTATTCAAAATAATAAAAAAGTCTCCAGCTCATAATATTATCTAAAAAAATTGCATTGACCCATTGCTAGGAAAGTACCTATCTCATGGTGTAGTATAAGTGAAAACAGTCAGATTTATCCACTTTGATAAATTTACTAAGCTAGTATTGGAACCTGTGAAAATTAATTTAAGCTTCACTTTTTTTTCTCATACATTTAACTATAATATGAAGACTAATTTGCAATAATTACTATTCTTGAGCAAACAAGAGATCTTTTTGAAAACTATATTATTTGGTTATGCACTATGATGCAATGCAAAAAGTTTTATTTTTTTTCAACATTTCCTAATATCAAAAGGTGTTTCTTAGATTTGAGGTCAACAGAGATTCACTGAGAAAACAAATGATACAAATTTATTACCCTAAGCCCATTGGCTAAGTAAAATGTACAGATTAAAAAAAATGTATTCAATAAAAATCATTTAAAATATAAGTTTGTCTTGAGTAATCTCTGAGTTTATTACCGGCACTAAAATACAAACAAACCATGTGTTAGAGTCTGACAATTTATGAATGCTGCCCCAAGTAACATGTATGATTACATATCATTTCGTAAAGTTTAGATTGCAATTTTATTGAAGAATATCACAGATATGTGTGAAAACACATAGGAAAATATTAAAAGAGTAATCTCAAAAAATCTACCAAACATTGGTAGCCATACAAGCCTGTGGGAATATTTATGTACAATACAGGGTATGTGAGTTTCTTACCTGTTTCCAAAGTTAGTTCTCCAGAACTCGGCAGCATCACTCTTCGTTATGCGGAACTGGTCACCAGCAAACGTCCCATTAGGAAACATTGCCTTTAACTCACTCAACATATGACTGAAAACTAAACTAAGCTTCGTCAAATTACGTCTATAATGCGAATTCTCATCGAACATCTTCTCTTTACCCTCTTTGAATAGCTTTATAGCCTGCTTACATTTCCTTATCAAATTTATTATAAATATATTAAAATGTTCGTTACTATTCAAAGCCTGCATATTGTCCTCGTATTTGGAGTATATAACCCGCAATCGCTGATATGTATCCGGCAGTATATCTAAAATAAACGGCGGACTATTTTTCAAGTTCATTTTGTGATGTTGACACAGTTTCACCACTTTATCCATCAGTTTCCAAGTTTTATCCAATGTTCTTTTGTCGGTGGCGAGCTTTGTCGGACACACGGCGTCCGAGAAAGCGCCATGCAATTTCGAAAATATCGACGATATATTTTTCTGTTGTGATTTGTGACGAGGTGCCGCCATATTGAACAGTCCGTTGACATACAAATGAAAACAACGTTATTTTATTACGACACTGAACTCAAAACACATACATCACTTAATAATTAGATAGTCAAGCTTGTGTTTTCTCATTATCACATAATCGCACGACATTTACGACACAAATATTTTGCGCATGCAACGAACACTCACTGACACATCGGAGACGCGTATGACAATTTGACATGAATGAACCGTAGTGAAGCTACCATACCAGATACGACCCTGAAAGTATCGATATCTTGATTAAGTCCAGCCGCACATTCTAACGTGTCAGCTTCTTATTCTAACTGAAAAGAGAGAGATTTTCTAGCGAAACAATTCTTATAATGTGCGGCTGGCCCTAAAATGTTAATAATTTACGATGGTTATATCGATATAACAAATGATCATGTTTTTTGAATTGTTTTGCTAGAAAATATTAATGTGCTGTTGTCGATAACTTTAGTCACAATTCCATCATAAGCTAAAAAAAACAAAAATTACAGAAAACGATTCCACTTGACGCTATCAATAGCTACGCTGCAGCTCTACCTGGTAGGAACATAATTTTTAAATTAAATTTTTAAGTTGTCAGTTCTATATTTCTTCATAAATTTGACTGTTGGTTATATATTTTTTGATAGATTTAATTCGAGTGTTAATATCGATACTTTTTACAACAGTGTTTGCGTATCCCTAAAGTAAATAAGTGACAGAAAGAAATGAATAAGGTTGGATTGAATGGTATATTGAATGCTACCATAACAAATAAGTCTAATTTCCCATGGTTACCCCATCATATAAAAGGGTATATTTTTTACTACAAGTTAAATATTTTTAAAATTTACTTCAAGTAACAATAAAATTTAGTTATATTTTTTCACTTTAATTTATTTACATGAAATTATATTTTCCAATAAAATTTATTTTATGTTTGAATTTATTGTTATTTCTCGTGTGTTCAAACAAATATCACATTCTGTAACAAAAATAAGCTTCAAATATTGACAAAGGTATCGAGGGTATTTAGAACTACTCGAATGTTCACCCGATTCCAATTGTATTTAAATGTACATAATACATAATCATTGACTGAGCTACTTTATTAGGTAACTGAAATTGAATCATCTCGGCAGCGAAATATAATCGGAGTTGAGGGCATATCCGAACTGCTGTAATTTAGAATAGTTCCAAGTATCTGGGAACTATTTTCATTTATAGCAACATTAATGTGTACGTTTTGTTATTGCAAAATCATTATTTTATTTTAAAATCAAATAAATTTAAATAAAAATATCAATTTTATTATTGTGTACACCTTAAAAATACTTATAAATTTTAGTTAGTTTCCTGTTCTATAAAATGCATTTTCTTCCAATAAACATTATTTACTGTATTTCATTCAGAAAATTTTATTATTGTAAGCTGAGCAATAACGTTACTATTTTTTTTGTAAGTAGCGTCATCTACCTAATGTAGCTATTAACTATATTATCTACTAGTGTATAGTTTGGGATCTTTGTTATTTGTATAAATAGTACAGTAGGCACCCAATAGATGGCGCACAATATAATTATTTAAGTTGTTCATATTTAAAAAGGTAGATGTCACTAAAACAAACTAACACAAAATGTTATGTATAATTTATTTTATTTTGCATTTTTCAAAACTTAACAAACAGTAAAATATTTATGCTGAATTACAATTATTTTTCTTCTTCTTCTTCTTCAGGTGGTTCCGTAGTTGAAGTGGTACGCTTCTTATGTTTGCGCCTTTTGCTGTGCCGTTTCCCTTTCTTGCTTATACTAGAGATAAACAAATCATGACGTAATTTTTAATGCTTTAGCCTACGAAAACCTATTCGAAAATAGGTACCTAAATACCTAAAGGATTAGGTAAGACAAAAAGTGGGCAATAGAAAATTAATTAATTAGATTTAGAATGGACGAAAAAAATAACGAAGGTGAATGCTTATTTTTAGTTGGTACCTTTAAGAATTTGTATTTTTTACGTAAATGCTTATTCAATAGGCCTACATACAAGAGTCCTTATTATTTCGTGTTTACAGTGTTAATTTTATATCATGCAGTTCTGGCATACCTAAATGTTAGGCAGTAGGTAGTGAGTTAAAAAAGTCGCACAGGTTCTTGTAACATAATTAAATTCGGGAAACAATAATTGTAGTTAGATCGAATAACATGGACTTAGGAATCATATATATATATGGTGTGATATCGCGAGGGGGATTATAGGTAAGTAGGCACAGAGGTAGAGAACGGTCAGCTGATTACAGTATGACATAACTTAGATGTAGCATTGGCAAATCGTATATCTTCACTTTCATCATCTTCACTTACACATCACTTTCGGTTTAAACGACTAATAAAAACCATTCACTATCGCGCCAACGTTCAACAAGATCATTTTCGCTCATAATTTTTTAACACATGGGTAATGTTGTAGGCGCACTCTTTTCGGAAATGATCGATTTTACAAATTTTGCCGATGCTTCATCTAAGCTGTACCACTCTCATGTTCAAAAACTGTTACAAAAAATGACTTGTTTTATGTAAGTAGCAAGTTACATTCTAGTTTTTGAGTGTTTCTAATCATAACATTTATCTAATAAAAATATGGAAGGTTAATTACAATGTTCATTAACTAAAACTAATTCTATAACTACAAATCAATCAACTCCTTTATTAAATTAGTAAAAGTTTAGTAACACAAAAACATAAAAAAAAATTACGCATACTTCTCGTAATCCTTACAGGGCGTTCTTTCATATGCATTAAATTTCAATATAGCTCCTTTAACCCCAATGAGGACATTATCAGCTGAGTCCATCGCAAACGAATTGACTCCTTTCACTTTAAAAGACCCTAAATATCTGGCACTTGCATTATCAGGGTCAACAACATAAAGCTTACTATTCTCATCCATAGCAAACACATCATCAGATCTACTAACGAATACTCCAGTCATTTTATCACTTGGTAACCCTTTAATTTTTATAGGAACGCTTAATCCACTCTTAAGAATATAAGACGTTTTGGTCGCTACGAAATATATGTTATTTCTTGGGTCTACTGTCAAACCATGGCCGTTAGGTATAGCTGAAAAGGTCTCCTGCTTTTGACCTTCATTTGTTATTTTGTGTACTCGATTCTGAGGCCATGTGGCTATGTACATACAGCTTCCATCACTAGTCACGGCTATATACATCACATCTTCACCTAAAGCGGTGTATAGTTCAATTGAACTGTCGTCTTTATATTTATATACACCGTTATCAGTTGCTAGGTATACGATGTCGTTGAGGTTATCAACAGTGGTGGACTGACCTAGTCCGGCGACTTTGATTGTTTCAAATTCTCCACTCGGATGTAAAACTTGTAGGTTCATCTTCATTTCTTCGTTTATAAGTGTGAAGAATACGTTTCCAGTCTTCCAATGTATACTCATATCAGCTGGTATTCCAGAAACATTTTTCTGTTCTTCTAATGCGTAGTAATAGTTGTTGAAGTTTAGTAAGTTTGCGCAGAATTGATCTCGATTTTGTTTGTGCAGTAAGCCTTGTCTCGTCATTACTGGGTTACAGTATATTGTCATTATTGATGAGAATAATATAAGTATTGTTGGTTTCGTCATCTGTAATTGAAATTATAATAAATTAAGTACTTATGTTATCAATAATAGAGTTTCATTGATATTTTTGCCCTGCTCTATGTTTTTTTGTCTACAATACAAACAAGTCCTACATTTTACCATTTGCATTACATTGCTGATTTTTTGGAAATAATACTTAATTTACATTGTACAATCGCCTAACTCCTTTTTTTCTAGGATACTTAATTTTATTAGCAAACTTATCCTGCATAGGTTTTGTTAAAATGTTTGGAATATTAGAAAACACTACTTTATTAATTCTTGCAAAATAAATAAAAGCTGATCTAGTTTTTAAGTCTTATAAAATGTTATATTTTACCTTTGGACGATTATGGCTTTCACTAGACACTCCAATTAAATTATATATTAATTTTAATCAACACAAGTTTCACTGAGCATAACGGATAACGCACTGGCATCACTTTATCAGTATACTCTATATATATCATGTTTGTTTGTCTGTATATCACAACAATTAATTGTACTGTGTATAAAATACTGTACATTGAATGATTGTAAACAAATTACGATATTAATGTTCGTGGAATTACTAACAGTATCATGTGAGTATGATTGAATCATGACTTTTAGATAGATAGATAATTCTTTATTGTCACACCACATTAATATTTGTAAAGCAATACAAGAATTTAAATATATTATAGTGTTACAATCGGCGGCCTTATCACTAAAAGTGATCTCTACCAGTGATTTTCCTCCTATTAAGAGAAAATCATTATGTTTTTTTTTAAGATGCAACCCATCCATATTTTTTGGTCTTCCTCTTTCCGTAACAACGACTCTCATACTCGTCCAAAGTTGGACAAAGGCCTCCCCCAAGGATTTCCACGATGGTCGCATCCAGCGGTTTCCCGCGACCATTATAAGATCGTCGTTCCACCTTGTGTGCCTGCCCACCCTGCGTCTTCAGGTTCGTGGTCTTGGCGAATCTTAGGGCAATGTCAGTTACATTGGTTCGCCAGCGGATCTCATAATTTTTGAATAAATATTTTATTCTCTTAAATCACATATGGCTTTCATTATGTCCATACCACGATTGAAACGATCACTTATCATTTACTCTGTCAGATAGTCGTACATGAAGAATATCCCAAGAATATATCATATTATTATAGATAGGTTATAGTATCCAGTTGTTAAATATTTTTGTTGCTGACCGTACATTAAAAGAATACCAGACTCGAGCAATAACTTATGTAGCGAGATTCAAAGAAAACGTTTGTAAACAATGGTTTTTCTCCACTGGCAACATTCAGCAATATAATGAGACACAAGCCATGACACTGATGTAATTTACTTTTAATTTGGTTAATTTTAATAAACCATTTGTTTGCTAGTATATATGGTACCTATAGTAGGTATGCTATCTTCCTCATGCCACCTGCGCTGTATGTAGGAGCTGTTTTCTGGGATAAATACTTATGTCAAACTTAATTAAAATTCTGAAAAGTAAGTAGTAAAGACATTTTCATATTTTTACTATATTATAAACTAGCTGTTCCCCGCGGTTTCACTCGCGTTCCCGGGATAAAAAGTAGCCTATAACCTTCGGGGGTAATATAGCTTCTTATTATTGAAATAATTTTTCAAATCGGACCAGTATGTAACTCCGGAGATTAACAAACTCTTCAGCTTTATAATTAGTATGGAAAGTTTTGATGTTCGTAACCCAATCACCCTTCAACGACTGAACGTATTTGGATGTTATCTTGGGATATAGATCCCTGAAATGACATAATACAAGATCCCTCGAGAACCGCGAAGCGAACTTTAGTAAAGTAAAAATGTTAATGAGTAAAATGATAAGGAAATTAACGAAGATGAATGAAAAATAATATTACAGTATCGACATTATTATAGCACCGTTTGAGAAATGATTCCGTGTCATTGCGACAATCATTCTTCTTCTCAAGTTTAATCATGTATTTGTCAGTTCTATGGACGCTGTTCAGCAATATGACACCAAGTTTGCAATGAGGAATAACAACAAAAAAATCTAATTAGTCCGTCAGTTAGATTATCAAAAAATATTGGATACGTATTTTTTATTTTATCAAATCATTAAGAAATTACAAAGATAAGTCCCATTGAAGTGCAGGATTGTGACCATGTGGTGTGTGATGTGTAATCGTACAACTACTTTTTAGTACACTTTTTGCAGACCGGAAAATTTTAACGCACTGTATCTTCGTTATTTTTTGTTTTCGGATCAAAATAAAAAATACGTATCCAATATTTTTTGATAATCTAACTGACGGACTAATTAGATTTTTTTGTTGTTATTCAATTAATAAAACAGGGTAATGTAATAGGCAAGTGAGTCTCTGATAGATGCACTTGAGAGCCAGCCCCGTCTTAGGTTCAGTGTGCTACATGAGAATTCGAATTCAATAAATACATCAAGAAATATTAATTTCTATCCAACTAATATTGTGTGTCTAATTTTGTTACCATATCATTCAGCTCCGTAACGCCTGAAAAGATTTGATTGGATATGGCACATATAGATATATCATACCATACATACCATGGAATAACCTAAAGGAAACTTTTCAACACAAAATCTCCCGGGTGAAACCGCAGAGCAGAAGCTATTAATATCAAACTAAATAACTACTTACCTATATTATTTCACACAAAGAAAAATCTTAATATAGCGTCAAAAAAATATAACCTTTCAAAAAAATATTCTTGGCCACATCTTACATGTAGCTATTCTTTTCATCATTTGAGTGAGGTTTAGAAAGACATCATTTTTCACAGCCCTTGTCAAGCCAGGTGAGGAATGAAACTCAATCTTGACAACCCTAGCTCATGAATCCACTCTCTTCAAAAATCAACCATATTCCAATGTTAGAGAGTCTAATAAACGCGTACAGTTAAAATTGTTTTCATAGTATAAAGGGTCTAACATATTTTGAGCTCTGATAATTTAAAACCTTCTAAGAACTTTTCGTATTACTTCAGTTAAGTGCAGGGGTGGACGGTTCGAGTTATAGTGGGCGTGTTAGATGAAAATTGTGGAAATTTCCAGTTATAGTTTCCTATCATATTGAAGTTGATAGGCCAGTTGGCGCAGTTGATTAAGACACCCACTCGCGCCACAGTTCGTGGGTTCGATTCCCATCCAGGACAAACATTTGTGTGCATGAACATGTCTGTTTTTCCTGAGTTATTTTATATAAGTATTTACAAAAAGAAAATAGTTTATGTAGTATATCAGTTATCTGGTTGTCCATAGTATAAGCTTTGCTTAATTTGGGATCAGATAACCGTCATGAAGAATGTCCCAGGATATTTATTATTATTACTTAAGGATTTTTTGCCAATCTGTAGAAAATCTTACCATTCTTATCTAATCCTAGTTTGTGAGGATGGATGTTTGTTACTGTTTCACGTAAAAACTACTGAACGAATTTGGCTGACACTTGGCACATAGATAGATCATACCCTGAAATAACAAATAGACTATTTTTGTCCCTCGGGAACGCGGGTGAAACCGCGTGGCGGAAACTAGTACTGTTACAACTGTGAAAGTTTGTTGTTCTTTCTCCATCCAAGGTGTACCAAAGCAACGAACTCTCACTTTCGCATGGATAAATTAAGATTATATACCATGTAGGTACTACTTCCATTTTACATTAATGGTGCCGATTCTGTTGTTTACGAACTAAATATATCTCTTTCTAGTAAATATAAGAAAGGGATGCAAGATATTTTAGTCCTGTCAGTTTAATCCGATCACATATTTCAACGTGAATTTAAGCGCGATCTTTATTGGTCATGACTATTTACCCGTACATTACGACGGCATGGATTAAACTGACAGCATTAGAAATGTTCTGACTTTTTTCAATAAGGTTAACTTGAAAGAGAGGTGACTTGTCTAATATTAGTTAAGTTCGTAAACAACAGAATCGACACCAATGTCAAATATTCGCTAAAGTCTTCAAGTAACGCTCTTGACCAATTTTTCTACAAGTCGTCTATCAACAAAAAACCTTGCATATACTATACAACAACCTATGGAACATACGTTTCGTTAGACCAAAGGGCTCAAGTTAAAAACTTCTGATCTAAAAAAATTACGACATCATTATAAAGATTTTGACTTTATAACCAGCAGGCATAGTTGTCCCAAAAAGTTGATAAAAGGTAGCCTATGTTTTTCTCCATATCATGGGCTATCTGTGTGCCAAACTTCATCGCAAAAGCTGTTCAGCGATTTATAATGGTACTTAGTGATTATATAGCACTAATAACTTAAACACACGTTTAATAATCTCACTTAGTATTAAAATTGATTAATGAGTTAATATTTCTAACAATAAGATACTTTAGGGTAGGTACACATATCAGTAAACAATATTTTTTTGACCCCAAAAAACCGATAAATCCAAAGTGAATCTACATAATTATCCTATTCTTTTTTATCATTTAAAATCTAGATCACCAATTAATTGCAACGGACTTGTCCTCTAATGACATCCGTTACCACTCCCGCTTCCGCTTCCGCTTAACAGTTACGCCAATATGCACAAACGACAAACTATAACGGTTTTGGTTTGCGAGATCTAGTCGGCGACTGTGTGGCGCCAGACATGGCGAGCGCGCTGCCGGTTTGACCAACTTAATATGGACAAGGCTTATCCTCCTTATCCTACTAATAAGTATTATAAATGCAAAAGTTTGTGAGTATGGATGTTTGTTACTCTTTCATTTGGATGATATTTGGAACACAGATAATAGGGTAGTTGACAGTGCCAAAAATAAATGACCAAACACTAACCAATGCATAAAACATCTAAAAACACGTGGAAAAAACAAATATGCTGTGCAATTAATGCTTTTTATGATTTTTAATTACCAGTGGAACCACTAAAAGTATATGATTTGATGCTATGAAACTATGACGTCATAGTGTAATATTTCATACAAAATTCCATATAAACTATCGTTTTGACATTTATTAAAAAGTAGCTGATTTGATAAGTCAGTCAACTACCCTATTTATAACTTAGATTAAAACATAGGATACTTTGTGTCCCGGGAAAACATAAGATCCTCGGGAACGCAGGTGAAACCGTAGGGCGGAAGCTAGTCTCATATTAATGTGAATATTTGGATGGTTAGATATTAGCATGTTAGTAACTCTATAACGCATAAGATAGCACGATTTAGATGAAAATTAGTACTTAAATAGATTTTCAGCTTTCGCCCTGAGGCTTTACTCGTGTTCCCGGGATTAAAAGAAACCAATGTTACTCTCTAGCCAATGCTATTTATATACCAAAAATCACATCAATCCGTTGCTACGTTGCAGCGTGAGAGAAAAACAAACTAACAAACACACTTTCGCATGTTTGACATTAGTAAAGAGAATATTCTGGTATAACATAAATAAAGGATACTTTTTTAACTGGAGAAAATATAAAATCTCTTGGGAATACGAGAAATGATAAAATTGCATGCTGTTGAAATCCATATTTAGCTATTAAATCCTGTACATTACTCGAAGCCTACACATTAAATGAGAGAGGCAAATCTATTTTCCCTAAATGTATCGTGAAATGACTTCCGGTCTTCCATTAATTATTATGTCCCCTCCACCGTTTGGCGGGAATGCTGACTTCCTGTCAGAGTAGTGGGAAGACAGCAGCACCAGTTTTTGATCATTGGCGTTTATTTTCCCGACCCCACAGGTCGTCTTTACTAGTGAAACAAAGCAAGCGAATTGCAAGATAAACGGCCATTTGTATCGTGAGTCTATTTAGTAAAAACTTATTTAAAATTTCTACAGTTGTAATCTTAAAAATTATTCATGTATTGGAAATAATTTATGGATATTTTAAACGGTTTACCGTTCGTTAATTTATATATCTACCCTGTTTATTTCAATCGAAACGGTTAAATAGACTAAAGGATAATATTTTTTATCTACCTACATTTTCAACTTGTTATTTCGTATTGAGTTGTACAACAGTTTCAACTTGTTATTTCGTATTGAGTTGTATTATTCAGTTGTTATATTGATTTCAGATTAGTGTCTTCCTAAAATGAGCTCATTACAGCCTGATACGGTTATACAACATGAAGAGGCTAGCTCGAGTTCTTCGGATAGTACAAGCAGTTCATCTGAATCTAGTGTGAAATCTTTACCGAAACGAAAGCAAAGTCGCCGTAAAAGAAGGCGGCGACAAGGGAAGGATAATCTGCTGAAAAAACTTTCATTAGAGGTTAGTCAATTACGAAATTTTGTTCAGAATAATTCACATAGCACTCCAAACTACCCTACATTAAACGAGGAAGGGTATGATTGTATTGATCCTAATGTAAGTGGGGATCTTTATGATCCGTCTGGATCAGTGCCTGATGTGCAAGTTGTGCAGCCTATTTTTAATATAGATATGAGTACAAGCATTAAAGAACCTACTATTCCAAAAGCTCCCGATGTTTATTTGACAACTCTTACAAGTTTGCAACATTTTGGGGCACAATCATGGAGTGAAGTCCGGTATTCAGACGTGCAAAAAACCTATGTTCATTCACCTGGTTTTATAGAACTGGAAGTGAATGATGAGATTAAGGAATATGAAAACAATTCAAAGCAGATTCATTTTACTGAAAGATCATATGCTGCATTAACCTATGCTATGTTAAAACAAAAAGAGGTTTTAGAAAAAGAACTACGTGGATTTTTACAATGGGCTCATAGTGCAGATCAATCTACTTATAAAGATGTAGAAACTAAAATAGAAAACATTTTTGTAAAAGGCGATTTTCACAAAGTTTCAGTTGACATGTTACAGTTGGTGTGTGGCCACAGAGCCGATGCTATTGAACAACGAAGAGAATGGTTTTTAAGGTTTGTGAAGGATCCTTTGGTAAAATCGTCTTTACGGAAAATACCCCCTTCTAGCAGTAACTTATTTGAAGCTCAAGCGTTCACAACGGCCCTAGAAAAGGCAGGAGGGGTACGCAAAACCTTTTGGCCCCTTAAAAGAAGCACAAACCCACCTGTTGCGCAATCAAGTGAAGGTACTGCTTCCAAAATCCGTCCCGCGCAGGGATGTTATGTACAATCAATGCCTGCGCAAGGCAATTACTATAACCAAAGAAACCGTGCACCTGCGCAAGGTGGCACATATCATACCCACACTCACATACCCGCGCAGGGTAATAATTTTCACTGCAATCATGCACATGGACCAAACAATAGTGGAAGTCAAAAAAGGTATACACGTGCATATGACAAACAGCCCTTTCATGCAAAAGGAAATTATAAATACAATAACGCAACAAAAAGTGGCTCCAAACGAGCGCCATCACCGTCTTACAGAGACAAATCTGGAAGTAAACGTAAAAAATATTGACTCGAAGCAGTTTCAGGCTGGACAACTGCAAGAGTTTGTAGCGGAATGGCGGGATCTGGGGGCCCCATCCTATATAATGAAATTAATCCAGGGTTATCGCATACCCTTTATGGTAAAACCACCCCTAGTGTTACCAAGCCGCACCGACTTCTTGCAGACACCAACATCTCCGGATATGACATTCATAATTCAGACTCTAAAAAAACAAGGAGTACTACAGGCTGCAACTTTAGATCCGAGTTTCATTTCAAAGCTATTCCTGGTATCAAAAAGCGACGGTTCACCGAGACCTGTGTTCAATCTGAAGGCATTAAACATGTATGTTTATACGGAAAAGTTTCACCTCATAAATGTTGCTTCAGTTCCAAAATTCCTGCAGTCCAAGGACTGGCTAGCCAAAATAGACTTATCACAAGCCTATTTTCACATAACAATTGCAAAAGCACACCGCCGCTTCTTACGGCTCATATACAAAGGACAGTTATTAGAAATGACATGTCTTCCATTTGGCTTAAGTTCGGCACCCAAAGTATTCGCTTCCCTCACAAACTGGATAGCTCAAATATTAAGAAATCAAGGTATAAGGATCCTCGTCTACTTAGACGATTTCTTAGTGACGCATCAAAATCGTTTGGTTCTAATCAGTCACGTGCAAATAGTCTTGAAGTTATTGAAGCGATTAGGATGGCAGATCAACATGACAAAATCAATCCTAGAGCCTCAGACCAATCTCTCCTACCTGGGCATAGAATGGAATCCTTGGACGAACGAAAAACGTCTTCCAGACAAAAAAGTGAAGAAGATAGTAGATCTATCATCAAAATTACTTCAACAATCTCGAACATGTCTAGCGAATCTTCAAATTCTAATCGGGGTTCTGAATTTTGCCAGTTTCGTTATACCGAGGGGCCGGCTAAATTACAGATGTCTACAAAAGATAATGAATCATTTATTAATGTTCAACCCAAAGAAAAAGGTTTGCTTATCAGTAGAAGCAATTCAGGAACTCAATTGGTGGCTTCTAAATTGCCGAACATCATCCCCGATACATATGATAGCACCAACACATTATTTGACGACCGATGCCTCGGACGCAGCATGGGGGGCGAAACTGAACAGTTTAAAGTTATCGGGTCTTTGGTCCAAGGAAGAAAAACTGTTGCATTGCAACCAAAAGGAATTTTTGGCAATTTTGAAGGTACTAGAACAGTGCAAAAAACTTGGTCTCTACCAAAGTTCAATAATGCTACAGAGCGACAGTCGCACAGTAGTGGCTTATCTGAGAAACGAGGGGGGAACCAAATCAGAAGCCCTAATGAACCTCACATACAGAGTGTATCGCCTTTTAGATCAATACAAAATAGAATTGAAAGCCTATCATCTACCAGGGATATACAATTACGAAGCAGACAGTCTTTCGAGGCTTCAGCAAACTCCAGAATGGCATTTACTACCTCAGGCAACGTCAGTGATATTTCGGAAATGGGGAATGCCGGAGATCGACTTATTCGCATCCCAAATGGCTCATGTGGTGCCGAGGTATGTGAGCCTGGATCAGACGGACCCGAAAGCAATATTCTGGGATGCCTTCAGCAGGAAGTGGTCTTACCGAATCGCGTGGATATTTCCTCCTCCAAGTCTAATGCCCAGAGTCCTGCAACACCTGAATCAGGCAACAGGAATATATCTAATAATAGCCCCCAAGTGGGAAAGAGTATTCTGGCGTGCAGATCTCAAGAACCGATCGATATGTGCACCTCACACAATTTGGAATCTGGATCAAGTATTAATAGATCTATCGACATCATTACCACCCCCGAATGTCGCAACGATGACACTGGAGGTATGGAAATGTGGGGGTGGGATAAAGAATTAACGGGCTGGTCCATGGAACAAAAGTCGCTTTTAAAATCCTCATGGCGTTCTTCAACTTTAAGGACGTATAAAACGGCATGGAATCGTTGGCTGAAATGGACAAGTGACAATAATATCTCAATAAATATACCAACAGCATCAGACCTGGCCAGATTTCTGATGGATCTTCATCAGAAATATGCCTTATCATACAATACAATCCTCTTACATAAGTCTGTTGTTTCAACATTATGCAATACTAACTCTGTATCACTTAGCACCCACAAATTAGTAAAACAAGCTCTTAAAGCTATATCTCTGCAGCAGCGAAAGCTTCCTAAACCCCCAATATGGAATTTATCTGATTTAATTTCATATCTTTCTAATTTAAATGTTTCTTTGGATAATTTGTTTGAGGTTTCGAGATATACTGCTACCTTACTTTTGTTATGCTCAGGAAGGAGGGTACATGACTTAACTCTTTTATGTATAGATAGTCAACATATGATTGAATCACAAGAGCATATTATTTTTTGGCCAAAATATGGGTCTAAAACTGATGGAACTGATTATAGACAGTCGGGCTGGAAACTTCTTGCTAATTCCGAAAATATTGTCATAAATCCGATTTACTGGATAAAACAGCTCATTAAAATATCATGTTTACGTAGAATGCAATGTAAAAGTATGAATTTATTTATTACTACTAGAGGAAATCCTAAGACCGCATCACGTACTGTAATCGCTGGATGGGTAAAGACTTTGCTTCGGGATGCTGGTATCAAAGCGTCACCTGGCAGTTGTAGAGCTGCAGTAGCATCTCGAAATTGGATAGATAACTTTCCTCTTGATCAGATATTATCTCAAGGAAACTGGCGCTCTGCAAGCACTTTTCAAAGATTTTATTGTAGACAGATTATGGAACGTTCGGTTCCAAGTACTTGCAATAATATGAGTAATTTATTTCAAGCTATGTAAGACTAGCTTCGTTTATTTTATATAATCTTTTTGATTTATTAATCAGAACATATTGTGACTATGATTACTAAGATAACCTAATTATTGATTTATTCAAGTTATATATATATTAATTTAACTCGTCATTGGCAATTGTTTGGTTTTGAAATAAAAGTCGATTTCTTTTTCATCATTATACATGTATTATTTATTTCTTCTCCATCACATTGGCGTCCTCCACTCAAGAGGGTATGTCCATAATGTTCACCATGTCCTCCACCGCCAGGCGATAACAAACACGTCTCTCATTTAATGTGTAGGCTTCGAGTAATGTACAGGATTTAATAAACGCGTTTTACCTTACAATAAAACGCATATTAAATACTTACCTTACTCGAAGCCTACACAACGAGTCCTGCCTGGCATACATGCATACCTCCCAAATGAGGAACACAATGATCAAAAACTGGTGCTGCTGTCTTCCCACTACTCTGACAGGAAGTCAGCATTCCCGCCAAACGGTGGAGGGGACATAATAATTAATGGAAGACCGGAAGTCATTTCACGATACATTTAGGGAAAATAGATTTGCCTCTCTCATTTAATGTGTAGGCTTCGAGTAAGGTAAGTATTTAATATGCGTTTTATTGTAAGGTAAAACGCGTTTATTTTCGAAAAAAAACGTTATAATTTCACGATAACAAACACCATTTACGGTTAATGCGTCTGTGCCAGCAACCTGAGGCAACCATTTGTCTGATGTCTTATAATTCCATTCATGACCTCATAAGGTACTATCCTTCATGAATAAATCTTATCCTGTTGGGCATTGCCACCATTTAATACAGCTTTAATAGATTTCCCTTTATAGTGGACAACCGTGTGACGGCATTTAAACGCTTTTGTTTCTGGGAACTTAGGTATTTTGAAAATTTCATGTGGAAAAACAAAGTTAACTAGCTAGCTAGCTAGCTATCAGTGACCTCCGCTGTCAAATGGCCGACGCCCAATAGAATATCATAATTCAATAATTTTTTTGGAAAATCAAAACCTACGTTCTTATGGAAACACCCTTCAGTAGGTAGCGTATCCATATTAAACTAGCGATTACTATAAAAAATAAAGAACCTCGTAGAATTTGCGTAGGTGTCACCAAATAAGGCCAGTCATTGTATAATATCTCTCTCGTATTAAATACATCTATATATTACACGCTTGATAATTATACACTTTAAATAAATTAATCAATCACCATTTTATAGTATTTAAAGTCAATTAATCGATATTTTGTCTCGATTTTATGACATAAATAGATATTTGATTGGTGTTTTCACTTTTAGAGTTTTAAAGTTTGTGGAGTTAATTTAATTATAATTAAATTCAGTGTAAAAATGTAAGTATGTGGGTAGTAGTGTTATAAAAAACCAGCTGTTTCCAGCGGTTTCACTCACATTCCTGGGATAAAGAGTAGCCTATAACCTTCGGGATAATGAAGCTCGTTCAAACAAAGAAACAATTAAATTCTTCAGTTTTATTATTAGTATCTAGATTAGTATTTCCTAAAAAAAAACTTACCTTTTGCCTTTTGCAGTCGAGACTATGGTTCCTTGGGGTCCGAGACTCGCCGATTTTCTCGAACATTAGGTATCATTGAAACTAATAAAATTGAGGTCACAAGGGACCGGCGGGCAGGGAGCTTTCTCCTGCCAACGCGTTAGCTTGGCCATCCAAAGAGGAAACGATGCCAGCCTTCTGGGAACCTTGCCGTTGCACCAGCGGCCGCCTCGAGGTTTTTTTATATATGTAGTTTGTATATTTGTTGTAAATATTTATAATATGTATGAAATAATAATACGAAAGTCAATGCAATTAGATTAGTATAGATAGATAGAGAAACATCTCATTTAAAAATATTCTTCTCTTCATAACAATCTTCAGTGGTAAGTACAAAAACGTGTAATACAGCTAATTAAGCTAATTAAAAATTCCTTATTTTCCAATTACAAAATCACACGTGTTCCAAACAATGGTTAAAATGATTTAAAATAATCAAACTCAGTTTCGTGTCATTAATTATTTCCGTAACCAGAAACCACATATTATATGGATGCGTTCCGATTGTATGGTACCTAAGTATATATATTTATAAGTATATATATTTTGTCGGTATCTGTGCTAGATTTATTAATTAGGCCCTTCGCCAGAGGCGTTATCGGGGAGTGGAAAAGAGTCTGCAACGTGCGTGTGTTACGCCCACATCGAGCGTTGCAAGCGTCCATATGATAACCGCTTACCACCAGATAGGCCATAAGCATACGGCCTAAAGATTTATTTTTCAGTGTATAAAAAAATATTCTTAATGATTTCACCAGTTTATTACTAAAAAAAACTATAGGGACATCAACAAAATGCCGGTGGCCCGTGTTGCAATATGACAAAAAGCCACGAGGCGAAAACTTGACTTTCTATAAAAACTAGTTGGGCCCTTGGTCATTTGGCACGAACCAAATAGTTCAAGACATAGGCAAGCGTTTGATCTTAGCCTCTGGGGATCTGAGAGCCAGGGACTTTTTGCCCAGAGGCTAAGTCTGATCATTCAGCGAGGCAACGCTGCAAGTGTTAGGGTACCATGCCAAATTTTGAAGTAGATTATTTTCTGAAATAATAGTCATTTAGTTTAGTTTTTATTTGTTTAGTTTAGTTTTTATTTATTTAAGTCTTATTTAAGTAGTATACTCTTTTTATAGTATTAAACAATTAAAAGTAAATAATTTGTCGGTATTATTGGACTTTTAAGGATTTAATAATGAAAATCTAGTAAATCTAGTAATAAAGTCACAAATCTTCAAAATATTATCTCATACTTATGATCATTCGAACTAAACAAAACAACAGCTCACTTCTCAAGTGAGCTGTTATTTACCGAGACGTATTTTTTGCGCCGACTCGATATCTATAATATTGTTGATCGAAGGTAATCATCGTGAATGTTTAATTATTTGCATCGGTTCGGCTATTTCAAATGCGTTGATTTATCGATTTCCAAATATTCATTAGAGGATGAATGGTCCAATGCAAAATTCTACTCATATTTGTCAATACATTTCAAATTTGCTTTTAAAATTATACAATATACCTCAAAGTGTACAAATAATATCTAGTCGTTGATTGCGCTGCTTTATTTAGGTACCTACTGAATTTGAAAAAATAAATTGCATATTCCATAAATTACAATAATACCTTGTAGGTACCTACCGTACAAGGTTTTGTTAGGGTTCATCGCAAATAAGTATCGAGAAGAACATAATAATTAAAAAAAAATATCATTAAGTTTACCAACAAACAATGACTTTTAATTATTTGGGCAACCCATAAGTAACAAAACCAGTAAACTTACACACATTTAAACTTTAACAACGCCGTTATAAATCGTTATTAACTCCGAGTTGCGTTGGAGAAGAGTTTTGCGAAGTTCCCGGAGTTTCGTAAGTTTGCGAGCTAGGTACGCCACGCAGACAAGCTTAATTCCTCAGATCATGAAAATGTGGAGGTATGTTGTTGGCATATTTCATCATGCAGCTTTGTTGACCATTGGCGTGCTGGGCTAAGCTTGATGCGAAATATAAAAAATAATAATAATATTCCGGGACATTCATTACACACTGCTATCTGGACCCAAAATAAGCAGAGCCAGTACTATGAAAACGATAGAACTGATACTAGGTATACATATATTTTACTCCTTTTTTATAAATGAACAGTAATATATCAGTTATTTGGTTGTCCATAGTATAAGCTCGTGTGTGAAGAACGGCCCAGAAAATTATATATTGCTATAAACACTAAATTCCACGCGGACGTAGTCGCGGGCATTAGCTAGTACATAGTTAAATATATAATTACCTACACTCAAATAAATATAACATAATATCACTTTTTTGGGTTACTAAATTGTTCTGTTCTACCTAATTTACTTACAAACACTTCATTAAGTGAAACGTTCGAAGCAAGACAAGAAAAAAAATCTAACCCTCAAGTGGGAACAATTTTCACGCGTTACAGGCTCTTCGCACACCTTACCTATATGTTTTATGATCAGAGAAGTTTACGCTTTTGTGAGTCGACTTGCGAACATGGCAACCATAATGTGTTGCCAAGAATTATTACTGTACATATTTTGGTTTATACAGCTTGTATTTGTATTAATCTGTTTTGAATATACTGTAGTTAGTGCTCTGGATGCTTGCTTCCACATTGGTAACAAAACAGTATACCTACTAGTACCCATATTCTTAGTTTGGACAACTAAATGTTAGTCAAAAATCCCTTCACTCGACTCGACCTTAATTTTGATTTTCTTTTATTATTATTAATGGATAAAATTTCCTACATGAACATTCCTAGAAATCGCGTCTAATATGTGCAAATGGCTTTAGAAAATTGTTTTGAAGAATATATAAATTATATTTTTGATGACAGAGTGAGAAACCTATCACGGGTGTTACGATACGGTGTGACTAAGGAATTGCTGATAAAATCAAGTACGGTGTAATAGAAGGAATCAGCTCATCGATTTCGCAAGACCTCCTGCATTGATGAAACAACTAAATCGCCGATGCAGCTTTACATCATCGCGGTGGACACCGCACCAATATTTCTTTCCCATACTTCACTTTTGGTACTGACATCGACCATCAGACACCTTCTTTAGATTTATTGAATATTGTATTCTTTTAATTAATAAATTAAGTTAAATTAATTGGTTTTTTTTTGCATCCTCCGGCTGGAGCCTACGTAATTGGCGCAGTCGGTAGGATCTCGAGTCAGTGCGTGACGCGAACTACAGCGAAGATTTCCGTATATCTAGCCGAAGCGAGTCTCGCGTGACTGACCGGCTTCTGCCAATCGAGATCCCAGAACCTAGAGCTGCAGCCCGGCGGAGTATCAAGACATAGATACAGCAGAGATACCAATAATGCGCATGTAAGTACTTTAGAATCATTCTGGAGTTGCTTCCTTTTTCCTATAAGACTACTTTAATTTATCAAGATTTTCCATCCCAGGCAATCGCGATCCCCTAGGTTAGAAAGAAATAGTAGGTTAGATTCGCACGACGCAAATAGAAATATAAGTACTATGGCCCAGAAAATGGATCAAATTTTAAAAGCACTCAGATTAGTCCCGGAATTTGACGGAAACCCGCATATACTCACTAGATTTATCAAGTTATGTGATCAATTAGTAAAAGAATATTTGGATCCGGAACCGGACAATGAATTAATAAAACTTGCTTTGTTAAATGGCATTTTAAATAAAGTGACTGGAAATGCAGCCCGTTTAATTAACTCAAATGGCATCCCAGATAGCTGGGAAGGCGTTAAAAATGCTCTTAAAAATAATTTCGCGGATCAACGCGATGAGACCTCGCTATATAACGATCTTGCTTTATTAAGCCAAGGATCTTTATCTCCACAAGAATTTTATGAAAATTGTCAAGGCCTATTCAGTACTATCATGACCTATATTAGCTTACATGAAAACGTGGCGAGTACAATAGAATCAAAACGATCACTCTATAAAAAATTAACCCTACAGGCATATGTACGTGGCCTTAAAGACCCGTTAGGATCGCGTATTCGGTGCATGCGACCGGATTCTATAGAAAAGGCGTTAGAGTTTGTGCATGAAGAAACAAATACTATGTATATGCAGCAAAGAAATGAGCACTCCGATCGGAAATCGCAACCTCACGCACAAATGAGCCTGTCTCCGAAATATTCACATGGCCCTATGCCACCAGTAGCATCAACTTCGAGACCGTATGTATTTAATATGCCAGGCCAATTTAAACAGACCCCTTTCCAACCGTTTCAACGTCCCCCACAAATGTGGAAACCTAATTTAAATCAGGTCCCTATATACTCGTATAGAGGTCCTACGCGTACTCAGCAAATGCTTGCTGCACCGCCTCCTAATTACAGACCCCAGAGCAACGTCTTCAGAATTGCTCCTAAGAATCCACCACCTAAGTTAAATAACTCGGTGCAACCAATGAGTGGCGTCAGTCATTACGTCACGAAAACCTTACCACCTAGTGGACATGATTGGACTAAGTTTGGAAACCCGCCACCGGTAAATTATTTTAAATCTCGAGAAATTAATTTTAATGAATGTTACGAGAATCAATATGAACCCTATTATTATTCCGACTCTTACAATCATGACTGCTATGAATATCCTGAGTATGTGTGTGATAATGATGAACGCCAATACACTGAAACATATTATTCGAACCCACCTGAAGGACCTCATGATGATGTTCCTCCTAATGAACATGAGGATTTTCAGCAGGTCTCGAAATCAGAAAAGCCAAAATAGAACTTAACTTACAGACCCAAAGACAATTACCGTATATACAGATATCCAATCCTCCAATCAAGCTATTGATTGATACAGGTGCCAATCAATCATTTATTAGCCCTGATGCAGTAAATAAATTCTATCCATCCTTGCCATGGAATTATGATCCTTTTGAAGTGTCTAATGTGCATGCTACGACTCGTAATGATTATTCTATAACCTTGCCTTGTTTTCAGGAATTTAATGAGAATGACGACGTTACCTTTTTCATTTATAAATTTCACGACTATTTTGACGGTTTAATTGGTTTGGATCTTTTAAGTAAGTGGGAATCAAATATAGATTTAAAAGCTAAAGAACTTATCACTCGTCAGGCATCGAATTCTATTATTATGTATGATTCGCGAAACTGTAATTTGTATGAAGATATAATTCCGGCCCACTCATCAAAATTGATTAGAGTACCGATTAATATTCATGATGGTGATGCATTAGTTCCCGAACAATCCATATCGAATTGCATAATTGGTGAATGCATAACTAATATCAGTAAAAATCGTGGTATTATTGAAATCTCTAATCTCACTCAGAATGACGTAATCTTTTCCATGGATCAACCGGTTAGTGCGTCAGTATTTAATACCGAGTGCAAACGTACTAAACAACTGTCGTCTCGCGCTGATGAAGTTTTATCTCGCTTACGTACCGATCATTTAAATATTGAAGAACGTGCTAACTTAGAATCACTATGTGCTAAATATGCCGACGTATTTTATATAGAAGGGGAAGCTCTTACCTTTACTAACCGGATTAAACATCATATTCGTACAACTGATGAAGTTCCGATTTATACGAAAAGTTATAGATATCCATTCGTACATAGGCAGGAAGTACGCGATCAAATAACAAAGATGCTAGATCAAGACATAATTAGGCCTTCAGAATCTGCATGGAGCTCCCCCATATGGGTGGTTCCTAAGAAAGCTGACGCATCAGGTAAAAAGAAGTGGCGTCTTGTAGTTGATTTCAGGAAACTTAATGAAAAAACCATAGATGACAAATATCCGATCCCAAACATAACTGACGTCTTAGACAAACTAGGGAACTGCCATTATTTCACTACGCTAGATCTCGCTAGTGGATTTTATCAGGTGGAAATGGACCCTGAAGATATTTCCAAGACCGCATTCAATGTTGAGCACGGTCATTTTGAATTTTTGAGAATGCCGATGGGACTCAAAAATTCTCCATCGACATTTCAAAGAGTCATGGACAATGTCCTCAGGGGCCTTCAGAATGTAATTTGCCTAGTTTATTTAGACGATATAATAGTTTTTAGTACCTCATTACAAGAGCACATGGATAACCTTGAAAAAGTATTCAAAAGACTGCGAGAATCGAATTTTAAAATTCAACTGGATAAGTCTGAGTTTTTAAAATTAGAGACAGCGTACTTAGGTCATATTATTAGTAAAGACGGTATAAAGCCAAACCCAGACAAGATCACTGCGGTACAGAAATTTCCGCTACCTAAAACACCTACGGAAATAAAGCGTTTTTTAGGCCTATTAGGATACTATAGGAAATTCATACCTGATTTCGCTCGTATCACAAAGCCCATGACTCAGTGTTTAAAGAAGGGATCCAAAGTCACGTATAACGATTCTGACTATCTAAGTTGTTTTGAGAAATGTAAAACCTTATTAACTAACGATCCGATTTTACAATACCCCGATTTTACTAAAGAGTTTGTTCTAACAACCGATGCATCAAATTTAGCGATAGGTGCAGTCCTTTCTCAAGGGCCTATAGGTTCCGATAAACCGATTGCATATGCTTCACGAACTTTGAATACTAGTGAAATAAATTACAGTACAATAGAAAAAGAGCTTCTCGCCATAGTCTGGGCAACTAAATACTTTCGCCCGTATTTATTCGGCCGTAAATTCAAGATAGTAACTGATCATAAACCTCTACAATGGATAATGAATCTTAAGGAACCAAATTCAAGATTAACACGTTGGCGACTTAAGCTTAGTGAATACAATTTTACTGTTATCTATAAATGCGGTAAATATAACGTTAATGCCGATGCTCTCTCTCGGATCGAAATTAATAATGAAGATGTAAGTTCTGTCGCGGTCAATCTGTCTGAAAATGCTCACTCAAAATCAGGATCATCCACAGATACAGCCCAATCTGAAAGAGCACTTTCAACCACAGGGTCCTCTACTCTTACTGTACACTCAGATGCTGAAAGTCCTATTTTAGAAGTGCCCATATCAGATGAACCCCTTAATAAATTCAATAGGCAAATATGTTTTACTATAGTGGGTGATATAAAGAAACGCGCAACAGTTACTAAGCCATTCGAAACCCATACGCGTACATCCGTTCAACTATCCGAATCGAACCTCGAGGAAGACGTTATCAATGCCATAAAAGAATATGTTAACCCCAAAGTGAAAACAGGCATTATTATATATCCACATACAGCAATGTTCAAAATAATCCCTATCATTCAAGATAAATTTAAAAGTTCCGCTATGAATCTTATCTTAACTAAAACCGAGGTAGATAATGTGAAGGAGTATTTGCGTCAGCAGGAAATTATACAGAAATACCACGAGGGTAAAACTAACCACCGCGGTATAAATGAATGTTACTTAGCGCTATCAGGGAAATACTATTGGCCAAAGATGAAGGAACATGTTGCAAAGTACATAAACGGTTGCAATATATGTGGTCAGGCCAAATATGATCGTAACCCTGTAAAACAGAAATTTTGCATTGTACCACCCCCTACGAAACCCTTTGAGATATTACACCTTGATGTATTCACTGCCCAAAACGAAAAATATCTTACCTTGGTAGATGCCTTTTCCAAGTACGCTCAAGCATACTATCTCCGAGATGGTACAGCGATCAGTGTAGTGCAAGCCCTTCTAAAGTTTTGTACTCACCATGGTGTCCCATTGACAATAGTGACAGACCAAGGTCCGGAGTTTACGAATCAGCTCTTTTCTGAATTTGTAAAATTGCATAAAATACAACACCATAAAGTACTTGCTCATAGCCCTAACGATAATGGAATAATAGAACGTTTTCATTTAACCATCCTTGAACACCTTAGAATACTAAAGTTAGAACAGAAAAATGAATCTGTTATTAATCTTATGCCTTACGCCCTTCTAGCCTATAATAGTTCAATCCATAGTTTCACTAAGTGTAGACCCTTAGAAATAATAACCGGCCATTTTGACCCCAGAGACCCAATAGACATTGATCTATCGAAACATTTACTTCAACAGTATACACAGGAACATAAGAAAATGGTTGTTAAGGCATACGGTATAATAAACGAGTCCTCTTTGCATGATCGTACAGTACTTACCGAAAATAGGAATAAAGATCGTGAACCTGAAAAGGAATACAACCCTGACCAATCTATATATGTACGTAATCCCATGGCAAGTCGACAAAAATTAGCACCACGTTATACACATGATACAGTTTTGGCAGATCTCCCCATTCACATATATACTAAAAAGAAACGCGGACCCGTAGCCAAAGCACGCCTGAAAAGAACACCAAAATCTTCATTGTTACAGGATACTTCTGCCGATAGTGTTCTGCCTGGTACGAGCGCAGGACGTAACAATTGAAACATTAGAAGATGGACCCGGTTTGCTTCCCTTTAACTTAGGCCCTACCAAATTAATATCCCATTATCATTCTTTTCTTCAAACTATTGAACTTGACGACATTCACTATAAAATTGAAACGGTAAAATCGCAGCTGAATGAACTTAGACCTCAACTTAATAATAAGACTTTATCATTATACGAGCCACATATTGAATATCTGTCTGATAAAATTGAAAAGGTTTCTGAACAATTGCATTCGTTTGAACCTAATCGTATTAAACGAGGACTCATCGACGGACTCGGTTCAGTCATTAAAAGTATTTCAGGAAATCTAGATTATACAGATGCTATTAAGTATAACAATGCCATTAAAGTACTTCAGAATAACGAACATAAATTAGAAGCTGAAATTAATAATCATATAAGTCTGACTAAAGATTGGACATTACGTCATTCTAAGATATTAGATAGTATTGTAGAGAATCAGAATAAAATAATATCAGTTTTAAAGGTTATTATGAAAAGCGATAGTACCAAAGAAACTGATTTAATTAAGTATGCTCATTTAGCTCAGCATTTTGTAATATTAAGCGATAATATAGAATCCTTATCGGAGGAGCTGTATAAGTTAGGAAATAATTTAGCCTTTATTCGTGCATCGAGCACATCTCATTCTATTCTTAGCCTAGGATCACTTAGTAACATGATAAGTAAATTGAGAACATTATATTCTAAAAAGGAAGTTCTAGAAATAGATCTTAGAAATTATTATGACATTATTAAGTTAGGATATTACTTTATCGATAATCAAATAGTAATCGTCTTTAAGGTGCCGATTGTCTTTCCTGAATCCTTTGACCTATATAAACTATCCATTGTCCCCAATAAATATCATAAAGTCCTTATTCCAACTTCACCCTATATAGCAATTCATGGAAACGGTTCTATGTACATAGAGACAGAATGTCCTAAGATCAATCTGTGGTATCTCTGCGAAATAAAACCTAGCTACAAAATTGGAAGTCAACCTAACTGCGTTCCACGGTTAATCAAACAACAGCAACTGGATTCATCCTGCAAATTCAATTCAATTATCCTGGAAAAAGAAGCTATAGAACAACTAGACGACAAGCATTACACACTATGCTTTCCAAACCCAACTAAAGTACAGACATCGTGTGGCCAAGATCAATATAGAACTCTTCAAGGAAGCTATTTAGCCGTAGTCCCACACAACTGCCTGCTGAAGACATCAGAATTCACTATAACTAATACCGATAACCGTATCAAGGGACACGTAATGAAAATAATTGGAATCCCACATATGAAAAATTATGCAAGACTAGACGAAGAACCAAGTATTCAACTCAATTCTATAAATCTAGAGTATCTGCATGATAGTAACTCTAAAATATCATTGCAGACACCAGTAAAGATAGATCAAGCTATGGACCAGACTATGTATCACACTACGATACCTATCTACTTCATTCTATCAAGTTCATTTATAATCATTTTAATAATTGCGGCCCGCCGTTACAACTTATTCGACTGCAAGAAAATCGAACCTCCGACGACAAAGTCTGAAGATTCAGAACAACCAAATGTTCCCCAAAGAATTAAAGTAAAACCTGAAGAGATAGAATTGAACCCAGCAACATTTTTACTGAACGTTAAAAAATAGTCGCTGTTCTATGGGGGGAGGTGTTACGATACGGTGTGACTAAGGAATTGCTGATAAAATCAAGTACGGTGTAATAGAAGGAATCAGCTCATCGATTTCGCAAGACCTCCTGCATTGATGAAACAACTAAATCGCCGATGCAGCTTTACATCATCGCGGTGGACACCGCACCAATATTTCTTTCCCATACTTCACTTTTGGTACTGACATCGACCATCAGACACCTTCTTTAGATTTATTGAATATTGTATTCTTTTAATTAATAAATTAAGTTAAATTAATTGGTTTTTTTTTGCATCCTCCGGCTGGAGCCTACGTAATTCGGGAGGTATTTAAAGGATGCAAAAAAAACTTTTACCTAACAAAAAATAGAAACGAAAGCAAAAGCATTAAAAAGCATAAAATAACTATGTAGGAACTCTAATCTGACTGTTTTGAAGTCAGTGAAAGTGTAGTTCATGGAAAATATCATGTAGTACGGTCGGCCAAGAAAGTTGTGTACCCCCCTAAGGTTGAATGTCGCTTGCAGATTTATAGGTGATAATGATTAGTTTCGCTTGCAGATCAATCTGACATCTTACAACTTTTTGTTTACCGTTTGTTACGTGATAGCTGTTCTCAGTTTGAACTTTGTTGAATTTTCGATGACTAGGAAACAAAATCAAAACTGGCACACTACTTTCTTGGCTGACCGTAGGTACCACAGTTTTTTTTCGCTGACTTCAAAACTATCAGATTAGAGTTCAACACAGTTAGTTAAATATAAAAGGAGATAAATAAAAATGCATTTCGAATATATTATTATTAATTTAAAGATTCAGAATTAAAAATTTACTGAAATACTTTTCACAAATACAAAACCATATAATTTCAATTGTAATACAAATTATGAGTAAAATAAATAATACAAGTGCAAAGGTACCATTACCTGTAATACAATTAAACGTTAAAAGAAGAATGTCGCTTAAAATGAACACTGACAAGTAAATAAGCAAGGAAATAGCTTGAAACTTCGGTACTCTTGAACTATTTGTAACAATTGTTTTTAATAATACAATAATTATAACAATAGGCACAGATATTATTAACATGGATGAATATAATGATAAGAGATTATTCCCTTTTGGGTCAGAAGTCATCAAAGTCAACATCATAATTTCATACAATTTAATAAGTGCAACTGATATAACATTACAGAGCGCTATCTCTTTCTTGCTATACAAATCTTTGTTGGAAATAAAAATCAATCTCAAAAAAATGATAACTGAAAAACACAGTGTTTCATGTAGAGACAATAGACATAGGAAATCGAGGACTTCAAAAGTGAAAATTTCTAAATGGGTAAAAATAACAAAACACCCTATATATAAGGAGTTCACAAATATGTTTTTGAGGTACAAGTAGTTATATAAATCCTTCGGCCATCCCGCAAATGTTGTTATATAAACAATGAAGATCAAAATACATAATATAATATATATACCACCCCCGAAAATAACATCTTTCTCATAATCGTAATTAGTATTTGTGTTGATAGTCATTGCATTCGCAAATAAGCGATACTTATCTCAAACACTTGTCGTTTCAATCTTCTCGTTAGTTTTTTAAGTGCTTCTTGAAAATATTATTATGCTTCAAAAAAAATTCACCGTCTGAAACCTCCAAAGAATTTGAAGCGTCGAGTAATTTTATTGCAGATAGGAAGAACTTTTAGTAACTTTTAAAATTGTTTTTGTTCATTATATTTATCAATAGTTATGTATCCATAAAAATTTGTTCCACAGAAAAAAATACTGCCGGTTTTTTTTTCAAATTGTCAATATGTTTGTTATATATACTATAGCACGATAGAAACTGTTGAACTGATTATATTAGTTAACTAATTAGTATATTTTAATTAATCATTATGTTGACATTCTTTTTGATAACATATACCTATGATAAAAAATATATTTTAATAATTCATTGTAATAATATTAAATTTAATTAAATTAAGTCAATGTCAACTCTTCATGTCACTTGCCAGCGACATGTAGAGTCGCAGGAGCGGCTGCGGCTGGTGCGGTAAATTCCAAATCCAAAAAATACGCTTCTATTGGCCCAAATTATTTATTTTTGTCTTTTGCGGTCGAGACCATGGGTCCTGGAGGGTCCGAGGTTCGCCGATTCTCTCGAACATTATCTTCAAAATTAATTGAGGTCACAGGGGACCGGCGGGCGGGGAGCTTTTTCCGCCAACGCGTTAGCTTGGCCATACAAAGAGGGAACGCTGCCAGCCTTCTGGGAACCTTGCCGTTGATTGGCAGTAGCGGCCGCCTCGAGGAAATTTTTTATATGAAGTTTGTATATTTGTTGTAAATAATTACCTAAATATTGTATATAAGCCAATGTCAATTAATATTATTATGACACTTTAGATTTTTTATGTTTACATAGTGAGATGACTAAAGAACAAACGGGAAGTGATTGTTTGTTTTGTGAGTGTTTTTTAAGCCGCGGCCACATCTATGCTAATGCCGAGCAAGTTGAAAGCATTTAATTTTCCCATCAAACTTAAAACAAATAATATTTAATGATATAGAACAAACATATGGGTTTCCGAGTACCGAATTACAAAGCCGAGTTGCCTCTTATCTAATTCAGTTATAGAGTTACGAATTGTATCACGTTTTAATGATAGAGTAAGCTTTTTGATCCATCTTAATTAATTATTAAGGCCGCACACGTGCACACGGCCTTCGTACGTCTGGATGGTAGGTTAACGTGGCCTACCTATACAAAAGATTCTTGCAGCAACAGCATCACTGACGTTTTAAAGACCATGTAGGAATCTGTTCCCAACCTTTTTAAAGAGGCCCATACTGTATTCTCTTGGAAAAACCACGCCACTTAATGATGATAGGTATGAGGTCGGTGACTGCTGAGTATTATGAACTAGTTCAGTATGAATATGTGTACGGTGACTACTGGATTATTACGTATACTCCTTTTGTTTATTTTCGTTTAAATGATAACTAATAATTATGTATAAAGATAATCACTATCGTATGTTTTATTATTAATTGTATAAAATGGAGAACTGTTAGCATTTTTTTAATTAAGAACTGTGCATTTTATTTCATTAATAAAATAAGGCAACGCAAGTTCATTGTTCCTACATAAAAAAAAATACAATTGTACTACTCCTTTTATTACCTACTCTGAAATCGCGCACGAGAAATTGCGTTTCCTTTTTAATATTATTCCATAATTTTTCCATAAGCCTTGTCTAAATTTATTCGTAACTGACAGTCGAATACACGAACCACCAATTTCGTAGAGAATAATTCCTACCTAACGACCGGACACTGCCTCAAACACGAAACCTTTCATTTGAAATTGTACAGTCACATTTTTTTGCCTCTCCACTGTTTTTGATCTGTGCTACCTACATACCCATACCTATGGGTAATACACCGGCTAAAGTTGTATGGAGAGAGACTTTATAAGTAGGTAAGTGAATTGTATCAAATATTCATGAATTATGGCGTTTTTCTAGTAGGAAACCATTGATTCTGGAAACCTCCAGAGTTTGAATTTTTCGATCGTGAGTCGTTGATCTTTTCATGAACTTTAAGATTCTTAGGATTTTTAGGGTTCCGTACCTCAGAAGGTAAAAATGTAACAATGGAAGTCTTACAGGATCACTCGTGTGTCTGTCTGTCTGTCCGTACCTAAAATTAGAACAACAAAATAGATTTGCAAACTATATCTTCTGAAAGGGCTTGTTGTGAGAATCTCAAATATTTTCAAGATACTGTTATTTCAGTCTTAATTAATTAAATTAATATATTTAATCTAAACTGCAATGATTTTGATCAACTCGTGCAAGATTTATTTATTTATTTATTTATTTATTTAATTGCGTTCCACAATGTGTACACCTTAGGTGGTAATTATGTAATACATACATTGTGGACCCTGTCGGGCACAGCAACATCTCTAGAGAGGTATAGGAGAGAGGAGATATAAATGGTCTACAGTCATTCTATAATTGTTAAATTGTACCTATATTAATATTTAATGACATATATATATTTAGTATCATGTCAGTATTATTTAAATTATATTTATTACTTTAGGTATTCGTGTTTCTTTATTACGTAGGTATACATGTATTTGGTTAGTATATTATTATTTATATAATTTTTTTATCATTTATGTATTCATTAATTGTATAATAGGCTTTGTTTGTCAGTATTTGTTTCAGTTTATTAATAAATATAGTGTCAGTTTCATCTTTTAGCAAATCCGGTAATTTATTATATATTTTTATGCACATAACATATGGGCTATTAGAGTGTATTGTTAAGTGGGAAGTGGGTAACATTAACATATTTTTATGTCTTAGCGATCGGTATTTATTTTTTCTTCACGCTTTGTGAAGAAATTAATATATTTTCTGACAAATTTGCACGTTTCCAGGATATAGAGGCACGGTAAAGTTAATATTTTATGTTTTTGGAAGAAGGGCTTGCAACTAGTGGTTTGGTTAATATTTGTCAGAATACGGATCAGCTTTTTTTGAAGTATGAAGAGCGCAGGCGCATCTACGCTATTTCCCCACATAATGATTCCGTAACTAAGCCACGCGTGGGCATAGGCATAGTATGTAATTAATGCGGTTGGTAAATCGGTGGTTTTTTTAACTTCGCGAAAGGCGTAAGTAAATCTAGAAATTTTTGATTTAATGTTTTGGATGTGAGTTTTCCAGCTGATATGTGTATCTATAGTGAGTCCTAATAATGTGAAGTCGTTAACGGTTTCTAATGTTGTATTATTAATTTTAAGGTTGATTGATATAGGTGATTTTTGATATGGATGAAAAGTCATTAATTTTGTTTTTTTGAAGTTAATTTCTAAGTTGTGTAAATCCATCCATTTTATTGTTTTACTAAGCATTGATTCGAGGCGTTCATTAATGTTGTCGTTACTTTGGCAAGAAGTAAGAAGGGATATGTCGTCTGCGAACAGTACACATGGCTCATCCATGATCTTCGGAAGGTCGTTAATGTAAATAAGGAATAATAAGCATCCGATTACACTACCCTGGGGAATTGACGCATTTATAACCTTTTTATCTGATCTAATGTTAACTATTTCTTTTTTCGCATAATTGAGGTATTCTATTTCCACGTACTGTTCCCTATCCTTAAGATACGATGCAATCATAGTAATTTCTATAAATCTAGACCGTTTCAACACATACCTACAAACAGTTCGAAAACAATATTATATTAGGTATATCTTACGCCAATTATTCGTTATTTTCGTAAAATAATAAATTAAGCATATTCCACACTATATAAATAAGTCTGTTCCACACTACCGTACCTCTCTCAGAGGCACTAACGACACGATATTCGGTGCATCCGGCGATTATCCTCGTGGCGCGGATGTTAACTATACACCGGCGATATACGACGAAAAACGCGACCAACGCGTAGTGATCTTACTCATGGACTTAAGATATAAAGAAATAAATAAATATCCTGGGACATTCCTCACACATGGTTATCTGATCCCGAACTAAGCAGAGCTTGTACTATGGAAACCAGATAACTGTTATACTACATATACTACTTTTTTTTGTAAATACATACATATATAGATAACTACACCCAGACACAGGACAAACAGACATGTTCATGCATACAAATGTTTTTCCTGGATGGGAATCGAACCCATGAACAGCGGCGTGAAAGGTGGTGTCTTAACCAACTGCGCCAACTGGCTTGTCAAATACATGTCTGGATATACCTACTTACACTAACTTAGTTAACCAAATACTATAATACATCGTGGAGATCCTTGGGAGAGGCCTTTGTCCAGCTGTGGACGTCTTTCGACATGATGATGACCTTAGAATCTCTTAATGAAGAAGTCTGGAAGCGGAATGACCGAACGAAATACTATACCTATACATAGCATACATACAGATAATACACACAATAGTGCCTTATTGATACCACAGGTGACCAAAGAGCTGGCACTTACCTCGGGCAGCGCATCAGCCTCGCAATTCAACGTGGTAACGTTGCCAGCTTTTTGGGAACCCTGCCTGCAGGCGGCGATTTAAATGCGGTTTATTATTTATAGTTACTCTGTATATAGGATAGATAGTTGTAGTTTAATTTTAATTTAATATTTCATTTATGTTATAATAGTTGTTATGTTTCAAATAAGTATATTTTGATTAAAGATGTTGCATACATACAATAGTATACCTACTTATAGTACTGTTATCTCAGCAGTTAGTAGCTAAGACAAGGTTTTTACAGTCTTTTGTTCATTTCATTTTTAATGGAGACTCACAGCAATACTTCGCCACTGAAGAAACGCGATGGCGAAAAGTCGCATCGCAACTTTTTACATTCAGCAACTGATTTATTATTTTTTTATGGTGCATACAAAAGAAATGATTACAGTTTATCTTTTTCATTTAAACCCTTGAGTGGATTTCATTTTTCCATTAAACTGTCTCCGTTTTTTATTGTATAACTTAAGAAACGACCATTGTGTTAAAGTCGGTAAAAAATAATGTAGGCCAGGTGGCCGCAGATCGCGTTCAAAGAATATAAAAACGTTTGTCTCAATGTTTTCTTAAAAATAAATAGGTACGTTTATGTATATAATATAACTTTTGTAGTGATAATGTGGCCGAATGTGGTGAACTGGTCGTCTTAAATACCGGTATATAGGTTGCTTAGAGACAGATTATCAACTTAAGGTTGTTAGTCAGTCAGATGGGTACTACAAATTTTCTCACAATGTTTTCCTTCACCGAAAGCTCAAGTAGGATTCGAACTCACGACCTTCGTCACGGCATTCCACTATAAACGTATTAAATTAGCTACCTACTGCAAATACTAAGAATAATATTGATTCTAACTCTACCAATCTAATTTATATTAAAATGGCTTTAGTTTGTCAAACATCTGTCCAAACATTGGCAATAGTGAAGTGAAAACTAGATCACATTACTCACAGCTGAGTAGGTACTGAGGGACGTCGGCTATCATTGCACGCGTTCGATTGATGCTTCTCATTAAGGATCATTTACACTGGTTCGGTTTCGTTCTGTAGCCAACCGCACGTTAAATTCGGTCGAAGTATTTGATCGCCTTAATGAACGTGTTAAAAACGTTTTATTTCGTTAAGCAATAAAATTGATTTTCACGTATTTTTTTTAACCCCGGGACATTCACACACGTCAATTAAATTTGATATTAATTATTAGCTATACCTGAAGTACTGTGCTAAAAAAGAAATTTATGTTTTTAATAATCATAAAATGACATCGCTCGTAGAACCGACGGCCGCTGGGGCAGAAGGGTTCTTGAGTGGCGACCACGAACTAGAAGACGCAGCGTGGGCAGGCCCCCCACAAGGTGGACTGATGAGGTAAGGGTCACGGGAAACCGCTGGATGCGGGTAGCACAAGACCGGCCATCGTGGAGATCCTTGGGGGAGGCTTTTGTCCAGCAGTGGACGTTTTTCAGCTGACATGATGATGATAAATTTAAGGGTTTTCTTTTCTTAAATCAATCAATGGACTTGACTTTACTGTACGCACTTAAAGAAATGCCTAAATAAACAGTCAGGTGCCTACTCCAAATTCCTTACTTTCATTTGTTAGTTTGTCCGTATATTACGCAGCAAAGCAATCAAGCAACGGGACAGACGTGATTTTTGGCATAGCATTTACTTTTTATCCCAAGAACGTGTGTAAAACCTCGTAGCAAAAACTAGTTATGAATAATTCACATTCAAACGACATAATATCAAATGTAAATACCCCACTAATCGATTCAATTCGATATCTAGTCGCGATCACTACGTATTCAAACAGTATCGATATACGATATAGTGTTGGGACGCAATTTATCGCATTAAATATGTCATTTGTTAATTTCGATAGTGCTATGTGATTAGTGACGTTAATTCTGAACCTATTTTGTCGTTTGTTACATTAGGGTTATCTACCGAATGGTGTCGCATTGATTTATTCCTTTTATGGATTGTAATTTTCCAATTGGTAGTTAATTGTTTTGTATTTAAGCTTTGTTATTGAAAAGGGAATTAAAAATAATTGATTATACAATTATAATGTTGAAGCTATTATTGGAATTATTAATTAATTTGTTAGTCTTGTAGAAAGATATAAAAAAAAAGTGTTATGATTTAAAAAATATTACCTCGCGATTTACGCTCACAAGATCCCTCGGGAACGTTCTAAGGATCTTGTTATCTTAGGATAAAAAGTAGATTAACCAAAAGTAAACGACCACATTGCGATTACATAAATTTATAACGATTACTAAACAAAGATATGGAAAGTATCGTGTGATACATAATCACTAGTTGTATTTTTTTATTAGGTACCTTTTTCTGGTACCACTTTTCCCAAAATCTATAAAAAAAATATAAGACATATTTTTCCATAAAGCACGATCCCCAGTAAACCTCCCATAACTCGCGCTATCTCGTTCTATTTATATCGATGGCTTCTTTATTTGTCTTTGTATTATATCGATAAAAGTGTTACCCTTATCCCTTATCACTAAATTGAATTGCTTCGGGACACAAAAGGTTTGGATGGGTTGCGAGTACCAAAAAACACTAGGGTTGTGCCTTATCAGTTATTTTTGTGAATCCAAGAATTTTCAACTATTAAACGATAAAAAATATAAAACATGTTTATTTGCAAACATAATATGGTAACAAATGATGTGTTTTTTACAATCTTTGATTATTATCCTACTACTATAATACAAATATTATAAATGCGAATGTTAGTGAGTATGGATGGATGGATGTTTGTTACTCTTTCACGCAAAAACTACTGAACGGATTTGCATAAAAATTTTAACACAGACTAAACTGGATTAATACATAGGATACTTTTTATCCCGGGAAAACAAAAGGCCCCTCGGGAACGCGGGTGAAACCGCGAGGCGGAAGCTAGTTTACTATATATAGGTATAATCAAACAGTTAACAATACTTTACAAAAGCATATCCATTTACATATTATGCCGTTGTACTTTTGATGCACATTACAAATAATGTATTTTCTATGTACTTACATGTACTTGTAATTTAAAAAAAAAAAATTTAATTGGTTAGTCTCGGCTTTGGCTGTCAATCATAAAGTCTATCATTAAACTTAATTTCTTATAGAGGTAATGGTTATTTTTGGTAAGTACTTTGTTTCATTAAGGTGGCAACCCTAAAGGCGACCTGCTTATCTTGCGCATGATTAAACTCTCAAGCAACTTCTTGCAGAAAATACAGGAAAAGCTCCCACTTTTCTTCCCTGCACTAGTTTTTTATTCTATATTACTGTGAGTACGGTTAGCACAAATATTTTCATAATTGAAGATATTATCTAATAGTCAAATAATATACATTTTTTTTTTGGTTTAATTTATTTTTTTTGAATTGTAAATACATCCTAGTTGTAAATGTAAATAATATAAATTCATATAAAAATGTCACATACTTTTATATGACCTACTATTTAGGGTTACGTACATAAAGGGTGCTAAAGTAACCCCTATTACAAAAACAATGCCCCTATCTATCTGTCACTAGGCTATATTTTTATCAATAATTTCGATTTCTAAATACTACTTACGTCAATAATAATAATAAATAATAAAAGTTAAAATCTATAAAAACAATTTTTTCCTTACGATATTATTTCACAATCGAAAATTAAAATTTTAAAGAAACTCACGACTCCCTAGATATATGGTGATGATCTTCAAATGGCTGATACCCATATATAGATCAGATACTCACCAAAAATATCATAACACTTCCTTTTTCGTCGGAAATTACAAAAAAATACATAAAAAACAAAACTTTTTCTCCACCTCGTACATTCTCACAATTTGATGCTGTGAGGTAGCAGAGATGGCTAGATAGACGTTCCATTACAATGGACCTTTATTTCTCCATGGTAACCCACCTCGCGTTATGTGACGTTGTATTTTATACTCGTATCCATATCCAGATTCCAAGTGTTAGCCAATGTTCCTTACTTGGCTACCAACATTGGTATGAGATGTCAATTTTGTTACAGCTCCAAGGGACCGTAGATGTATTTGTTACTAGCTTCCGCCTCGCGATTTCACCCGCGTTCCCGTAGTATCTTATGCTTTCCCGGGATAAAAAGTATCCTATGTGTTAATCTAGGTTATAAACTATCTGTGTTCCAAATTTCATCTAAATCCGTTCAGTAGTTTTTACGTGATAGAGTAACAAACATCCATACATACATCCATACTCACAAACTTTCGCATTTATAATATTAAATAAATTTCGTAGGATAGGATTAATTTCAGCTTGATCTCTACGCGTTCCTTGTATCACAGATAGACAAAGTGATCCTATAAGGATTCCACTATTTAATTCTAAGGTACAGAACCCTAAACCGTAAAATGAAAGCACTATCATGGAGCGGTCAATATCGTTATTCAATTTGATTATATCTCCAAATAATATTTGCTTATTATACATTTCACATGGCCTAAGTAATTGCCCTACGAGGCCAGTAAATCAGACAATTATATAATATGATCCAGAACAGATATTTATTATGAGTATGTATATAGTATGTAATCAGGATTGTTGCGTGGTGTAAGTTATAAGAGGAATGAGATTAAACGCTCAAGAAATGTCGCCAGAGCTCATCTATGAGGAAAGGGTCAGTAAAACAGTAAACCACTCATATGATTCTGACCTCTGGGTGTTAAAAATCAAAATCGTTCGTATCTTCAATTTAAGGCAAAATGTAGGTTTTTATGCAACTAAAATAGTTACGTGATACTTTCTTAAATACTTAATTAAAGCCTTTACAAAAACTGAATTGTTTTTCTTTTAAGTGTATTTTTTCTTTACATTTTATAAGGCGATTAATGCTGAGTAGGGAAATGAGCTTGAGCTTTAGGCGGAGAAAAACAACGTTAAAAACCCCTCGATCAACTTAGTTTTGAGAAAGCAGTTTTTGACCCTTTTCCTATGACTTGCACCACAGCGTTACATAATAATGTAGTTGGAATAGTAACCAGTTCAATACGATGTTATTACAGCTAATGTTTTCAATTGATTCAGCCATCGACGGTTCTGAGTTTCACTGTATGATTACTACTGACCTCCTACAATAACTACCTTGATAGTAGGTACCTACCTAAGTAATGTGAGTACGTAATAAAACAAGAAAGCGTACGGTAACTCTACCTTGTAATTTAACTTTGCAAGGTGTGGTCCATTCGTTGCATGGTTTTATTTTGTTTCAGGGGGCCAATTCCACTAATAAATTTTGATTAGAATACAATTGGATCGCGGCTGAATTACGACTTTTGCACGTTTTCGTATTCCACTAATAAATCTGACAACGATGAACGAACAATGTTTCGGTTTCCAAGGGCAACAACGATTACAACCGTATGATACGGTTTCGTTTATTTAGTGGAATACCGTTTTTAGTAAAATGGATTGGAGGCGAACATTAACTGAATCGAAATTGGATGTAAACCGTTGTAATTTAGCAGAATTGGCCCCCTGAGCTTGAGAATTTATAACATTGATTTGTAAAAATAATAGTGGGTTATTTTTCTTTATAAAACATAAAAACATAAATTTTTAAACGAATGTCGTATGCACTACTGATTTGATTCAGATTTCTTTTCATTTATTAGTATGTAGTTTAATAATCACTGTTCTAATAAGAAATAGCTAGTATTTAATAAACCCTGTTGCAACACCAAAAACTAAAGATTTTCGTCATGTTTTGCTATGGTTTCCTACACCGAAACCTCAAGCTCATTCTAGAATTCGAATCCGCGACCTTCGACCGCATTCGACGTAACTACTACTGAGCTATCATCACCATAAATACCAACCCTCAAAGTTTCAAGATTTTAGATGACAAATCAAACAGAAATTGAATTACAAAATCAATGTTTTACAATAATTCAACCTGCCGACTTATGTTAAAGTTAGCAAAACCTACGGTCAACACAATCTCATAGTAAACTTCATCTTAAACTTACAAAGTGTGGATTAAACAGTACGCTCAGTAATTCCGCAAACTTGTAATTGTAACGAGAATTTCGGGCTATCTCAATTACACAGAATTAGCTTTAAAACTGAAAGGGCCTCGTGGTCTCAGCTCCCATGGACATTGATGGAGGCTCTTAAATTGTAAGAAGCCTTGAACTTAAATAAAGTAATTTGAGAAGCGTCTAAATAAGTATTTCAAGAAAATTTGCTACAATTATTTTAAGGTCACCTAAGCATCGGAATATGAACTAAACCGTTTTTCTACATTAGTATAATGAGCATGTTCAATTTGGAATTTTAGGAACTTTGACCTTTTATTATCATAACAATTTAATGAAAACCGTGGTATGGTACTGTAATGATTAAAATGACACTTTTATAAATAAAGAGCTGCATATGAAATCTGGGTATATTTTCCTCAAATTTATATAAGTACCGGAAGAGGGCGCTTTCAGTTCAGCAAACACATTATTTCTATGTGGTATTCAAACACACCAGCTTCGATAATGTAATCAGAGTAACATAGTTTACTACATGAGCTTTTTGTATGGCCACTAAAATAGCTTTCCACCAAAAGGTATCAATTACCCCTATTAAATCCCTACTGCACTCAGAAATATCGATATAATGATTGATTATCTCTAGTAACATCCCTCTCTATAGCTATTGCAATGGATAAAGTTGGAGAATCTTTAACAGTCGTTAAGTTGTAAGTGACGTCTAGACAGACAGTTGTTCTACAAATAATCACTGCATCTGTGAAAAAAAACTTTTTTTTTAACCTCGCAGGTTTGAACTGTGAGTTAAGGTTTCATTGAGTTTCTCCTTTTATATAACTATAGTTATAGATACCTCATCATAATTTTAAGGGTAGTTCTCTGCAGAGTACGTCTACGTCAGTCATCTATCTGTTGAGAGACCATCTCTACAACTTAGTGTTGAGCTGGGAATACTTGCCAGTTCGTGTTAGCCACTGGCAAAACAGATAGGTAATGAATATTTATGTTGCTTTTTCTCATCATTATGAATTAATATTTAAATACTTACCTACACATCATCATGTTAGCCGAAAGACACAAAGGATCTCTACGATGGCCGGTCTTGCGCTACCCGCATCCAGCGGTTTCCCGCGACTCTCACAAGATCATTGGTCCAACTTGTGGAGGGGCCTGGCCACGCTGCGCCTTTCAGTTCGCGCTCGCCACTCGTGATACCTTCTGACAGCGGCCGTCGGTTCTCCATATCAGTACAAGAATATATTCTCTAATTTAATAGCCACACGCAACTCCTATTTTCGTTGAGTCCGCTCCATAAATGTGTGTTTAGAATGATAGGTCTTAGCCAAACTAAATTGAGGATCTCCCTCTATCTCTCTCTTTCTAAGACGCCATTGTTCCACTATAGGTTTTGAGTTAGTACTCTACTGGTACTGTAAAATGAGATAATAATTTTGAAGAGTAAATAATATTGTAATTATTGTTGTCAACTTGATCAAGCAGTAGCTACCTAAGTTCAAGGATGGAGTCATCCACCAGGATGGAGATCAGAGGTCTCAGTTTAATTTCCAGCTCACGTAGGCAAAATAGAATTGGTTTCTTATATAAACAAACTAGCTCTAAAAAAAAGTAACCTTCGGGGATAATATAGCTTCCTATTAGCGAAAGAATTTTTCAAATCGGACTAGTAACTCCGGAGATTAGCGCGTTCAAACAAACAAACAAACTCTTCAGCTTTATTATTAGTATAATAATCATTGTGTGTACTATAGTCTAATGACCTCAAGAAACTACGAAATCGCTCACCATAATTGCTCATATTTTAGAACATTGAATTTTAAAATGGCCGTACATTTAGGAGAAAATAGTAGGTAGGTACACTTATTTAAACCTAAGTAACGCCACAGTGCTGGCTAACAGCCTACTTGAGAGTCAGTCGCTGTATAAACACAGTTTCGGGCATATTATCATTTGCCATGGTGATATTATGGTCTAACTCAGATCTATAGATAATAAACAAAGAAACATTATTAAATCACACCCCCGCAAAGTCGGCTGGGTTGCATTGCTAGTTTATGTTAATATGTATTGGTAGAAAGTGAAATTATTATAAATTCTAAGAATTTTTTATTAGTTTCGTTCGATAAACTTAATACCATAGCGCCATAAAATAAAATCTCTATGATAAAATTGCTATTCCAAATTGAACTTAAAATCTTTGTCATAAATCAATATATTTAATATCCCTTTAGTGAGAAATTGATTTGTTACTTTGTAGTGTTAAATCGGAACCAAAATCGATTTCATGGTAAAACTTAACTTTCCGGTGTTTTTAACACTTGATTGAGTTGTGACTGGTGACGATGGGAGCGCACCATTTTAATTTAGGTAAGTACAAGCACTTATTTATATTACTACGTATAGAGAAGACGCCACATATAACCACTATGTTCCGTTCAAGTGCAGCCGTCCGGCCGCACTTCACTTAGTTGTTTAAACACGAAACGCGTAAGTGCGTAATTCACATCCATAATAATTCTATCTAGATCCCCATGTAAGCAGTTCGTTAGGGTTACGGCTCCTCTATGGTAGAACTATAACTGCTTGCAAGCGAAAAGGTTTCAAAACTGAACATCCTTAAAGTTTGTTAATGGTTCTAACACAAACTAATGTCCAACCCTATTAGGTACATTTAAAAGTTTCATTAAATTATGAATCCTAGTAATCTATTGTGAAAGTTAGTGAGTATAGATGTTTGTTACTATTTCACGTAAAAACTACTGAACGGATTTGGATGAAACTTGGCACATAGATCATACCCTGGAATAACATATAGGCTACTTTTCATCCCGGAAAACGCGGGTGAAGCCGCGAAGCGGAAGCTAATAATTTCATAACTACAACATTAATCGGTAGTTACTAACACAAACTAATAATTATTACGTGTTTGTTTTACATAATGTTCTAAAACAAGAGCAAAATTTTATGAGGCATTAAATTTTTGTAAAATGTACCTTATAATTGGTGTTCTGGGCGTAATTGGGCCCTTTTTAACGCTTGTTTAGGAGTTTTAGGGACGAAGCTATCTTCGTTTACCCCTTTGGGATTTGAGTCCGTTTATAATAATTTCGAGTTTATTTCGGTTGAAATGTTGAAGGATTTAAAACTCATTGTTATGGACTACTTATACAGGATGTTTTTGCATTTAATGTCGTCTCTGAGGTAGGTGTATGAATATGAATACCTTTAGCATTAAAATCAACTCCGAAACTGTGAATTTCACTAAGCAAAGGATGGACTATGTAAACGAGATAACTGATATCCTAAATGTAGGTACTAATATTATAAACGTGGAAGTTTGTATGGATGTGAATGTTTGTTATTTTTTGACGCAAAAACTATACTCTCTTGGGATTTCCCCTCATAGGTTATGGGACTCTACTCGGTACTCTAAGGGACCTTGCATAAACGAGCCTATTCTTGCATACCTACATAGGACTACATGAGTAGACAAGTAATAGGACTCACATATGGGCGGCAGTGATCATTTTCCATCAGATGTGCTTCTGCGCGCTGTGTGGCCGAAATACGTAAGAATGTGTTGTGGTATATGATGAACAAGCGAGTTTTTATTCTTGACTGGGTCAGGATCGATGCATTGGTGCGTTTCGCAATCCAAGGTACCTACTCTTAGCATTAGTCTTCAGCACCACATCTCGAATGAATCAATCCTTTGTCTTACCCGGGCCAAGATTGTCTTCATCACGTTTCCACTTCATACAGGAAAATAGGGAATACCAGGGGGTTAACATCGCCACTTTACGGCGAAACATAATTATTATTATATTAACTAACACATACGCAGAAACATAATTATTATCTGTTTCGCCTAAAATTGTGCTATGTTATGAAATCTGTCAAATTAGATGAAACAAAAGTTAGTTGATAGGTCGATGAAATGTCATCCAAAACATATTATAAAGCTGCAAATGTGGCCATATTGACCCCCCAGAGCACGTATCAATCTCATCTTGGTTATGATATCAAATCCTATTTTGTCTTATAGGTATGTTGTTCCATATTCATGCACACAAGTGTATTTATTAGGCGAGAATCGAACCAACAACCTGTGACGCAGCAACCGGCTGAAAATTGTTTTGTTCCTCAGTTTATTATTAAAATTTCAAAGTAAACTATCGTGTAAAGGTTAGGAAAGCAGAATGCCACATGTGAAGCCAAGCAAGGGTTAGTGAAACAATGCCGAGAGGTGACTGGAGGCCTGGAGGCCTGGAGGCCTATTTACAGCAGGCACAATATACTTTAGCAACGAACACTATAAAATGGTAGTTAAACTCTCATACACTTACGGACACTAGTAGGGTTGCGTTTTTAAATGAGAAAAAATAATGGACCAATCCTACTTCCTAAATATAATATTTTTATTATGCCTGGGCCGTAACAAAAATAACTATTTAGAATCTTTGCATCTTTTTATTTGAATTATTAAAGGAAAGAATCTTTTTTAATACATTAATAAATTAAATCCTTATTTCTTTAAAAACGTGATATTAAAAGGGTTGGATAAATTGGGCCCGATACTTAAGTCAGAAAAACCTGCTTTGTAAATTCCTTATTTACCGCAAATATTTACGTAATGTGGCTCCAAAACTAAGACCTAACGTAATCTGAATATACCTATTCAAATGAACAGTTGAAGATTTTTAATAATAATAGTAATATTTTGGGACATTCTTCACACACGGTTAACTGATCCCAAACTAAGCAGAGCTTGTAGGTACTATGGAAACCAGATAACTGATACTACATATACTTACTAAGAAATAAATTAAAAAGAATACTAAAAATAAAAGCTATTTACAATAGATACCGCATACAGCTGATCTAAATCGCTGCCAGCCGGTAGTGTGCCCAGAACGCTGGCGGCATTGCCACGCTGTACGGCAATGCTTATCCTTTGTCCAAAATATTCGCCAGCCCTCTGGTCACGTGATGAGTCGATTTGGCGCTTCGAAATCTTGCGATAAATGCGATGGGCTCCTGGCCCTCATGGGCCCCGCGTTAAATAATATCTCTCAATATTTTCTACCGCTCCTGTGAGTACGGTTATATTTTCTAATGGTATAAAGTGCACGATTGTAAGTACCTACAATAGTTATTTGTATAAGGGCCAACATAAAGGCTTATTGTTCCCCAGCCTACAATACCTATTTTATGTTACAATAAACTGTTATGTGTGGTCAGAAGGAATCCTATTTGACATTCCAAGACTTTACTCCGTTAAGGTTCAAATCTTGTTTATCTTCCAGAAAGCTAGAAAAAATACTAAAATTATATTATCAACTAGCTGTTTCTCGCGGTTTCAACCGCGTTCCTAGGTTAAAATTTAGTCAAAAACACATGGTAGTAGAATTCGAATTCTCAACAAAGTTCATACGCGCAAGGAAACCATATTACCTAAGTAAGTTTCAAGTTTGTAGGACCAATTTTGATAGGACTTTTAGAAGTCGTTACCATTTAGAAGGATAAAGAGAAAACATAAAATGACCGCTAAACTTCATAGGTTAACAAGTGAAAGGACAATTTAATGTACCGAACCCAAGAAACTTTTGTATTGCGCCACGGATCTGCTAATAGTGGATAAGACATCACATTATAGCTAGCTATTTATTGAAAGAAACAAAAAAAAAAGATGTTTGACAGTGTGTTTTACACCAATAGCGAAATCACGAATAACTGGACAGTACCCAACAATAAACAATTAAAACACCAACAAATAATAATATTAATCCTGAAAAAAAAAATACAAGCCACCAACAAAATAAAAATTATTATCTCAGTAATCCAGGCTAAGAATATAAGCTTGACCCTCAGGAGATTAATTTAAAAAATTCCTACAAAACCTACAAAATATTTACTCAAGTTTCCTACTCCGAATCGATTCTACAAAAAAGATTAATACAAACCTGTTTTCCCCTACAGGTGTAGGTTCAGAAGTTATTTTCGATAAATCCTTTCTACTACTTAAACTACCTACCAAATTTTAGCCTAACCTACCAAAGTTTACGAGATACTAAGAGATATTAAGAGTGTCAAGTTAGAGAATGTACAATCAAACACAAGCTCAAGCAGTAACTGATTTCTTTATTTCTTCAAACCTTAACTACGACATTTGTTTAACCCTACCCACATATTTATTATAAAATAATATGACAAAAGAGAAAAAAATGCCTAATTAATTGTAATAAATATCCTATCTCAGGTAACAAAAAATGCATGTATTATTTTGGTCGCCATAACCTATCCACACATACACACATCCGTGGCAAGCCTACCCTTATCACCCTGGAACGTTGATCCGGGTCCACCAGTCAAGCGTGAACTTACCACCGATTTATAAGGTTATTATTATTGTTTCCTACTCTTACTTAATATTATATTCAAGAAGTACGTGTGTAGATGTATTGCCACTTTAGAAATACTAGTACAGTATGACACAAGTTAGATGAAGCGTCGGCAAATTCGTAAAATCAATCATTTCCGAAATGAGTGCGTCTAAAACATTACCCATGTTTATTATTTATTAGTTTTGTAAATGAAACCTAACTAGATCGATTTATCGCCCACGAAACCCCCTACATACTAAATTTCATGAAAATTGTTGGAGCCGTTTTCGAGATCCAGATATACACCTGCTAGAAAACTTTGAATGCTATGACATTAGTGCGGAAGTTGAATAGAAATTCAGAGTCCATTATTTGTTATAACTTGAAAATCCGTCGCCAAGCAAGTTTCAACGGTGTATTCCGACAGCCGCACTTGAGTGCCACTTCCCTTCTCTTTGTGAGCTTAGCATCATCACTGACCATGTAATTGAGTCATCACAGACCTAAACATATGGTAGTTAATAAAAGTCTAAATATACGACAAAATAAACCCACAACAAAACACAAAAAATATTCGATTATCAAAAAATAATCTTTTACCAACATCAATAGTAATGACCAGTATTATATTACCAACATAATACGACAGTATTATATAACCATCAATCTCGATAATCTCGCCAAGGCGACACGTCATCGTGATTACTAATGACGTCACATCATAGTGGGGTACTGAATCACTTCATAACTAGCACAAAGCAGGTGTAGCCAGCTCTATTGACAAGCAGACGTTACTAATCTCGACAAATTGACTACCTCCAGTCCACTGTAGGACAGTGAAACGGACTGACAAAAAGTATTGATGCATAGAATAAGCCGCGTTTTATTGGCACTGTGACGTCATGGCAGCTGAGAAGTGTCATAAATGAACAGATTTTTAACATAGGTGGTAAAAGTTTAGGTACTATCCTTAATCAGTTATTTGCTTTCTAAATAACAGAACGTTTCTCTTAATTTTAATTCGTAGTTTATTTCATAAATAATATAAGTTCATAAATAACTAAAGAATGATGTATTCACAAAAACTAGCATTATTACTATTGTTTGAGCTTAAATATAAATAACATGCTAAACCCACACTAAGAAAAAATAATCGTTTCTATATTTTCTTTTAATTGTAAGAACGGCGCGGCACGTCAATTATTAATTTTTATGATTGATTATCTCTATACCTATCCTTTTCTATAGCTATGCAATGAACAAAGCTGGATATACTGTATAATATATATAACGTCTCTGAGTATGTACGGCTATTAGAGTGTAAGTGCTTTTATTCCCTACATAACTGACATTTAGTAATTTCATAACACTTAAAAATCTAACTAATCTCGTTAGTACCAATGGTATAAAAAGATTACGAAAATTGTTTGAGATTTTTTAACTATCCATTTCAATTGCAAGCAAGTACATCTATAGAACAAAGCATTGGATATGCAAGTACATACATAACACACGATATTACTCGCACATGGTGTCAATCATTACCGTCACTTAATATCGATATAATAGTCGATATATCGATTACCTTATATTCGATTGGTTAGGTAAGCTTACAGAGGAGCATAAATGGCATATTAGCATTTCAACCAGATTAGCAAGTACTAATTGGATTTTAATTGTTGGGTCGTTTTGCAGATTAACGCTTGATCATAATTATTGTACATAATGTAGTGATTGTGTTGGGTAGATGAGTTTCAGCTTTCGGTGAAGGAAAACATCGTGAGGGAACCTAGCACGTGATAGGGTACTTTGTAGTACTGCTGGCTCCTGAAGAACCATCCTCAAGTTGAAAATCTATCGCCAAGCACCTTCTGGTGTGTTCCGATACTGCTGCACTTGAGAGCCAGTTTCCTTCTAGGTTCTGTGTGCCATCATCGGCCACATCATCCCTGACCACGGTGAGATAGTGGTCAAACACAGGCCACAAGTAAAAATAAGACAATTAAGAATACAAAGTAAAAAAAGACATAAAAATCATTGAAGTTTTTTATGTCAAAATAGACAAACCAATAGTAGGTGGACCCTACCTGATGGTAAGTGGTCTTCGCTGCCTATGAACTATACCTAGCTATGCTATACCAAGGGGATTGCCGACCTTGAAGAGCTCGTTTTACGCCCTTTTTGAAGAACCCTATATCCTTTGGACCCTTCGGGTACAGGATCCTAAAAACAAGAACTTTGGTGATCATGTTTTTAAGGTGCATTAAGGTATAATACATCACATACTTAGACACAAATAATAGTAAAAAAGTAAACAACTTAGTAGAGGACATACTGCGTCGAAATGGTTAACTCTCAACAAATTTTTGATTCATCTAAATTGACAGATTTACGTAATATAGCCCAATTTGATGAAATGCTACCCCAAACATACTATGAAGCTGCAAATGTGACAATATTAACCCTACAGGTCTCGGTGGTCAGAAGCAAAGGTTAATTTACAAGGCTTCCGTGGTAACTCGTATAAATACCTCTCATATTTTTGCTATGAAGTTTTTAACGTGGAGCTAATAACGTATGGATGAGTTATTCTCTGTTTTTATAGCTTTCGCAATTTGACTCAAGTTCCTTATGATTGTCTCTGCATAATAAGTACACTGTTTTAATCTAGAATATACAAATGAATAAAAGTCGGTCTGTGATCTTAAAAAGTTTTTTTGTTTTGGTTTGAGAGACTGGTATCTGTATTACAGATTACTAGGCTCTCTCCCCTCGAACTAATACTGTCTAATGTGTTAAGTATTACAATGTTTAGAGCCATGAATGCGTATGAGTTATGTAATCTATTTTCAAAGATGCCACCTCTTAATCTACCTGGTGTTCGTACCTGAAAGTTTATATAACAGCACCGAGTTAAGTTTTGTGTGGTTTCCTGCCATGCAGAAAGTTGGTCTAACTGAAAATATGCGTGGGTATAATATTATAATAAAGGTAAAAATGGAGGTTACAGCTCTGTAAAGTTATGGAAAGTTTTATGTCACGGGGTTTATATGGGGAGTCCATCTAGGTTTACAGTTACGTAAAAAAATACAAGTTAATAGGGATGCTGACTAAAAAAATCTAATTAGTCCATCAGTTAGAATACCAAAAATTATTGGACACATATTTTTTTTTCTTTAAGTTCCGAAAACATAAAATTTCGTTATTTTATGTACGATAAAATCCGTTAAAATTTCGCGTGACGTCACGTCTTGGTACACTTATTACACAGACGTGACGTCACAAGCCCCCACTCCTGAACTTTGATGCGAATTATCTATATAATATTTTATTGATTTGATAAAATAATAAATCGGACAAATGCGAGTTAAACTCGCGTGGAGAGGGTTCCGTACATGTTTAACTAAGTTCCACAAATATTTTTAAATCTGACCCAAATTTGTTAATGGTAACTATAAAAAAAATTTTTTTTTGAAATCGTATTTTCTAAAAATGAAACCTAGCTACTAGCTACCCCGGAAACCCCTGCATACCAAATTTCATGAAAATTGTTGGAGCCGTTTCCGAGATTCAGATAATATTATAATTATATCCATAAATTGATAGACTTCTTATAGGTTTTCCTGTAATCTTTAGGTAAAGAACTATTATCTGAATTTTTTTCAAAATGTTTGGCCCAGTAGTTTTGGAAATAAGGGGGGGGGATGGTCAATTTTCGCCAATTTTTCGCCTATTTTCTTAAATAACTTCAAAACTATTTATATTAAAATTCTAATTAAAATATATTTGAGATCCTCACAAGAAGCCCTTTCATTTGATATGTTACACAATATTGTCTGCAAAACTTTTTTTTTAATTTTCTAATTTACCCACCAAAATTAGCCCCCATGTTTGAAATTCATTTATTTACGTAACACGTCCATGTTTGGGTCACCGACTTACATATGTGTACCAACTTTCAACTCAATCCAGTCCAATATTTTCGGACAGACAGACAGACAGACAGACAGACAGACAGACAGACAGACAGACAGACAGACAGACGGACAGACGCACGAGTGATCCTATAAGGGTTCCGTTTTCTTTTCATTAGAGTTTCGGAACCCTAAAAAATACGTATCCAATATTTTTTGATAACCTAACTAACGGACTAAACAGAATAAATTATTTTTTACCCAGTCATCATGCATATTCAATGCAATAGGTATCCTAGGATATTAATCACAATCCAGATAACTGATATACCTACTACCTATGTACATAATATAAGGATCTTTTTCTTTTAGTATAAAACATCACGTAATGTTATAAAGGTTTATTATAACACATTGGGAAATCACAATGTGTTATACTTGCATTATATATGTGTTTCGGGTTTAATTAGTTCCGCAGGTGAACTTGAGCGTTCCACTGTGCAGCGTGCACTGAGCAGGGGTCCTATTCTCTGTCCTATGTGTCTTGTTGTAAAGGTGATAACATAATTATAATTTTTAAATTAAATTAATAAAATGAGAATTAACAAGTACCTAGTTTAGAAAACTAAAAAGCCTGACTGCGGTACGAAATAGTAGTTTATGATACTGTTGCATAATAGGGGTTATTAAATACGAGTGTGAGTTTAAGTACCGAGCCGTAGGTGAGGTTCTTAATAGTATCACACGAGTTTTTAATACCTAATTATGTGCAGTATCATACAGTACTTTATCTAAACTCATATAAATAATGTAATTAAAAAAAATCGATAGTATTTTTCTACCAACTTTAAAAAAAAAAAAAAAAGTGACATTTTTGGTCAAAATGATATATGTAGGCAAAAACAATAAAATAAACAGACACAATAATCATATACCTAATCAAATCCGTGTTGCCAACTCCCAAAAATTCTTACCTCTAAAGTTCAAGTTAAAAATTTGTCACATTGTCATCGTCAAATTCAATTGATACTGATTGATTATACTATTGATAGGTCCAAAGTGTACTTTAATAGAAAAAAAGTTATTTTATAGCATTATCTTGGGAACAACAACTGTACTATAATGAATCATTATACACGGGTGTGCCTAAAGTGGGTCATTAAAGTACTGATTTTGATTTCATAATAAGAACATTATGATATGAGAGTAGATAAAGGTTTTTTTTATCATTTTTCATTCCTAATTATAGTCCGCATATTAGGGTTTTCATAATCATCTTTTAAGACCCTTCATTTCCCTTTATTTTTATAACGCACAAAATTTTTTTTGTTTAAATCCGCCATTTTGTTTTTTGATAATTTTAATATAACTACTAGGTACCCAGTGACACTCGCGCAATAAAGACAAATTTTAGCAGCTTACTTACTGCGGAATACAGTTAGTGAGGTCTGTACCCCGGGAGCTGTAAACGTCAATGAGTCTAGCGGTCACCGCTTACATCAGCCGGTCTACATGCTTGTTTGCGGACTTTATAGTATAAAAAAGTACTCGTACTTAGTACGTAGTTTAGCAATATTATGTTCTTAAAATTTTGGGACGGTTCCAGAAAACGGTTGAAGACAAACATTGTAAATACTCCCTAATGCTTCTTGGTAGGTATTTGCGCTTGAGGACGATAAATCTTTAAAGTATGCAACACACTTGGCTGCTAATTATTGTCGTGTATTATATTTCCCACTATAGTTGATTCTACAGTATTAAATTATTCAGTTTGTTGCTCTAATTAGTTCGTATGTCACACATAAAAGCTATTTTTATTTATACACGGTAACATTTCAATGAGTGCCAAATTAGTCTGCGTAAGGCTCAGGCTAACACCTTCATCCCCTTTAAAAAAAATAGGGACGGAAGGGTAGGGAATAATCCCTGAAAATTTTGATTCACAGATTATCAAACCCCAATCTTGTGTTTTTCATTTATTGTCTGGGCAAATCTCCGAAAATACTAGTCTAATTTTGACGGGACTTTTTTGCGAGGTCAGACAGAAGTCTTTTCAGAGAGCAGATTTTAGGCTACTTTTTATCTTGGGAATCTAGTTTTTAATATATTTCAAGGAAACAACCTGTTTTTGACGCCATTTTGAAGAGTCCCATCTCATCGTAGCTTAATTAGTATACTAAATAAGCAATTTCATACAAAAGATAAAGGCTTATGGTAGTGATTACAATATTATTATGTAGATATTACAAATACGATATTCAAAAGCTTTGATGTTTATAAAGTGTACTATGTCCTAATCAAATTTTTTTTTAAGAAATTAATGTGATAAAAAAATAATAAATACAATATTTTGTGTTATAAAAAATCTGGTATTACCAGCATCTTGTAAAATTAATAACGAGCTCATTTTTTTCCGGTACTATGCAGCATTTTTCAAATAAAAGCATTAGCCGAACCTTTATAGCACTTAAAGCGTTATTACGTATCTAGTAAAAACATTGGAGGGTGTCCCCCACCCAGTCTGGGGTAACTTCCCATTTATTCGTCTCCAGATTTGAATGAGAGCAAATTTGAAATTTAAATCGGAGCGTTTACCCAAATTGATGGCAGAGCCTGAGTTTGCCTCGAAGGTTTCACGTGAAATAGATACCCTATTAGCACTGATTGCCTTTTTGGATTATATCTTTATTTGAAGATTATGTCTGGGTTTATTTTACTATGATTCTGCTGTTTTTTTGCGCTTCTGTTTGTAGAATGAAGTTATAATAGTTCATTAGTTTTCATTTTAAAAAGAAAATTAAATAAATAATTAAAATACGAATTCATAGCACTACGGCTACAAAAGAAAGCCCATCTTTCGTAGTTAGCTAAGATCCAAATATTGTTGATGTTCCAAAATCGTTTAGTCAAAACTTCAACTATATAGATAATTACACCCATTAGACTCGGGACAAACAGACATGTTCATGAACACAAATGTTTGTCTTGGATGGAAATCGACAAAAAAAAATAAGCCTTGCTGAGTTTCTTGCCGGAGTCTTCTCAGTTCAAGTGTATGTGGAACCGGTAGTATAGTCTATTGTAATGATTGTAACTATCGACGTTCATAAGTGCTTTATCAGGGCCTAAACTGAATAAATTAGTTTTTGATTCGATTTGAATCCAGGCAGGACCTGCGGCGCGATTGGTGGTGTCGCGCCAACTGGTTTATTTTGAATGTATGGAGCCACTTCCGTGTCTCGCGACTGACGCGCGCAGCTGACGCCATACATTTTCATTGCCGCATCGGCCGCGCGCGTCTGTCTTGCGCGTCAGCCGCGCGCGTCAGCCGTCGGCCGCTGGCCTCGGAAGTCTAACTTAATACGAAATTCAATAGAATCGTTTCTCGATCGTACGAAGCACGGAAAATCGTGGAAGTTGCTACGACATCGTTGAAGTTTTGTTGCGCGAATTAGACTACTATCAGCCGTCCTCTCAAGTTGCAAAATCTCGCACAAAGCTACAATTTCTTTTAAATTTCGTTTATCATCTTCGGCTACATCATCACTTAAAGATTAAAAAAGAAAACACAATACAAATATAACAAAATTTTTGCGCAATAAATAATAGCCGTAGGTATCCTAAGAAGCCTTACAACTACAATAAAGGTTCTATAGTAGATTAATTTGCTGTCAGACCCCTCTTTTAGAGATTAAGTGGAAAAACTTTAGGGTTGAATTACTTGCGAAGTTGTAAGAAATAAGTTGGGAACTATTATAATTTAAAAATATATATTAGCTAAAGATTAACCTTTTTGCTTTTAAATAAATTCCTACGATGTTTTTCTAAGTCTTTAATTTTTTTATACTAATAATAAAGCTGAAGAGTTTGTTTGTTTGAACGCTCTAATCTCTGGTGTTACTGGTCTTATTTCTAAAAATGAAGATTCCTATTAATGAAATAATTCAACTTACTTATATTCTACATTTGGTATGTACTTAAAAGTCGGTTGTAGGTAATGGGAAAAATATGGGGAATTTCAAAGAAAAACAGATTATATTAACAATGGTATTGTGGTGTTTGTTAGTAAAATGTAATGATAAAAATTATTACGAAATTTCAAGTTGCAAACGTAATAAAATTTGGATTTCGCGGCTAAACCAAAGCTTTAAACTTTTGTCGCTAAAAAAGTACGTATATATTTAAACTGTAGTCGACTCTACTTAAAAAGTTTTCAAAGTCCTTTTAGGTGACTAAAAATAAATATTTCCTAGAAAAATCTGCCACCATTACGGACTGGAAAGCTCGCTCGATACATCCAGGCTAGTGACAAGCATTTTCCAAGCTTTTGCTGAAAATATTTTTCAACATGACTCCTCTGCACCCTTAGTAGGTATTTCACGAGGAATGTGAGTCTATTGACCAAGTCCAGTGGAAATATAAAATATCTATCTAAATACAATGTACTCTTCTCTATATAATTCATTGAGCTACTATTTTTTACGGACACAATTATTGGAAAGTGTATTCAATATTTTAGGTAAGTAGGTACAGATGCGTATTTTAATAAACTTCAATCACTCGAGGGTCTGTCCGTTTGTCTGTTACAGCCAATTTGTTCCGGAGTTTCTGAACAGAGGGCCCACTCCGAAAAACGATACACGATAGTTCGATTATCGTTGTCGAATTATTAACCAATAGAATTTCAACAAACTGGCGAGACATACATTTTATGCAATTCTATTGGTGAATAATTTGACAACGATGATCGAACTATCGTGTATCGTTTTTCGTAGTAGACCCTCAGATTGGTCGGTGACCCAAACACGGACAAACACTTTTGGGGGTATATTAGTAAAAAAAAGGTTTTGCATTATAGTGTGTGAGATATATCAAATCAAAAACTCGTGAGAATCTCAATTAAGGTACATCTTAAGATACATAGTATTGATGTTATTTTAAAAAATCAAATTTGAAAAAAATATTCTTTACTTATAGATTACAGGAAAACCTATTATTTAAAGTAACATACAATACGAAATTTTCTTTACGAAACCCTTGGTGCGAGAGTCACATTCGAACTGGTCCACTTTCTTGTCATGACAATACAATACAAAAAACATAAAAATATTTATCTATTTTTATGAATGATTAATAGTAGTTTATGATACTGTTGCATAATAGGGGTTATTAAACACGAGTGTGAGTTTAAGTACCGAGCCGTAGGCGAGGTTCTTAATAGTATCACACGAGTTTTTAATACCTAATTATGTGCAGTATCATACAGTACTTTATCTAAACTCATTTAATAATGTAATTTAAAGGTAAATAATCGATAATATTTTGTCATAGGTTTTCATGACTCACGGGTATCGATTATTCGTCATTTCCATTGCCGCCTCCACAATTTCAGATCCAAGATTATTTCACCTTAGTATCACTGCTATTTTACTATCATTTTTGGCCAAAATAAAATATGTATGCATAAAAATCAATAAAATAAACAAACATTAATCATCATGGCGCCCAAATCCGTGTTGGAAAAAACTCAGTATTCTCTTATATAACTCAGTACCGCATACGCGACCACAGAGTAAATTTGCATCTAAAATTGAATTGATACTGATTGATTCCTAATTGTTTACAAAGAGAATATAATACTACGTTTAATTGTTTAGTCATGTCTGGCTACTTATAATGTTTTTTTCTTTATTATTTCGTTTGACAAGTTGACTGACAGTAATTGAAGTATTAAAACCCAAAAAACATTATAAGTGGCCAGACATGTCCAAATACTTGTACTTTAATGAAAAAAAGTTATTTTATAGCATTATCTTGGGAAGAAAACTGTGCTATAATATAATTTTTTAATTTCATTATACACGGGTGTGCATAAAGTGGGTCATTAAAGTACTGATTTTGATTTCATAATAAGAACATTACGATATGAGAGTAGATAAAAAAATTTACTTAACTATTAAAAATCTTTACACAAATTTGAAATAATCTAGACTAAAAAAGGGATAGGTACTTAACCTAAATTATAATCTAGTTTTTTTTTAAACTCTTTGTCCTTTCACAAGTCTTTGTTAACGAACGCTACTAAAACTGTGGACAAAATACAAAGAGTTTAAAGGCAAAGAATAATATTTGTAGATGGTAATAATCAAACATTCTATTTGTGATGCAAATAATGGTTACAGGAACTTTGATTTTAGTTGCCATAAGTTTTCCATTAATTTTTTTTTATGATTTGTATAAAGTATACGTCAATGCCTTTTCGGCCTATTTTACTCAACCAAAATCACCTGTATATACACTGAAAACTGAAAAACACTCATGCACTCCCATGAAAGATGTACGTACTTCTATCATACCAGTGATAAAGTGACTTCAGTCACCGACTGCTTATAAAGCTACAGTATGCTGGAAAAAGCAAACCATAGGCTTCTCAGCACTCTTTAATATAGCACATATTATCCAAAATAATATAATGAGATAATTTCAAAACATAAGTAGCATCCGAAATTATAATATTTTGAAAGTATTTATATTTTTAAACCTACATCATGCTGACGCATCTGAAAATTATTCCTTACCAACCAAAAAAGTTGAAAGAAGGAGTTGGTGTTTCGCACCTCGTGTTGTGGAAACGAGCCGAGTTAAAAACAGACATTTTCAACTTTGTCCGGCACCCGCTGGGCTTTGTTCTACCGCCCGTTCTGTTCAAACAAACGATCGTGTAAAGTCCACGTTACTCGCACACAGTGTGTGCTTTAGGTACTTTATTATACATTATTAGGTATGTAGGTAGAATTGCTTTTTGACGAGAAACTTGTTTAGTTAGTCCGAAATATTGAGTCATGTTTATTCTTTGGCAAATTAATTTTGGGACTAAAGATCAGATGCTTTTATAATCGTATATCGTCTATCCTATTATTAATATACGTGCAAAATGTGTGTAGGTAGATATGTTTGATACCAAAGTTCCGTATTGTCTGAACAGATTTGATTGAATCTTGGGATATACCTGAAATAAATATAGGATTTGTTATCCTGAGAACGCGGGAGAAACAACGGGGAACAGCTAGTTTCCAATATTTACAAATGTTGGTTTTTATTCAAACTTAAATGTATCATTCAATTAAATTTCAAGGAGAGGGCTATGCACGGAGTTTCTCTGCGAGATCGAATTAGAAATCAAAAATCAGGCGAACCAAAGTAACCGATATAGCCCAAAAAATGGTCAAACTGAAGTGGTAGTGAGCGGGGCACATCGCTCGTAGAACCGAAAGCCGCTGGGGCAGAAAGGTTCTTGAGTCACGACCACAAACTGGATGACACAGCGTGGGTAGGTAGTGTGCCCCCCACAAGGTGGACTGACGATTTTGTGAAACTTTTGAAGTCGTGGGAAACTGCTGGATGTAAGCAGTTAGCGTAAGACCAGCTATCGTGGATATCCTTGGAGGAGGCCTTTGTCCAGCAGTGAACGTCTTTCAGCTGATATGATAAAATTTATTATTACAGAAGAGTGGATTAAAAAAAAAAAAAAAAAACAACAATTAAAACAATTTATTTCTGTTTTTTATAAAGCTTTTCTAGCGAGCCTTTATCTTCTACATAGAAAGTAGATTAGCCTACGTCTGTTTGGCACTAATCTAACAAAGTGCTGAACAAATTTTATTAAAGTCTTCACCAATAAGGAGAGTGTCTCTCGGAGAAGGTTTATGTGTAAAATATGTGTTCCATATTAGCTGCGCTGTCACAGTTTATGTCCAGGAAGTCGTAAAAAACAGCTTCGGAGATATTCCTTGCGTATCGTGGTTTGTTACGATATACGAGTATTTGCTGGGGTAAGTTAGGTAGTTAGAAATACCTCTTTTTTTTGAGGCAGCACATAAAAGCATATATTTTTAATTAGGCTGCTTGTAGTCAATAAATAAAGTTTAATAATAATTTTAACACCCGACGAAAAATGTGTTATTAGTTTATAGTGTGTATGTGTCTTTGCTATGTTTCAAGAAAATCCGCTCAGCCGTTTAAGGATCATCACCGAAGATCATTACCTATTTTCTAGTTGTTGAGGTTTTCTTTATTTTTTAAATTTTAGTTCAGTTTGAAGTTTAAAGCAGTCTGTCCTGTTTGCTCTCGCTTTTAACTAAGTATACTATGTTCGTTTCGACATACAAATATTGCCAAGGCAAATCAGCCACAATAATTTAAAACATGCTTTGTGGGTATAATTGTAATTTATTTATCCAAAATTATAATAAAATATATAAAAACAGAATTTTGGTTTTTATTATGCGATTTTTGGGAAATTATTTTCAAAATTTATGTATTTTATTATTGCAATTAATTATATAGTTTAATTTGTTAGAAAACGTTAATTTGAGTACCATTACTTCCTTTAGTAATAAAAGTAGAGTATAAAATATAGTTTAATACATTTTTTTCTGCGAACCGTATTTAGGAAAGAGCCGTTTTAATATGCTAATGGCCCAAAATAAATTCAGCATAGGCATTTTATGGGGAATGAAGTATAAATTCAATTTTGTGTGCCGACAGGCGGGGGGTAAGACGGGAAAGTGGGGGTAAAAGGGGGTAACACTTGCCTCTACATCTCAGGGCTTTTATATCTTTAAGATAATCTTAGTTTAGGGTCTTCTCTGTCTTTTTAGATTCATTCTTTAAGATCCATTTCATTTGATAGCATTGTTTTATAGTTTTTTTTTTTATTTTCATTACATTTCTTTCCCTTACTTTGATTTTTGTAATAACTAACGTTATGATAGGTAGGTGACCTGAAACACAGTCTTCCGCAATCTAAGTATTTGTGTTTAATTTTCGATGTAAACGGAAACCTTCAGCTGGTAATCAAAACCCCTTAATATTTAAAGATTAACCTTCATCGAAAATCCACCTATATAGAGATAACTCAAAGATCAGAAATGCACCAAAACCCTCATGTGTTAATACAATGAGCAAGTTAAAGTAATTACCAGTGTAAACACAGTTTCCCGAACTTACGAACTCGTAGTAGATATAGCAGACAAAGGCACCGAGTTACTGCACTACAGTTGAGACTGCTTAGCGTTACTTTAGAGCAATGCAATGCATACTTGCGACAAAAATTAATTATGGTAGTGTCGGCCGATGCGACTGACGCGCGGCCGACGCCATACATTTTCATTGGTAGGCACGCGTGCCGTTGGAAGCCTACCTAGTTAGTGTTTATACGATGAAGCCGTAATGAGTTATTCTTGTAATCATAAGATTATCATTAATTAAAAACAATAGCTGTTTCATTCACCATTCGATCTTCATTCAATTCAATTCAATGTGCAATGTCTACTACATCAAGATGTAGTCCCACCTTGAGCTCTGTACGATTCTTTCTTTTTCTTATCTTTAACCTATTAGTATATAATCTCTTTAATTTTATTATTATTATTATTTGTAAAATTTCTACCATTGCTATTATTATTTTTTGGTTATGAATGTTTTTTTTTATTTTTTATTTTATTATCATTACATTGTAAATATACGTTTGTAACTATATAGTTAGTTAAGGAAGCTTATATTTAATTGTTTATTGCCTTGGTGACCATCACTTGCACGGTATGATCCGAGTAGTCCTACTGGCGCCGGCTGAAAATCAGCGCAGTGTGCTCACTGTGCACAGCGTTATGCTGAGCTGGTGGCCAATTTGTCAACACTTACAACTGTTAATTGTCTTGTTTTTTATAGTATTTAAGGTATGTGTGGCAAATAAATATTTTTTCTTTCTTTCTTTCAATTAATGGCGTAAGACTTCTCTGTTAGAGGTGCTTCTGAAGTGTGATCACTTATAGATTTAATTAAGATCCTCTAAAAACGGTTATTGATTTCTGAATGAATGTTCTCTAGAAGCCATTGTACGCATACACAAGTTTTACCAATTAATACAAAATTATTTTCAATTGATTCTGATAACAATGATTTCGATGACTTCATATATTATCCTTAAAATACAATATTTGTAATTTATTTATACTAGCTTTCCCTCTCTTTTATAAATTATAATGATACCTATCTATTAAAAAGTTTTTATTCATATCCAATGTAGCTCTTGTTAAAAATTATATAAATGAATTAATTTTATTTCGGTGAAGATACGTCTATGTGCGATTTATAATCGCAAGTGTATTCATCCTGTCATTTAGAACATCCCGCTGAATCACGCCAGCATAATTTCCTGGCATCATAGGATGTTGTACCGAACCGATTTTTCATGGGACATCTTTTTATGATCCTATTTCTTGAGTTACATCAATTATGCTGCCATTTTAAGTAGGTAGATGTCAGGCAAAATTCCTCCCGTGAGTTGTTGACATATGGACACAAAGTTTTGCATTCTTATTTATAATGCAGACAGCAAAGGAGTGGCGTCTACATTTTCTGACTTCTTAAATTTAGGACTTACATGATGCCTACTTAGACGAAGGTATAGACTACTTTTTATTCCGGGAACGCAAGTGAAGCCGCCGAACAGCTAGTATGACATAAAATCCAAAGAATTTAAAAGGCTCGTTGCTCTATATAATAAATCTATGATAGATCTATCTAGAAGATTTCTTATTTGGAATTGAATGCAAAAATCGAATAATATTGAATCTTGACATAAAAATAAAAAGATCTCAAATTTAGAATTTAAAACATCAAAAGCAATCAATTACCCAAACACCCCAAACCCAAGCCACCAAGCCAAATCCTAACATTTTCAAATTCAAATTAGGTAATGGTATCTAACTGGCTATCAAACTGTGAAATTGTAGAACCACCCTCATTTCTCAGTGTTGGGAGTATTTTCTCAGCTCGTATGTGAACAGAGTGCAGTTTACCTACGTGAAGTTTTATTTGCTAAATAAATAGAAGATAGTTTCTAAATTATTATTAAAAAAAATAACTGATAGCTAAGCGGGCAGTATCCTACACCGTGCAAGACCCATTACTTCTAACATAGGTTGGTAACTAAAGCTAATTGATTTCATAATAAAGTAGTTAAAAAAACTAAAAATCCGAATGCGCGGTACGACAAAAAGATCGGGATTGTTTTTTTATTATTTCTCATTCCAAATTAAATAAATCGGTCAAGTGCGAATTAAACTCGCGTGGAGAGGGTTCCGTACATGTTTAACTAAATCCATAAATATTTTTAAATCTGACCCAAAATGTGTTGATGGTAACTATAAAAAGTTATTTTTATTTAGTAAATCGTGTTTTCTAAAAATGAAACCTAGCTAGTTCGATTTATCGCCCCTGATACCCCCTGCATACCAATTTTAATGAAAATCGTTGGAGCCGTTTCCGAGATTCAGATTATATATATATACATGATTTGCTCGTTTAAAGTCATTAGACAGACTTCTTATAGGTTTTCCTGTAATATATAGGTAAAGAACTATTATCTGTATTTTTTTCAAAATTTAGGCCCAGTAATTTCGGAAATAAGGGGGGGGAATGGACAATTTTCGCCAATTTTTCACCGATTTTCTTAAATAACTTCAAAACTATTTATATTAAAATTATTAAAAAAATAAATTTGAGATCCTCACAAGAAGTCCTTTCATTCGATATATCACACAATATAGTCTGCTAAACTTTTTTTTTTAATTTTCTAATTTACCCCCTAAAACTAGCCCCCATGTTTGAAATTCATTTATTTACGTAAAACGTCCATGTTTGGGTCACCGACTTACATGTGTGCACCAAGTTTCAACTCAATCCAGTCCAATATTTTCGGACAGACAGACAGACGGACAGACGCACGAGTGATCCTATAAATAAGGGTTCCGTTTTCTTTTCTTTAGATTTTCGGAACCCTAAAAACCACCTTTTTGATTTTTTTTAATTTTAAAATACTCATTAACATTCCCCTATGGTTTCCTTATGATATTTTAGTGAAGAATTCGAACCTATGACCTTCGTCACGGCATTCAACGACACTACTACCTATATAGTTAAAAACAATATTTCGTCTATAGGGTACGGTAACCCTAAAGAACTTATTATATCTACTAAAACTATAAAATCTTAGTATCTTTTTGGATCAATCAAGCGAGCCATATCTCTGTAAGGTTAGAACCTTAGAAGTATAATAAAAAATGCTACTGAATATTCCTATTTCCATACATGTTTTTTATCTTAGGTCGTGCGTGACCCTCGAGGTATGATGTGAATGCTAAGGGTGAGCACAGACCTGAGAATCCTGAGATACGTAAATATTTTAAGTAATATCCATGTTACTTTGTATGATATCGGCGCGGACTGAATTTAACGATTTTTGTAGGGTGACCATGGAATAATCAAAAATAAATATTCACGAGGTTTTTGCAGGGTTGGTAACGTGCGATACCTGGTTACTGCTGTGCTTGTTTGCGAGTCTGACTCGCGTACCGAAGTTTCCGTAATAATAATTTCTTCGGGGATAAAAAGTAGCCTATATGTTATTCTAGGGTATGATCTATCCATGTGCCAAGTTTCATTCAAATCCGTTCAGTAGTTTTTACGTGAAAGAGTATCAAACTTTCATCAATACTATATTATTAGGATTATTACATAGGATTATACATTTGTTAGAGTTTATATGATAGGTTTCATTCAAATCTGTTTAGCCTTTGATGAACATCCAAACACACACACACAACACATTTTGTAGTATTAGTAAGACAATGGTGATTTTGTCTGAAATGGACACCTGGTGAACTAACACCAGAAATCATATTTTTCGTTGTATTTTAAGATAATGTGTGGAAAAATAAAAATAAAATATTGTTATATTCAATTATGGCTATTTTATTTATTTATTATAGGTACTTAAATGATAAAATGCATAATTTACAATATTAGGACCATTCCATATTAGTGTTGTAAGCATGGTTACTTGGTACATTAGCGTCGGCTTTCTGTAGCAAGTGGCCGGATTGAAACCGGGCGGGCTAACGCAATTATTCCACGTAGGGATGTGGCGTTATGTCGATATTGCCTTGTCAAAGGTAATTTTTAATGCGAAAGCAAATTGAGAATTCTGAGGGAGGTGATGTAAGATGGAATACACGCGTATAAATTAGGCGAGTAAATAATGTCGAGGAAAAAATAACTGTTAGGAAATATGTGAAATATTTTTAAATTTTAACAAAATGTTCATATTTTAAGTCCTACTTAGCTTAAAAAACTGCAAGTTTTATAATACTTGTAAAAAGAAAAATAATAAATTTAAATACAGTTAATAAACCAAAACGAATTATGCTATTATTTACCGGTAGAGATGAGGAAATAAAACCCAAAAAAAGGCTTAAGGCTATTTATATTATTATGCTCACAGGCACTGGCAGATCGCGATTGATTTGAGATTGGTTACCTAGTATTGTCTATCTAAAGTAGGTACTGTAAGTAAAAATATTATCTCTATGGATAAATTAAGAGATCTATACACGGGGTTTTATATATCGATTCATATTAATCACAGCCCGGCTCAAGTTTATAATTTAAAATTTTAAATGTATCGATACACTAAACAACACTAGGTACAACTAAGATTTACAAGGAGGGCGTACCAGTGGCGCTGCTTTAACCTTTACTCGCATTAACTAGATATCGATCAGGTGAGCAGACACCTTACACTTTTGCACTGCACTTAATATACTGTTCCAATCTAGTGCCAAAATTCAAATTATACATTGCACTTGATACCTGTAATAATTTGACAGCACTAATGTTTAGTATAATATATTTAGTATAATATATTTACTGATTAATAACAAAATAAACCGTCAACATATTCCTCCAAGTTTAATTCCTTGACACAGTCATGTTGATGATTTCATTTGTTATTAATCAGTAATTATACTACCATTCTTGTCGCAAAACACATGTTGACAAACATACGACCTATAACTGAGCTGCAATTATCAAAAAATCTAATAAAATTTGAATTTCGCGGTCCAACCGAAGGATCCACCTTAAGTAGGTTGCACTTGGCAAGAAACTCAGCAAGATTACATTTTTTAATTAAAACAAGTTAACAATATTGGCTTTTTCCAAATTATTAACAAAACATTAGGAGAACATTCTTCAAGCAGATCATCTTTTAGCAAAATTGGTAAAAAACATGGTTTTACGAATAGACTGGATCGAGTCACCCCTTGTCAAAAATGACGCATAATAATATTGTACGCGAATGTCAAAAATCGGCAACATTTTGGTGTGTATGTGTGTGTCCGGAGGCTTATATTTTTACAAGAAAACTGGCATTCAAATGATCAAAGTCAGTCTGTCCATAAGATTTTTCTAGTTCCATGTACAAAAATAATTCCTTCAAAAACAAAAGAACATCATTGTTGAAGAATCGAAAGCAATTGATGGGTAACAATTCCTTTGGTGTAAAGAAAGGAATCTAAACCAATCAAGTATCGTGCATACCATTACGTAATTAACGCATGCGATGAGCTAATAAGTGGGAAACGTCGGCTTGGAGAGTTTCAAACCGCGACAGCGGCCTGATTAAATAAATTACGTTTTTCCTGTATCGTTGAAGCTATAGTCCATTTGTTAGCGGAGAATTTAAAAAGAGTAATTGGCCGATAGGGTAGAAAGGTTCTCGAGTGGCGACCACGAACCGGAAGACGCAGCGTGGGCAGGCCCCCCACATGGTGGACCGATGATCTAGCGACGGTCGCGGGAAACCGCTAGATGCAAGACCGGTCATCGTGGAGATTCTTGAGGGAGATTTCATCCAGCAGTGGACGTCTTTCGGCTGACATGATGAATCTGAATTTCCCACCACAGATGCTGAGGGGTAGTGAAATGAGCATAATAATGTCTAAATATGAGTTATCACTAATTTTATAAAGGCTATATTGGGTGTCTCCCAATTCATATTTTGAAGAGATGTTTTATTCGCCGAAGAGCCAGTATTGAAACTGTATGTAAGCTTTTTAGAGCCGTTTGTGTTTTAATCTATTTATCTAACCGTTGATTTACTATCGTATCTTATTAGGTACGATACAAACGATGGTACAAACGATATTAAATATCGAAGCGACTAATCGTGGGAATGCGTCGGCTGCGCGTGACGCATCTACAAATGATACCCACTTGAGCTCCTCGATGGAGTTGTTATTGTTTACATTGATAATAATTAATAAACTCATCATCATCATCATCAGCCTATATTAGTCCACTGTTGGACATAGGCCTCTCCAATTGCACTGAGCACGATCCTCGGCTACTCTCGTCCAGCTCTTTCCAGCCGCCTTGCGAAGATCATCGCTCCACCTAGTCTGAGGGCGTCCTACACTACGTTTGCCGATTCGCGGTCTCCACACAAGAACTCGTTTACCCCAACGGTTGTTGGTTCTTCGGCTGATATGGCCGGCCATTAATAAACTAGGATCTTTTTACCTCTATACACGGTTTAACATAAGTTACTACCAAGAACGTAGCTTTTACATAAAGAGGGTTTAACAAAGGGTAAACTAGTTTATTGTTCTACATAAAAGCAGTATTTTAGACTTCAAAAATGCTATCGTATTAGAGACTAGTTCCTTCCCCGGGATACCAAGTAGGCAAAGTAGCCTATATCTTTCTCCATATTATAGGCTATCTGCGTGCTAAATTTCATCGCGATTGAAACATCTGTTTTGGCGTGATAAGTTAACAGACATATTCCAAAATTTTCTACATTGAATTCACAGGACCTCGTGATGAACTACGGCTAAGTCTTATGAACTAAATAGTTTAAATATAAACCACCAGCTTCAGCCCCACGGTTTCACTCGCGTTCTCGAGGGATAAAGTAGCATGTTTTAATCCAGGATGTCAGCTGCTACCTCCATGCAAAATGCCGTTTGAGCGTGAAGAAGTAATAAACATTTAAACACACAGACTCACAAACTTTCGCATTTATAAATAGTATGATAGATAGATTACATTTTGAAAAAATACTATTGAAACAGCAATTTGATGTCTCATTTTAAATATGCCGATTACAAAAACGAATACACTTTACAAATTGCAATTCGCAGAAAGGCATTTTTGTTCGTACCTCATTAAAAACAATGACATGTCATTCAATTATAATGAATATCATTAAAGTGAATGAAATCCATGCTGTGGTTATATGAGATATTATTTGTACTATTTATTTATAAGCGTGTTGGTGTAATAATTCCTTTAAGGCGACGATATCCGAGAACTGATAATTCTAGATTAAGTATTTCTCGGCATTCTTTATTGCAAGAGATTTGTACAAATGTTAATCGAGAGAATATGTGACGAGGAATATTTATTTTTAAAAATTGAATTTTTCATTAGGATCGTCAGAAAAAAAATCGTGAATATGTCCCTTTTTAAAATTAAGAATCAATTTTTCTCTAATTTGGGCCATCCAAATAACTTGAAAATATTAACATACATTCTGAAATCCATTAGAGAGGGAATAGTTTTCTTACTTTAAAAAAAAAGGCTTAATTTATTTTTAAATAACTTAAAACCATATCTTTTTACTAAAATTACGTCTCTCCTGTCTCGCTTGTCTCCGTCAGGTTAGTACCTAATTAAGGGGCGGAGTAATTCGCGGAGAGCCTCCTCTTAAATACAATACTATGAAAAATAATACTATACAAAAAATACTGAGTAAAGACCGTGGCAGGTCTACCTGCTTGGCTGGCTACAACCCTCAAATTGAAAATCTGTCGCTAAGCACCTAATTATATGTTCCGGCATCTGAACTTGAGAGTCAGTTCTCTTCTAGACTTAGTTCTTACCACCTTCGACGACATCATCACTGACCACGGTGAGATCGAGGCCAAACACGGGCCTAAAATTCAATAGGTACTATATGAGTAAAAAAATATCCTAATAAATATTTCTATAATAAGAGACAGAATTTCCTACTAATTCACTATGTCTCTCTCTAGGTCGTAGAACGCAGAACAGAGCCGCTTTAAAACCTATCATTAGTCGAACAAAATTGCATAGCATGATTTAATACATCTAGTACGAATCTAGTAACACTTAATAAACTAGTACAATAACTAGTAACCACTATTCATAAGTAAGGGATTGTTCAGCCCAAAACTTCAGTGTAAATATATTTAAGCCCTCCAAACAGTTGGGCTTAGTTAAAATTATGCGAATGCGTTAGGCACACCGAGAGAAGAATCATTGATGAAAAATTTGCTTCTAATAGGTACCTATGCTTGTGCAGAATTTTGAACTTTATTATATATAAAGTATTGAGAATATAGTTGGTTTAGCTCTTTGAAGTATTTTATTCTCATTACAAAAGGCTAAAGTAATTAAAATTCCCAAATAACACAATTTCCGTCACTTGTTAAAAGTTTCTCAAACTTTCACCCAGTGTCCCTCTTTCTTAACATCTTGCCTGACCCATAACACACTATCGACCGGGTTACGGCCACTAAAAACGACACAGCTCGTACCAACGAATGTATGGAAATTATTCTCTACCAAAACCCCATTCTGTTTGCATTTAATCCTAGATTATGATGGAATTAAGCCCCCGCCCTGAAAGTTTCCAACCATTTCTACATCTTTGCGTGGTTACCGCTCTGATCGGATGATTATTATTTAATCTATGGATTTAGTTGCGGCGTTCTGAACGACTCTATTGCTATTATTTTAATCCTTGGATTTATTTGTATTATAAATTGAGGTGTTAATTTTATTAAAATGAAATAGATTGCTAAATGCTTTTAAATATTCATTTTCGAATATAATATAGAAACATAATGAAAGCAGTTTATTTTAGGTAATATTTTATATACAGTACATATTAAACTATTATAATGACTATACATACATAAAATAGTCTATTCTAATAAGACGTAGAGTTTGTTTGAATGTAGGAAGTAATCTTTGGACCTACAGATTCTATTCTGAAAATTCTTTCAATTATAAGAAGCTATATTATGTCTGAGTATATATAGGGCAGGATATATACCGCGGAAAATAGCTGGTATAAAGTATTCTGATTTACAGATACTACTACTACCTATATATTATTAGACATCTGCGAACATACCCGAGGCACTACAGTATCGGGGCAACCCCATCACCGCCCTGAAAGCGTTATTGAACTGGACGCGGATGGCGCTGTAACTTCTATTCATGTAATGCGCCCAGAGGCTGCACGAATACAGCGACGTACAGTACGCTCTAAAGAGCGTAATCCTTACGTCTCTTGAGCACCGCGCAAACCTGCGAGCGATCATATTTGCTCTAACAGACAACGTCCTCCGCTCCCGTTCCATGTCTTCGTGATCCTTGAGATCGACAGTCAAAATATGCCCCAGGTAATTAAATTCCTTAACCCTTTCCAGAGGAACACCATTGAGTCTAATAGGTGGTATGCTCCCAGGACATTTTGCACTGGCGGTCTCAAAGATCATACATTGCCTCAATCACAATATAACAAAGTCGAAAACAATTCCGGCCTGAACTGATGGTAAACTGTTACCAAAGCCTATACAGGGTGTAATCGTTAAGGGTGTCCAGGCGATTATTCCGTAAATATTACAAATATAAAAAAAAAACTGATATAAAAAGTACGTTACCTAATCAGTAAAATACCATCAATAACTTTTAAACACTCATATATCACACCATACATGTTTACAATGTTTACTTTGTACTTTCGATATAATTTAACTTTTTTTTATATCTGTAATAGTTACGGAATAATCGCCTGGACACACTTAACGATTACATTAGATTACACCCTGTAGATAGACGCAAAGTCATAGACTATTAGAATCAAACAAAACACTTTCTAAAAGGGTTCATTAATGTTAAAGTAAATGACTTTGGTCTGTACAAACTCTACAAAATAGTACGGTATAATAAATCAAAAATACTTTACCACACATACATTATGTGAAGTACTGAAGCAATCTACGGCACAATATTCAGAGAGAGACTATCTATTATATCGATTCTCGATACACGGTTGCATAAGTTCAATGTATCCCAGGTGCTATACCACGATATGTGACAACCTCCGATATTACTGCAACCGGCAAAGGTTGGCAATCTCTGCTTTTATGCAACATTTATATAGGCGTTGCAGTTTTATGCAAAGCAGACAACCAGGCTTGCTTGTCGCTTTGTCTCTATAGGCAGTTTTGTTATGTTTTTTTTTGCGTTGTGGCATTTTATTATTGTTTTGAGGTGCATATTGAAAAGTTTGAGAATCTGTCAGATTAGTCCATGCCGTCGTAATATACGGGTCATTCACGATGAAATAATTGTTCGGATTTATCTGACAGGACTAAAATATCTTTCATCCCTTTCTTATATTTTTTGTTAGAAAGAATTATAATGAGATTAAATTTGTTTAGTTTGTAATCAACAGATTCGGGGCCATTGTAGTATAGTAGGATGTGATAATAGGTATAATAATAATAAACAATACTGCAAGCTTTCTTTTCGCTCTTTCGCCCGCTCTGTACATAATATTATGTAGCTAATAGAGTGTTTTCAATCAAACATTTACTTCTGGTAACAGCAGGAAAGAGAAATATTGCATAGAAAACTTACTTTTTTATTTATTTAGAATCCACACATCCTATCCTATCCTAAGCTTTTAAATATCATTATTTGTATATTTGAGAAACCCATAACTTATCTAATTGTAAATAATAATAAATAATTATTTATTTATTCATAAACGAGATGAACTACTACTATACTTCGTCATTGCTTTATCTTATCGAATTAATTGAATCGACTTAAGCAGGTAATCAGAAGAATCGATTGAGTAGTCGATAAACAGAAAGCCATTGATGACTCTACATTAATAAGGCAGAACTCGTATTTTGATGTGAACGGCACACCATGCGTTCTTGCTGGTTTATTGTATCGCATTCAATTAGGTATTCGTATTTTGTCACTAAATCTTGCGTTAATTTAACCTATTTAGTTGTTTGTAGTCAGTGCCGGTTTTAGCTCTACCAGCACCCTGGGCGAGATGTGATAACCCCCCCCCCCTTCGCCCGCCTACAAAAGGTATTTTAAGCCATTATAGCCATTTTATCTTTAGACTTGAGAATTTACTTAGACTCGAGATAGCAGGACTCGCTCATGAGCGACCGGAAATAAAGGTGGACCTGGCGCCCCTTTACATCTGGCGCCCTGGACGATCGCCCTACTTACCCTACCCTAACGCCGGTACTGTGTGTAGTATGTATTTTTCTCTAGCTGCGTACTATTAAATTTGGCTGTGTATCCTACTGTCAAGAAATATTCTGACTGCTTATGAATCTGTGCGGAAATCTAGATGCTTATAACTACTATCGATATAGTTTTGATACTCATTACCTTATTAATTTTTCAAATGAAAACAAAACTTTTTGAATTTATATTACCTTCGCATTTTAAAACATGTTCGCTGACCATCTGGCGTATGAATCCAGCATCGAACTGAGACCAAAGAATGCTGGCATGGTCAAGACTTGGGTTGTTTTTACACCTGTCACATCTCTGGACCTGTTCTCAGCGGATGTGGCGACCGTTCACCCGGTGCAAGCAAGACAGACATATAAGCGTGCCGAACGAAAGAGACACATGTAGGATTGTACGCAAGATGGAGGGGGATGGGTAAACGTCGCGTGGCGCAGGAGTAGGATGGCGAAACGCGATTGGTAACTTGCTTGTTTTATTTAATAATCCTGTTATAATAAGAAAGGTAGCTTATATGGCTTCTGAACTATTTTAAAGGGTGATTTGTTACTTTGTTTCTGTTTTGTGACGTTATTATTTTGCACGCATAAAATTTATACTACCGAGTACAAATAAATGGAAAAACTGGTGCCGTACTTGTTGTAAACGTAACTAATTTTAATGACGTCACATCTCTGTCGTACAAACATTAATGATAATTAAAAAATCATACAATTATTATAAATGCGAAAGTTTATGAGTGAGTATGTTTGTTACTTCTTCACGCTCAAACGGCTCGACCTATTTTGATGAAATTTGCTATGGTGGTAGCTGACACCCTGGATACTAGGCTACCTTTTATCCCTCGGGAACGTGGATGAAACCTAGTAGAAAATTATTAAAGTAAATTAGTGCCATAGATATTGACGAAGAAACGCCGCGACGTGTTCACGAGGGATAGGCGATTAAATTCACTTTGAAACAAGCAATCGGATTAATTTGACAGGAATAAATTTTGATATCCAAAATCCTATGGTTCTGGTTAGAAAGAGATAGGTATAGTGGAACTTTCGTAAATAACATAATCGGTACCACTGATTGACTGACATAATATTAGCGCACAACCCAAACTGATGGATGTCAAGTTCCTATTGAACTTGGAATTTTGCTCAAGGCTTCTTTTTTTAATTTTGGTGAGCACTAAGGTGGAAAGAGAGGTAAAGCTGCTGGAAAGCTATTATTTTATAAAGATATAGCACCGATAAAAATATATTTATTACCGGTAAGTAAAATGCGAGAAAAAATAATTTTATGAGCAGATTTTTCTATAGGTAAATTGTGGTAAGCTTCTGAGTTATAGCTGAGTTAATTTATAGTAGATTTTTAGAGCTATATCTAAGTCACTGAAAAAGAACATGATATTTTATAGTAGGTATTGTTCTGACTCTGTCACGCAAGGATATTCCAAGCATAGCCCTCTCCATAGCACGCTGCGCGCTGGACAGGTGACCTGAGGAAAATGGCAGGGATTGAATGGATGAGGGAGACGGAAGACCGAAAGCAGTGGCGCGCCTTGGGAGAGGCTTATCTTCAGCAGTGGAGAGACATAGGCTGATAAGTCAAGTAAGTAAGGTACCTGTTTAATAATATCCTGGGATTTTATTCACACACGGCTATCTGATCTCAAACTAAGCAGAGCTTGTACTATGGAAACCATGCAGTTAATACCTACTTATTTTTTTATACATGCATGCATCAAAATAAAAAATACTTATCCAATATTTTTGATAATCTAACTGACGGACTAATTAGATTTTTTTGTTATTATTCCTCATTACCAAAAAACCTGATACTAAAATTTTGAATTTCGCGGCTAAATCGAAGCATTTACATATTTTTGTTTCGGCAACATGTTTAGTGATTTTTCGGTGCTTTCAATAAAAATTACCTCATTAGAATATTGTTCTCTAGGTCTTAAGTTGACGTAGCTCTATTACCAATCTATAGTCTGTTCTAAAAAAATATATCTATTTTAAAATTGCAACTACTAAAGTATTCAGCAGACAGTTGGAAGGCGCTTTGTATTACCAATTTGGATACGACTGATCCAAATAAAGTATCTGAAAATAGAGTCTGTAAAACTAGACTTTGTGCTAGATTTCTAGACGTTTGTTATGCTTCTTATTAAATTATCTGAAAATGCGATCGAAATCTGGAAAAATCATCCAGGATACGAGCACATCTTGTATATATAATATCTGAATCTCAGAAATGGCTCCAACGATTTTAATGAAATGAAGCATGCATAGGGTTTCGGGGGCGATAAATCGATCTAGCTAGGTTTAATTTTTTGGAAACACGTTTTACCAAAAAAAAAATGAGCGAAGCTCAGTCGTCCAGGGACTTTTATTAAACAAAAGTAACCGCTCAATAAGTTAGCGAAGCGAAGCTGAAGTGGCAATGGACGGACACGAATATCGAAAAACAGAAGGTCCGATTGGGCAGTCGAGTGTTAGAGTGCGCCCCAGCGCGATATTCTGACGACCACAAAAAGGCTGGACAGGGTTGGATGCGGGTGGCCAGAATAAGAAGGAGTGCCGCGGTTTGAGAGAGGCCTATGTCCAGCAGTGGACTCTGGAAGGCTGATGGATGATTGGTGGATGAGCCACAAAAAAGCCTATCCTCTCACCAAAGCTTAATAAGTCAGCCCAACAATAAAAAAGGTTTCTTTAATAACAGTGATTGTATAAAAAGGTAATATTAAATAGTATCATTTGTGAAGTAGTTCAAATGTTATGGGAATCTCGTGAACAATTCCATTGTATGAGTACAATACAATTGTGAGATTTTGTTAGCTCTTTGCTTGGTATGCGAAATGTCTCGGGAACCGCAAGGTCGCCATGTTTGTTTTACTTTAGGTTTAGAAATATTCAGTCTTATGTAAGCACCTTTACTTTTTTGTACATAAGAGTGAATTTTTAATTATTTAATTGGGTACATATTTTTTTTATTATTAATAAAAAATCAATTATAATTTTATTTTTTGGTTTTGAGATTTATTTAATATTGTAAATATTTATTGAGAAAATAAATGACAAATGTACACTTACATTTGTGTCGTCATAATATATTATCAAACTAAAACTAAATATTATATCTATCTACCTATATGGTACTAGTAAATAGTCACTCACTATATGGATAAATTATTAATGTTATGTATACCACCATAAAATTTTAACTAGATCCTGTTTTTTTTTTAATTTTGGCTACCGTTTGTGTGTGGCTCATTAAAATGCAGACCCTTTTAAATTAATTTTGTATAAAATCCGGTAAAGAATAACGGTTGATTTTGGTATTGTAAAATTATCATTTAAAGGGCCTTTACCTTGAGGAACCAACAAAAAAATGGAAATTTTATTGATTTCATACGCCATTGTTAAATTTACAACGTATTTTTTGTGTCTTTCTTTTTATTTGGTTTTATTTTTGTACTAAAAACTATCATTGCGATCGGATTTATTAAATGTTGTATAAAATAATGTATAGTAACTAATGTTAAATGAGAAAGTGTATTTGTTTGTTACCTCTTGACGCCTCAACGGCATAACCAATTGTGATAATATTTGGCACGCAAGTAGATCATAACTTGGAATAACTTAGGAAGGTACTTTTTATACGAGAAAATATTAGATCTCTCGCGAACGTGGGTGAAACCGGGGACATACAACCTTACAGAGGGTTCATTATGGTCCAATTAAAGATAAATATTAAAACTAAAGGTAATCAAAATCAAATAAAGGTAATCAGGTATTTTGTTCGAAACTGTGACCCATCAGCGACTCGTAACTAGTCGGAGTATTTTAAAGACCATGAATACTACTCAATGAGATATCAAAAATGCCCAATGACCTTTATAGTGTAATGTAAACTTAAGTTGTTAATACATCCAAAGTCATCAGAGTTTACCTAACAAGTAGGTATAAAATCAATTTGAACCTTTACAACTTAATCCAGAATAATCCGGATTTTATTAGACCGATTCAATTACTACTTATATTGAAAACAGATTTATCAGTTCTATTCCAAATTCGAACTTACAACTATACAATCACAATCTAAACCATCAACTTGCCAGATGTACTTTTATCTCCCGTCCACTTCTATAACAAATTAATCAAATCAATTCACAAAAGCCACAAAGGCACTAACACAAAATTGTACCCAAAATAAATCACTTTTGTATACGAATGTTTGCATCAAATCGTCACACACATACTCATCTGGCAATGTAAACTACGATGCAACGTGTAGGCTAGGCACGTTTGGGTAGGTCTCTTACTTACCTACCTACAGTGCGGTGTTAACTTTACGCCAAAGCGGACGTCAGGCGCCTTTAATCTTTGACATTTTGACATCTCGCGCTACGCGACGCGCGTCAGCTTTCGCGCGAATTCTTATTTCGAATTTTGGAACGCTGTTTTTTTTTATTTTTATGTGATTTTGTGACTATTTTGAATTGTTAACTTGTGTAAGACTTATTTTGTGATTTGTGACGTTTTATTGTTAATTTGGATTGTTTATTTCCACTTAATAAGTTGGTAAGTAAATGTTATATAATTATTGTTTTTATATCTATAATTTTATATTTAACGCTGAACGAAAATAACAATCCTATAACATTGAATCATAATTTATTTATTAAAAAGAAGAACATGTTAATAAAAAAGAACTTTTACATAATTATTTACTATTCCAACCAACCTTATTTTAATCAATGTTTCCTATATTGTTGTGTATGTTTAAATTTAAAATTAAAAGTTACAGTTTAAAATAAACCAGTTTTAATACTAGATGGCGCTACCATACAGATTTTAAGAATAGAGCTAAAATTTTCGTCTCTACATGTTTTCATAAATAACTATTTATAAATTATTTGCGAGATTTCTGGATTTTTATTTTGGAACAAAACTTTAAAAAATATTATTAGTGCAGTTTGCAATTAAAACATACCACGAATTCTCATGATCTGGAATGAGCGCCGTGTATTTCCCAAGAGCATGGGGTTCTTCAATGCCCTTAATGCCCTAGATCAGATAGTCTTGTGGGAAGAATATCCTGGGATATTGTAATATAAATAATTAGCTTAGCTGTTTGAGTCGGTGATCAACTGAATAGATCAAAAATGGCAATTAAATTCAAACTATATTTGGTTAATGTTTGTTAACCAACCAGTAGGCACCTCTAAAACAGTTTGGTTATAATACAAAAACATTCCTTTTGTTTTTAAAACAGGCCTTTACCGAATAGGCCTACAAGTCCTATCTCTATTAACTTAAAGAAACAAACTTGAATAAAACACATTATAAAGTAGCCAGTGTAAAAAAAAAGACGCGCCAAAGGTCCTAAGATGAGAAACACCAGCTTACTAATGCTTCTATTCTGGATTTACTATTGATTGTCAATCTTATTTCAAAGTATTAGAAGTGGTATTAGTTTTTGTGGATGGTAACGTTAAGTTGGTTAAGTTTTTATTTAAGAAACCAGTTGGATGTTTCGTTAGGGATTGTAATTAGGACAGGTGCTCAATGGACCGTATTTTTTTTTGGATTGTATCTTATTTTTATCTTTCTTTTTTCGTTGAATCTTTGATACTTTTATAGTGTCCATGATGTGAGAAAAGTTGAAGCTTTGCGTTTGTTTTACACATAAAAAATGAATGGATCAAGGTATTTAAAAAAAAACCTATTGAAATTGCTGCATTAATAAAGACATATTGCGATTTTTGTCTTTTCATTAAAATGTAATAAAAACAAGTTTTCTATGGTTTTTATTGCGTAGAATACCCAATTAGTAGTCTGTTTTACTGCCGTTAACGCTTATAATACATTGCAGCGATTCGGCATACTCAATATGAGTTCATCCAAATCACGTTTGCGGAATGGCCGCCCACGTCCGATGTAACAGGCGAAAAAGATTTTCTGGTGCTTACTGGTGGTCCATGATTGGCAGAGCTCTTCTTTGAACCATATCCCATGCGTTCTCAATAGGATTCAAGTCTGGCGCAGGCCGTGAAAGTACTCACATATAGCAAGTATTACTCACGATGATTTTATTTATAGAAAGCTCATTGTAGGATTCGAAACTGCAACCTTCGTCACTCGCCTTAAAAATGATATCAACACGCAATATTTCACGACAATGTTCAAGACTGCTGTTGCAACAGTTTAGAGTTTAGACATTCCCGTTCAATATAAAACGTATAGTGTCACTACATATGGGTGTAGTCTGTATCGAACTTTATATTCTGGCGTGGTATTAAGCAATAACATTCACTTTATATTAAAAGACTTTTTAATGTCTATTCAGAATAATAATGGTCATTTCTTGGACAGACAATATTATTTGAAGATTAATAGGTAAATTAGTCACGTGGTTCACGCGTAGTAAAAAAAAAACATAATAATGTTAGCAAATTTTTACGAGAATTGGTTGAGAAATGCGACCAGCTACGAAAGAGTACGTCACCGTAGTCTTCTCAGTGTACATGTATTTCTAACCGAAGGTATAGTCATTTGTAAGTACGCGATCAGAGCCTAAACTAATAACGAATAAATGAGTTGCGAGTCGAAAGAGCCAGAGAGTAACAAAGACTTTTTATCCCACTAAAACAGCGGGGCGTATAGTAGCTAAACAAATTAGGATTCCCAGCAAAATGATGTCTCTAACATTTTTAGGTCAAAATACAGCGTAGCATTTTAGTCAATTTAAAATAGTGATGTAAAACGATTTGGAATACGTATAGTAACTGGAGTGTGAAATCGAGTTTTACTATCAAAACAGTATAGTTCATTCAAATCGTATCTGGTACTAAATAAGTTATTCTAGAGTTTTTTTTATATGAAAAATATATATCCATTTTCAACTGAACCTTCCTGGATGCTTTAATTTGATTTATTATTCTGGTCCATTCGTTTGATAGCATGCGAGTGGAAAAATATGTCGGCCATTTATAAGGTTAATCATAATCTAGCTGTACCCCGTGGTTTTGCCCGCGTTTCCGGTATAAAAGTATCCTATGTCTTTCTCCAAATCAAAGGCTATCTTCGGACCAAATTTCATTGTGATCGGTTCAGTAGGTCGGTCATCAGTCATCTGATTTCTATGGTACAATCTAAATTTTGAGATTAGATAGCCGTGTATGAATGCCCAGGATTTCTCAGCTTTTTTCTGCTTCAAAAATTGGCATCACGGATTCCCAAGCTGTTTTGGGTAAGAGACCCCTTTTCCAAAATGAACTGTTACCTCACATATACGAATAATACTTTTTATTTCTATTACACGGCACCTATAATTACGACCATTCCGTTAAAACTTCATTCTACACAATTCCTTAGTTCTAGATAAATATGACAGCTGACACTTTGTTTTTTCCTTATTTCTAAGAGTTCTGAGTCAATGTAAACTTATGAGAATAACTGGACATTATTTTCTAAATAAAAATATTTTATGCTTATTTGCTTGCTACCTATACTGGAGATTTATAAAAAAGTGATAGTAGTTAATTTGAGAATATACCTATAAATAATCGCTTGAAAAGACCCAATAGGTCGAAGTCCAACAAGGTTGAATCAGACATAGGTACTCTTCTCTGAGTACCAAACTCCACATCCCCAAATTCAGACATAGATGACGCAGTATTGATAGAGAAAACCGAAGGCTCGTTTTTAAAAATTAAACCAATCGAATTCCATAAAAACTGACGTGGCGTGATATTCGTCCAATTAAGTAAGGTGGAGTAAGGCCTCCTGATTCCATGGGAGAATCATGATCCTCAGTAATGAGAAACACGACGCGAGGAGGAGAACAAGTAATTCTGAAGTAATGTCAAATCCTGTGACGGAGGTCATGGAATCGAATCCAGTATTTTTTAAATGGTGGGGGAGTACTTTGTCCCTAGTATTCGCCTGCCTGTCTACCCTCAAGTAGAATGGGTGTCGCTAAGCTTGTATTGGAGTAATCTAGTAGCTGCAAATTCGAACCTGTTGCTATATGCAGTTAGCAATATTCTTCTGTTACAGATAATAAAGATAGACGAAGGTTACATACTATTAGGTGAAGCGCTTGCTCGTCAGACTAACATAAAAAGAAAAACAATCAAGCATGAAATAGGCTCATGGTGGATTTTGATAGGATTAAATTATTAAAAGAAGCTGTTATCCAATATTGGATGGATTTAGGTATCATTATGTGATTTAAAGCAAAAACAGTCGTTATAAAAACCATACTATGTAATTGATTGTTTCCTCTGACAAAAAAACATTCCTAAGCTCTTAAACCATAGGCTGTATTACTATAATTCCTATTTACGTAGCATTATGGATCATATTTGGTTAACTCGCTTCAAATAACAGTATATAAAGTACTCCTACGCAGATTTCTGTGAGTTCGTAACGACAAATCGAACCATTGTAAGAAGGTCTGTTCAAAGTGGAATTTCTTCAAGAAGTTTAGTTTTTTTATTCGGGTTTGAAAGATCATGTTTTATTGGTGTAGTTTATCATTGTTTAGGATAACATTGAGAAACACCTACCTATATGAAAATACTATTAGTAACGTACGAATATATTAAAGAACTGTCATATCGTAAAATATATGGGTCCATCCTCAATTGCGTACTGATGAACACTGGCGGAGGTAAACTCAAGCTACCAGAACTGGTAAAAACGTAATAGATATTAGACCTTTTTTATGCCTTATTCATTAAAAATTAATCGGTTAATGTATATTGTGGTCTAAATTTTGAAATATTGTGTTAATATTTTTGATTTCAAATAAAATAGACAATAAGGAGAACTGATTTCAAAAGTGAATCAAGCTGTATGTTTAATTTTATCTATCAAATATGTTCTAAGTTCCGTCACAGGTCTGCAGCCTTTGATGGAACTCAAAAGTCTTGTAACTACATGAACCAAATAAATAAATTAAGATTGTTTATGGTATCAATAGAGTTATTTTGTAGACATTACTGAAATCTGATAATCTTAATACGCATTTGCTAAAGTAAAACGAGACCATAATACAGTTAAAACTCATTGTCTTAATAAAAGGATGAGTCGGACAAATTCATTTAACAAATGTAACTTCCAAGAATTCCTGAATCTGATCACACAATTGTAATAATTACAATGCAGTCATTACATTGCAGACATTATGATTAATGCAGATGTTTAAAATTAGAATACAGACTGGCCATTTTGGTCAATTAAATGTGGCCAAATGAGTCATTACGGCAATAAGGTTTTCCGGCTCGGGGACATTTTTGGCGGGTGACATGCAACGGAAGCGGCTTAGCGGTAAATGAAAATATCCTCTCAGTCCAGTGGCTGTTTTTTCGGGATTTAATATTCTGTGAAAGCCAAGTACGCCGAGGCAATTTTTCTAATATAACTTAGATAATCTTCGTGGTCCGTCTAGAAAAGTAGGTACGTACCTTGACGATTAAATAACATAGGGAATGTCATAAACCTATGATATCAATACCTCAACTACTATTTGCTATTTGATTTTGAGGATTCATAATTAAAAATCCCATATCAATGAAATTAAAACGGAACCACCTCCAGAAAATACCAAACAGAAAAAGAATTTTCAAAATCGGTCCACAAATTGACGGAGAATTCGTTGAACATACACGAAAAATACGTACATTCAAAGATACAACCATCTTGCTTTGAAATCGGTTAAAAATAATGATAACGGGCGGCAGGCTTGTTGGCAGATTGGTCTATCACGTCGCAGGTCGTGGGTTAAATTCTTACCTAGGACAAACAAACAGACAGTTTGTCCTGAATCTGTGTGTACTATATAAGTATACTAGCTGTTCCCCGTGGTTTCACTCGCTTTCTCGGGATAAAAGTTGCCTATAATCTTCGGGGATATTGTAGTTTCCTATTAGTGAAATATTTTTTCGAATCGGACCAAGATTAGGGCGTTCAAACAAAAAAATTATTTAGCTTTATTATTAGTATAGATAAAGATTATTATTAGTATAGATGGATAAAAGTATTTATTAAAAAAAACAATAGGTACCTATTCTATATCAGTTATCTGATTTCCATAATAAAAATTCTGCTTAGTTTAGAATCAGATAGCCGTATGTGATGAATCTCCTAGAACATTATGTTAAAATTTTATCGTTGAACCATTTTCAATTCATAGTCATTAATTAATATGCTGACAACACTTTGTCAATTATTTAATCGGTAGTCCACTGTCGCGTCATGAGAATAACTATGAAACGTTTTAATAATGCTTAATTGACTATTCCTGCATAAAACTGTCCGATGGGACCAATTTATGCGGAATGAGACATTCTCTGTTTTAATTAAATATTTGTGACTAGCTGTCCCCAGTCGTGTTACCAGCGTTTGGAGAAAAAAGTAGCCTATGTTTTTTTCCATGCCATAAGCTATCAGTGTACAAAATATCATCACGATTTTCTGTAACAGATTTTTTATAATATTGGTTAGGTCTACAAAAAGAGCATAGAATGAACAGTGGCGCAATCACGTAACATTGTTGCAATCAGTTTCAATACATTTTTGATTTAAACCGGTTTCCTGGTAACTTTTTTACGTTTTGGTATTTTCCATATTCAAATAGCGCTTCATTGCCATGTAAACAAACATTTATGACATTGTAACGATTTAAAGATTGAAATTAATTGAACCTTAACCTTTTTACCCCCTTAGAGGTTGAATTTTCTTAAATCCATTCTAAGTGGATGCTTACGTCATAATAGCTATCTGTATGCCAAATCTCAGCCCGATCAGACCAGTGGCTTGAGCGTTTCGTTGATAGATCAGTCAGTCAACTTTCCTTTTATTATTTAGAAGAAGATCAGTTAGTCACGCTTTCCTTTTATCACTCATACCTAATGTAATTTTTTAATAATGATTTTGTTTGTTTTTTATTGTAATATATGACATAGTAGATACATAGATAACATAAAAATACAATTGTCAATGTAAATACCTAATATATAATAAGCTCCCTCTACTCCTTTTTGCCATACCCTAACAGGGTCCTTGTACTCATATTAGTTCACTGTATGTGTAACATTGTGTGTACATTGTGCATTTTATTAATAAACTAGCTGTTCCGCGCGGTTTCACTCGCGTTCCCGGGATAAAAAGTAGCCTATAACCTTCAAGAATAATGTAGCTTCCTATTAGTGAAAGAATTTTTCAAATCATTTCAGTAGTTTCGGAGCCTATTCAATGCAAACAAACAAAAAATCAAATCTTTCCTCTTTATAATATTAGTATAGATAAATAAATATTTAGATGATGTACTCTTTCCGTAGTATCCGGCCTACGGACCTCTTTCCAGTGACCATCAAAAATAATCCCAAAATTTTATGATTTAATTTTTTTAAAGATATCAATATCTTAGCTACTTTATAGCAAAGGGAAAACTTCCAAGTGTGGACGATGACAAAATCTTATTAACTGAAGAAACAAGGAAGCCTTAAGACTGGTGATTGCCTCCCTGTCCTACTTGTACTGCTTGGCAACAGTTATATGAAATACTAGCTGTCCCCCGCGGCTTCACCCACATTCCTGGTATAAGGATCTAATCAACTTTTATTCCGTGAAAACATAAGATTTCCCGGGCAACACCGCGGGGCAAAGTTAGTTTATTATATAAATATGTTAAGACTTAACATGGCAGTCCACGTTACCCACGTGTTTAACTTTTATCAACTTTACCGTAAAATATGCTTTTAAACTCCGAGAATTAGCAATTTTAAATAGCTCTACCCTGCGGTTATCCTTTATTTTCAAGGGGAGTTAAGGATTTTCTTGGGGTAAAAGGTACCTCGCACTAGAACCCTGAAGCCTAAATTTGAAACATGTTAATTTGTCCGGACTATCCCTGTGGTATAGAAATTACTTTGCCTACTTTAATATTCTGTATTTGGTAAATCAAACGTAGGTAGTATTACTACCTACCTATTAAGTAAAATCTTAAGGTGAATGCTTCGGGTTAGCCGCGGAATTAAAATTTTATTACGTTTTTTGCTAAGTGCAGCTCAGTAGGTCCACGTGTTGACAAACATATGACTTATTACTGAGCTGAAATTAGTACCTTAAACCATCTCGATCTCGATCAACGATCAAGCTTAAAATCTTTATCGTTTTATTACATGAGGTGTTTTAGAGCAAGTCTAGCAAACCCAGGATTTAAAACGACGATATGAGAAATATTTTGTTAAACTAGACAATATGACGACGAGGAACAGTCTTAAAAATATTTGGAATGTGGCTCTTTCTGTCAAGTGACGTAAGAACGAAGAAGAAGACGTTACGGATATCATTAAAGCCTGACATTGACAATACTTACTTGCTTTATACCTTCTCACGAAATAAGGGGATACCTAGAGCGTATATCAGATTTTGTTGATAAGTTTCGGATACCTTACATGTCAGATATGTTGATGGGCCATAGCGGCACTTACTTATATCTGTGGATAAAATTATGGTGGAAATTTGATCATCTTTTCGGCATTCCAAACTTCAAAACCCTAATAACTGCCAAATAGAGCGATTCCCTTCTAATTGTTTCGACGATAATCGGCACCGTGAACCGTAATCGAGTCGTTTATCGATTTAATCGATTATTTCACGCCCGTGGGAAAGAATAATCGAGTAACGTACCGATTTAATCGACTTTGTTGGTAAACACGATAGCACAATTATGTCTGTTAACTTCAGTACTGACTCGCGTCGTGGTTTCGTACTTTAGATACTTTGGCGTAATCTTCTTATTTGATTTTCAACTTTAAAGTTGTACGATAAGGTTGTAATTAAGTTTGCGTCGGTTTTGGAAAATAAGATGGCACGACACAAAATGAGTTTACCAACAATTTAGCTATTTGCTTGAATTAAAGTTTTTTTTTGTTTTTATAATCTGGTTTCCTCCCATGGCACAGGGATTTGGTTATCACACTTTATTAAGTAAACATTTTAAGTTGGGTTTCAGTTGAAAATTCCCAAGAAAAAAAAAACCTATTTTCAACTACGATGTAACAACCGATCGCGTTGGCATTGGGCACATAAATTTCAATGGTTGATAATCCTCACGCGGGGCAACTTAGCGGAAACGCGTTTTCAATGGTGACGCATTCAGTCGGTGCATTAAAAGTCTCTAAGTATATAGAGATTATTATTACATTTTGACCATGTATTTTTTTCAGAAGAAGGTTAATATTTTTTTCACTCAAACTTAAAAATTGTTTCATACATAGAAGAAACTTGACAAAAGTCAAATTAAAATAAAACGGTCGGGCCAGAACCTATGATGCCGTAGGTCGTGGGTACATTTCCATTTAAGACAAACATTTGTGTACTTGAACATCTGATTATCCTGAATCTGTGTGTAAATATCTGTAGATGTAAAAGTAGTATATCAGTTACCTGGTTTCCTCAGTACAAGATCTGCTTAGTTTGGGATCAGATAATCGAGTGTGAAGAATATACCAGGATATAATAAAATAAAGTAATTCGATAACACTTAACAAATGCACCTGTTCAAATTACTTTCATTCACTAATGACTTCTAGTTCTGGAAAAAAAAAAAGAAATATCTGAAAAGAACTGGTAAGAATATTATCTGATTATACATACACAAGCAAACATCTTGTAGCAATTTTCTCACTACAAACATAACAGCATATTATCGCAAATTGCGTATATTTTTTCCCCAAGCCTTGTTAGTCCCGGAAAAAGTTATTCTCGATCGTTTATAAAAACAAAAAGCGGCCAACGCTTGTAATGCAATTTGCATAGATACGCAATGCCACCCGGGCTTCAAGAAAAACAGAACACTGCGTTCATACGGGTGGTGGAAATATCAAACAAGATTTCCAACATTTAATATGAAAAAATATGATTGCTGCATACATTAATCTAATATAAATGAACTGCTAGCTGTTCCGCACGGTTTCACTCGCGTTCCCGGGATAAAAAGTAGCCTATAACCTTCGGGAATAATGTAGCTTCCTATTAGTGAAATAATTTTTCAAATCGGTTCAGTAGTTTCGGAGCCTATTGCCTATTGATATTCTTTGTTAGAGATACAAATTATTTCTTAAAATAGAATGGAATTTAAATTAATTATCAAAAATATCACCAGTTCACAAAAAAAAAATTGCTACTAAAATCCTTATCAATATTGAAAATACAAACCAGCTACCAAATCGCAATATTTAATGTTCGGCGGTATTATATCCCGTGTGTACTCAAACAAGTACGAAACGTTATTTGCTATTCCCATTCTTGTAACGTGTAAAATGTTAGGACACGTCGTTTAACATAATTCTCCTACATTTGAATATAAACCTGACACCTGAATATTAACTACTAAATAATTGTGATTTAATTTAAGATGTTAATAAAATTGTAACAATAGGTAATAATATACCTAAGTTTAGAGAACTAAAAGTACTAAGTAGCTGGTTTATTTTGGCCTATGCTATCCTACGCACCAATGACAATGGCCCAATGTGTAAATTTTACAGATTCTCTATTATAAATTCTGTCACTCACATACCTACTCATATTTAATTAACCGGTGGGTTATTGCTTTTAAACGGATTAAATTTAAATTTGGCACATAGATACTAGAATATAATATAGGATACTTTTTATCCTAATTATAAAACCCAGGAGGATTCACCGCGGGTGAATCCGTAGGACAAACACTAGTAATCATTAATAAGGTGATTGAGATATAGACATTGGGTATGGTCGCTAAAAGCCCATAGGAATACCGCTCGGTCTTCTAATATATAAAGTGTCGGCAAATAACCATGGTATTTTAATAAGCCTTTAAACTCGAACCTCCTTTATTTATGCAGTTCAAAGCTAGTCATGTCAAACCCAGGTTTTTAGATAGCCGCAAAAACAAACAAAAAAAACCAAATCGAAATCGGTCCATTTGTTTAGGAGCTATGAGGCCACATACAGACACACAAATACACACTACAAACTTATAACACCCCAAATTTTCGTCGGGGGTTAAAAACACCCGCATCACAGATGACGTTGTTGCCTTATATGAAAAGTACACTAACCTAAGAAAATAAAAATTCATAGACTTCCGAAACTCCTACCGGTTTTACTCAACGCAACTGACCATGCATTTGAAATCGTTCACCATTCCATATAATTAAAATAATTGATGTTCTCGAGATATTAGTGGTCAATTTGTGACCAGTTTAAAGAATATGAAATGATTGCGTATTGAACAGCCGTGGACGTGTTACTGGCTATGATAATTAGTTCAACTGTGGGCAAACTGGTATTGAAAGTAGTCTACGTTTTATTTTTATGGTAAAGAAAACGTGGATAGATCTTTAAAATATCAACTTCTCAATTTGTCTGTATTTTTTGTATTATGTTACTTGATTTCTGAGGAATGCCTTATACAATGTGAAACTGTATTGTTTTAAAGCAGATCGCAATGTAGTCTCCTGTAAGATTTTTTAAAATTTATTTATATTAGAAGGTTGACAAGCAGGCAGGCGGTTTACCGATGGTAAGTGGTTACCGTCACCTATCGCCATTTGCAATAGCGGAGGTATCACCAATGTGTTGTTGACCTGTTTCAATGCCAAGAAGGCAACTGGCTCTCAAGTGCAATTGCCGGAACACATCGGTAGGTGATTAGCGACTCTCATGATTAACAATGAGCTTTGAATATATGATGGAATTTCTCAAGGGATCTCACAATCGTTTTATTAATTTTAAAATGATCACATTGAACCAAATATTTGGAAACTGCATCATTATAGTGTATCCTCAACAGTCTATGGAATGATATTCTATAACTAAATTAATATTTCAAATTCAAATTCTATATCAAAAGAACTCCTTGCAAGCATTTTGAATCAATATTCCTCAATAATTATTCCAATCAATGTCAGTTTAAAAAAAAAACCGACTAAAAAATGTTGAAAGTTGTAGCCGCAACTGCAATTACAGTATGACTCTAATAACATGTCACTTTTAAGGTGCAAAATACATTTGCACGCGGTTACTGAAATTTAAAATGAACCTTAATCACTTGTATTAACGGTCACGCAAGTAAAAATGCAGTGATTCGAATTACGCAAGTGTTAAACTTCAAGCGGGATTTTGACAGATGATTTACGTGTGATTGATTTTGATTGTTTGCGTATGTTATTATAATTATATTTTAAATTGATAACGATGTAACTTACGACACTTTAAATATAAGGCTCAGGTTCAATGACCCAAATCATTAAAGTCACTCGACTTGTTTTTATAGACACGGCTTAAACTTGATAGATGTTTTTGTAATGTCACCAAATGGGTATAAATATTTTGTTCCGATAAGGGTGATAAGATGGTATCCAATAGTACTCCAATGAATTAAGAACTTATTAATTCTTTATGGTTATTTTTGTATACATATATGATTGTTTTATTTTTGGTAAAAAAGGGGGGTTAATATCGCCATATTTGCAGCTTCATAGTATGTTTCAGTTGGCATTTCATCGCTTTGTCAACTATGTTTTGTTTCATCTAATTTGACAGATTTTTATGGAGTTTCGTAATCCCTTTTTATTAATAACAAAAGAAATCATCAACATATTCCTCCAAGGTATATTAGTAACATTTTCATGAAATAGTCGTATATGTCAGTATTATACCTTGGAGGAATATGTTGATGATTTCTTTTGTTATTAATCAGTAAATATTCTACCATTCTTCTCGCAAATAACATGTTGATAACTTACGACCTATAACTGAGCTGCAATTAGCAAAAAACTTGATAAAACTTGAATTTCGCGCTCCAACCGAAGGTATACCCTTAAGTTGATAATCTGTCTCCAAGAAAACGGTGTATTCTGGTATCGAGATTTAGTTGCCTTTCTATTTTCGTTAAGTTGAGCACGATCATTAGGAATTCCCTTAATTAGATACTTATGTCCATAAGGTACAATGACAACTTAAATTATAAATAAAACTACTCGCTTTTCGCCCATAGATTGTAGTCAAATGGTAACTCGAGTGTTTTATTTACTCTGATAGCACGCAACCACTTGACAGGTGGAGTAGCCTACAGTCTCACAGCATAATGAGCTTTTGGTTATCGTACATTGAAATGCTTTTCCTATATTCATTTGTGTTCTTATATAATTATCATATATTTTGAATTTTACATGAGAGACTTGGCATTGCACTACCGTGCGCATATTTTTGTAATTTTGTCGTAAGAATACCTAATAAGAAGTCCATGAAAAGTTTTAGTAGAACGGCTACCATTGTACTAAAACCTAACTAAACTGACTGACTATGACTCGAAGAAGATTTAACATGACTTGAACTTTGAAACTTGACGATTGACGAGAATTTAATACATGAAGAATATAAAAATACCTACATTGCTCAACTTGACACTGGCAAAATACACGAAGTGTGAGGCCAAAAAAAAAAAAAAAACCTAATGTTGTAGTTTTTTGTTACTACAAAATAATAAGTATTTTAAATGTTTGTTGTGTCTCAGACATAGCGTTCATTGTTTTTTTTTTATCTTATCGATAATATTTTGTCTGCACTTTGTGAGCTTACATCTTCATCACGGGATGAGCTGGAGTGGTGATATTCTTCGCCGTCACATGAAAGCGCACACCACCAAAACCTACCATGGTGAGATTGTGGTCAAAGACTAGTAAAAAAAATACAGTTTAATATGTTAATTCACTCTATAATTTTGTAACATAGTCTAGTTGTTTTTTAAACCATTAACCACGTAAAAAAACATCCATACCTACTCTAGTCAGTCTAGTCTATGCTCGCAAAAATATACAACAATACAAAGTATAAAAAAACTCGTTTCGTTATAAAAACTATAATTAATAACAATTTATTTTATTCACCTCTTAAATTCTCAGTAACGAGTTTGATGCCGCAAAAACTATAGCTTTGTCATTGAAACAATAGACAAAAGTTTAAAACTTGATCTATTTTTCACGTGCACAATATTACTTATTAGGGTAGTGTATATGTGTGTATATGTATGTATATTCTGTAGTGTATATGTCCTACTAAAAAGCATATATAGCTAATTATATATAAACTATACTCTAGGTATTTTGTACTTACTAAGTAAATAGATACTGTCTTGAAGAGGTACCTATATGGTCAGCAGTCTGCCCTACTAACTGAAGTATTACTAAAAATACTCATAGTAGTAGCATATAATACAAACTTAAAAGGAGAACTATCACTAGATCCTTACTTGTTTAAGTGCAATCACCCACTCCTAAGTGTTAGGCATTACTGTCTACGGAAACTTTCACTGTGCGCGTTCCAACACACACTTACCTAATGTTTTACATGAGGATATTATTATATATTTTTTAATAATAACTTTAGTTGGACATATAACCTACTAAGTTTTGCCCTACGGTTTTCAAAGTCAAACTCAAAACTCATAATTATCACACTAATATATTATCAAGTTATCGTTTTATAATCGTTTGGTAGATGATAAAACAAGGCTCAGTATTCACAAAAGATGTGCTAACCTGAGTTGCGAAGAATGTGTTTTTTAAAAAACACAGCTTAGCTCATCGCTGGTGGATGCTCGCTCAGCCTAAACAGAGTTTTCCTCTAAGGAACTATTCGAATTCTCGCTTATCTTCATATCTATTAATTTTACCACAAACACGCGCAAAATACCACATCAATATTACCGGAGTGGCTGGATAGCACCGAGTAAGTACCTGAAATGTTATTTACTAAGCTATGTAAAAGCTTAGTGTGGCAGGAGCTTACAACGATATAAGTACTTGAGCCAATCATTAGAAAAGTATTTACTTACCTTAAGTTCATTATTAACATAGATAAAAATTGTTAGTCTATGACCGTCAAGTTGAAATTCTGTCACGTAGCAATTATTGACGTGATGTAGTTGCAATTGAATTCTAGGTTTTTTAAAGGTCTGCAACATATATAGCCATCCCCTTGGTGTTGACGGTAGCTACTTACTATAATAGCAGGGCTATTTTAAAACACTCGGATTCGAGATCGGAATCGTAAACAAAAACTTTCCAATGTCGATTCCGTTTCCGATGAGCTGTCAAAAGGCTATTTTAAATAACATTCGGACGACAGATCGAAAAGATTTGATGCAATAACATGAGTGCGTTTACGAAGAAATTAAGGTACGGGAATTCGTCTCTGAAGTTTTTGAAGCCGTTTCCGATGTCGAATCCGAGTGTTTTAAAAGAGCCTTGCAGGTAGACCGTCTGCTTGTTTGTCAGCCCTCTGGGAAAAATAAAATACTCAAGTTACTATTAATTCACACAGAATTCTGTTAGTTAATTTGATTAATATAATGTACCTTACTTGAAATTGTCTAGTAACCTAAACGCTGCACGGGACGCATGTACACACAACATCCGAGACAAATCTCGAGCAATTAGGTAAATGCTTTTAACACGATTGTGCGAATGCGTTTGCACACGGCAACAGATACATTACCGGCTGTGACTATTGTGTACTTGAGTGTATTGCTTGTATTGTTCCCAGTGGAGTTGCTTGTTTAAAGCTTGAAGACCATCATGTCGAATGTCGGTCACGGTACCAATTATGGAAAATTGAGGGAAAACACGCTTTATTTGGCTGCAATTCTTATCGCAAAACACATGTTGCCAACTTACGACATATTTCTGAGCTGCAGTTAGCAAAAAAACGTAATAAAATTTGAATTTCGCGGCTAACCCGAAGCATGGCGAGAATGCATGTAATTTGGGACCCATTTATTAGACGTAACGATTATTATGGAAACATATTAACAGATTGTAGAACGTCAAAAGTAGATACTTTTTAAAAAAAAAAACTAGCTGTCTCACATTGTTTCACCCTCGTTCCCGGGATAATAAATTTTTTTGTGCGTAATCCTAAACATCCTAATAAAATTATTTTCGAAAATAAAAGTAGCCTAAGTTGCGCTTAGGCGTATTTAAAATGAGCCGGAATAAACAGACAGACAGACAACAAATTGCCTAGCGCCATACTAAATATATCCGGCTGTTAGTCGAAACTAGAATATCAATTTATAAAGTTGAAAATACATGTTTACGAAAAACAATTATAATAAATTTTAATATTGTTGAGTGATATTATTCTTTCATGTTTGTTTTGGACTTATCACATTCGGGCGTGGTAATATTCCACAAGCTGAAGCGATAGCGGGCCCGACAATATGTAGCTAATTGATTTTCATGTCAAATGCTGAAATTGGGGTCAAATCACAAAAATGCGAAGGGTTTAGACATAGATTTTTGACGAATATTCTCGTCTATTTTCCTACAAAAATATATGTCATACCTAGTTTAGTTCATCATGTCACAATTGTATTGATTAAAATGATTGTAAACGTTCTCTAATTTTGCAAAAAAAACACCTTTTCACATGTAATTTATGCCTTTAATCTCTGAATACCTACCATTGTTCGTTCCAAAATCTATTATAACTACAAATTAGTAGGTACCTACGGCATTTAGCGTATCTTTAAATATAATAAATCAGCAAGCACTGGGAGCTAACGACGCCGACGCGACGCTCGGCATTTCAAACACTGCTGCATTCTTTACAAACTTTGCCTTGTCTACCAGTTTACTTTTTAGGCTAATTTACGCTAACTGACTGATCTCGTTTCGTTTTAATTATGATGCTTTTAATCTTGCCTTTCAGCTAGACTGTTAATTGACTATGTCACATTTGGTTTTACGGCTATCCACAAATTATAGAGAATTTTCAGCTTTATTGTCACACCTTTAAGGTATTAAATTATATTAATGATAGATTTGTAAATTTCTGGCTAATCATTTAAAATTAATGATATTGGTATGTCAGTATCGGCGATAATGATATTACCCGTAACAGGCTTTAAGACGTAGTATGTCACTTTCTCAAAACTGAAATAAATATTATAATTAATAAATAATTTCATTTTGAGAAATATCTTCGCTTATTAATCACGGAATATAAATAATATTGTCATAACATTAACTGGCACAGAAACAGATAAAATGCATCGATCATTTACAAAATCGCTCCGCTATCTCTCCCTCTTGCCAATAAAACCGCACCTCTAACTTGAATCGTAAAAAAGGCATAAATTACAAGTGGTCCAATGTCCAATTAGATTTAATTACTTCGACGCTGTTTGTCGTATCGGAGGCAATCTAGTAAAGCTATCATGTTACTTATTTAAGGTTGAAACAACTGGCCGTGTTATTTGTGGGAGAAAGGGCGCTTTAAATAGTCCGATGTAGTTTCGACCCGACGATTCTGACACGGAGAAATTCTGAGACAGAAAAGGGTACCGTCCTTTTCTGCTGTACCTAATATAAAATTGATCAGATTTTTTAATAAAAAAAGAAAAAAAATGTTATGAGCCTAAGAGTAGATAGGGATATACCAAGTTTCACTCAAATTTGTTTGTAAGTGACTAGCTTTCGCCCCACGGTTGCATACGCGTTCCCGAGGGATCTTACATTTTCCCGGGATAAAAAATTAACCTTTATGTTATTCCAGGGTATGATGTATCTATATGCCATGTTTTATCCAAATTCGTGCAGTTTTTACGTGAAAGAGTAACAAACCTCCTCCGAAATGTTCGTATTTATAAATATGATTACCTAGTAGGAAGTAGGTTCGAGTCACAAACATTAATTAAAACTTTTATAAATTATATATAATATTATTGATAATAATTATTATCTTTAGGTGTAGACTAGTTACCTGGATTCTATGGTAGGTACGAGTTCTGCTTACTTTGGGATCACATTTGCGTGTGTGAAGAATTCAAGGATATTTTATTTAGATTTCATCAATATTTTCATGCATTTTACAACAACACTGCAAAGAGGCACATATCACACCGAAGCTATACCTAAATATAGAAAATATAATAATATTATTTCGTGCGCATTTCGAAGCGGTTCCAAAGTAAATAAGTGCTAAATAACAACAACTATCAAAAATAACTCATAAACCCTATCCTTAAGGAATTAAATGCTTAACCAAATTGCATCCAAAGGGATAGTCTAAAAACATATGCTGCCTGCTATTCAGTTATCCTTAATTTAGAATTTAAGCCATATTACATCTTATTTCTCACTCGATAAGGTCTTATTACGCTACGCCTTCATCGCTTAACGCAAAATTTTTGAAAATTCAAACTTAAGCTTTTAAAAATAAGGAACGTTTTCGTTAGACAGGCACAGTGGTGCATTTTGTCGAGACTACGGGGTAAAAAAAAGCAGACGGTCTGTTGCAGTGCGGACAAATTTAGCGAGAGACGACGAAAAGTGTGCAAAAAGTGTGCTCAGACGTTCTCACCCCTTTTTCAAGGTAAATTTTCCGGCTTCACCAGGAATTAAATAGGCTACGTACATTTTACTGGGGATTTTATTTTTTAAAACCGTGTAAAATTGTCAAACGTGATAGAGGAGTGAATTCTTGAATGAAAACCGTGTGAAGGTTTACTTATTAAACAAAAATGTGGTAAATTTTTCTGAAAATATGGAACTAAGCCTATACCTATAGTTGTACAGTTCACTCTAACAGAATATATTGGCATTTAATCAATACAGATCAGTCTTTTTAACTTTCTCTAAGTCTCATTTTGCAATAATTGATTTTTCATTAGAAAATTAAAGAATTTTAAATCTACAACAATAACAGCAGAGCACTAAAATAGGTTAAGAATTTAAAATTTAAAGTAAATATAAAATATTGTTTAAAATAAAATTCGAATTTACATTCCATGCAGTCATACCGCGCACTCAACTCGTATGAGTTCTTTATTATTAGAATAAAATATAACATAGACTTCTAAATTTAAATATGATCTATTCATATAAATAAAATCCAGAACTAGAGGCTATTGCATCATATTGTTAGTGAATGATGAAATAGGGAGTCTAAACTATGAATCACCCTATAAACAAAATGTCTGAAACATCCAGATGTCTGTCTGTTCCTAAAAGGTTTTCCCATGGAATATTGGTATGGTGTTCCTGATTTTGATTCATTTCAGCTGGTTTAAACCTGTATGTATTCAATTCTGACACACAGTTACTTTAATCAGAGGATTTTGAGGAAATGACTGGTTCTACTGTAAATATCTAAATGAAAATGTGGCCAAAATGTGATTTTCCCAAGGGAATACAGCATGGGGTTCTTCAAGAAGAGCGTGAAAAGATATTTACAGGGTCGGCAATGCGCGAGTGATACTCCTGGTGTCGCAAGCGTCTATAGGCTACGGTAACCGCTTCCCATCAGGTATGCTTGTTTGCTAACTTAGCAGAAAAAAAAACTGGTAATCAAACAAAATCTGGATGAGAAGCCTCTCAAATGCAATACCGTAACACCAGAAAGCGCTCAGGTTACAGATCTGATCATTCAAAATACATATTATTTTATAGTTAGCTATAATCTGTTCTGAAAGGGAGCCGTCGTGGCCAAATATATTTCTGTTCTACTAGGTAAGTCTGTTTTCTCATAAATGTTGAATTTAAGATACATAAGGTAGTAGGTACTGTTGTACTTTCATTGTATTTTCTACTAATAATGACGCTAATCGGAACAAGATTTCCTTTAGGCAGAGGCACGTATTTGAAATATATTTCATGTGAATAAACATTTTTTTATTTAATGTTTTCGTGCCAGGTTTTATGATCGTAAATCAATCATAACGCTATTAAATTGAAGTCGCAAATTGCATATTTAAATGTAGGTAGGTCATTGTCAACAAAAACGTAACGTTATTAGTGTAAATTTCAGAACAATTGAAAGCTACGTGACTATTCTAAATTCAAAATAGTAAAATTAAATAGGTTGGATACAAAAACTAGCGTAACACGATTTATGTGAGTTCGAGTGAGACGGTGATAGTATAATGTATGGTTAGGTATTTGCTATTTCATTTAGTTTGGATGGTTAATGCTCTACCTACGCATGGTACAGTCAATTGTTCACCAAAGGTAGTAATACAACTGAAATTTCCCAAACGCACTGTACTAGCAACTGAATATGTCTAGAATTAGGACTACATAAATCTAAAAAATCCTAGAAAAATGTACCTAAATGTCAGCAATACATAGATAGACAATCTCTCGTTCTGCTCTAATATACATAGGCGATAATAATTATGTTAGCCACTTATTTTCAATGTGCTTGAAAAAATGGTGTCATTGTTGTCAATGGTTTTTTTTTATGCCAGAAGGTTGACAACCAGGCAAGCGGTCCACCTGATGGTAAGTGTCGCCTATCGCCATTTGCAATACCAGAGGTATTGCCGAAGTGTTGCCGAGAAGGCAACTGGCTCTCAAGTGCAATTGCTGGAACACACCGGTAGGTGCTTGGCGACAGATTTTCAACTTGTCGTAGACAGCCAGACGTGTACTACAAAGTACCCTACCACCGTGCTATGGTTTCCTCATGATGTTTTCCTTCATTGAAAGCTCAAGTTCATTATAGGATTCGAACCCACGACCTTCGTCGCGGCAACTGACGTAACTACCACTGAGCTATCATCGCCTTGGTGTCATAGGCTTTTGAAACTAAAGGGACATCAATATTAAATATGATTTATTAGACTTTTCTACTAAGCTAAATCTAATTTAATAGTAAATAGGTATTTTTGATTGTGAATTGGCAAAGCCACGTATCAAAAAATTCAGCAAAACTTTCATTGTGGATCATTCTTTTGAACTTATAAAACTATATTTTTTTGTTTCAAACTTAATCTACTGTTTTAGCTACTGTGTATACTGTGTCAGTTCTGTTCTACAGTGGTGAGGTGATGACAAATGGGCTATCATGAGAGCCCAAACCTGCACTACATCACTGTAGCACGACTACATCTTATGTTCGACGATGTTTGATGTTGGATAAGGGATTTAAAAAGATTTTTCTAAACTGTTTATGGGTATCAAATAAAAATATATTGTTATATACTGACTTGTCAGTTAGGGATGACTTAAAAGCTCTTCTGTGTTACACTTATGTTCTAAAATTACATTAGTTTTACATTTAGGGTCGGTTGCATAAAGCGCGATCATAGTAAGGTTATAGTTAGGTTACGGTTATAGTTAACTTTAACCACCGAAATGAAAGCAAACTGGGTTGCTCGTGTCACTTTAACTAAAATTTTAACCATAACCATAAACGACCGAGGGAGATCGGTCATCGTCAAAGTGACTCTACGGTTAAAGCATGGTCATAGTTAAGTTAACTTTGACTATAACTTTAATTAAAATGTACGAGCAACCGATCCTTAGAGATGCTTAAATCCAGTATTTTTTCCCTGTATTCATACAACTTATTGCAAGCTTTTATCCCGGGATAACATAAGATCCCTATACGAAATAAGGTCGAAACCGTGATATAGTGTTGCCGAAATGCCGACTAATGAAAGACGTCATATCAAATATTTATTTTTAATTCGTCTGAGTAATCAATCATTAAATATTATGAAAGTTGACAAGTTTATTGACCTAAACTAAAACACCATCATATTTTCACCACGTGTGGTTTGAATTGCAAAGAAAAGTTATTAATAAGGATGAGTTAATAATGAGATCGCAATTGCTTTACCATAAACACACGTGGTCCTGAATCATCATGGGAATAAAAACCATAGAAACATTTTATTTAGTTTCTTAAACCCTTAAACCGGAAATCAACACGTGTTCAAAATGGACCCTCTTCAGTCTTCGACCGTTTCTGATCACGCACATTTTCGACAAGGGGGCGTATTCTAAAAATACAACGCAGAAATAAACGCAAGATATTCAGTGCGTTCGGGTTTAGTCGCGTCGACCGGAGCTCCCGACCCGCGAACTCGAACGGAGCAACGAAATTCGAATTTCGAATCTTTTGTTTCCCGAAATGATCGAAAGTGTTTGAATTTCGATCGTGCCATTTCTGATCGAACTGTATTTGGCTTTGTGTGGGTTTTGTGGAATTCTGTTTGCGTTATTTTTTCTATTTATTTTTATTTTCATCGAGGTGAGTTTCGTTTATACTTATTTTTTACGAGAGGACAATGTGTATTTGTATTTTTGTTTTGTCTGCATAGCGACTAGTTTAAAAACTTGACTTTTACTAAAATAATCCTAAAAGCTTTTCAATATTGAAGGCACAAATAATTTAAATAGTGTAAAAATATACTTTAATAGAAGTGCGTATTAAAATAATAAGTATTTTATTAATTCTTATACAAAGGAAAAACCAATAAATATTTTAATACAAGTTTATAAAAACTAATATGAAACAATTTGTGCATGAAATAAATATTCAGGATTGAAAATTAGTCGCAATATTAAATAAAAATAATAAACTGTATCTACGGCAGCTTATCTCAACCCAATTACCTATAAAAATCATGTTTTATACCCTTTGATGTAGGTATGTAAATAAGCCGACCCTATTATAAAAACTATTTACATATTTCCGTTCGAAATATAAAAAAGAAAAACTGTTGATATATTATTTTTTAGCACAGAACCGATTTGAACTGGATATATTTTATTTTAGCATGATTCAAATAGTTTGTATGTACACATAATTACAATATTTAAGAAAATATTGTACGAATATTAATAATGAATAAATCCTAGGACATTCTTCACATATGGTTAACTGACCCCAAACTAAGCAGAGCTTGTACTAAGGAAACCGGATAACTAATATACTACATATACTACATTTTTTTTGTAAATACATACTTATATAGATAATTCAGCCAGACTCAGGACAAACAATCATGTTCATGCACACAAATGTTTGTCCTGGATGGGAATCGAACCCACGACCAGCGGCGCTACAGGTAGTATCTTAACCAACTGCGCCAACTGGCTTGTCAAATCCAAATCAAAGATATATCGGCACTGGTGGACAAATGACGTTATATGTCGTGGCAAAGGTTGTGAATTCGAATCCTACGCTTGCGTTTTCAAATCAATAAAACTATTTAACACGACAGTAAGATTCTTTACAATTTGAGGATGGTGGCCAGCCAGGTGGGTAGTATCTATCACAATAGGGTAGTTGACTGACACATCAAATCAACTACTTTTTAATAAATGTCAAAACGATAGTTTATAAGGAATTTTGTATGAAATATTACATTATGACGTCATTGTTTCACAGCATCAAATCATCTACTCTTAGTGGTTCCACTGGTAATTAAAAATCATAAAAAGCATTAAATGTACAACATATTAAATTTGATATTTCCACGTGTTTTTAGATGTTTTATGCATTGGTTAGTGTTTGGTCATTTATTTTTGACAGTGTCAACTACCCTATTAAATGTGTTTTGACAATAACCACCTAGCTGCAGTGTTGAAACGTGATAGGCGCAATGTAATGGGAATCTTTCACAGGTCCAGGTACGTGTCAATGCTTGGGAACTGCAGTTCACCGTAGCTTATGGGAATTTGTACAGATTTTCCGTATCCCATATGGGATAGAATGACAAAGATATTGACAAATTTTATTTTCATAAAAAAATCTACTTAATATTATAAATGCAAAAGTTTGTGAGCATGGATGTATGGATGAATGTTTGTTACTCTTTCACTTAAAAACTACTGAATGGATTTAAGTAGATGAAACTTGGCACATAGATAAGTCATAACAAATAGGCCACTTTTTATCCCGGGAAAACATAAGATACCTCGGGAACGCGGGAGAAACCGGGGCGGAAGCTAGTATATATATAAATCAACCCCAATAATTAAATAATACTAAGTACCTATTTTAATCAACTTTTGGCAAAAATATTTTTTGTACCGTTTCTAAAAAAATTACTCCATGAAATTTACCATTCGTTATTCTATAGATGTAGGAGTAGTTGACCCTAAATTAATAAATACTTTTTCTATCTAATTAACTTTTAGGGTTGAACTTTGTCGTATATTACGTTTAACTTGGACTAGTACTTAGTAACTTAAAAATATTAACACGATTATATATCGACAACACAATCTATACTAATATTATAAAGAGGAAAGATTTGATTGGTTGTTTGCATTGAATAGGCTCCGATACTACAGAACCAATTTGAAAAATTCTTTCACTAATAAGTAGCTACATTATTCCTGAAGGTTATAGGCTACTTTTATCTCGGGAACGCGAGTGAAACCGCGCGGAACAGCTAGTCTGATATATTTTGGAGTGTCGGTTATTCTGTCCCACCCCATATCCTTAATCATCATCATAGTATCATACATAAGTATCTATTATAATGCAGCTTTGTCTATTGTTATAACGAAGCACTTTGTATTAATTTTCGCTGACTCAACTCATCTAATGCTATATTATAACAATAGTAAATATCTGCTAATATTGAATAATAATCTGCTTCATTATGATACCAGTCATAAACCAAAAGCTTCTGTAATACTGCAAAGAACGGTTCAAAGCACTTTGCATCCAACTACTTGAAAATAGAAATAATTTATTGCTACAATTTACAACATTAAATCAATAAACATGCAAAACTATTTAAAGTACTAGATAATATGTATATTTCAGCAAAGATATTAAAGCTCTACTTTATGCTGGAGACGAATAGGTATCATATTTCGTGGTCTTCCCAAGAGACTACAGCATGGGGTTCTTCAGGAAGGGTGTGAAGAGATTATTGTAGAGTCGGCAACGCGCGAGAGATAACCCTGGTGTTGCAAACGTCCATAGGTTACTGTTACCACTTACCATCAGCTGGGCCGTATGCTTGCTTACCGCCTTAGTGGTATAAAAAATATCTGCATCACATCCAGCACTGGTTTACAGCTTAGACCCATTTTTCAATAATTTCTCCCAAACAAGCAACTGAACAGCTTTGGACCAAATTTTTCTGTTAAGTACGTAAATTCGTGGTAAGTATTGTAATTTTGATTTGTATATCGTCTCTTCATTATCCTTTTCATTCTTCATAATTTAAGAAGAAGCCGCCAAATTCTATATCAGCTTTCACCTATACGTGATTCTATTTTCTAACAATCTCTGAGACGCCCTAAATCCCATAGTATTTCTGTTCCTAACACTAACAATTATGTATTCTCTATGCTTTTCTAATGAGTATAATTAGAGAGAGAGATATGTAGCCACGTCTTACTTTTTACTTTTGTTTCCCTCGTCTATATCTGTACCGATCGTTGAACTTCGAGGGTAGCCATGAATAGTGCAGCTATGGCCAAAACTATTTACTGTATGTACTAATGTATGCTTAAAATGGTTTAGCTACATAATGGTGTCGATTCTGTTGTTTACGAACTTAACTAATATTAGACAAGTCACCTATCTTTCAAGTTAACCTTAAAGAAAAAAGACAGAACATTTTTAATGTAGTCAGTTTAATTCATGCCGTCGTAATGTACGGGTAAATAGTCGTGACCAATAAAGATCGCGCTTAAATTCACGTTGAAATATGTGATCGGATTAAACTGACAGGACTAAAATATTTTGCATCCCTTTCTTATATTTACTATTAGAAAGAGATATAGTGAGATTAAATTTATTTAGTTGGTAAACAATAGAATCGGCACCAACGGCATATTGTTTTGATTAGTTTTGCTATAAGGGTTTTTCGTATATGTCCAAGTTCATTATAAATTATAATCGGCCGTTTATCATGAATTTTAGTAGATAAAAATCATCTTAAACGCCCGATTATGCTTATATCGGTTTTTTGTCGATAAACATGGACTTTTAATAAATGTGAATGAGATATTTTGTTTGTTGTTCGGTGAATGAAAATAATATTAAAATAATGGATGATGTCAGATTATCAAACAATTAGTTATCATGGTAATAAACTCTCAAGACTTTGTTGATGTGTATTTAAATTGAACCTTATTAACCTTATCACTTAAAGCGACAATGTTGACGCAACCCTACGACCATAATGTAAATTGGACATTAATTGCAATAGTCCTGCCTCATATTATGAAATACAGTTTACAGATCTTCTAGGGACTGTATATACCTAGACCCTTTTACAGAAGATTATCTTATTTATGTACTTACCTTTTTCAAAATCTTATCTATAAAGCCTTTATTTTGCGACAAAGGTCACAGAAGCAAATCCAATATAAAAAATACCTGCGGTAAGTAAAAATCGTAAGATACTCAGCGCAATAGTATAGTAATTTTTAGTACTCTACGTGGTTGTTTTTTTTTTTACAATGAAGTCGGTAAACAAATACTCGACTCTCTTGGTGGTAAGAGAAACTGTAGCATATAACCACTTGCAACAACTGGGACACTGATCACTTTCTACCTAAGTAATCTGCATTCTGGATATCACTAATGTGTTACCGAACCTTTCCACCCCGACGAGCTCTGGCTACTTTATCCTCGAAGGTTATTATGCTACTTTTTATCCCGGGAACATGACCCCGGGGGACATCTAGTATATTAAAGATTCTAACGTCTACAGTTGGATCGATGGACGCGATCCTCAGAGACTTAACCCAGCCTGGCGGAAGATCCCCTTTGCACCTTGCCCCTCCATTCCTTGATGATTGTAGAAAAATACAATTCAACACTTCTACAAATCCATTACCATCTAAACGCAATATCAATTAGTAGTATTTATTTATCTCCGTACCATGTTTAAAGTTTAGTTAAAGCCCGACACATGATCGCTTAGACCACACATGATGGTGCAATATGCGTGCAATGTGCTGGAAACACAAAACTTATTATGACATAAGCAAGATAAAATGCTTTAGTCATTTTAATCATAATCAATATTGTCCACAGCTGCATAATAGTCATTTGAATCACTATTATAAGATTATGAACCTGCGAGCTGGTACCTTGCAGTGCTTTAGGGAAGTATTCATGAATATCAACAAGTTTTAATATAAGTCAGACATCACGAAAAAAATATTTTTGATGTGCGTGTTTTTTTATTTTTGTAACATCTACCAGTTCACATAAATACATAGTTATATATTAATGAGTTCATAAGTATATGTTATGGGTACCTATCTTATGTTACAGTAGCTGTTCCCAGCGGCTTCATTCTCGTTCCCGGTATCAAAAGTCCTTAATCTTTGGGGATAATGTAGCTTCCTATTAGTGAAATATTTTTTCAAATCGGACCAGTAACTCCGGAGATTAACTAACAAACTCTTCAACTTATTATTAGTATAGATTAGCATCTGATGATTATGTTAGTAGAAAAAGAGAAGAGAAGAGTAGAGGAGCCTAAATTTTATAATGCGACTGTTAGTCTTTTATGTCGTCATTACGTCTTTTTCATGAACCGAAGTTTATGCCTGAAAGTCTGGGCTGCCTTTAAATAATATACTTTCTAAAATTCAAGTACTAAAAAAATACTATACATCATAATAGTTTGAAGTTCAAAAGTTTTTATAACTCTACTTAACTTTATAACTAGTAGTAAAATAACTAGACGTAGGTACTAAATAAGACCAAAACTAGTACATGACTGAGTACATTCGACCAATGTGACAATAATGTGTGACACATGGTCCGGCCATGTGTGTCGACGTTATCTCTTATCATTGAAATATGAAGCCACTGGAATGGATTTTTTCGCAATGTCAAAATGGTTTATGGTATTCTGTGATGGCTTGAATCATGGACTATTGAAATACAGATAGTAATATACAATTCATTCATATATTTTAGTTTAATTTTAATTAAGTTATTTATATTAATTACATTACTAAAAGTTATATCTTATGATTGATTATTGAAACGAGTATTGTTAATACAATTATTCATTCGTTTATAATTAAAAAAAAATTATAGAATAACAAATACTGAAACGCTACGTTCGTGGTCAAACATAAGATTAGGTATTCATTAAATAATTTCGTTCAGTATTTTTATCATACAGAAATATGAGAATTATTCACTGGTACGATAAACTGGTATATTAATAAATAATACTCTGAGACAAGTTAGGTAACAAAAAAAAATTAAAACAGAATCTGGGATAGCTAAAACCATGGATACAATTTTTTTTTTTAATAATATGAAAAAATAACTCGGGTTAAAAAATAATAGTGCGTCTGACTATCTCAATAAAGTACGCTCAATACCCGTTCCATATGCGTCACATCCCGTGCCCTTCACTAGTATCTTGGCTAACCACATGGCCGGGACAAATATTATTTTAACGCCTACTTTTTATAATTGTGTATACTTTAGTTAATTATCGCGTCTGTAAGCAGTATGCTCGTTTATTTCTCATGAAATTTTAAGGTACGCCGTGTGATGAACGGAAATGGTTTTATGAAGGCTTTTATTTCAATTTAAAATTGCGTTTCTTTGATATTTTAAACTTAAAATGGAAATGTTTGAGTACTGGTTACTTAAATAGTCTGTTTTGAATTTGGAATTATATTTATGAACTAGCTGGTAATATTTACCGTTTTGTAAATGTTAAATTTTACCAAGTATTTTTAGAAAACTTTACGAACGTCATAAAAAAGTCATCTGTTTTGGCATATACATATTTTATCTACCTTTTAATTTATCAAATGTATTTGAGGCGACACACGTGTCAAGAGGTCAAAGTTTATATGGCATAAAATTAAATTTATCTTCTAATAATTGAATTGAAACGTTTTATTGGCTTTGAAAAATATTATTGAGATAATATTTAAACGAAAGGAGAATCTTGCTGACTGACCGATGCTCAACCCTAGAAACTTGAACCTTTGTGTACATATTCCTTAAAATAACTAATTCCTTAAAATAGCAGCTAAGGGTTTTACACAATTCGGCCCCTATAAGTAGTATTAAATATGGAATCGCGCCATGGGGCACGCATTTTGCTTCGCTTTCTTGAAAAATTATAATATCAACTATTTTTTCACCGTATTTTATATGCTTGATATTTTATGTGTCTAGTGAAAAAGTAAAATCTGGTTACCAATAGGTATTTTAATTTTGAGTGCTTATTAACATATAATTAAATGAGTCTATATTGAAAATTATGACTTCTGCAAATTGATTTATGACTCAAAATGTAAAGGTTAATCTCTTAATTATTTGCAAAGAATGTGAAATGGTAGTTAATAAACCAGCAGACATTTAGGATTTAAAATAAATTACAATTTTATATTCGTCGAGCATAAAATATACTACTAAAAAACCACTTATCAAAAAACACGTTGAAATTGTTAAAAAATGACACTAAAAACAGCAGGGAGTTTTATTAATTGTTTTTATCGCGAATTCACAAAAATAAAAAAAATCTAAAGTATAATTTATTAATATTATAGGTAATCAAGCATTTAATATTTTACTATATTCAATTTATTTATTATTTATGCAAAATTATTTTATGTTTTGTAAATAAATAAAAATAAAAAAATAGTTTTTTAATGATAACCACCTATGCTATTTTTTGTATATATAGTGTCAATGATTTATTGAACCTCGGGAAATATGTAAAAAGGTGTTTAACTCCAACAGGAAGCCAATGAAACTCTTTGTTTATACCTTATTTATATTTTTAATTTCTTTGTTACAGAATCAAAAAATGCATTTCGATTTATAAAAATCCACACAAATGCGAAAAAATACGAATACTAACTGTTACCAATATGCGCCTTCAATATAAGCTGATATGGCGGCAGAAATCAAAAAGGAATTTGAAAATGGAACGCCGTTTATAGGGCTGCGCACGCGCAGGGATGATACAGACTTCAAAAATAGAACAGTGGCGGGAATTGGACGGAAATGGCGTCGGGTCGGGAGACCGGATATGGGAGTTTGGTTCCTGTCGTTTATTGTGATGACGGTCGGTTGCCATGGTTACCAGGAACAGAGGTTCGCGATGGAGCCACAGGATCAGGTATTCTTTTTTTGCTATAAACTAACTTGACTTCCGTTGAATTGTTTTGGTTTGTGTAAACATTGTAAAAAAGGCATGTCACACATGTGCGTGCATTTGTGACACGCCTTTTTTTAAGGGTTTCCATAATATTGTTTTATGAATAACAGTCCGCAGCTTTATTGCCTACTTCAGGTTTCTACCTATAGGTTTTTTTTTAGTTTTACTGTAGTAACACTTCTATATAGAAGGATATATGGTCCCTGATGGTAAGTGGTTACGTAGCCTATTAAAGCTTGCAACACTATTGTCATAATATTGTCATATAACACTTGTATCACTCACATGTTTCCAAATAAAATAGTTTACTTTATAATTAATTTATCAAATTTGGATATCCAACAAGGAATACACTACACATTAAATAATATGAAACGATTACTTTTACACCTAGTGCTTCCTCAATTACAGGACATCACAGCAAGCACAAACAGATATTACACACAAAAAAAAACTAATCAATACATAACTATTAGACAATAAATAGATAACATATAGATAAATCGGTTCATTAAATTCATTAAAGTACAATTAAATTTCCAAATTATATACAAACAGTCTAAACAGTAAAATAATCTAATCTATGTAATATAATGTTAAATCATATTAAACTTATAATTAAAAACAAAATCTCAACATTTTAAATGTAGTTCAATCTTAGTTTAAAAAAATCATATGGCAAGTATTATAATCTACCTATTACCAACCCTACCTACTATTTATTTTATTTTATTACCCATTAAATTAAAAATATACAAAATACTTAAAATAACTACACACAAATATAACACGATGACTTACCAAAATTAAAAAGAATCCTTTAATTCTATAATTAATTCTCAACAGCTTACGATAGTAGACGTTTGATTAAACAAAATGGCGCTTTACGATCTAACAAAATGCCTATGCAAATTAACTATACAATTATACATTTAAATTTATACTGGGATAACGCCATGCTTCAAGATATAAGAGATTAGCGATCGGGATAATTTATTATATTCCATCATCGCTCGTCAATATAATATTTTTTTTGTAAAAAAAATAGAGAAAAATGTTATGCGTAAGTAAGTAATAATCCATGCTTAGACGTAAATATAAAATAATAATTTAAAAGGTTTAAAAATATCTTTTCTTTCAAAACATGAAATATTTAATAACCCCACATTATTAAAAAATGACACACTAAAAGTTTCTTAGGCATCCAAAGGATTTTTTTTATATCTAGTTTCAACCAATGCAGTCGTATTTATAATTCTAGGTACCTAAATGTTATTTGTTGAATACCATTTTGGTTTTAATAATATTTTAGAGCTTATATTAAGGCCCATAAGGATGAAAATCGAGAACAATTCCAACTTAATCTTTAAATAATCTATTTTCAAATGCCCATTTCAAACGGTTAGAGTTCAAAACGCTACAGTGTCTCATTTAAACCTTTTTCATTTCTTAAAACCACCAAATCTTACTTTTATATTTTGTACCTACAATAATCAACTATTTAATGTAAGTCTGGCTAGAATCAGCTAATCTCTATCATAAATATTCATACTACATTTTTAATATGCGGGACAGAATTAATTACAATTTATAACCTATAAGATTATTATTGTCTATGCTTTTTATGCATATTAGTTGACGATGTTTTATAGATTTCAGTTATTTATGTACATTTTACGTCACAGACCCGGAACGAGGGTTATGTTTTTCAAGAGTACCTGAATTTTTTTTAGTTGAAGCGTTTGACAGACTCTTAAAGACCATACCAAATATAGTAGATTTTATCCACTGTTGTTAACTTTGATTATTTAGCCAGGTTGATCTAAGATTGTAACTTATAAAGTACTAGCTGCTCCCCACGGTTCCACTCGCGTTCCCGGGATAAACTCTTCAGCTTTATTATTAGTATAATATAATAACTGCGACAAAGACAAACAAAAAGCATGAAAGAAAATTATATATTTTACACACTGTTTTCTTTTTTTTTTAATTAAATTTACACTAAGTTATACATTTTCTGTAAAACAGTTTTTGTTTAAAATAAGATTTCTATTGATCAAAATAACTATTATAATGAGCTATTATTCCAAATATTTATCGGATAACGCCACTAAACATAAAATCTGCAGAGTAACGGAAAAATTACGTTAAATAACAGTTAAAAGTTGATAATAACACTGGATTTTACACATAAAATAAAGTTTTACAGCATATTAACGATATTTATTTTTAAAACTATGATAGCTAGTTGTAGTGACGACAAATGAGATGATGTAAGCTGTAGGTTCAAATCCTACAGAGAGCTGAAGCTTTTGGAAAACATCGTGAGGAAATCATAGCATGGTGGTAACGTAGCCTTGTTTACCCTCGAAGAGGAGCTCAACTGGGTAAATACCTCCACCTTAAAGAATAACCTCAAGTTGAAAATCTGTCACCAAGCACCTTTCGGTGTGTTCCGACAGCTGCAATTGAGAGCCAGTTCCTTTCTAGGTTTTGTGTGCTTACCATCATCGGCCACATCATCACTGACCACGGTGAGATTGTGGTCAAACACAGGCCTATATATAGTAAAAAAAAAAAAAAACGTAGTTCCTTCATGAGTAAGGTTGCCAGAGCTCATCAGGGAGGGGGTCAGCAAAGCGCGAGTGGTACAATCTCACCGTGGGGTCAGTGATGATGTGGCCGATATTGGTAAGCACACATAGCCAGAGTGAAACTGGCTCTTAAGTGCAGATGTCAGAACACACCGGAAGGTGCTTGGTGACAGATGTTCAACTTGAGGGTGGTAGCCAGCCAACCGGGTACTACAAAGTACCCTACCACCGTGCAAATACACAAATACATATTTATTTATTCAAATGTTTTGTCCACAGAGTGCCATAGTAGGCTCCAGGGTGACGTTACCATGCAGGGTGGAGAACAAGGCTGGGGCTCTACAGTGGACGAAGGACGACTTCGGCCTCGGGACCCATCGGAACCTGAGTGGATACGAGAGGTATTCGATGGTCGGGAGCGACGAGGAAGGTAAGCATATTATGTTGTATCAACTTTTTTTTAACCACCGACAAAAGATGGTATAAGTATATGTGTGTCTGTCTGTGGCATCATAGCTCGTTAACGGATGAACCGATTTATTTTTTTCAAAGGTGTCTTAATGGAGAGTGTCCTTAACTAAGCTATGTTTCAAGAAAATCCGCTCAAAGTGGATTCTGGGGTTTTTTCAATTTTTTAATCTTTTCTGTCATTTTTCTTTATGAGGTGAAACAGCCGATCATTAAATACCGTACGATAGTGTAAAATTTTACGATTGTGACGTACCTATCCATTAATTTATGACATTAAAAAACATGTTTTTCTTTTGTTTTCGAATCGAATTTAAAATTAATTATTGCTGGAGCATACTCGTCGTTTATCCTATTCAATTAGAGTTGCAAAAGAATAATGAACTCCTCGCGTACCTAAACTTTACATTTCCTCACCGATCTATACTTGAAACGTTAGTTACGTACATGAACGTTTGAGTCATCAAATACTGAGAAATATTCATTTCTGATTAGGTAGGTAGGTACTAGGTACTGTCCATTTACTTCAAGTAAGCTGTTACCTCCTCTTGCCCACAAGTCAGACCCGCTTAATACCTATGGAGGTATGGATAGCAGCGCCTGTTATTATTTTGTTTGTTATACCTATGACGTCATTCGACGACCGCCATCTCAAAGTGAACGGCTAGTATAAAATATTGGAAACAGAAAGAAAACTCAAGTTAATGCATTTGTTTTAAGAGTTTTCATGTTTTAAAATTAGAATTGTGTTTTCCCGGTCAGCGGCACTACGCATTTTGTCTATGACTAACACTAAATGTAAATAAAAAACGCACTTTTACACACATCAACACCCACTTACTTCTTTCAACAGTGCATTCAATTTGCTACTTTATTCCTGTAACGCTAACGTCAGAAATCTAAATTCAGGTACGTATTCTGCTAAAATAAATGAGATAAGAAATTCAAACTTTTAACGCAACTTTTGGAACGAGCGAAATTAAAGGCATATTTGCACCATAAAATCTTAACTTTTTAGATCATGAGATATTAAGAAGATACTTACTAGAGTATTTTTTTTTATATACAATTATTGCAGTAAGGGGATATAATATATCTGGTTCTATGGCTTTGATAGCAAAAGTTATTCAATTTCAAACTTTACGTACCTACACTATACATACCAATTTGCGCGAAAAATTTCATCTGCAAAAAAAAACTACTTGATTATTTGGCAACAATTCGGGCGCCTAGAAAAACGTAACGCAACAAAATATTTAGGTAAATTACGCTCTGGGCGTACGTTGGTATACCAATTCGGATATAGATGGACCTATTTTTTGTGAAAATAAGGTTAGGCACCTGTTACACGAGGCAAACATCACATAACAAGTGAAAGAAAACTGGAAAAACGTTTTAGGATCGTACGTGGAACAGTGGCTTTTTGAATATAATAAGTGTTTTGAATTTGGAATAAAAGTTTGATGTTCGTGGAACTCAAGTTAAATTCGTTTTTTAAATGTGTTATGAAATTTTGACCAACAGCTCTGCTAATATATTAATGGCCAGTTGAGCAGTATCTATTTATTTTGAAATTAGAACACTTTTCCATGGTTCTAGTGGTGATTGTTATTCTTTCTGGGGTCTAAACTGAATAAACAGAACTCGTTGTTTTGAATAAAAATTACTTAAGAAAGGGACGGATATTTACGTATCTAATAAGGAGTAAAAAATTATACTGTGCAGACTATAGGTAAAATTTGGCCTAAAATATTATTTCAAATCACCCTGCAATATGAAACTGTTCTATTCTACTGATATCTTTTTTTTTTATTAAAACACGTTCACATTACCAATGCATGGTATCATAAAAATAATCAATTTGAATGTCAATGACCTCGCCTTGCTCTGAATGCATTTATCAGTAAAGTTTAAGGGCTCTATAATAATTTATAGATAGATTTAATCATTCGAAATTGGAAGGAATAAAATTGATTATAACTTTGTAGACGTAATCATTTCAAGTTCTCAATTCCTACAATTATTCTAGTAGGTACTCCTACAGTCGGTAAATTCTAAGCCGATAACATGGCACTGTAAAGTGCTTAAACGAATTGTAGTCAAAGAACCTCTTAAAACAGAGGGCTTTAACATCATCCCTACTTTATTATCTAAATATAAATAAATTAAAGTGTCTGTCTATCATCATGTTAGCTGAAAGACGTCCACTGCTGGACATAGGCCTCCTCCAAGGATTTCCACGATGGCCGGTCTTTCCCTACCCGCGACCCTCACAAGATTGTTGGTCCACCTTGTGAGCGGGATGCCCACGCTGCGGCTTCCCGTTCGTGGTCGCCACTCGAGAACCCTACTGCCCCAGTGGCCATCGGTTCTACGATGTGTCCGTCTATGATGTGAAATTAAAGACTATTTCTTAAGCCCATATTTTTTCACGTTACCAAAACCCAAACATATATTTTTAATGTTTAACTGTTTGTTTGTCCGAGCTAATCTCGAGAACGGCTGAATTTGATTTAGACGGGACTTTCATGGGCAGGTAGACTTTTCAGAAAATAATTTAGGCTAATTTATTTCCCGGGAACTTAGCAAATCAGTTGTTAATAGGAAAGTGTCTTTGTTAAATTTTATCTTAGAAAGTAACACTAACAGTCAAAGTAATCAGAAAGCTGCCTTCTTCTTCTGACGTCACAGATTCAAAATGTTACTCAACAATTAGATCATACTCGTAAAATATTCAAGTAAATATAATTTCATATCTCAGCTTTTGCTTTTCATTTCATATATTTGCATCATTGGGTATTATTAGACATTTTACGCAATAAGTCAATGACCGGGAGATTTGGCTACCTAGCTTTTAAATTATTGTTTCAGGTACAGTTGACTGTATATTTTCATGCATATTTTTTTTTATACAATCGTATAAGTGCTAACCGTAGTCTATCTATCGTATGATATCATTCTATAAATCAAATTCCTCTTTTAAATTGTTAAGGGTCGGATACTCGTACTCTTAGTTAAAGTTATAGTAAACGTTAACTTTTACTTTACTATAACTATTACCATGCTTTGACCGTAGGGTTAACTTTGATGATGACCAATCTGCTTCGGTCGGTTCTGGTTACGATTAAAATTTTAGTTAAAGTGACACGAGCAACCCAGTTTGCTTTCTTTCGGCGGTTAAAATTAACTATAACCGTAACCTAACTTTAACCTTATGACCGTGCTTTATGCAATCGACCCTTAGAAGTAAAAGAATGTGTGAAAAAAAACTGACTACCTCAAAAATAAATAATTTATCAATAAAACGCCAACAAAAACGCTGGATGCGGGTAGCGCAAGACCGGTAATCATGGAGAACCTTGGGGAGGCAGTCGAGTAGTGGACGTCTTTCGGCAGACATGATGGTCTGTGTAACTGACAGGTGTCTTAATCAAGAGTAGCTATGTTAAAAAAAATCCGTTAGTTTAATAATTGCAATCCTACTGTAAGAGAGTTTATTTGTAAGAAAATATCATCAATTATTAACGCTGACTATACGTAAATGCAAAAATGTGTTTTCAAGGCTACATTTATTTGGCAGCAATGTGCACAAACAAAAGTGTTTTATTTAAAAAACTCTATGGTGAAAAGGTATTCGTCAATGCTTTTCAAGAGTGCGCGATGAAAAATGGTGTTTCAACGTTTTCAGGACGTCTTGAATCAGTGTTATAAGTGGCGCGTCTTCAGGATAAAAATGGATTATTTTAGACTTTGTATTCGGTATTTTTATATTTATTTGAAAATAATAAATGATAAAAAAAAAAACTTATTTTACAAAAATAATCAATCGGGTATCGTTACGTCGAGTACCTATATAAAAATTTTGGTGAGTCTCTAAACATTTTGCCATTTTCTAGTAGTTTTTTTTTCAGAAAAAACAAATATACTTATTCTAAAAAAAAATACTGATATACCTATTCCAGATGAAAACAAGCAAATGGATTATTTGGAAAAGACGAAATTTCATATAACGTTTCTAATTTTTAATAGATATAATTTAAATTGATTTTAAAAGATAATGAGATTTTTAGTTGTAACTAAAAGTCTTTCAAATATTTTAATTTCGTAAACAACTGAAACATAGATAGAGACAAGTCCCTCTTGACCTAACGTTTTTTTTAAGAAAAATAAACGTCAATAAAAATATTCATAACATGGACTATCTATCTCAATTTTATTCTATGACATCTTTAATTACATTACATCGAAGGCCAAAGAACGTTAAAGGTGTCACTGAATTCTGAAACGTGTACCTATTGAAGTGTCTACTCTATCTGAAATGAAAGCCTTTTGGAATTTAACTTTTATGTGGACCCGACAAGGTTTTAATCCCTTTTATAATAGCAGTATATTTTTTTTATAAATCGCTTGGAGCTGTCGTATTGTAAAAATGGATGAAGCTTTTGTTTCGATGTAAATATTTAATAATAATTTTCACATAAAATGTTAATCGACTTTTCAATTATTTTCAATGTTTTTATTTACACTACTAGAAGGCAGCAAACAAATTTGATGCCTTACTAAGGGTCGGTTACCGTACATTTTAGTTAAAGTTAACTTAACTATCACCATGCTTTGACCGTAGAGTCACTTTGACGATGACCGATCTCCTTCGGTCGGTTATTGTTACGGTTAAAATTTTAGTTAAAGTGACACGGGCAACCCAGTTTGCTTTCTTTCGGCGGTTAAATTTAACTATAACCGTAACCTAACTATAACCTTATATGACCGCGCTTTATGCAACCGACCCTTTACTAAATTATATCTAATCAACCTTTTTCTTTTCTTCTGACAATTACTAGGTACTGGGAAGTTTTAACGTCAGTGGTAAAAGTCTTTACTCGCTCCCTAAAATGTAGTGATGATAGCACTATAATATTAGCACTAGAGTAACCTAATGTAATAGGTACTCAGACTAATTTGTTATCCATACTAAAATGTCCTGTTTATGGTATTTTTATTATCCTTTTTAACTAAAGGTACGTACCTAACTAAAATCAATAAAAAACCATGAAACAAATCGTCTGTCATATGAAAGAGAATAAACGCAACTCCAGCAGAAATCATTTCCACAGGGGATTCTACTTAATAAGCGGTCTGGCTGTTTCATTCTTTGCTCAATAAAAAAGCTGGCTTGCAAAGCGACTCAGCTGGGATTCCTCACTTCAAGACCAATTTATGTAATTAAGTATCAGTACCTACGCGTTTTTGGGTCAATTTTCCTCGTTGGAGTACAGATTAATTGAGTGAAATATTTTAGTCGGCTTTGTAATTTTTCATGTAATTTATTTAAGTTGCTAAGGGATGAATGTAAATTGGATTACGTATTCTTACTGTTGCTAGCCAAGATTTTTGGAGATTTGCGTTTGTGTTCGAGAATTTTAGCTATGTTTACTTTATATTTAACTAGTTCCGCCCCGGGTTCAGTCGTTTTTCCGAGGGATCTCTTTATCATCTAAACTTAACGTTGCGTGTTCCATGTTTTACCTAAATATATTCTGTCGTTGATGCGTGATCAAACATCCAACTAATATTCACATATTAGTAAGTACGTAACGATAGGTTATACTAACCGTTCACTTCGAATTGGCCGTCGTCGTATGACGTCATAACGTTGTTATCCATATCTACTACGCGAGTCTGACTTGAGACCGGAGGAACCGCGAAAGGAGGTAACTGGCATTACTATAATCATACTTTTTAAGGTGTGCCCCAACCGCTAACCCACCAACCAAAATCGAAACCAACGACAAATTTAATAAACCAAAATGTATTTAATAATTAAATACATTTTGGTTTGTTAAATTTGTCGTTTTCTTTTTAGAAACAGGTAGAGTGACACCAATTCTTTCCTTATTTCTAATAGTCCCAATAATTCCTTCATCCCTTTAGTTTAATCTTTATTTATGGATTGCTTTGTTCCAGGAGATTACTCACTAGACATAAAGGACGTGACCCTAGACGATGACGGCAGATACCAGTGCCAAGTCAGTTCCGGATTAAACGGTCAGTCCGAATTTGCATTTTATCTAAATATCCGGTTTCCCATTGTTCTAAATTAAATGCTGCAATAGACGTTCATCCTTTATAAATGTCTAGTTTTCGTATAATATTGAGGAAGAGCTTTTTTGTTTTCGTATTAATTTGAGGAATTTTGTATTTAATATACGAAACAAATTTATTTTATAAAAAAAATTACAATTCCTATAAAATACACTAAGCAAATTGACACGAAGTTGTCAGTCTAGCGCGGCGAGTTTAGGAATTTCCTCAATATTATTGTAATAGTCGTTTATCAATACACTATATTATACTTAGTTTATGGACACGCTATTTCAACCCGCGTTTCTAAGGGCGAAATTTCTCCGGGATAAAAAGCATTAGGTAAAGGTTAAATAGGGAGGACCGCGGGTGAAACCGAGAATCGGAAAGCTAGTTTGGCTATAAAACTTCACGAGTAAACTTAATCTGTCGTATTCAATGAGATGGTTTTAAACCAGTGTGTTGTAAAACTTGCCTGCATGTAGCTTAGATATCCGTTGCTTTATAAAGTTACTAGCTGCCCCCCGCGGTTTCACCCCCGTTCCCGAGGTACTTTATCTTTTCCCGGTATAAAAAGTAGCGTATATGTTATTCCAGGGTATGATCTATCTATGTGCCATGTTTCATCCAAATCCGTTCAGTAGTTTTTACGTGAAAGAACAACAAAGATACATACATACTCACAAACTTTTGCATTTATAATATTAGTAGGATACAACAGAAAAAACCGTGAGTATTATAACCTAAGTTGCTTTAAGGTGGAGGCGTCGGTTGGAGCGCGAAATTCAAATTTTATCACGTTTTTTTGCAAATTGCAGCTCAGTTATAAGTCGTGAGTTATCAACATGCTATTTGCGAGAAGAATGGTAGTATATTTACCCATTAATAACAAAAGAAATCATCAATATATTCCTCCAAGGTTTATTAGTAACATTTTCATGAAATAGTCGTATATGTCAGTAATATACCTTGGAGGAATATGATGTTTTTTTTTGTTATTGATCAGTAAATATACTACCATTCTTCTCGCAAATAACATGTTGATAACTTACGACCTATAACTGAGCTGCAATTTGCAAAAAACGTGATAAAATTTGAATTTCGCGCTCCAACCGAAGGTTTACCCTTAAACCGTTTCACGTATTATGGGGGTATAAGTCATATAATACCTACATGAAAAACAATATTACAATATTTTTTCTTCACAATTTATACTTTAAATCCTTCAATTAAACAGGTGAACCTCCGATCCGGTCTCGTTACGCACAGCTCACAGTATTGGTCGCCCCGGATCCGCCCCGGATATTACAGGGTGCTTTCATAGACGCGACCGAAGGCCAGCCTGTGGATATCGAGTGTATCTCGGAAGGTGGAAAGCCTGCTTCTGAGGTGAGATAATATTTTATATAAGTACATAATCATTATCTTTATATGAGTAATGTGAAAATCTTTATAAAGATGATAGTCGATTGAAGCTACACGAATAATACTACTATATATTCGTGTAAGTATATAAGTACCTAATGATACAAAATATATAAAATAAGATATAACAAATTAATTAGTTAATACTAAACTTAAATTAAATAGGTATTATTTTTAAATTTAATTTTAGATTATCTATTTAGTGATTATCTATATAAATGATAATAATATTTTTTTTAAGTTAACTTGGTAAGTAGGATTTCATTGAATTCATAGATATTATTAAAATCTGAGCAAATACTTAATAACCCAATGACTACCTATTAATAATGTCTAGTTGGAGATTCCATTTACTACATAATAAAACAGTTTTAATAGTATTGTAATACCTTAATATTTGTTTCAGATAACATGGTTGGACGGGGACCAACAAGTTATAAAGAAAAACGTAGACAAAAGTAGAGTGGAACTTCTACCAGATGGGCAGAGATTTCAAACAAGGTACCTAGCAACGTCTTCTCAGTTTATGTAAACCTCTCCCTAAAGAGGGAAGAACTAGTTTTCTTATAACAGAGGATTAATTTATCGTGAAATTTGGCACGTAGGTGGATCATGACTCAGAATAGCATATTATTATATAAGATAGCCCCTCCAACGTTCAAAACGTTTGAAATTTGTGAAAGTATTTACAGACTCACGATGCATGTGTGCGTACTGATGCAGCCGTCAAACAAAAAATAATTCATAATTTAAATATCCTGGGCACGTGAACACCGCGGGGAGAAAGCTAATATTAATTCTATAAACTAAGTAATCATTGACCAATGATGGCACAGTTCAATGTAACAAGGAGACACTCTCAGGTCAGTGTTGCGGTTAACGCCTAGCAAGCTCCACCACAACCAGACAATAACGTGTCAGGCGCAGAACACCGCCGACAGAGCACACCGGATGGCCACCGTACATTTCGAGGTATGACCTAATCTTTAAAACTTAACATGTGATCCTTGAATTACCTTTGAGTAAAAAAAGTAGGACATAATTATAGCTTTTTAAGATAATGATTTACTGACATTAAATACCAGAATATTAATTATAATGAGAAAATCAACACATAATAGTAGTTTATGATACTGTTGCATAATAGGGGTTATTAACTACGAGTGTGAGTTTAAGTACCGAGCCGTAGGCGAGGTTCTTAATAGTATCACACGAGGTTTTAATACCTAATTATGTGCAGTATCATACAGTACTTTATCTAAACTCATATAAATAATGTAATTTAAAAAAATAGACAGATCGATAGTATTTTTCTACCAAATGAACTTTACAAAAAAAAAAAAAAAATTGCTATTTTTGTGACATTTTTGGTCAAAATGATATGTGTAGGCAAAAACAATAAAATAAACAGACACAATAATCATATACTTAATCAAATCCGTGTTGCCAACTCCCAAATATTCTTACCTCTAAAGTTCAAGTTACAAAATTTGTGACATTGTCATCGTCAAATTGAATTGATACTGATTGATTATACTATTGATAGGTCCAAAGTGTACTTTAATAGAAAAAAAGTTATTTTATAGCATTATCTTGGGAACAACAACTGTACTATAATGAATCATTATACACGGGTGTGCCTAAAGTGGCTCATTAAAGTACTGATTTTGATTTCATAATAAGAACATTACGATATGAGAGTAGATAAATAATATTACGCTATATATAGGTATAATCTAAACTAAAACTAACTACCTACATACCTAATATGTAAAAATAAAAATCTTAAAAATGTCTAAAATAAAAATTGAGTTAGAGTTACTGATTTTCATATTTAGCATGAGAATTATACGAGATTTAAACATTTATTTTATTAGTTTAGTTGATAACATAATGATAATAATCAGTCACATATATTTTTTTAAATTTGGTCTCTACATACACATAGGTGAGACACAGAATCTTGTTTATTAAAGTTGGCAAAAAATACCAAATCTATAGGTAACCACTTACTAGGCAGGCCCATATGCTTGTTTTCTACTTTAGTATCATATTAGTTTTATTAATTTTAATTTCGAAAAAATTTTGGTAATGTTATAAACATTTAGCAAAAATATATTTTGACATAAAGCTCATTCCCAGGTGAAGTATGTACCAAAAGTGAACGTGACATTAAAGTCGGTTGGCATAAACGACAAGATTCCGGAAGGTACGGAAGTTAGGATACACTGTGATGTGGACGCGAACCCAGCACCGCTGCTCTACAGATGGTACCTGAACGGCAACCCTGTCATTGGAGACTATACCGATGAAATGGTAAGCTCAGAGATTTGTATTTTCATCGTTTTAAGTTTACACTGGGTTTGGTTGAAGAGACCAACTGCTGCCATCTGAGGAACAATATTATTTTTATGTGTTATAATAGTTTTCATTACTTACGTTGTCATTTACACCGTAGCCTAAAACAGATAAGCACAGAGCGGCAAGTCAATTTTTTTGTTGTTTTTTTTTAAGTTACAAAAAAGTGCAACGTTATGTCGTATTTTTAAATTATAGACAATTGTTACTCTTTGAAGAATCTCAGTGGGATTAAAACTTTGAGAGATATGATTTTTTTCGTAAACACGTAGAAAATATCTCAAGAAAAAATACAAAATGCCTACCACATAGAGGGGTGGGAGGTTGGACCCGAGTAAATCGGGTATTATATAATATTTTTTTATAATAAGTGTTTAAATATAAGTACCTTAAATATCGTTAGTTCATGACCAGACACACTGTATAAATTATTATAATAAAAACTTGATATATTTATAATAAAATGTTTTAAAAGAGTAAAAATATAAAACACGCATGCGCCACTCCACTCGTTCCTATTCAACAATGCACTATTTATAATTGAAATTTGCGTACAACAATACAAACAGAGGTATTTAAATTAATGAGCATAATCCAACGCTGCGGAAGCGATGCGGATGTCCTTTACAAGTATATGAATGAAAATATAAATAAAACAAAGTACAAAAGTACATTATATCCAATTTAACCGGAGCTTATGACTGCAGTAAGGTACTAGGAATGTTGAATTTTTCAGTAGAGCGCACTCTAGGGTTGTGAAACTATGCATCCGCGGTCGAGATGTGGATGAAAATTTACAATTTAACTAAAAATAGACAAAAAATGTTTTTGAGTTAAAAACGGTTTGTTTTACGTACAAAAATGGTTTTTATTTATATATTTTTTTTGGTTTATTTTGTTGTAAATTTAGGACGTGAAATAATTATTACAAAATCGAATAAAAGTATTTTTTATCATCACGCTTTCTCATATAGTTTTTTTGTCTAATATTTAGACCTACATTCTCAAAATATAATCACGAGTCACTAATATTCAAAAATTGACATAAAAATACAATAATAATATTCTCCATTCAGAACCAAAAAAATCAACACAGAATTCTAAAAGGAAAATAAAATTTGTTTGAATACAAATTTCGCAAATTACGTTACACGGGTACAACACTAGCTCACTCTATAGTTTATGCATGACCGAATCCCGGCACACACCGTATGAAATTCAGAATGGAATTGCTAAGTTAACGTTTATTGTAGTGTGTGAAATTAAGGGTTACGCTTAATTTTAGTTTTTTTTTGGTAGCATAATATTACAGCGGGTTTAGTTAGTTTAGTGTGAGATTGGTTAAATTTATTGTATGAATATAAAATTTAAAAATACTATTTTAACTTTGTATGAAAAATTAAACTACTTTTTCACTACAAACCATTATGCATAATGATGATGTATTCAAATTGAATGACACAAACCCTACAAACTGCTAGAAACACTAGTAGGTGCTTGACAACAAAAAACAAACTGTTTGATTTAGAAGATGAAGAAGAATGTTGTAACTCGACAAGACATAATTTGAGATTAAAAGTCCGTCTTGAAGATTTTTTTAAATAAAAAACATGTTTTAGATCATCTTCAACGTATCCAGGAAGCACAACAATGCTGAAGTGAGATGTGAAGTTAGCAACTCAGTCGGAAAAGGACAGGATAAAATAACTTTAAATGTTACGTGTAAGTAAAAATGCTAAAAGAAAAAGTTTGTTACTCCGCTAGTTTGTTCCTAGTTTTTCTACTTTTCTCAGATAAAGTGTGGCAATATGGAAACTATGATTATGAAACAAAGAGCAATAGAGAGGGCTATGCTCGGAGTTTCCCTGTGAGATCGAATCAGAAATGATGAGATCCGCAGGCAAACCAAAGTAATGGACATAGGTCGAAGAATTGCCAAACTGAAGTGGCAGTGGGCGGGGGACATCGTTCATAGAACCGATGGCCACTGGGGCAGAAATGTTCTCGAGCGGCGACAAGTAACGGGAAGGCGCAGCGTGGGCAGGCCTCCCACAAGGTGGACCGACGATCTTGTGAGGGTCGCGGGAAACCGCTGAATGCGGGTAGCGCAAGACCAGCCATCGAGGAGATCATTAAGGGAGGCCTTTGTCCAGCAGTAGACGTCTTTCAGCTGATTATGATGTATATGGAAACTCATAGTTGATTGATTTTTTTGTTTAGTTTATTAACATCTTTTTCTTCAATTCATCTTTATTTCTTAGACGTCATCTAAGTAATTACTCCATATTCTCACCACTGATTCTTCGACATGAAATATTTCATACAATCTATTTTATATTTTCTCCATAAATTAGGTATTTAATTTTTTTATTGTTCCAATACCGAATGTATTTGAATGTAAAAATTAAAGAAAATCTCTATCAAGATTTCTTAATCAATGTTACTCTCTTCTCTAGATCCACCAGCATTTAAAAGTATACAACAGAACGTAGAAGCAAATGAAAGCTCGCTTGTAATACTCCATTGTGATGTGGATGGACAGCCCAAACCACAGTTACGATGGCTGTTTCATGAGCCTGGCCGAATTGGGGTAAGTGACTACCATGGTAGAACCTAATCAATATCATCATTAGCACATACATGTCCAATATTCTGTTTTCAGTCTACTATTCATCTTTCATTTGTTAGGTTTCGCAGGTGCGGCAGGTCATTGGTTTACCTGGCTGTAGAGCATTCTAAATTTTGCTCGCCTAAATGTGGTCTTTAGTCAAGCTCATCTATTTCATTGGTTAAGTTCTGAGTCAGATATAGTTTATGCGCAGCAACTTCTGTGTATTTTCTACGATGACATTTTCGATGTTTTATAGCTCTTGGATTTTGGAATCCCAAATTAATAATCCTTTTATAATCTCCTATACGAATTGCTACAAACTATTGGACAATTTATGAAAAAATATATAGCATTATGTGAGCGAGTAATATTTTTCAGCAGGTCATGGGAAAGGATGCCGAATTGAAGATAAGAGTCAATAGTGAGACGACCGGACGGTACATCTGTAAAGCAACAGTTAAAGGATATCCTGAAATTGAGAGTGAAGCTACAGTCTTTATGAAAGGTAAGCAGACGTAAGCAAAAAATGAATGGTGTGATAAATTGTGTAAAAATAAAAATACAGATTTGAATACACAGTATCTAAAACATAATTTAATATTATTACTCGATGATTTATTTAGATGTACCAAAGATCCTGTCAAACAGGACTCAGTTTGGGTCTGAAGGTGAAACAGTGAGGATAGAGTGTGCTGCTCTCTCAGTGCCAAAAGCTGTTGATATCACGTGGTACTTTGAAAATAAAGAGATCAGTCTCATAGATCCGGTAAGTTAAAAATAATTAAAGAAAGATACCGAGTAATTGCTACTGCTTGAAAACTATAACTTGTAGAGTCATTTATTTTTACATAAGTCTGTATGATCCATCTCATATAATAATAATATAATATAGTAATAAATTCTGCAACAGCATCATTGAAGATTTAAATAATAAATTGCTAAGCTTTGTTTGACCCGATAAACTTTCCCTAGAGTTATAGTGAATTTAATTTTAGAAATTAAAAAGAATTTAAGAAAGTTGTTAGTAGTTAATATATTTTAATAAATTATTGTTGTTCTATGTTGCCATAAGAGATTTGTGCTTCTGTTGTTATATTAGAAAACGGGTGATGGTGGTAAATAGGTAAGAAAATAAAAGATAGGATAAGAAATTAAGTATGTGTTCTTGTTTATTTTAGGATTTCGCGAAATTGGATGAAACCCAATCAAATGGAGTAGTAAATCATTATTTAGTGATTAGAGCAAGTCAGTCTAAGCACTATGGAATGTACAATTGCAGTATAGCAAATGAATTTGGCAGTGCAAATGCTGCTATTTTTCTGAAACCTATAAGTAAGTATAAACAAATTTATTTGCGGAGTAAATATGACAGGGGTTTATTTGAAGCAGAAGACAAATATGTTCACGTATAAAGGATGGGATTGTCATTAATGATATGTGGAATGAGTACTCACAAAAATAGATATATTGCCCTTGCTAGGTGCTAAAATTGGAGTATTACCTTTTTATCTATAATATTTAGCAACTTTCAACGATATACTTACATTAATTGTAACATGAATTTATTAATTCATAGAATCTTACCCAGTAATTATCTTACAGAAACCTTACCTCTCTTCATAATCCTCGTTGGGGTGACATCAGGAATCATCATCTTCTCCGCTTTCATAATTCTTCTGGTCATCTGCCATAGAAGAAGAAGAAAGAAGAGTCAGCAAATGAGTGAAAAGCCTGACGTCACTGTTACTACCGGGGATACGTATAAAGAGAGTGATAGAAGTTCAAATATTAGTGATTTGAAATTGCAGTTACCGCAAAGTGATGGGAGTTATGAATTGGTAAGTTTTAAGGAAAAGCTTTCATTAACAAAGGACGTATTTCAATTTATTTCGCAATACAATTTATTAAAGATCGTTTAGTAGAAGGTTGTCAGTTGTTGTATAAATTATAATTTATTTATTCTTAGAGAAGAACTTAATCTTCCTCTCCTTTAGGCTTTGTATCATAATCTATTTCTTCTTTCGTTATATCTGCATCATAATTTCCATTTCTATTAATTTTGTTTTGAAAACGTCCACCATTTCATGGCATATAATTATAAAATTTGAATCTTTATCTTCGACACCATCTACACTTTTACTTTTATTATCATCTAGGAATACACCAGCTCCGACCGCTCGGATAGCAAGATGGCTGCTGGCCTACCTTTAGCTGGCCCCGTGACTCTACCTAACATGCGACACGATGAGCTAATGCAGTTCAGATATAGCAACGACTACTCCGATCCTACTTATAGTGATACTTATTATAAGGTTTGTAACTTTGAATATGATATTTTTTGTTACGATTCAGATTTTAGGTTCCATTTCAATACCTTTTTAAAATCAGTCGACATTTTTATCATATTAAAATATTATGCTACATACTCGTAGATTAATAGAGCAAATACTACAGAAATCATAACTTATTTATAAGATTTGAAAGAATTGCTATCCGCTCTTTAATTTAAATGCTTCTACAACGACAGTCCTATTATTCTATAAATCTGCTATTCTATAGATTATAATGACTAATCAATTAGTTATCAAAAGTAAACTTTTCGCTTGTTTCTCTTAGAATCCCGCGGGGTACGTGTACGACTACCCTCAGGGGTACGCGCCTCCCCCTAACTTGAGGGTACAGTCTCCAACGCAGTTGGAAGTGCCCCAGGCCAATAGGTAAGTGTACTTTTGGTAGATGGACTTAAATTATTGATTCTCCTCTTACTATTAATGGTAAGGGTTGTTTGAAACAACTTCAATTTTATTTTAGGAAAAGAATATTTGAGTTTGAAAAAATTCTGATCTATTATTTATGTGTCCCCCTCCTTTGTTATGTAGTTATCTATAGGTTAGTCTTTATTTGGAATTTGACTCGTCTATTATATTTTTGTTGACATTATTTTATTATTGACTAATATATTATATTCAATCTCTTCGTAGACGTTCTCTTCATTGCTGAAGGTCGTGTCCGTCCTGAAACGCCTTTGTGACATTGATTACAAGTTGTCTCCATGTTCCCCTATTATATTCAATAGTACTCATCTTTTATGAAAACGGTATTATTATTTCATGAATCAATTATTATAATGCCGATGAAAAAGAAAATTATTTTCAAGTAATAAAATTGCTTCAGTAGTTACTCGAATCTCAATTTAAAGTAAATTATTCATTCCTTAAAAGCACAATATTTTCCACTGGAATAAACCATTTAAACTAAAGCGAACATTTTTCAACAGATCGCTACAGGGTTCATTGACGCGTAGCATCGACACAGCGTCAACATTGCCGCTGTCAGCGGGCAATGGTTCACAAAACAACTCTTTACAACGAACGAACAAGCCGGAAGAGACCGACGCTATTAACAATTTAGGGCTGCCCGTTGGTGGAGATGGTAAGATTACCATTAGCTAAAAACTCTTTACTAGGCACAAGTGTAAATTGTCTTTCGAATAACTATTGTTAATTTTACGAGTAAGGTTGCGATTGTTTGTAATTATAACATGGTAAGTGATAATGAGGTTGTAGGTAGTAACGTCACATGCTACAACCAATCACTTGTGATCTTTGATGAGTATAGTTAAGATCGTAAAATATGAATTGAACACTTTAGAACTAAATAGGTACTTTAATGTGACAAGGATAGAACATAAACTTGTAAAATATTTTCGCAGGACCACCAACGCCAATATACGCCCAACCTAATAACAAACACAATCAGGGGGTGGACCTCAGATACGCCGCAACTTACGGTAACCCGTACTTGAGGAATAGCTCACTTGGTGAGTGATGCTTTACTATTTAGTTGCGACTAATAACAGACTAAAAGGTTCCAAGGTATTCCAAACGACTATAAATAAGTTACTTTAGCAGATCATACAAGAAACATCAAAGCATTATGTTGGTTCCTTTTCCAAACAGTATTTTTTTTTACTATGTTTAACCACAATCTTACCGTGGTCTTACCGTGGTCGTGACGATGTAGCAGACGGTGGTAAGCACACAAAGCCTAGACGGAAACTAGGTCTCAAGTGCAGCTGTCGGAAAACCGATACCTTGATGACAGATTTTCAACTTGTGGGTGGCAGCTAGTCAGGTGAGTATCCTACCACCGTCCTATGGTTTCCTCACGATGTTTTCCTTCACAGAAAGCTCAAGCTCATTATAGATTTGAAACCGGTCACTACCAATAAGTTTTCATTGGCGTATTTCGACAAGAATGTTGTATGTACAGGAATAAGCATTACGTTTGAATTACTAATGCAGATTCTATCATTGGCCATCAGTTTTTGTATAGTGTCACATTGTTCTTCTTTCAATTAGGTTACGGAAGTCAGGTGCATACAGCAAAGCCTGCGGCAACTCCCGCACCGCCTCCATATTCTGCTGTGAGGAGTTCTGTTGTGCTACCTTCAGGTAAGGATTCTACTGATTACTTAAACCATTTTTAGCACTTACCTAACTAGACTGACTGAAAATACACTTCAAAGAAAAAATAGAAGGGAGCTGGGGATCTAATGAAATAAATGAAAATCATCCAATGAGCGTCAGTGGATGAAATCATTAATGGTGTTCATTACGATTCCCACCAAAAGATACGTAATATCCCCGCTGATCTACTCTTATGTCTCACCATTTTGGTATTTACGACATGGTAAAGCACTTGAGATCAGAATATTTTATAAGCGTGTGAATTTTTCCGTATACCTACTGTCTTTGTTTTTAAAATATTTTTTTTTAAATTTTAATTTATATACGTAATCTTATTACCTTAGCAGAAATAAAAGATACATTTGTTTGAATGCTAATCTTCGGAGTTACTGGTCCGATTCGAAAAATTATTTCACTAATAGGAAGCTACGTTATCCCCAAAGGTTATAGGCTACCTTTTCCCGGGAACGCGAGTGAAGCCGCGGCGAGCAGCCATATGTTATAAATAGTTATAGCACTGATGGTAGATTCATTCAATAATCTCTATGTACATAACTTTTATAAGTCAAAAATATATCAATTTTGATTGGGACAATTTTGAGTTTTAAAATAATGTTTTTTTATCATTAAATTTTTTGTAACTAATTAACTACCATTTACTTACGTAATAATTGAGCATAAATTTGTACAAAGTTCGCAAAACAGGAATTTCTCTTAGTTTGGTGTTACCACAACGACTTTGATAACTCGCATAAATCTAATTGCATCCAAAGAACAGCTACGAGTGAATAATTTATGGCAACACTGTGTTCAGTTATTTAAACTTTGTGGTTTCAGCTGTCGTTTTATTGAATTTGAAGAAAATGATTATTTTGCGCTTTATTTTACACTAGCTGTTTACCGCGGTTTCACCCGCGTTCCTTGAATAAAATATAGCCTCAGGTATACTGAAGCTTCTCATTTGTAAAAATATTTGTAGAATCGGATTAGTATCTCTGGAGATTACCTGCGACATCTGTACCTTACATACTTTACTTCTGAAATAAATGTAGAAATAACTAAAATAACTAGAAATAACTAGAAATAACTAGAACTAAACTAGAAATACTTTCTTAATCACTGTTTAGTGATCAGTCTATAAAAAATATATTTTCTAGACTACCTTCATAGTTATTTACAATAATAATCAAGTAAAACTATTAATTATTTATAAATAACTAAATATATAGACTATAAAACTTAAATTAAAACTAATATAAGTACAATATTTAATTAATATAAAACAAATTTGATTTAATTTAACTTACCTGCTATTATTATACTAAATGTGATGTTTGTTACAAGGTGATTGAAGAACTACTGAACGGATTTCTATGAAACTTTGCAAATAGATAAATACTCATAGATACATACTCTGGAATAACATTATAGGCTATTTATTTTTTATCTTTAGGACGTGTTTGAAACCACAGGGAACGGCTAGTTTAATAAATAAATATAATAATTTTGAATGGTTACAGTTCAGTTCTTATAGGCCACGATAGCCGTTTACCATCAGACGAGCTGTATACTAAGACATTGGTGACATACAAACAATAAATTACTACTAATAGAAAAATGTATTGAATAACATTATAAGTGGCATTTTTTGTTCAGAATTTTACTATAATTACTATATTTTTTACAGGTAATGGCAACCAACCATCACAGGCCACACACGTATAGCGAAGGTGTGATTTTACAAGACTTGTATAAAACAAAATGGACAGTTTTCTAATACAACTATAAATATAGTTGTAAATTGTAAAATAGATATGTTCCTAATTATAGACGTAAAAAAATTATATGACTGAGTAATTTGTAAATAAATAGGGCAGCATTTTTATAAATCCAAATTATACAAACTTGATTATTTGTGTAACTCAAGTTTATATACCTTTTTTGTGTTTCAAAATGTTTTCAATTACTATAAAATATATAAAATTATTGTTTTTCAATCTATTGTGCCTTGTATCTGACTTAAATTTATTTCACAAAATTTTAAGTAAAGTAGAATTATTTAAATTCAAATTTAAATGTTATCCATTCTTTAAAATGTTGCTTATGCTTGTGAAGTAAGTTTTAATCTTATGTAATCTTCATTCATAATTTTATTTTTGCATTTATAATTACAGGCCTAATTTAAAATGTTGTAAAATAAACTTATTATTACAAAATATTGTAGTTACTTTTCAGTATGAATAACTAGGATCAAATCAACAATTTTTATTGCTCAAAGATCGATTTTAATAATTCCATTAAATTATTTTCATAATAAATTAACACGAATGCTATAAGTATTTATTTCATAATATATAAGACCTAATTTTTCCGGAATACTCTATTATTATTAATGGATAATCGAGTTTATAATAAATGTATAAAAAATTATCTTCAATAACTTTATGCCACTGCTAATAATTGTACATTCTATGAAAATGAATTTTAGATATCTATGAGTCAGAATAAAAATAGATAGTATGAATTATAAAATAACTTTTAGTGAAGATTAAATCAGTATGATAGGAAAAATCATATTTCTGTGATATAATAATTATATAGTTACATGAAACTATGAAGTGCATTTTTTTAAATGAATATTAAAAATGGTCAGATCGTGTAGAAACCCTTTATTAAATTAATTATAATAACTGTAACTATAATTTTCGTGTGCCACATTTATAATTTTTATAGTTTTTTTTTATTATAGTTATAGTAGTTATAAAAGCGCTAAAATATCTTTGATTTAATATATAGGTGTGCAAAGATATTTTTTACCTCAGATAACTTGGGCATAGAAGCAGATTGTTTTTCTTTGTTTAAAAATATTGAAATGTATAAAAAATATTGCATGATACAGTGTTTTTGTTCTTGCATGCGAATATTATTTGTAATTATTTCCGTAATAAATTGTTCTTCAGAATGAAAACAGTTTTTTTTTATATTGGCTGACGATCCAAATTTCCCTTTACGACTGTTGTTATAGGTAGTCGAAACATCTATGTTTATGTATTTTTTCTTCTCATAGTACCTATCGAGAGAGATAGATGTAACGAAAAGTAAAATGAGAATTAAGCTCACATTTTAAAAAGTACATTATTTTTAAGACACACTAGAAAATGTTAAATGTTGCATGTTGCTATGTTTCACTAATGGTCAGTAATTTTCTCTGTGTCATTCTATTTTTTATTGTGAAACAAAACAGTGTAATTAACTAACGTTATAAACATACGTCATTATCAATATTTATCTAATATATTATAATACATTGCAACAATATTTACTAGTTAAGCTATCAAAGACTTATCGGGAACAGACAACCCGTGAAACAAACTCAGAACAAAACGCATAGATACAAAAAAAAAAAACCGTTCCAGCGACATTTCTATTGCTCATTATGATATAATTTTACAATATTAGCAATGAGTTGACACAGTATACATAATCCAGTGGTCTAACGCCTTCATGTGTGACATACGACACATATAATGTCACATAGATTGTGACATTCCTATTGACTAGCGATCGATACTTGTCGTATTAATTTTCACTGGTTCATCTAGCGAAAGCATTGAATCAAAAGTAATGTGTAAAACTGATTTCTGGTTTCTATTAGAAATTTGAACAAGTATTCTCAAAATGCTCTTACGAGTGTGAAAGCTAGCTAGGTCTACTATAAAACGAGGAGCTGGCGAACAAAACCGGACTTATCCACTCTGAACATTTAATTTTTTCATGGTTTCATACTCTTTAAGCCCACAAATATTTTGCTTCTTCTGGTTTCTATAGTGCAAGCTCTGCTTAATTTGGGATCAGTAAACCGTGTGGAGAATGTCCGAGGATATTTATTTATTTATGAACAAACAATAAATCAATAAAATTTACCTAAGGCTCTCATGAATTCTCAGATAAAATAACATTATTTAAGTAGCAGCCCTACTAGGAAATTGGAAAAGCAAGTAACTGTAGAGTACTGTTGCTATATTGACGTGCTTATCGATACTGTAATTATTTAGCCGTGCAGCCATTAAAAACTCATTTTCATCTTTTTTCAACGCAACCAGTAGCAAACTAAAACAGTAATAAAATAAAACTAGTTTATGTTGGCTTGATCACATCTATGGTTGTTTACTTTACATAGGCTTATTTATTATAGTCTGCCGAAAGGGCAATGAAATATTAGAAATACTGAAATTCTACTAATAATATAAATGTGAAAGTTTGTGAGTATGGATGTTTGTTACTCTTTCACGTAAAAACTACTGAACGGATTTGGATGGAATAATATATATGCTATTTTTTATCCCGAGAAAACATAAGAAACCTCGGGAACGCGGGTGAAGACCGCGGGGCGGAAGCTAGTATTTCCATAAAAATAAAAATATAGATTAGCAGTAAAAAACGCTACAATGCAATGGAGTACCTATTAGAATACTAAAGTACTAAAATAGCTATTTCGCCCCATCACTTCGTTTCTGAGTGCGAATAAAGGATTTTACTAAATATTTATGCTAAAATTCTAACTTCGCAATGGTAGCGCTCAGGCTCAGAAATTTTGTAGGATCACTGATAGAGATAACACTATCTGTAAAATACAGGGTAACCAAACTCTTAGTATAATTGAATCAGAAAGTAACATTTACGTTATCATCACCATAAGCCTCAATAATACCTAATTTTAATCACCATCACAAAAAAATCTATTATTTACAATCTATTTATATTATTGATCTGCTTAGCAACACTCCAACGTCAGTTCGTTGCTCCAAAGCAGTAAATAACATAGAATTTTCTAGACTTTGTCGCACCTCTTCATGGATTCCCAACACCGCAGATAGCTTTGCGGTCATCACTCTACCCGTAGAAATGCAGAAATACTGGTTTCTCAATACGCTTCATATAAAAAACAGCAATTTTATTACACATCCACTATTGTTATGACATTTTTATATGCGATTTATTTTTGTCACGCATCGAAAATATTGAAGACAAAGTGCAAAAAGTTGATACGACAACTTAATTGATGATAAACGATGGCAATTATGACAGATGCATTGTATGAGAACATATTTTTTTATTGGCAGGCGAAAAGTAACCGACATAGCCCGAAGAATTGCCAAATTTAAGTGGCAGTGAGGGCACATCGCTCGTAGAACCGACGGCCGCTGGAGTAGAAGGGTTCTCGAGTGGCGACCACGAACGTGGGCAGGCCCCCCACAAGGTGGACCGATGATCTTGTGTTGATCGCGGGTGGCCACTGGAAGCGGCGCAGGCGGCAGGACCGTCTATCGTGGAGATCCTTGGGGGAGGTTTTTGTCCAGCAGTCTTTCGCCTGACATGATGATGATAACATTTTTTTATTCGCCTGACAAAACGTTCCATCTGTATTCTGAAAAAAATTGCATGTTTGGAAATCTACATTATCTTAAATCCCACTTAAATTGTTATTGTCTTCAGCTAGATAAATAGGCCTCTGCCAAAACAAGCCACTCTTAACAGTTCCATGCCAACTGTAATTAGCTCAATCCAACAACCTAAAACTATAATATAGTATTCCATCCCGCGGTTTCCATCCCCTATTTTACCGCCTTAGGCTTAGGCTTAGAATATCGAAACAATACCTATTTACCGAACCAATAGTGTTAATATTGTGTTGTGTGTGTTCACTACCCATAGTACATCTATTTTACACTTGGTCTATTCTCATAATCTAGAATTCAAGCTCTTCTACTATCCCACGTCTTATGCTGTAGAGAGTACGCTCATTAAATAAATACACGAGTAATTTCGTTGCACTAGTCGCCTTTATTTGTAGAATAACAACCCGTTAAGCCATTTCTATTATACTTAAGACATGTCTGAGAAACTAGGGTTTGTATAAGACAATATAGCCCCTGTTTGAGTGCAATGCTCCGTGTTAAATACTGCAGCCTTACGACATCTCGTGTACATTTTATTGTTTGTATGTAAGGGGAACATGGATGTAGAGAGAATTTAAGTGGCAATTTTGAGCGTAGTTGAGTATTAATACTAGAATATTATAGCTCTTGTGAATGTGTTTCTGCACATAAACTTTAAAACTTTCCTAGCTCTACTTGATTTTTGCTAATCGTCGGCCTTTATCTTGCAATATAGATAGATAGCCTAGTCTTCATGAACTTGTAAATCTATAAATAGGCTAGTTGACAGAGTCAAAAATAAATGACTAAACACTAACCAATGCATAAAACATTTAAAAACATGTGGAAACATCAATTAAGTTGTATATTTAATGCTTTTTAGGATTTTTAATTACCATTAGAACCACTAAGATCATTTGATTCTGTGAAACTATGACGTTATAGTGTAGTATTTCATACAAAATTCCATATAAACTATTGTTTTGACTTATAATTTTAAAAAGTAGGTGATTTGTGATGTTTATTTATTTATTTATTTAATTGCGTTCCACAATGTGTACACCTTAGGTGGTAATTATGTAATACATACATCGTGGACCCTGTCGGGCACAGCAACTTCTCTAGAGAGGTATAGGAGAGTTTGTAAACTACCCATATAAGTGACCGTCACATCCAGGCCACATCTAATTCCTCGCTTTTATTATCCGAAAGATGGTCGAAAATGTCGTATCACAAATATTTGCTCCGCCGCCCGTTTTATGGGCCCATGTTATGGTATTATTTTACTGGGCATGAAGTTCATATACGACCGAATATTCGTGACACATCAAAATACCTCGTATATTATATTGCGATAAAACAAGGCGAAATTTATTTATTCCTTTCCCTCTTCTGCTTTTATTCGGCTTTTGAACACAAGTTCTTTTGATGTTAGTTTGTTTGATGTTGTAAGGTTGAGAATATAATTGAGATAAACTATCATATTTAGGGTACTGCGATTGTGAAAACGGAAGCTTTAAGACAGTAATAATATATCTCATTTAAATTGAAGGTTTTCATAAGCTATGCTACTCTATTCAAATCTCACCTCACTAATATTATGAATCATAATGGTTGTATGTTTGTGACTAAATAACGCATCAAAGACTGAATTGATTTACATGGAACTTGACACATAGAATAGATCATACCCTATCCTTAGATAATAACCTGTCTAGACAGAGTGGTGCTTAATAGAAACAAAAAAACAGGCCAGATTTGTCTACTGTTTGACAAGCGCACTGCGTCAGTCAGGCATGCTAAGTAATATTATACGAATTCTTGAATATTTCCCATAAAAGTGGGGAAAAATATATGCTGCATATTTAGCACAGAATTTGTCATAATACGTGTTTAAAGCACAATGATCAAGTGTTAAAGCAAGTGTTACAACTGAGTGGGCAGAACAAGTTTATCAGCCAACAGTTGTCTGATATTTTTTTTGGCGTTTAGACGCATGAACTCTCTATCTAGACAGGTTTATTATCTAAGACCCTATCATAATATTTACTATACTTTTTCATCCCACGAAAACATAAGATCCCTTGAGAATTTGGGTGAAATCGTGGGGCGGAAACTGCGGTAACATAATAATTTAATATTATAATGTTTAAGTATGTTTTAAATGATAAAAATGTATAAAAGTATTAAATGTTGACCAAGCGAGGTACTATTTTCCAATGAAGACTAGAGTCCTAAAACTTACCGGATATTTTCAGTACAAAAAACTCGCGGACTTTTGTCCTCTACAAATGTGTTGCCTACGCAGGCCCTAAGTGAGATTAAAGCATGATTCACGTTAGATAGTACCTACTACCCTACTACTATATATTCTATAGTATACTTTTGTATGAAGTAATTCATGGTTGGCCGTGCACGGATGACGCAAAAAGTTTTTTATGTCAGGAGGTTGACAAGCAGGCAGGCGGTCCATCTGATTATGTGGTTAACGTCGCCTATCGCCATTCGCAATACCATAGGTATTGCCAATGAGTTGCCGACCTGTTACAATTCCACAAAGGGGAATTTCCCGAAACACACCGGTAGGTGCATGGCGACAGATTTTTAACTTGAGGGTGGTAGCCAACCAGGCACTGCAAAGTACCCTACCACCGTGCTATGGTTTCCTTACGATGTTTTCCTTCACCGAAAACTCAAGCTCATTGACGTCACTACAACTGAGCTATCATCGCCTTTAAACTCACTTAAGCTGTAAAGGAAACAAACTGTAATTTTTTTTCTTTGTCTCCCCAGCTCAAAATCCTCATGTAATCTTTCGTAATTTCCAGTGTGTTTATACATAATGATAATAATGTATGTATATAGGTAATTACAATGTTTTATGGTGCGGCAGACGCATGACAGTCACCGTTATGGGTTGCCACGCCTTGAGTATACAATGACCACATTAATTTGTCGCCACACCGTTAATTGAGTTCGTTTTATGCGCGAGAGTGACAGTATTTGAATAATTTACTAGTATCAATGTACCTAACTAAAATGAAAATTATTTAATCGTAGAAACTCAGATTTCATTGTGATGCGTTTAGAAACTTAGATTACAAACAAACTGATAGACAGAATTACTATCGCATTTATAGTATTTGTGGGATGTTTTTTGGTGTTATAATCTGTTAATAGTTGAATTTAAATAAAATGTATTTGAAAAGGAATCGGAGGAGAATCGAAAAGTCTTCGATTAAAAGTATTTTATTGGTTGCCAAATAACTTTTTTTAAACTAGAATTACAAAAACTACAAAAATACAAAATCAGTACATTTGACTATCAGTTATCTCATAATTCAGTGTCCATCAGCGCCACCCTCCGTTCACAGATAAATTGGTGGCACTTTGTTGTTTGTAATAGACTAGTTTACTGACATATCAAATCAGCTACTTTTTAATAAATGTCAAAACGATAGTTTATAAGGAAATTTGTATGAAATACTTGCTACACAATGACGTCATAGTTTCACAGCATCAAATGATCTACTGGAAATTAAAATCATAAAAATCATTAAATGTACAACATATTTGATGTTTCCACGTGTTTTTTAGATGTTTTATGCATTGCTTAGTGTTTGGTCATTTATTTTTGTCACTGTCAACTAGCCTATTGTTGTTTTCTTGTACTTTTTTGTGTTCGTCAAATAAATATATTTTCTTTCTTTCTTTCTTATTCTATGGCTCTACATTGAGCGGTGTCTGAACAATTTCATAAAAGATATTATACTATGGATAATGTAGTAATATTATATTACTACATCTGATATATATTATTATCCCTTATCCAAAACCAATAAATACACTTTATATGATCACAACTTAAACATAGCTAGAAATTGTGACTAAAGGTAACCATTTCTACATAATAAGTAACGTAATATCTAGACAGAAATGCATCTATTGTCTTCATTATCTTCCATCCCAAATAAATATACATTCGAAACCAATCTTCATATTCACAATAAATACCAATTAAGACACACACACACACACTTTGTCTCTGAAACCCGGAATCGTAATAATGTTTCATACCGGAACCCAGCCCAGCGTACCGTGGCTGCCTCTGTCGGAGAATATTGCATAAAGCCGTCCTGTACTGCGTTAATTGGAGTTATGTCGCCCGACGTCCGACCATCCATTTTCTTGTAAATTATTAAATTGTATTTAAACCTATAGATCGCCAGTGTCGCGGGGATTTGTAGGTAAGTTGAGTTTTATATAAATTCTGTTTGATGAAAAAGTGAAAGGGTTAAATTACATTTTGTTTGTTTTAAAATTAAATGTATCTAGCTGAAACTCAAAATCCTGCGGTTTTGAATACACCAGCAAGATTTTTATTTTATACAATTATCACTTGGTCAGAGAGATACTACTACAACCATTTATTTATTTTCTTCTACGTATCGAGCTACTTTATACTTTGTTGATGAACTCAGTTAAATATACTCTTTGAATATATTATAAGACCTACTTCATTCATAGTTACCTACTTCATATCATTACGTATTCGTCGCCAAGCACCTAGCGGTGTGTTTCGACAGTTTGACTCGAGAACCAGGGGCTCTACCGCGTAACTTAGGTGGTAATCATAATTGAAAATCATCCAATGAAAGCTCGACCACGGCCACAAAATGGTCGTCGTTGTAGCACGTCATTGGATGAAAGCATTAATGATGTTCGTTCCGATTACCACAAAAAGATATGCAGTAGACCGGCAAAATACCCTTATAGGCTTTGTGTGCTTACTATCTTCGGTTACATCATCACTGACCATTAAATTAAGGTCCTAGCATAATAGACAAGTTTTTCAGTTCAATTTCAAATAAGACCCTAAACGAATTTTCATCTATTCATAACACCCCTTGCCAAAACTGGAACAATGTTGGTCTGTAACCATAAATTGCCAGTAATTAATCTCTTAGGCGCAGTGGCGCGATGACGGCAGCAGTTGGACCGCGTCCAGGTTCAAATCTATGCAATTAGGATTACCTGCATACATGTTGTATGGTGGCCATAAGTTTGAGGATGGAGCCAGGACAAAATTTATTAGAATATATATATTAGAAAATATATTTTTTGAGATTTTTAAAGGTTGGAGAGGAGAGAACAAAAGTCTCGGGGATGTCAGAAAGTGTATAGTTATAATATTACAAAGTATCTATTTAACCCCTTGGTTGAAATTTTAAAAATCCTTTCTCAGCACCTAAGTATAATTTTATGCTTTTAGAAGCTTTGTTCACGGCTATGCTACTAATATTAAAAATTTAACTTGAGAGCCAGTTCCTTTCTAGGCTTTGTGTGCTTACCATCATCGGCCACATCATCACTGACCACGGTAAGATTGTGGTCAAACACAGGCCTATACATAGTAAAAAAAAATGTGAAAGTTTGTGAGTGTATGTGTCGGTAACAGTATGTTTGTTATTTACTACCCTCAAACATCTGGACCAATTTAATGAAATTTGGTATGGAGGTAGATGACATCCTGGATTAACACATAGACATTTTATCTCTCGGGAATGCGGGTGAAACCGGAAGCTATTTGTATATAAACTCAGTGTTCAAATTTTATTAAGTAGATGGTCAGCCTATTCTCTATTGGTGTGATGAGAGGTGTTATGCAACAGCACTAGTGGCTTAATATAATGGAGATCTATAATACGTATTATTGCTTAACGGATTAATAGAAACAGACTGTCAGCTAAGTAAGAGTCGTCACGAATGTATTAGAGCGTCTGAAATGAAAATAATAATAACATTGAAAATCGCTAAAAATCCTTAAAAGTAACTTCTTTTTGCAGGCGATTCTCCTTACTGACTAACGTATTTCTCCACAAAACTTTCTTTACAAAAAAAAATAAAGTTTAAATTTACAAAAAAAGTTGTGCCTATATTTTAATATGTAGTAAGTATACCAGTTGTCTGGTTTGCTCTGCTTAGTTTAGGTTGCCGTGTGTGAAGAATGTGAATTTTACCCACGATCCCCTATTTTACCTCCTTAGGGGATGAATTTTCAAAAATCCTTTCTTATCGGATGCCTACGTCAATATACCTATCTGTATGCCAAATTTCAGTCCAATACCAGTGGTTTGAGCTGTGCGTTAATAGGTCACTCAGACTGTTACATTTTCCTTTTATAATTATTTAGAAGAATAATTTAGAAATAAATTATTTAGAAACAATTAACTTAAAAATCATAACAGGGTTAATAACAAATGCGAATACCGTTTACAGATACTTAAAATTCCATTTTCACTTAACTAGGGCACGGCCACACGGTGTGATTTGTTTCACGGCATCGTTTTAATTATTTACCCCTGTATAAGACTCGCCTTATTTCCTTATCGCCAGATAAAATTAATAGGGTTGGCACGCTGTCTAATTGGTTTAAAAATTAATGGTAACCATTGTAAATGATTATGAATAACCACAGTTTAAGCTCAATTTAGTTTGCGATGATATGTGTAAAAAGTTCACAGATTTTTTTTATATTGATTTATTTCTAGAAAATACAAGGAAATCCTGGGAAACATGAACAAAGCTGAGTTCTAGGATTTTGTACTCAAAGTGTCCGAACGGAGCCATTATTGTTGTCACTCAAGTGTCCGTCTGTCCGTCGTCAGTCACAAAATTTTGTTCAGAAGATTTTTTTAACTTTTCATTGACCTATAATTACGTATAATTTTATTAACAAATGCCAATATATTGATCAGAAGTTATCTTTGAAAATCCACATTTGGAACGGAACCAAATGTGCGAAGTCCGACACCCACTTGTCCGGTATTTGGGTGACTTAAGTATTACATAAACTTAAAAATAATACATAATCAATTTATATTTACAAAAATAAAATATAAATTAGCTAGTAAATTAAATTTTACTATTTCAACATGACAACCCTGTTATAAAGTAAATGCCTTTTAGCATGAAAACAAACGCCTTGTTTCAGACAGTTTTCATATTCAAACTTTATCTAAGCTTATTTGTTAACAATGATCGTAAAGAAAACGCCGCCTTTACGAGAGTACCCACCTTTTTAGTTTTTACACGCCCATTAAATTATTAACGTCCCATTGTTTTCAACTTTAAGCTATTATAATAAAGGTAAATTTTGCGTGAGAATTATATTTCAGTTTAATGGAATTTTCATTTTTCCACCCCTAGTCTTTATTGTAAAGTAAAATTGCAAAATGAAAAAATATTGAATAATCTAAATGCCTCTCTTGTTTTAATTCTTATACGACATTTCTTTATAAGTGGACGGTGTTAGTTCAATTCAAGACCTAAGTGTCTGTTTATTTCCTATCAGCTTTCGGCCTCATTATCACTCGCGTAAAAGCAGCACTTAACCACAACATAACAATTTTATACTTTTATACAATGTGAAATCTATACATAAATGTTATGTACGTCAATTATAAATTTATCTATACTGTTAAAACTCTCACTTACACTTACAACATTGTTAATATTAAAGTGTACATCATTATCAATAATTCTGTATAATTTCAGGAGCCTAAGCCGTCAGGACGGCGGAAAATTGACCAATTTCATGATTCCACTGGGTAGACGACAGACGTCTACCCAGCGGAATACGTTTTTGGCGAATAACTCTAAAATTACTGGACGCACAAATGTAAAATTAGCATACACATTTATAAGAAGTTACACTAATTATCTACTAAACTTAAATCATTAAATTAGATACTTTTCCACTGCCCTGACGCACACACCTAAGCCTCATTATTTCGTTACAAATTATGACAATTTAAAGTATTCTAACTGTTAAGGCTATATGTGTATTTTAGTAAAAAATATGGTTTTATGTTATTTAAGAAACTAAGCCCTTTTTAAAAAAAAGTAAGAAAACTATTCCCTTTCTAATGGATTTCAGAATGTATGTTAATATTTTTAAAGTTATTTGGATGGCCCAATTAAGAGAAGAATGCATTCTTAAATCTTAGTTTTAAAAAGGGGCATATTTATGATCTTTTTCTGACGTTACTAATTTTTACCCAATTTAAAAAAAAACTATTCCCCTTCACATATTCTCTCGTTTAAAATATATTTTTACCAAATCTCTTGGAACTAAGAATACAGAGAAAAAAGCATTTTAGAATCATCATTTCACGTATAGCATCGCCTAGACTACGGTTCAGAGTACTCGCGCTCTGAACCGTAGTGATGGAACGAAATAGCTATTTTAGTACTAGAGAGATCAAATAGGTACTCAGTTCGACTTACGTTGAAGTATAACATTGATGAAAACTTATTCTTTGATATTTTTATTGAGTATGGAAATACTGTTGTATTATTTTCCACTCTAAAATATTTATTATATGATTTGTACAAGGTATTATGTCAATGCTCTTTCCGCTTGCTATACCCTACCAAAATCACTTTGTTTATTTGAGCCATTTAGGGTTTAAACCATGTACCCATTTTCTTTCATATTTATTATTCTTATCAAACCACAAGCTTGTCAGTCCATACCTTTTTTTTAAAGGCCTGTGTGTGACCACAATCTCAATGTGGTTAGTATGTTGTCGCCGATGGTGGTAAGCACACAAAGCCTGGACGGCTCTCAAGTACAGCTATCGGAACACATCGAAATGCGCTTGGCGAGTTGAGGGTGATGCCGTGGTAGCCAGCTAGGCGGTTACTACAAAGTACCCTACCACTGTGCTATGGTTTCCTCACGATGTGTTCCTTGACCTCAAAGGAAAGCTCAAGCTACAATAATTCGAAATAAAGTACTAGACGCCGGGAAAAATTTCACCCATACGTTGTTGATATACCGAAGGTACGGACACAACGTTTTGCTTCCTCATTTATAATGCGGACAGCAAAGGAGTGGAATTTGCTTCCGGCGTCTGTATTTCCAGACTTCTATAATCTCGGAATTTTCAAGGCCAGGGTGAATAGGTTTCTTCTGGGCAAGCGTGCTCCATCATAGGCTTCGTCATCGTCCACTAAATGGACGAGTCTGTGGCCAAACGCAAGCCCATCTTATAAAAAAATAAAAAATAAATAACACTAGCTTGAAAATAATAACAAAAAGAATTTCACGGTAGGTGCCTAACTTAGGTTATGTTACATCGTAAAGTATCACGATCCAAAGTTGGCCAAATTACGGCATCCCCTGCTATAACCCATAGCAGATGTGAAGGCGATGCGATGGTGAAGAAATAAATCAATACAACAGTGCGGAGTGACTCGTCAAACTTCTAATTGAAATGTTCGGGCGTGGGTTTCATAAATCATGGCTTATAACAAGGAATTAGGGTCGCAAATGTAGTGCGTGTTTTTTTAAATATTAAATGAGCTTGGGTTTGGCTCCAGACTCACTATGAGACAGGCCAGTTGGCGCAGTTGGTTAAGACGCCACCTATCGCGCCGCTGGTCGTGGGTTCGATTCCCATCCAGGATAAACATTTGTGTGCATGAACATGTCTGTTTGTCCTGAGTCTGGGTGTAATTATCTATATAAGTATGTATTTACAAAAAAAAAAGTAGTATATGTTATCTGGTTTCCATAGTACAAGCTCTGCTTAGTTTGGGATCAGATAACCTACAAAAAAAAAAAAAAAAGAATAAAAAAAAGTGTTACACGCTTGTTCAAAAAACTGTACTGACGTACTCTATGACAATGACACGTCCGTTGTCTTGCGCGGTCGGATATTATAAACATACTACTTATCTGTGGTCGGCTAGTTCCGATTAGTTGACCAACAAATCTGGAAATAAGTGAGATACTGAAGTCGCGCATACTGGACACTATTCCTCTGTGTACTGGACAAATACTTACAACTACATTACAAATTCTTTCGTAAGGATGTGACAACACATTTTGAAACAGTTCCCCCCTAAATATTTCTAAAGTAGTGTATCTCGAGGAATGGGTTAAAACAGTTACTAATTTTTTTTGGAAAGGAAAATTGGTGCTTGATTTCATCAATCTTATTGGACAAAAAGTTAATAATGACAGCTTTATATTTAATAATTTAAGTCATGACGACTGTATAGTGTGTACTCAACTCAACAAATAAATGGGGGCGTATCCAGCATCACTCTACATCATTTACCTCAAGTTTTCCCTCACCATGAAAGGTGAAAAATGCTCACGGTCGCTAGTAATTTTTCACGTCGTTTCAGAGCTTAGCGCACTAATACGAAGACTTGTTTGTCCGTCTTTGTGTGGCTTGCGTGAGATTGGTGTTTTTAACGGTTTATAAAAAGATTGAAAAGAAATTTTCGTCATTTCGTTGAGGTAGCATTTTGCTGTCGATGTTGTTTTTATTTTATAATAATGTTTTTGTTTATTATTTGTTTTTTGTTATGATGTGATTTTTAAATATAATAGCCATTTCTATTAGGTTTAGAATCAAATACACTGGAGAAAAATATCTTTAACTATTTATAGAAGAAGACACGTGATGAAATCTTTAGGATCTTTATAAAAAAAAATACTTTACTGAGTTTTTTGCCGAAGTAATTGGTATCAATTATTTGTGACATTCATAAGTATTCACTTTAGGAATAAAATATTTTTGCGTTTGAATTAATAAAGTGGTATTGCAAATATCCAGATGGCGATTATCACTTAAGGTTAGGAGGATTGTGTCAATTCAACCTGATGTCAAAGTCATTAATTAGAGATTCGTTTGAAGTAAAAAACGTTTAAAATTAATGAGCACTCAAAAAATAAAAAGGAAATTGTAAAATACGATAATGTAGGTGCAAAAATGCTTATTAACCCATAACCTTTCTCCACACCTATGTCATGTCACGGGGTCCCATCCCATTATTTCGACTGAAGGGTCGCTAAGAACCGGTTATATCCGGTAAATTCCGCATTCCAAATGCATGTTCGCCCTGATTTATTCGAAAATTCAAAGGGTAATGTCTTTTTTTACATTCCGTGCATTGACTTATATTTCCGTGTAACACATAAAAGGGGTAGTAAGGCAGGTACTGTTTGCTTTTTGCAATAAAAATATTACAATATTTTTTATTAAAATTGATTTTTTTTATTCCTGCCTTTTGCATAAATGAACTAGCTGTATTCAACCTTCTCCATATCATAGGCTATCTGGGTGCAAAAAAATTATCACTATTGGTTGAGCGTGCCGTTAAGGCGTCACGAGGTGACAAACAAACAACCTTACTTTTATAATATTTGTTGGGATTGCTCGGCTTTGATGTAATATCGTCAAATCAGGTAGGTACTAAAATAGTACTTAGGTACCTATTTTTATAGAAATTCAAGCTCAGTATTATGCTTAAAAATATTTTTATTGCATAAAATTGCACCTTGTTAGTGAAAATATGGATGAAAAACAGATCATTATCACTCAATTTCTACTTTCGAGCCACAAAAGGCTTTGGCGCTGCAATTCGTTTATTGTAGGAAGGTACTTTGAAAAGGTAAACGTATACTTGAATCGAAATATTAGATTTTTTCACGAATATCTCTTGTTGACAAATTTTCATTATTTCGACTATAATACTAAGACTATTACTGTATATTTTAGAAGATTGTTTGTTCAGCATCACCATATTTTTATATTTTGTACCTACCTACCAAAACTGTAGACGTATTGTAAAAAATAAAAAAGTTTACCCGTAACTATGAAATATTGTGTTACGTAAGTTGCTGGTAGGTACATAATTTTCACCATAAAATTTTATCTTATTTATATCTTTGTATATTAAACATATAGAAGTATTACCATGGTAATACCAAACCTTAAATAAAATAGGTAGACTAAATCTGGCGGGGATATATACAGTACCGGCGTTAGGGTAGGGCGCGGTAGGGCGATCGCACAGGGCGCCAGATGTAAAGGGGCGCCAGGCCCACCTTTATTTCCGGTCGCTCATGAGCGAGTCCTGCTATCTCGAGTCTAAATAAATAAATAAATTCTCAAGTCTAAAGATAAAATGGCTATAATGGCTTAAAATCCCTTTTGTTGGCAGGAGAAGGGGGGGGGGGGGGTTATCACATCTCGCCCAGGGTGCTGGTAGAGCTAAAACCGGCACTGGATATATACCTATTCATTTTCATTCCAGGAATTAAAACATAGGTTAGATATTATGTTTATTTCGATACATCAAATTAACATTTCGAAAGTAATAAAAAAAACGGAATAAGACTCGTTATTTTGCGTAAAAATCCTTTCGCAGTTTTGCTGGAATAATTTTATATTAGACATAAGCAATTCCTTTGTGCCTTTGTATAAATATTAGACTTGACAGATAGGTAAGTGATCTCAATTAGTTTTAAACTTCGAAACAATAATCGAATTGCCACACCCTCTCACTACCCGCTAACCCTAACTCGATTCCATTTTAATGCGCTCGTTTGAAACCTGGTAATGGTGGAACGTTGACTTGACGTGACGCGGGTCGCAGATTCCATGGAAACCACGTCAACTTCCTTGTGTGGGTGTCAAACTTGAGCGGTTATTAGGGTAACAGCGTTTATAGGAAACGGTTACGATACGCGTTCTGTGACGACATCCGAATGTTTTGGTTGTTACCTATCTATATAACTGGTGAATTAAGTTTGTGTGTCTGTGGTTTTGGTAGCTTTATTTTGCGAAGCTGGCCAAATCAAATGATGACGTACAGAATTCCCAAAAATGGAAGCATATTTGGAATATAATATCCTACCAAAAACATTTCATGTAAAACTGGCGGCCAAAACTCGCAAGCTCTTAGCGCTATCGCTGTAAAAAAGTTATCAGATCCCAAGAAAAGCTAAGCCCCTAAGCCCTGACTTTACTAACCCTACACCTTGGTTTTTTTACTTACTATGTAGAGAAAACAAAAGTAATGTACCGATATCGTATCGTTGTAGATAAATGCATATAAAGGTGAGGACCAATTACTTACGTTGCTGCTTAGTTCCGAGTTCCAATTGTATCAATACGTCTAGTAATAATAATGGACGTTATTCCTGTTCAAGTTTGTTACAAGGCTCGTTTACTCATCGCATAGTTAGAATTATAATGGCTCAATTGTAAATTCAGTTTGGTTTGCTTTTGCGTTTTGTATTGTTTGTAATACATACCTACCTAGTTAGAAAGTAAGTGTAGGTATGATATTATCGTTCAAAGTGATCTATCTAATTCTAATTCTATAGGTATCTGCTTTACTTAAAGTTTTTGGAGATTTATTTGTTGTAATTGATAACTTTAAACATTTATTTTTGTTGATTGTGTTATTATTAATTATATCAAACAAAAATTAAAATGATATCAATCAAATACCTTGGCTAGTTTTTCTCGGAACCGGTGGTGATCAATTTTAATTTCTGACTATTTTTTTTCTATTTATAGAAATTAATACAATCTCATCATGGTCTGGCACCAAAGATTTCTGAGATACATGATCTCATGGAAACATTTTTATGAAGCAAGTTTACCCATATTTAAAAAAAACCTTTTCATTATTATTAAATTACTACCTGGCTACAGCCCTATCACTATAAGGCTAAAAGTGGTATATTTTACTTTCAGTGATAAAGCTGCCAATTGAAACACTTTTTTGTTTAGTTAAGTTTTTTTATATACTTAAATACTGAAATTGATAATCTATTGTACCTACTTTTACACATCCTACTTAAAACCCAGTTTTAATTTAGCTTTTACTTATCGTAACTCAAACACAAAACTCATTTATTCAATTTAGACCCTGATAAAGCATTTATGAATGCCGATAGTTACAATTACTACAATAGTCTCTACCACAAACCTATCAATATTTTAGCGCAGTGGTTGTATTGTATTATCAAAACTTATACGTGTTTGATCATCCTTACATCAAACGCGTATAATTTAGCAATAATGCTATATGTATGAGCTTGGCAATTTCACATCAAAGCTTCAGACGATTTGTTCCCGGTTGCCATCGTTTACGAATACTATAGAATGAGTATTGTCAATTTTCAGCAATTGGCGATGCTAAACGTGAAATGATGATTCTAAAATGCGTTTTTCTCTGTATTCTTTGTTCTAAGAGATTTGGAAAAAATATATGTTAAACTAGAGAATATGGAATAGTTTTTTTTTAAATTTGGGATTTTTCATTACAAGTCAGAAAAAAAACGTAAATATGCCCCTTTTTAAAACTAAGAATGCATTCTTCTCTTATTTGGGCCATCCAAGAAACTTAAAAAATATTAACATATATTCTGAATTCCATTAGAAAGTGAAAGATTTCTTACTTTAAAAAAAAGGCTTAGTTTCTTTTTAAATAACATAAAACCATCTTTTTTACTAAAATTACGTCTCTTCTGTCTCGCTTGTCTCCGTCAGTTTAGTAAGAGACGGAGACATACGCAGAGAGCCTCCTCTTAATGCAGTATATTTTTGGTTTATTAACCGGTTTCTCGGCCCAAATTATTCTCACCCCATGGGACGGAATGCCCCAGGCTCTTGGCAGGTCCACCCACTATTAGGTCGAATAAACAGTAACTGTTATACATTTTTAACTCAATATTATATAAATATAATTATTCATTTAATATCATTATTGCTTCTTTGTATCTATTGCTTTATTAAACATTTTCGATATTGTAAATTTCTTTCTATTATGGTGGTGTCATTATCGTAAAATTAAACGCCCCACAAATTGGATGCCAAATCAAACTAGCGCAACGTAAAAAAACATTTAAGAAATGCATTTAAGTGCTATTCATTGAAAATTAATTCATCAATTAATGTAGTCTAGAATTTGAAATATTTTTAATTCCAAATTAAATAGACATGTAGATAAACAAGCATATAAAAGTAAATGTATCCAAACATGTTTTGAGTTACGTCAAAGGCTGCAGAAAAATCTTGAGAATGTCGTACATATTATATTTTGTCATTATAATTCGATTGGAACTGATTGCAATAAAGTTACGTAATCCATGTAGGTACTGATGTCCAGACGGAATCTGCTTATAGGTTAAAAACTTATTCTATCGTATAATTACTACTTTTTCCAATTTTATATATTTAAATGTATTTTTATTTGATTCAATTACTTGTGAGGCAAAGTACAAAAAAGTTTTTATTTAAATAATGGTACAATGGATATTTCATGTATACTTCAAAAGAGAGCAATAAAAAATTAAACTTCAAAGCTTTCTGCGTTCTTCGTTTTCATGCAAAGAAAGCTTTATCTATTCTAAATTATTCGCAACTCCTTATAAAGCTCATGAATTTATAATAAGCGTAATAACGACATTGTACACTAAGTTACTTAGTGTATGGAAATTACACAATTACCTACTAGAGATATTAAGAAGTATTATATGGTACCTACATTAAAATATTATATGAATATTGTTATACATACAGGATTACCTTTATCACCATCCCAATTTGTAAATGGTGAAAATAAGAAAATACTTTTGTGTGTGTATACATAAATACATTTATTTTCTTTTAGTATTAGTAGACATTACTAAAACATTAAGATATAGTATCTATCATACACAATTGAATAACCAAAATTAAAAAATTTAAAAAACCCCCAAAACTCACTACAAAATTGGTCATAATTTTCAAACGGCTGAGCGGATTTTGTTGAAACATAGCTAATAACACTCTCAATTAAGACACCTTTCAAACAAAAATAAACTAAATCAAAATCGGTTCATCCGTTCAGGAGCTATAATGCCACAGACAGACACACAGATACACACTACAAATGTATAACACCCCCGTTTTTGTCGGGGGTTAATAAAAGGTTACGGTTATAACCACCGTGCCCCGTACACGTTACGGACCCACCACCCACTCCTGCATATCATTGACTAGCTGACCCGGCAGACGTTGTCCTGCCCTGAGAACAAAAATAAAACTGGGACCTACAAACCTATCCCTACCTACTCCTATCTACCTCTACCTGCCACTACCTACCTTACCTACCTACCCTACCTACCTACCCTACCTACCTACCGTACCTACCTACCCTACCTACCTACCCTACCTACCTACCCTACCTACCTACCCTACCTACCTACCTACCCTACCTACCTACCCTACCTACCCTACCTACCTACCCTACCTACCTACCCTACCTACCTACCCTACCTACCTACCCTACCTACCTACCCTACCTACCTACCCTACCTACCTACCTACCCTACCTACCTACCCTACCTACCTACCCTACCTACCTACCCTACCTACCTACCCTACCTACCTACCCTACCTACCTACCCTACCTACCTACCCTACCTACCTACCCTACCTACCTACCCTACCTACCTACCCTACCTACCTACCCTACCTACCTACCCTACCTACCTACCCTACCTACCTACCCTACCTACCTACCCTACCTACCTACCCTACCTACCTACCCTACCTACCTACCCTACCTACCTACCCTACCTACCTACCCTACCTACCTACCCTACCTACCTACCCTACCTACCTACCCTACCTACCTACCCTACCTACCTACCCTACCTACCTACCCTACCTACCTACCCTACCTACCTACCCTACCTACCTACCCTACCTACCTACCCTACCTACCTACCCTACCTACCTACCCTACCTACCTACCCTACCTACCTACCCTACCTACCTACCCTACCTACCTACCCTACCTACCTACCCTACCTACCTACCCTACCTACCCCTACCTATCCTATGTCCTTCTCCTGGCTCTAAACTACCTCCCTGCCAATTTTCAGCTAAATCGGTTCAGCCGTTCTTGAGTTATAAGTGGAGTAACTAACACGACTTTCTTTTATATATATAGATTACATTGACTCCCCCCCCGTACCCCAGTGACGCTTACATGGCGCCTACATCGCATGCTGGCTAGCTGAGCGCTAGACAGCATGCGATGCATTTTTCTAATACTTGCATTTTTAAACTCGTGATATCTTCCGAATGAAATGTCCGAATTGAATAATTCAAAAAGTTATAAAAAGGTATTAAAGCCGTCTTGAATATAAAGTAATTTATTTTGATGAGGATTAATACCAAGGTACAAATGAAGAGCCTTTTCAAGAGGCGGCATATATAAATTAATATTTTAGAATAAAAAACTGCTTACTGTGATATAACTATAATATTTAGACATATGCTGTCGCGACACTTTTTGTAGATAATGATGAGTTCTGCAAAGTCGTAGTAAATGATTTTGTTCTATCATCAATAGTTTTCGCAGCGCACGCGACTTAAGGAATTTTTCAGGTCATTTTTTTACACCTTATGTTACATTATTGGAGTTTTAGTAAGGATCCCTAATTTTTTTTAAAATATAATATAGCCTATGTTACTCGTGGATAATGTAGCTTTCCACAGGTGAAAGAATTTTTGAAATCGGTCCAGTAGTTTCGGAGCCTATTCATTACAAACAAACAAACAAACAAACAAACAAATCTTTCCTCTTTATAATATTAGTATAGATAACTATCATAAGAGTCATAATTTGCATTGCTATCCTTAGTAACCACACTTGATTGATAATTCATTCAGGAACATTAATTTTATAAATTAAAAAAAGAAAATTAGGTATTTATCCGATTTTGTCTTTAAAAAAAATAGTTTGTTTTAATTATTATGGTAGATCCGTGTACTAAAAAGGGGCAAGCATGGCGACAAACTACAATCTTGTCAAAACGGGCCGACGTTAGATTATGACGACGACACATTACCTTTTGCATCTCACTTTGGATAAAAAGGACAAAGTGGACAGAAAATATTATTCACAACAATAAAATAAATAGTTACTAAAATGTTAGGAGACCATACCGAAATTCATTCAACTAAACCCCAAGTTTACGTCTCCCGGAATTACAGCCCATCGCGTTTTTTCACAAAAGAATTGTCGATGACTCGAAACAGCATAAACGATTCAAAATCGAGAGATAAATCGAATAATACATCGGAATATTAAAAAGGACTACAATATGTCCATTACCGTCCTTTTTTCCGTTCCAGTAGTTTTTTAAGCGTTGGATTTGTCCGCTACATTGGTCACGATGTGCGCTAAGGAAAATTTATTTAACCCTTTTTGTGCACGATTTTAGGGATAACAGAACCATTGAATATAAGTAAAGTTTGAGAAGACTCGAATAGAATATATCTATTTTTGTTCTGTACCTGTAAGTTTTTATATTTTACTTATTACTTCCTTCACGGTTTCACCTATACCTATATTATGTACTCTAAATTATGTTTTCTCGGGAGTAAAAATTACCTACACGCCATAATCCAGAGGTTTGAGCTATGCGTTCATAAGTCAGTCAGTCACGCTTTCCTTTTATATATATTTTTTTGTCGTATTATATTATAAATAAAAAAGCTTATGTTTTTACAGATTTAGATGAAAGTTGGCGTATAGATTAATACTTCTAATTTCAGAATTCTTGTGGAGTGCAGGTAAAATAAAATCACAGAGCGAATTCTATAATGTTTACTTATTTCCAACCACAACTTTATCAACATTAAGTTTGTTTTTCCGTGCTCAAACAATGAAACTTTTAATGATTTAAACCAATTTAATTATCTAACTTTAACTTTAACGGACACAGCGTAATAAAACGTACCTCAATTAAGTTAATTAAGCACGTTTAAGATAAAACTTTCAAACACGGAGAACGTTGTCAAAATCTGTTTTGGCGATTTTACGGATTACCGGGAATGCGTTAAGCATAGTTGAGTTATTCAAAAGTTTGATTTGTACTTTACTATGAGGTACCTTACCATCATGCTATGGTTTCCTAACGATGTTTCCTACACTGAAAGTCCAAGATTATTGTAGGATTCGAACTAGCTTATTTACTCACCTATACGATTATTTTGAAGAAGTAAAGTTTGCTCATAAGTTTGTTTGGAGGAAGAAAGTAATTTTTAGAGCTACTGATCCGATTCTGAAAATTCGTTCACATAATTAAGATTCACATGTAGGTCGTCTCAGGAACGTGATTCTTCATACACCGTTATCTGATCCCAAACTAAGCAGAGCTTGTACTATGTAAACCATATAATATAATTCATATACTACATTTTTCAAAATACATAATAATACACCTAGACTCAGGACAAACAGACATATTCATTCACAAAAGTTTGTCCTGGAAGGGAATCGAACCGACGACATAAAACGTGGTATCTTAACCAACTACGCTAAGTGTATAGATTAAAAACAGTGCTCCAGAAACGGTATTAATTGAAGCTTATTCCATTCCATACTAAATTACATTTTAACACAAAAATATAGATCGATAGCCTACCCAATGATAGGTGATTAGGGTTACCCAACATCCAGCTTAAACTTTTCACCAAATGTTTATTTAATATTTGCCATACATCGACGCCGCCATATCGATAGTATCAATTTAAATTAGCATCGAAACGACCGTAATGAATTTCGAAATGAAAAATAATATTTCATGCTCCAATAAAATGTTATGGGTGTGAAAATTTTACGATTTTCGCAACCGATCTTCTGATAAATTATAGAACGGGTTTAATATTGCTTGAAATTAATGTTAAAAATGTATTTTTAAATTGGTTAGGTTTATTTGCCATACATATGGAAAATTAAAACGTTTTATTGTATTATTAATTGGAAGTAGAAAATTATAGCACAGATCCTTATCCAACAACAGACCTTTTTAAAAAAAATATAATATTCCTCATTATGTAATTCCTATCGGTTGAAGTTTCCATTAAAACTGAGTGAGTAGAAAAAATACAAAAACTAACTGTGTAGAGCAACAAAGAACAGCAAACTATGCTTAATTTTTAATGTAACCTAATAAATGAATATTGCATATAACGTTGCGAATTTACATTTTCTACTTACTTCCTAATACGTTAACATGAGTGAATAATTTCTTCTTCGTAGTATTTTTTTTTATTGCGTTTCAGGACAGACGCCTGTGGGACAATTACAAGTGGTCTTCATTTGCCCCTGTCCTCGGCTTTAACGGTCACAATTGGGATGCCAGTGAGGGCAGTGACCGATCATTGGCTATATAGGTGATCACCCGCGCGTTGCTACTTCCACCTTTCCTACCACAACCAGCCTAGGTTATTTGGTTCTCTGCGAGCGATGTGACCAAAGTAGCTGAGAACTTTCTGGTACAGTCTGATCTTTATGCTACAACTACTGTAGTATATAAGAGGCCTATAAATATATTTTTTTTAATTAAATTATCAAGCCTTTTGCCAAATTGAATGATTCTAGGTCAACAAGAAGGTATCCTATAGGTTTTGTTTGATTTACTATCGAAGTATCAAAATATGCTGTTTATAAACGACTAGCTTCCGCCCCGCGGTTTCACCCGCGTTCCCGAGGGATCTTAGGTATTCCCGGAATAAAAAGTATTCTATGTGTTAATCCAGGTTAAAAACTATATAGTGTTACAAATTTCATCCAAATCCGTAGAGTAGTTTTTACGTGAAAGCGTAACAAACAAACATACATCCAAACTCACAAATTTATAATATTAGTAGGATAGTAGGATTCCATTTTTTTTTCTTTTGTGAACATGTAGGTACTTAGTATTTTTCAAAGACTGTCAAATAAACAAGACATCACAACATCGCAGGTAGGTTGAAGTAGGAAAAAAAGCTTTCCAAATGAAGGTCCCAACCTTGTTAGGAGGGGTCTGACCCTGCCTTTAGAATTAGGTCATACGCAGGGAAAATACAGAGATGTTAGTCATATTTTTTTAATATGTCTGTAGTAGGTAACTCTAATATTAACTGTCAAATAATGTTATGATATTATGGATTAATTTAGACACAAAATTTTAAATATATAAGAAATATTTTTTTTTTAAAGATAGTTCAAAAACTAAAACTCGACTACTGGAAAATCACGCTTTAAAAAGAATAAAATGAAAAGCCGTGGTCATATATATGCCACAGAGTACTGTAGTAAGCGATCAAAGTTTTAGGGGCTTTATGTCTTCTAGAGGGCGCCATATTCAATTAAATATGACGTCACATAAAAATAATGACGAATAAATTTTTGTTTTATTTTTTAAAACCATCATCTCTATATAATTCCAAAACATTGGAGTACAAGAATTCCTCAATTACGAATTTCAGGAAGTGCTCACAGATGTCCAAAGAAATAGGATAATTTAATTCTACCCGACTTTTGACCCTGTCCTGCCCTCGATGTTTCAATAATTATTTAACACTCTTTTGATTTATACTCATTCCTCGCACCCTTTTCAATGTTAGGATGACATTTATTGAATTGCCTGAAGGAAATATTAGGATCAAAATTTCAGAGATTTTCTTGTGACAAAGAATACCTTTTAGTAATTTATGAGATACCGGCCTCAGTATAAAAGCTTCGGGAAAACTTGAACCAAAATAAAAACAGGAAATGTTAAAAAAACGTATGAAGCAATTGATCATAATAATGTAAACATTGGAAAAACTGTTTATTAAATTCTTTTGTCTTAAAAAAGATACTTAAATATTTTCACGAAATCATAAAACTGAAGAGTTGTACAAAAAAGGTAAAGTTAAATAAAAAAATCCGAGTCCATTCATAACACGGACCCTTAGCCGTAATATCATGTACTTAAAAAAAACTTTATTCATCAAAACCCGTGACTCTGATTAAGTCCTTTGCTCGAAAAAAAAAACCTGAAAAGATGCTTTTTTTCGTGAAAATTACTCACTTCTTTCTACCGTCCTCGGGCTTTGTCCAGTGCTGTTAGGGTACCGTAGCATATTAAAAACAAAATACTTGCAATTATGTAATAGTTAGGTGAAGTACCTTAATTAATACTTGCATGGCAAGCTAGTCACCCTTAAAAATGCTAATTTTCCATATGAATCTGATGTCACAAAATGATTCGTTTTTGTTTTTGTAATAGGAAGCTACATTATCCCCAAAGATTAAAGGCTAATTTTTATACCGAGAACGCGAGTGAAACCATCGAGAACAGCTTGTTATTTATATTTTACAGACGAAATAGTATACAATCCCATTAGATTTGGCAGATTCATCTAATGACGAAATTTCTTACATAAAAACATAACAATAATGTACGGAACCTTCCGTATTCAAGCAATTTCTATTTATTTACTCACTTAAATTTTTTCACCTCACGATTACTAATGGGGGTGATTTTTGTTCTTTTGTACTTTTTTAAAACATCCACCTCATAAATTCGGGCTCGGAGTAATTTTTCATAATTGTCGCGTAATGATAGTCATTTCAGCATTGTTTATGAAAAACATTATAATGTCTCAGTTATTATCTATTTTTCGAGATTTGCTTTTAAAAATGATTATTTTTCCCATAATTGAATCTGATTTATACATAATCTGCAAAAACTAAAATACAAAAAATAAGAGAATACATGTTACTTCTCATTAATAGACATTTTAACCCATACTAAGTGCCACGAACTCATTTGAATATGCAAATGTGAGAATCTATACGAAATGTACGTTGATAGTTCATAAAATTGAATTCGTAAGGCACGGGATCTTGAATGACGTCGTGGAAGCGTATACGCTTCCAAAGTGAGTTCCGTTCACTTTATTACCTATGGTAATGGATTTTTGATAGACTTATTTTACCCGCGTGACAGTTGGAACAACCTTTCTGTATGTCTATTCCGTAAATGAGGAGGAGTGGATTAAAACCGCACTTAAAGCAATTTGGTAAAAAATCATAAAAAATATTAATTTTACAGTAGGATTTGTGGTGGTTTTGAACAAAACTCTTGATTTAGTTTGCGTATCACTAAGGGATACATGCTATTTTGATCAAAATGTTTAGTAAAATGGTGAATTTTATCATTTGGAGTCGAATAACAAAAAAAAAACGAAAGTGTCAAAAGTGGATGAGTGAGGTTTTGATCCTCTCCACCTTAAATGGAACCCTTATTAATATTACACGTTTCTAGATTTTGATTTTGCATCTCCATAAACGTCATGCAACATCACGTCACCGATCAGTCACGTGTATGCAAATTCCTGCCGTGACGTATCATGACGGTGATAATCATGTAAATATGATGTCCTACATTATGTAGGTTTGTAGGACATCTTATTTTATTGCTACGTAGCAATAACTTTAAAACTTTCGACTTGTTGTTTTGCGGTAATCCAATGTCCTTTTCATGATTTTACTAAATTCATTGTGATTGATTCTATTAATGATTCTATGATAGACAGGCCAGTTGGCGCAGTTGGTTAAGACACCACCTATCGTGCCGCACGTCGCGGGATTCCCATCCGGGACAAACATTTGTGTGCATGAACATGTTTGTTTGTCCTGTGAGGGGGTGTCATTATCTATATAAGCATGTATTTACAAAAAAAAGTAGTTTATGTAGTATATAAGTTTGTCTGGTTTCCATAGTAGGTACAAGCTCTGCTTAGTTTGGGATCCGATAACCGTATGTGAAGAATGTCGCAGGATATTTATTTATTATTTTATTTAAAATACGTTTTTTTTTTTTTTTACTATATATAGGCCTGTGTTTGACTACAATCTCACCGTGGTCAGTGATGATGTGGCCGATGATGGTAGGCACACAAAGCCTAGAAAGGAACTGGCTCTCAAGTGCAGCTGTCGGAACACACCGAAAGGTGCTTGGCGACAGATTTTCAACTTGAGGATGGTAGCCAGCCAGACGGGTACTACATAGTACCCTACCACCGTGCTATGGTTTCCTCACGATGTTTTCCTTCACCGAAAGCTCAAGCTCATTGTAGGATTCGTACCCGGGTTTCGGGAACTTTCAGGTTAAGTACCTAGTTATATACTAAAAGTAATGTTGTATGCCACTCAATCAACAAGTACTAAGTTAAAGGTTCTTATTTTAACATTAAAAAGCTTAAGTAAAGTAGGTACTTTATCGTTTTCAATGTAAATGTTTATTTAAATTACACTTGGCGTTAAATCAACCCGGTTCAAACACAAACTTTGGGATCCATGAAAAGGCAGCAAAAAACTGTTTATTAATCTTTATTACCTGAAATTCTGAAATGTCCCCTACGTTTGCTTTGGCCACAGCTTAAAATATACAGCCATAAAGTTATGTAATTATTTTTGTACAAAATTTACCGCTGAAACCGCTGGATGCGGGTAGCGCAAGACCGGCCATCATGGAGATCCTTGGGGGAGGCCTTTGTCCAGCAGTGGACGTCTTTCGGCTGATATGATGATGATGATCCAAAATACTAGAACAGTGGCAACGATGTGAAATACTGTGACAAATTTTATGATTATTATCGGTAAAAAAAAACGTAGTATGTTGGTAGGGTACTTAGTAGTACCCAACTGGCTAGCTTCCACTCTCAAGATCAAAGGAGCTGTTTTATAATATAATAGATTCCGCCCCGCGGTTTCACCTGCGTTCCCGAGGGATCTTATGTTTTCCCGGAATAAAAAAGTATCTTACGTTTATCTAGGTTATAAACTATCTGAGTTCCTAATTCCATCCAAATCCGTTCAGTAGATTTTGCGTGAAAGAGTAACGAACATCCATCCATCCATCCATCTAAGTAGGATTTTTACTTAAGATACGCTTGTCTTTAAGATACGGTGGTCTTCACCATGGTTTGTGATATAGTAAAAGCTGTTAAACACAAAGTTCCAAAAAGTTTTTCAGAGATATCACAATAATTACCGTTGCCAGAAAAGTTGTAAACAATGAAAAGTAATATAGCCAATTTTAACCTGTGTCACCACAATCAAACATTCACCAAAATTGTGAATATTTCACGAAGGTATACACATATTTTGCTATACAAGCATCATAAAGCACGATTAACAGAACGTACATTACCTTGGTAATACTCGGCGGATTTTCACGTGTTATATAGTATACGTACCTATAATCTAGTAGTGATTGGTAGGATATCGTACGGCAGTATCAAATATGAAGCATGAGCATGAAATCCTACTCCCTATTACCTAACCTATTTTATCTACAATTTTTTTCCTATTTCCTAATCTATCCTATTCCACAAATAATGTTACTACCTATTTCCTAATCTATCCTATTCAACTAATACACTGATACTTCCTATTTTCTAACCTATCCTATTCCACAAATAATTTTACTACCTTTGCCCTAATCTATCCTATTTCACTAATAATTTTACTTCCTATTTCCTAATCTATCCTATTCCACAAATAATTCTACTTCCTATTAATTCATAATCGATTCTATTTCACTAATAATTCTACTTCCTATTTCCTAATCTATCCTATTCCACAAATAATTGTACTAACTATTTCCTAATCTATCCTATTCAACTAATACACTGATACTTCCTATTTTCTAACCTATCCTATTCCACAAATACTTTTACTACCTATTTCCTAATCTATCCTATTTCACTAATAATTTTACTTCCTATTTCCTAATCTATCCTATTCCACAAATAATTTGACTACCTTTGCCCTAATCTATCCTATTTCACTAATAATTTTACTTCCTATTTCCTAATTTATCCACAAATAATTCTACTTCCTATTAATTCATAATCGATTCTATTTCACTAATAATTCTACTTCCTATTTTATAATCTATCCTATTCCACAAATAATTGAACTACCTATTTCCTAATCTATCCTATTCAACTAATACACTGATACTTCCTATTTTCTAACCTATCCTATTCCACAAATAATTTTACTACCTTTGCCCTAATCTATCCTATTCCACAAATAATTCTACTTCCTATTAATTCATAATCGATTCCATTTCACTAATAATTCTACTTCCTATTTCCTAATCTATCCTATTTCACAAATAATTGTACTACCTATTTCCTAATCTATCCTATTCAACTAATACACTGATACTTCCTATTTTGTAACCTATCCTATTCCACAAATAATTTTACTACCTATTTCCTAATCTATCCTATTTCACTAATAATTTTACTTCCTATTTCCTAATCTATCCTATTCCACAAATAATTTTACTTCCTATTTTCTAAACTATCTTATCTATTTTTTCTACTTCATACTTCCTACCCTATCTTATTCCACTAATAATTATAGGTACTTCCTAATTTCTTAGATATTCTTCTTATCCTTAAAAACAAAAAATACCTAAATATTGTAAAAAAAAATATTTCTATAACAATACTATATTTTTTATGCGTACAAAAGGTAATAAATAGTTTCGTCCTAGAAAAGTCGTGTTAACACAGGAAATTAACCCTGTTTAATGTATCGTGGCGAAGATACCAACTGTTTTTGTAAGCAAATTACTTTGTACTCATACTGAAAGTAAAATGACTTCTGTACATCTGAATTCTTATTATTTTTTTATTACCTTATTTTCTTAATAGCTATGAGAAAAAGTTAAACTAAAACTAGAAACGAAAATTCATTGCAGATAATTGTTATGGAGTGAAAAAGTAAGTATAACATTTATTTTTTATGTAAGTAAATTTAAATAAATCCTTGACATTGTCAATTTTCTACTCATAAATTATTATTATTTTTATGAGGGTTATATTAATTTTAGTTGTAAAGTAAGGTCTGATTATTAATTACACATCTGTAATTAAATTTCAACTATAAGTATTTTGTAAATATAAATAAAATTAATTAATTAACTCATTAAATATTTTTTTTTTCAGTTTCTTTATATCTGACTATTTAAATTTTTAAATAATAATTTAATACTAACCTAACTACTAAATAAACTAACTAATTATAAATGTAACTAAAAATAAATTAATTATAAATAAAAAACTTCCCCTAACTCCTCCCCTGGTGGCAGAGTACCAAGAATACTGGCGGCATTGCCTCGCTACTTACAAATATATTTGTATTGTCTGCAATGTCTGGAACTTACCTGTGAATAAAAATATAAGAAATGTATTTATTAATACTAGAAACAAAGTATTTTAATTTACAAATGTGAAAATTAGTGTGCGTGTGTATGTTTATTACAGCTCTATAATGTCTGATCGAAATTTGGAACATAAACCTTAGAATGAAATATAGGCAACTCTTTATGGGAATGCGGGTGAAACCAAGGGGGATAGCTAGCTTTTAATAAAAAAAATAATCCTATCTTTTGTTTTTATAATGTTGGTGCAATGTTAGCAAGGGTTAAGTATACATCTCCCATCCACTAGGGACAAAATCCATAAACATTATTTTTATTTTCTCGCAAATTCAGCAGCCACATCGTGTTTATGGCAAACGAGGGAGTATTGCTAAATATAAAAACCAAAGCACGTACCATTTTGACAAATAGCTGTTTGGGCCACTCTGTATAAGCAGACAAGCCCTTTTTGTTTAGTCACAGATCATAAAAATGAGGAATATATGTAACGAACGGGTGCCATCGTAAATTGAAAGGGTGTTGTAAAAATTATACGGATTATTTGGTTGCCTTTTACCCTTTAAAGTATATATATACCCACCCTTATGTAATAGGATCACATAGATGAATAAAAAAAAGCGATGTGTGAATGTTAAATTTTCAATATATGATACGCGGTTTCACCCGCGTTCTCGGGCTACTAAAGTATAACTTATACGTTATTCTAGGGTACGATCTATCTATGTGTCAAGTTACATCCAAATCCGTTCAGCAGTTGATGAGTCATAAACATTCAAACTTTCACATTTATAATATTATAGTAGGATATTTCTAGGTATCATCTATTTATACCTACTTATACCTTCTGAGAGTGATTCCTCGATGCAAAACAAATGTTTTGGACTTTTTTTAAGCTTCCAGTAATTAGGTAAACCTAAGTTTTTTATTTTGTTTGGCTATAAAATAACCCCAAAAGAAGCCAAAAAAGGCGATGCTATACGTGAAATGATGATTCTAAAATACGTTTTTCCCTGCACTCTTTGCTCCAAGAGATTTGGAAAAAATATATGTTAAACTAGAGAATATGTGACGGGAAATAGTTTTTTTTTTTAAATTGGAATTTTTCATTAGTAACTTTAGAAAAAATCGTAAATATGCCCCTTCTTAAAACTAAGAATGCATTCTTCTCTTATTTGGGCCATCCAAATAACTTGAAAAATATTTAGAAAGGGAATAGTTTTCTTACTTTTTTCAAAAAAGGCTTAGTTTCTTTTTAAACAACATAAAACCATATTTTTACCAAAATTACATTTCTCCTGACTCGCTTGTCACCGCCACTTTAGTAAGGGATGGAGACATATACAGATGCCTCCTCGACAGTTAGTTTTTCAAGATAGGGAAAAAAAACATCTTACATAACCTACGAACTCATGTATTTTACTTAACTCAAACTTTTGCCCTACGATAAATATATTTGTGCACAATAAATGCTTACAAACAACATGTTTTATTGTTATTGTGCCAATAACAGTAAGTTACCGATGACTGTGGCGAATTAACCGGTATATTTGTCTGTTACGTTCGAGGACCTAATTGCGGCACCGGTTTTTATTACGGGTTCACGTAGTGATAGATCGGTTTTCGAACGCACATGGCATTGTGGAGCGGAGGAAAATATATCTGTAGTAATAGCTCAGAACCATATTTTATTTTTATTATGTTATAATTTTTCTGTTTTTTTTATGGCAAAAGGTTGACAAACCGGCAGATGGTCCACCTGATTCTTTGTTTCAATTAAAAACTGGAGTGGAGTCATGGCTTTTATTCACTTATTGAATTGGTTTTTTTTGTAGCGACCCCTGTCAGCTACATAGTTCAGACACCGAATGGATAGATGGCGCTGCAATAGATCAACACTATAAACAGAACTATCTACATACAAATCTACATCGCGCTAGTGAATTTTGTTCGCAGATTCGCATGTATACAAGATTCCAACATGAACAGTTGAACCGCGGTCCCCAGGCACGATGACCAGCCTGGCGGAAGATCTTCCCTTTTCAATGGAGGAATCATCCACCTTGTTCCTCCATAACTATAATCTCACCATGGTAGTGTTGTTACGACCGAAGGTAGTAAAAACTAAAAAGTATAATGAGGAAATATTTTCGCAAAAGTGTAGGCTCTGTGTCTGTATGTCCTCTTATAACTGAAGTGTAGTAGGTAAGAACATGACGTGATGATTCACCGCCTATGATGTAGGCTAATAATAATAAGGGCCAGATCCAGAAGGCAGTGCTCCTGGAGACGGCACGTATTGTGAGGAGGTTCCCCGAGTAGCATTTTTTGTTGGTATTTCGTTGGGCCACTGATCGGCACAACCACCACTACCGTTGGTCAACCGTTGCGAGTGACACACCTGTTTTCAGTAATGCCAACGATGTCTCCCAACATAGGGCCTATCAGGACGACTATGTTGGGCCAACCACTGTTTCTCATCGTTGGGCCAACCACTGTTTCTCATCGTTGGGCCAGATTAACATTTGCAACTTATGGCCTACAGCTATACGACTACGTTGGGCCAACCACTGTTTAGAATTGTAGGGCCAGAATTACATTTGCAACATAAGTCCTACAGCTATATACCACGGTTGGTATACAGTGATTCTATTTTGTAGGCCCTTCCTACGCCATAACGTAGGGTTACAGATGTTTTATCTTACGCAGGCGGGTTGGTCTTCGAGAGCGATACTATACCGCCCGTGCACACAACAATGTGCATGTGCATCTACACTCAAGGAAGGTCAACCCGTCTTCGTGAGATAAAACAACTGTAACCCTACGTTATGGCGTAGGAAGGATCTACAAAATAGAATCACTGTATACCAACCGTGGAATATAGCTGTAGGCCTTATGTTGCAAATGTAATTCTGTAACATACAAAGTAAAGGTCTTATGGCTGAATTCACTGACATCACTCAAATCTAACTGCAAATTAACATTTGATAACAGACATTTGAATGCTTTATGGAAGATCTAAAAGTTAAATTATGTTGGTGAATTTCACTATTATATAATTACTTAAAAAAAATGCAAAAATAAATTACATAATATTTCGATATCAGTGATAAATGAAAAAAATTTGCAATGACGTTTATTGGAAATTTGATTTTTGAATATAAATATATATATATATTTTTAAGATCAATAAGCAATTTAACTTGGTTAGATACCTACCTATAGCAAAAATGACCGCAAGTTTTTGTTTAGTCATAATTTCTAACCATAACTTGTCTTAGCACCATTTTTGCTTTCCCTTTTATTAGCAGAAGAAAACCTTTAAAAGGAAAGACAAATTACATTCGTTAATTTTTATAATTCTCAAGGTTCGATGCAACTACATTACATGTTGAAACTTTCAAATTTCCTATAATTTATGCAGTCCTAGCCCTGATATGGCGATGCTTTGTACTTCTTAAAGATCTTCGGCTTTCTCTGCCTCCATCTATCTTTAGTGAACCGGAACCAGTTTGAAACTACGGCATGAATATCAGCATCTGTGGCTCCTTCAAAAAGTTTATTTAGTCAAACGGCACCTGTAGGTAAGAAATTTTATCATATAGTTATTGTTTTTACTATTACCTACATAAATCATCATCAAAAGTGCAGGAAAAAATTTGTGGGTAGGGATAGGTAGGTAGGTGTAGGTATGTTTCAGTTACATATTTTTTTGCGGAGCAGGACGTCTTCCGGGCCAGCAAGTAATTAATAATTTCTTGTGTTAATTAATATTTTTACGAAAGATACAAAATAGATATCAATTTTTTAAATAAAGGCCCCGCCATTTTTACGGTCACCTATTCCATATAAATGTTTCCAGCCCAACAGGAAGGTAGTTCAAAATAGATTGCAAAATTTGTACCAAACAGACAGACAACTATAATTAATATAATACTGTAATCCGAGCCGCGAAAACATTAAAAAAATTCTATATGTAGCAAATTTCATCCAAATCTGTTTAGTCTTGCAGTGCTGAATGGTAACAAACATACACGCAAATAATTATCAGCAATACAGATAACTTAGTTATAGTATAACTAATTTAATATATTGAGACTTACCAGGACCATGGCTGGCTGTCCTAGATCCCATATCTACTCCAGTTGACTTTGATGTAATACAAGGTGCACTTATTATTCTGGTTTCTGTAAAATCAAAACATACTTTTTATCACTATCTTTATGAACTACTTTATTCTATAATATACAATATTTACAACAAATATATAAATATACTATTTAACAAAACATAATATATAAGTTTGCAGTTTTTGTGAGTGATATGAATTTATTTTCTGTTATCATCAAGTAACTGATCTGTACTATCAATTAATTTAATATCACAGATTTTGACCGTTTACATTTAATTCTTGTGTCAGACTGATTTTTATAATAAATACAAATCACTGAACTTGGCAAGAAAAAGCAACAAAATATTATTAGAAATATATGTCACACAGCCTAGGTAGGTAGTCAGGACCAGATAAATCGAAACAGAACAATTGTTGAGAAAAAATTAAAATCTCCATACCAGTAACCTCGATTTCATGGCAATTTTTAGACCATTTTTGTACAAACTCTTTTCCCAAAATAGCTTGTATATTCCAGGTGTCAAATTAATCCCGCCCCAGGACTACTCAATGACCATCAAATTAAGCTTAAAAGAAGTATATGGTTTGTACGTAAAACAACAAATACCAATTACATATATGTAAAACGGTCACCCATCTATTTTTTTGCCCGCGCTTACAGATGCTTATCATTAGAGTTGAGATTTATTATTTTATAAATTATATGGATCACGGAACCCTCAGTGCTCGAGTCCGACTCCTACTTGCTTGGTTTAATCTGGCATTATTTATTTTGGAGGAGGGCCTGGTACAAAATAAATAGTAATAGTCCCGTTTAATATACAATGACAGTAAAAAAAACACTCAACTCACCTGTTTCATATAAAATCCGATTGAAGGGATAGACGATCCAAGTATCGTCTGGTAATATTTTTGTTGGCAGGCACTTTGTCAGACACTTGTTGAATTTTGAAACTATTTTATGAGGCTAAAGGCACTCCTCAAGTTTACGAGTAATCCACTCCTTTGACGCTCAAACTACCCAAAATACCGCCAATACTCCCATCACAATCGTCAAACTCAACCCCCTTGTACATTATCAAGATTACTAAAAAAAGAATAGGTCGTAGGTATTCACTTGCACACTATTTTGTTTGTGTTATAGAAATAAACTTCTAAAATCTCTTCTATCCTTTGAAAAAACAAAAAAAAACGTGAGCACACAGAAAGCACGCAACTACATCAAAATTATCAATACAAAATGGCCGATTTAGCCGGCCGGCCGGCGAATGTTTGGCGACTCGCGCGCGTGTCAAGGTTGCATCACCCGCGCCCGTCCCGCCCGCGGCCCGCACCCCTTTGTAAATTGGTTGGTTGTTGGTTGGCATAATACTACCTATTTTCATGTTCGAAAAAAACATTTGTAATAAAGCATGTAAAATTATTCAGGGATCATAATATTTTTGTTATATAAATAACTAAGTATAAATTACTCATATTTATTTGAACTAAGTACTGTACGTGTTGATACGTAAATTACACGTACTACTTATATTCATCGAGACTAATTTCCTAGTTTTTTTTTTTAAAACTGCCTTTTCTAAAAATGTAACCTAGCTAGATCGTTTTTTTCTCTCCCGAAACCCTCTGCATATTAAATTTCATGACAATTGTTGGAGCCGTTTCCGAGATTCAGATTATATAGGTATTAGATTATTAGGTATTATATTAGGTATTAGATTGTTTTGTGTTATTTTGTTAAAATATGACGATAATTGTATGAGCAGCCCTCGTATGGATTTTCGGTTGAAAATCCAACTAAAACCGCGGTCAGGCCTTTGTTTTATGTTCGTATAAATTTTCTGTTGGGAACGCTGATCGAAACTGCAGTTGGGCCATTGTAGGCTGCTGGTATGAATTTTCGGTTGGAAAACTGTGGTGAGACCTTTGTTTTATTTTCGTATAGATTTTCCGTTGGGAATGCTGAGCGAAACCACAGTAGGCCCATTGTAGGCTGCTCGTATGGATTTTTGGTTGGAAATCTAACCAAAACCGGCAGTAGGGCCTATGTTAGATATTTGTATGATTTTGCTGTTGCAAAGCCTACCAATTAGTAGTGAGGCCATTGTTGGCCGTTCGTTAGATTGTCACAAACAACTGTTGGCACCGTTGGCCAACGCAAAATGCTACTAGGGTCCTCTCTATGGAGCCTTGACCATCGGCAACTTGGACCTTGTTCCCGATGCCGGTGGTAATATAGTTATTTATTCAGGCATTCTGCACCTATTAATATAATGTTGGTACACATTTTGGTAATAATAAAAATCTTATTCATAAAATAGCCCATAACCTCCGGGTATAATGTAGCTTCCTATTAGTGAAATATTTTTTCCAATGGGACCAGTAACTCCGGATATTAGTGCATTCAAACAAACAAACAAACTTTTTATCAAAAATATTTTTTCTAACCCGTATCCAATAAATTCGTTACAATAATATCCTCGTAACGTCAAACAGCTGACAAAAAAAAAAACTTTTTCATTTCCATACACAAACATTTAAAATACCGTATCGAATAGAGAAAATAATAGTCCACACAGATGAACTGGACTGGACCAAACACTATCAGACTCTAGACAAAAGATACTCGTAGCTAGATTCAAACGAAACATGCGACGGCGTTCAGGAAATTAAAAAGTTTCCCAACCTACATTGAACACGTGTAGTTTTAACCAGAACTGTACCCTATTGAAATGTATTTTCAATTGAAACGTAGAATTTAAAAGGGAAATCTTTGGTCTTTATTTTAGTTAAAAATACAAGTAGTATAATATTATTTTTAATAATATAAATTATTCTAAACTAAGCAAAGATTCTACGGAAACCAGATATCCTGGGTCATTGTTAAATTTTGAGCAGGAAACTAAGAGTTTAAAAAGTCCTAAATTTAAAGTCTTTATCATGTGTAAAAATATACACTAAATACTAAAATATGATGTACCTATAAAGTATGAGCTTAACGTATGTGTATTGGTCTTATTCTAGAATACTGTACGTAAGAAAATTTATAATTTATTATAAAACTTATCTCATAAAATTTCACGTACGCTTGTAAATTTGTATTTTCTAGTATCCCATACAATTTATTCGCTCTGAACCGAATTGTTGCTCCCTTAGGATTCTAACTTATGGGAATGGAGTAGTGATGTGGCGTCTATAGAGCAGCAAAGAGCACATAATAATGATGTTTTCTTGAGAACCTTAATTGGAGTGATACGGTTCTTAGTATGGGAAACATTTGAAGCAGGCTTGTGTAGTGAGTTATCAGTGCTTTAAATAATAATTATAGTATTTAGTCAACTTCAGGAACACTATACTTCATTATTGTAACAATTTGTGATCTATTCTTCTAAAAAAATAAAGTTCTAATAAAATTGCACAAATTTTAAATCTCGTCAGTTTGAAATTCTATTGGTTAATAATTTGACAACGATAATCATCGCTGTCAAATTATTAACCAATAGAACCATCGCACCAAACAATTAAAAAGTGAGATGTATTGAAATATCCACTTTGAACCACCTTCAGGTTAAAAAACTGTCGCCGACGATGATGATTATCGTGTATCGATTTTCGTAGTAGACTTTCTGTATGTCAAATTTAATACCAAACTGCGTATACGTACGTTTACGCACGTGACGTTAGGAAACGTAGAAACTGTGAAAGGTGTTCGTGCTGCTAATTTGCAGATCCGTGAACGTTTAGCACTGTTCGAGATTCAAATCTCCATACAATTTTGTTTTGACTCACTCGATACGATGACACTACACTTACGGCAGAGGTTCGTGCTCAGGGCTCTGGTCATGTATTTTTTTAAATAGTCAAAATTTTAAATTTAACTCACAAATTTAACTGTACATTATTTTTTTATAAGAAGAGGTCACACCGTTACATGTTTTTTTTTATCGCATTATTATAGTATAACAAATAATATTATACTCTATTTATAAGACGAGAAATTATAACAGGCGTACATGCAACATTGAATTTAATTACAGTAACAATAGATGACATATCTCAAGTTCCACCAACTCATATGGTAACCAGTAAATCCTCGAGCTACATATAATATCTTCACCTCAGCCAGTGAGGTATTTTGATTGCCATAATACGTCTTGCAAGCGACACAAACAGTATTGTTCTGGTGTTTGCTTTGTTTATGGTTCTAGAAATTAAAATTTATTGTTTCTCCTCATACATTGGTATTTAGGTATTTCGATTAAGTTCATTAATTAATTCAAAAATACATATAAGTAATATTTTAACATATTATTATTTCAATATTACCTTAACTAATGAATAATTTACTTTTAATAATAGAAAAAGCAACTTTAACTAAATTTATGAGGTGAATATTTGGTAGCCCAAAGGCAATCGTAGCACTCGTAGACCGTCGTAGCTTGCGTAGATATTTACGAGTATATTAGCCTACGAAGCTAATTTTTATTATTATTATGTATATTACTAAGTTTATTAAAATATATTTTTCATTGTTCTTATATATTTCTATACAATATGAATTCGTGTATTTTAATTATATAATTGGTTTATATGTTACCGGAAATGTATGAAATATAGGAATTGTATACAATTCCTGTGTATTTCCCCTAGGAAATTATAACAATAATTATACTTGGAAATATATAGAAACTATTGAAAAAAATAGGTTGGGGTTATTTTTTTTATTTTGCATAGAATAGCAAGTATTCGCACAAAAGTACCTTTCACTTACAACCCCCCAAATACCGCTATCCTTACAAATATACCGAATGTAGTACTCCGATAGATATTTAGGAAATGTATGCAATAACGGATTAAATACTTTTCCGTTAACATATACATCAACTTTTAAAAAAGTTAAAAGACAAATCCTCAATAAAAATAAATAATGCAAACAATACATCCATTTATGATTTAGGCCACATTGATTAGCCCAGCGAATCCAGTTTACCCTACATTGCATATTAATTCAATTTCCTAAGCGATAAATTTTATACGCTACACATAAAGCTGCCATAAAATTTAGTTCTTAATCTGAGTTTTAGCCCTAATCTTATCTAGACAAATGTATAAGCTTACCAGGATATTATGGTTGAGCACGCAAAGCAAGGTAATCATGTGGAAAGTACCTTTGGAAGCCGGTATGGTGGTGCTTTGTTTTTAGAACCATAGTTTATTTAGTACAAGTATCAGCATCGCGGTTTAATTTACGTACCCGAGAGATCTAATATTTTTCCAGATCTTTTATTTTTTTATATTTATGCGCGAGTGAGTCTCCAATATAATAAATAGAAAGGTAGAAAATACACTAGTTTTTACTCACTTCACTTCACTGTTGTAGAAATTATTAGAACGTAGAAGAAACCGCTACCATCAGGCGGTGGGCCGTAGGTATACTTGTTTGCTACCTTATCCTACCTAATCATAAAGCCGCGAGTGAAGCCGCGGGGAAAAGATAGTGTAGTATAAAAAGGAATAATTATTCCGCATCCACAAAAACTCTCTCATTCATAATATTAGTAATTTTCTTGTAAAAACTTCAACAAACTCAAGAAATAACTTTACAAAACAATGCAAGTCCAAAATACAAATTAGTAAACTAATAAAACGGGTTAATTGTACTTCCAGTTGCTAAGTATAAGCAATACAGTGAACGCGTCCGGGTTATCATACTAGTCTAATAAAAGGGGTACTCTACTTGGCTTGATTATGTATCTAATACCCATAACCCGGAAAGTATCAGTCTGAGAACCTTACTTTGAGTATTAACACCGAAGCGTAATAATATAAAGCAAAAGAGTTTGCCTATTACTAATCCAATAATTATGTGAAAACAATATTAGATAACTCATTAATCATTGGAGAAGATTATTATGCATTAAGAGTGATACTTAAGTATTGATATATTAATTAAATTTCATTAATAAATGGTTTCTTGATTTTTACATCGTATTGCGAAATGTACAACTTTCAAGCAAACCTAGATTTGGTTTTGGGGCGCCAAAAACAAAGTTTATTACTTTTGTATGTTTTATAAAAAAAATAAACCACGGGATACAGCTAGTATTAAATAAACCATAATGTATGCATGCCGCTATTTTCAAGATGTTTAAAAAAATATTGTGAAAGCAAAGTATTTTATTTATTTTTATTAGAATTGAAAAAGAATATAAAATTCGCTAGCTTTTGTGAACTAATAGGTACGTTCCGTAGGTATATCATTAGTTATTACGTTTTCATACAATAAACAACATGAAAATAAAAACTTTATTAAATACTCAAATTACAAGCATGTACTAGGTATAATAAAATGAGAAAACAAAGATTACATTACAAAACGTGGGGAAAATTTCTTCCACATCGTGAACAATAGACAGAATAAAAATATGAATTTAGCTATATTTTTTTAATTTCTCCACTAAAATTTCGTATACAAAATGCACATTAAAACTTATTCGCGTCGGTGTAAATGCTACCCAACATAGCAAACGAAACTCACAGTCTAGATTAGAAACTTCAGCTAGTATGCACATTGCCCTGTTCCACAATACTACAGAACATTCAATATTAAACTGCTTTTGTGCCAGTTATTATGCCTTCTACTGACTACTGCACAGTAATTGTACGAACGTATCTCCGGGATAAAAAGTAGTATATTTTCTTCCCCATATTATAGGCTATCTGCGTGCAAATTTCATGACCATTGTTTGTCTCGTTGAGGCGTCAAGAGGTAACAAACAAACAAACTCAGTTTCACATTATAAATATTACTCGTAGTTAGGATGAATTTAAAATTAACTCCTGCCTGAATACAAAAACAGTAGGTAGCCTCTGCCCCGGTAGCATAGCAAGCGTAGACTAGAGATAAGACTCAAGTCTTCGACCAATAATAATGGCGGATTTATTTCATCACGTCATATTATGTACTTAGAGAAAACTAGATAATTTTTAGGAAAAAAAAAACAAATTAGATATAATTAAAATATGTCAAAATTGTAGTCTACATGGCCAGAGTCAATAGTCATTTTCTATGCAAGCGTGCAAAAGCCTCGACTTCGTCAACTGTTTCTGGACACCGTCGACACAGCTGAACGTAAATTCATTTCAGATTTTAAAAAAGCCATTGTTCTACAAGCCAATTTCCATCACCTCCCTTTTTAACTCGACAAATTGATTATGTACCCACATTAGTACAGCATTATCCAAAATTGGTTTGAACATTAAAACAATATTTAATTTTCTGAGCACGAATTTTTAGTCGCCAGACCTTTGGCAAATTAACCCAAACGCTGACGGGTTAAAGGGAAGCATTATAAGAATAAATAATGAGCCCTCTGTAGGATCACAAGAATTCCCCTGCCCTCTCAATTAACGTGGAGTTGAAATTAATTTATTCTATCCAGGGGATTTTCGGGTGAGAGCCCAGCGTGAGCGGTTAGCGGGAGAGGATAACATCAATAATATTTGAATCACTCAAAACATTGGACGGGTCCGGCTGGACACTGGGCATATATGGAACGTGCCCCTGCCCCCCAATATATGGCAATGACATTATAAAGACTTTCCACAGATAATGTCATTGCCATACAATGGAATTAGCGTTTAGTGTTAGCGTGACACGAAATGATTTTTGTCTAGGCCTCCTGGACCCCAATACGCATGGAGTAGTAAGAGTCGTAGAGAGAGTCATATGATAGCACTTACAATATAATGTTGATATCACTTTTCTAAAATCAACCGGGTTTAGGTACAGTCGCTAACAAATGCATTCTTTAACAGCCTTTCTTATCTTTCAGAAATGACATCCCTACTCGTTGTTATTACCCCTACTTTGTCGTGTTATTATTGCTTTTTGATTTTAAACTTGCAAACATACGGTTTACTTTAGAGACCTTGAAAAAGAATGAATAAGTCAGAAAGTGGGTTTTAAGCTTGTTTAATAAAATAAATAGAAATAATAACAATCAGGTGGGCCGTATGCTTGTTTCCTACAGTAGAAGTAAGAAAAAACGGTTAATATTTTTTTTATATACGAATAAACGTCACGTAAACAAGTCGTTTAATAAAAAAGCTAAAAAAACCGGACTGCGGTTAAAAAAAAGTTGGGGATTGCTTTTTTTAACATTTTTCATTCATAAGTACCTACATATTTTAAACATAATAATTTGTATATATTTTTGTAATTAACTTTTAATCCCTTCATTTTAAAAACCCTCGAGAGGTTTTTTTTAAATATATCTTTTCGGGTCAAAAATTAGCAATTTTATTTTTTGATAATTTTTATATATACCTAGAGATACTTGCGCAATAAAGACGAGAGAGAATCTAACGATGTCATGCATCAATTTCGGTTCAGCTGTTTAAGCAACATGAGGTTAAAATGGAACGGACATAATAAAAAGCGCTAAACGCGCTAAAACATTATCTTCCTGGGTCGGTCGGGCTAAAATATTGTTATGTTCTTGATATTACCGAATTCAATGTGTTTGATTTATGAAGATAAACAGATGAACTATTTGATGCGATTGTACTGAAACGCGATATATAGGACCTCACCTTTAGGGTCGCAAAAGCTTTGCTCTTTAGGTGTAGCACAACAGAACTTTACATTGCTGTAATTGTAGACAGGATAAAAGCTAAATAAGTTTGTAAAATACATTTAAACCTGTATTGTTAGTGCTAAATTAAATGCATTTTTAAATGTATTTTAGCTTTATAATGTTAATGTTACGTGTCTAGTATTAGTTATAGAAAAGTACATTGCTCTACGTTAGTCGATGATAGAATACATTTAGTATGAACCGACCATATCTTTTGCGTATTCAGAGTAGGTTAAAAAAACTTTAATTAATTGGTTAAAAAGCTCGTACGACTATTTAGGCATAGAGCAACTATCATAGTACAGAAGCGACACTCCTGTAAATGTTAAAGGAGCTCAAAATATATTTAATGTCGTTTATTTAAAGACAGTCTACTACTTCTTCTACATTTACTTTTAATGATTTCGTAACAGCCTTAATAAATGATTGAAGAGTTAAAATGTAATGTATATACTTAAAAATGGTTATTGGTAAAATAATAATAATTATAATCCTATATTTTATTTAGTGTAGACTTGCCAAAATATTATACTTACTGAAACAATAATAATTTTTTGATTTGATCTGTTATACACTTGTGTAGAATTTGTGCGCAATTTTATTGTTATAATACTAAGACTCCAAAAGCAATAAAACCATCATAAATAATTACAGAAATAAAACGTCACATCAGCAAAAAACTTAAAAAACCTTTCAAGTGAAAGGCTTCAATAAAAAATAATCTATTGCTCTATTTGTATTTTTCAATGAGTAAAATTAACCAAGCTCTGATGTTTGGTTAATAATTTAGGGAGTTAAATAGAGCAAGCAAAGCGGGTTATTTTAAAGGCGAGCACTCTGTAGTCACAAATAATTAATGAGTCGATATTGGGTGACGGCGCTCAGCTGTGATTTTGTATAGAAGGTGCATTTTATTTTTTTTAAAGTGTACAGCAGATATTTTTAGAAAGACAAGTAAAGAAGAAAAGAAAGAAGGGACAATGCCTATAAGTGGCCCGAGTATTACTTGCATCATGTAGTAAGGATTCTGTATAATATAAAAAAAAACATTTATTTTTTTAATCTTTTTTTTTGGGCTTTGAGTCGCATTTCGACTATGTCAGCCCTATTGGCAACATAAATATACATCACATCAACAGAAAATAAAAATAAAATCAATTAAGTATTATTCACAACAATATCAAATAACATCTTATATAAAGCCCTTGCTGCATCGCTCATGGGTGCAGCTAGGATGCCCTGAAACACACCGATATTTAATGGAATTATGCCATATTCAGTCGCCAACCTTATTCTTATAGACTCGTTCCGAACACACTCCACCAGCAAATGATAAACATCCTCTGGATCTCCGCAGGCTGAACAATTGGGCGAGTCTGCCCGCCTATTTTGAAAACCTAGTAAAAGATGAAAAATTTGGGAAATCTGAAAGAGGATTTCTGTATGGGATTTTTGTAAGAATTTGAAATCTTGATAGTATTAGGTTTTTTAGGTATTATTGATCGTAGATAATCTTAATAATATTAATGGGAAAAGTGAGTTTGTTAACTTTTCAACGCCTAAACTGCTGAACCAATTTAGCACGCAGATAGCCTAAGTTATGGAAAAGGATATAGGCTACTTTTTATCCTAAGAAAGTGATACAACTAATTGTAAATAAATCAAAACCTAACAGCTCAATTCTCGCATTAATATATCAAAAAAATCCATATAAAACTCAACAAGCCAAAAACATATTAGGCTAATAAAGTGTTACCATAAGGTGGTGATATATATTCTGTAGCCAGCCGTACGAAGGCTATTTAGGGTGGAAATACGTTCGATTTCCTTTATTGCCTCCCATAAAGGTGTTAAAGCTAGTGGATATAATAATAAACGGGGCGTTAGGTTTTTACGTCAATGATATTGTTGCTACTACTTGTGCAACCTGACTTTGGTCAGGGCCGTCTTTAACCTATTGGAGGCCCTGGGCAGATTAGAATAATGGGGCCGCCCCTATGACCTGGACAGACTACTTACTATTTTGAAACTTTGAAAAAGAGGAAGTTTAAATAAACCTCAATATTGGGGCTGGGGTCACCCCGAGCACGTATCAGAAGGCCCCATCAATCCAATATTTTTGTATGTTTAATCGTCTAAATATTTTTAATCGATTTCAAATAGAAATAAACCCAATGACTCAAAATTATGAAATAATATTTTTATTATAATAACCAATTTATTTACATCAACCGATTTAGGTACATGTACCATACAAAATTTGATAAATACATTTTCTATGTACATGTGTACGAACATAAGTTTGTGTTGTACAGTACAGATTTTTGGAGAAATAAAATTAAAAATTTCAAGAAACCCCCGAAACTCACTAGAAATTGGTGATAATTTCCAAACTGCTGAGCGGATTTTCTTGAAACAAAAAAAACTAAATTGAAATCTGTCCATCCGTTCAAAAGCTACGATGCTACAGACAGACAGACAGACAGACACACACACCCATACACACACAGACACGTCAAACTTATAAAACCCCGTCGGGGTTTAAAAACAGTTCTCAAAGGTAATTAAGAACACATAATTTCAGCAACACTATAAATCTAACCGTAAATTATCGCCCAGGAATCAGTACACGTTTAAGAAACTAAGTCGTAACCATTTCTATAGAAGTTATGACTTTGCTGTCATGACTTCTATAGAAATGGTTACGATGATGTAATTGACTGAGTTTCCAAAGTAAACTTGGCAGGGTAGAGCATTCTCATTCTTCAAAAATATTTTTATGGCAATGAAATTTTAGTGCTTTGACGTCGAATGCCGTAACGATAGCTGGGTTCAAATTCTATTATAGCTATTGGTTAAAGAAACATCGTGAGGAATCCACAACATGATGGTAAGATATGTAGTAGTAGGTAACCACCTGGTTTGCTACCAAGTGGTAAGCACACAGCCTAGAAGGGAACACACTGGAAGGTGCTTGGTGACAGATTTTACTTGAAGGTGTTAGCCAGCCAAGCTTTGTACCCATCAACGTGCTATGGTTTCATCAAGGTGTTTTCCTTCACCGAACGCTCAAGCTCATTGTAGGATGTAAGCCCGCGACCTGGTCACGCAATTTGTCATCGCCACCACAGAGCTATCATCGTTTTAAAATTAAAGTTAATTAGGAAATAACTGACTAGGTATAAATATTTATGTGCTACTAATCCTACTAATGTTTGTAAATGCGGAAGTTTGTTGAAACGGCTGGACCAATTTGATATGGAGGTAGCTGACACTTTGCATTAACACATAGGCAACTTTTTATCTCTCAGGAATATAAGATCCTTCGGAAATGTGGATGAAAGCGAGGCGGAAAGCTAGTGTAATATACCTATAAAAAAACAACATAACAAATCAATGTGTGAATACATTTTGTCACCCAACGATACTGATCCAGTTTGACAGGCCGGTATCCCAGAAGACAATACCCGGGGCTTAGGCCTACAATTTGGGCCACCTGAGGCCGCAACGTTATCGTGACATCATTGGACCCTTTTCAAAGAAACAACGTCTACGGCCTACCTAAGATTAATTTGTCTACTGATATGCGTAGTATTTCGAATTGTGGAACTATTTAGCCATTTATTACGCAATTCTAAAGACGAAATTGGATAATTTCTTAATGTAGAGCTCAGTGGAGATTCTGACTTGAGGCAGATAAAACACTTCTTGTGTAAGTGCTGTCCACTTACACCTAAACATCGAGATGAAGTAAAATCAAGAAGTGCGCTGTAGTGTTAGCGAGTATTGTTAATTTATTTAATGTAGCGTTCACAATAGACCTAGTCTGGTCTCGTCAGAGTACTAAAGGCTCTTAAAGTTAGTATAGGTCACTTTGAAGATAACATATCATCATCTCAGTTCAAGTGTATTCCGAACCGGTAATAGAGTCTATTGTAAAACTGTAACACATGTTGACATTCATAAGTTTTATTAGGGCCTAAACTGAATAAATTAGTTTTGATTTCAAAAAAATATGATCGATTTATTATAAACAAGCATCCTTCCCCAGCTTCGCACGGGTGTTCAAATCTTTAAATTTCTCGGCTTTTCTGTACTACACACTTCCTCTTGCATCACTCTATCTATTGCTGATAACTGCATTAAATTCCGTTGAGTAGTTTTAAAGATCTAATCAAACAGATAGCGGAAGCGACTTAATTTTATACTATGTAAAGATTATTATTGTTAGTCTTAGACCTACGTAGATTTTTTCCGCGGGTTTAGGTAGGTGTAGGTACCCACGTTATTTCGTAAACGTATTATCTATCTATTTTTCAATTTTTATTTAAATCCGGTCAGTCGTTACGGAGTGGTATTTTTTTTTTATACTACTAAGGCAGCAAACAAGCATAGGTATGGCCCACCTGATGGTAAGTGGTTACCGTAGCCTGTAGACGTTTGCAACACCAGGGGTATCAATCGCGCGTTGCCGAACTTGCAAGAATCTCTTCAACTTCTTTTTGAAGAACCCCATACTGTAGTCTCTTGGGAAAACCACATCACACAAATTGATGTATTGATTTGAAAGCATTATCAGTTTCTATAAGATACTTTTTTGTTCTGGAATGTGATAATACTGTTAGATGAAAGATTAAAATAATTTAATTAAATAAATAAAAGAGTTCGAGGCCAAAAAAATAATACAGCCCATTATATTTTAATTACATTATGAAATTAGAGCAATTTAGTTTTGTTTATACGGCCACGGATCGCGTCTAATGGTTCATTAAAATGTAATCATATGATTTATGTGCTAGAGAGATCAAGTTCAATTATAACAAGTACTTATAAAGGTAAAATATTTATAGACTGGGAGTTGGGATGTGAATTAATATCGTTATCTCTATAATATTTAGGAACTCGTAGTATGTATTCGTGTGCAGTCTAAAATTACTAAAACATTTTATTTTATAGCTTGGTTTGATATTGTCATTAATTTATTTTCCGTTTTAAATTTCATGCTCTCTTAACTTTAGTAATGTTACCTATATCATACAAATATGTTTGTTTTTATTTGTTGAAAAGCTTTTTATTTTTACATCAGGTTATTTTATAAGCTTTTAATTTTGTATATTTTTTTTGTACAAGTAATAATTTTAACGTTAAATATTTTTTGGTTTCACTTACTTTTTAAACAATATTCATTACACAGAGACTCTTAACATTTGAAAGTCACAGGAGGTGTTTCTAATATAAGGTATAAAGAAAAAAATCGTTTAACTTAACCATTATAGATGCATAATGCATTGAGATAATAATCTACATATTTAAACCTTTCCGAAGCTCTGATAAGCATGGAATGAACCAGCATTCAAAGCTTTAAGCTTTGTAATTACCGTTTCGATTGCGTTTCAACTGATAACTACGATACCGAGTGTGGACCAGTGAGTACGAGGTGTACTTGAGTACGTTTCAAGTGGTATGCTCAATGTGTGATTGAAATTATATAGGTAGATATTATATATTTCCTACGAAGGACGGAAGGAAGATTTATTTACAAAATTCCAAACAACAGTATGGCCGCCGAGGGGATGCGTTTCTGAGTCTTGTAAAATATGTTTGCAAATATATCTTAGAAAAAAATTATCCTGTCGTTGAAAGTTCCATCAAAAATCAAATTCCGTATCTTGGCTTGGATTGTCTCATTATTTAAAGGTGTAACGGTCACACTGAAAACATAACTTTTACTATGAAAGGTCTTACTAAGAAAGTATTTATAGGTACTTACTTGATTATACAACAATATTTTTATCTGTATATATGTCACCGGAAATGTATGAAATATAGGAATTGTATACAATTCCTGTGTATTTCCCCTAGGAAATTATAATTCAGTAATGATACTTGGAAATATATAGAAACTATTGAAAAAAATAGGTTGGGGTTATTTTTTTATTTTGCATAGAATAGCAAGTATTCGTACAAAAGTACCTTTCACTTACAACCCCCCAAATACCGCTATCCTTACAAATATCCCGAATGTAACTCCGATAGATATTAAGGAAATGTATGGATTTCCTAGGAAATGCATACAATGACGGATTAGATACTTTTCCGTTAACATATATAAAATTCAAAGTCCTGAGTGACTCACTGGCTGAATGATATATCAAAGGCATCCACTAAGAAAGAGTTATTGAAAATTCAGCCCCTAAGGGGGTACAATAGGGGATCGCGAGTGATCCTACAATGAGCTTGAGTTTTCGGTGAAGGAAAACATCGTGAGGAAACCATAGCACGGTGGTAGGGTACTTTGTAGTACCCGCCTGGCTGGCTACCACCCTCAAGTTGAAAATCTGTCGCCATACACCTTTCGGTGAGTTCCGACAGCTGCACTTGAGAGCCAGTTCCTATCTAGGCTTTGTGTGCTTACCATCATCGGCCACATCATAACTGACCACGGTGAGATTGTGGTCAAACACTGGCCTATATATAGTAAAAAAAAAAAAAAAAATCGTAGGGCCGAAATCTAGTTTTGTATAAAACGTATATATCACCAATAACTTCCAAACCGTATAAACAGACATGTAATTTGGTATTCAATTCTTACTGAAAAATAAAAAACATAAAATACGTATTAGTCACGCCAAAAAAGGTGAAAAGTACAAAAAAAAGTTGTATATCGTTGGGCTAAAAACCGTCTGTAACTAAACCTAGATAAGTCCACGAGAAAAGCCTAGAAAAAATAAGCAAATTTACCGAAAAACCCACGTAATGCAATCATTAGAGCCGTCCAAAGTGCGCGAGGCTGAACAAACAAGTCACATTCATTTTAAACTTGTTGTTACAACTCACACTGCTCACCCTTAGGGTTGCCAGGCGTATGAAAAAAACATGGAAAAATATTCGTTATTAAAACAGCAAGACCGGCCATCGTGGAGGTCCTTGAACATGATGATAAAGTTAACAAAGTGCCTAAACGAGGCAGAACACCAGACGGCCTACTCTGAAAAACGATAGTCCGATCATCATTGTCAAATTATTAACCAATAGAATTGCAGCAAACTGACGTGATGTTAATTTTGTGCAATTCTATTGGTTAATTATTTGACAATGATGATCGGACTATCGTGTATCGTTTTTCGTAGTTGGCCCTCAGTAACGTAACTTTATTGCAATGACATAAAGAAACTAAAGAAAATAAAGAAACCTTAGAATCGACAGACGTTTTACATACCATGTCAAAAGTGTCTACGTTAGCGATAAAGCAAGCTAGCAAATACAGTTAACAAAACCTAGAAAGTAATCAGATGATTAGAAGAGTAATTAATTGATTTTACTGAATATAACTTATGATTATTTTGTTTTTAAATTGTAATGCTTTTTAATTTCTATTTGTATTCCCGCAAATCTCGGATTGGATTTGTGTTCATTATCCGGAATGTCCGAAAGAAAAATGGGCACTTAGCAACCCTACTCGCCCCACAATTGAGCCCTAATAAAAACTTACGGAGTTTTTAATCTGCTGAAATTCCCATGGAATTCCTGTTTAAATGCCTTCAGATGCCGTTTATCTTCGTTTATTATATTCTGTCAAGTTTGAAATAGCTTATAGGCTGTTCCTTAGGGATGGTATTGTCTCTGATTCTGTTATACCTAAAGTACTTATTCATCATGTCAGCCGAAAGACGTCTACTGCTGGACAAAAGCCTCCCCCAAGGATCTCCACGATGGTTGGTCTAGCGGTACCCGCATCCAGCGGTTTCCCGCGACCCTCACAAGATCATCGGTCCACCGTGTGGGAGGCCTGGGCGTCTTCCGGTTCGGGGTCGCCACTCGAGAACCTTTCTGCCCCAGCGGCCGTCGGTTCTACGACTGATGTGCCCCACCCACTGCCACTTAAGTTTGGCAATTCTTCGGGCTATGTCGGTTAATGGTACGGAACCCTTTGTGTGCGAGTCCGACACGCACTTGGCCAATTTTTTCTCAATTTCAGTCGTATTTCAAAATTAAAAATTGTTCAATATTACAAATTCATAACGATGCTATCTCAAATCTTATATTTTTATTCAGTAGTAGGTAGGTAGTTCACCAACTTTCAAACGTACAAAACTTATACATATTTCACCATCATCGTGCCTCTTTCCACAAAACTAATCAAAGACTCATTTTCAACTCAACGTGTAGAAATATTTTAAGCTACACATGGTGGGTTAGGTTGTAACTTCACGCGAGTGCACTGTGTTGCCAACTCGCAACTACCTCGGAACTACCTATTTGAATTTGTTTAACTTTCCCCTGTCGCCTTCGCTCCTCGTTTGGCGTTCAGAACGTAGCCACCCCCGCAAATGTCTTTACTTCACATGCAGCGGGGCTTATTATGAGGAACGATGTGGAAAAGGTTTCATTTTCGTAAGATGGTCTTTGGTAGTCTTACGACGAAGAATTATCGGTAGACTGATAAAGTAAAGGTTATGATGAATGCTGATCGGTTACTTATCTGTCTTAAAGAAAAAAACACGTGACGTCAAGGAGAAATTTAATCGTACCTACATATTTTGAAAATTTTGGTTAATAATTCTGTCTAACTTAAACGCTGGAGGAACGCGGTTTATTATTTATAGTGACTCTGTATACCTATTTTAATTTAATTTAATTTTAATTCAATTACCTATTCTGTTTTTGTTTGTTTGTTAGTCAACTTGACTTAAGTGTACAAATATCGAAATAAAATCGTTCCTCAAGATCGTTACTTCCAACGACGCAAGTGATTTCACGCCTTTGTTTCCAAATCTATTTTGTTTACTTGTTCCCTTTGTGTGTTCACTTCTATGGTTCACTTCATTGACAGTCTCGATAAAATAATGTAGTGCATTTGAACACTCTTTCACAATTTCTTAGCTTGTTTAAGTTGTCAATGTAAATCAAGGAGCTGAGTTTTGTTAAAGAATTTATTGAATTTTATACTAGTGTTCCAGTTTAGACTATTATATCGTTTAATTTTATTGAGAATTTGAATTTGTATATTAATAATTAAAGCAAGAGATTTTTTTTTTTAAATTAGATTTTATGTTATTTTTTTTTATATTTAATGTAATTTTTTTATTAATTATAACAATACACACTTACAATTTAAGATATTGTATTATTAGCATTTTATTTTTTATTAAAACAGAGACTATGCTACGAAAAGCTAAAGTTGTTTTATTCTCCAATTACCTACCTACCATGAACTGTACCTGCCTTCTTGGAAGTTCTTTAAATTTATGTAGATAATTACAGTTTCTGTTTTAATTATAGGTAGGTACATAAACTCCATACAATTGTCACTTGCACCATAATAATTGACAATTGTCACAGCAGGATCCAAGTGCAGAGAGAAGCTACTACAACCGTTCTTGCACTGAGTTTCTTGCTGGATTCTTCAAAGTTCAAGAGTATTCCGAACAGATGGTAGAGTCTATTATAATTATTGTAAGTAACTATCTACGTTCGTTCATAACTGCCTCATCAGGGCCTAAACTGAATAAATGAGTTTTTGATTTGATTTGAGAGAATCCTCTAATATTTTTATCCTACTTCTAAAATAGTTAACAAGGATACAGCTCACATTATGGTGTGTGGGCTATGGTATAATATAACTAATTATTTATTTATTTATGTACACACACACAAGTAATACTAAAAATAGATACAAATGTACAAAGGGACTGCTTATTTGTAATAGAAATTTCTTCCAGCAACCCTGCGGCTGGAAAAAAATATAAATAAATGTGTGAAAGTAGAAGAAAATACATAACTAGATAGAACAAAATATAGAAATACTTAAAAGTAAATAAACTACACAAATATATAAAATATTAATACACTACATACTAATACACAAATACATCTAGTGCATAAACAAGATAGAATACATAAATAATATACAATTTATTTTTAGGATTTTAAATGAAATGATATTTTTTTAATACCCACCAGGTAAAACGGGAGCTCGCAAACAAATCAACGTAGCGTAAACAATGATAGATCAAATCGCTTATTGCACCGTCACACTTGACGGATTATCCTCTCCATATGTAGGTCGACTGTCGGGTTATAGCTCAGCATTATCAATAGATCATAGAGCAATATGATTTTAGTCAGGTTATGGAGATCGGATATTTTTATACTGTGGTTTTACACTAAATCCAGGAAATACTCTTGATTTTTGCGCTCTGGAAAGGAGATTTTAGAGATAGATTATATTTTTACATTATTGGGAATTCTAAGCCGCCCTCAAATAAAATACGTAACAATGTTATAAAAACTACATTGATAGCGTCAAAAAGATTTGATTTATCAGTAAGTATAGCTTTCCGCATTTCAGTTTCACCCGCGATCCTGGTGATGTATGATTTTTGCACCTTGGGTAAACTCTATTGGAGTTTTCGTAGGGATTCCTATCTTGAAAATAAAAATCCTTATCCAAATAGATATGATAGTATTTTTAGGCATTAATTTAGATTATATTTGTCTTGTACAGAGTATCATTGTAATGATTACTTTAGAAGATATCAAAGGTTAAAGCAACCGAAAAAATCGATGGAGTCGCTTGGCCGCCACAGGCGCCATCTCCGTACCCTGCGCTTTTCAACGCGACTCTTTTCATCATATTGTATTAAAATGTAAATCCAAAAACACACTATCAAATCCCAAAATTGAATCGCATTTTATTAACCTTCAAATAGACTAAAAAACGTCATAATTTTCCATAACAGATCACCAGCACTTAGTATCCTGCCTTCGGACCACAAGATCTAAATAAATTGCATTAAATTAATTTCGCTCTACAAAACACGCATCACCTTGTTATTTTTTACAGAATTGAAATAGTATTCCGGAAATGTATGAGCTTCCTACAGTTTTACGTTCTTTTGTTGTAGGTACGTTTATACCTGGTTATACCTTCTTTTTTGACCTATTCAATGACTATTGAAGGGAGACAGTAATTAATGATGTTGACACTCGATTTTTGGATTATAAAAATAAATCTATTATTTGATTTTTCTTTTGTTGTGTGTTTTGATCGTTAATATTGACTTTATTTACATAGCTGTAAGCGAGAGGGCTATGCTTGGAATATCTACGACAAAGCCAGGAATTGTGAAATCCAACGACGCGCAAAAGACTGACATCGCAACTCAAATTAGTAAGCTGAAGTGTCTACCTAGTACGACAGGCCATATGTTGACGTCCAGAAAGTAGATGGAGAAAAAAGGTGCTCGCGTGAAAACCTCGATCTGCTGGATAGGCGACTTGAGGAAGGTGGTAGGAAACCAGGTAATGGATGACTGGATGTATTGACGGGCTTTAGGAGAAATTACATATCTCTTCAGCAGTAGAAAAGTACAAGTTGATAAGCCAAAAGATTACATAAAGTCATAAGCTCCTCAGAAAGATTTTAAGGTGCAAGTTAAATGTATGATGTGAACTTACTACCTATTACATTTTCAAAAGTGTAAGTCGACCCATTTAGCAACAACTTAATACCTTAAGGAAACATTTTAAACGTAAAATGATACGTAATTTTACGAGAATACTTTTAGCAGCGTAACATATACGGTGTACGAAATTTTGCGGGCGGTACGATAACGCGAATTTACATAGAAATAACGTAACGTAAAATAATTTCACTCAGGTTATTTATTACGGAGCAACCGAGCCTTGTTTGCCGTGTTTTTACTTTTTTTAAACAATGTTATTAATTCGTCATCGCAACCGTTGCATTTTCGTCACGTTTAGGCAGTGAAATTTTATATTGCATAATTTATGTTTATTTCATGTCAAGTGGAAGTTATGTTAGAAATCATTTTTAAGACACAATCATTTACGTAGTTAGTCAGTATAATGTTAGGATTTAGCCGTTCTACTAAAACTTATCAAGAACTTTTTAGACAACTTGAAAAGCCACTATACACGTAATCATTTCATTTTACTGGTGTACTTGTTTTGATCTTTACCTATTGGACAAAATACCACCTATAATATTCAATAAAACAAAAATACACGATTTTATGAAAATAAAACGAAAGCGCAACGTCACTTCGCAAGTTCCCGCCAAAAAGTCCTCTTTCGCATTTATAATATCGGAAGGGAAGGATTAATGATGGATATTCCCATGACATATTTTTTGTATCTTCAACTCAATAGATGTTTCATGAAAATATTAAAAAGATTTTTTCAGGTAGCTATCTCTCCGATCCCATATAAGTTTTTAATATTCAATTAAATAAGCCTCTATAAGCCAGTAATATTAAAATTGCACAGAAAACATTAACACAATGAAGCAACGAGTAAAAAGGAAAAATATTAAACCACTTAATTCGGTAGTAACCACAAAAAAGTACTGAATAATTGAGTAAGAGAAATATTAAAAACCGCACCCTGCAGGGTATAAAAAGGACTAGGGATGCAATTAAGGGTTGATTGTGTTAATAATGTTGTGAATTAAGTGTTAATATAGCTTAAAGGTTAATTATATTGTTGTTTACATAATATAAATACATCTTTTTGTTTATCGTTTTGGTAAATATTAAATATAAATAAAATTGACCTGTGGATTGTTGTTTATACAGGTCATCATCATCATAATCATGTCAGCTGAAAGACGTCCACTACTGGACAAATGCCTCCCCTAAGGATCTCCACGATTGCTGGTCTTGTTCTGACTGTAGTTTAGCAATTCTTCGAGGGCTATGTCGGTATTGTCGGTTACTAGCTAGTAAATTGAGTTCCGCCGCTTTTGCAGTTAGAAAAATTAGACATATAACAGATGTGGCTACAGCTAGGTTGGTTTACTTTGCGTATTTCCATAGTATAATGTCCTACAGTCTTCTGCTATGGGGCTCGGCTGCGGATTTGGAATCTATCTTTATCTTGCAGAAAAGGGCCATTCGTGCAATCTATTGCTTGGGTCCTCGCGAATCCTTACGAACTCGGTTTAAGGAATTTGACATTTTAACCTTACCGTCGCTATACGTTTTTGAAAATATTATGTTTGTCCGTAAAAATTTAAATCTATTTGACACAAACAGTAGCCGCCATAACCTAAATACAAGAAATAAAGATAAAATTGTTACACCTAGATTCAGGCTAGCGAAAGTCAATAAGTCTTTTCTCGGGAACTGCATTCGCTTTTATAATAAAATCCCATATGAAGTAACTAAGATGTCTTATAATAGATTCAAAGAGTATGTTAAACATAAGTTGATTGACAAGGCCTACTATAAGGTGGCTCATTACATAGAAGACAAGAATATATGGTTGTAGTAGCTTCCCTCTGCACTTGCAGCCCCCTGGCCAAGTGATAATTGTATGAAGTTTATGTATATTTAAAACAACAACTGTAATTACATAAATTAAAAAAAAAAAGATCCACAAAAAAAGAAGCCTTGCTGAGTTTCTTGCCGGAGTCTTCTCAGTTCAAGTGTATTCCGAACCGGTAGTAGAGTCTAAAAATTGTAACTGTTGACATTCATAAGTGCCTTATTAGGGCCTAAACTGAATAAATGAGATTTTGATTTTGATTTTGATTTTGACTTTGTTTGGCCTGCAGATCTTATAATTTCTGATTCGATCTCGCAGGGAAACTCCCAACAAAGTCTTCTCCATTGCTCTTTGGGTGACCTTTAGCATTTTTAAAGAAGTAAAGAGATATAACATCAGACTGGATTATTATTTGCCGGCCATCTGGTTTTTTCTCGTCTATGGTAGATATTTTGATAAAAACTAAGTATAATCTGGGCTATTTATAACCTAAAAAAACTGATTTTAATAAAAAAAAACAACTAAAAAATACCAGGGAATCAGTACTTTATATATCAGAATAAATACATACGGAAAACACCACCTTATCGTATACCAATTTGATAAACTCATAGTTTACATGTTTCAAGTCAAGTCATTTCACAAACTAGCTGTGAAGAAAATGAAACGTAGACTCATCTACGTCGGGCGTAGTGTTAAAACATGTAGTTGTATGAAAAGCGAGACTACTCTAGTGTTGCTTCTATTGTGAGGCTCTATCCTGAGACCGTTTGAAGAGTAAACATCATGTACATGATGTACAGTCGGGTGCACAACTGGTATGAATATTATATCAAACACTAATAATTATAAAGAGGTAAAGTTTGGATGTAGGAGGTAATGTCCGGAGTTATTAGTCTGATCCAAAAGATTATTTCAATAATAGCAAGCTACATTATCCCCCAGTGCAAGCACAAGCTATTCCAGGAACGCAAGTGAAATCGCGACAAAACGCTAGCAGCATTATTTTCAACACGCATGAAATGATACGTTGGATAGTACCTAAATAATCTGTCCTTGGTTATTGCAAGCCATAGACTTCGGTAACCGTTTACCAACAGGACGGTTGTATGCTTGTTGTTGAAAGAGAGAGTTTTATGTACCCAGTCCAAATATTAGGTGAATAACCTACAAATCTAGGACCGGAGTGACAGGCATCCTCACAAAAATAGACCAAATGAAATGGAGATGGGCGGGCCATATGCTACGGACCCCTCAGGACAAGTGGAGCAAAATCTTGATAGAGTGGTACCCTAGAAGTGGGAAACGAAATAGAGGTCGTCAACATAAAAGATGGGAGGATGAACTCAAACTCACAGCAGATCCAAACTGTAGAAGGGTTGCAAAGAACAGAAAGCAATGGAAATCGTTAGAGGAGGCCTTTGCCAAGAGGCACACTGAACTCCGAGACATACTATAACTCAGGGAAAAAAAACAACAACACATAGAAATAACACGAAATAAAGGAGTTTCAGGATAAAAGGGCTATTGATTGATTGAACCCACAAATCTAGGTGAATTGATTAATAAGTCAATATGTAATACAATTATTGTATGTTTATATAGTTCAGATGACTACTTGAATGTTACTATAGAATATAGTCTCCAATTTCAACTGCTTTTTAACCCCTCCAGTTTCAGGGGGGTGAGACATTGGTGGTGAGACTTGGACTCAAAAACACAACAAAGAAGTGAATTCATTTACAAGAATCATAAATAATAATATATTTCAAACCATTATAAAAAAAAACGATGTCATATTGACAGATTTTTAAGACGTAAAGAAAAAAATAGGGTTGCCAGATGAGCAACTAAAATTACCGTAACGAGTATCGGTTGCGAACACACTCAAAGCCGAAAAGGGCTCTTCAAGTGCTACAGGTGCCGAACACCGGTAGGCACTTGGCAACAGATTTCCCGACTTAAGAGGGAACCCAGCTAAATATGATAGCACCGTTGTATTGTCCCCTAACGAACCTTTCCTGTACCGATAGCTCATTTTTAATTTGAAGTAGGTAATGAAATTTATTTATTGGCTTTATTTAATATTATGTTGCTTATTAATTGTAGCGTATTATTAAGCTATACATACGATTTTTAATTAATTCGAAATTTAAATTATAAAATAATATGCATAAAAGAAATAATTTTGTTTAAATTACAGGGTGATTATTTTTCTTCCATACAAACACTTTTATTCGCGACTGTATCATCATACATTCGAGTCAGCATGTTTATGTTCACAGATACAGTGCACAGCACAACTATGCAACTGTTATGCTATTACGCTTAGGTGCTACGTGTTTTCCTCCATCTGTTTGCGCGCCAACATTGGTATCGGTCTTAAACAAACCATTTGTTTGGAAGCTCCCAACAAATGCTATCACAATACTTACTGCGGTTATATTGTATACTTTGTTGGAGGAATTCAGTTCTTGTTTGTAATATGCAATATATAGTCGATATTTATAAAAGTTGATATATTTTTTAATATAAACTATATAATAGGTAGGTTTATTTTCTTCGAATATAACATAATATTCAAGGATCACAAATGAAGTAATGCTTGTTCTATAAAAACAATTTTTTTGTTAACTCAATATTATTAATATTATATTGCCGTTGATCGGCAGCAGAAATATAGATTGTATTTTTATTGTAAATAAAACTAACATTTTAAAAGCAATAGTATCTATAATATAATCCTTAGTAATTTTATTAAAATAATCATTAACGTGAACGTGTGTTTATTGCTTTGTCCTTGTTTCATGTAGCAAAGAAACATGAGATTGACGTGGTTTTTGACGAAAGATAGGCTATGAGCCGGAGAGTGATATAGGCTACTTACCATAGCATTATATAATCCTGAATAATCAAATTATTATGTTTTTGTATACAGATGTTTATTCGAACCCACGAACTATTGCATGGTAGACAGTGTAGGTATCTATTCCATCATGCGCACAAATTCCATGTCTGTAAAGCACACAAAGATTTATTCATTGATCTGTTAAGCTAAGCCAAGTGAAGTTGAACTGATATTGACTAGGAACGACTTTGAGTCAAACTTGATAAAGCCATTGCCTTATACTTTGAGCCATTGCAATAGCAAGCCAGTATAGTTGCCATCTGTTTGAATGTTCTACGAACCTTGCTATGTGCCATAACGATCAAAATAAAATTATGATTTTACTATTTATCATATTTTTGTAGTTTTCAATATTTTGTAATTTAAATAATGTTGATCATATTTTGTCGAAAAAGAGATAATAAACTCTTTATTGTAACTACATCAATTTTTTTTTTAAATATGAATTAATCTAGAATATTTACTTGTCTCAATCCTGACGCATTATTTTTGTATCACATCTCGGGTATATCTATAGGGTGTAGTTACAGTTAAAAATATCTACCCCGTTTTACTTCATGCTTCTTAATTTGCTACCGTTAAAAATCTAATATTAAGTTTTGATCTTTCAGAAGCATCAATGTGAGCAACATTTTTATTTATCCACGTAAAGCTAACAAACAACAACAGCTTTGAGCTGCCCACCCGTAAATACAGAATACATAATGCTACAACCGCACAAAACCTAAGTGTCTCACTGTCGACTCTGTAGTCGAAAGCAGCACTGTTGTAGCACTGCCTTATTATTATATCACAAGCGCTGTGAGTATGGACTTAAGTGATAATATCACTATTATTATATTAAAAACTAATATTTTTTTAAGTTCAATAAAAATACAATTATTTTTTAACAAAAATATACAATTATTTGGTAAAAAAATACAAGTCAAAATAACTACAAGTTTAACAAAAAAAAACAGCCTTTATTTACTGCAGAATTCAGAAATAAAAACCTTTCTAAACTCGACCCTCCTTCTATCTGCCAACGTGTGCCTTATTACAACAATTTCACGTAGAGCATTATTCATGTAATCCCTCAGCATATCGCGTACAATCGGACAGTCAGTGTATGAGTGGCGGCGGACAAAGAAGCACGGAAATGGAATTTTCAAGTAGAGAAACACTTCTCTCCTCGCCTGTACTGTAGACGGATTACTTTGAATGTTGTAAGTAACGTATGAGAAAATGAACCTGCTGTATATTTTAATGGCTATTTTTCGTGTTTGTTTTTTAAAGAGTTGTTGATAGGTATGTTATTTATTTAAAATATTGCTGTTTTCTATAAGGTACATCGTCTAAGGGGACATGGAAGAAAATATACTGTAAATTAACAAAAAAAATGTAGGTAATTGACAGGTAAGGACAGAGTGATCAGAATCTTATCCCACGACTTATTGCTTTTTAGTATAAAGTCTATTATACCTGTGTATGTAATGTAGTGAGGCCGTTATATTTTTTACTGAAAAGTACGGAACAAGTATTATATTTTAATCCCTATGTGTAAATAAAATAAATCCAATTACCATAATCACTAATAGCTGTTGACAGCTGTCTATGTAATCCATTGCTTACACACTATTTTTGGTGTTATTACTACTGGTACAAGAACGCACTGTAGTATACCCTACCTCATAAGGTAACATAGTTTATGCTGGTGTATAGTAAAAAAAAAACTCTTAAAATAACAGGGTTGCCTGGGCGCTACTTGGAGTGTTTTGTGGAATGGGCAGTTAAGAGGTCCCTTTTTTGGTGCAATTTACCTCATCGAGTAACAACTTGAGACCTAGCTCATTCGATATAGAAGTCGTCAAAAAACTTTAAAAAAATTAAGATGCCTCAAACTATCTTTCTGAAATCGGCCAGATTTTAGTGTGCCATTCGATAACGTAGATAACCCCGATAATAAAAATATAAGGTTGCCTGCCCTCAGCCTGGAAGATTTCCTAGTCGGCCAGGTTTTATGTCGGATTTACTAAGGCAAAATACCTATAAGGAAATCATTAAGAAAACAATGAATTTAATATTATTTAATACTATTGGCCGCATACTTTGAAAACACTACACCATCGATGGGTCGGTTGCTCGTTCATTTGAGTTAAAGTTACAGTCAAAGTTAACTATATTTAAGCAAACTGGGTTGCTCGTGTCACTTTAACTAAAAATTTTACCGTAACCATTACCGACCGAAGGAGATAGGTCATCATCAAAGTGACTCTACGGTCAAAGCATGGTAATAGTTAAGTTAACTTTGACTATAATTTTAACTAAAATGTACGAGCGACCGACCCTAAAAGTAGAAAACATAAACAATCACTTTTTCTGAAAAATCCTAGCAAAACCGACAATATCAACAAGTAAGGCAATACTATCGGTAATCGGCACCCGGCAACCCTCGGATAATTTCATTTCGCGAATTATTGTTCTCCCCGCGTACAGATAACGTACGCTGCGTAATGGCGGAGAGGAAATTAAAGCAATGTACCGTTGTTTACTTTTATTACATGGAGGGAATTTGAAGTGGGGACGTGTGGCAAGCGGAGAGAAGGAAAATGTGGAGGTGATCAAGTACCTTCTATTTCATTTTTAATGTTTAGCCTCGGTCTCTTAGGGATTTGTTATAATATAGCTATAACTTCCGCCCGCGGTTTCACCCACGTTCCAGAAGTATCTTATGTTTTCTCGGGATAAAAAGTAGCCTATATGTTATTCCAGGGTACGATCTATCTATGTGCCAAGTTTCATCCAAATCCGTTTAGTAGTTTTTACGTGAAAGAGTAACAAACATTCATCCTTTAGGTGCGTATTTATTTTTTAGATTTAAACTTCATTCACTCACTTGGCAGTGAGTGAATGAAGTGGCCTTCAGTTTGGCATTTTTTCAGGCTATGTTGGAATAGATTTTACATGGTTTTAATTTTTTTGCGGAGCCTTTTTCCAGCAGTGGACGTCTTTCGGCTGATATAATGATGAAAATCTATATTCTTAACATCAATAAACTTGACAACTACTTAGCCGGATTTTAATCATCATGTCAGCCGAAAGACGTCCACTGTTGGACAAAGGCCTACCCCAAGGACAAAGGCCTCCACCAAGGATTTTAATACACTACATGAATGTAATACAGTCGGTTGTATCAATCCATTCAAGAATTTCCATTCACGGTATTTCTGACATGTGTACATTCCAAACATGTACCGCATCCATCGAACGTTGTCTATTGCTCTATGGATCTGTGAGGCAGTAACAGTGAACCGGTCTCCTAACCGTCAACATTACTCATCGCTCGCGCCGCCAGTTACAGTAATTATGTGATTTAACTATTCAGCTTAAAGTTTATTTTTCAGTAAATGTTATTTACTCGAACTAGACCTAGTCAATGTAATCAATCGTTTTGTGCTTTGGTTACAGGATATTATAACGTAGATACTATAATTACTAGAACTATTACCATAGTACAAGTTCTGCTTAGTTTGGGATCAGATAACCGTGTGTGAAGAATGTCCCAAGATATTTATTTATTCCTAGCTCATTTAAAAAAGGCACAACGCCATCTATCGACATTAATTTGTACTACTACTAGAGGGTCTGCTTATTAATTATTGACAGACGCTAATTTTGCTTTGTAGCGTCGATCATTGAGAGTATATCAGTTTTATGCAGTTTATAATAATATGTACTTTCAAGGTATGATCTATCTATGTGCCTAGTTTCATCCAAATCTGTTTAGTAGTGAGTAAGTGAAAGAGTAACAAACATCCATACATCCTCACAAATTTTTCGAACACATTCACACCTCATTATAGAATTCGAACACTTCCATGAGTGAAACTTCCTGAAAACTTTTAAAATTGGTAGCCAATAGAAAAATGTATAAGACTCTCTTAAATTGAATTAATTCAATTAACTTAGCAGGCATTTGGACCACAGTCTAGGCGGAGCTTCTAAGAGATCTTAGGAATCTAGATTGAAAATGCAATCTTAATATTGAAGTTAGCCAACATTGTTCAAACAGTCCAGCTTAGATGAAATATTTCATTCAGTTGATCTAAATTGTTACAAAATAATAATGTACAGATTAATAAAGTGAAAGCACAAATATTGTTTCCTTTATTTTTTCTTAAAATGTTGAAATATCTGATCGAGACAGAATGTTTTCTCGCACCTTTTTCCTAGAACCCAAACATATTTCAAACAATCCTAGATGTCCCCAAAATTTATCAGTTTAGGTTTCTTTTTCTACGTTACTACAGTGTATACTGTATTTATCTGCTTGTTATATTTTCTCTACTTTTCTATATTTTTTTACAGTATATGTTAATAAGAGAGTATTTGTCAATTTTAAAAGAAACTATTAAAATGTATCTACACCTGAGGCGATGATATTAATTTATTTCTTGACACATTAAGATGACTGTTAAAACCTGAATGGCGTCGAGAAGCGGATGATATATTAAGTCTTCAATAGTTGATTATTAAGATAAACAATACTGTTCTTTATTTATTAGTAAAAGTCTATTTACATCAAAACTAAATACTATTATGAAATAAAATAAAAACTAGACTAAAATAAGAAAGAAAAGCTATTTACAGTAGATACAGCTGATCTAAATCACTGCCAGCCGGTAGTGTGCCCAGAACGCTGGCGGCATTGCCACGCTGTATGGCAATGCTTATCCTTTGTCCAAGGTATTCGCCAGCCCCCTGGTCACGTGATGTGTCGATCAGGCGCTTTGAAATTTCGCGATAAATGCGATGGGCTCCTGGCCCCCACGGGCCCACCGTCTCTACCCCAAACGGCTCAAATATGTAACATCCATCTAGGTTACTATACTTGCGCCGCTTGAGGCGTTCGGCACAGTCAGCCGCACCACCAGCTCTCTTGAGAGTTTCTGGAAGGTGGGACTAAGGGCCGCCCCATCTTCCAGGGCATCTATCATTTTTCATCATATTTTTACTGACTAACAGATGTATCCACGTATAGCTCAAATCTTCGGGCTGAAATTTGGCATAGAGATAGCTATTATGGCGTAGGCATCCGCTGAAAATGGTATTTTTGAAAATTCTACACGAGGTAAAATTAGGGATGGCGGGTGAAACCGCGGGTTGGAAAGCTAGATGATGAATTGACTCTCAACTAACAGAACACACGGAACACACCGGTAATATTTATGATCGGCGACTAACAAAACTAAAATCATTAGTTTTCACTCAAAATTGCAAAGTGAAAAATTAAATAAGCCATTATCAATAAGTTTAAATTTAAAGTAAATTAATTAAAAAACAAGCTTTTTTTATTCAGCTCCATCATCAAGCAAGTCAATTATTGTATTATCATCGGACTTACACAATATTTTTTTTTTTTTTTGAAAGGACTAAAGTTCTTGTAGTAGTAGTAAAGTAGCCTCTGGTGGCTGCTCCAACCTTACCGGACAATCGGCGACCGCAGAGAGCTCTCAGCCGGGTAACATTTAGGTAACCACGCCTGAGGGCACCCCCGAGTGGGGTACGAACCTCGGCTCAGGGCGTTACCGGGGGAAGGGGAGGACTTGGACTTACACAAGTTACACATATTAAAAAAATCGGATTAATTGACCACCGGGAAGTGAGTCAAATTGATAGTTTACAAGATTTGGCCAAAACATACCTACTAACATACTAAAACGGCAAGCTTATAAAAGCTTGTATATAATAATGAGAATTCAAATTAGTTGTGTAAATATTCATTGGATGTTCGTATGATGTAACATGTTAAAAATCGTGCAACCCTAAAAGATATTACTAATACATTTTTTTAATATTTCCATTCGTATGCATAATATTAGGGTTGTTACAAGCCCTGCTATAACTCGCACGACATCCGTAACAAATGTATGCGCATACATTATTGTATACAGATAGCGTGGGGCGATAAAATGGCGCCGTGAAGCAATAAGAGAGAAAAGAAAAAACGTTTCGGCTGATTTAAAAAAAAAAAAACTTTAATTTACTAGTATGGAGTAGGTATGTAGTTTGTTACCTAGGACACATTTGAAATAAAGAAAAAAAATCGTAAAAATGTAATTATTATGTGACTCTCAAGCGTCTCTCAAGTCTACCCCGGCAGATAATTCTTGACACTAAATCTTATCATTGTATTTTTATTAATAGTTCGAAAAATTATTTCAGCAGGTCATTAAACGCCAAATATTATTAAGTTTTACTTGACTACTGATCCATCAACGTACAGCTTAAACTACTGGACTAATCGGGCAAAAAATTAGAAAATAAAACATAATAGCTATTATAACAAAACATCAACTGACAAAGGATTTTTGAAAATTCAACCCTAACTCCCTACTTTCCCTTAGATAGTTTGAAATATAATAAAATGTATTATTCCCTATTATGTAACACTTTAAATACATATCAAATGGTGCCGATTCTGTTGTTTACGAACTAAATAAATTTAATCTCACTATATCTCTTTCTAATAGTAAATATAAGAAAGGGATGCAAGATATTTTAGTCCTGTCAGTTTAATCCGATCACACATTTCAACGTGAATTTAAGCGCGATCGTTATTGGTCACGACTATTTACTCGTACATTACGACGGTATGGATTAAACTGACAGGATTAAAAAAATTCTATCTTATTTCAATAAGGTTAAAATGAAAGAGAGGTGACTTGTCTAATATTAGTTAAGTTCGTAAACAACAGAATCGGCACCAATATCTAATTAAATTTTGCAGCATTTTAGTTTCCCCGACACGCGTGTCGATAGGCTTCCGTCCGATCATGAATACGTCGCGCACAACAAAACCTTGTCTCGGTGTTGTGTAGCGCAGACAACCACCATCCCCACCGGCTGTGAACTGCTGTGATTGTTTGCGGACCGGCGTAAAAGTTTCTTTAGAGCTTTAAAGCAGAGCTATTTCAGTGTAATAATTCAATAGCAAACTAGTCAAAGGATTGTAGCTTAAGTCCGTTGATCGAGAAACATTATGAAGTCTACGTTAGCACTGGTAATTTTTTCGATACTAATAATTTTAAAGTCTTTATACATCATAAAGTATATAAAATTCAACGTCCCTGAACGCACAGCCTAAGCTGCTGGCCCTACCAACAAGAAAAACAAATATTTTTACGGAAAATTCTTTGATAAATCTCAGTTAAAACCGCAGGAAGAAAGTCAGTTCATGAATAAAATCTATTGCACATCCTCTGTTGTGTTTCGGCTGGCTGCTAATCATTTTTTATGCAAACAGCATAGTAAGTAAAACCCAAATTGAGAGTGACTTTTTTACAATTTGAAATTATGATACTAATCTTCAAGATTTTAGCAAAAATCTAAAGTTACAAAGTAAAAGTTTGTTACGACGAAGATGCTTATTACTATTTCACGTAAAAACGACTGAACGGATTTTGATGAAACTTTACACATAGACGCATCATACCCAGAAATAACATATAGGCTACTTTTATCCTAGGAATGCGGGTAAAACCGCGGCGCGCCGCTAGTGATAAATTATTTTCTTTATACTAGCTAGTCGATAGGTTATTTGATGAACACTTCACACACAACAAAAAAGATTTCTGCAATAGATAGCGGCCATGGGGAAGGGAGCAAAAGTGTTATGTGGTTAGCGATTGTTTACGGACTGCTGAAAAATAGGAGAAAAAAGGCCCATCAAAATATCGATTGCTTTAAACTGCCGAGCTTTTTATGGCGGCCATTTGATTTTATTGTTTTTGCAGTTTTATTAGGTATTTATGCTAAATAGGACTCAGACCCTGTTTTTGGAAGGATGGTTACACAGAGAGTAGAGAGCTTAGAGCCGTTTGTTTTGGTAATGTAGGATCATACGATGTGGTAATTTCAGACAAAATATATCGTAGATACCTTATTAGATATATACCTATATTATATACTAGTTGTCCACCGCGGTGTCACCCACGTTTCCGTGATATAAAGTAGCCTTTAATGTACCTTCCTATTAGAGAAAGAATTTTTCAAATCCGACTGGTAAATCTAGAGATTAGCGCGCTAGAACAAACAATCAAGCTCTTCAGTTTTATTATTATTATTAGTGTAGATTTAATAAGTATAGATAGTAGATACATAGAAAGATAAAGTGAAAGTCGGCTACTTCATCAACAAAACATTTAAAATAAAAGATTCCGAAGAATTGAGAACCTTCCTTTTTAAAGTTGTTTAAAAATATGATCTTTACGACTGCTTTTAGTCTGATGGGTGATTTATCATATACCTAATTAAAATTTATGATAAATTATGCAATTGTAATAGCATTGATTTAGGGACGGATTACATCCGCCCCAAAACACATACAAAGTAGGGTTATCAAATCAAACTATCCTTCTAATTAGTACTACAAAATTAATGTTAAAATCACGATCAGGAAATTAACTAACGAATAAATCCTTGATAATCCCGTCCTAAACAAACTGAGGACCAAATCAAACAGCATGGGTGCGATTATCATTGTAGGGATGTCTTAACTGTTAAGGAACCTAAGGGACGTAATCTTAAGTATCAACCCTTTTGTTATTAAATGAACGATTAGAAGAGAAGGGGTGGAATAATTTTATATAGTTTTGAAAACTATGGAGATCAAAAATTTTACTATTTGGACTGGAAAGTTAATAGTTCTGGGCAAACATGTTATAACGGGTGGATCCTATAGTGACATATTTTTTTAAAACCATTGTTAGGTTTGTCATTATTAAAATCTTGAAAGTGATATGTACAAATAATTACTAAAGGTATTTTTTTATTATGCTAAAGTAAGCATACAAGCAAGCGGCTACCGTAACCGAGTTATAAACGCTTGCAACACGACGCACCAGGAGCATTATATCACGGTATACAACCAATGGTTACAACCATCTGACTGTGACATACCTAATAAGATTCCAACATCTACATTTTGACCGTAGTCCCTAGGTAGTACGATTACCCAGCCTGGTGGAAGGTCTATCCTTTTCAAATGAGGTATCCACCTTGCTCCTCCATAACTTATAAAAAATCTAAACATTATTTTTAAGTACCTACGCAACCACTTTCAAAACAATTAAACTTATACAAGGGTCAACTATGCGCAAATGAATGAAAAAATAGGAATACCTATTAAAAGAACAAATAAGATCAAATTTATATGAAAACAATAAAACGATGATAAATGTGCTGAATCTGCACCCGACGCAATTTATGGAACATTCCAACATCAGACCATGGATTAAAAGGGGTTAATGCCATGAATTTATAATACTGTGGACATGACATTTATATCTCTAGGTACTACCTTTAATAAATTCATCAATAATACACAAACCATACAAATAACATGACTTTATGCTATATTAACAATAAATATTCAGCAAACAAAAAAATCCTCGAGACGGCCGCTGCTGCCGATCAACGGCAAGACTCCCAGAAGGCTAGCAACTTTTGGCTTTTTTATAATAATATGTAGTTTGTATATTTGTTGTAAATATTATATAGACAATAAAGATTATCAATTCCATTTAGCAAACATTTCTATCTTATTTCCAAAAAATCCAAATACTGGTTCCTGGCTGTCGAAGCATACCACAAGGTGCTTGCAAGGTGGTTGCTAGATAGGCGGGTACTACAAAGTACCCTATCATCATACTATGGTTTCGTCACGTTCACCAAAATCTCAAGCTTATTCTCATTCAGAATAAATGAGACCGTTGTCAGAAATATAAATAGCAGTTAAAGCAATAAAATATTTATTGTCCATTATTCACATTCAAAAACTCAATAAAACCTTATTTTGTACATCCACAACACAGTCACTTAATGCAGGCAATGTTATACAGATAAAAAAAAACCATAGCGAAGCCAAGGTATTGTAAATACGCCATTGTCTGTGCATTTCCGGTTATTATTCAGAAGTAGGTATATACAAACTTTATGATTTCGCTTATTTATTTTTGTTAATTTGCGGTACCCGCATCCCGTGGATTCCTTGAGAGGCCTTTGTCCAGCAGTGGACGTCTTTCGGCTGACATGATGGTGTTAATTTTAATTTATTATTTTTTTTTGCTACTACAGCCGAGCTGATTGTAAATGGTTACGCTTGCAACACCAGGGGTAACACTCGCTCTTTGCTGATTCTGCAAAAATCTCTTTTTTTTGAATAACCCCAATACTCCCTTGGGAAAACCAGGGCGGGGAGCTATTTCACAATTTGAGCGTCCGTAGGTATTATTTTTTCTTAATATCTACATTTTTATTACAAATCCTCGATCTCGAGGTGGCGTAGCAGGATCTCCACATAAACAGACCCGCCATGCTGTCGAAGCTCAATAATTCTCTAAAACTATCAACCAAACTTGGCAAACCATGCCAAAATCTCGGAGATTTATAAAATTGTCGATGAAATTAATATCTTCGGTCAACCCTGCCGCAGTCGCCTGAGATATGACCTGAACTTTTTGGTGTCTAAGTTAATACCATTTTGGGATTCGGCCAAGTTCAAGTGGAATGGCTGGGCACTTTTTGTCTTTATTGCCAAATATAAAGATAAAATTGAAGTTTTTTTTATTACATAATGTACAGCTCTGATGTTAGCTCTACCACCTTTTTTCTTTTACGTTGAAATCGTTACGTTTTTACGGTATGTTCTTTTATAAGTAGGCATCTACTAAGAAAGGATTTTTTCGAAAATCTACCCCTATAAAATAGGTGATCGCCGAGAACGATATAAAGCGTATTTCAAACCCATAATTAATCTACAAACCACCTAAGACCACCTAATATCTATCACGAGTGCATATCTGCATTAATATACGATAACCGCACTCTAATGTTTAATTACGTGTCCGCACATAATTCGGCAAGCTCGGCTGAGCCCATGACAGGCATAAATCCCATTCAAAATCGTCTGAAAAGTTCCTAAAACCGCTAATTCAACTGAAGTAGTCTGAGCTGTGTGCTATGTCAAAAAGTGGTCTGGACTCGAGTGTGAATTATATGAGAGTTTGGTATTAAATTGTAGATATAATTCAAACTAACATCTTTTTTAGATTTCGGGATAAATGACCATTTTTACTAGGTATGTGAACAACTCAGAAAACAGAAATGATGAAAAATATTCTTTTTTTTTTATCGATATTAATATAATTTGCGCAATCAAATTTTTTTTTTCCTGTTTTTTTAAATGTTTACATTGCCATCTTGCTTGTTCACAAAAAAGCTCAGATTATATTTTGGCACCGTCGTCAAAACGAGCATATTAGATATTGGCACTCTATTGTCAAAACGGGCCTATTAGATTTTGGCACCCTATTGTCAAAACGGGCCTATTAGTTTTTGGCAACCTCTTACCTATTTTTGTCTGATTATGTCACTTTGACATAGCTGTCATTACCTTGAAATAATAGAATACAAAAGCGTTATACACATTTTATAACCTAGATCACACATAAAGTGCCTAAAGTCCAATACTTCATGAAACCGCGAAGGCACTTTAAGTTGGGCCCTTTTCACGAAACACCCTTGGGTAATTTTAGAACCATGCCCGCCCTTTGATTTTATGCATATTCTTTTTTTTTACCAGAGGCTTTCAGGAAAATCCTTTGGCAATATTGTTTATCAAGCCCCATTTGTATATTTGAGTAAGAAATTTAATATTTTATTAATTTTCCGCTTTGCTCTTTGTGAATAATTTTAGGGTTGAAGTGAATTTCTTTTCACAAAATTATTTTAGTATTTTGAATTATTTACATCTACTACCTTGTTAGTTATTTTTTATGTTTGTGGTTATTCAATTCACAAATTATTTTCAAGGCTTCATATTTCTCGTATTTTCATTATGAAAAAATGTACAGTGATTTTAAAATCCTGATTTGAATGAGATCTTTATTTTCCTAGGTTTGAGCTTAATTTAAAATATTTATGAGTGACTAATTGAATGACGAAAAAAAATTGATACTTATACCATAGTTTAAAAGTGAAAAAACTTTGAAATAATTCGATGGTAGGTTTAAACCTAAACATTTTTTTTTCATTTACCCAGTAAAATTAGTTGAAAAAGCAACATTATTTAGTTGCAAAGTAGCAATATTTTAGACATATTGTCCTTAGAAACGAATTGTTTCCTACTTATTATTCAGACGCGATCCTGAAAAACGTTCGAAATTATTCACTCGTAAAAATATTCTATTTAAGAGACAATTTTCATTTTCTTAAAAGAAAAGGCTTAAGTAGTACATTAACAAGTAAGGGTCATTGACATCCGTGAGGAATGAAGGGATTTGGCAGGCTTTCGTTAATGTACTTACAACATTAATTTTAATTAGGGATGTGCTACAGGATTTTCGTTACTGAAAGTTACATTTAAATATTAGCATTTATTACGTTTCATTAATTTTTTTATAAGGAATTATTTTTGTGCATACCTTTGCTCAATTTAAAAATAAATTAGCTACTCCTGTCTTTAAAAGTGGCTTTATAAATCTCGAGGGGTAAAGAAACCTATGCCTAAACAATTATTATCATTCTCAATCTTCTCTTTTATACCTGTAACTCGTTTGAGCAAAGTTAGAGATTCTTTTAAGGGGCAATGTATACGCTTCTTTAACAAAGTACCCAAAGAAATTCAAGAATTGTCCGTGTTAAAATTTAAAAAGCTAATTAAAGATAAGTTGTACAAAAACGGGTACTATAAAGTTTCTGATTTTATAGAGGACAAGAACGCATTTCAATGAGTTGTTCGCTTCACATGCTATTTATTGTTATTATTATTGTCATATTGTTAATTTTAATATTTTATTTTACTTTCTATAGTTTATTTTTATATACATATTTTTTATTTTTACAAATTTGACGATTAAAAATACTTGCAATGAGTTCATTTAATAAAGACACTTTTGAATTTGAATTTGAATTCTCTCCTTAAAGATAAGACATTGCTTCCTTACCTTGTATGAGTGATCATTGCTTAACTTGTTCTTTGTTTATAGATATCCGAATATTATTTTAGCACAACCCTAGTTTAAACTAAAAAATAAACATCGGGACACTCTTTAAGCGTAGGCGCTTAACAATTTCCTCAAGTTTTATTTTGCCCTACATAATTTAACAACTTATCTTTTATAATAATTATGAATTTATCTCAAAAATATTTATAGCACGTACCTACACTAAGAGCCGATTGGTATGAAAATAGATAACCCCGACGACCCAGACTGGCGACAGGATACAGGTTCGATTTCCAGACAGAAATTGTCCAGTTTTGTTTGTATAATTATTTGAAAAGTTGTAGTAGTATATATGTCGCAGTAAGATACTGATATATCTGGTTTGCCAAAGTAGAATGTGTCTAATATAGGATCAGAAATTAAAATAGTCTTACAGCTACAGTCTACCTTTAGATAATGGCAACCTATCATCGTACTATGGTTTCCTGAAGACGTTTTGCTTGATCAACAAATGATCCAAAATCAAATTTGAAAATTCACTCACGATCAAGAAACCACATAGCTGTATACCCAACTCCATTTGATTTAGTTCTTGGAAATGTAAATGGTTGAGCCACATTATCGCGTACCCACAAATGTTCTAAGAATTCGTCCCAAACGCGTAAAGGCAGTACCAAATCAAAGGAATGGAACGGCACCGGTGTAATCATATTACGTGGATTTCACCAGGATTATGGAAGGGAATTCCATTGGTCTGTGTTGTATTTTGGATTAAAAGATTATTCAAATACGATTTATAATAGGTAAGTGATGTAAGGAAATATATTTTCAAACAAACATCATCTCATCACTCCTCCTATATACGCTTGCAACACCTAGAATATCAATCACACGTTGCCATGGATAAATTTCTTTATACCCTTCTTGAATCTATTCTGGAGAAATGGGAGTGAGGAATTTAGGCCCACTCAAGAGTGCTGGAGTATATGCTCTGGTAGCAGGACCTACCGCAGATGATCCTTCGTGATTTGTAAGGGGTTGTCAGGTATAGTGTGCTGTCTTTCTACGACTGTAAGGTTGGAATTAGTAAAAAAAAACTCAGTAATCGAAGGTATCCTTATTGAAGATACTAGGAAGTATCTAAATATGAAAGTCTATAGACTCAATCTACTACTGAATGGATTTAGATGAAACTCGGCACATAGATAGATCATAGCGAGGAGCATAGGAACGCGGAAAAAACGCGGGGCAGAAACTAGTATTCCATAAATAAAAAAAAAATACCTACCACAATTTTGATATTGCTAAAGTTGATAAGTTTACAAAGCCTAGATGGAAACTGGGTAAATATTATATAGGTATAACCAGATATATAAAAGAATATTACATTAGACTATAAAATAACGTTCCATTTTCATTTTCAATTATAGACTATACATATTGGAATTACAAAAATGACAGCTCACGCGGAGAATTTTCATAAATTTGCATTCATTCATCTCGTGGAATGTAAATCGTATTCGATGGTGAAATTCAAGGCTCTATTTTTGTTATAAAAACACATTTTTGTTAAGCTTCAATTTATGTAATCGTTTGCTAATTCATCATGTCAGCCGAAAAACGTCCACAGCTGGACAAAGGCCTCCTCCAAGGATCTCCACGATGGCCGGTCTTGCGCCACCTGCATCCAATTTCAATCCAAATCTTTTGCTAATTATCTGATTTTATTATATACAACAGTCCCCTGTCTGGTGTGTCTTGGGCTTGTTAGAGTCTAATCAAGCGCTCTCCTACTTTCTCCATCTACTGCGAGTCTCGACCATAGTGCACTTTTAGTAAACTTTTCATGGTTCAAGTTTGAAAAAAGAAACGATATCTTTATGAACTGAAGAATTCCACCACAATTCCACTTTATTTCCAATGTAAGCGCAAGTAAATTAATCCTTTAGGATGGACAATTTCCTTAAAAGTTTCCAAATAGTTTCTACGTCCTTACCCCTAACTATTGTAATATCTTGCCAAGTCGGAAATCTAACCACAAAACAACACAAATCAAGTCAGTTGAACGCATCCAGACAACTGTGAAGTCTCGGGCTATTTGTCTTGTCTGACCGCGGTCTCGGAGTCTCGAGCAAAACTTGAGCATCTATCTTCTGTTCTGCTAACTATTATTGCAATAATGCATTCATTTTGTTGGGGAACTAGTTTGGTTTGTCACTCAATTTGTTTGTAATTCTCATTTATAATAACCCTATTTGCTGTTGGTTCAGTTAAGAGGAGGCTCTCCGCGAATGACTCCGTCGCTTACTAAACTGACGGGGACAAGCGAGACAGACGAAGTGCACTTTTAGTAAAAAATATGATTTAAAAAAATCTAGGCCTTTTTAAAAAAAGTAAGATAGCTATTTTTCCCTTTCTATTAGATGTATGTTTATATTTTTCAAGTTATTTGAAAAAATCATTCTTAGTTTTAAAAAGAGTTATATTCGCGATTATTTTCTGAAGTTACTAATGAAAAAAAAAAATTTAAGCATACGGCCTACCTGATGGTAAGCGGTCACCGTAACCTTTGGACATTAGCAACACTCTGTATTCAGAGTCTATACAGTAAGTAAGTACCTAATCCGCGTCCCGTTGCTAATCTTACGATTCAATCTTGCGATCCGTTGATGAGAAAAATCCACATGCTACACACACACGAACACCGCTTCCATCCCCTTTTCGAGGGTTTTAATAAATTATTGTAACAACTATACTTCTTTAATTTATTTTATACAATGACAAAGCAATTGTATAAAGTAATCATCATCATCATATCAGCAAAAAGACGTCCACTGCTGGACAAAGATTCTCCAAATTCTCATTTGATTTGTAAGTTATTACATAGTTTTCGGAAAATTACCCCACTACTTAACTGGCAACATTGAGAAATTTTACTAATCATGTTTTCTTTAAAAAATATGAGGTAGTCTTATAATTAACGGTGGTAAATAAGTGATCTTCGTCTTATTGTTCGATTTTCCTGCATGATTTTGTGTGATACAGTTTGACAACACAAACCGACATACCTATTTTTGTGTTAGTTAACGCGTCATCTAGACAGAATATTTTACTAACCCTCTAAATTTAAAAGTTACCGTGTATGTGTTTGGGTATTTTTATACGTAGGTCTGTATGCTTAATATGTAGAATGTTAGGTGTCCTCCAAAGAAATTTTAATGGAAACTGTCGTGTATTAAAAAAAATGATAATGAATTGGGATGAAAAGGTGATGTAAACTTATGTGAGATAGTATATGTGCCACGATAACTCGCGGAGGGCCTGGGCTTTTGAAGTACAAGGTCCTCTTGTACTTTGACCTTAAATACTATCTCACATCAGATTACATCACCTTTGCATCGCAATTCAATATCTTATTTTTTTATACACGACAAAACCTTAATAATAACCATAATTCTTATCTTTTATTACGTATGTGTTAATACGTAATAAAAGATAAGAATGAAATCATATGAACCTAATATGGGTAGTAAGGATACGCTGTTATACCTAGGTCTTACCTTGGAGTCCAGCGGCGGTAGGCACCTAACACGCACACGCACATCCAAGGATCAATCGCACAGTAATCATTACTCTTATTAGATTACGGCTACCCCGGGGTAAAAGTAACTTGATGATCATCATATTGTAATGTAACCGTTTTCCAGCACTTTTTGGAATTTTGGCAACCGACGTGCTTTGATTGATGGCATCGCGAACGAGCTGCGAGACTGTTACTCACTTTGATTAGTTTTTCTTGCGTCACGCGCGTTCGGTGACAGTTTGCGATCAATATTCAGAGATGGCGCTTTTTAATGAACTGAGGTAATAAGTAGGTTAGTAGAAGGCATAGATTAAAAAAAAATACCATAAATTTGGAAAGAATAAAAATTACATAAAAATAGACCTACATTTTATGCTAAAATTATAAATCCATCGGAAACGGGGCAGAAGCATAGGTAATTAACTAAAAATCACTATGGCTAAAAATGTAACCGTCTTATTAGCAAAATCCAATCCATTAAAATTAAAACAACCATTCAGATTCTCGGACTAAATGGAATTTATCAACCGTAACGATTTTAGCCGGGACAAAAAGCGGAATGTCCCGTTTCTCGCTTTTCAACTTGGTTGTTGTCGATTCAGGACATGTACCCACAACTTTACCATTTGGACAAGAGTCCCTAGTGACCGTTTGGGAAGCGTGACCCTAAACTTGAGATGTCACTGACTTTCAAGGCTTTTCCGGTGCTTTTGGAGAATTTAAATCGCATAATCGTCTCATCAATTAATTATACCATTTTTTAACTAGGCTATAAACTCCTTGTGATAGTTTATCTTTTCCTTTAACTAAGTAATACTTATAATAATCAAGATTATCAGTATAATTTGCATTCTTGGCAATATTTTAAGTTACAATATCTTATTTTGTTTGGTTTCCATCGCAATGCCGAGTCGAATAAATAAATTTGCCAACGTTCCTATATAATGGCGAATCGTATTTACTTGAGCTGATTTGTTTGTACAGCGGAATTACAGTTTTATACCTACTATGGAAAAACAGATGGTTTTCACGCGATTCTGTTTTAATATTTTGCAATATCCTAATTTTTCTTCCGCATTAGGGCTTTGCTCGCGTTCCCGAGAGATTTCATACTTACAGGAGTACCTAGAGTTCCTTACCCAAAGGGTGCCAACGGAACCCTATTACCATTACTAAGCCTTCACTGTGCGAGCGTGCACCGTTCGTCTGTCTGTGAGCGTGCACCGTTCGTCTGTCTGTGAGCGTGCACCGTTCGTCTGTCTGTGAGCGTGCACCGTTCGTCTGTCTGTGAGCGTGCACCGTTCGTCTGTCTGTGAGCGTGCACCGTTCGTCTGTCTGTGAGCGTGCACCGTTCGTCTGTCTGTGAGCGTGCACCGTTCGTCTGTCTGTGAGCGTGCACCGTTCGTCTGTCTGTGAGCGTGCACCGTTCGTCTGTCTGTGAGCGTGCACCGTTCGTCTGTCTGTGAGCGAGCTGTATCTCATGAGCCGTAATGGGTTGACGGTTATTTTTTTACAGAATATGTATTTCTGTTGCCGCTATAAAATAATAATAATAATAATGAAAATAAAATAATGAATGATGGTTTAAAAACCTGAATTTAAACGCGATTTTTACTGGTCACGACTATTTACCCGTAATAACTGACAGCATTAAAAATGTTCTATCTTTTCTAATAAGGTTAACATGAAAGAGAGGTGACTTGACTAATATTAGTTAAGTTCGTAAACAACAGAATTGGCGCCATTACCTGACTATTCGTTCCTTAGTTACCTGCGACAAACCCCTCAAATAAACTAGCCAGTATAACTTCAAACTTATATCAACAGTAAAGTTGTTGAATAGTGAAATGAAAAAGTTACAAAGGGCATGGAGGCAACGAGCGCGCGCCGCGTCAGTCAGATCTGACGAGCCATTGTTGGCCTTCAGACTTCAATGTAGGAAGCAATGGACAAGTCAGTAAGTAAAATGTTGTTGGAATTAGAATATTGTGATTTTTTATAGCTGAAACATGGTGTTAAACTTCAATCAGTCGTTTCTAAGTGTACCTATACATTGAAGAAAGCCCAATCCGTGCAAAAAACCATACCATAAAAATGAAATTGTTTTTATTTAAGAACGATTGCACTCCGGTTGTAATAGATAAAACTTTGAAAATCGTCTGGCGTTTTATTCATTGCGTCAATTAATGAAACGGCTTTAACGAAACTAGAAAGATTGATGTTTCAAGAAATAAAAGAAAATACATGCGAGTGTCTCATGAAACCTTATCCATCTATTCTAGGAACAACAATTTTGATAATACGGTTCGCACTAATAGAAAGAGCAATAAACGTGGACGATTTGTGTATATAAATAGCACTCATTTGAAGCCAGGACGGGTCACTTGCTAATTAATAAATTGAAACAATGCCACATCTACAATTTATTCAAAATTCACGTCGGTGTCTCTTTGTCAGACGCGTCACAGACTAAAATTGGAGTTGGCAGCGGAAAAAATTAGTGAATCAGCATACGAATGAGTGTGGATGAACATTGTAATATCCGCGTCGACAGCGGGAACTATGTCCTAATGAAAATTTGGATCACTTTCTCCCTTGGCTTTTGTGTGTAACTTATTATCACTCTTATATTAGACTGGGTTCCTGAAAATTATCGCCTTTTTTCATATTTCATTTATTTTCGTACCGATAATTTCAAACAATCTATTAACGACTAGCTTTCTGCTACGCGGTTTCACCCGGATCCCTTACGGATAAGAAGTAGCCTATGAGTTACTCCAAAACGTCAGCTACCGCCATACCAAATTTCATCAAAATTGGTCCAGCCGTTTGAAAAAACAAGTTTGTTTTTGAAATCGAGTTGAGTAGAATATATTATTTTACATTACCAATTTCACCTATATAAGATATTACTTATGAAAATTACTAAATCCTTGTAGCAATATACCTAGCTACCAAATAATTCCGCCACTTTTCTGTATCAAAGTGCGTGAACCGTCACAAAGCGGCGTGGAGCAATTTGCAACTTCGTTCAGTTCACGTCACGGGTTAAAAATGGTGGACATTAAATTTTGCAAAATTAATATGACAGGTGAGAGTCAGCCGGCACTTATTAATGTCGCGCGATGAATAAAATTATATAACCACGGCGCTTGATATGTAAAGTAAAAATATAGCAAGCAGGTAATTTCATATGAGCTAAATCTATATGGATTTATGGTAATGTGGTAATGAAGAGTGAAAATTAACGGGAAATTTACCGCGTGGTTAAAAGTGGAAATTTAAATAAGCTACTGGAAAGAGGGAGATATTTTAGTGGTTATTTTTATAATCTTAATTCCTTCCCTACTCATATTATAAATGTCAAAGAGCTTTTGATGGGTTCCTACTTTCCCACAGAGCAATGAGTTTACGTAATTTTTTGCCTAGAAATAAGTTATGAGCCGGGAGTGGCGTAGGCTAATATCGAGAATAGAATAGAATATATTTAATATATAATTTGGTTGAAACTGTGAGGTGGAAGCTACAATTATCGCGACGATATCCGAGAAATTATGATTCTAGATTATGGTTTTCTCGGCATTTGTTGTTGCAAGATGCGTTAAAAATATATTATGTTAAACTAGAGAATATGTCTGTGACGGAATAGTTTTTAAAAAATTAGAATTTTTCGTTAGTAACGTCAGAAACCATGGGCCGGCCATCGTGGAGATCCTTGGAGGAGGCTTTTGTCCAGCAATGGACTTCTTTCGTGATCATAATGTGCGAACAAATCGGTGAGCTTCGGACCCTCACGGTACTTATTATATCAAAATAGTCATTAGCACCATGTAGGTACATGATTCGATGTTACTTGGAATCTACCTACTATTGAGATTTCCTAATATTGGTATCGAGGGATTAAGTAATCACAATTTATTATAACGATGAAATCATATCTACGAAATTGTATTGCCGGTTTAAAATCGAATATGTTCTACATCAAAAAAAAACAAGCGACAGTCTTAATTTTAGAGATCAATTTACTCGTAGATGTAAATCAAAAAATACATCTTTGGAATACGATCAAAGGTAGAAGGTAGTTATTCCATCTATGTACGTTATTACGGTTTAAGGAAACTCAGTATATTACACAACGGAAGTACGTAAAATTAAGCTTCTGTGTGCTGTGGTTTTTTATTTCTAATATTTGTTCCCGTTTTAATTTCCTGTTTTGATGTTGTATTATACTTGATTTCCTGCTTTAGTGGAAATTTTTCTTCATAACTTCTATACATATAATATATGCTATAAGGTTTATATTACAGGAAATACTGATTAGCGATACATCAGAGATGAGAGATTATATTCATTCTAGGTACTTATATATGAAGATTAAAACGTAAATAAAGAGAAGAACTTTATTAATTTATTTCACATCGATTTTTAAAACTCCAAAATAAATTCCGCGTTATTGAAATATGACTACACAACACAAAAGTAAGAAAAAATCTTGTTCCCGCATACAAATTTTAAAAAAAAATATATACTAACAAAGGATTTCAGAACCACGAATGTGTCATTAATTTTAAAATATTTGTGAAGTTTTAGTCCCATCAAATGGACAGTCATTTTATGGGGTCTTTTATTTTGTTCAACCCTTTACAAAATGGCCATTGGAACTTTATGGCTCTACATAAAGTTTAATCCAAAGAGTCGGTGATTTCGATATATTTAGAAGATAAAGAAGAAGAAATTTAACATTTCCAAAGAGTTTGGAAATGTTAAATTTCGATCTTTCAATCAAAAAGCTTGAGAAGGGAAAATACCATTACTTTAAGAATACTGTAGTCAAATAACTAATGTTTTTTTTTACTGGGAATAGGCCCATATTTGACCACAATTTCACCGTGGTCAGTGATGATGTGGCTAAGGGTGGTAAGCACAAAAAGTCTGTATGGTCAAAGAAGGTCTAGCTCTCAAGTGCAGTTGTTAAAATACGCCGGTAGTTGTTTGGCGATAGATTTTCAACTTGAGGGTGGTAGCAGGTATGGTTTCTGACGTTTATTTGGGTCAGTTACATTTTAGTCTCTATTTTTAGCTACTAAATCAAAGTTTGATTTACTATCAACACTATTTGCCAGTAACAAACATTTTCAGATAAAAGACTGCACTCTTGTAAACAAAATTATATTCCATTGTTTCAAGATTCAGTATAACAGCACCGACAAGTCCATTGCAGAATGCCATCGTCCCTCAAGTAACAAGCGCTTAGTTTACTCTCAAACCGGAAAAGACAAGTGTACAAGGAATTGTAGTTTCTGGAAGATACAAAAGCGTATATTGTATTGATTTCTCGATAAATTTGATACAATTCATTGGCATCATAATATGGATCAATGGTAGCTTTTTGATTGGTACTGTCGAAATTAGTTCCAGTGACAGTATTTGTCGAAGGTAGATTCCAACTGAGTTGAGCTGCATTTCAGAAACTACAGCCTTCTCGTCTCGAATACCTCAAAGTCTGAAGGCTTGACTTCAACAAGTGCGTTTTAATGACAAGTACAGAGCGTGGCCTTTTACTGCTGGCCGCAAAAATAAGCTCAAAGTCATTCGGCTGGCTATGGAACAGGCTATATTATGATAAGATCCAAAATGAGGACAGACAAATAAAAGTGATGAAGCTGATGAAGATGAAATGTTATAAAATGGCAAAATAGTACCGGTGATGCTCGCTGGACGACCTCCTACAAACAGTAGACCGATAATCTGGTCAGTCACTGGGGCCCAAACTCTTTGATGGAAATCTTTAAGGGAGGTCTATGTTTCTATTGTGGATATTCGTGATTATGATGACACCCAAGAAAGTAAATTTCGAAATTGTTCAAGTATGTCGGTGCTGGAGTTTAGACGAGTATTATATCTAGCAATAGTCTGTAAAAACTTGACAATGATTAATGAGTAAATATGAACAGTAATCCGATGTCCAAGAATGTAATGACTGAACAGTAGCACACAAAAGTTTTACAAGGAAGTTACATGCGAACATTTCCAGCATACATAACTCCTATGAAATAGCATTTTTAAAAATAAAATTTTCTTTGTCGTCGCATAGAGGGCTTTAGACAATAGAAAAGAGGACAAAGCAGTGTCACTTGAGGCCACTTTGCGGCATAGCCTTAGTAAAACTCCCTAGCTCACGTGGCTTATGTATTGACTATGTGTGACAAATTTATAAAACTTTCTACTATACTTTATTCTAAGATTGTATGAGATTTAGTGGTTGTCTTTTGTTATTTTTGTTTTATTTCTGTAGTGCTTTGAGGTGGTCTTAATAAAAATTGTTCGTATTGCTGATGTCCGTAAAATAGTACAAATCATCCTGTATAACTCACAAATAATTATAAATTATGTAAAAGTTTCTGACGCAATCACCCACAAATGGCTGAAGAGGTTTGGATTAAACTTGGCGCATAGATAAATCATACCCTGGAAAATCACTTATGATACTTTGTATCCAGGAATAAGATTTCTCGCGAATATGGGTACTGTGAAATTTTTGCTTGAATGTTTTGAGGTTCTATTTTAAACTAAATATATAAAAGGATGATGAAGTGACTGACTGACTGACTAATCTATCAACGCACTACTGGATGGATTCGGCGCATTCGATAAAAAAAGATTTTTAAAAATTCTAATCTCTAAGGGAGTAAAATAAGGGATCGCGGGTGAAACCGCGGTAAGTTAGTTGTATTATAATTCCTTTATTTTCACTTATTTCCTTCCTTTATTTTTTACCTATTCAGTTTTTTGAATCTCTCAACAAAATGTAAGTCATAGGTATAAATTAAATAATTCTTTGATTTTTTCTTTATTTCATTCGTAATTCAGAATGATTACTAAATACTGGTTACGTAAATACTTAGATTTATAGGGTTATATATAATTTTAGAATTTTATACTATAGAAAAACCTGTGAAAGAAGCTCAAGGTCTACTACCTATATAAAGGACATAAATTACCTTCTTATTTCTTACTCCCTAATATAACCCATATTTTTTCTATCATATCTCCTATAGATGACTTGAGCCATTTGAAAATTTCAATCAAATTGCCTGAAAAAAGTGCTTAAGGTAACTTTTCATCGAGGAGCTTCGTGATGGATCGACTGCTGTAATATTAGGAAGACGTATCGGTTATATCATAACCAAAGAGTTAACTAAACTAGAAAGGACACTTTGATATGGCATCTTACCACCTACATGTTAAAAATTCCAAGCGGCTATGATATCAGTTTACCATCAACAGGGCTATTTTAAAACACATGGATTCGAAATTTGAAACGGCTTCGAAAAATTCCCGTAATTGCTATTTTAATTTCCGAATTCGTATATTTTTGATTTTCGAAATATGAATTGGATCGCTATGTAAAATAGCCTATACAGCTCGTTGGGAACGGAATCGACATCGGAAGGTTTTCGTTTAAAATAGTCCTGCTGAAGGGTCGTTTCTTAGTATAGTAGTATCTGCCCCCTTAAATTTAGTTCTGTCAAATTAGTCGTGCTTGTTTTATCGTGAATTTAAGTGTGATCTTTATCGGACACGACTATTTCTCAGTAAATGACAATGGCATAGACTAATTTCACAGGTATAAATATTTGATATCCTTTTCCAATAATGTTTATAAAAATGAGATGTGGCATAATTATACAATGTGTGAAAAACAGAATCAGTCTCTATACTATAACTGCTTTACTTAAAGCTGGTATTCCACTGTTTAATCATCGTAATCTATCAATCAAATAGTACAAGCTCTGCTTAGTTTGGATTTTGAACCGTGTGGGAAAAAAAATCCCAGAATATTTATTAATCAAACCATCTAATGCATTTTCAACGCCCCAACTACCGATAATTCAACTTTCAAATGAACTAAAGAATAATGTCCGTATCCAGACCGACGAGATCTTCTCATAAAAGCCTATACTCACCAATTGCTTCGTATAAAGACCTCAGGTGGCATGTAGGTGGGTCATCAATCATAGTCATAAGGTGGCGACGCGCGACGGTGTTACAACATGGTGGAATCAATAGTCTCCGCCCACGCGGGGTGAAATTGACAATTGAGAAAATTGCCGACGCAATTTTTTCATGATGGTAAACTTGCGACTTTATTTCCCGTCATAACTGCACATTTACATTGTAGCTTGGTAGCTAGAGAGATATGAAAATGAGCCTTGTCTTTGCAAGCAGTTCATCTGTTTCATTATTATTCAGATGAATATACAACCTACATAAATAGTGTAGTATTTTAAATGTGACAATAAGTTTGTTTATATGTTTTTTTTATTTTTTTATACTACTAAGGTAGCAAGCAAGCATACGGCCCACCTGATGGTAAGTGGTTACCGTCGCCTATTGCCATTTGCAATACCAGAGATATTGCCAATGTGTTGCTGACCTGTTACAATGCCGAGAAGGCAAACTGGCTCTCAAGTGCAATTGCCGGAACACACCGGTAGGTGCTTGGCGACAAATTTTCAACTTGAGGGTGGTAGCCAGCCAGGCGGGTACTACAAAGTACCCTACCACCGTGCTATGGTTTCCTCACGATGTTTTCCTTCACCGAAAGCTCAAGCTCATTGTAGGATTCGAACCCACGACCTTCGTCGCGGCATCCGACGTCACTACCACTGAGCTATCATCGCCTTGTCAGCTATGTAGCTATCATGTTACGCAGATAGCCGAAAGAGGGAACGCGAGTGACGAAAGCTAGTAATTTCATAATAACACTCTGTTTTAACTTATATTTTAATACATCGAGAATACTGAGCGCGCCCTATGACACATAGGCCAGTTCCAGTTATTTCCATTTACTATTGTAAGCCTTTATTGACTATATTGCCCTTTCAACATTCTTGATGTCATCTGTTTCTTTACCATCACTTTGTTTCTCTAGATAGATAGATATATGTATAAGATACTAACTGTTCCTCGCGGCTTTACTCGCGTTCCCGGGATAAAAGTAGCCTATAACCTTTGGGGATAATGTTGCTTTCTAATTAGTGAAAGATTTTTTTCAATCGGACCCGTAACTCCGGAGATAAGCACGTTCAAACAAACAAACAAACTCTTCAGCTTTATTATTAGTATATTATACCGTGAAAACAAAAAACCTGTTGTAGACTATAATTGTCAAAAACCTAAATTGATAAAAATATAACAAACACACAAAACTGCAATTTTTTATATATTGAAAGATAAGTGTAATGTTGAATATAGGTGTAATAACACGAGGGTGATATACCAAAATTAGGATATCCTTATGATAAGAAGATTTATTACTTCCGGTAAGTCGCGGAAAGAGGCGTGAGAAGGATGAGTCAAATTTTATGATTATTTGGATGAGCGTAAAAGTGGCTATTTTTAAATGAAAAAGTTACAAGAGTTGTCAATTAGAAAAAAAATACGCATTTCTTTTGACAGGGTAGTCCGTTTTTTTATCACATTTCTACATTCCCTCCTGTCATTGCTGATACAATTTTATTATAAAACTAGCTGTTCCCCGCGGTTTTACTCGCGTTCCCGGGATAAAAAGTAGCCTATAACCTTCGGAGATAATGTAGCTTCACATTAAATATGCTACGTATATTATTATTATTATTTTTAAATAACTTTTCAAATTGGAACTCCAGAGATTCAAACAAACAAACTCATCAGCTTTATTATTAGTATAGATACTTAATACTCATTTAACCTTTAATAATATTTAAACAATATAAACTATGTACCTTTGAACTTACTAAGACGCTTTATTTGTTCGTAGAGTTAGCCATCAAGCGCGGTTAAGTCGAACAAAGGCCATCAAAACTCCGAAGTGAACTGTGTATGTTTTCAAGTTTTTGCGTGTATGTTTGTGTGCTTAGGCCCAGCTTTGCTTTTGTGGATCGATGTGGGTAGTAGGGATCGGGGCTTACTGTAAATAAAGCGATTTTTGTTACAGAATTCTTGGATGGTTTAGGCACATGTAGCTATTTTCAATTTAAAGTTTTAGATTATTAATGAGTTTTTTAGCAAAACTGTTTTTTATAATTAATCATCAGTTGATATCTTTTTTTAATCGATAGATAAACCATGAATAAGCTATTCCTTTGTTGTCCATAAACAACTATTCTAATTTCAAATTACCAGTTAGTTGTTGCTTATTGGCCAATGAAAAATAGCCCCTTAATTAAATTCCTCAACTTTGTATTTCATTTCAATGATGATTTTCTTTAGAAGATATCAGGTTTTATTTAAAAATCTAAACTTTTTTCACAGAGTAAAATCTTTTATTGGTTTTCTATCAAACTGCCAAAAAGTTATTACATGTCAAGTAACGTAAATCTGTCACGTTGATTGACGTGCAACACAAAGTGGTATAAAAAATGTAAAACCCAATTTTATTGTAAAAACAAATTAAAATAATTAACAAGATGGAATCACTATCAAAGAATCAAGTGTTTGAAACGGCTCGGCGCATTTAAAAACTCTAAACTGTGGTGACTCCTAGGTGTAGAAAAGTTTACAAGAAAGTATTTTTTTTGTAGGAATATTTAAACATGGGTATCATTAATAGTAAAGATTTCATGTCAAAGCGAAGAGTTGACGAAGCGACGAGTAATTCAAGGTATTTTATCAAGTTTCCTTATCTAACGGAAAACCAATAGCTGTGCTAAACGATTAATAAGCTTTCGGTATAAGTTCGGTTCTCAAGCTGACCTGCTAGAAGACAATCAGCATTACTTTTAAACCTAAAGGTCAGGCCTGAAAGTAAGTGGTTACTGTCGCCTACAGACCATTGGCAATACCAAGGGAATTGCCAATGTGTTTCTGGCGTATTCAAATGCCTAAAAGGCAAACTAGCTCTCAAATGCAACTGCCCAAACGCTAGTAGGTGCTTAGCGACAGATTTTCAATTTGAGCGTGGTAGCCAGCCAGACGGGTACTACAAAGAACCCTATGTCACCGTACTATGATTTCCACCATGCTCATTAAAGGATTCGAACCCACGACCTCAGTCGCAACTTTCTATATCACTACCACTTAAAATATAGTTATGGCATCTGACAACACTCTTTTTTTTCAGCTTATCTAATCTGCGTTACATAGTCGCAGAGAAATCGAAATGGAAGGTGTTTCGTAAAAAGGAGTAAGTTTTATTTTTAAACACGCTTTTAAATTTCTTTTTCAAAGACTGTCAAAGTTCAACAGAAAGCCATTACCGAGCTTTTTTCTTGGAAGTGAATTTACGTATATTTTAAAATTTGCCTCACCTGTATTTTGTTAAATTTTATTCTGGGGTCTACGCGAGGCGTTTACCTAAGTACTACCTAAATTTAAAGTAAATTACCTAATTTTGGCTTTTTCGTATTTCTCCTGAGTGAATATTATTACTGTATCTTCTTCATCATCATCATCATTAGTTGTACCTGATGTACCTACGTCTCACTATAAAAACAAAAATTTAAGGCCATAGTTTCACCCTTGGGTCCTATTCGTAATAAAATAAACATCTTTACTTCCTTTATCCCCAAACATTTTGGCAGAGCTTTTAATATCTACGCATATTTTTGGCCAAAAATTACATGCGTTTCAAGAATACTTGGCAAAAATAACGAAAGATAAAATTTGCAAGGTTTCAGTATTGTAGTACCTATTCGCCTGTCTGGACTGGCTACACCCCCCACCTCCAAGTTTCAAATCTTTTACTAAGTCTGTCAGTCTAGTAGTTGCACTTCAGAGCCAATTACCTACTGGCCTTGTTTGCTTATCACCTTTAATTTCATCACATTTCATTTCACTTATCCTGGTGATAATGTAGTCAAATACAAGCTTATTCATATTGTAAAAATCTTTGGCCATAGATTTTCATATTGCTACTTATTGACCCATAATTTTGAATATTTAATGACATGTTTCAGAGTTACACCTATTCCGGTATACCCTACAAGTATTAAGCCGCTTAAGGGATGTCCCTGTGGTAACAGCGGCCCTTGTAAACAAAAAGTAACGCCAAAAGGAGTCACCATACATTACCCTCAAAAGTAAGATATTAATATAAATTTTGTTGTTTACAAACAACTCATTTTAATCATGGCACATCTCTTTCCTGTAAACATTATTCTTCTATATGGTAACCGCTTACCATCAGGATATAATGTATGATAACTTAGTAGTAGGACAGCATCTTATATTCGTATATACTTTATTAATATGATTATTTTCAACAATTATCGCTACTGTCGATCATCGGCCTTTGGATAGCTAAAGCTAATGCGCTGGTGGAAAGCGCTACCCTCCCTCTGATCTTCCGAGGCCTACTATATTTTTTTTTTGTTTATTTCCATCAAACACTATATATTTATAAAACCATATCAAATTACTGGATTTGATCGTTCTACCGCACTACTAAGTAAGATGAAGACACGTTTTTCATGAATAAAACTTAAAAAAATCTTCGTTACAGGAAGAAAAAATTTGGTACTTTCTCGTCATGTAGAAGATATTCGCCACCGAAAATCAACGCTAAGTGAGTATAATTTAACATTAGAAAATTATCTAATACATTTTCAGGGATGTTTTCTAAAAAAATATTATTTTCTATTCAATAAGATTACTCCTAAATCACCTAATTAAGGGTTTAAAGAGAAAAAAACGAATGAGAAGACGAAGCAGAGACTTTATGTTTATGCCATTTATGTTAAATTAAAAAAATGGTAAGTACTCTTCTTTGTTCAATGACTATACTATTTAAACGTAGTTATATACTTACTAATTTGTAAGACATTTAATTGTAACAGTTACATCGTGTTTACTAAATAGAATGACACATCGATTAGCTTTTATATTTCAAGATATAAAATGTCAATTTAATTTCAAATGTAGGTTTACTTGATTCAGTATGGGCTATAGGCCTCACAATGTTTATTATAAAGCTTCATGATGATAATTGTGATATTGTATAGGCCTCTGTTTGACATCAATTATAGAAGGTATATGCTTTCTTATGTAGGTACTTCCATCTTTTAAAGGACCGTTATTAGATTGTGACAACATTAGGTGAACCGACTACTTTCTGAATATTGCTAAGAGATCTGATGAGGGATAGTAGAAAGGCCTATGATGTCAGTAAGGTATAGATAATTTAATACCCTAAGATGGACTTTCTACAATCCGTAAATAACTAAATGCTAATGAATTCCATAATTTGACAGGCCTATCACGCCACAGGTTGTAGGTTTGATTCCCGTCCAGGTCAATCATTTGTGTGCATGAACATATTGTCTATTTATCCTATGTTTGAGTCTATTTATCTATATAAGTATGTATTTACATAGTACTAAGGTCTGCTTAAGTTTGGGGATCAGAATAGATAATCGTGTGTGAACAATGTCCCAGGAAATTTATTTATTTAATTTTAATCTACAGATTAACCAACATGTGGAGAAAGTTAAAAAACAAACAAAAAGTGAAGGTTCTTCACACATCACATCACATGTATTTCAAGACCGGCTAATAACCGGCTCATAGCTCCATCAAGACAATAATATAGTACAGTAAGTCAATACTCTGAGGTTCTATCAGCTAACTTTTTATTTGTTTTAATTAAATAACGCAAACTGTAAAAAAATACTTCTGAGCATGGTAATAACTAGAAGCTAAAACAAGTAGGCATATTACTTTCTGTATATTTATTTATTTGCATAAAAAAAACAATAATTTTGAGTTCGTATGCAGTGATAGAAAACTAATTTAAGTTTACCTGTCACTGTCGCGTTCTAGCACAGTAACAGAAAAAATACGGCAGTGACAAATACGGCTGCAGAAAAAAACATAGGCATTGAGTACCTAGTTTTATCACTGTGAAATCTATACGAAAGTTTAAAATTGGATTTAATCCAGCACCTTTATGATCGCAAGTACGCGTTCACATCATTTTTACACGTGGCAATACTAATCAATTAACGAAGGTAGTGTATGGAACCTCAGTGTTTGTCGTACTGTGCTGCAATGTCAACTGAAATACGGAATCAAATTTTATTTCTTTTCAGTGCCAGGATCCTGCCAAAAGTCCAAATTGTACGACCAAAGAAGTTTCCAACGTGGAGATTGGACAAGATTTCTTACAGTAGACCATATTACACGTAATTTACCTTGCTGTTAAATTTAAGGCGATTATAGTTCAGTGGCAGTGACGTCGAATGCCGAGACGAAGGTCGAAGGTTCGAATCCTACAATGAGCTTGAGCTTTCGGTGAAGGAAAACATCGTGAGGAAACCACAGAACGGTGGTAGGGTACTTTGTAGGTACCACCCTCAAGTTGAAAATCTGTCGCCATTCACCTACCGGTGTGTTCCGACAGCTGCACTTGAGAGCCAATTCCCTTCTAGGCTTTATGTGCTTACCACCATATCGGCCAAATCATCACATCAGGACTTTTTTTTACAATATAGGGTGGGTTTTTTTTTACAAATCAATGTGAGGTGGGTTAGCCCATCTCTTGGTCTAAAATATTTTTTTATTTTACGAAATAGTCTACAGAATATTTTATAATATTCATAACGCAACGTGACTTTGATGAAATTTAATATAACACTTGTCACCCTGCAAAGTTAAAAGTAATAAAACGTGCCCCAAATTTAATATTTCTTTTTTTTCTCTCCAGACCTGTCGCCGTTAGGCCGCGCCCGTATTAGTAGAAGCCTCTTGACATATACCTAACTGTGAAAAGAAAAAACTTTACAAATGAGATGATGTACCGAAAATATAGATGATATACATTACATCAGCTCTTTTATTTTTAACGTAGTTAGCGAAAGTGTCAATAGAATTTGATAACAAATTAAACAATTTTTTTGTATATTTAGCTGAAATTGGCTTTGAAAAAATCTAAAAAGATGTTTGAAAAAAAAAATTATGGTGTGGAAAAATACTGTATAAGCTTTCTATATGATTCTCACACAGCCTTTAAACTTAGCATAGGTGCTAGTGAGTTAGTCTACATTATGTGGGAGATAATCCTCGGAGTTACTGGTCCGATTCTAAAAATTCTTTCACTATAGGAAGCTACATTATTCCAAAGTACTATCGGCTACTTTGATCTCAGAGGCGCAGGTGAAACATCGGGAAATAGCTAGTAACTATTAAAAGCATATGTAACTAAAATTAAAAAATTAAAGAAATCTCTGAAACTCACAAGAAATTTAGTGATAATTTTCAAACAGCTGAGCGGATTATCTTGAAACAGCTAAGAATACTCTCGAAGACACTTTTCAACCAAAACAAAATTAGACCAAAATCGGTCCATCCGTTTAGGAGCTATGAGGCCACAGACAGACACACACACAGACAGACACGTCAAACTTATAACACCCCGTCGTTTTTGCATCGGGGGTTAAAAACTATAACACAATGTACTGTGAACATGAACAAAGAAGTGCGGAGAGAGCGTTGGTATCCATAACACAAGTTAATTCTTTCCTTGGATACCAGAGGATTCAACAAACACACCTTTTGATTTACTGTTAAGTGCCTAATCTTGTAGTGTGTTTTTGTGTTTTTTGTACATGCTGGTATTCAAAATAATTTTATTTATTATTTTGATACTCAAAACCCAGTAATATTTTCAAACCAAACGTAACGTTACCTACGTTACGTAAACTTAGATCATATACATGATTATTATCACTCAGGACAAACAGACATGTTCATGCAAACAAATGTTTGCCCTGGATGGGAATCATACCCACGACCTACGTCAATAATCCTACAATAATCCCAAATAATTTGGCTACTCAACTTTAAATAGGTACTTTGTAGTATAAAATGAAGTCGCTTCCGCCGTCTGTTCGCTTAGATTTTTTAAACTAGGTACGAAACGAATTTTAATGCAGTTTTCAGCAATAGATACAGTGATTCAAGAGGAAGGTTTATATGTATACAAATTACATGCATATTATAGTACCGAAAAGCCGTGCGAATCCGGGGCGGGTCGCTAGTTGATAATAAATCCTGTATTAAAATTTCACAAGCATCTAAATAAAAGAATCGTCAGAATTTCAGTCGCTCAACTATGGACACGGAAGTAAAAGAAAAACTATTTTCCCTTTCTTATAAAACATTTCTTTGAATGAAATACACAAAAGGAAAGTTAGTTGCAAGGAAAAATATCTCAATATAGAACAAATCCCGTCCAAGAATAATAGCAAAGCTCATTATGGTGATAAGTGTTTGTCGTTGCAGTTGTGAAATTTCTTTGAAAAATATAATGACAATGAAATGAGAAAAAAAATATGACTTTGCTATTCTTTTTTGTAAAATTATAAAATAAAATATTTATGTCCTTTGCTTAAGGGAAATATTATGTTTTTAGGATTTCGTACCTAAAAGGGTTCCGTTAGCAAAGGTGGTAACGGAACTCTTTACTTAGTATCCTGTATACTGACAACCCCGGTATCTATCTATCAATGGGACAGTGTAAGTAATCGAATAATATTTAACATTAATAATAATATAAATTACACAATGAACATACTACAGTTTCTTTACGAGGACCATCCGCCTAGACATTTCATAATAAAACACTTTTAACGCACTTCCCCAACATGACAGTAACATAACTCACTAAAATCAAATAGCAAGCTAGTAGAGTTCTGAAAAGCAATTTGCTCTTATAATCTTGAACAAAAAGATAGAATCCCTCAATATGTTGGCAGTAGAGCTTGTGACAAGGGTCCGGAACACACCGGACGTACGATCCGGAATCTAATAGAAAATGATTTATTTCACATAGAAGGTGAATCTACAACTTGTAATTTTGCTGTTACTAAGATTTTTTACCTCATAAAAATGGTGTTGACATGTTCTATTAGGTTTTAGATTTTTTGGGCGCCTAAACCTAGGTTTTTGATTAGAATTCTGTAAAATTTGACAAGCCAGTTGGCGCAGTTGCTTAAGATACCACCTACCACGCCGCTGGTCATGGTCATGGGTTCGATTCCCATCCAGGACAAACATTTGTGTGCATGAACACGTTTGTTTGTCCTGTACCTAGGTCTAATTATCTATTTAAGTATGTAATTACAAAAAAAAGTAGTGTATCAGTTATCTGGTTTCCATAGTACACACGGCCACAGAATCAAGCTACACACTGCGGCACCTTATGCGGTTGTAATAGGAGCTATTTTTCAACAAAAATGTGTAGCTTGATCTGTATCCGTGTATATGTTAACGGAAAAGTATCTAATCCGTCATTATTTCCTAGGAAATCCATACATTTCCTAGGAAATCCATACATTTCCTAGGAAATCCATATATTTCCTAAATATCTATCGGAGTACTACATTCGGTATATTTGTAAGGATAGCGGTATTTGGGGGGTTGTAAGTGAAAGGTACTTTTGTGCGAATACTTGCTATTCTATGCAAAATAAAAAAAATAACCCCAACCTATTTTTTTCAATAGTTTCTATATATTTCCAAGTATCATTATTGTTATAATTTCCTAGGGGAAATACACAGGAATTGTATACAATTCCTATATTTCATACATTTCCGATAACATATACACGCTCTGCTTAGTATGGGGTCAGATAACCGTGTGTGAAGAATGTCCCAGGACATTTATTTATTTATTTAGAATTTTGGAAAAGATTTGATGTGTAAAACAAAGTCAAAGATACCGTATAGCAGTCAATAATATCTCGAGAAAACCATAATTATCGCAGTGGTAAAGTTACTATATCCGTCAGGTTAGCTAACATCATCAAGTTGAAGAACTGTCACCATGCACCTACTGGTTATCTAGCCAGTTTTACAAGGCGTCAATTAATTATCACCTTCATAAATTTAATGAAATTATTGTATCCAAATATACCTTATGCATAGTCTTATTTTAATACCATTTTTTAGGGTTCCGTACCCAAAGGGTAAAACAGGACCCTATTACTAAGACTCCGCTGTCTGTCTGTCCGTCTGTCACTAGGCTGTATCTCATGATCCGTGGTAGTTAAATAGTAGAAATTTTCACAGATGATGTATTTCTATTGCCGCTATAACAAAAAATACTATAAAACAGTGTAAAATAAATATTTAAGGTGGCTCCCATACAACAAACATGATTTTTTGATGGTTTTTGCTCGATATTCATAACGGTAAAAGGTAGACGCTTGAAATATTCACTTAATTATATATTCACTTTAAGAATAAATAATGATATTCCAATAAAATTAATATTTATGTGGGGCTCCCATACAAATGACATGATTTTTCTGCCGTTTTTATAAATATTGGTACAGAACCCTTCGTGTGCGAGTCCGACTCGCACTTGGCCGGTTTATTATTTTAAACACGTGAATAAATTATTCCGCAAAAACCTCAGCTTTGTTTAGTTAAGTTTTAAGTAATTTAAGTTAAAACTTTATAGGCACTAGACCTGATTGAAAGTAAATACGAAACATTCCAAACTAATGAGCAAGTTTTAATTACTTTCGCTTAAGATACAGCCTTTCAGTTTTACACGAATTACTTGAAGTTAAATAGTTTGTAACAAACACCTTAGTTTTAATCACATTTAATTCTAATTACAGAAGGCTTTATTATATAATGACCGGTGAAAGTTGAAATAAATACAAATATTATGGTCGGTTGCTCGTACATTTTAGTTGAAGTTATAGTCAAAGTTAACTTAACTATTACCATGCTTTCACCGTAGAGTCTTTGACGATGACCGATCTCCCTCGCTCGGTTATGGTTACGGTTAAAATTTTAGTTAGTGACACAAGCAAACCAGTTTGCTTTCTTTCGGCGGTTAAAGTTAACTATAACCGTAACCTAACTATAACCTTACTATGACCGCGCTTTATGCGACCGACCCTTAGCAAAGCGACTATTTAACCCTCGAGGGTGTTATACGTTTGTAGTATGTATCTGTCAATGGCATCAACTTCTGAACCGATTTTGATTAAGCTTTTTCATTTGAAAGGTGTCTTAATTGTGAGTGTTCTTATCTATGTTTTGAAGATCATCACCAGCTTCTACAGCTTCCCACCTCAAAAGTCCTATTTTACCTCCATAGGGACTGAATTTTCAAAAATCATTTCTTTTTTTATAGGTACATAGACTTGGATACCTACCTACATCCTATATATTGAATGTTGATATATGTAACCCTGGAAATATAGGACTGAAATTACTGTATACAGTTTTCTTCGTAATAAATGATTAGCATATTAACTTTCCGTAATAAATATATTGGTTGTTGTTTTTAGGGTTCCGTACCTCAAAAGAAACCCTTATAGGATCACTCGTGCGTTCGTCTATCTGTTTGTCCGTCCGTCTGTCACAGCCATTTTGCTCCAAAGCTTTTGGACCGAAAATTTTAATAAAAGTTTTGCAAATTATATCGTGTGAAAAATCAAATGAAAGGGCACGTTTTGAGAATCACAAGTATATTTTTTTGTAATTTGAAAACAAATTGTTATGTATTTATTTAAGAAAAAGGCAAAAAATACCATTTCCCCCCCCTTAACTCCGAAACTACTGGGCCTAAAATTTTGAAAAAAATACAGAAAACGTTCTTTAACTATAGATTACAGGAAAACCTATAAGAAGTCTATGATATTAAGGGTAACATAGGAAATTATCTTTACGGAACCCTCGGTGCGCGAGTCAGACTCGCACTTGTCAGGCTTTATAACACTTTATTAGCACACATGGTGTATAAAAAGGTTTGTTATTTATGTAAAAGGTCAGCATAGGATTAATAAATTATTTATGAGATGATTTGGGCCGTTTGCTTCGGTCGCGAAATTAACAAATTCAAATTAATTTGTTCAATTTATGGACATATGTTAATTTATTAAAATAACATTATCACAATCAAAATCACTTGTGATAGTTAATATTTGGTATGAATATTCATTAGGGCAAATTGTTTTGTAATTTACTGACTGTATATATTTAAAATTATAACATGATACCTACTGGTAAAGTAAAAATATGAGAAAATTATAGTCGTAGTCTACAGAGTGCGAGGGATTGAGGAAATGGGGCGACGGCGGCGGCCAGAAAAGCGAAATCCACTCGACGCAGGCGCAGGCTTATCTACACTACAGTTACCATACGTCGCCGTCATTTTAGTTTAAATTGAAAATGGTATTTATCAAAGCATTTACAGTAATTAATGGAAAGTAGGGCAATTTTGAAAAAAAAAAAAAAATATAATTAGTGTCGCTCGTTGTGGACCAAAACGTCATTCTGTTTAATAACTCTATTTATTTATCAGAAAGAGGTACACTCGTATAAATTCTTGCGAGCTTGCACTCTTGTCAAACTTAAGCCATATTAAGGTCGTAAGTTTAAGTTTTATACCGCTACGGACATGCGACTAAATGAGTTTGTACGATAGTGCAATTTGTTGAGCATCTCTTCTTCATTAATAATACCTCTAAAAAAAAAAGATTTGTATTGAATAAATTCATAAACGTCTCGACCATTTTTTAAGAATTCTTTCATCAGGAGAACACTTAGTAAGCTGTTTAGTAGGTATATGTGCTATACTAAAATGGCATCTGTCTCTTCATGTATCTCTGTCTAACATTATGAGTGATGTCATCATCACATCTAGAAAGTTTGCATATGATACTCATGCCACTTAGAGTAAAGTTAGCACGAAGGTTGGCTCGTATGTACACCCAGCAAGTAAGCCTTGCAGAGACGAGATATTAAATAAAATCTTCTCATTTTGCTGCCATAGGAGAATAATTTTATTTTCATTACTGTTTTACGGACCTGAGATTACTCTGACTATTATAACCATAGCATATTTTATTTATGAAAATATGGCTGAAACAATTTTCTATTTAATTGTAACTCTTAGGTTATTTTGATTGAATTTGTATTTATTAGGTACAATGTAAAGTAGCTATTGTAAAATTAAATTAAATAGGTACCTTTCAGAAATTACTTTCTGAAGCTCCTAAGAGTGATAGAGTACAGTACCTACCTATAAAGCGATCTGTGCAGCTTGACCTGGGAAGCACCTAGGTACTTCCACTTTACAAAATACCGCAGCCAATCAAGGGTCAAATAATATATACTACCTAATTATTATTAATGTGAAAGTAACTCTGTTACTGTTTCACGCCTAAACCACTGAACCGATAGCGATGAAATTTAGCATGCAGATACATTATGATATGGAAAAGGAATATTGGGTACTTCTTATCCCAGAAACGCGGGTTAGAGTATATATGATCAATAAACATCCAATATAAAAAAATATTATACTTACTTGATAAAGTAGAATTAGTTACTAAGGGATTTCCTTGAGTAGTGTCTTTTCTTAAGCCCTTGTTTCATTACTCAAACAAGATTAATTACTACCTCAGTAATTACTAAACCAGGGTAAAAAACCTCTGAACCTCGGCGAAGGCGCTTTTTTTAAACAAAACCGGGAAAAAGAAAGTTTTGCTATCGACCCGTGGTGGTATCATTTATTTCTAATGTACGAGTATAATTTTATTATTACATAGGAACTTTCTTTCTTACATGAAAGCGAAGAAAAAATCCGTAAAATGCTATTAAAAGTTTTCAGAGAAGTGTATTAAATCTATTGGAGGAAAACAATATAGGTACCTACCCACATATGAGTAAAATCATTACGTGAACTGTATCTATTAACATAAGCATTTTTTTATTTATAAACACTTCTCTATTACAAATCGAAACTAATAATAAAGCTGAAGACTTTGTTTGTTTGAACGCGCTAATCACCGGAGATACTGGTCCGATTTGAAAAAATATTTCACTAATAGGAAGCTACATCATCTCCAGAGGTTATAGGCTACTTTTGAACCGGGGATCGCGAGTGAAGCCTCGGGGAACAGATAGGTGGATTTCTGACGTATCATACATTGTGGGGCGAATTCCGTCCAGTATTTTTATAACTTCTATGAGTTTTTATATACCTTTTCTATTAATCGTACCTATAACTAACCTATGGGCTAGGTATCCAATAATCCCAGCCCTAGGCGACGACCAAATCTACCCCCGCTATAATAACGATAAACCTTGTAGGTAGGTTATCTATATAACGTGGCGTGGGTGGAAAACCATTATATTTTCCAATCTGACTTCATTATATTTTCCTCGAATACGAGATTAGTACCTATTTCTAATTAATGACGTATGTAGCGTTGCGTTCTTTCAAAGTAAGTTCGCCTTAAGTTATATTTTAGGTGGTCATTAATAACTTAAGACGCTGTCATATCGTAAATTATTATACATACCTTGAAGGTGAAATCAAGCTAGCGCAACCCGTTAAAACGTAAAAAAATCTAAATCATTGAAAAAAAATCATTAAAAATAAATCCGTCAATGTATGGTTTAGAATTTGAAGTCTTGTGATTAGCAACACGAGTGAAACCGCGGACGGAAGTCAGTGTAACATTTTTAATCTTCCGGAGCAATGTACTCCCTTCTTAAGGTATTAGTTACTCGTACCCCTGTAGTTAAATAATTCAAACATTTCCGCCAGACAATCAATCATGAACTCAACTAAGTTTAAACTATTTAGTTACTGAACTACTGAACTAACTCGGTGACAGTTTAAGCCTTCCGTTTAGAAACTGTGACACATCTTTGAGTAACAATTACTCAATATTACAGGTTTATGTTTGACCCTCAATTTGAATAGAAATTAAAACAGCTAGTTTTTGTTCAAACTGCAGATTTTTTTTGCGTCACCGTACCTACTTAAATGTTAGAATTAGAATATTGTTCATCTCATTTCACTTTAGTCTAAACTAATAATAATAATATTATAAAGAGGAAAGATTTGATTGTTTGTTTGTTTGCATTGATTAGGCTCCCAAAATACTGAACCGATTTGAAAAATTCTTTCACTAATAGGAAGCTACATTATTCCCGAAGGTTATAGGCTACTTTTTATCCCGGGAACGCGAGCGAAACTGCGCGGAACAGCCAGTATATTATAAACTAACTACCCCCCGTGGTTTTACTCTTGTTTCTGAAATAAGTAGCACGTTTCTCCGTGCCATAAGCTATCTGTGTAACAAATTTAGTTACGAGTAGTGCCGTTGAGGCGTCAAGAGGTAACAAACTATCTTTCGCATTTATACAAAGTTTGGATAATAAGTGACTCAATCACACAATTACTGGACAGATTTAAATAAAACTCGACATGTAGATAGATTATAACCTGGATTAACGTATAATACTTTGTGTCTCGAGAAAATATAATATCCTCAGAAACGCGGGTAAAATCGCGGGCTGAAACTAGCTTAGTATCTAGTAAATTCAAAGTAATATTGCAAATGCTGACTAAAAGGAAACTGACTGAGGTTATGAAATGAGCACGAATATGGCGGCTTACATTTCAGCACTGATTTTCAGCGCTTTCAACCCTTACTCGTGTAACTTGATGTTAACATAATTTCAGTTAGGTATTACTTTAAATTAACACCTAATTCTGAAATAAAAAATACAGAGTATGATAATAAAACAGCGAAATTACTTTTCAATTACGAGTGATTTCAGTAGTTTTAATTCGTTATAAATTTTAATATTTTTAGACTGTGCTATATAAAAATGAATGTTTGTCTCATTGTCACTCAATATCATACAATACAATAAAACAAATCTTTATTGTTTACGCAGCACAGAAAAACACACTAATAAGAACAAAGAAAACAAAAACAATTTAGGCGGCCTTATCGCTCCAGCGATTCCAAATAACCTTGGGTAATAGGATATAATATAAGAAGGCTATGTCAAATACTTACATATCTATACTAATATTATAAAGAGGAAAGATTTGATTGTTTGTTTGTTTGCATTGAATAGGCTCCGAAACTACCGAACCGATTTGAAAAATTATTTCACTAATAGGAAGCTACATTATCCCCGAAGGTTATAGGCTACTTTTATCCCGGGAACGCGAGTGAAACCGCGCGGAACAGCTAGTAATACATAAATACAATTCTTACAGAAATAATTACCCTAATACTTATACTATAATAAAGTAATTGGTAGGATACATAGAAATATATAATATATATTTTTTTAAGTAATAAATCAAATTATATCTAATAGCAAGAAGTATACAAATTATGACATTGTAATGACTAAGTACGATTGATAATACTTATACTAGCTGACTTCCACAATTCACCCGCATTCGTTGAATTAAAAATAGAGATAATATTGGTTCTAACTGGTGAAATAAATTTACCTCTTTATAATTATAATGGATATACCTACCTAGAACATTATCATACGACAGTTTAACCCGGGGAAACATATTAAATACCTCTGAAATTCTGATTAAGCCACAGGATGGAAACTAATTACAAAATAACAACATAATAATTTAGAAGTTAAGTTGCTTGAAGTTTTACATGCCTTTATTATAAACTAGCTGTTCTCCGCGGTTTCACTCGCGTTCCCGGGATAAAAAGTAGCCTATATAAATAACCTTTAGGGATAAAAAAAATCTAAAATTAAAAAATATAAGCTGCACTTGAGAGCCAGCTCCTTTCTAGGCTTTGTGTGCTTACCATCATCGGCCACATCATCACTGATCACGGTGAGATTGTGGTCAAACACAGGCCTATACATAGTAAAAAAAAAACCGCGATTCCAAGTTACAAAAATTTATTATAAATAGTTAATACTAATTATTAACGTTCGGTTGAAATTATTTTTAAGTTTTATTAGAATGTAAAAAACCTTCTACAAAGATGCAGCACATAGTACCTTCCTACATTCCAACATTATATAGATGTATCTTCTTAACTGAACACAAAATTAACAAAGCATTCTTCAACATTAACTTTACACTCGAACAAAACATTTCCTATCTATAATATAATCCAGAAGGCATTAACCCGTTGGGCAGAGCAAGAGCAGTAAAATTGCATTCCTTTTCCCAACTAACTGGGAAATGTGTTCTTTCACGAGCCATTTGGCGATAGTCGGACTATCCGTGGTAATTTGTCAAAATGGACAGCTGGGTGCCTGAGACAAATACTTTTTACTATTTCCTCTTAGTAATTTTTTTGTCGTCATTCCCACTTTTTTGAACATACGACATGGATTTCGTAGGAGTTTTGTTAAGTCCTCTTTGGAGATAAATTCGAAATCGCATAGTTTTTTAGAAGTTATTTTTGTGGTTTGCTTGTTTTGTGTGACAGTTTACTCCAGGTCGATTCGTATTTTAGACAAAGAAAAACGAGTATCATTATGAAAAAGAGTATCAATTACATATGGATCAGAAATGTTTAAATTACAAAATATAATAGATTAAACACAACAGCAGTTAAAATATAATCGTAATCTATTAAAGAGTCTGTCAAACGTGAAAAACGTCACCAGAGCCCATGGGGAAGGGAGGAGAGAATAATCGATAAAGCGTAAGTGATGCTAAGGGTGTTGCAAGCTATAAGCTACGATAATCATTTGCCAGGCGGGTCTTATCATCATCATCATTATATCAGCCGAAAGACGTCCACTGCTGCACAAAAACCTCCCCAAAGGATCTCCATACCCGCGTCAAGCGGTTTCTCGCAACCTTCGCAAGATCGTCAGTTCACCTTGTCAGGGTCTGTCCACGCTGCGTCTTCCGATTCGTAGTCGCTACTCGAGAATATCTCTGAAAACGGGTCTTATTCTTAAAAAAATATCTCAAGCCCATTTAAATCATCTCTGAAAGAAGCATGACTCCTCACAAATAAACTATTCCACATCGCAAAGATTCTTTTAGTAGAAATATGTAATATTACTACTGAACAGGGTCTGGAACAGATAGACACACGACATTGACAAATGCCAATACGTTTGTCGTCACTCGTCAATAAGCCGAAGCGACCCTTGTGGTGGTATTCTCAATAATGTCGTCAGCCAGCATCTTTTTGTTTAAGCAATTGTTTGTTTAGCAGATTTCTTTTAAAATTGTTTGGAATTACGAGGACCTTTAGACAGTTTACCTCAGAATGTGATTTGTACTATGCACTGTTAATTTCTGAAGACAACATGATCAACTAGGGGTTCTAATCCAAGCATTTTAATGTAATCTTTGCACGCAAATAGCTACGGTCGATCATTGGAACTAATTATTCTGGACACCTGTTAAAACCATGTTTTTGGCAATTCAAAGATATCAGAATATCAGAAAAAAAATATTCGAGCTAAAAGTCTTCTTTGTTTTTCAAATCTACTGCAAGTCAACATAATAATAAATTTAACTTTTTGGGCATATCGGTTTTTTTTTTCACTAAAAAATAGCTAGTGAATTCGAACCATATATTTTTATAGAGTCAAACACAGTGGCGTTTCCGTAAATGTGAAACGATGCGTGTAGTCCCAAGCCCCTCGGGTGCTCTCAATATTATCATTGTTTCTGTACCCACCGAGGCCCCGACATTTTCACAAGTACGCATCTGTAAAAATATTTGCCATATTTTGTACATACCTTATTTTCTTTGGAGATTATCTCATATTCTCTTGTAGCTCAAGTTTATTACTTATAGGCAGATAATTGTCCAAAGAAAATTCTGTGTAAAAAGATCTTCAGAATATCAGATACAAGGTTCAACTGTAATTATATTCTTTGTAAACCTTGCGTCCTGAATAATATTATAAATGAGAATGAAAGTTTGTTGGATTTTTCTTCTTTCACAAAACTTGTTTTTTTGCATAGAAATAGGTTATGGGTTGAAGAGTAACGTAGGCGACATTTTGTTAAAAAACCGGGAAGGAAATCTAGTAATTTAAGGAGAATCTGACTGCCTGATAGCTCTAATATAAACTCTAAGATAGTTTACCTCAAGACTTGAAATTTTGCAAACTAGTCCCACAAATAAAGTAAGCATTAACTAAGGAAGGATTTTTGGTATGACGTAAACTGTGAGACAGAAAGTTTTAAATTTACATTGATAGGAATGAACAACAAAGATAATCAGAAAATCTGGACAAACATTTCTCCCTTTAGTTTTGGCAGAACAATAGATTTTTAATTTGAAGAAGTCAACCAGGTTTTACTAAAATATCAGAGACAACAAAGGACAGCCCAAAGATGTTTTTTGCTGAATATCCTTTATTGATTTCCTCAACGAACGTTTTTAGGTTCCTATCTTACGTATATTCGTTCTTACCTATATTCTATTAGGTGCTCTTTTCCATCAGCTTCCAGCTACTCTAAAAACATGAATTCTACATTTGAATTATCAAAATTTGTGAATTATCAAAGATAAACTCCATCTTATATCAATTCGACGTTGAATCAAAGTACCGTAATGACGCTTCCCAGAGGAGGTATGCCACAAAATGAATGCCCGCAAATTACCCGACTTCGGAGACCCATCGACAGCAATTAATTGGAGAGAAACTTCGACTGTTGTTCAGCTTTGGGCATACAAGTGAATGAAAGCTTCCATTTTTGTGGTTTTTAAAGTTGTGAAAACAAGGGAGGATTAACTTTGTTATGAAGTATAAATTGGCATTACGGTTGCTGGTTGTTGGTTATTTTCTTTATGGACATAAAGCTTTTATCGTATTGTTTTATTAATTGTTATTTCTGGAATATACCTAAAGTTTGTTTAATTTGAATGTGAATGGTATTTACAGATTTAGGTCAAAGAATATAAAGTATAACATAGTATAAAGTCGTTTCCGCTGTCTGTTCGCTTCGATCTTTGAAACTATTCAACAGATCAGTAAACCATATACAGGTATATACAGTTTTCAGTGATAGATAGAGTGATTCAAGAGGATGGTTTATGTGTACAGAAAAGCCGAGAAAACCCGTGCGAAGCCGGGACGGGTCGCTAGTTAAAAAATAAGGAACTAGAGTCCTCTATTATGTTCCAGCTCAACTCTAGCAGAACGTACAAAGTCCCTGAAAGTCCGGACACTTGTCATCAGTTATCTTTTTCTTTCTAACTGGAGAGAAATCTTAGTTTTCCGCAATGTGACATCAGCTTGTACCACGAAACTAAAATGGACTGTGACTTTCCTTATTTTTTCATGATATTGGTATTACTCATCTATTCAGTTTAGACCTTGATAAAGCACGGATTGTTTTCATATATTCCTGATTTATTTAGGCAATTGTGTACCTAATATTTGTACGTAGTATATTATCTTACTCTGTGCTAATATCTTTGATCATTTCTCATGCATTTTTACTAGGGCTCGAGTAACCGGAAGTCTTTATCGAGATAAAAGGGGCAAACATACAATGAAATCTTAAAACAATACACAATTAATCATATTGGTTTACTGGTTTTTAAATGAAAATACCCATTCAAAATCTCGTACCAAAATCGATAGAGAAAAATAAACCTTTTGCATAAATCTCGTCCGTCATAGAAATACCCTTGCAAACCAACAAAATACCAAATAAACACACCATCAATGACATCATAGACCTTACAACAACGCGATAGGCCTTAAAATTGATTGTCTCATATGCACCAAATATTTTTGCCAATGTAAGTTATAAATATGGGAATACAAACTTAAGTTTACAGTTGTGACAGTCTTTACTGCGAGGTGATATGGGTGTTTTTAGAATATTGTATATTTTGAGTTATGGGAGACATAAATGGCAATAGGGTGCCTACTATAGATTTTGTTTCGCACGTTTTTGATGAGAGTAATAGGATTCGATGGATGCACGATGGGCTATATAGTTGTAGAACCTATTTGTATCTAATGTAAATAAGAAAGTACAATGTTCTATGACATTTAATTTGAATTTACTTCAATAAAATCTGTACTATAAACTACACGTTTATTTTCCTTCATATATGTAGTCTGCTAGATATGTTTATTAGTTTTATTTATTAAGCAAGATATATTGACTTTGCTATTTTAAGGGTTTTGTACTCAACGAAACCAAGCCTCCGTCCATGTCCGTCCGTCAGTTCGTATCAGCAAACTGTATCTCATGAACCGTACACTATTGCCGCTACAACGTCAAATTATAAAAATGACAAAAGAAGGACAGACTAACAAAATAACCAACATACTTTTACATATAATATATATTCATTAGAATGGATAGTTTTCAATGGAGCTTCCTCCTTTGAAAGTTAACTATAATATTAATATTTTACTATTATAATGAAGTCCTTGTATAAAAGGCAGCTTTTAAATAGTTTTATTTTTATTTCAAGCATGACAGGCTATCACTTGTTACATCTCAGTGTTTGCAATTTAATTATTATTTAAAAATAAAACTAACTGTAGAATTAACAACACAATAAATCGATACTAAAAGGAAAGTTGCTTGAAGTCAACGCGGGAAACTTCCGAAGTGCCTACTTGAAGTATCTAAGTCATAAGAGTTGGGGGATAAAAAATATATGGTCTATAAATGACAAACAATTTCTATTTTATTTGAAACTATAATATTTTCTAAACAAATGTGTTTTTTTATTATGTATCTTTGACCACAATCTCACCCTGGTCAGTGATGATGTGGCCGATGGTTGTAAGCACACAAAGCCTAGAAGGGAACTGGCTCTCAAGTGCAGCTGTCGAAATACACCGGAAAGTGTTTTGCGAATTCACCGAAGGGTGTGGTAGCCAGCCAGGCGGGTACTACAAAGTACCCTACTACCTATGTTCTATGATTTCCTCACAATGTTTTCCTTCACCGAAAGCTTAAGCTCACTATAGGATTCGAAGCCGTGACGTTCGTCTCGGTATCTGACGTCATTATTGAGCTATCATCGCCTTAAATTAATTAAATGTGTGATAATCTCAAACGAAAAGATTCCCAAATTATATAAAACTCACGATTTAAAAAATATGCATTCAGATAATTAGCTATCCGTCCAGCCGTTTCACTCACATTGAAAGTAGAACGAGTGAATGATAAGTTGAGAGAGAATTGTTTATCGTCTACATGTGTCCATACCGGGCAGCAAAGGAGTGGAATTTGCTTACGGCGCCTGTATTTCCAGACTCCTACAATCTCGGAATTTTCATGGCCAGGGTGAATAGGTTTCTTCTTGGCAAGCGTGCTCCATCATATGCTTCGTCATCGTCCACTAAACGGACGAGTCTGTAGGCAAACGTAAGCAAATCTATTATATATATCAAAAAAATACCATCTCTTAACATTATGAGGAGGGATGAAACCCATGTGCCTAAAATTAATATAAAAGTTGACAGATATACGGGAAGGGGAGCATTAAAGAGATGGGTGGATTGTGTTGATATAAGTAAGAAAAGACTGAATGCCGATATGACGGATAGGAGGGCTGAATGGAAGAAGACCCCAAATTATTAGGAATAGGGTAGGGATATGATGATATTTAGAAGAAGATAATGTTTTTTTAAGTTTCAATTATTTGACAAGGCAAGCCAGTTGACGCAGTCGGTTAAGACACCACCTAACACGACGCTGGTCATGGGTTCGATTCCCATCCTGGACAAACATTTGTGTGCATGAACATGTCTGTAATAATTATCTATTTAAGTATGTATTTACAAAAAAAAGTTGTAAATAAATATAGTAGTATATGAGTTATCTGGTTTCCATAGTATGGATATTAAAATAAACATTTTAGCAAATACACGCTACAACTTTTATCTTGTACCAATCTTCAGCAACTAGGTCAAGTTAGCAGAAAAGGTTTAAGCGTAGATTTAGCCTTCCCAGTCTCTAGGAAATGGAACTTGAGTGTTCGAAGTAAGAATATTTCTGCTTTTAGTGCTAGTATAAAAGGTTCAAATTGGTAAAACGTCAGAAAGGATTGATGGAGTACCTATATAAAATCCAATGTCTGATTGTTTGGTATTTAGGATTACGTTTTTCATGTGTAGGTAATAGACCGTATCGATGTGGATATATATATTTTTTAAATACATGGTGATTTTGAGACGATAAACTAGTAGGCCAAAAGGACATTAAAGTAGGACCTAATTATAATAAAAATGTCTGAGAGTAGAAAACAACACTAAATTATATTGTCGGGCCAGTAGGTGCAGCTGGTTAAGACTCCACCTATTGCACCCCAGGTCGTGGGTTCGTTTCTCATCCAGGACAAACATTAATTATTATTGTGTGCATGAACATGTCTGTTTGTCCTGAGTCTGGGTGTAATTATCTATTTAGGTAAGTATTTACAAAAAGAAGTTGTATGTGTATGTAGTATATCAGATATCTGGTTTCCATAGTACAAGCCCTGCTTAGTTTGGGATCAGATAACCGAGTGTGAAAAAACATTCCCCGGATTTTTATATTGCTTAATTTTGTTTAATACCTATAGATATATAAATTAGTTTGGCATTAAAATACGCTTTACTTGAGAGCACTTGAGAGTTAGTTGCCTTTTTGACATTGTAACAGGTCGGCAACATATTAGGCAATACCTCTGGCATTGCAAATGGCGATAAGTGACGGTGACCACTTAACATGAGGTGGACCGCCTCCCTGCTTGTCAACCTTTGGACATAAAATAGTTGCGTCTATAAACCCTCAGGAATAAGTCTATTTTTATCCAGAAATATCAATAAAAGTGCAAAAAACAATCTACAGCTTCACAGTAGAAAGTTCAATTGCTAGGGTTATCAACTAAAGAACATTGTAATATTTTAATACAAAGTTCTCGTATTTGTAAGTGAGAATTTTACTGAGCATAGGTACCTAATCTAAATTTCTAACTTATGTTAAATAAACCTGAAACATAGATAAATCATCATCATCATTATCATGTCAGCTAAGACGTCCACTGCTGAAAAAAGGCCTCCTCCAAGTAGATCTTTAGAGGAGGCCTTTTTCCAGCAGTGGACTCCACTCCACGATGCCCAGTCTTGTGCTAGCAGCGATTTCCCGCGATCCTCACAAGATCCTCGGTCCACCTTATGGGGAGCCTACCCACGCTGCGTTTTTCGAAACTTTAGTATCTATGCTCAAGAATAACATATAAAGAATCCGTTTTACCATAGGAAACAATAAAAAATTCAAATAAAAGCTAGTATTTTAAACTTTCTTTTCTATAGGTCTATAGTTTCCAATAAAAATAATTTAAAATATGACTTAAACACACGATTTTAATGCGAAATGTTTTAACAAATTGACTTAGCAATTTAAATCACAAGTGACAACCCTACATCCTCAATTCAAATTAAGAAAAGTTTTGCACTACTGTACAAGGTTTCCACCGAGCTAATTATCCGACAAGACTACTGCCACAGAGCTGAAAGTAAGGGCTATTTATACAAGTCTAACGGTCTGAACGTTCTATTGATTATGAACTTAAATAATGCACCATTAATTTATGCACCATTTCCTTCTATTTTTTTTGTGTATTGTTCTTTTTATCCTTTAGAAAAGATCATCTGTATGACAACCAACTTAGACCAGCTTGGCGAAGACTGGTTTCGAGGCGACGTAGTGGTTTAAAGCGAACATACTGCTTTTTTTTACTACTAAGGCAAACAAGCAAGCCACCTGATGGTAAGTGGTCACCGTAGCCTATGGACGCTTGCAACACCAGGGGTATCACTCGCACTGCAAAAATCTCTTCACACCCTTCATGAAGAATCACATGCTGTAGTCACTTAGGAAAACCACGGCAGGCAGCTTATTCCACAACATGAGCATCCGTGGTAGGAAGCTCCTTTGGAACCGCACCGTACGAGACCATTTAGGTTCTAGTTTGTGAGGATGGACTCCCCGCCGATGGCTAGAGGTGCGATTGATAGACTGTTTTATGCAGATAAAATGCTGACGGCTCAGGTATTCTGTTCTTTATTTTTTTATGTTTGTTTTAACCTACACCATTCCCTGTACACTCGTATTATCGATTCAAATGTTTTAACAAGATCTTAAGCCAAGAAGATAAAGCCATAGGGACTTGAAGTGGGTAATAAATTTACACATCGAAACTTCCTGAATAAAACACCTACAAAGTAAATTAGATTTTACTTTGCCCTAGTTGCCTTTACTACGGAAATAAATATAAAATGTATTGTACGTTAAGTTTGTTTGTAAAATTACTTTATTTGGTATTTTAAATAATATATTTTTTTTCAATCACACCGGAATTACTAAACAATTTTAATAAAGCCTTAACATTAAAAATACCATAGATTCTTTTAAAAATACAGGTGTAAATGCATTTTATAAAATGTATAATTTAATTTTTGGTTGGTAAAAAAAGTCAAGGCGAATAAAGAAATACCTTTTTTGGTCAAAGCAATACAAGAGAACCCGCTGGCTTAGTTAGTCTAAGCTTTATATCGAATAAAAGCGGGAAAGGAATACATTTTCATTTGAAAAGATAAAAGAGCCAAGTTTGCGAGTAACCAAAAACTTAGTTAACAGGCTAATCTTAAGGAAAACAAATGCTTTTCTTCAGAATAAAACGATTTGGGATATAGAAATGTTAATAAATATATAGAACTACTCCAGCATACTCGAACAATATTGATAACTGGGACTATCTGTCAGTGTGACGTGTTCTTTTTTTCAGAAGGTTTACAAATAGGCAGGCGGTTCACCTGATGGTAAGTGCTTACAGTCGCCTATTGCCATTTGCAATATCAGAGAATTGCTGTTATAATTTCGTTGTAATTTCTATTTTTGTTAGTTATAGATAGGGTTATGCTTGATCATGATTTTACTTTAGTAAGCGATGATGAGTAACTAGGAGTAGAGTTATATCATCATTTTGCAAAAGAAAATACTGTATTTCATAGTATATTAGAAGTAGTTTGTCCTATAATCGAATGGAATAGTGGTGGTTTTGCTTTGACTCTTTGAACTGGTACCTCAATAAAAATATATCCTTGGTAGTTTTGACCCACTATTAATGTTAACTCACTTGGGGGGTTGAATTCGCCTCGTTTGCAGCTTCATAGATGTCTCATATTCTAAGTGAGTGACATTTTATCGACCTGTCATCTATTTTTAATTTCATCTAATTTGACAGATCTGTATGAATATAGCCCAATTTTAAGCGAAACAGTTTTATCGTGAAGAGGCAACATTAGGAGGGCTGGTCAAGGGTTTAATAATTTTCCCACATTTATCAATATTATATGCAACAATGACACATTATACTATAGTATTTTATATTTTGTTCCGCAAAATGTGCACTTAGCTTGCGCAATACCTTTGTCATACGGTCAATTTAAGTAGGTACCCCACTTCTAAACTAATTTAAATTTCTATGGAATAGGCTTTTATTTGGGCTATATTGTTCAGGACAATAGGCTATCGTTCAATAAGACCCCTCTTGATTGGAAATAATGGTATGTTATATGAAAATGAGAAGGTATGCTTATTTACTTAGGAATTTAGTTGAAAAGAATATAGATTCAATGTTGATGGAAGAAAAACCGTTCAATATAAACCTTGTTATATGAACTGACATGATTATTTCTCGGTTTTTAATCTAAGTAGAGATTTATTAAAGGCTTTTTCATGAAGAAATAAATCTTAAAATATAATAATTATGTTGCAGTCAAAACATTTAACCAGGCAAAAGTCTAAAAAACGATTCCTCTTCTCATATTCTCTAGTTTAACATAATAATATATTTTTTACAAATCTCTTGCAACAAAGAATGCCGAGAAAAACTTAGTTTAGAATCATCATTTCTCGGGTATCGTCGCCTTAATTACTAGTTTCACCCGTGTTCCCGAGGGATCTTATGTTTTCACAAGATAAAAATAGCCTTTATACCAGAGTATAATTTATCTATGAGCTGAGCTTCAACTAAATCCGTTCAGTAGCTTTTACGTGAAACATAGGTAATCCATAATCCTCACATACTTTAGCATTTATCATATTAGCAAATAGATTTATCGTCCCAAACTCATAGTAGGGGTCAATACCCTTACCTGCCCATCTTTAATTTTAAGAGAAAGCTCATACTCATGACGTAAAATAGTGCTTATTTAATGACAACCCAAAAACTTGTTAAAAACATTACCATAATTTTAGCTTCCTTGATTAAAAAGCCACAGAATAAAAATTGAACTTATCAACTTACCAATGGTGTAAAATAAATTAAAACCAATATAAAAAAATGCTTATCATAAATTTAGATCGCATTAAAAAGCGTTAACAGCTTATCAAGTTTCAAGAGGTGTTACCGATAAATAATCGAATGGTCTGATTAATAATAAATATTGGGAGTATCGACTAACCCATCGATTATCGATTTAAGTAAAAATCTTAGCTGAGCATTAATTTTGATATTTATCTTGCGACCGTAACTTGTAACCACCTACCGACTGACTCGTATAATAAATGATTCGATATTAAAATTCAATTGATCTTATCGATTAAAATATTATTTCTTCAATTCGAATTATAATGGCGGAAATAGACCGCAATATAAAATAAAAAATAGATTATTATTTTTACTTTTAAATTACTTCTTGATAAATAAAGATTTTCAGTTTGACAGCACTATGAAGTTTTTCAAGCAGCTCTATATAGGTAAATGAAGAATCACTCAATCAGTGATATTTGATGTAGCATTCAAATATATCGGTGGGACTTTGGAGTGTGGTCAACCTCTGACTTAGACATCGAGACACAGCAAAGACTTTTTTATACTACATTTTATTCTGTTGGGCGTCGCCACCATTTAATACAGCTTTAATAGATTTCCCTTTATAGTGGACAACCGTGTGACGGCATTTAAATGCTTTTGTTTCTGGGAACTTATTTTGAAAATTTCATGTGGAAAAATAAAGTTAACTAGTTAGCTAGCTAGCTATCAGTGACCTCCGCTGTCAGATGGCCGACGCCCAATAGGATTATTATAAGGTTGACCACAACCTCATCGTGGTGATGTGCCTGATGGTGGTAAGCACGAAAGGTCTAGAAGAGAAATAAGATAAACACTTATTTCGCTGGTGGTTGCCAGCAGATAGAAGGTAGGTACAAAGTAGGCACCCTACCACCACACATTCAAACTATCATCTATCAAGTTTATTGTAGGATTCGAACTCGCAACCTTCGTCTCGACATTCACTACATCTATCGCCTTACATAAAGACAAGTGCGAGTTTCACTCGCGCACCGATGATTTCGCAATTTCCTATGTTACTCTAAATACCACTTCTTATAGGTTTTCAACTCAATCCAGTCCGCAGTATTTTTGGACAGACAGACATACGAGTTATCCTGTAAGGGTTCCGTTTTTTTCTTTAGAGTTTCGGAACCCTAAAAAAGAGTAGTTAAGTTAGTTTGGGATCAGATAGCCGTGTGTGAAGAACGTCCCAGAATATTACATATTGCTACGCTACACTAAATAATACGCGGACGAAGTCGCGGGCAACAGCTAGTACATAATATAGTAGTAAATTAACGAAGGCAAAATCACAGATACACGCAAATAAGTTTAATAAAACTCATCAAAGAATTCAGAGTCAATAAAATGTCCCTTTCGATAAATTCCTCAATTAAAAGCTAAACTTTATTTAAATGTTTCAGACTTAAATTCCTTATTTTATACTTTTTATTTAGCGATGTGATGTTAATAAACATGCAAATTTAATGTTTTATCTTTGTACCTACTGGACACTTTTACTAAAGTCAGATTGTAAATGAATACCTAATGCAATTTTTTGTGCTTTGCAATTTTTCTTTGATAATTATTATCTAAGCAAATATACGGAAAAAAAATAAAGTGATAGATGCTATTCAGCATATATGAAATGATCGAAGTAGAAGTAGGCCAGTCACTTGGCAAGATCGACAGATCACAGGAAGGTGGACAAAATTGGTAACTAATTGGTCAAGTCTAGAAAGCATGAGAGCCAGAGGATACCCTTGAGAACGAATGCGAGGATACCAACAACCTGGAAGATGTTTAAGGAGGCCTATACTCGCCAGGGGCCTTAACTGAATACCTATGTATAGAGATTAAATTATACTGTTATTGTACTATAATATTTTTTATGTATGTAATGGAAATAAAAGGGCTTTATTTATTACCTAACTAAGATACTGTCAGTGATGAAAATAAGCCAATGTTACTCTCCTGACCATAACCAATCTATATGCATAAAAATCACCTTGATCCGTTCTTTCATTGCTGCGTAAAAGAAAGAAAAACCAACAATTTAAAATATTAGAAAGGCTTTCTTTCGTTTCATTAAAATATTGCTTAAAAGAAAAGTAGTAAGTACTTATAAAGGCTGTAGGGAAGTGGTGGCTGATGGCGCACATTAAGATTAAAAACGAGTAAATGAGCTAGAAATCGTTTTCCACATTAACCAATAAATCGCAAAGCGTTTGTTTGCTGAAATCGTTCGGAAAATCTATTTGGTGATAAAACTGAGTGCGGTCGGCCCTTGGGCAACTGGGGCTGCCCTGGTGGATGCCCCTACTATAGTACTGCTGGATATTGGACAACCTTGTGAGAAACCTATGAGTTGAGTTAGAATTTGGCGTGACTTTTACATGAAAACTACGAGTATATAATTTAGCACTGCAGTGCAGAGACAAATACTGTTGTAAATGATAAGCGAGTTGACTGACTTTTTTATTCATAATATTATAACATGAAGTTCTAATTACACTACAAAAAATACGAGGGTTCGAATACTTCAATAAGCTTGAGCTTTTGGTGAAGGAAAACATGGTAAAGAAACCATAGCACGGTGGTGGTACCACCCCCAAACTGAAAGCCTATTGCCAAATAGATTTTCCATATAATTGAGGCCCTGATTGCTGGCCTTCAACCACATCATCGCTTACGACGGTGATTATGGTCAAACATAAAATATATAAAATGGTCCAAGCAAAACTTTTAAAAGTAAAATCTGTTAGAAACTCATAGTAAGACCTCTAGTCAGTCAAGATGACTCCGCGATTGGTAATGCGAACCCTTTGATCGGTAAACGGGGCCCATATATCGTAAATGAAGCTTAGTTTGTTTAAATGGAAATACACTGGAATGCAAAAATTAAGAGTCACTCGGAAAAACTGCGATCTCTCAAAGTCGTAGAGATAGATCGTTTGTACAGACGGGCATCTGTTACACGAGATAAGACACGCTAGTTGAAGAATGTATAGAAATATTTTTTAGAAATTTGGTTTAGGTACACCATGCTATATCGTTATATTAACTGAAGTAATGCTAAGGATTGAAACAAAATGAAACAAAAAAGATTTATGTCATTTCACGAATCAAATATCACATATACGGCACAGACCGTTTGACAACGGAGGTCGCTGATAGCTAGCTAGCTAGCTAGCCACATAAAATTTTCAAAATAAGTTCCCAGAAACAAAATACAGTTGTCCACTATAAAGGGAAATCTAAATGGTGGCGACGTCCAAGAGGTAAGAAACTAGATACCTAGTTTTTTAAGTGATCCATTATTTTTGCGTCACAGTGTATTACGGGTACACGATGGATAGTGGCCGTTAGGTGATTCAGATATATCCTGAAAAAAAAAGTTTTTGATATTCCATACTTACTGATTTCAAAACAGACGGCTGTAAAGATTGATGATTTAGCAGTACGGTGACTCAAAGTTTGAGAGAAGACGCGAAAAGAGTAAAGAACCTGTAAAGTTTACGTTGGTTTGTTTGGAAATTATTATTTTAATCTAACCTGGGATTAGTAACAAGGAGGATAGACTTTAACTAAAATAAGCTACTAAAATTGATCAAATAACTGTAAATGAATCAATTCTGTAGGATTAAGATAAGATGAGATCAAAATAAGCCAGTAATTAATTACCGAGACCCACAACTCATAAACTTCTTAATTTTATTATCTGAAATCTGTTTCAAAGTACCATAATCATTTAGTTTCTGTTGAAATTTTCCACAAGAAACCAACAAAATAAAAGTAAAATGACACAGCACAGACGCAAGAGATTTTGCGAGATAACTTTCTATTCGAGAATTGTTCAAATCATAACGGGTAGATACAGGGACAGTGACAAACGGGCTGCCTCGAGAGAGAGAGATAGAGCTTGGTGCAAGTTAAGAGATGCTACTGTTCTAGGTTATCGTATCATCCTAATAAAAAAATATAAACGCGAGCAAAGATGCAGGAACGCAACGAGCATCTAATAAATAGCAATTAGAATGCAATGAGGATGAAGAGATCTCTTCATCCTCTTAATAATAATTCCAATATTGTCTTAGTCTTGTCCCGATAAACTGACAACAAGACTTATTTTCGAACATAATAAATTAGGTAGTTAACTATTATTGTTTTCTATGCAAATTGATTTTCAGACAAGAACTTCGTATAAATAAAAGTAATCTATACTAATATAAAAAAAGCCGAAGAGTTTGTTTATCTGAAAGCGCTAATATCAAGAACTACAAATCGGATTTGAAAAAATATTTAAGCAATCAATTGATTAAACATCACGCAAAAGATCCTTTGGAGTCGAACAAAAAAAATAACGCTAAGCATAAGATGTAATCGAATGCAATAGCGTGAGCTAGCGACGCAATAGGAAGCGTTCAGCTAGTAATTGAAATAGGTCACTAGAATAACACAATAATCTCTGTTCTCCCATTACTTGGACCTTTAAAGCAACACCTATCTGTAGTTGAACATCTTGTTTCAAAGAAAACTCTGAAGCATACGTAATTTTCTAAAGTACTTAAGAGTAAAATGATAACGCACAGAACTTGGTAATATAATTCCAAATTTTGCGAAAGTAAGAAGTGGGTAAGAACATAATGATAATTTATTTGTATTTTGTTACAATTTGTCAGGCGGTCCACTTGATTCTTGATAGGTAAAGTAAGAATTTCCTGGTCAGGTTGATCAATAAGTTTTCCACTATATATGAATGCCCTGTAAAACAATGTTATTATGGTCTTTACTGAAATTCATTCCCAATCTTTTCAACGCATTTGACGTCCTTCACCTTTAAGCACTAATAGGTACTAAATTGTATTGATTAATGGCAATTGTAAACATTTCCACATCGGCATTAATGTGAACTCTGAATGCTTGCTGGAGCTTGCTGGAGCTAAAGCACTAAGAGAAATCCGTAACCCTCAAATACCACAAGCTAAAACTAATATATCCGCTGTCGAGAATAGCAAAGAGAAAGCGACTCAGTTGACAAGTTAGGGTTGGTCCCTCGTGTATAGTGGATCTAACCCTTTATGTTACCAAGATATCTCACACATGGGAACTGAATGGACTTGCGTAACCTGAATGCTTTTAGTTTTCTATCGATTTGTTGAACAAAGGAGTTAGTTTTAAGTTTGTAGCTTACTTCATACTTTTCTGTAAGTTAAAAATTTTAACAAAAAATTTAAGTGATCGAGAATTACTAGCGGTTTTACACCACAACATTTGTGGTCCTTCACCAAAAACTGTATCCTGAAAGATGCCTACCAAGACATGAAAGAATTTAAATGCTATCCCACATTAAATAACAAGTATTCTTGGAAGATAATGGGCGCGGAGTCAACATAAAAGCATTATTTTTTCATTATGTACATGTCTTCAGAACAAAAGTGAAACTTTGATATCATGACAGCATATCTACTACAAATAAATCAACATTCATGAGTAGATTTCAAGGGTTCAAAAAGGGCCAAGTCAACTGCTTATGGATGACACAATAAAAAAATTGGTAAACAAAATTTATTATCATTTTTAGACATTTCATCCAATTTTACTTCTGCTTCTTTATCCAATAGAAAGCAGCGGTGATCTTTTACTTGTGCGATCAGATGAACCGTCTATCTGGTGAATTATCTAAACAATTATTTATCAGTCTTCATCAATAAATAGCTTTTAATGGTTTTGACATTCAATTCTGATTTTCACTGTCTCGCCTATACAACAAGGAGGATTACGACCAAAATCAATCTTGGGCTTAGTACGAATTAGCAACGCCTTAAACTCATCGTACTTCAAAATATTTTGTAACATCAAACCTATTTTAAAACCATATATTGAATTCATTCGAACTAAGAACCAGGGAGGAACCATATCGCATTTTTCGTGAAATACTGAAGCGACGAGAAACTACGTGACCTGCTTATCGTATACTTTGGCCAGGGGATAAGCATTCCCATTCGACGTGGTGATGCCAACATTCTGGGCACGGTAGCTACTGGCAACGATTTAAATCACTTGCTTGCAATATTTGTTTCTTCCTAACTTTATTATCAGTTTTAACTCATGGTTTCATCTGGTTTCATACACTTTTTGAAATTCCTTAGAACTTATTTTTTCATTCAATGCCCTGTTTTGTTTTGTTCAGTTGCATGAATAAATAATAGTCACTGATTAGTTTAAGAGGAATACAAAAAAAAACCAGTAACAATTATAATAAGCACGTACTAAAGAAACGTAGAAAGATATAAAGAATAGTTTGACTAGGGAAGTACCTCCACCTTATAGAATACCGCAGTTAAATAACTCAACGTTATGTTCCTGCGCGTGAGTAAGGTCTCCAAAGATTCCGGAAAACACCGTTTAGGACTTGACGACAGATTTACAACTAAACAGAGGTAGCTACAAATCCTACCAACGTGGTTTCCAAAAGATATTTTTGTTCACCGCTAATTCAAGTTCATTTTAAAATTCGGACTTTTAGACTTTAGTCATTAGTCACGGCACGACATCACTATCAACGTTTTCTATTGGGATTGCTCAACATTTGATTGAAAAGATACATTTTCTTTATTTGAATACCTCATGATAATATAGGAAAACGAATTAGGTATATGTAGCTAATAATAGGTAGAAGAAGTGATAACAAACAAGCGAGCAATTCTTCCTAGCAACCTTTGGATTTTTTGAGTATTCTAGTTAATCCGGAGGAGGATTCCTATTTTTATATTCGATCCCTTCTACAGTTCTTTTGATGATATTTTTTTTTAATACCGTACCTCTTTATTTCAATGATTAACTTTCCGCCCCGTAGTTTCACCCACGACCTCCTATTTCATCCTCTAAGGGTTGAATTTTCAAAAATCTTTTATTAGGGGATGTCTACGTCAAAATAGCTATCTTTATGCCAAATTGCAGCTGATCTGTCTAGTATTTTGACATGGGCGTTGATGAATCAGTTATATATGTTTAGATAGATATTGGAAAGCATATGATACATACCCCCTTATTCATAAACACTTTTTAACTAAATCAGTGTTATAGTGTCCTCCGTCTCACTCTTTCGATCACCATACGTCACGTGTCAGATAAAGACTTCGGAATTTTAACTAAATGACGTTTCGTAACTTTTTTATAAATAAGACCGTTAGCTTTTATACACTTTTTACATCAACTGTTGCTCGAACAGCGGATGGAAACATAATATTTTTCGCCTAAATGCAATTTTCGCTTCACCCGCCTGCATTGTGAGTGGGTGATAAATTTAATCTCGATGAATAATAACGATAATGCACTATTATGCTTTAATTATTGCCCGTTATTGTTTTTCCAATAACAGGATAAACGGAAACTATCGAATTGGATAATTTCTGGACAATTCTCATCTCTTGGATGATTTATAATATTCACCATTTTTGGTACCGTCGTACTTATTATTTGAATGCTTTTATCAGCATCTTTCAAGTTTATTCAAACGTGGAGCATTTAATTTTATTTCCAGCAAACTTTAATTTAATTTGGGATTATTGAATTGCCTCAAGATTTTGATAATATACATTATATATTCATATTAATACAATATACTTTTAATGGATCTTCAAAGAATAATAAATGGGTGACATTAAGCCTTTAAGCAAAGTCATTCAATTAAATTACCTGCTCATGGAGGCATTGTATATCAGGACGAGGGAAAGACATTACAAAATAGTAGGTATAAGTACCTACTATTTTGTAACTTGGCCAATATGTGGCTCTCAAGAACAGGCTGCACTACACTGTTATAGCAAATGGTAGGTAATTTAAAAAGTTTAAGGACTGACACGTAAACATAGAAATAAGCGTACCTATCAATTAAAAAATCTATAATTTCATAAGTTTAATTTTAAAATGAAAAACACATACCAACTGGAACCCAATTCTAAGAATCTTCTTTGACTACCAGTATATCTAAGAAATTTCGCACGAAATGGCAATGCCGACAAATCAGTTTAGTAGACGTCGGCATTCAGAATGTGACACAGGACCCGCCATTTTGAGTCGTGATTCCGCGCCAATCGGGCTCATTAACGTATAAAGTGAGTTTGTATTGTGAGGGATTTACGATTTGTTGACTTTGCACTATTTGCTTTTGTGATTATAAAGGGTTGGATAATTGTCTCATCATTTTGCTGATTACAGTAGAGGGTTGAAATAATGTCTAGATTTTAAGGACTGTGCTTGTGTTGCATTGCTGGGTTTATTCGTGTATAGCTCTTGGCAATGTTTGAGTTGTTTTTTTTATTTTTACTTTATCATAATATATATTAAGTAGTATTATAAACTCATTTGAAATAAGTTGCACGCTTTATATTTTAGCAAAACGTAACCTGAAACCTTCTACAACCATCAATCAAATAGGTACTTTATCGATGAATGAATAAAAATTAATTCAATATTTTATTGTATAAATATTATATTAGTATTCCAAATATTAGGTAAGGCTATGATCATTTAATTATAACCTAACTCAAAAACAAAATAAATATCTTGGGGTAGGTATTTTTCACGGTTCTGTACTACTTTTTTTTTAAATACATAGTTATAGATAATAGTAGTAATATAGATAATTATTTTAATTACACCCAGATTCAGGACAAAGAGACAAGTTCATGCACACAAATATTTGTCCTGTATGAGAATCAAACGCACCACCTGCGGCGTGATAGGTAGTGTCTTTAACACCAGCGCCAATTGGCTTGTCTCTATAAAGTGCTGAAAATACTCGTTAAATTATAAAATAACTAGCAGTACCCGGGATAAAAGTAACCTATAACCTTCGGGAATAATGTAGCTCGGACCAGTAACTCCGGAGATTAGCGCGTTCAAACAAACTCTTCAGCTTTATTATTACCAAGTATAGATAATTTATTTTCCAACAAGTCGATATGTTTGATGATGATGATGAGCTTACCTGACACTTCATTAAATAAAAATAGTTCATGCTGTGAAGATCTAAGAACACAGATAGAACAACTTACAATAAACCTATCGTCAGCTAACTATGAAATAGATAATTTAAATGAAGAGATCATGAGTTTGAAACAAGAATTGAATAACTGTAGGAAAGTAATAGATGCGTATAAGAGGATTGATTACTGTGAGAAACCCGCAAGCGCAAGATCAGCGAGAAAAAAGAAGCGAACAACAATACATGACAATAATCGACATGCATTGGCCACCTCTTCTCCTACCCAAGAAATCACTGTAAGTGATGATCCTCAGAATTTAGAGCAAAATTCAAATAGAAACGTAAGCATCAGTGCTATGGACCAGAATACATCATGTTCAAAAATTGAGGACAAATCTCCTGCCACCTTACCAATTCCGAATATCAACCCTGAATTGAAGGAAACTAGTCTAATACTAGAGTGTAATATTTTAAAAGAAAGCACTACTAGTAACAATACTGTATTTCTGGCTGGCCAAAAAGAAGCAAAAAACAAAGTAATTGTAATAGCGGATGATCAGGGACGCCGTCTACAACACACTCTGCAAACCTTGATAGGAGAACGGTTTAAAGTAACCTGCTTTTGGAAATCAGGAGCCACTCTACAGGATGTTCTTATGGCAGAGCGATCAGAAATAAATTTATTAACTGAAAAGGATTACCTTATTGTATTGGGAGGTATAAACGATAGGTCACCGTGTGTCTTTAAGATATGTATAAGCAATTTTTTGTGTTCTACTAGAAATACTAATGTCCTATTTTGCGAAATTCCGTATAATCGATGTTTAAGGGAGGAAAAGTTGAATTACGAACTAAAGTATTTATGTTCTAAATTTTGTAATGTAACGTATATCGATATGGGTTTTACAATGAAACTACCTCATAGGAGATTTTTTGCTCGACATGTATGTCAAATACTGCTTAGAGAATTACTGTGTTTTGATTATCAAATACAATATACCAAATATCATACAGATTCGAGACTAAAATCACTTGATAAAGGCACCCAAACAAACGCTTTAGTGGAATCCCCAAAATCAAATGTACAGGGGGAAGTAGAGAATGATGTGGATATACCAACACCATCATGCACACATACTAATGATCTTTTTCGCTCATAAGTTCATAAATGTCATTCATCAGAATATTAACGGGCTAATAGGTAAGCAGGATCTTCTCTGTGTTAATCTTAATACACTATCAGATACAAACATTCATGTGGACATTATTTGTATAACTGAACACAATATGATGAAACAAGATAAATTTCTGATAAACATACCATCTTTTACCCTGGCTTCCACTTGCACCAGAAAAAGTAGACATGGTGGATCTTGCATACTAGTTCATCATAATCATAAATTCAAAGAAATTGAGCAAATAAAACAATTTGAGATATTAAACGTAATTGAGTGTAGTGCGGTTGAGCTTATAGATCATAGAATTACTATAATTTGTATATACAGACCTCCTAGTAATAATACAGATAATATAAAAACATTTTTCTGTAAATTTAACGATATGTTACATCACTTCTGTCATAAAAATAAGAAAATTATTATATGTGGCGATTTTAACATTGATATATTAAAAAGGAATAAAAACTCTACGTCTTATAAGCATTTACTAACTGAATACGATCTCAAGCTGGCTTTGAAATCTGCAACACGTTTAAGTAGTCAAACTTGCATAGATCACATGATCCATAACATCAATGGATGTAAAGGTGATATATTCGACTTGGCTCTCTCAGATCATACTGCTCAATTACTAATTTGTCCAGTCAAAGCTGTATGTACTATTGATCATTGGATAATAGAAAGAAGGAATTATAGTACTGAAAATTTAAATAAATTCAGGGAACATCTTAGTTCTTTTACATTTAATGATATTTATTGCAATGATAATCCTGAAACAGCATTTAATGATTTTCACGATATTTTTAGTCTTCTTTACAGATTATGTTTTCCTGTAGTAAAAATTAGAAAATCAACACGTAAAAGTCAAAGATGGGTCAGTAAAGGTATAAAATTGTGTGCTAAGCGGAAACGATACTTACTCTGGAAATACAGAAAGACTAAAAATGGTACTGACAAAGCAAATTTTAAAATTTATTCTGCAAAATTGAATAAAATAATTAGGCTTACAAAAATATCACAGAATGATTATTACATTAAGTCTAGCAAAAATAAGACTAAAGCTAGCTGGGATGTAATAAATAAAAATAAAATAAATATCCCTAAAGACTATATTACACAATTAAATTTCAATGGAAAAATAATCACTGATCCTTTAAAGATTGCTCAACATTTTAATAACTTTTTCATTGAACAAATAGAATCATTAACTTTAAATTGCAAATCGATTGTGAATACTATGACATTAAATAATAAATTAGCTTATAATAATGACTTGACATGTAAGAATCACAATTCAATTTTCATAAATCCTATTTCACCATATGACATTGACAGAATAATTAAATCACTTAAGAACACAAATAGCACCGGATATGATGAAATTTCAACTAAAGCCATGAAATATGTTAGTAAAGTTATATCACCTGTACTTTGCCATGTTTTTAATCTGTGTATATTGAACGGTGTATTTCCTACAAAACTAAAGACAACAATTATAAAACCTCTGTTTAAAAAACAAAATCGTGAAGATATGTCATTTTACAGACCAATAGCACTTATACCTGTATTATCTAAGGTACTAGAAAAAGTTATACACGAGAGCCTATATAATTACTTGGAAAAATATAAAATCATCACAGAGGCTCAAACAGGATTTAGAAAAAATATGACAATAGACAAAGCAATCTATAAATTTCTCAGTGAAATTATGACCAATCTCGATCATAGTATACCAGTTTGTGCACTTTTTATGGATCTAAGTAAGGCGTTTGATTGTGTAGACCACGATATTCTAAAAAATAAGCTCCATGCAAATGGCATCAGAGGTAATATTCTGAGTCTTATAATGTCATATTTAAGCAATAGAAAACAAGCTACTTCTATTGCTAAGGTGTGCAATTTAAAGAAAAAAGAGCTAAACTACTTATCTGAATACAGACAAGTAAAATATGGTGTACCTCAAGGTAGTGTTCTGGGTCCTCTATTGTTTTTGATATATCTAAACGATTTTCCCAAGGCTGTTGCCTCATCTATGATTCTCTTTGCGGATGACAGTACAGTCATATTCTCGAACAAAAATCACGAATGCCTTGAAAGTGAAATAAATAGTGCACTTACCAATGTAGTCAATTGGCTAGCGGTCAATAACTTAGTAATAAATTTGGAAAAGACAAATATAATGGTATTTAGAAACCGAATCCCTTAATCTAGACATCGAATATTCTGGTACTAAAGTTAAAGAGGTAGAAGTTGCAAAATTTCTAGGATTGAGTGTTGACTGCAAGCTCAATTGGAAATTGCATATAGAAAATATATGCAAAAAGTTACATAAGAGCTCTTATGCTCTATACATGCTATCTAGGACTGTAAACGTTTCTACGGTAATGACAGCATATCATGCTTATGTAGAATCAACACTGCGGTATGGTGTAATATTCTGGGGAAATTCTACTGATTGGGAGACTGTATTTAAAGCTCAGAAACAGTGTGTAAGAGCAATATATAGACTGAAAAGAACCGATAGCTGTAAACCTCATTTTAAACAACTAAAATTACTTACACTCCCAAGCATTTACATCCTAGAAGTAGCAATCTTTGTAAAAAAATACATGCATCTATTTGAAAAATTACATGGCAGTCGACACCAACATAAAATAAAAACTGTACCAAATAAAACATCGCTACTAAATAAAAGTATTTTCTCCATAACATCAAGAATCTATAATAAGTTACCAGATGAATTATGTACAATAAAGAATCTTCATGAATTTAAACATAAATTAAAAAATATATTAATACAAAAGGTATATTATAGTGTCAAAGAGTATCTGGAAGATAAGCATCTGTATTTTAGTAACTAATGTAACATAATTTCACACTCTTGTTTTATTTTGTTTTCTCCCTTTTCTGTGTAATGTTGTGTCCTTAGCAAAATGTTTGTCGAATTTAAATGTTATTTGATTTTTTGTTTGAGCTCCAGACATTATATTATAATTACTCGTAGGACACATTAAATAATAATTTAATTTAATTTAATTTTGACATGTACCTACTTTTTATTTTAAATGTTGTATGCCCGTGTGGCTGGATGTAGAGGATTATTTTATAAGTTTAATTTTATAACATCTTTATGTAACCTACAGTCCACAAATAAAGAATCTTATCTTATCTTATCTTATCTTATGTTTATGTATTTTTTTCTATATGTCGGTATAGAATTTTATATTAAACGTTCCAAAATACCTCACAGTGGTATAATAATACTTAAGAGATGCGTTTCAATTTCCTTTTAAAATCTTCTTGTATCAACAAAATACCCTCATTTTGTATACGCAAACATATCACCATCTAATATACCTAAGGAATGGATCACAATTACAAAAAACATTACGTCACACAAACATGGTCGTCGGAGCTTTTGATGTTATCCCGACGTATATCCTAAGGCCTCCACTCTTACAAATAAGCGGGGAGACGACGGGTTGGTGCAAGTTATAAAAAAGAGCGGTTTTCTATTTATCTTGTCTTGATAGTTTGCTCCTGCTTCAAACTCTTAATTGTTGACAGATTATAAAAAGTTTAAATACTTTTATGGTAAAAGATTCCGCCCCGTGATAAACATACAATTTTGAGAAAAAAATTGAAATTGAAAATATAAAATTATCTTTGATGTTTATATAACTGCAAAGTATCAATCAAACCCGTTTAGGATCTGAAAGAGTCTTATCCTACAAATCATCTACTTTTGGACTAATATAACTTAACCATTATGATGTCAATTATTTTATATGATAGCGTCTTGTGTCCTTCTAACTGAAAGAAGAAAGAAAGAAAAACCATTTATTTTGACATACATACAAAATTACAGAGAATAACAAACAAAGAACAAAAATAATACATACAAAAACAAATAACATTCTGCAATAAGGATTAATACCACCGGTTACGGAGAGATGCTACGCAATTACGACTCAGCTTTACTCCGAGGTTGGTATTATTATATACTTCCTAACTCATTTTCAGTCGAACCCTTTGTAACATCACGAAAACTGGACAGTAAAAACAAAAAAATAAAAATTTATAAAAATAAAAAAAAATGTTAAATCGGCCACGTTAGTTGACACAACCAAGGTGACCCCGACCGCTCCGTACACTAAACACATATTGACCAGACAACAGACTGGTGATTTGTGGACAGGTTATTATTTTTTTTTAACTATGTATAGGCCTGTGTTTGACCACAATCTCACCATGGTCAGTGATGATGTGGCCTATGATGGTAAGCACACAAAGTATAGAAGGGAACTGGCTCTCAAGTGCAGATGTCGGAACACACCGAAAGGTGGCGATAGATTTTCAACTTGAGGGTGGTAGCCAGCCAGGCGGGTACTACAAAGTATCCTAACACCGTGATATGGTTTCCTCACGATGTTTTTCTTCACCGAAAGCTCAAAATCATTGTAGGATTCGAACCCGCGACCTTCGTCTCGGCATTCGACGTCACTACCACTGAGTTATCATCGCCTTAAAAAACTTAGGTGACAAAAATAAACTCATAATCTTTTGATTTGAAAAATAATCCCGGTGGAAGTTTTTAATTTGAACCGCAGCGTAATGAAGTGGAAGCAGCTATTATGGAAATTGGAAATGGGTCTCGTCTCTCAGCGACTGTGACAAATTTTGATGTTTGTCGTATTTTCCAATTCTCATCGTGCGGAACAGTTTCCCATAACTGCGATTGTTGATTTAAGGGGATTTAAAAGGTCTCGTTCAATGTTTCTGATAGGCTTTATTTATATATCCGTAGAGGTCTAATTGATTGAAGCATTGAAACAGAGGGTTGATTTGCTGTTATCTTTTTTGGATTGCATTTTATTTTAATTGACATTGTGTTTTATTTTTCACATTTTTGTTTCTATTATTAAAACTGTTTTATTCCTCTGGTTATCTTTTAGTTCCCAGTTATTTTGGAATTTATTAATTACAAACAAAAATACAAATCATTTCACTTTATAATATTAATAGTATAGATAGATATAATATATTAGTGTAGGTAAATAACAAAATTTGACGTTTTCTTTTGATCGTTGTAGTGAAAATAGACCACTTTAAATCTAAGCAATTCAACATGAACAAATCCTTCAGACTCCCGGACCAAGTGTTAACCGGACGTTGTTCTGCAGTAATCCGGGTACATCCCGGTCATATAGCACATCTCCGGGTGAACTCCACAGGTGGCGACTTGAGAGAATACAAAACACTTTAAATAAACTTGACTTGGACTTTGATTTTAGAATATTCGCGTCGCGTTCTGTTAAAATGCGTATGTTTGTTACCACTCAGCTCCGCAACGACTAAACGGATTTGGACGAAACTTAGCATATAAATAGATCGTACCCAGGAATATACATAGGATACTTATTTCGGATTTATCCCGGAAAAGCATAAACATCCCTCGAGAACGCGAATAAAATCATGAGCTCCCGCTAGTTAAGTAATAAAAGCAAATGGCAGAGATAATTGGAATGATTAATATATGTTTAATTCCAGTATTTCTACGCCACTGACGTAGAATATGCAGAACTATGTAAAATATCTATCCTATACATATATATCTATATATTCTTTGAAATAAATAAATGATCATGATAAGATAGGTACCTTAAATTCGTTTTCATAACTCGAAAAATCTGCAATAATATGTTTTTTTATATATATATTACTATTAGGGTTTATGTAGGCTCAAGAATAGAAAATTAAGGGTATTTATTCTCTATTTTTTAGATTTACTCAACTTAAAAACAAAGCATAAGAAAAACTTTTAAAACATTAATTCTTTTTTTATGAAGGATATAAGAAACTATCGAGAAATCTTAAACTAACACATATTTTTGGCCAGCTATAGTGACCAACAACATAAAGATAAAAAAAGCTAATAAAATGAACCCCCCCATACACTGTAAGCTCATAAAGCTTCTGATAAAGTAGGATTAGTGAATCGTCCCCGAGAGCCATATTTCCGCTTGAAATCACTTAAATTAGGCGTCCTAACACTATTTCACGCCTTATCACGAAGGCTTCACGAAAAGTCCACCTATTAACTGTTCCCTTTTTTGAAAAAATATAAAAATTCTATTCTGACACCGTAAATTCAATCCTCCTACTACCTTTTAAGACACAATTTCAATTGTCAAGAAGAAAATATGTCAAAGAATAAGTTTTCCTTGTAGTCTGGTAACACGTAGAAGAAAATTGATTTATATGTATCGCTATGTATCATTCCACTTCCTCTCAATTACATAACTTCCCTTTGTGATGTCAAAGTCGGGTAACTTTTAAGATATGGGAACTTGGGAGATCAATTACCCTTTTGGGGGTAATGCGTTTGTCAAAGTTTTTTGTGGATACAAAAAGCTTTTTAGGTTATTGTGTGGGAAATACAATTGGGATCTCTGAGTTGTTTTTATGTTAGTTAGACCCATCTTTTTGGTAAATTACATATTATAATACAGCTAAATATTTGCATTTTTTGCGGTCAGATTCTTACTGACCGACGCGCCGATATCAAATATTTGAGGGTGGATGTATAAATCTTGTTTTTGTTCAATACCTAAATTAGGTTTACATTGTAATTCATTCATTATCGCATATGTTCAGTTTTTCAAAATTTAATTTATAAGTCTGATTGTTGTTTATCCTATAGCATACCTATATGCAAAGTATAAATAATATACTACGTACTATATGTATGTTCAAAAATGTTCTCAAGCAAGTGATTTCTGATTCTTTTGTAATTTCTTGTTGAGAAAATAAAATTCTTTTTTCAAATTTTGATAGGCTTTTTTTTCATTGTGAGATTGTGGTCAGTATCCTATAGGTACCAGTAATAGTCATCATGTTCATAGAACCTTACCACGAATGGACTCGTTCAGAATATTATTCTTACATAAATTATAGGTTTTCGTAGATAGGAATCTGCTGATTCCCAACAATATGTTGGAATAAATACGTTATAAGGTCCAATTTAAATGAAAATGCCTCCACATAAAAAACACCAATCATTGGAAAGCAGAGACGATTATATTTTTAAATTGTGCGTGCTTACTTTTATGATGGAATCAAATAATGATAAATATAATGAATATTCTGCGACATTCTTCACGTACGGTTATTTGATGTACCAAATGTACTATGGAAATAAATATCTGATATACTACATACTACTTTTTTTGTAAATATATATTTATAATAAAGATAATTACTGCTCTAGAGAGCCAATTACCATCTTCGGTCTCATCATCACTGACCTGACCTGATTACATTATACTTAATTAAAAAACGTTTGTTTTTAACCAAAATAGGCTAGGGGTAAATTGTTAACTTAGTGCCCATTTATAGACTTTAGTACCTACCTAATTTTAGAAATAAAATTCCTAATGGTTATCTATTTACGAATTACGAAGGCAAAAAAGCAGAGAATCTACTCTAAAAACATTAGGACCATAAATCGTATCCGGTGACAAAACCAAAAACAGTTTTTCATTAAAACCGCGACAGTCAGGGCAACTTAATCGCAACGCAATACACGATTTTATAAAAGAATTCCCTTTTCAGGGGAACGAGCCGTCTCAGGCGAAGGGGAAGATAAAAGAAATTTATTGGTGAGATTAAACCGATTGTTTGGAACCGTGTCAATCTGGACCAAAGGGGATTTTTCAAGTCGAAATGTTATGTTTTACTTTTGTTTTATTGGCTCTTTGGACTGGATTTTGAAATGTTTGACATTAATCGATGGAGTAACAAAAGACAATTTAAATGGTGTGTTATTTTTTAATGGGCACAGCTTAGGTACAGAGGATATAAAGGCTATCCTCTGTGGCTTAGGCCTAACATAAAGACTTTTTAGAAGTTACCTACTTCAAAAAATACCAAAATCCTAAACTAAACTGAGATTGTCCCGTCTATTTTGGGTAATTTCGTTATGCGTCCAATTTATTTTTTCTCCAATTCATTACACGTCCAGCCCAAGAAACGTGGTTCTGCTTTGGCTAATGCATTATATGTAATGCACAAACGTCACAGCCAGACCAAAAATTCATTTAATGTAATGCACAAACATTCAACGTGTAATTAGGAAGATGGAACAACGAAAAATACAATACAATTTAGAAAACTTTAGTTATATTTAAAATTAATATTTTTTTTAACTACATTTCCAAAAATTTACCTACTACCTTCCTTTTATATCCTTTGTTTACAATACTGAAAACTTTCACCCAAAATACAATAGTATAATAGAAATTATTTGTTTGTCTGTATATTATTTCGTACTAAAATCGTTAGTTACGTTGATTGTGGCAAAACTTTTATAAGCTCGTCAAGTCACTGCTTTGATCCTCTGCAAACTATTTCATATTATTTTGAATTTGGCTCTTTGAGTATTATGAGTATTATTTGATTTGATATTCCACACACAGACATAGTTACAGCTTTTGACTATTTAATTGCTCAGAGGAAACTTTGTTTTAGGAAATTTTCGGGATATTTAATATTTACAGTACTGGTTTTTAATAATGGACAGTTGGATATATTTGTTTTGACCACAATTTTACTAGAAATACGATTATGTGGCAAGAGCAAGCATACAAATCTAAGAAGGATTTGGCTCTCAGTAAAAAAAAAAAAAACAAAATATCGTGTTACTATTTATTATACTCGATGTTTTTTATTTCCTTTTAAAGAAGTTCATATTTTTTTTTATATGTAGGAAGACCCGGCATACGACGTTCTGCGCGGAAAACTTACAAAATCTGTCCAGCCTTTTACATTTACGAGGAGTTAGATTGTATACACACTTACAGAAGAGTTATAAATAGATAAGTCGAGTTTCCTAAAAGTAAAAAAAAAGGATAAAATAATACATCATGCATGATATAATATTCGCCGAAAATATCCAAATATACGGAAGTATAAACGGTTTTCGTGCTGAAATTCGTTCGTGTATGAGTTTAGTGGAAGGTAGGTATACCACATAGGGAAGGGCATTTTTGCTGACTCACCACTCCGCGTGTGCTGAATGCAGATCACTGAAGGAGGTATGTTCAAAATGATACACTTTTTTCTTTTTTTTTACAGTTCTGTTTCTGCACTGAAAAAAAACGATTGGTCAGCACTGATAAAAAAGAGGCTTGAAGATCTGTGGGGCTTGAAATGGATATTGGCCCTAAAACTTGAATTCAAAAGCAGCATCAGTTACATCAGAATTACAACTAGGTATAAGTACATAGGTAGGGGAGGCAGGGGCGGGATGGGCAGTAGGGAGACTGGGGATTCCAATTTAATTTTTATTTTATTTTTAGGTTAGTATTTTATTTTGCTCACTGACTAACTGTCATCTCGTTCAGTTGTCAATGTCACTTTTTCTTCTAAGGTGCAGTAAGTATTTTATTTTAATAGAAAAACTTGAAAATAGTTTCTTTCTGTCTCGCAATTTGAACAACTTACACCGGAAGCGTAGTTTGATAACATTTCCGTTCGCCAAATTACAGGTCACGTGGTTAGAATGGCAGTCAAACCGAACCAGGGCTCCGTGCTAGTGCTCAACTATTCATGTGGGTATGTTTGAGATACCTTTGCGGTGGAGGTAAAAAATGTTTACTGAAAATAGATCATCGACAAAAATAACACAGTTTTGTGACTTTTGTATTTTTTTATAAATAATAATTAGTGCCGATTGTGTTTTTCACAAACTAAACTAATATTAGTCTCGTCACCTCTCTTACAAAAATAGGACATCTATTTTTTCTTATATTTTTTTACAATATGATATAGCATAGAATTACAGAAAATATTTATTCAACTCAAAAGATAAACTACTTAAAACAAATTAATATAAGTAAGTAGTTTAGCTTTTTAAACCATTAAATATTTTCTGAGATTCCCATCCATTTTACTTCAAAACTTTAAAGCAAAAATGAGAGTCGATAACAAAAATAATCGACTTTTATAACACATTAAAACACACAAGGAAATTATAAAAATTAGGTTAACGAAAAAGAATGACGTGCAGAAACATTAAAAAGGAAAATTCTGTAACATTTAGTTCACACCATTTTTAAAACTGCCCTACTTTAAGTAAATTGACTGAAAAATAACAATGGGGCATAAAGCGTTGAGGCGATCTCTTTTGCTCTCAGATAACGCCTGGCGGCCAATTCTCACGCTGTAGAGATGATCTCTAATTCGAGATATGTCAAAACAAGATGGCGAATCTCTAATAAAATCAATTTTTCGTATTCTCGGGATGTCACGCAAGAGAAATGTCGAATCCCTTTCGTTCGAGATGCAACGGATGGTCCGGAGCAGTAGAGATTTCGATGTCGAATGACAAATTGGATAAAACGTTACTGACTTCAAATTTTATTTGTCATTGTTATCAAGAACTTAAATGTATAAAATATATTTCAATTTTAATAATAAAATTTGTAACTATAGAACTCCGATTAGATTAAATTATCATTATTTTGTGTTAAAATATAATGGTAAATAATTTCCGAAAAAGTGCCCTATATTCTCCATAGTAATATTATTATTATAGTCTATCTACGTGCAAAATATTTATTTTTTATATTTTTATTTTAGAATTTAAATATAAGATATAGCGCCATCTATTGAGAATGTGTCAAACCTTTAGATCGACGCAACATAATTTCATTTCACGCGAGTAAACTTTTCTCTTAGTCGCATACTTGTAAAGTTATTTTTTTAAACTTTTGTAGTTTAGGTACACTTTTGACTGATGAATTAAGTATTTGAAGTAATATATGTTATTTTTACACTATGTTCATATTTTTAAACTTTATAAATCGGTAGTTACTACGTTTCTCGATTATACGTTACCATAATCGATAAAACGGAACGTGTTATTTTGATGTCTACAGCTAAGTCGAAGGAAATAATCTCTATTGTAACTGAGAATACAGTTTTTTGATTCAGTAGACATTTTGGTGAGATTTTTCATAGACATTAATGATTAGAGATAATCTCTGATTAGAGATGATCTCTACCCGCGCGAGAATTGGGCTCCTGAGCATTCTAACCATGAATGAATATACTGTTTGTCTAAAAATATGTTTCAGGATTTCATCGTTATATAATGGTTTTTATCTTCTAAAGTAATTTGATGCTAAATTGAAGATGACTGTTATAAATCTGAATAAGATCATAGAACATTATTTTTAGGATTCGAAAATATACCAACATAAAATATCCATCCATTATAAAGTAGGATGGTATATTATAATGAAATAGGTATTTTAATATTGTTGGAACTCTGAGGGCCTACTCCGAAAAACGATACACGATAGTTCGATCATCGGTCAAATTATTAACCAATAGAATTGCACACAATTTACGTCTCGTCAGTTTGCTGCAATTCTATTGGTTAATAATTTGACAACGATGATCGAACTATCGATACACGAACTATCGTGTATCGTTTTTCGGAGTAGGCCCTCTGTCACTGAGAGAGGAGTTTTGATGTAGTTTACTTTTATTTTCAATTTATATGTTTTTTTATTTTGTATTTAGTAGAGTTTAACTCAATGATAAAAAAACACATAATATGGGCCTAAACCGTTAGCAGGGACCACTATTCTTACCATACAGTAGGTACGTTTATTAACCTTTTTACTTAATGTATATATTTTATACAATATTTTCTGTTATTTTCGGTTGTTTGTCGTGACAGTGATACGGCGTTTTTAAATATTAAATTAAATATCATAAAAATGCGTTATAAAAAATTATGAAGAATATTATTTCAGTAAACACAAGAGAAATTTCTTGAAACAATCAAAAAAAATGGATGGTAAAAAACTGTTTAGTATATAATTTTGAGTATACCTGTACAAGAACGTCAAGACTCCATACGTTTTGAAACATCTTAATGGTTTTCAATTGACGTTTTACTTAGATGCTGGCTGTAAACATTGTATGATTTTTTTCTGACTACTTGCAGCCATGCAGAATAAAGGTAATGAAAACTAGTAGCTCATCGTTCACTAGCGTTAAAATTAGTTTCCACGGTGGTCAATGAAAGTTATATGATTTGTATCTAACTGCTCATCGCCGTGTGAAGATATTTGTAGATTGGGTGATAATTGAGACCAACCCGTGTATGACAGTAATCAACTGAATACATCTTTAGATTATGACAAAACTTTGTCGATTCGACGACATTGAACCGTTTAATTACAGCGTTATTTTTTAGTATAATAGGGAACTGATAACGTATTGGTTTTCCAACAAGATTTTGAATTGAAAATAGTGAATAATAAAATTTATTTCCGCCCCGCGATTCAACTTCTTTGGGGTTGAATTTTCAAAAAATCTTTTTTTAGCGGATGCCTACGTCTTTTCAGTAAATGTTACCCGGTTGAGAGCTTTCTAATTTGTCATGTTAGGTTGTAGAAGCCATCGAATAGGCTACCAATTTTAAGCCCCTTTAAAAAATATATATAATTCCAAGAACGCCGGTGGAACCGCAGGCAAAAGCTAGTAATACAAGTAGGTATAATTTTATTCTTTATTTTATTACTCGTACCCATAGATTCATTTCGAGAAAAGATTATAATCTTATCAAAATAATTTATAACAATCTATAACTGATTACTCTTATTTTATGTGACATTATCATATGATATGTCAATCATAACTTGATTGTAAGATAAGTTAACAGATAAGAGGAAGCAACTTGTCATTTAAAGCATAGCATTAAGCAATTAATACCTTGTATATAAATAAAAGAGAACGGAAAGTTTTGATATCAGATTGTTAGTACAAAAATGACAACTTCACTCAAAAACACTGAGGTATGTTACTACGTATAGAGAAGACGGCACTTATAACCACTATGTTCCGTTTAAGTGCAGCCATCCTGCCGCACTTCATTTAGTTGTTCAAACACGCATTGCGTAAGCGCCATGAAAATCACGGCGCTTACAACTTTTTGGTCGCAAAAAACCATCACTTAAAAGCGTTCTAGCGCTACGTATTAAACTGTCTGGTTAGACGGCAAATTATTGTTTCAGCGCTGCCGCGAATATTAACAAAATGGAACATGACCTTTGCGTAGAATAGTTTCTCTGTAGTGCTTTTTTGTTGATATTAAAAATATTATATTTAGGAAAATAAAATGTAAATTTAACCCCAATCAAACATTTGCCAAAACGTTGGCTCACATATCAAAACCAATATCATATCAAACACAGTGTAGTCATTAGTTAGTTTAAGCAAACCGTGAAACAAAGTGCGGCGTCATAAATCGTCAGTATCAACCCCTGTTTATTTCTATGCAAATTCACCCTTTATCTACGACGAACAATGATCACTGTACGTGCAAACCGAATTCAATCATAATGTGTAAAGGATAGAGTTAGCTTTGTAATGAATGGCGTTGATGGTGGAGCAATGTATGTGCAGATGGATGGGCTGTGTTGTGATTTTGGTACCTGTCTACTCTTTAATTTAATAAACTTTTTGAGTTTTAATAAAAAAATAGAGTATTTTTATTTGAATCCAACCTTCTCCATTCAAGTAAATATTATGCAGTGGAAAATTACAACACAAAATATTTCATAAGAAAACGGAAATTCTTTTGATGTTAATAAATACATAAAAAGAAAAGAGCATATTCTTTTTAACATAAAAGGGCATATCATTTTTACCGAATCATTTCGCATAGCAAAACGTATTTGCTTATTTTATGAAAGATCTTCTCGTGAATTTGACAAAATAAATATTTGGATCGGCCTAATTTTTAATTAAACATTTTTAATAGATTATTCAAAACAATATGAACCAAAATAATAGCAAGGTATTAAGATGGAGTAAATTTTAAAAATATTTAAAAATATTTAAACGTAAATATTAGTAAATATTACGGCCCTAAAGTGATCAAATGAAATTCTTTTAGGAATTCCCTGTACATCAAAAAGAAAAGAGGTCCGATTTTAATTAAAATGCTTCCTGAATTTTCTGATTGACGTTTTAATTTCAACATGGCCATCGAGGAAATTAATTGTTCGATGAACATGGCACGTAAAAAATGACATTAATTTTGGATTTTGAAAACATTATTCTTTATGCATAATTACTTTGGTAGAAATGGAAAAAATAACTGCCGCGCGCTGGCATCTTCTTCAGACAAAAATACTTGAGGTTCTGCCAAAGCTAAATTACAGCCAGCAGCAGCAGTCAGTAACTATTTACTTTTTTAAATCATCAAAAGATTGCCACTTGCGCACCCTTTCATAATAATTTATTGACCTTCTCTTTATAACAAATTGACAGTTTGTAAGAAATCTGTGGACAAGGTTCTAAAGTATTCAACTACTTTTGCTGCTTATACCTACGTAGATATATAATAATTAAATTGTTGTTCATACTTAGTTGACTGACTGATTTTAACTGAAGAATCTATCTTCTTTTAACCTAAACAAATATTCCCAGCTACATTGATCTGAAGACCAAAATACAATTAATCACCTGCAAAAACCCACAAACGTGAAAGTTCTAAATTCCCAAATGTCACATGGATAACACGGTCCACATTTGTAGGTAAATGCAAAAAAGCAAAATTAAAAAGTTAAAGGGTAAAAGGTCTATAAGACCCGGTAAATTAAGGGATATTTGTAACGCTGACGGACGTACCCGGCAGTGTGGGGAGAATTTATTCATTCATATATTTGACCGAAGGACGACTAAATACGATCTTCTATTAAAATGTTTTGATATTTGTACATTTTGGACTCTTACGTTTTAACTCGTAACTTTACACTAATCAATCGCTAAAAAAATAAAGCAATGATAGTGGAAGTCGTTGAGCTATCAAAAGTCTAGACGGAAACGATGGTATGGTACCTTGTAGTAAGCGCCTGGCTGGCTACCATCAATTTGAAATTCTATCCCTAAGAACTTATTGTGTTCTTGCGTTTGATAGCCAGTTTTCTTTTAGACCTTTGTGCTGACCACTTTTAGCCACATGGTCACTTATCAAAAGTAGGAAAATAGTATAAGTATTATAATAAAACTGATTGGCTCGTGTTTAACTATAATTTCCGCTTGTTACCGCATGATAATCCGGCTTAAGATAATCTAAAAGCCTAGTAGGAACCAGTCTTTCAAATGCAGTTGCGAGAACATACGATAGATATCATCATATTAGCCGAAAGACGTCCACTGCTGGACAAAGGCCTACCCCAAGGATCTCCACGATCTAAATAATTGGGAACAGGGAGGGAAGGGACGATGATACGGTACGTATACCTACCATAAAAAAATACTTTCTGTAAGTCTGTTTGCTCCGACTAATCTAACTCGATTTTCACTAGCAAATAGCTTATTATAAGGAGTAAGTAATGGTACACTTTCGAGCCCTGCGGCCGAAACCTGTCACGGCCATAGTCAAACTATAAAAATGTATGGTGTCTGCCTCGAGCGTTAGTCGCGAGGCACGGAAGTGGCTCCATACAAAGGTTGACTATGACCGCACGCGTCAGCCGATAGCTCTGACCTTCGGAAGTCTACCTATTAGGCTATTTTAGAAGCTATTTTTTTATTCTGGGAACGTGAGTGAAACTGCGCTGGAGACTTAGTATATATTTAAAAAGTAGTAGTATAGTTTAGCATGGATACAATCTGATTTATAAAGTAAGGGTCATGTCATCTTTTGAATTGGAATAGTGTAATAAAATTGGTTTGATTGATTAGTACGGAGTCTCGAGTTCATGTAGGTAGACCCCGACCACTGGATACACATAGTAATATTACCTCCTCTTTTCTGTGGTCAGGTTAGTAATATATATAGGAAAATGGTTTTCGTGGAAAATTTGCTTTATGGCAAAAATATTACTAGCAGGTAGTATCTCTAATATTGAGTTTGAATTGATTACGAAACGGGTAAGAATAGAGTGCAAAATGTATAGAAATCTAACCCAAATAATAAATATACTGATTTTAATATCAACTATCAAAAATCGTTGCCTTAAATTTCTTCTTTAAAATTCTACAATATGTTTTGAAAATGTTGCTATTTTTAAATACAGCAACGACACACGAACACGGTGTTAATCGTATTACGCGGTACTTTTCTCCACTTAAAGGCAAAGAACATAAATCAGCGGGTTTTCCGTTCATCTTATTGTGTTAAAAACCTCATTTTCTCTCGCCATAATTAAGTAACAAAAGCTAAGTAATTATGCAAGGAACGAAACAATCTAGTAGGCGAAGACAAGTTCATCGATATAATAGAAGTGACACTATTTGATTATGTTTTCAACGTGGTTTGGTGGTTAGAGTGAACGTACTCAAGATAACTGTATTGTAGCGACCACTGACAGCTATTTCGTTCACACATCGATAGATAGATGGCGCCGCAATAATCTACATACAATCTACATCGCGCTGGTGAAGTTTATTCGCGCATTATCATATTATTATTATATACCAGAATCGAACATGTACAGTTGGTTATATTAGCTAGCGTACGGGTGTTGTAAAACGCAAATCTACAATGATATATAAAATGGTATTATTATCATTTTATTAAATACTAGGCGTCTCCCGCGGTTCTACCTGCGTTTCTGAGATGAAAAGTTGCCTATTTATAAAACTTATAATAATGCAGCTTCCTATCAGAGAAAGATTTCTTTGAATCAGTGGTTCCAGAGATTACCCTCCACATGCATACAAACCTACAAAATTTGGACTCTTTATAATATAAGTACCTATAAAAAAAATAAACTAACACATCGGTCAAACATCAAATTTTGATACGAGAGTAGGTATTCCTACAAAAGTTAATAATTCTTTTTGAAGATCAAATTCTTCTCGATTATTTTGCACCTATAAAAAGCTCATCCAGCGTATCTTTAGCTCCTTAACCCGCTATTTTGCTAGTGACATCGTCGGCTGTGGGTTAATTCCATTAAAAGATTAACAAACCGCAGGAGAGCTGGCGAGATCGGTCCCGAATACATGCAAATGAGAGCTAGCGGAGCGATTTTACTTATTATATTAATTGCTGGTATTTTAGTGCTCATGTCCTATTATGGAACCGTCACTTTACCTGTTTTTAAGACTCATTCGTGACATTATTGATCCAGATTTAATTTATCATCATCATGTCAGCCGAAAGACGTCCACTGCTGGACAAAGGATCCTCCCACAAGGATCTCCACGATGGCCGGTCTTGCGCTACCCGCATCCAGAGGTTTCCCGCGATCCTCACAAGATCGTCGATCCACCTTATGGTGGGCCTGCCCACGCTGCGTCGTCCGTCGCCACTCGAGAACCTTTCTGCCTCAGTGGCCGTCGGTTCTACGAGCGATGGATGTGCCCCACCCACTGCCAGATTTAGTTAAAGTATAATATTAATAATGTCATACCTCTCTCTTCCCTTATGAAAGACATTAAATAAAGAAATATGGAATATATTTAATTAAATAAGTAGGTATATTCTATTGTATTTATGGGGACATAAATAGTTGTGTCCAATAAAGATCGGCGACTAATTTCAGGTTGAAACAATCGGACTAATTAGACAGGACTAACTAACTAACAATAATATGAAAGGTTTAGCTTAACAATTTGTAAGAGATATTGATAATTATGGGAGAAATACACAGGTACGTTAAAGGGAGAGAAGGATTTTGTTATTTTATGAAATCTTGTACATTTTAATGTGAGTAGGTAGGTACCTAATTCACATAAACGCGTAAGACGTTGGGCTCGAGCCTTATTAAAATAAAATATAAAAGAGGTTTACATAAAATAGTTAAAATTAAATTTAAAATCTAATTTACTTTTACAAGTAGGTATTTCTGGACTAAATATTTATAAGGAAAATATAGGCAGAATTGTTGTATAGTAAATGAACCACTAATTTACTACTATACATTCCTAATAACTATAATTTGGATATCTTATAATGTCTAAAGTTCTTGGTTATGATATATTTTATCTCTGAACGAGTCTGAAGCCAAAGGCAAGATAATTTTATTAAAAAATGTCTAGTTTAAGTTGATGATGGTGATAGTAGTGATAGGGTTCGTCCTTTGTAGGCCACATCATCACTAACTATTGTAAGATTGTCTATAAGTAATTTTTTTCCTACAGATGGTATATTTAGGTACTCAAAATAGGTAGGTTTTTAATGGATAAAGAAACGGATACAAACATAAACCAAAATTAAATTGCCAGCCGGTTTGCACCATCCCTATTGAGGAACTCCGAAAAAACCAACCCAATATTAACACATCCCAGTGAATGGATGTTCGAATCAATAGATAAGCGATCGCCGACCATTTGTCGTCGCTAATAATACCGCCCCACTCGGAGAGACGTTGATAGATGGCGCCCCAAATGTTGGTCAGATGTCAATAAGTCTATTTCTGAGAGTTATGTTTATATTTTTTGATGGATTTGTTGGTTTTTAGAGTGAGATCAAGACTTGAAACTTTAAGCAAGTAAAGAAAATACATACATTTTTAAGTATTTACAGTAATTTGTGAAGACTACTGCATTTGTTGAGGTAAGAAATAATATTAATATAGCATGCTATTTGGGTTAAAGTTTTAAATTCAAAACATCAAAAGGCGTTATTATATTGTCAATTATTGACAGTCATGATAATCGTTTAGATTATTGTGGATAATTGCTGACACAAATAATACTCTTTGCACAAATATAAACTGCAAAAATTGATTTAGATAGCAAAAATTGAGATATTATTTAGCAGACAGTTAGCAGTTTCTGGTTTCTGGAATAATATTTTCTCTGCAATGTACTTAAAAGACACGCATTAAATTCGCGAGTTAACAAAATAACATCTTTTATGTAAATCAAAAGGATACCGTAAAATTATTTCTTCCAATAATACCTATAATAGTAAATTAAAAAGCCACATCTACATGCTTATAGCTCTAAGACCCTTTCCTTCGAGGAAAATCAGATCATTATTATGTTTTCAGATAATCCTATTACTTTCTGCGTAGATATCGTGGATCCACCATTTTCTCTGTCTACATATGTGGATAAACTCTTATAAGGTATCACGCATAGCCTTGTAAGGCCATAATGATCAATAATATCAAATACCATTATTAGTGGAAATAAGATAGCTAATAGCTTGTATCTAATTATAGTTTTTCTTCTATGTTCTTTGTTTCATAGAAAACTAGCGACCCGCCCCGGCTTTGCACGGCTTTTCTGTACTATATGCATGTATTATATACATATAAACCTTCGTCTTGAATCACTCTATCTATTGCTGAAAACTGCATTAAAATACATTGAGTAATTTAAGAGATCTAAGCGAATAGACAGCGGAAGCTTATTCATTTTATATATGTAAAGATATAACATAAAAACAAAGAGTAGGTATCTTGATTTTACTTGAAATTACAATGTAGGTACAGTTTTAGATGTTTTATACACCGGTGTTTGTTAATTTATTTTTCATACTGTCAAATAGCCTATTATTGTCTAAAAAAAAAACGCAACCAATTGCAATATTTATCGCAATAGGTATTATTTATATTTCCTCGTAAGTCAAAAGGGATCAAAACAACCTACACTTGGTCATTAGTTAAATTACATATTCATAAATATTTATCTCTTGATTAACACTTTATTCGCAACAAATGGTGCGTAAATAATTTTATTATGTCAATATTTTTTTACGTCCCATCAAACATTCCCTCCATTCCTGTCCCCAATTTGGGGACGAAATGATCCCTGAGAGTATCGACCCTGTATATGTGATGGGTACTCTAATTGATTGCCAAATTGTTTTATGTCTATTGAAAACATTATATTTTGGACGACAGTTTTCCAAAGTAGGTCCCTAAAATTTAATATACAACGTAGATATTATTTATATATCATTATGTGTAGGTACATATTATGTAGGTATACACAATAATAAAGGAAAAAATATCTTTTCCGTTCCCTTATTCTAGAGAGGAAGAAAAGTAATTTTATTCTGGCGAATAAACATTTTGATTTTATCAATTTAATTTGTATTAACAAATTATTATTAAAACCGACAATAATTTAATTTTGTTGGCTGCTGCAACTACAAAGGTTGGTTTCACCCTTCCACGATTTCCATAGATATTTGGATGTATGGAAGTGATACTTTATTGTTTTTTCTTTTATGGCACCTAGATATATTTAATACTAGCTGTTCCCCGTAATTACTCTAGTAAAATCGTCTACTCACATTCAGAAACAGAGCAAGACAGCTATATTAGCACTCAAGTAATCTAATAGGTACTCAGAATTAAGTTGTATCGTATTGTAATGGTAAAAAATCTGTAGATATATTTAAAAAAAAATATGGAAATATTTTAGTGTTTTCTTCCTTCTCAAAAATATATTTTTCAGGATCTGTAAAAGGTAAGGGAACTTCAGTACCCTTCAGCCTACTATGCCCTTCAAAAATCACCCTGTATGTCTGTCCTTTAGCTACGTAATCACTTCCAGTTCATCTTTAAATCTGGACGTGGTTTAATAATTCCCTCTGTTGCGAACTGGCAAACGTTTGTATGGTGTTTCCCTAATTGAGGGCCTATGTGCGAGTAGGACAGATACTTGTGGGAGGGAGAGGTCAGGGATGGACCAACTAACTTTATATTAGGGAGGCTTCCCACATTCCGTGATTAGATTCGGATAATTGTGATTATTTTGCTATACAAAGAGTGTTGATTGCTGGATGTGGTTAGTAAATCTGTAATGTGTAAACTCCTGTCAAAGGATACTAAGAAAACACTAACAACACCTTGTTTATATCGTCACTGACCACTGTCCTTTGTAACGTAATAGCATAACAGTACTCATGTGTATGTTATCATAGGTCCCTACGTACCTAAATAAATTGGTTCAATTGCATGAAGAAATTTAAAAAAAAGCCCCTTTTTAAAACTAAGAATGAATTTTTCTCTCATTTGATCTATCCAAATAACTTAAAAATATCAACATCATTCTGAGTAGAATGGGAATAGTTTTCTTACTTTTAATAAAAGGGTTAGTTTTGTTTTAAATAACGTAAAGCCGTTTTTTTTCGCGTTTCGCCTGTCTCGCTTGTCGTCGTCAGTTTAGTAAGGGACGGAGTTATACATTTTTATTCATGTTATAAGTAGCCAGCAGCGCCAAAAGTTTTAGCAGACTTTAAAAAGTAACTAGGTACTTAATACCTTTTTGGAAACATTTTATGAAAAATAAGTAAAGGCGTATCATCCGTATTCATTTATTTTCTTTTTATATATTATGCACCCTCTTAAAGTGTAATACATAGGGTGCATAATATATCAGAGGGAATTTTCCATACAAATATCTTCAACTTACACTATGAAAGTAGCGAAATACAATTTTAACCTGTCTACTTTCTTGTCTATTTGTTTTAAGGTATTTACTAGATCACATTCATTTAAGTATGAGTCAGATATCTGTAGTTGATTTTAAAGGGGTGAAAATCATATGGCTTATTCATATTAACTCATGCAGGTTCAACGTCCTTTACGTCCGGATCAATTCACATCTTGTTTTAGTAAATTTTTGGGTTCCTTTTGAATTATACAATATTTTGAACCACCCGAGTGTTTTTTAATAATAAATCCAACTGTTTTAGAGAAGACTTGTGGATTTATCATATACCATGAAAATTGACGACTGAATTAAAGGAACTCATCTTTAATTTGACACTTAATAATTTAAAGAAAATACCCTAAGGAACCATAACCGTATACTCGTAATCATTGTGACATCCCCGATTTCTTTAAACGATTCACAGAGCACTATTGTCACTCGCGTGCTAAGCGGAGCGTGCACAAAAATGTTGAGAAAAAATTAACAAAAAAGCCAAAGACAATCTAAAGGGAAGTGACAGGTAACGCTTTGGTCATGGTTAATACTGCGTTAAGTTCTATAATTCTTATGGTTTTTTAATGTTAATGGATCTGACTAAAAGGTAGAGCTGGAATCTTTCAGATATTACTTCCTGTTAGGTACTACAGTGATGTTTAAATGATAATATTATAATACAGACCGATGTTTCTAATCTAAATATATAAAAGAAAAGCGTGACTGACTGATTGATTGACTAACTGATCTATCAACGCACAGCTCAAACCACTGGGCGGATAGGGTTGACATTTGGCATGTCAGACATCTTATTATGAGGTAGGCATCCACAAAGTTTTTTTTTATTAATTCATACTCATAAGGGTAAAATAGGGGGATTACGGGTGAAACTGCAGGTCGGAAAGCTAGTATTAAATATGCCAATGGGGGTCGACTGATGATTAGACGGAAATTATTTATTTTTTATTTTAAAATCCGTTGGAATAAAAAGCAGACTGTGCAAACTGGTTATCTTTTGCTGTCTGAAATAAATAATTTCAAACTACAAAAGATAACCATTAGAGCAATCTTCTTATTTACCTCGTCAAAACCTGCATTTTTTGTATTGTACAAAATATCTACTGACTCGCTTTTGTATGTGATGTCTTCAGTGCTAAAAAATGTAAGCAAAACAAACTTTGCATTTGCAGTAGGTAAATGGTTTTTAAATTGTTGTCCAATATTTTTTATTAAAGTATCATAAATTACACAAAAAGTCAAACAAAGCGTGCCTTTGGAAAGAGATAGCTGTTTTATTTAATGAGGTAGATAAGGACGACAAACGTTTAAGTGGAAGCTCACGATCGCTGCACTGCGCTGCGTTAAGTGTAACTAATTTGAAATTGTTTATTTTCGACGACAATTGACTGTGCGTTGACCTTTACGGTTCACGTTATAGACAAACTTAGATAGGAAGTATGTAAATAATATAAATTATACGTAAATCTATGTTGTAGAAGACGGTTTTTTTTTTTAAAACCCCACTCTTTGTGGGTATGACTTGAGAGTTACCCACAAAGAGTGGGTTTTTTTTAATATATATTTTTTTGATTATGAGTAATCTGAAATAATAAAATTACTATGTACAGCTGCAAAACTTTAAAACTCAAACTCAATATTTATTTATTCGGTTTAAGCCCTATTAAGGCACTCATGAATGTCACAAGCCACAGTTGACTCTACCATCGCTTCGGAATACACTTAGTATTACGCCACATTTGCGGAATGTTCGGCACGGAAATTTCCGCAACTGAACTATTGGCTGATATACCATAGGTTACTGAAAAATACTATGTTTAGTAGAACGTTGGCCAAACTTTCCACAGATGTGGCGCTACACTTAGACTGAGAAAACTTAACAATTAAGTACCTATCTGAAATAGAGGTAAAAGCAAGAGTTACCTCCTATTTTAGTAATCATAATTATCAGTAACAGCAGTAAGAAGAGAGGGAGGGAGAAACAATGCGCTTTGATCTAATACTTGAGTAGATAATAGATACTAGTTAGTGTTTGCAAATCTTATCATATTGGGCGTCGGCCATCTGATAGCGGAGGTCACACTGATAGCTAGCTAGCTAGCCAGTTAACTTTGTTTTTCCAAATTTTCAAAATAAGTTCCCAGTAATAAAAGTGTTTAAAGCCGTCACACAGTTGTCCACTATAAAGGGAAATCTATTAAAGCTGTATTAAATGGTGGCGACGCCCATAACAGGATATACTCCAAGAGCTTCCAGCTTCCAGTTGAAATTTGATTTTTTCCGCAAAAGCATCTTCTGAGCGGGGTAATCCTGGGCCTTGTCATTTCGATACTTATAATAAATTATGACAAAAAGATAACTAAGCGATAACAATCTTGTTTGATTTCTCAATTAATCTTTAATTTTTTCCTTTTTTTTAATATAATATATGTGCTCTGAAAATGTTTTTTTTGCATTACTGAATCAATAACTAACTGGATGTTCTTATGACTTCGCAAATATTAATCACACCAATCTAAAGAAACATACAGAACCTGTGTCTTTAATAACAGCGAAGCGAATACTTGACACGTTCAATCGGAACAAAAAATAAATAAAATAATAAAGAAATAAAAACTTCAATTAAAACCGGTAAAGGTGTGAGTCATCGGAAATTCCTGATTCAAAAAAATCGACTGACTCATAGCCTTTTAAGATGCATTTCCTACATTATATCTCAAACTGTTAGATATTAAAACAATTATAACACACACTGAGTGAATATTTTGTATACACGAAACAATTTTAATGTATCACGGTAAAAGTATAATTGTACACTGATAGCTAAGCTATACTTTTTTGATAGCTAAGCTATACTTTTGGTTGAAAGCTCCATTATCGTATGTGTTTATAGACCACCGGCTTCTGACTTTTCTTTATTTTATTCTATAATAGAAGTAATTCTTAGTAAACTATTCAGGTCCAAAAAGACATTAATAGTTTGTGGTGATTTCAACATTGACATTCTTGTTAGTTCATCTGAAAGAAACAATTTTATTTCTCTTTTTAAATCTTTTAATATGGATCTTTTGTTCAGTGAACCAACTCGGGTTACAGCCACATCTTCTACGTGTATTGATAACATTATAACAAATGGGAGTGTTCTGGAAAAGACATTAATTAGTGGTATTCGTTCGGATCACTTGGCTCAAGTTGTTAAATTACCTTTTAAGTGTCAAACTTCACCTGTACATAGAACATTTAGAACAACAACTAAAACCAAGTTAGAGAAATTTAATAATCAATTAGAATTGAAACTCAGTAACACTTCATTTGAATCCGACGAACATTCACTCTTAAAATTAATGATAAATTTATCTCTGATAAATATGAAGTGGCTTCGGCTTTCGAATCTTACTTTTCAACGATTCCTACTGAAGCTACTAAGTATCTTGCATCGTCCCCGGTGAAAGCGGAGTGTCTGCTTACAAATAATTTTACTAAACATATTCCAAATTTTTTGTTTAATTTCATTGATGCTAGCGACATTTTAAGCGCTTTCAAGTCTTTAAATTTGAAAAACACAGAAGACTTATGGGGTTTGTCAGTTAAAGTCATTGGCTCAATTATTACTAGTATTGCTCCTATTTTAGCAGGTATTTTTAATCAATGTATTGATAAAGGTTCTTTCCCTGATTTGATGAAACATAGTAAAATCGTTCCCATTTTTAAATCCGGTAGCAAAAATAATCCTTCCGATTATAGACCTATCTCAGTTCTCCCAGCGCTAAGCAAAATCTTCGAGAAAATAATGCTGAATCAATTGTTAGCTCATTTCAACAATAACCAAATTTTACATGAACACCAGTTTGGATTTACAAAAGGGCGGTCTACGACTGACGCCGGAGCTAAACTTTTGAAGTATATTTTCGAAGCCTGGGAGAACTCTCAAGATGCGGTTGGCGTATTTTGTGATCTTTCCAAGGCATTTGATTGCGTAGATCATCACACCCTACTTTTAAAACTTCGACACTATGGCGTTCGCGGAGTGGCACTAGATCTTGTAGCATCTTATCTGTGCAGTCGCCAACAAAAAGTAGGTATTAGCGGTACTACGTCCTCAGGGTCTTTAGTTAAAACAGGCGTACCGCAAGGATCAATTTTAGGCCCATTTTTGTTTTTGGCATACATCAATGATCTGCCCTATATGGTAAATGAATTGTGCGATATAGTTTTATTTGCTGATGACACTTCTCTAATCTTTAAAGTGGATAGAAAAGACACAGAACTTACGCAACTCAATAACACGTTATCCACTATATCGAAATGGTTTGCGGCCAATAATCTCATGCTTAATTCCTCTAAAACTAAGTGTATAAGGTTTACTCTCCCCAATGTTGCTAGGAATGACAGTCATGTCCTAGTCGATGATGTTAGACTCGAACTAGTTGATAGGACAGTTTTTCTCGGCATAACATTAGATAGTAAAATACAATGGGGTCCTCATATAGAAAGCTTAGCTAGTAAATTGAGTTCCGCCGCTTTTGCAGTTAGAAAAATTAGACATATAACAGATGTGGCTACAGCTAGGTTGGTTTACTTTGCGTATTTCCATAGTATAATGTCCTACAGTCTTCTGCTATGGGGCTCGGCTGCGGATTTGGAATCTATCTTTATCTTGCAGAAAAGGGCCATTCGTGCAATCTATTGCTTGGGTCCTCGCGAATCCTTACGAACTCGGTTTAAGGAATTTGACATTTTAACCTTACCGTCGCTATACGTTTTTGAAAATATTATGTTTGTCCGTAAAAATTTAAATCTATTTGACACAAACAGTAGCCGCCATAACCTAAATACAAGAAATAAAGATAAAATTGTTACACCTAGATTCAGGCTAGCGAAAGTCAATAAGTCTTTTCTCGGGAACTGCATTCGCTTTTATAATAAAATCCCATATGAAGTAACTAAGATGTCTTATAATAGATTCAAAGAGTATGTTAAACATAAGTTGATTGACAAGGCCTACTATAAGGTGGCTCATTACATAGAAGACAAGAATATATGGTTGTAGTAGCTTCCCTCTGCACTTGCAGCCCCCTGGCCAAGTGATAATTGTATGAAGTTTATGTATATTTAAAACAACAACTGTAATTACATAAATTAAAAAAAAAAAGATCCACAAAAAAAGAAGCCTTGCTGAGTTTCTTGCCGGAGTCTTCTCAGTTCAAGTGTATTCCGAACCGGTAGTAGAGTCTAAAAATTGTAACTGTTGACATTCATAAGTGCCTTATTAGGGCCTAAACTGAATAAATGAGATTTTGATTTTTTGATTTGATTGATGAGATATTTTTAAACCTGAACATGTTTAATTCAGTCAAAGTTACACTTTTTTATTATTACATATCAGAAGGTTGCCAAGGTAGATGGACAGATAGACAGATTTAAAAATTGAGGATGAAAACAAGTCAGATGGACACTAAAAAATATAACATCGAATCGTCAAATTGGCTTTTTTCTGGAGATTTTTTATTCATTATTTCAAAAAATATTCAGGATCCAGTTTCTTTGTACCAATTTTTTTTATACACCCGCGTTACTGGGATAAAATGTAGCTTCTAATTGGTGAAATAATTTTTCGAATCCGATTGGTAGATTCAGAGATTAGCGCGTTCAGAAAAAATCAAACTCCTCAGCTTTATTACTAGTATTATTATTAGTACTATCTTTAAATTTTAAATAAATAAATTTTAATTAAATGTAAATTAATAAAATGGTTAAAAACTCAAATTTTCTACGACTTTAATGAATTGTATAATTGTTTAACATAGGACTTTTTGTGTTTGTTTGTTATTTGCTTTGTTTCGATGGCTAAATGGTATAATAACATGTATGTACGAGATCATAGATTTTAATTTTGATATTTAGTAAGTGACATGATTCCCTATTCTTTCTTTATAATAATAAATGAATAATGTGTGTCATATTATAATATTATTATGTATTTGCATGCTTTTCTTAAAGCTATTTGTGTTGAACTTTGATTATGCGTACTGTAAGACCTTGTAAACCACATTTAGAGCAAATAAACTATTATATTTAAATATATATTGATAGCTTCGCTTGATGTGTGACAGATCTCTTTCTCAACTCACATACCGACATCAATTAGTCACCTAAAAGTATTTTTGATATTTTTACTTTGTATTTGGTAATGCTGGAATTTTTATGAACATTTCGAAATGGCTACCACTTCAAATACCTACATTATAAATGATCTGGAATTTAAAGCATCATTGTTGAAAAATAATCATAAATTGAAATTCTGTAACTAGATAAAGAAATAAAGCTGCGTCAAAACTCATTCTGAAAAAAATCATAAACAAATAGGTAATAAGAAGTTCCATTAATATTTTAGGAATTATTTAAAGGTACATTCATTTGTAAAAAAAAAATACCTACTAATATTTTCTATTCAAGACCATTTTAGTTAATTTGTTCTAAGTATAGAATAGATTTTATATTGATCGCAAAAAAGTAACAATTATGTACATAATAAAATTTTGACTAACTGGGAAAATATAAAAACAAAAAAGAAGATGAAAATAATAGAGCTTTAACTTAAAAATGGCAAGTAAGGTGTGATGACACAGATTTCTACTTACATACAGCCATAACGTATATAAGTCGTAGTACATAAGAGAATTACCTTTCATACAGACATAAAAAGTAACTTTCGCCACTCAGACCAAGAATAATAGAAAGACGGAGCGACGTGAACAACCAATGTGAAGCTCCTTCAAGTAAACCAGTGAGGCAATCATTCTGCAACTTAGCTGCAAACAGTTTCGAAAATGTTAACATGAGACATGAAGCACTATTTGAATGTGGAGTTACCAAAACGTAAAAAAGTTAGAAAATTGCTATACTAAACCATGCTCTACAAAACTGTTAGTACCTACATTTTTTTTTATACGTGATGTAATCATGTTTGTACAAATAACAACAAGTAGAATGAAAACCACTTTTCACTTTTCTCTTTTGCGTCGGCAAAATCATTTGCACTTATATAAAATAAGGTGGCTTAACTTTGGTTGTTTGTAGCTCGCTTTGTCTTAATTTTTTCTTGGTCTAAGTTTCTCCAATGAAAACATAATAATTCCACCGCGGTGACTTCTCCCCACATTACGTAAACACATAAACTTTTTTATCTATATTGAAAGCACAATAATGTGTTATAACAAATTGTCAAGTCTCATACAACTTTTGGAGCACATTATCTGAAACAAACCCCAATTTTCTCGTTGAGTGCAAAGTTTCTTTCAAACAGTGTTGTACAAATAGGTAATATTAGCACAACTTTTTTAAGCAATCGTAGGCTCTATTCACATAAGACGGCATAAATAAAAAGGCTTAAAGAAAGTCTAGTAAAACCCAGTTTTTAGGTAATAGAGTGACTATTCTCTCTCTCTCTCTAATCTCGTAAGACAGAAAGAACCGGGATGACATTGAAAAAAAAAACTGTTATTTCGACATTACAAACAGATACTTTAACTTTATTTATTTGAAATAGATATTTAAATAATAAAAAAGATTTAATAAATAGTTTTATTAGTTCTTCGACGAACTAATAAAAAACATCATAGAAGGAAAGAAAGTAAGACGAAGATCTAGATTGAACTATATAGACCAAGTGAAGGCAAAATTGGACGTCGTGTCGTATAAGAAGGTGCAGGTGCGTCCTGCAAACAAAAGAGAGGCATCGAAGAAGCTACACCGACAAGAGCCAAGCTCATAAATATAGAAGAAGAACCAATAATTTGATTAATTGGACTTCTGTGTGCTCCCGTAGCCTAATCGTTGTCATATCAAAATCAAAACTCATTTATTCAGTTTAGGCCCTATTAAGGCACTTATGAATGTCAACAGTTACAGTTTTACAATAAACTCTAAGTACTACTATTTTTGTCGTGAGCCCACAATCGTGTGTCGTACAATGTAAAAACGGCCTTATTATGTTTGTTTTTTAGCAACTATTGCTCGCAAATTTGATGTATCAAATAAAATTGGATGAACACTCTTTGACAAATGTGGCTATGTGACTGGAAAATAAAAAATAACATAAAATAACTTTGTAACGTAAAAAGGGTTCGTTGACATTAAAAACGAATTCGAACTTATATGTTTTCAGTACTAAATTAATTTATTTTCTAAAAGGAATGTCTTTACTTATTTTCTTTTCAATGTGTTCTATTTTGATCACATATTAAAGTAATTTAAAGTAGTTAAAGTAGTCTCTATGAGGGTACTTTTTAACGTCAAAACTTCTGAAGTCAGCATGAGTTTAGAAATGACCCATCAATAAAAGAAGTTTTTTTTTAAATTTTTGGTCAATTTTTTTTCAATTTTTAAACAACATAATCACGAAAAACATCAAGATTTTTTTTTAGTATTTCATTGTTTATTTTTATCGCCATGAAAAATTTGCATAAAAATTCATAGAGTAGGTAAGTAGGTATAATTATATTTTATATCTCATTCATTTGGAGTTTTCTGAAATACAGGTAAACCCGACGGGCGAAAGCAAGCTACGATTACAGAGTTCAATAAACTCCGACCCGTCCTGTGCCATGACTGATCAACAGGTAGCTCTAATTTAATTATACAATAATAAAATAGTAGGTACTGTCTTTATCTTCAACCTCTATTTCTGTTGGATGCCGCCCGGTTATTAGGTAGGTACATGTATGAGCCTGCCTATTGATTTTGTATGCGCATAGCTTGTTACCTCAGCTTTACTTGCTTGAATTAATTTCAAAAATTACATCCTACTTCCTACTAATATTATAAACTATCTGTTTTCCAAATTTCATTTAAATCCGTTCAGTAGTTTTTGCGTGAAAGAGTAACAAACATGCATACCAACGTGCTATGGTTTTCACACGATTTTTTTTCCAGCAAAAGCTCAAGTTTATTGTAAAATGGAAGCCGCACCCTTTGTCTCTACCACTGAGCTATCACCTTTAAAGTTAAATTATTATTAGGTAGGTATTGTTATTTTAACCTAATCATGTGCGTTGATAAACTGATCTTTATCAACTGACATGATTTTTCAACGATGTGCGTTGAAAAATCATGTTGCGACTAGAAAAAAAATACAAAAGCTTGTCTTGACATAGACAAGATGGCCTTAAAAAATCATCAGTTTTAATTATCTTACCGTCTATAAATCTACCTTGTTTGTATGTTTGTTACTCGAACACAGTGTAAATAAAACATGAGTTTTATCGAAAGTATATAATTTTTTTTGACAAAACTCATTAGATCCGCGAGTAAATCAGTGAGCCAGATACTAGTATTAAAATCAAAACAAACACACCGACTTTTATCTTATTAGTATAAATAAGCAGCGTGCACTCTACATATTGATTATTTACTATCATTGGGTTAATGACCCCGCGGCCGAAATTAAATAATCTTGTTAGAGGCCCTTCACACTGGATGTCGATGTTAATCTGTAAATATAGTAATATCTATATAAATAATAAAGCTGAAGAGTTTGTTTGAACGCGCTTATCTCCGGAGTTACTGGTCCGATTCGAAAAAAAAATCACAAATTGGAGGTACATTAGATCCTGAAGGTTATAGGCTACTTAATAACCCGGAAATGCGAGTGAAACCGCGGGGAACAGCTAGTTAGATATACGAGTACCTACCACGTAACAGACTGACAGATAGATGGATACTCTATGTAGCCTTTTATGTCCCGAGTGTCCCGAGATTATCAGACTTGTGTTCTCAGAGAATATGCAGGTAGTTGCGTTTTTCATCACTCTATGTAAACTCTCCCTAACCGACGTGACGAATAAATAATGTGTTACATTAATTACCGGTTTTATATTCGGTTCATTTAAAATGAATCGCTCTGATTATATTTTAATTTAATTAATTTCACATCACCCGAATATAGTATTTAACAGGTCAACCGCACTCTAAGGTTACGTTGACAAATTTTATTCTACTAATAAAAAAAAAGTCATATAATAAATAACAAAAATTTTCATACACATGTTAGTAATTATTCTAAGGTAAATATTAGCTTTATAATAAAGCTAATGCTATGTTCATTGCCAATATTAAAACTGTCTGAAAAGTCATACACATACGTAGACCATCCGATCTAACATTAAAAAAATTATAATAAAACCAATATCGAATAAGTAATCATCAATAGAAAATAAATCGATTTCTTTTTATCGATCGCTCAATTTTTGCTACCGGAAGCATCTCAAAGTGTTGTGTATCTCATGGATTTAATAGCGTAAAGAAATTAACATGGATATAGAAAAAATATATATTTTATTACTCACTGTAACTAATTTTATTAATCGTGTGTAATGTTTTGATGATAGCCGTTGCTACTGTGTAAGCTTAGAGTAAAATTATACAATGTGTGTAAGTGAGATAGATACCGTAGAATAGAATTCATAGTTAGTGAAGTTAAGTAATGTTTATCGCGGCTAGTAATTTGAATAAATATCCAATCATTACTTATTCACTAAATTAATATTAACATAAAAAAAAAAAAAAATAACAAGTATTTAATACAAATAACTGAGCTAATCTATTTATACTAATAATAAAGCTGAAGAGTTTGTTTAAAAGCGCTAATCTCTGGTGCTACTGGTCCGATTCGATAAATTCTTTCACTAATAGGAAGCTGAATTATCCCCGAAGGTTATACTTAGTCTACTTTTTATCCCGAAAACGCGAGTGAAAGCGTGGGGAACAGTATTAAATAAGCAAGATTTATTTAAAAAATATATTGTAAATAAATTACATGCAGGTGGTATTGCATTTAAAAAAAATAGTGAGGATTTCTGATAGTTTCATAATATTCACATAACGTAAACAGAAATCGATAGGGAAAGTCAAGATGCCAATAACAAAATAAATAAGTAAGTCGTAATATTGTCAGTTATATGTATAACATAAACTTGATTATCTGCTGCGTTTTCTGAGTGAACATACAGAGTGTTCACAAAAAAATATTTTTTTTTATAATATTTATAACTTAAAATATATTAATTGGGCATGACATATAGCTAGAAAATATGATGATGATGATGATGTATACCAATCATAATCGTGTTTACCCGCGTTCCCAGTTATTCCAGATTCCGCGTTATTCCAGGTTATGTGCCAAGTTTCGTCCATATTCATTCAGTAGTTTTTACGTGAAAGAGTAAAAAACATACATCCTCTCAATCTTTCGCATTTATAATATTAGTACGTGTGCCGGAACTGTCATAAGACGCTTTTACTGAATCCGCTCCATATAGACTAACTAGTATATGCATACGTTATAAGTCACAAACATGACATTGAGCGATCTGACATCTGACACTGTGTACGGTATGATATTCACTAGTTGCAGATACCGCCCAGACGTGTTTAATGCCAAATAAATTAACAATCGACGGCCTAGGACCTTTGTAGTCTTGATGTTTGGTTTTTTAGATGTGTTTTTTTTTCAACAGTTTTCTGCATGCCGTAGTACCAATACATTATTGCAACAGTTCTAACCTTGGTTTATTGTGCCTAATATTATCATAGCTAGAAAACTAGTCCGCAAGAAACAGATACGTATTAAAAAAATAATTTAATTTTATATTCGTGTAAAATGAAGAATAGATAATTAGATAAAGTATTTTTTTTAACAAAGTCGGCAAATAAGCATAATGTCTTATGTATATAGGTAATCGGTTACCGTAGGTTATGGACGCTATATAGCGACACGTAGGGCATAGACCGTTTATCTACTAATTCGCACTTCGGATATCACTTGCGGGTTGCAGTCCCTTGTGCTCCCCATTGAACGACTTTACTCAATCATTCGACTCTCGACTTTACTTACGCAGGAATACAACATAAACTCAAACACAAAACTCAGTTTAAGCCCTGATAAGGCACTTATGAATGTCGTAATAATATGGTTAAATAAGGTTATTTGATAATAATCATGAGGTTATTTGGTCGCGGTATTCTGTAAGGTAGAGGTAGGTACTTTCCCCAACAAATATAAAATAGCTAGCAGCCTGTTTTTGAACAACAATACTTTATCAAAACCTTCACTAAAAATTAGACGTTTGAATTAATCGTATAAAAAATAAACATGCTGTAGATGTAAGACAAGTGGATTCATTAGGTGTCGAGCAAACACCTGCTCCCATCGTCCAATGGGAACCCATGGCTCACAAACACATACAAATAAAATAGAAGCGTCTATCCATTCGCTACCTAAAACTTAAACCAGATTTATTGATAGAGTTTTGTTCACATAAAATATTACTTCTCAGATTTAAACGTAATGTTTTGAGTATTTAAAATAAGGCAGTGTAATAAATCTTAATAAAAATAAACTGGTGAGAAATGGGTCAAGATCTATTTCGTAGATCGATTACAAGAATTTTTATAAGCTCTATGTTCTATTAATTATAGTATTATATCCTGGAACACTCATTTCAAGGCAGTTTGAGCTTGTACTATGGAAAATAAATAACTGATACTCTAATGCGTGTATACAACTTCTTTAATATTTTTTTATTTCAGATATGACACATTTATATAAAACTAGCTGTTCCCCGCGGTTTCACTCAAGTTCCCGGATTAAAAGTAGCCTAAAAAATAATTTAGCTTCCTATTAGTGAAAGAATTTTTCAAATCGGACCAGTAACTCCGGAGATTAGCGCGTTCAAACAAACAAACTCTTCAGCTTTATTATTAGTATAGATAGATAGATATAGATAATTAGACCCATCTGCCTCGAAAATCAAACCCATGACCTAAAGCGCCGTACGGCATGTTATTTCCAGTATATCGTCTATTATAATAATAAGTTTGAGAACTTAATTTTTACATACCTACTACATCTCGTAATGTTTCAACATAATTAGACTTATTGGCCCCGATTCTGTTGATTACAAACTAAACAAATTTAATCTCACTATAATATCTCTATCTAACAAAAACTATAAAAAATGATGAAAGAATATTATGTTAGTCCTGTCAAATTAGTTCGAACACTTATATCAACGTGAATCTAATATTGATCACGACCATTTAACATTAATTGACAGTTAAATGTCGCACTTCAATAAGAACAAAGAGTAATAATAAAATATTGACAAAAGTCGTAAATATTGTGACTAAAATATAGTACTCAATTTACAAAGAGAATTGAATACAGTCAAAGCCGAGCTTAAACAAGGCAGCGTATAAAGAATCTGGGAGATTTGCCTGTGAAACAATAATGCACAAAGCTAAAGGGGAGTGCAGGATATACACCGAGCTCTGATAGTAGACGAACAGAGATAACTGTGGAGAAGGCATATTTTTGGTTGTACGGACGACGACAATTCAAGGTAAACACTGCAGCATCTTATGCGGTTGTAATAGGAGCTTTTTGCAACAAAAAGGTATAGTCTGATGTGTTGGCGTCTGTACTAAATATTAATTTTGATTATATTTTAGTATTATTATCCTACTAAATATTATAAATGTGAAAGTTCCAGAGGATGTATGATAGATTGATCATACCCTGGAAAAAGAGATAGGCTACTGTTAATCCCAGGAAAACATAAGTTTTAAACAAAATTACATTCATGAAATAAAATTGTTTACAATGTTATATGTTTTTACAACATATTTTATTTTAAATTAATTAATTGCCATGGGCCAATACGCCATGTCCTATTTTAGGACCTAAAGTAATTAATAATAATAAAGAGCTAAACCTATGTCACTGTAATATCCTTTAGCCATTAATAAGCTTAAGTGGTAACAAATATTATTCTCACCCACACATAAACGTTTGAAAAATATGATTAGAAAGTAGGATAATATTATGCCAGCTCCATTATATTTCCTTCTAGGATCTCAGCCCATTTGAGACATTCTCAAAGCAAGGCAATCCCTAAGATGTGAACGAATCCATTGTGACTATGCACTCGCGTGCATGTAATACTGTTTAATAGAACTGTTTGATAGAATAGAAAGTTCTGTTATATCTTTACAGATATAACAGACTTTCGGTACTTTTTCCTATCAGGAATTAAACAAAATGAGAAAGAATAACATACGCTACCTATTACGTCGTAGTATATACAGGATGAGTATAATACAGTGTAGTTTTAAAGGTTTGTTAGCTGCTTACCATTACAATTATGTCAATTTGAAAATTAGCATAAATCTCTGCTAAAAGTTGCACTCGCGAAATGCTGTGATGTGTGGAAATAGTTAGATATTGGTGCCGATTGTGTTGTTTACGAACTAAAATAAATTTAATCTCACAATATCTCTTTCTAATAGTAAATATAAGAAAGGGATGCGAGATATTTTAGTCCTGTCAGTTTAATCCGATCACACATTTCAACGTGAATTTAAGCGCGATCTTTATTGGTCACGACTATTTACCCGTACATTACGACGGTATGGATTAAACTGACAGCATTAAAAATGTTCTATCTTTTTTCAATAAGGTTAAAATGAAGGAGAGGTGACTTGTCTAATATTAGTTAAGTTCGTAAACAACAGAATCGGCACCATTACTTGAGTTACCTAATAGTACTCAGTAAGTCTTATGTTTAAGCTTGTTTTAATGCTATACTCCTTCCTATATTAATATTTTTTTGAATGTATGGAAATATTTTATTGTTATTTTCCCACATTTTTTTTCTCACCTTTATAAGGTAGGTACCTACCTATACTTCAATAGCCTTTCGGTCAACTAATACCCTCCTAAATCCATCCTGTATAAGTAGTATGTGCGAATATCAGATAGTAAGTGATCTCTACCACCGGTTTTGCAAACGTCCATTGGCTACGGAAACCGCTTATCAGCAAGCGGGGTAAGATTGTTTGCATTAAAAAAATAGTCATGAGTACAAGCTCTGTTTCGTTTCGTTGGCCATATGTGAAGAATATCCCAGGATATTTTTTCTCAAGTCATATTTTAGATAGAAAATTCTGAATTCTAGGTAACCTTGGTCTAATATATGAGCGAATATCTCAATAAATCTAAAAAGGTAACCTACACAAAGCCAAATAACATTTATTCTGAATACATGAAATTCCATTGATAACGGATATGGGTTTTTCTTTAGATAAATCATGAACCTTTGTGTAGTGCTGTAGAAGAATCGATGTATTTAATATCGATAAATTCAATCGACATGTTCTAAATGAAAATATTTTTTTCTTTCTTTAGATAAATTATCTTAACAATGTAGGTTTTACTAGACTTGTTTAAACCATCTGACGTTTTGAAGGGAATTGTGTTTATCTTATATATGGTTCAAATTTTTAAACAATGATAGATTAAGTTTTGACAGTTAGATAGCCATAGAATGGTATGAAGTGGGTTTCTTTTGTCTTTTATTTTAGGAATGCGGGGGACATTTTCTGTAAATAGCTGGTAGACTCTCCCTAAAAGCAGACTCGTACAAAGTTTAGTTAAGTTTCTAAAAACAAAGCCAGCAGCTTTAGAAAATTTTATCACATACATTTTGTAAAATATTCACAAAGTCTAGACTGTCTCCTATTTGCTTATGAACTTGTAACCCACACTAGAGTGTACATTAACAATTTGATATTCATGTACTTACAACGATATCTTCTGGGCAAATGGTTTAAGTTATAAGTGATGTAACTAGATATTATAACTTGAATTTATCGAATTCGAGTTTACTGAATAGAAATAAGTAAAAAATATATAGAATTATAAGTCCAGGATAAGTTTAGAGTTACATTATAACAATTATATAAACTACATTTTAGAAAAAATCTCAAGATAGCCACTGTTGCCGATCATCTAGCACCTTGGTGGCGTACCTTTTTGGATGGACTTAATGCTTTGATGGAATTCACTCCTCGACCACCTGGTTCCCCGGTGGAAAATATCCCGGGGCGGAAAGCTAGTTCTGGTAGTAAAATTTTTATCACACGACGAGAACTAGTCATATTTTATTCGCTGGAAATGTCTCAAGCCTTATCCCACCTTACGTCTAGTAACAGTACTATTGCAAGTCAACCCGTTAACTGCCCACATGGGTTTAGCTATCCGAAGCACTCCGGGGCGAGGAATTTGAATTTTACCACGCGCCAGTATGTGTAGAAAATGTACAGAGTAATAAAGCTATTGCAGGGTTAGATACCTACCACTATTCTAATGGCATTATGTCAGAGGTTAATCGGTTTATTAAAGTTAGGTAGTTTGCTTATCTTTAATTAATCTATGGAAGCTTAAAGTTATGTTGTAAAGTACCTATGATTACACTGATGCGTTGCTGATTACCTACTGATTCTGACGATGTCTATCATTTTGAAAATTAAGATTAACTAAGATTTGTGTCAGCTTTTTACATGATTTTTATTATTGATTATATTGTTCTTCCAAGACTTGGTACAACTTATACTTTATCACACCGTCATAGCAATGAACAAGGCTGATCCTTATCTTTCCATGGGGTTCATAAAAAGTAATGAAAGGGTCCTACGGGGATCTATAGCTTCTACTTGAATGCCTACTATTAAACGTTAAAAGCAATTTATAGTGACAATAACCTTATTTACCATCAGTGAACACTTTAAAGCTTATCAGTTATCTGGTTTCCATAGTACAAGCTCTGCTTAGTTTGGGATCAGAAAACCGCGTGTGTAGAATGTCCCAGGATATATACCTATATATTTATTTATTATTTGTTATGTGAAGTAAAGAGTACCTACCTCTAAATGTTACTTACGAAAGAGATCTTAGGTTTAATCACATTTTGATATTGGATTCACCCATAAGAAAATAGTTATTCTATCGACTGAAAAGCTGATAAGAGGTAAAAGAAAATATATTTGTTGTTTATTGTTATCTTAATTATTGTAATTGAAATATTTGCGCGCCATTAAAAGTACCTACGGCAAAACATTATGGAACTAATACAGCAAAACATTATAACCATATTTCTGGCAAAAAAATATCTATCTATCTATTCAAATCTGAAAGTATAAGTCAAAATAAAAACGGATTAAAACACAAAACATGATCTCTTCGTAACACGTCTGTCAATATTTTCAAAGCAGAAAATTAAGAAAGTTTCTAAACAAAATATTCTTGTAGCAATATTTTAAACGACCATATTGTACCTATATAGAAGTACCTTTATGTTGGTTCAACAAATTTTGCATCAAGAAAAATATGAGATGCAAGAATGTCGCACCACGAGACGGTATAATAATCTTTGCTGAGAGATTTTGTCTTGCTTCGAGAATATTCTGTGTGAAAACACATTGCAGAGATTGCACAAAGGAAATTAGCTTGTAAATAAGTTTACATATTATGATGTCGGTGTGTGGAAATATTGTGTTGTCTAGACGTGATATTATGTTATTTTATTTAGTATATAGGTACCTATTTAAAATCGTACCAAATGAAAATATTCATCATCAGCAGTGGACCGAAAGACGTCCACTGCTTGTCCCTCAAAGATCTCAACGATGGTCTTGCGCTACCTCTCATCCAGCCGTTTTTCGCGACTCTCACAAGATCGTCAGTCCACCTTGTGGAGGGCCTTGCCCACGCTAAGCCTTTTTATGAGGCCTATCGTAAGCAGCCACGTCTCTGCTCCGTAAGGCATCACTAGCAACACACACTGGTCGAAGATTTTCGACTTTAGACACCTACAATTTTCAAATCCATAATAAACATTATACGAAAATAAAAATAAACAATTGAGTTTCCATCGTAAAATGACTTTATGTTCAGAAACAAAAATTTTGCATTGACAAGAAAGGAAGTTCGCCTCAACATTTCTGGGTGTAGATAATAATATTGTTGAATAATAGTCTGTTTCCCCCTAAAAAACCTCGTAAACAACCATATAAAAGATAAAAAATCAAGGGTGGGGAAAGTTTCTTCAGTGTTATTAAGAATTTAGTACGCATTGCGGTCAAATCGCAGTTTCGGTCTACTCCCAGGAGAAATCATCGAACGCCCCGGGCAGAAGAGAAAAAGATGTGGAAAATAGTGGTGGGTAACATAACTAAACGATAGTTTTTTGAGATGTTAAATTACAATATCGATGTTTTTTTTTATACTACTAAGGTAGCAAATTCGATACGGCCAGTAAGTGGTTACCATAGGCGTGTGCATCACAAGGGATAATCACTCGCGCTGTCGTAAATCTCCCAATTTTTTAATTTTCGCAGACGGAATAACCGTTATTCCTTTTATTTTCTCAATTGTTTACATATCTGAAACAGTCACTAACAAATCACTAATCTTTTCACATATTTCTTGAAGAATCCCATGCCACAGGCATAGCATAAAGCATAGAGCATAGAGGAGAATTTTAGCATAAAAAATATTTTTCTATCGTAGGTAGGTAAGTATATTATGAAGATTAATTTTATCGACAACCAACAACCCTAGTGAATTGTGAAAAAGATATGTTATATGAGGGAATGTTAATAATTGATTAGGTTGCGACAACCTGGGGGGTAATGCGGATGTATTTTAAGTGTGTTTTTATTAACCAACCTACGAAACGAACGAATGGTATCAACAAACATTGCAAACTTACTACCTACTGTTTGTATCGAGAACGCGCGATTATGCGAATTGATCTAATCTTGAACGAAACTACCGTTTAGAATTGAAGATACAGGAGAAAGAAGATCTTATATCATTTAATAATTTAACACAGATCTGGAATTGTTTTTTTTTTCTATAAGATACATATTATTTGAAAGTTGCAAAAACGCCTTAAAAAGTAGCATGTCTATATAGGTATTTTGATCTCATATATTTTATTTCAAAGGAGCCTTTTGCCAGATCATTGAAATATATTGGTATATTTCCAATTTCTCGTTTCCATAATATTTGAACTAGAAGTATTTTTCAGTAGCCACATCAAAAGTGTACGTCCAATTTTTTCAGGAGTACCTACCACTAGGGCATGCAATTATCCGCCTCATTTTACTATCCGGATATTTCGGATACTTCCAGTTCACTATCCGAATAAATCCGGATAATATGGATAATTCGGATACCGCCTTATAAATGGGTAAATCAATCAGTCAACTTAAAAATATGTCTTTAATTAACATTTTTAAACACGCACGATAAGTGCCTCATCAACTATTTATAATTAAGAGACGGCATCCACCCTCAATAGTCACCCCGCAAGACGCCCAACGAAATGCTCAACAGACAGATCTCAGTCTTTAACTCGCGACACACGCCAATTTAATACAGTTAGTATTAAAGAGGCCATTGAGCAGAATAAAGGTTCTAAAGTGTTCGCAAGAGATCTGTCTATTGGGCAGCGCCAACTGACGAAGCTGAAGACTGAGGGTGGCAGAATCATCACATCAAACATGTCGGCTAACCCGATACTATACTGATGATATCCCGGACGTCAGCCTGTACGAGATTAGAATGGCTCTCAAACAACTCAAGAACAACAAGGCGCCAGGTGATGATGGAATTACAGCTGAACTTCTGAAGGTACACCGATCCTTAGGGCCCTTCAGAAACTATTTAATTCCGTCATATTCAAAGGCCGGACGCCGCAAGCATGGCACAGAGGTGTGGTGGTGCTCTTCTTCAAAAAGGGAGATAATTCCCTATTCAAGAATTACAGACCCATCACACTGCTGAGCCATGTTTACAAGTTGTTCTCGAGAGTCATTACAAACCGTCTCGCACGCAGGTTTGACGACTTCCAGCCTCTCGAACAAGTCAGTTTCCGAAAAGGCTTTAGCACCATAGACCACATACACACGCGGCGACAAGCTATACAGAAGACCGAGGAGTATAACCAGCCATTATGCTTAGCGTTTGTCGACTATGAGAAAGCCTTTGATTCGATTGAAACCTGGGCCGTCTCTTCAAAGGTGCCAAATCGACTACCGGTTTATTGAGGTGTTAAAGTGTTTGTATGAGAACGCCACCATTTTGGTCCGTCTCCAGGACCAGAACTCGAAATCTATCCAATTGCAGCGAGGCGTGAGACAGGGAGACGTAATATATCCGAACCTGTTCACCGCTGCACTGGAAGACGTCTTCAAACTTCTGGACTGGAACGGATTTGGCATGTCAATGGCGAGTACATCACTCACCTTCGATTTGCCGATGATATAGTAGTCATGGCTGAGACCTTGGAAGACCTCAGTACAATGCTCGATGACCTCAGCAGATTCTCTCAACACGTAGGTCTAAAAATGAACATGGATAAGACGAAAATCATGTCGAACGTCCATGTTGCACCCACTCAATTAAAGGTTGGGAATTCTGCACTCGAAGTTGTAGAGGACTATATTATCCTAGGACACTAGACTAGACTAGACCATCCAACTAGGTAGGTCCAACTTCGAGAAAGAGGTCAATCGTCGAATCCAACTCAGCTGGGCAGCGTTCGGGAAGCTACGTAATATCTTCTCGTCTCAAATACCGCAGTGTCTCAAGTCGAAAGTCTTCAGTGTGTGTTGCCAGTGATGACTTACGGAGCAGAGACGTGGTCGCTTACGATGGGCCTTATAAGAAGGCTCAAGGTCACCCAAAGAGCAATGGAGAGATGGAGAATGGCTATGCTCGGAGTTTCCCTGCGAGATCCACAGGCGAACCAAAGTAACCGACATAGCCCGAAGAATTGCCAAACTTAAGTGGCAGTGGGAGGGGCACAGTCACTCGTAGAACCGACGGCCGCTGGGGCAGAAGGGTTCTCGAGTGGCGACCACGAACCGGAAGACTCAACGTGGGCAGGCCCCCCACAAGATGGACCGATGAACTTGTGAGGGTCGCGAGAAACCGCAGCGCAAGACCGGCCATCGTGGAGATCCTTAGGGGAGGCTTTTGTCCAGCAGTGGACGTCTTTCAGCTGACATGATGACGATGTAAAATGTTGTAATATTTGAGTGATTTTGATGTAATCCAATTAAAAATTAGTATGCAATAATAATAAAATAACTATTCGTTTTATTCGTTTTATCCGGATAGTAAATCGAATAATATCCGAATATTAAAATCGCCGGATATCCGGATAATTCGGATATCCGAATATCCGGATAGCATGCCCTACCTACCACCCTTTAATTCGAAATTTGGAACGTGAGCACCGTTAATCCAGCTCTTTCTTTTGCTTTTTTAATTAGCACAGTCACTACAGATGCAAAAGGGAAATGCACCAATTGGGTCAGAGCAATTAACGTTGCTTGGTTTTATTTTGTGCCTGTGCCAAAATTTGACAAAAAAAAAACTTGAATGGACGCCAACGGTCTCCTGTGTTAGATTAACTGATGTTAAAAGTTGGCAACCTCTGGCGTATAGCCAGTTAGTATAGCCTGACTGATTTATTTAGTTGTCGATGAGTTGGCAGTGCAATACTTAATTTGAGGATGCGTTGGTAAGATTCACTCTTTTATCTCTTTATATTATATTGCTTGAATACGTGACTGAACCGTACTGTATTTTTTTGCTATCTGCTGATTCTGCAAGACACATTCTTTGCAAAAATCTTATAAACTCTCAGTTAAACTGTGAATATGTTCGGATTATAATATGATTGTATTATTCAGAGTCAATTGAAAATTCAATGAGAAATAGTTGGTATAGATTCCATTATTTTTCAGGGATTATTATACTCGTCATTATCAACAACTTTTTCTATGATAACAATAATGTATTTGGGTGGGTAGCAAAATCATTTTTTTTATCATATATTCTGGAATATTGACCTTTAGTATGAAAAGTTTGTAATTTATTTCGTAATTTTAGAATTAGTCCTTTTTTTAAATATTCATAATCATAAGTACGGCTTCGAGGAGTCGAATGAAAATATGAACATAGTAGAAATGGTATCAAAAACTTTAAACGATTCTGGTATCGAAGTGCATAAAACAGATATTAACAAAGCTTTTAGAATTGGTAAAGTAAAAGAAAAAGCACGCCCAATTTTAATTAATATGCTAAACGCATGGAAGAGACATGAGATTTTGCGAAATAAGAAAAAGCTGCCAAAAAATATTTACGTTAAGGAGGATTTTAGTAAAGAAGTTTTAGAAAAAAGGAAAGAACTAATACCGCAGTTAAAAGAAGAACGAAAAAAGGGACGTATAGCATACATTAAATATGACAAACTAGTTGTTGAAGGTGAAGCAAGTGGGATACGAGATAAAAGGAAGAGAAACCAATCTGCCTCACCAAAGGCAACGAATGACACTGAAAATGCCCCGACAAAAATAAACAAAACAAATGCCTTCGAAAGAATGTACAGGAGCAGGGCTCACTCAACATCCTATAGAAATAAAGAATAGCAATCAACACACATCGGAAACCGGAAGATCAGCACAAAGGAACGAAAAATTATTAACAAGACAAACAAAACAACAATACCTCTCCCAAGCCGGCTGGTCACCGTGGGAGATATCGACCAATACCTTCCAGCTCCAATAAAAGAAAATACCAATAACACCAAAACACTAAAAATAAAAGAAAATAGGAAACTATATATTTGTACATTAAACTGCTTAACACTGAGAACACAAGAGAGACTTACCGAATTAGAGTTAGCTCTTTCAAAAATAAAATGGGACATAATAGGTTTAAGTGAAGTAAGAAGATTAGGCGAAAGCATTGAAGATAGAAAGGAATATGTTTTATACTATAAAGGGGAAACAAAGGGAAGTTACGGTGTCGGATTCATGATTAAAAAACGCTTAGAAAAAAATATTGAAGAATTTATAGGTATATCAGAGAGAATAGCTGTACTCAATATGCGTCTGCCGGGCTACAAACACAAATGGTCGATTATTCAAGTATATGCTCCCACTGAACAACAAGACGAACGAGTTAAAGACTTCTTCTATGATCAGCTGTCATCAGTCTTACAAGATGCACACAAAAACGTTATGGTCATAGGAGATTTTAATGGTAGAATAGGGTCTCAACGAACTGGGGAAGAAAATACAATAGGTAAATTTGGCTACGGTAGAAGAAGTAAGAATGGAGAAAGAATGATTAAAATGGCATTGGAAAACAATCTTACATACATGAACAGTTTTTTTAGAAAAAATCCGAAGAAAAAATGGACCTGGCTATCTCCAGATGGATCATACAAAAACGAAATAGATTACATAGCAACGAACAAAAAAATGTTTTTTCATGATATAAACATCTTAAACCAATTTAACTTTAATACCAACCACCGGCTAGTGAGAGCAGTAATAGATATCACTGAACCTAAAAAGAGTAGAAAAAAATACAATGCAAAAGCTAATTTTATAAATACACAACAACAATGTTCCATAAATACACTCAATAACGAAATAGAAGATAAATATAACAATGAGATAAAAGAGATATATGGTCCACTTTTCAACAAATTCGCAAAACCTAAGACAACCCATACCGAAACTGACACTAAAACATTAATAGAAGAAAGAAGAAAACTTTTAAAACTTGGAAAAGGCAAAGAAAATCTAAAGGCCATATCAGAATTAAGTAAAAAAATAAGTAACAGCATCAAAAAAGACAGAACTAAGAAAAGAACGATTGTACTTAATTACCATATAAACAAGACAGGAGGAGTTAAAAAAGCTTTGAAAGAACTGATAGAGGCGAAAAAATGGATCCCAAACATTAAAAATAAAGCAGGAAAACAGCAAACGACAAGAAAAGCTATAATACAGACAGCAACTGACTTCTATAGAAAACTTTATACAACAGAACGGAATACTGGAGACTTAACTATAAATCTTGATAATGATGACATGGACGAAGACATACCAGTTTTCCTACAACCAGAGATAGAAAAAGCTGTCAACAGTCAAAAGAACAACAAAGCTCCTGGACCAGATCAGATTTCAAATGAAATGATCAAAATTTCAATTAGAGTACCGGAAAAGCTAAGAAAACTTACGGAAATATACAATTCTATTTTAAGCTCAGAATGTATACCACCGCAATGGACCAAGAGCACAATTATACTTTTACACAAAAAAGGGAATAGGAACATTATAGAAAACTACAGGCCTATAAGCCTTATGTCGAATATTTATAAAGTGTTCTCCAAACTGATACTGAACAGAATAACAGGAATAATGGATGAACAACAACCTATAGAACAAGCTGGTTTCAGAGCGGGGTTTTCAACTACTGATCACATGCATGTCATCAAACAGCTAATTGAGAAATGTCAAGAATACGGTAAAGCCTTGTACATCGCATTTGTGGATTATAGTAAAGCATTTGATTCCATAGAACACGATTCGCTTTGGAGGGCTCTAATACAGCAGGGACTGCCAAAAAAATACATACGTATAATTAAAAATATATACGCAAATTGCACAGCGCAAATAAAACTGGAATCAACCGGTGAAGAGTTCCCAATAGCCAGAGGTGTGAGGCAAGGAGATCCGCTATCGCCAAAACTTTTCTCAGCAGTCTTGGAAAACATATTCAGAGATCTTGAGTGGGACAATTTTGGCATCAATATCAACGGTAGACAACTTACCCACTTAAGATTCGCTGATGACTTAATCCTAATAACTGACAACGCGAATACCCTCCAACATATGCTACAACAGCTAACTGAGGCAAGCAGAGTGGTTGGTCTTACTATAAATAAGTCAAAAACAAAAGTAATGACAAACAGAGAAGAAATATTCATAAAAGTAGATAATGAAGACATTGAATATGTTAATAACTATACATACTTAGGGCAATTAATATCTTTTCGAGACCGGACAGACATAGAAATAGAAAGCAGAGTGGCCTGTGCTTGGAAAAGATACTGGTCCCTTAAAGAGGTATTTAAAAGCAAACACTTTCATATGACAGTCAAGAAAAAAGTGTTTAATTCTTGCATCTTGCCATGTCTTACGTACGGGTGCCAAACATGGGCATTGACTCAAAAACATCTTTTAAAACTAAGATCGTGTCAAAGGGGGATGGAAAGGAGTATGTTGGGCGTAACGCTAAAAGACCGCAAAAGAGCAGCAGACATTCGATCTACAACTAAGGTGGAAGACGTACTAAAGAAAATAAGACGGTTAAAATGGCGATGGACAGGACATATGACAAGGGAAAGCAGAATGAAATGGACTAAAATTATAACAGAATGGCAGCCACGTGATGGCAAAAGAAAAAGAGGAAGGCAAGCTAAAAGATGGACAGATGATATCAAGCTGATTGGAGGGACAATCTGGTCTAGAAAAGCTACCAATAGAGAAGAGTGGAAGAAGCTGGAAGAGGCCTATGTGTCACTAGACACGCTGACCACTGAACCGGGAAAACCGATGTATTAGATTTAAGTTTAAAATTTGTATGTAAAATCATTGTTTAGTATCAGCAATAAAGGCTAATAATAAATCATAAGTACAATAACCTCTGAAAATTCGGCTACTCATTGAAAAGTAAAGCTGTATAAGTGGACAAGTCGAAATATTGGTTCTTTACATTTTGCTTTTCGTACTCCATTCGGGGGTGCCCTCAGGCGTGGTTACCTAAATTTTGTCCGGTTGAGAGCCCTCTGTGCTCGCCGATTTGTCTGGTAAGGTTGATGCAGCCATCAGAGGCTACCAATTTTAGTCATTTCAAGAAAAAAAAACGTTTTGCTCGGTCTTTAAATTTATCATATCGGCCTAATTTAGCTGAACTGTTGCTGCATTTACGATGGAATGTGTTCTTGGTTATTTGGCTCACACCTCAAGATGAAGTAACAATAAAAAATATAATAGTATATGTTTACAAAAACACCATCAGAACCGACACACCGCTTCTGTAATTACTTTAGTTATTACCTATTTGATGCGGTCGCCATGTGGTTGTTTTTAGTTCTGTGTACATGAGTACGGGTGACGGAAAGTTACGGGCTCTTAGAGTTGAGTTTGCTTTTGAGATCACTCTCAAGTTGTGATTTTCATAACGATTAATTTTAAATGAGCATAGTATTTATTTGCATTAGTTACCTATTTACATCTATATTTTATTATTTTGCTCGTGTTCCTGAAGATTTTTCTGGATAAAAGTATACTTACTATGACTTAAATTCCTTTAAAAAAAAATCAACCAAATCCGTTATATTTTATGATAGGTATAAAGTTTGAAAATATAGAGATCATAAATTATTTGCAAAAAAAGTAAAAATCTTACATATTTTTTAGTAACCTTTCAGAACTATAGTTGTCTATCAAAACCAGTATCAGTAGAAAAAAAAAACAATTCACGCCTAGCTAGCTTTAGAGAGTCAACCCGTTTTATGTACTTACCATCTTTTACCACATCATCGCTTACCACTCTGAGATTGAGGTAGCACTATCGCTCACCCGTAGCAAGTAACATCTCAACAAAGTTATTACATAGAATGTATCCACAATTGAATTAAGATGATGTCATTATGCCTGTGGTCGACGACATCAAACGAAAACATCACTTTGAGTTTAAAAAAAGTGTGAGAAGTTGCTCTTGAATACTTTTTATAGCATAAAGACGCCAAGCATACGGCCCACCTGATGGTAAGCGGTTACTGTAACATTAGCAACAGCAGAAGCATATGTGAACAAGACTGAACAATCAGGTGATGATTAGCTTTCGTATTTTTAATTAACCGACGATCGAGTGAGGGTCGTGGGAAACCGTTAGGTGCGGGTAGCGCAAGACCGATCGTCGTGTACATCCTTGGCGAGGCCTTTGTCCAGCAGTGGACATCTTTCGGCCACATCATCACTGACCACGGTGAGATTGTAGTCAAACACAGACCTATACCTATAAAAAATATCATTAATAAACACATAATTTCACACAGCCTAGTCTTTCAAAAGTGATCGCCGTGTGATCTCAGTTTTTTCAAGCATGTCAAAACAACCGCAGTAAAGGCGAAATAATAAACTATTCGAAGTGAACCAGCGAGCGGAAAATAGACCATTATCCCGTGGACTAGCGGCGTTTGGGCGCTTTGAACAAAATCAATTAACTAACACGGTGCCGGAGCTGGCCGTAGAGCGAGCGCCCGTTCAAGATGTATCGAATGTCTTTCGTTTAAGTTTTAAGCGATGCTTTTTAGTTTGATTTTGGTATTGGATTGCGTTTTTGAGTGGTAACAGCAACTCTGGTACCATTCTGGATAAATTGGAGTGAGTAATCCCGGCCAATCACCTAAGAGTACGGTCCAGCAGCAAGACTTGACGCTGGTCCCTGGGGCTTTGTAAGGGGTTGCCAGGTAGTGTGCTGCTTTTAATACCGAAAGGTGGAAATTGGTGGCCATTATAAAGATATCACAGTAGGTAGTCGTAAACAGAACTGTTCATTGAGTGGCTGTTTGTTTGTAGATGGCTCAAATCAGCCACAGACGACAACAGTATGTAGCCATGGGTGGTGTGTAAGGAGGAATACCTTTTACAATAATGTACTACTACTTCTCAATATCAAAGTAGGTAGATCTCATAGCAAAAATTGTTCAACGCCAAAATATAAATAATGACACAGATTCATGTTATTGATCTATCCTTCTTTGTTTTCATGATTTTATGTTAGGACACAAAACGTATGATTACACATTTTAAAAGAATTCATTTTAAATTTAATAAAAAAAGGAAACCAAACTTTCCTCAACATTTTTTTCTTAAAATCACCAATATATGAAGTGCCTTTCATTGAAATTCGACCAAACCACACAATAGAAATTCTCGTATATCGATATATTCGAATACGCGATTCGATAACCCTTGGACCGTTGCAAGACTCCTGACCAATTTAAGTTGACCTGTCTAACCTAGGACCCATGCCATTGTCGTGACAAGCGCCTATCATTGTACGGGAGTTCAAGTATATTTGGTGGTATCATAGAGCAAAAACAGTACATTTAGCACCTGAATATCTGGGCTTTTTACTCTGTACCCAGTTTTGCGTGGCCGTAGTAATTGATTTTTTCGACAAAATTGAATTTTATTGTATTTCTGAAATAAAGTCTGTGTTGAAAGTTCATTGACCTGTTTAAAAGGAAAGTAAGCCGACTCTATCCCTATCCATTTAAAATAGGTATCTATATGTGCAAAGTTTTATCTAAATCTGTACAGCATTGTGTTAAAAATATTGAATGGATACTTCAATATTTTAGTTTTTTTTATTTTAATTTTCACAAAATAATGCGAGATCAGATGAGATATTATTTTTTGTGTAGCTAGTAAACTATAATTTACCATATATTTTTTGTGTGTAGAGGGTACCTAATCTCGAGAGCCACAGATCACATTCTAATAATTATTTCACTAATAGGAAGCTACGTTATCCCCAAAAGCTATAGGCTACTTTCATACTAATAAACGCGGGTAAAACCGCGGAATAGAGCTAAAGATGTTTTTATACATATACAACACACCTATATGAAGTAGCTGAAACACGGTAACCAAATATATCCCATAATCACAATTATTCAGAACCGAGAATCAAATGGAACTCCATTTACTTTGCGAGAAGACAATCCATAAATTGTGCCACGGGTCCCTTTTTGAATAAATAAAGGGATAAGGCCCTTTGCGATTGTGAAACCAACTGAAGCCTGGGTAAAGGTGGTTGAAGCCTGGTTTAGATGAATAATATTTACAACTATATGGTATAGTATCTTTCCGCCCCGCGGTTCCACTCGCGATTTCCTATTTTACCCGTTTAGTGGATGAGTTTTCAAAAATTCTTTCTTAGCCTATGCCTACGTCATAATTAAGCTATCAAAGCTATCTGTATGGCAAATTTCAGCCCAATTCATCCAGTGGTTCGGGCTGTGCGTTGATGGATCAGTCAGTGAGTGAGTCATTCAGCAAGTCAGATATAGATAGATTTAGGATTTCGTAAAATAGTAACTGAGGTACCGTTACTTATATGCTACCTATCACGCTTAGGGCTCTGGGTTCAATTCTCAACCAGGACAAACATTTTTGTGCATACGCCTATTTGTCCTGAGTATAAAAAGTAACTGTCATTATTATTTTCAAACGTCTAGATTTTTTCAATATAAGTAGTTTTTTCACCATGGAAATTAAAAAATATTGATATTGTTTATATTTCATGTACTTTTGATCTTTTTTTCTCACATAAGTAACTTATTAATTTGCCATCTAGTTGTGTGTTCGGACCATCAACGCCACTGCTTCAGTTTCCTCGGCCATTTTTTTCACAATATAATAGGATTATTCTATACTATACTATATTCCCTCAAATAGGTAGCGAGTCCACTAGATATTGTATTTATTCAACCTTACTACTTGCCTACTAGTTATAGACGAAATAGATTTAGTAAAAATGGATGAGGTATTTGTGATATCAAACCCCTTATTACCAATGTATAAAATAATACAAACCATGTTTAAATTTATTCGTCTCTTTCTAACGTTATTTAAACAGCTTCTATTTAATAACCTGGTTTCTATTTTGAATCTTACTTTTAATAGAAGACATAATTATCACTATCACTACATAGTATAAAACAAAGTCGCTTCCCGTCTGCCTGTCCCTATGTATGCTTAGATATTTAAAACTTCGCTACGGATTGTGATGCAGTTTTTTTTAATAGATAGAGTGATTCAAGAGGAAGTTTTTTTTGTATAATACACGCATATTATAGTACAGAAAAGCCAAGAACAAAGATTTATACACCCGTGCGAAGCTGGGGCGGGTCGCTAGTATGATATAATCTACAATTCTTAAAATTAATCCAATGCTAATATGATATTGTGTGATAAGTTTGGCTTTTTACATAGGTATTTTTTTACTATGACCATTTTATTCCTATACATAAGGTGGCAAACATAAGCTTACCACAATATCTAGGCGACAGATTATCTCTGTGAAAAAATTATCTATTTAGACAAATGGGTATTACTGACTGTATTATTTATTACTTATCGCAATGGCGACAAAACCCTTTATTTTTTTTTTAAATACCATATCGCAACTGTCAAAGGATGTTGCAGCAAATAATACCATGTAAACATTTTCATACATCTGTGTACAGCGGACCTTTCTATCTAAAATATTTATGGTTCGGCTGAATGAAAAACGGGTGAGGCACAAGCTGGGCCCCGTATTCAGCCTATATCTATGTATCAACGCAACTCGGCTTTTAATGAATTAATTATTACATTGTTACTATATAACTTGGCACTTTAATTAACGTTACTTTTAAATGATTTTTTTCCATTTTTGTAAAAGTGGTTTATTGCTTAATTAGGTGGTTCATGTAAAAGTAGCGACATTTTACCTCTAGTATGGTAAAATGTCGCATACCTATTTTTTACAAGTTATTTTAATACTAGCTTCCGCCCTGCGGTTAAACCCGTGTTCCCGAGGTATGTTATGTTTTTCCCGAGATAAAAAGTAACCTATATGTTATTCCAGGGTATGATCTATCTATGTGCCAAGTTACATCCATATCCGTTTAGTAATTTATACTAGAAAGAGCAACAAATATACATACATACTCACAAACTTAAGCATTTATAATATTAGTAGGATAGTCTGTTCAGAACAGAGCAGTCGTGACGAAATTTTGAATGTTTCGATTTTATATTACAACCATTAAATAGAAGCTGGTTTTCTGTCGGCATTTTAAATCATAGACTAATGAAATAGTTACAGTTGTGATAGGATCAAAACGAAACAGACGTATTGCCCGCTAATCAAAAAAGGTAAGCACTGCAGCGCCTTCCAATTCCACGATGGGTCTCTTTCTGAACAGACTCTACCTAATTTTGCAATGTTCGTATGTCAGTTATATGTTTCAAAATTTGCAAACCATTTTTCAACCACTTTCTGATATCCGATTGAACTAAAATATGGCATATTTATGTAATGTGACAATGTTATATTAAAGCATCTTCGAGCTGATAATGAAACCGGGATAAAGGGATTAAAACTCGTGGAAACTGGTAAGATAATCGTAGAAGTTCGGGTGAAAATTAATAAGATTTGTAAAAAAGACCATTTCCCTATAATACATAGGTACCTATTATGAATGTGACAGTGTGTTTGAGGAATTTTCTGTCTTTCCGCAGCAACGGAATAATGGATCGACGTAATTTTTTGCAAGGAGATAAGTTGACCTAGCCAATCGACGTTTTTCTATTCGATATTTTCCTTTGTAACATTTATTTAGTGTTACAATATTATGTGTTCCTAAATTTTTTTTCTCATTTGAAGACATTTTTTGAAGGACTGACATGTCCTCCATTCCAATAGGATTCCAAAATCCCTAATAAATAAGGAAAAAAAGGAAATAAGTGACAGGCACGTTTTTTTTATTTCAAATCGCGGGTTAGTGGCTAATCAAAACCTTTACCTATTTATTTAAATGTCATTAGGACCGATGATCTTGTAAGGGTCGCGGGAAACCTCTGGATGCAGGTAGCGCAAGACTGGCCATCGTGCAGATCCTTAGGGGAGGCCCTTGTCCAGCAACGTCTATCGGCTAACAGGATGATGATGATATTTACAACAAACGAACAGAAACTAAACTAAAAATAAAAATAAAAGAATTTTGGTGAAAATTTTCTAAATTGGTTTTTGTCACACAATCGACAACTATACAACACACGCATACCTAAAGTGAGAACTCTACAATGCTCATAAAATAACATACATACGTCTAACCATCCATCCATATACGCACAACATTTAATCAACTCAAACATATATAATAAACACTGAACAAAGGCAAGCGCTGCATCTAAACGCGTAGTAAGAAAAATACAAAGGATTATATGCTACACCATGTGTTCCTGCTATATGACAGATCGCGTGATAACTGTGATGTGTTAATATCCAGTACTTCTCCCTTCAAAACAATCCGAAAAGGGATTTTCGTTATTCCTATACTGTTTGTTCGGTAGAATAATGTTATTGGAAGTTCCTTTTGTAGCGAGCCTTTTGTTGTATTTTTCTTGTTGGTTAAGATAACGAAATAGGGTTATTGAAAATGTTTATTTTTGCTTTTATTTTCTATTCATGAACAGAACCTTAAAACATGCATAAGACTGTGATCCTATTCTCTTAGAAATAGAACTGAAGAGTTTGTTTGTTTGTTTGAACGCGGTAATCTTCGGAGTTAGGTACTGGTTCGATAGGAACCTACATTATCCCGGAGGTTATATATAGGCTACTTTTTATCCCGGGAACGCGAGTGAAACCGCGCGGAACAGCCCTATATAATTCCGTACAAATCAATAATATAAGATCTCGACAAGATTTTATTTTCCCCATCTGTGGACGATGTGTTAAATACCACTTAGGTATTATTCGACTGTCACAAAGTTAATTCCTTGTATAGTCAAATTGTGTCTAATTTATTATTGTTACGTTATTACTAAAACTATAAAGCATATTAAAAAAAACTATGCCTACAGCAAGCCACACTAGCTCTCAACAGAATTGATTATCGAATTGAAATCGTAGAGTCGGGATCTCTTGAACATTTCCTATTATGAAACTAAACCGGGAGTCTTGAGTGCCACTAAGTGATTCACTAAGTTAGCCACTTCAACTTGCCTCGTTATCGATGGCTTACTTTTCTATATTACATGGATTTGAAAAGTGACCGATAAGTAAATTGTGTCAAGTTACGAATTAAAATTTTCTTCCTCTGAGAATATTACTCCGGATTATTTTAAAAGACTGAAAATTGTGTTACACTTCCATTTTATAATATTTTCTTTTCTAAAAATAATTATTTAATATGATTCTTTGTTAATTTAATTAACTTTTTCATATAGTTTATTTAAGTGTGGTGTATAATAAATACCACATGTACCTATGGTTATGTTTATTTGTTTTATTTTTATATTATTTTTGATTTTATATTATTTGATTGATTGTATTTTGCATATTTGTTGTAAATAAAATTTATTAATTACAGAACTATAAAATACTTTGTTCATCAAATAAATTATGGCACTGACTAAACTACTAGCTGTGGTTTACCCGCGTTTCCGGACTTAGCCTATGTTATTCTCCGGCCCATAACCTATCTATTTAAAAAATCACGTTGATCCTTTGCTTCATAGTTGCGTGAAAGAACACTTTCACATTTATAATATTAGTATAACAAGTGCACATTGAACAAAAAAATATCTTTAAAAAAACTAATACCTCGAAACCCTACAGATAACCTTTAAAACGACCTTTAACTCGCTCGGCCGCTAGACCAAGTACTTTCTTATCCAAATGGTTTTTCCATTCGATTAACGACATCTAGAACTCACGCGTCCTTTAAGGTCATCCAATAAAAGCTGGAAAATTGAATTTATGTGCCGTTAAACCATAACTCTCCCACTGAGGTCCATTAGCATATTAAAATCAACCGAACGGCGTAGGTTCTTAGGTTTTTGCATTTGGAGCTGAGAGGTATAGTTGCTGAATGTGGCAAAAAAATACATAATTTGAAATTCAAAGTTACTTCAATTTAACACTCAGCCACATAGAAACATGATTAATTAAAAATTAATTAATAAAAGCTCAATTTAGGTATATTTGCGTCTTTCTTTACCTATTACTGCAAGGTAATTTGATATGATAAGTATAGTAAGATAGTTTTTTTTTTCGATTACCCGAAAAATAGCGTGTAATGGTTTCTCTCTTTTTCTTCAAAAAAAGAAGGTTCAAGTATGTATGTTTGTAACTTTCTTTATTCCATTACAAATTTAAACATGGGGGTATTACCTACCTATTAAAATCTTTATGTCAACCCTTAAAAGGTAAGCACGAATTATTTTTTTAAATTAAAATGTCTACTTTGCCCTTGCGCTCTATAGCTATTTTATAAATTTAATGTCTTTAACTCACTTCGTACGCTCAAGAATGCTAGGTAGGTTTTTAAAATAAACACGAAGAAATGTAAAAAAAGTTCGTATTGGCCTTACGTACCCTCGCGCGGTTTACATCTTATATCCATAAAGTGACACCGAAATACTATTTCCCGCCAGTTTTATGATCCCATCGGCTTCCCTTCCGGCTGTCCTCCAACATAACTTAATGTTTATATTTATGTTAAACATATATCGCCATTTTTATAGTTAAATAAATGTCGTTAGAATTTTACACGCAATTTTCTTGTTTTATATAAGATAAAAATAACGTATATTTTTCGGTCTTTGATGCTAACGAAAAAAATAAAATCGGTGTCCGTAGCGCGGGACTAAAAAAACCATGGAGTATCCACTGCATAACTGTTTCAATATAACAGGGTTATTTCATCTGCAGCGCTTGATAAGATGGTTTTGTTTAGGCTTCATATATTTAATTCTAGCAAGTTTGACGTATTGTATGAAAAGTTTGAATATTTTTTCGTACTGTTAATTATTTCCCATAAAGCGCTCCAGGTGAATTACGAATGACGTCATGCGATCCTACTTGCTTTTATGTAATACATTATTACAAATATTGTGAAAAATTATATTTTGAGAGATCAAAGAAATAAAAGTCATTTCATTCATTTAATAGTCTAAATGAGTTATTTGAGGTTTTATGAAATACTTAAATCAGCAGCATTTCTAGTGTCGCTATAACGTCAAACACGTCAGATTCAATGCGCCACCGAGCGACGAATGTTGATTTCGCGAGAACAGCGGTGGAAAATGGGTAGTAAATATGTAGGATTTTTTATGTCAGATGGTTGACAAGCAGGCGAAAGGTCCACCTGATGGTAAGTAGTTACCGTTGCCTATCGCCATTTGCATTTGTGTTGCCGACCTGTTATAATGCCAAGAACCCAAATGGCTCTCAAGTGCAAAATATTTAATCCGTAATAAGTAGTGAAGTAAAATAAATATAATATACAGTATCATGTTTTTCTCAAAGGTAATTTGTATTTAATGCATTTTTTTTATAAAGCTTTCATTATATTTATGAAAATATCATTCAAAATCAAAATCAAAAACTCATTTATTCAGTTTAGGCCCTAATAAGGCACTTATGAATGTCAACAGTTACAATTTTTAGACTCTACTACCGGTATTCATTGATTCATCTAACACATATATTTTTTATTTATAAATCTTGCGTACCTTATTGCTATATAATAAATTAATCAAGTCAATCGAAAGATTGCAGAGAAAGTAGCGAGCGAATGCAAATACTTAGGTACAAAGGTACCGCTAAAACAATTTATACTAAGAGATAAGTCATTCAAAGTCGCACTTCGCAAAATTAGCATAAAATGCAGAAAGAGATCAAATATTTTCGTTTCAAAGACAAACTCTAAGCTTAAGATCCTTAACAAGTTTAAGTTTTAGAAAAGAAAATCCTTAATCTCACAAGTCAATTGGCTTTGCTTTCAAAAAGGGATTCAGATGATGTTGTCAACCTACTGTTGAGTTCAGTTACTTTTCTAAAGACTTTTGCAGATAAGGGCGCTGAATGTCGCAGATACGTCTTTGAATAAATGAGCTTATGGCGGTGATAGCTCAGTGGTACAGACGTGGGTTCTAATCCTATAATGAGAAACAACATGCTCTTAGGCTGAGATCTATAGAGCGTGCTTAGACTTTGCTCAGACTTTACTTAGGGTATAAACCTACGTAATAAAGTAAATATTTGTGTGTTTTAATTTGTAGCCAAGTTTTTGGTACTTAGGCTTTGCTTAAGTGAGTGTCAAGAGAGATTCGAAAATTGCATTTTAAATGCCGACATTGTACGGTAAAGTCTGAGCAAAGTCTAAGTACGCTCTATAGATCTCAGCCTTAGAGTTAGCTTCGTCCCTAATCACACCTTAATAGGCACTTTATACAGGGCTATTTTTAATTTACCTGCAGCACGATAAGTATTCATTAATTTGAACAACTTTTAGTATAGGGCAATATTTGAAATCTCAATCAATAAAAAAATATTACAAACTAAGTATTCATACATTTTAAGTAAGTACCTACACATTTTATAAGCGCAAGACCGGCCATCGTGGAGATCCTTGGGGAGGTTGAGGATGATGATGAAGTATAAGTTCTATATTATTATTTCTCTCTTTATCTCTTTTCATAAATTAACGCCATTCAATTTTTTTTAATTAAATAAACTGTTCCATAGTTGGAAACCTATTTTCCTAATTTAAACCACTGGCCACTTTCTCGAGGAATCCAAATTTGAAAAAAAAGTGGCGTAATTTGAAATTCGAATTCGATAAATACACACGGACTCGTAAATCAGCAAACAATACCATGAGCTTATCATAATTATATATTTTATTCATTTTTACGAGTTGTACACACGGCCACAGATCAAGCTACACACTGCGGCACCTTATGCGGTTGTAATAGGCGCTATTTTGCAACGAAAATGTGTAGCTTGATCGGTGGCCGTGCGTACTAGCTTGATATCACCTGCAATATGTATGGCGATAATTTTACGACATGGCATGGCCATAAGTAGGGTTGATATAGATGGCAAGAAGCCTTAGCCAATAGTAGAAGTGATTATAGCGTCTTCAGTCAGACGCGATCATAATTATCACTACTTACACAACCAAACTAAAAAAAAGTAATCCAAATAACAGTTTGTTGCTGCCTATCCGTACTCCTCGTCTGTCATTCCTTAGTTGACAGTTGCCGTGCTATGGTTAGTACGTTTTTAATGAAGTGCATTTAACAGATGGCATCCCCTTGAAGTAACGAATTTAAATTACTTCGTCCCACTCCTTCATTAAGAAGATTTTTTTCGTCTCTCTGAGTCTGCCAGAGGGCTGATCCTGGGTGAAGCAAAAGGGGCTATTGCCCCAAAAATATTACGAACTTGTAAAAGTATACTAAACAAACTGACGCCGTGGTTTTGCATTCCTGGGATAAGTGACCTATAATGTTTCTCCACTCTATAGCCACAATGAAACAAACATATTTTTTTTTCGCATTTATCATAACTATACAGAATTACCTTTCAATGATTACAAAAACTTATATTTTTCACATTACCGATCTCTTGCAGCATATAAAATTCCCCGCACATTTATTTTGCCCACCTCTAAATTAAATCCCAAATACATCCCTGAATCCAAACTCTTATTTCAACTGTTTCCTTTTGCCTTATCTCAGAGATAAAGTCGTTTCATTATCCTTTGGCCTCCATTATTTTTACCGTCTGAGCTTTTCATAGTGGTAATTAAGGAGTCTAACTGTTGTTTAGTATTTCAGGTGTTTTAGAATACTTCAAGCTTCATTGTTCCATGGAATAATTGTTTAGTGAAGCTTAGTTGAAAATTATGTCTTTTAATTTAAGTTTAAACAAAAGTTGCGAGAAGCTTACGTCTTTGTTTAAGCCGTGTTAAGTTTAGAGCTTTTTTATCAAGTATAAGCAAAATCGAGCTTACTCTCTTTTAAATTGAAAAACAGTAAAAGCATGTAGAAAATGAAGATTATTCCTGCTAATTATGTGAAAATTTTATGGTATGGTGTTTAAATAAACAATAAAAAAATCTGATCAAGTATCCAAACATTTTTTTGAATACAAAAAAGTCGCTTGTGTAATGTTAACCAGCTTTTAACGCACCGGCAACGCCCGCGTGGCATCGCTCTTACGGATTGAATTTTCAAAAATCCTATCTTGGTGAAATTTAACGTCTTATTTATTTACCTACTTGTAATTGTTTTAATTTAATTTTTCTAATGTGTTGCAGAGAAAGTTAGTGAAAAATCGAGGTTTCACTAAAAATCTTGTAACACATAAGGAATCTTCAGACCTTTCTTCAAGGTCACAAGGCTTAACAAAATGTTCATCGCACCAACGCAAAACTTTAAGCACATTTCAAACAAAAGCATTCTCACGGAAAGCATCCTGTTCGTAGATAGGTAATATCAATAAAAACTGGTGAAAGCTCGTAAAATTTAAATGGAGTTTTAAAACAGTAGTAAAATACTTTGCCCGGCCCGTTTTCGAATTTGTTTAGTGTTTTGCAAAAGGCTTGAACCGTTTTGAATATTATTTTTATTGTTAGTGTTTTGCTTTTTGTATTTTTGCCGCCTTTTATATTCTTCAAACACTACGGTTTGAGGCTTTAACATAAGATCTAGGCTATTTAAGGCTTTAAAAATTTTATTTGACTGTATATATATTTTAACTTATGTCATAGTATTTTTTAGAAACTATCATAATGATTGCACATTTATTTTTACAAAGAAAAAGAGGGGTGTCACAAGTTTCTAGTGTATCTGTCTGTCTGTGGCCTCATTGGTCCTGAACGGATGGATGCATTGGTATACTACTACTACTACTACTTCTACTATAACGAAATCTCAGTCGAAAAGTGTCCTAATTTTCATATGTAATAGTGTTTAAAACAATAAATTTAAAGAATTTATCGCATGCAAATATCTAATCTAAAATAACACTCAAATAAAGTAATAACATTTCGACTCGATGTTTGGGGCGACACCAAAATTTCATTCAAACCGAAACGCCTCATGGGGTTGGTTGTCAAAAATATCACGTAGTAGCTTTATGAGCTTTCACATTTGCACATAAAAAGAAGTTTACGGTCTGGTCGGGTACACGGGGAGATAAAAGCGGAAACAAAACCGCAATTCCGCATGCTTGATGATTTTTTTTGTTATCGCAATATTTTAGATACGAAGCGTTAGAACTGCCAATGAAATAGAACGATGTATTCACTTTATTAGTACCTATAGTCTCTAAATAAATACTGATGTTAGAGCTTTCTGTTGATACTAATAACATCAAAACCAAATAAAAAAATAGAAATATTTTTAATTAGTAGTTGCAGTGAAATACAAAAAATAGACCGTGATTTGAAATACCTATATGATTCCATTACCCTAATTATTTTTAAACTTGATGTATCACGAGTCAGTACGCTAAAGTGGCAATAGGCATATCTCATAACTCGAAGAGCTGATAGAGATACAGAAGAGAGAAACTTCATGCATCTCCCACCAGAATGACTGACGATCTGTTATAGTTTTTGGGAGTCACTGGATGCAAAAGACAAATGTATCTATGGTTAATTCTTACATCGAACTAGTCGTCTGGAAAATTTTCACCCTGAGATACATTGTTGACATAACCAAACATACGGACATAAAGTTTTGCATCTGTAAATTATTGTGCGAGCAGCAAAAGAGTGGATCTTGCTTCCGGCGTCTGTTGTTTCCTAATAATCTTAAGATTATCAAAGTAAATAGATTTCTTCTGGGCAAGCGTGCTCCATTGTGGGCGTTGTCATTGTTCTTAATGGGCAGGTCTGAGGTCAAAAGCAAACCTATTTTACGATAAAAAAAAATACAGATAAAAGTTAAAAAAAGTACAATGTACACACGGCCACAGATCAAGCTACACATTGCGGCACCTTATGCGATTGTAATAGGCGCTATTTTGCAACAAAAATGTGTAGCTTGATCTGTGGCCGTGTGTACCTACACAGAAACCTACCAAAAAATAAAAACATACTTAACCTTTTCAAGAAAAACTAAACTTATTTACAAGAAAAACCTCTAAAGGTCCCTAAAAAGGTTTTAGCCTCGTATCCCATATAAATTCATGGCCCTAAGGTATTCTAAGTAAAAGTTAGATCTAAGCTTACAATCTCGAAATCTTAACATTATGCAAAATACAGGGTGTGGATATCTGAAGAAACTGTCAAAGGCAGTTTAGGAAACAATAGAGGAAAGTGGGGACCTTCTAAATGGGGTGATTGGTAGGTTAAAAAGGTCGTATGTAAGCCTCGTTTAAAGTAACAGTCGTTTCTGAAGACGGTCTTATACATTCTATGGCTAAGTGCTGGACGAAAATGTGTTCAGCTTTCTTTTTGAAAATGGAATAAAACCATATTAAAACCAATGGGATAGAACGGGTTATTTGGTTTGCTGGTTCATTTAGGTGGACATGGCCTCTATGTTTTTTTAGAACGGAGTTCTTTATCGCGCGTTATCGTTTGCGGGCTGAGTGGCTAGACCAAAAAAAGGGGTCTCATTAACTGGTCGATGATTGACGCTGCAAAGCAAAATTAGCGTCCAACAATTATAAGTAGACCCTGATTTAGTTGTTTTATATGAACTCCGTTATAAATGGGTGTCCATAAGACACCAGTTTTTAATTCTAATTTTTAAAACTATTGCCTAATCCTACAACAAAGCAGGACATCATATTTGTAACTAGTACTTATTATTTTAATCTTTAACACCTGTGTTTGTTGCAATACATATTTTTGTATTTTGTATTCCTCATCATAGGTAGGTATAAATATAGGTATATTCTATGGTTAAACTTTTTTTTAACTGTTGAAGCTGAATTCTAAAAGTAGGAGTTATAAAAATAAAATAAATTAAATTCTCGTTCCCTTTTTTGTAACATTAAATAAGTACCTGCCTACTTACCCATTTTTTGTGTATTTTATTCTATTGGCAACACTTAAAAAAGTCCCTAAGTTGTCACGTTCTAATTGGGTCTAATAGTGCGACAACATAAGTCAGGCAACTTTTGATAACAAGATACTTATTTCTTTTTGTTGTACTATAGGTACCTTTATATCTTTTGGCACATAGATTTTATATGTGGCTGTCAAAATGGTCCTATTACCTAGATAGTATGGTTTTTAGTGTAAAAACAAATATTTTCATAATAAAAAAAATATATTTATAAACACATACGCAAATAGCACTTTTCCATTTTCCACCAAATTTTGTGCAATACACTCACGTCTAAAATCCGTCAGGTGTTACACGCCAAATTATTTTTTACCACTCAGACGACTGTTATATTTTTACATCTTATCATTGGCTGATGGTTGGCTGCACTAATACGTGATTTTACTTGTAATACTGCTGAGTGTTGTTTATTAACATTATAAATGCAATCTGACTAGAATATTCTAGAATATTCTTTAAGCTAACGCAAGATTTTGCTGTTTTTAATGTGATGGGTGTATACAGGTATGTGATTCAATAAATGTTTGAATGTCAGTTCATTAATTCTATTAAAAAGGGTATTTTTAAAGATATTTATCTACTCTCATATCGTAATGTTCTTATTATAAAATCAAAATCAGTACTTTAATGACCCACTTTAGGCACACCCGTGTATAATGATTCATTATAGTACAGTTGTGTTCCCAAGATAATGCTATAAAATAACTTTTTTTCTATTAAAGTACACTTTGGACCTATCAATAGTATAATCAATCAGTATCAATTCAATTTGACGATGACAATGGCACAAATTTTTGACTTGAACTTTAGAGGTAAGAATTTTTGGGAGTTGGCAACACGGATTTGATTAGGTATATGATTATTGTGTCTATTTATTTTATTGTTTTTGCCTACATATATCATTTTGACCAAAAATGTCACACAAATAGCATTTTTTTTTTAAAGTTGGTAGAAAAATACTATCGATTTTTAATTTTTTTTTAATTACATTATTTATATGAGTTTAGATAAAGTACTGTATGATACTGCACATAATTAGGTATTAAAAACTCGTGTGATACTATTAAAAACCTCGCCTACGGCTCGGTACTTAAACTCACACTCGTATTTAATAACCCCTATTATGCAACAGTATCATAATCTATCTCCTATGTGTTATTCTTAACTACCGGTCTAGTACAGAATATTGTGGTACAATTTTACTCAATTAATTAAATATTTACCCTATTTACAAAATACAAAGTATTTACAAGTAAAAAAGTTGTGCCAGATCACTGCCCTGAGTGAATGTGCCAAGAAAGCTGGCGACATTGCCACGTTGAATGGCAATGCTGTCCCGCTGTCCTAGATAGATAGCCTTCCTGTCACGGGAGGTCTCAAAAAGGCGCCGGGAGACCACTTTAAACAATAAAAGGGCATCCGGGCCCCACGGCCCAGTGTTTCTACACTCGCCACAAAAATGCATCCATATGAAGAATGTTAAGAATACAAATATAAAATTATTTCCCAATACTAAATAATTAAAGCAAAGCGTATTATTAATAACTAGGTAGGTACTCTAATATCTAATCATCCTCTAAGCTCCCGCTACACCTACAACAATCAATTTTGCCGTAAAATGAACTCTATAGCCACAAACCCCTATTAGCAAATTAAACAAGTAATTAGACGAAAGTAACAACTGGACTACGTTATCGATACATATTAAATTACAATAGTTTGGTCTCAACCTTAGTGGAAGCAATTAGCTATTAAAAAGCGATCGATTGATTATTGACCTTGGGTGAACTCAGAGGCTCTCAAACTTTTATCACTCTGTCCCCTTTTCTTAATAATCAACTTTTAACAAAAAGAGTAAGACACTAAAATTGAAAACTATACTGAACCCAAAGCAAAAAGTATAATTAAAATCGATTCATAAACAGAAAAGTTAAAATAATCATGATGAACCCTAATTGCTTGAGAATTAAGTACGGTGGTAGGGCAGTTAAGAACCTGCAAGTGTGCTCGGACAGCTGCAATTGAGAGCCAGTGCCCCTTATGGCATTTGTACTTACATCTGTTGACCAAATTATCACTTACGAATAGATTGTGATGAAATTTGGCAAAGGAATAACATGGCACACGGAGGTGAGCATAGAATACGGAGGAGTTTACTTCTCTTTGAGAAACACTATTCCAATCAATCGATTCTCAAAGGAATTGTAGCTAACAGGCTAAGGTCCCAGTACTCTGCGACTACACACACGCAGGCCAATCATAAAGGAATTCAAAATTCAAATTATTTGAATAACTACTACTTTCTACAAATTACCTACATTAAAATTATTTATTTTATTGTATCTTTGAAATATCTTGGGACATTTCTTCACACACGGTTATCTGATCCCAAACTAAGCAGAGCTTGTACTATGGAAACCAGATAACTGATATACTACATATACTACATTTTTTTTGTAAATACATATTTATATAGATAATTACACCCAGACTCAAGACAAACAGGCATGCTCATGCACACAAATGTTTGTCCTGGATAGGAATCGAACCCACGACCAGCGGCTTTGAATGTTTCGCTCAACGCAGTATATTTTTTTAAAAATATCTTTCACTTCAAATTGCAACATAAAAATATCCTATGATATAATCTTGTTTCAGCAAGCGACCATCTAATTGTAAGGTCAGTAGAGTAAATCTTACAGTGTTTGTTACTTACGGTTAGTATAAATTACGAAGATTTCGTAAGTTTTTGGACTCATATATTGAAGTAAAATTAATGTAAAGTCATGCCAAAAGCAAGCCAGAATACTGACGTTTAATTAGAGAATCTACTAATCCATACTATGTATTTTTTTTAAAGGACTAATGTTGGTAGCCTCTGATGGCTGCAACAACCTTACCGGACAAATCGGTGAGCGCAGAGGACTCTCAGCCGGGTAATATTTAGGTAACAACGCCTGAGGGCACCCCCGAATGGGGTACGAACCTCGGCTCAGGGCGTTACTGGGGGAGGACTTTGTACGAGTTACGACTAATTGGGGGCGGTCGGATGGTCCGCTTGAACGGGAGGCCGCTTGAACGGGAGCCACGGTATGTAACCCAGTGCTTAATTTAAAATAAAATAAAACTAGGAACCTTAGTCGTGGAACATGTAACGTAAATATTTTATTTGCTTCGCAATTGTTTTCTTCACGTAAGAAAATACCAATAAACCAATATTGAGCAAGTCAATACTGCCTGCCGTCTTCGTACTATTACCCCTTGTACGAGTGTGGCTAGGAAATATGCAGCTGCAAGTTCTGATTTTAAATCTTTTGGAGTTGTTAGCAGCACGTATAGGTACTTGGGCTAAATAAATCGGTTAAGTACATAGAAGTATGTTACTAGTTATGTACTTTATTCTATAATATACAATATTTACAATTATTTACAACAAATATACTAAACAAAAAACTATATATAAAAAAAATCCTAGAGGCGGCCGCTGCTGCCAATCAACGGCAAGGTTCCCAGAAGGCTGGCAGCGTTCCTTTTTTGTATCGCCAAGCTAACGCGTTGGCGGAAAAAGCTCCCCGCCCGCCGGTCCCCTGTGACCTCAATTAATTTTGAAGATAATGTTCGAGAAAATCGGCGAGCCTCGGGCCCCCAAGGACCCATGGTCTCGACCGCAAAAGGCAAAAATTAATAATTTGGGCCAATAGAAGCCTATTTTTTGGATTTGGATTTTCCGCACCAGCCGCAGCCGCTCCTGCAACTCTACATGTCGCTGGCAAGTGAGATAGCGCAAGTATATCTACATAAATGCGAATGTTTGTGAGTTCTATAAATATTTTTTTTTACCCAAAAGTTATAAACTTTATGCTTGAAAATAAATATTTAAGTCCAAAGTATTTTGAATTAGCTAGACATTGAGCGAAATTTTCTTAAACTGTGATCAAATGGACTGCAGATTTAAATATTAGCACTCACAACCACCGCCACTCACTCACTTATTATATTTCGTGAAAATTAAACTGTAACCTATCATTAGTTAGCTTAAATAATTGAACTAATTAATTTAATATTATGAATCTAAAAGAACGGCATACGCATTCTCGATTGATAAATATGTATAGATACTACATCTACATCAAACATGCTGCATTTCGTTCAGCAATAAAATGTTAATAGGTTATATATCAATTATCTCTACATTTGCTCCGCTGTTTTTAAAGCCCCACCATAACAGGGGTTTTAAATATTTTACGCGTATGTCCGTATATAAAAGACGATTTCCTTATAATATCCGCAAGTCATAAAAATTCTAGATTATATTTAACAAATAAATAGAGCGTTATTAAAATTGTTTATTTAAACATACTGCTGTCTCCTGCAGTTTTACCGGCATTTATAATAATCAACTTTTAAAAGAGTAAAACCTCCTTTGAAGACAATAAAACTAAAATAGGACTACCTTGGAGCTATACTGAACCCAATCCAAAAGAATTATTAAAATCGGTATGCCGTTGACACGTCGACGGCTGCCGTTACCTCTGCCGTTGGCAACATGCCGCTCGTGTATAAGACCTCTAAGTCATTTTATTTCTCCTACCTAAATACTTGAAAATAAGAACTAAAATATTTACAAGAAATCAAATAAAAAAATATACTACTATCATTTTCTTATGATTTTTGTTAGAAAGAGTTACTCCCTGTAACTTGATTGATGTTTTGTAAATTATTTATTTAGAGTGTAAACTACAGATCAGGGCCATAATTTGATTAAAATTTTCAAGTTGGCAATTATACGGTCAGTAAAATAGGAATTTAAATGAAAATATCCAAGTACATAGGCCAAAGTTTCGTTTTATTTAGAAAAGTAATTTGTACAATTTTACTAAATTACAAGTCACATTATAACATTTCAATTACGCATTTCTAAGATTCTCACTCGGAAAAACCACTTCTTTGATTAGTTAAAGTAAGTATGCAAAGTCAAAAGCTTTACCATTAAAAGTAATACATTTTTTTTTCTTAACCAACATGTCACTCGCTTTTATAATAATTAGTAGCGATTATTTACAAAAACACTATATTCTATGTATCACAGAAAAAATAATTATATTACTAGGCATAATAGTTTACAAGAAGTTTACAAAACCTTTTTATTTTTACAAATTATCGATTTTTTTTATGGTAAAAATATCGGTAATCTGTAAATTATTTTTTACTATAAAACTGTGTTTTAACTAGTGTAATGATAGTTTTTGTGATCACTGAATTAAATATATTTTACACAAATTAAATTTTAATTGCTTGATAGTTATTATAGCGTAAAACAGTGTCAGTTACCACAAAAAATATCGGTAAGTAAATAATTAATATTTTTTTAATTTATCATTAAAGACGGATGGTTGTGATACTAAGTGATTGAAATACCTATGATATTTATATTCATTATGATTGACTTCGAAGAATTTTGAAAAAAAAATTTTGAAAATTAATTTTAATATATAAAAAAATGTATGTTCTTTAAAAATTTACAAAGAATCGTTATAATATTTTAAATACTCCATGTATTTATTTATTTTTATTTAGTGATGATTCTATAAAATTGTTTTTTGTAACAACTAAAACCCAGTTGTTAATATGGATAATGTAGTTATCAAATATTCAATTAGTTATCAAAGCATCAGTAGTTGTAGTTAAGTGCCTTAATAATATTTTTCAATATGAAACTTTAATTTCATTTCATGAAAGGCAAACAAAACATACTAAACGTATTATTTCGAGTACTAATATTAAACTTGAATGACATAGTAATCGATATTGTCATGTCGATACAAATCGATTTTATATCAGATATGACATTGACAAGTAGCCGATTAAATAAATTACAGTTATTTTGTCATTTATCGAGAACGAAATATCGGTTTCGATAAAAATACCGATAGAGCGATGTCGATTTTGATTACACTTTAGTTATACATTATTATATAAATATAATTATAGTGGTTTTAATGGTTCTTTGCATTTTTATGCCAAGTTGTTGTGTCAAAGAATTATTATATTTAATTTGTTACAATATTTATTTATATTATAACGATTCTTATTTTATATAATTTTTTTTTTTTAAGTTTAGGCTGAATATTCAATAAATTATTATATTTTTATAAGTTTTTTTTTGTGGGCAGCCAATTAAAAATAAGTGCATGGAGGTAAGTCTAATCAGTCTTAGGTCGAAGTTTTAAGAAAAAAAAAACATTTGTATAGATTTATTGAGCATCGTGATAAGCTGGTTAATATGTAATTTAGTTTAATTATTTATGAATATATTTTAATGTATTTATTCCACTATAAAATAACACTTAAAATATAAAATTGACATTGCACTATTGAAATTAATGGAAGAACGAAGCTAATATAGAATTTATAATTTGAATGATATAATACATAAAAATGTATGACGGATATGTATGAGAAGTAAATGGCACAACATGTTTGAATGGAAATTAAAGCTTTTGATATTTTATTTTATTACATATTTTCATTATTTTACACAACATAAAGGTTCGTAAACTAATATATACATTAAAGTATTACAATAAACTTACAACATTAAATATTTTTCCTATAAATATAAACAAACACTATAATATGATTTTTGATTAATAAAATTTATAAAATTAAGATGCTATTATGATTTTGATTCTAAAATTGACTTTAAAATCATTTTTCACAATATTAATTAACATCAGTAGGAAGGCCGTGATAACGAAACCATTTCAAATGATTTTAATACTTATAATTACATACTTTAAAATACAAAATTGCAAGATAGGTAGGTATTCACATACAAATAAATTACGTAGTGCGCCTATTTGTCAATGGTTATAAAGATTCAGCCTTGTGACTGACACATGGTTGGAAAAATGTATAGTACTAGTCATAGGTTGCTATTAGGTAGAGTAACACCTTAAATGGGCCCTAAAACGGATTTAATTTTCAACTTTAGTACAAGCTCTATACTTTCTGTAAAAATAATAAAAAAATCACCTCTTTATTTATTTTATTGTTATGAATATTTATTATAAGTTTTATGATTGACAAATTTTATTTTAATCTATTATTTGCTAGTGAATATCTACCTTTTTTTATAAGTAAATACCTATTTACAAAAGATGTGAAGTTAAGTCGTTCGAAGTGTCAAAAATATGTATCTACAACCTTATTACGCCTGTATATACATGTGGTCGTGGTTACATATTTTTAGACTTAGGGCGCGTCCCCACTAGGCCCACAGCGGCAGACTATCCGTCGACTGACTCGCTGAGCGGTGTATCGGTCGATGACTGAATGTATCGCGCAGTGAATCATCCGCTCACTGAATGAGTCGGTTGGCAAGCGAAACGCCGCAAACTGCGTACAAGCTAACGTCCGTCCGTGGGTCGCGGCCAACGGCAACGCGCGCGGCCATAGTCAACCTATGGGAATATATGGAGCCACTTCCGTGCCTCGTGACAGATGCACGCGGCCAACGCCATACATTTTCACAGGTTGACTATGGCCGCGTCGGCCGTCGGCCGCGAATCTCGGAAGTGGACCTTAACAGTCTGCCGCCAACAGTGAGCCTAGTGGGGACGCGCCCTTAGTATAATATCTTGTATTTGTACACTTGACTGTACTTACATTCCAAAACCTGTATTATATACTATATTCTATAATATTAAAAACTAAGTAGACCAGTCTCAGGTAGATAATAATTTTGAAATTGACGATAGTTGAATGAATATTTTTTTTCATATACGAAAGTTTTACCAAATTTAAGACTTCCACAATTTCGGATAGATTAGAGTTCCTCAATTATAAATGAAATATAATTAATATAAGTGAATTATATTGTAAATATTATTTATAAAATAACAAAGTGAGATGAAACTGGAATTAAATGTAGGAAGATGAGCGTTACTCAAACACATTAAATGATTTTATATATTTACATTGCAGATGATAAGCAATTTTTATCACACATAAAATATATATTCGGGTATTACCTATAATTAGGATCATATTGTTATTTCTTTAATATTTAAACCTACGACCTATAATTACCTATAAACACGAATGCACTAGCAAGTAACGTTTCAGATTAACAGTTTTTATTTATTTTTAATCATACGTGAATCAAAAATAAAAACATACTTTAACAGCAAAATCCAGAATAAAAACATAATTTTATTAAAATACCCAAGGTTATAACATTAATTTATAATTATTAATTATTGACTAACTATCATGAACGATATGTACAGTTTCACACTAAATATATTTGTAGAAGACGAAATAGTTAAAATCACTATAAAACACAAATAAAAAAGTATCATCAAAACTATTTAACACTTTAGCAACTATTTTCACACTTCCGTTGAAATTATTAAACTTTATTTACACAGATTATATTAAAATGTCAGTTATTATTAAAATTCATCGAAAGTTTTTATTTTATAAATATGAAAACTTCGGTTATACGTGTGTGGCTAATGGTGGTTGGTGACCATTACCTGAAATAATTGAAATTTTAGAAATTAAGTTTATTTAAGCTCTTAGAAATGTATTTTTCATTTAGTAGGTATTCAATTCAAATAATTTTAGATTTAATACATGAAAAAAAATATTAATTAGATTATGTTTATGGATAGCGACATAAAATGATTGTCTTCATATATTTAAAGCGAAATTAATGCGATTATGAATTTATATTTCAAATTTAACAGTTTATTCAGTTTTAATTGATTAATGTAATTTTGTGTACTTTATTATAAATGTACTTCTACCTATTAATAAATAAACAGTTAACTGATTATAAAAAATACACTACTATTTTGATCGACATAAAAAAACGCAGTTTGTGAAAAAACATTTTTACCTTTTTTTGTAACAGTCGCATTACTTATGGTCCTATTTGATGGTGCTAATATGTAATGTGAACTTGGTGACTGCGGAGTAGCCGACGATGTTGCTACTCCAACCTGTTGAAAAATCTTCATAATTAATACTGATAAATCATCATTACACACGGCCACAGATCAAGCTACACATTTTTGTTGCAAAATAGCGCCTATTACAACCGCTTAAGGTGCCGCAGCGTGTAGCTTGATCTGTGGCCGTGTGTACATTGATATTGAAAGAAAATAACCTTTGCTTTTATTGAAGGTATTTAGGTTGCATTAAGTATGCCTAGTGCATTTCACCACGATATTTTCGTAGGTAATTTCCGATTTGTCAGTGCATAATCAGCGCGATACAATTAAATGTGACATAAAATTCTAACGTTATGGGGTTCAGAAGCACGAGCTGGATCTATAATATCACTTTTAGTTACGATGTCACCTACACAAATTAAAGGAAAAAGAAGGAACGATTAATTAATATTATAATTTTCTATTTTCTGTTAGTCTGTTAGTAGAAAGAACTTCATTTAAAATATAAATAAAATGATTGATGAAAATGACACAATAACATACATATTAAACCGCAATTAAACTGATGCTTATGTTAGCAATAAAAAAACCAAATCCTCTTCTTAATTGACATCAAGGTTAACTAACATGACAAAAAGTGGGCTAGTTTCAGCGTGGGCGACTAACGACTATGGGCATTCACAAATTTATGTTATTGTTACAATATAGAATTCCACGTTACTTTGTCATCGTATTACAAAGCCATCATAATCCAACACAAAAGTAGGGTGTGCCGTCGACTAAAGTTATCTCATTATTAGATTTCCAAATATACATTAATAAAGTTACTCGTTACTAACGCATAACCTCTTAAAGGTGACTTAGCGACATCAAAACTGTCAAATTTTATTTTATGACTTTCGCTAAAACGTCTCAGTTTTAGTGGGGTATCAATCAATCGTTCTAATAATCGTATTTTGTTTTTAATCTGTGACTGCCTAGTGCCGCGTGCGTATTACGGCTTAATCTGTGACTGCCTAGAGAGAGGAAGATTAGAACTATAAATTTGTTTTATTCAAAAAAACCTTGAATTTGAAAAAGTCGTACAACAAAAGTTGACAGTCTTAAGAGGAGGCTATCTGTGTTATGTCTCCGTCCCTAACTAAACTGGCGGTGACAAGCGAGACAGGAGTTATTTAAAAAGAAAGGAATTTTATGTTATTTAAAAAGAAACTAAGCCTTTTTTTTAAAAAGTAGGAAAACTAGTCCCTTTCTAATGGATTTCAGAATGCATGTTAATATTTTTCAAATTATTTGGACGGCCCAAATAAGAGAAGAATGCATTCTTAGTTTTAAGAAGGGACATATTTACGATTTTTTTCTGTCGTTACCAATGAAAAATTCCAATTAAAAAAAAAACTATACCCCGTCACATATTCTTTAGTATAACATATATTTTTTCCAAATCTCTTGGAATTCAATCATCATTTCACGTATAGCACCGCCTTAATGAACCAAAGTCATCCTTGCTTTAATTACCAGTAAGCCCGTATAAAAGTAAAAGTAAATGGAATGAACAGAATGATCTGGAAGTTATTACAGTATTAGAAGTTGCAGTTTTACTTACCGCAGGTTGTGTACTATCTGTGGACATAGTAGATGTGGTGATGGGGCTTGTTGCACATTGTGGTGATGCAAGACTTGTTGGTGATGTTATTGAATGGGATGATGTACCTGATGACAAAGCACATACTATATTAAGAATCATTCAAACTTCAAAATAATTAGAACTTGAATGAGATATATAAATATTTAATTTCCTTCATCCAAATCCATTCAGTAGTTTTTCCGTCAAAGAGTAACAAACATCCATCCATCCATACTCACAAACTTTCGCTTTTATAATATTAGTAGGATGATGACATACAGATATACATATACTATCCTGTTGCTATAATTATTAGCTTTTTCTCAATTAAAAAATACTATAAACTAAATAAAAGTACTGATAACTCTTGCTCACCTGAAGGAATTATCACAGAACTTCTAACAGAAGAATATGGCGGCGGCGCAGGAGTAGATGCAGGTTTAGCTGTATTCACAGTAGTTGCGAACCCTAGTCCACCACCAGCTCTTAAATGTGGGTTTCCATATGTAGCTGCATATCTTACATCTACACCGTGGATAATACCACCATTTGGTACTCTATTTACTGTAACAATGGATGACTCTATAAAACCTTTTTTGGATTATAACCAAAATATAGGAAGACAGTAAACAATAGTAAAATAAGATAAATTTGAAGAATAGGGTAGTTGACACTGTCAAAAATAAATAACCAAACACTAAACAATGCATAAAACATCTAAAAACACGTGGAAATATCAAATATGTTGTACATTTAATGCTTTTTATGATTTTTAATTACCAGTGGAACCACTAAGAGTAGATGATTTGATGCTGTGAAACTATGACGTCATAATGTAATATTTCATACAAAATTCCTTATAAACTATCGTTTTGACATTTATTAAAAAGTAGCTGATTTGATGTGTCAGTCAACTACCCTATTGATTGACGTAGATTATTTTGAAACCCGTACACGTAATAAACTTACATATAAATAAATTAAGTATAAATTAACTCGAAGAATGGGACTAAAAATAATGACAACGTTATTAAGCTCAAGTTTATTTTAGGTGTTTGAATAAGAAGAAAATTATGAGAGAATAGAATTGACGCCAATTTGAGTCCCAATCTTCATGAAACCTAATTTGAATAAAGATTGTATAGTTTGGAATGGAATGGAAACTTACTATCAGTAGTAGGTAATCCTAAATTATTCAAAGCACTGCTGCTATCTTGTCGTTTATTGGAACGCTGCAGCGAATTGTTTTGAGATCCATTCCCTGTTCCTGGGTTGTATTGGACAGTCGATGAAGTATCTACACTTCTGGGCAGACTGCCGTTTACTGACCTGGATAGAAATATTTTGATATCGTTTCTTAATCCGATTTTTTAAAACTATGGTAGCAATTTTTTAAAATCTTAATTGTAGAATTCGTTATCTTTTTGATTTACCACAAGTGTTTTGGCAAATATCTAGTTTCATAAATTACTAAAAAAATATTATAACTATGAAATCATTTGTCTGAGGAGATGTTTTATTTTCTGTTTAAATATCATCCCCAATTTATTCCAGCATAACTCTCTTAACATCTTATTTGTTCAAAACATTAATAAAGCAAAAAAACAAATTCGAATAACAATTAACTTACCTATTTGGAGTAAGTTTATCGCCGCTCAGGGTAGGTGACTGTACCCTCAAAGATCCAGGAGTGTAGTCATGCCCATAATGGACATACGTCTGGTACCCGTTATTGAAGCCGTTGACCTAATAAAGACGTACACACTTATGGTTATGAGTAACTTAATGAGATATAGAACGTGAGTTGAAAATGTTTGGGTTATAATGAAATTTTTCGCGTGAGGCACGCGTAAATTTTAACTGAATCGAGTGATTAAAAAGTTTTATGTGGATTCACATCGTAATGGTAAGGTGGATATGGATAAAATATGGCATTATATATCATACAAAAACATTAGAATGTTTGTTTTTGTTGATCACATCTTAAAAGCTATACAAAAAAAATATTTGAATATGACTTGACGTTGAACAAAGTCATGACATAAAATTGGCGCGTAATAAATGAAAAAATTATTTAAAACTTTGCTATACATTTTCTTTAGTTTTGAACGGTCGACATGTCAAGATAGATCGGTGATATACAGATAGACTGATAGCTGAATAACAGCAATATGGAATTTTGAGTACAGAACCCTGAAAAGACTTATATCTTACCTTATAGCAATCAGCATATGCCGGGTCGGTATAATCGTTGCTATACCGATATGGCTGGTACGAACTCTGGTTTATAGATGAGAGTGGTACGGAGCCGGCCAGTGGAATACCACTGCCTAACTTGGCGTTAGAACATAGTGTACTATCTGAACCCGTATTCGAATAATCCTGGAATCAAAGGAGTTAATGAATTATGTCTGTCATTGAATTTAAGCAAGAGGATAATTTATGTCATAAATATAAACTGCACAAATAAAATTCAAAATTATATTTAGTGCAATTTTCGTTCAAACTTCGTCTATGCTTTATCCTTCTATTTCTGTGAACATTTGATTAATGGAAAATCACAGTAATTTATAAATAAATGTGTGTTTTCTTCATAATGTTTTTTTTTTTACTTACGATTTCACAGCTTCCATTAGCTTGTCTCAATTCTAATTTCAAATCACTTATATTTGAATTCCGATCGTTTTCTTTGAACAGTTCTTCAGCAGTCACTGTTACATCTGGTTTCTCTGCCACCTGTGTCTGTTTGTTCTTCCTTTGCTTCCTCTGGCACAGTATTACCAACATGATCAATGCTGCCACCATGATCGTACCAGATGTCACCCCAAATAGTATTAGTAATAGGGGGAATGTTTCTAAAAGGGAATGAGATTAAGTTTATTTTGGGAACAGTTTGAAGATTATATTTAGAAACATATGGTTAGGATTGTTTTAGTTAAGTAAGTGAATACTTTTAGGAAGTTACAGTTGGAACTTTAATTTGGGAATCATATCATTACCTAAATGTATGAATAAGACCGGATGTCACTTGATTTCTCGATGACCATACTTTTTTCTGAATATTATGTTGTTGTTTTTATTGTGAAAAATAATGTACCTAATTTAATTTGATAAGACATTATCGTTATGTACCAGTATGATTTACGTCTTTAATACATCATACGGCGATTTATAGCTTGGCTTTATTGTTCTTAGAACAATTCTAGGAAATGGGTCCCAAATTAAAGTTGGTGACTGTACTATCAACAAAATTGAAGCATGATCGCCTCAAGGGTGTATTTTATCTGCAGCGGCTACTTGTGCCTCACACAATATAACCAGACAATGCGCTGGTCATAAAAATAGTCTAAACAAATGATTTTACAAGATACGGTTTTTATTGTCAACAATGGACAGGGCTCAATGTTAACAGACTGCAAGCAAAAATGATTCAAAACTTAACTGTAGAGTATGCGTTAATAGTAGTTTATGATACTGTTGCATAATAGGGGTTATTAACTACGAGTGTGAGTTTAAGTACCGAGCCGTAGGCGAGGTTCTTAATAGTATCACACGAGTTTTTAATACCTAATTATGTGCAGTATCATACAGTACTTTATCTATACTCATATAAATAATGTCATTTAAAAAAATTGAATTTCTACCAACTTTGCAAAAAAAAAAAAAAATATTGTGACATTTTTGGTCAAAATGATATATGTAAGCAAAAACAATAAAATAAACAGACACAATAATCATATACCTAATCAAATCCGTGTTGCCAACTCCCAAAAATTCTTACCTCTAAATTTCAAGTCAACAAATTAGTCACATTGTCATCGTCAAATTGAATTGATACTGATTGATTATACTATTGATAGGTCCAAAGTGTACTTTAATAGAAAAAAAGTTATTTTATAGCATTATCTTGAGAACACAACTGTACTATAATGAATCATTATACACGGGTGTGCCTAAAGTGGGTCATTAAAGTACTGGTTTTGATTTCATAATAAGAACATTACGATATGAGAGTAGATAAAATATATTTTTTATTTTTCTGAATAGGATAGTGAATTTTTATTTCTTGAAAAGTAATCACAGAATCTAAGCGACAATATTAAAAAGAAACATGTTGATGGATGGCTTTAACTTATGTGAGAGCGTAAAGTTAAAATGGCGATACATTTACGATAATGCGTGGTCGTTTGGAACGTAATAGGGGTTCGACACAGTCTTGAGGATAATAGTCGGTTCCCTAACGTCGCTAAGGTGTTAAGAAAAGAAAATATTTCAACGGTAGAAAATAATGTTTTATAGACTCCATAAAATCATTAAAAAAAATATGATAAAAAGTAGAAATAATATTGACATAATTTATGTGAAACTATTTTACTGTAAAGAAATCAGGTACCTATTTGTAGTTTCAAAACCCTAACAATAAGCAAAAAAAAACAATTATTTACTTGAGACTAAAAAAAAGCAAGCCACGACCAATCAAAGTAAAGCTCGTTAAAATTAATTTATACCTACTTAGGTCCGGTTGCATCGAACCATTAGTACCTAATAGCACAAAGTAATAGTAAAACCATTTGTTTCATTTTGACGTTCCATATTCAAAAATTTCCATAGCAACCTATCTGAATCTGACAAAAACTGTTAGTATTATACGTATGTCAATGTCAGTCGATACAACTGGACCTTAGTTTAGGCTCTGCCTTAATAGCTATGGCTCCTTCAAGTGAAAATACGCTCACCCACACACATACACTTAAAACCATACTCATTGCACGTGAAAAATTTGTAGTCACCTATGTGTGCGTGATGTAAATGAGTCAAAATTACAGTAAATGAAGTCTCACGGAATCATTTTTTACATGATTTATGTTCATTTTTAACCCCCGATGCAAAAACGACAGGGTGTTATAAGTTTAACGTGTCTGTCTGTGTATCTGTCTATGGCATCGTAGCCCAAACGGATGAACCGATTTTCGTTTAGGTTTTTTAATAAAGAAATAAAAAGTGTAATGTAAATAATTACAATATAATAATGTGTAAAACATTCACACATAGAAAAATGATGCGATTGGCGCCCTGAACAAATTGATAGTTCGCGGTGCTTTGTCCTACTGTCCATTATTAATTAAAACATTTCAGCTATTTAATTAGTTATAGACCTAAAACTATCCAATTAAGGTTTAATGTCCGTTGTGTCTGAAAGTACAGTCGTAAAGTAAAAAAAAAAAAACTCGTAAACTTTCCGTCGTAAAATACTTAATAAAACACAAAGAATTCAATGACGTTTCCCATCATCTTTTCAGGGTCGCAATTATGTGACCTTTCCTTTCCATGTACAATTTTTGTAGGTTTTTAATGAAAATTAAAGAACGGCTCGTTGGATAAAAAGCTTTCTTTTTATAGGGTAAAGTTGTATTATTTTTCCTTAATCACGTGACGTAAGTTACTTAACTAAATGACTTTTTATTTCTAAGATTGTTTTCATGTAAAATAATAAGTTAATCGAATATAATTTAATTTTTGTGTTTTTGGGTACATGTACATAGGTGCAGTTCAATTTAACTCGACATTTTTTTATTGTTTCGTTGATATTAAATTAAATGTGGTTATAACGATTGGCACCCAATTAAATAATCATTTTAATAACACCTGTATAGTTAGCAAATTTATAAGGAAATCAAAAAAGTTAGATAATTTATTTTATACACAGGCAATCGCTTGGCCTCTGAATTGAAAGCCAAGGCCACAAAAATCGATCTAGTATATATGTCACCGGAAATGTATGAAATATAGGAATTGTATACAATTCCTGTGTATTTCTCCTAGGAAATTATAATTCAATAATGATACTTGGAAATATATAGAAACTATTGAAAAAAATAGGTATTGCTATTAAAATAAAAAAAATAACCCCAACCTATTTTTTTTTATTCGCACAAAAGTACCTTTCACTTACAACCCCCCAAATACCGCTATCCTTACAAATATACTGAATGTAGTACTCCGATAGATATTTAGGAAATGTATGGATTTCCTAGGAAATGTATACAATGACGGACTAGATACTTTTCCGTTAACATATACATAAGTAATGATTTAATTGTTATTTGACTAACTATTTATTTCTTCAACCACAGATATACCTATATAAATTTATAATCATACGATTATCTAGACATAACAACGATAAAAAAACTTACTGTTAGGCCTCAGAAGTATCTCAAGAGTATCACTACCATAATCATTGGATACGTTGCATTTGTATAGTCCAAAGTGTTTTGACTGACTCTCCCTGATGATTAAAGTGGAGTTCACCACACCACCTGGCTGCAAGTCTTCAAGGAATGCGTAATCCTATGGGTAGAGAATAATATTTAACCTAACAAAGTAACATGAAAATTTTACAAGATTGAACAATTAATGAGAATTATAGTATAGGAGTGGACGGATAGTTTATATATAAAATAAAGTCAAATACTATGTTTTGTTTTTTTCTTTCCACAAATTTGTCCAATATAAAGGTAATTTTATTGAACACTATCAACATTGTAATTATATTTTTTCATAACAAATTGTCTATTTGTATTTTTGAAATTGCTAAAAGTATTTCAAAACCTGTAAAATTTTCACAAGACCAATTTACCAGTTACTTTTCAATGAAAACCACCTACTTTTCATCTATGAAAATGCTTACCTGATCGTGTATCGCGTCGATTTCCTTTCCTTCAAAGGTCCAAACGATATTATCAATCCTCGGAACAGCAAACGCAGCACATTCAATATTGACGGTATCGCCTTGCGATCCGAACTGCGTTTGATTCGATACTATTTTCGGCGGACCTAAAAAAAACGGCATTTTATGTTTTATATGGCACAATAACTCTTAAGGTGCAAGTCCGAGGTTCGCGGCCGACGGCTGACGCGCGCGTTAGACGCGCCCGGCCGACAATCCTGGTAAAATGTATGGCGTCGGCCGCGCGCGTCAGTCGCGAGGCACGGAAGTGGCTACATACATTCCCATATGTTGACTATGGCCGCGCGCGTCAGCCGTCGGCCGCGATCCTCGGAAGCCTACCTTTAGTATTCATGTTTCATCATTATCAACATCATGTCAGCCGAAAGACGTTCACTGCTGGACATAGGCCTCCCTTAAGGATCTGCACGGTTGCCGGTCTTGCGCTACTCGCATCTAGCGATGACCCTCACAAGATCGTCATTCCACAATATGGGGGGCCTGCCCACGTTGCCACTCGAGAACCTTTCTGCCCTAGCGACCATCGGTTTTACGAACAATATGCCCTGCCCGCTGCCCACTTTAGTATGACAATTTTTCGGGCGTAATACCAACGTATCTTTCAAACGTGGCTTTTGCAACATTTTGCCAAAACCATGTGTTTGTAGACGATATGGAAATTACCTGTCCTCCAACTAAGAGTGAAAAGTACTTTGCGTTTCACGAGTAAGTAGTGATACTTAGATGTAGATAATTAAAATGTACGCTGTTTTGTAATGATATTAGTCTATAATTCGTCAATCTGTAAAACGTTCCTAATTATATTACCTCAAACTCACAAAGTACGTTAATATTTATTAAAAACACGTTAACACAATAAGTATCAAAATCAAAGCAGAATATATTCAGAGTATTAGACAATGTACTTAATTATTTAGGTATCTCAATGAATGTATTCAGCTCAAAGGCATTAACGGTAGTACTCTATACGATACAACAAATAAATTACATGTATTCAGGCGCTTGGTTAAAGTTTCAAGGCTGTTCAATCAACCTCTTTGTAACCTAGTTTAGCATAGTTAAATTTGCCCTAAATAACACAGTAGTTAATTAAAAATCCCTCTAATATATGCATAATAACGGTGTTGAAATTTTTTAACTGAATTTTTATAATTATTAGGATTCCAGATCCAGTATGTGAATATGGTATCTGACTATTATTTTTAATTCAGATCAGAACAGTTTCTGTAAAAACAGTATTTTGTCTGACTGTCAATTTGAATTTAGAACAGTTTTTGTAAAAAAAATCGGAGGAATAGCTAACCCGACCCGACACCCCGTCTCGGGATTGAAAATTCGGACCTAATAAATACCTTTTTTTGTGATAAAAGGGACGACGCTGAAAGATAAGTTCTTAAAGATTTAGAGTAATTTTTTTATTATTGTGTAAACTTTTTTTTATACGTAGTATAATGGATAGAACAAAGCTAATATAGAAATTCGAGATTGACTTTCAGGCGAAGATTTTCTTTTTACTAAGAATCGGTCGAGCTGCCAGATTAAATGAAGAATTGTATGTAAACAGAAAGGTGGTATTAGTTAGGACAAATTTCAACCTATAAATATTTAAAAAACAGTAGGTTAATCATAACATTTTGATATTCGTATACCTACTAAGCATAAAAAAACCTTTTATAATAAGAAACAGCTACTTCTTTCCTCGAAATATTCAACATTCAGTTCAAAGAATGAGTCAAGGACGGAATCAATAAATATTTAATGAAAACAGTCTTTTATCCTGCCCTATACTTGGAAGTAACCTGTATAAAGTTCCGTAGAAAACTAACCAATTAGATTAAATTCTAATAATATTATAAGGATTCGACTAAAAGCTTGATAAAAATACGAAAGAAGAAATGAATGCAAATAGTATTTGAAATTAAATATAGGTTAGTTTATTTATAACTAGCTGGCCTGGCAAACGTTGTCCTGTCCTGAGTATAAAAAAACCTACCTACCAACCTCTACCTACCTACACCTACCTACCTAAATTTTTGTGATTATTTTCATAGTTATTCTGCTATTCTCGAATTAGACGAATTCAACAAATCAAAAATCATCAAAATCAGTCCATTCGTTCTTGAGTTATAAATGGTGTAAATAACCCGCATGTGTTTTATATTTCAGCAAAACTATGAAATTATTTTATATCTTCATTCTACTATAGTATTTGCTATAGTAAATAATTTTCAATCAATCAAATTGCGTATTGCGGTTTTGAGTTTTTATAAATACCATGAAAACTGAACGATAAAAACCAAACCAATTAAAAATATAGCTACTCTTTCAGCTTTTAGGTTAACCAGATTCTCTAAAACATTTTTGCATACACATATGAAAATAGAAGTTTAAATTGAAGAGAGAAATAGAGCGGACAAAAAATATTGTTCGCAGTTGGTATGGTTATTTAAATAAATTGGTTTTAGAGTTTGTATCAGCCATTGTGAATTCTAATTTAAGCAGTTACCTACTTTGCAGTTTCAATACAATATGATATCAATAACAGGTACCTACTGACTTTCTTCTTAAATGTTTGAATTTTTAATTAAATTTAAAAATGTACAATTAAACAGTATTTTATGTATTATCTTCATAACTAATTGAGGTCACAGGGGACCGGCGGGCGGGAAGCTTTTTCTGCCAACGCGTTAGCTTGGCCATCCAAAGAGAGAACGCTGCCAGCCTTCTGGGAACCTTGCCGTTGATCAGTTCAGCGGCCGCCTCAAGGATATTTTTTTATATGTAGTTTGTATATTTGTTGTAAATATTGTATAGTCTGTTATTTTATGGTAAATAACTAACCTTTAATAAAAACTGAAGCTTCAGCTTCAATTTCAGGATATCCTTCAACGATAGCTTTGCATAAATAACGACCAGTAGTATGTGTATCTACCGTTAGTGTTAAGTTTGCTGTTCTGCCAACACGCTGCAAAAAAACATTTTTTTAATAAAATGGCGCAGTTGGTTAAGACACTACCTGTAGCGCCGCTGGTCGTGGGTTCGATTCCTATCCAGGACAAACATTTGTGTGCATGAACATGTTTGTTTGTCCTGAGTCTGGGTGTCATTATCTATATAAGGATGTATTTACAAAAAAAAGTAGTTTAACAGTTATCTGGTTTCCATAGTTCAAGCTCTGCTTAGTTTGGGATCAGTTAACCATTGTGAAGAATATTCCAGGATATTTATTATTATTTATTGATAAACATAATATCTAATAAACAATGAAAATACATTCGATACAAATATCAAACATGTTGATCGAAATCAATGAAAACAAATGTCACAATAATAACGAACGTGGAAATAAATAACAATGTAAAATATTTATGATTTCTTTAGAAGACAAAGCAGAAATACCTACATATTAATATTTTCCATACACGACGTTCAGTCAAAGGAAAAAGTAACAAAAGCTTAAAAGAAAAATCTTGATAACGCAGACCTTTTGATATTTCGTTGGAATTAAGTCAACATGGAGTTTTGTTAGTTATAATCGATAAATAGTTATGTAGGCGTTTCCATTCACTGATTTGTTACAAAAGTTTGTATGATAGTAAATTATTCAAATATTTAATGGGACCATTGTCCAAAATTGGACATTGGTGCTCATTTTGTTGTTTACAAAGTAGTAGACTCACTACTATCTCTTTCTAACAAAAAAGAATACAAGATAATAGTCCTGTCAAATTATCTAGGTAGTAAAGTATCCTAAATAACCGGCAATTAGATTGATGTAAAAACAGTACCTAAGAGACACTTGGTATTGTTATTATTTCACAACCTCTGCTAGATTTCGAAAAACAATGTTCTAAATTGAGCCATAATTTTATAAACAAAATTCTTACAATAGTTTGGTCCTCCTCATGATGAAGCCATCGTATTTCTGGTGGCGGATATCCATCGACATCACAACTTAATGTAATAGCAGTACCTACTTCTGCTTCTACATCTTTTGGATGGTTTCTAAATGTTGGTGCATCTACAAATTTAAAAATATTATTACTATACTTATAAACTTTTCATCGCCTTCTATATTGTTTTTCTCTTATTCTTGTAACTTACATGTAATTTCTAAAGTTTCCCATTCTTCGCTTTTGCCAACAACATTATAAACGGCACATTTTACTGAAGCGTCATGATATTTTCTAGTAATATTGTAAATTTTCTGTAAAAGAAATTTGTATTTAATATATCTCTGTATATACTTAAAATTTTTTCGAAAGCATTATTCAACATGAGTAATTTTAAGGACTAGGTATTTCTAAATTCCTATGATCATCATCGTAATCACGTCAATCTACGAAAAATGAAATAACAAATCCTTTAACTTAACTAGCTGTAGTATACTAATAACATATTCATGCATGATTTATTTCAAATTAACTTTATTTGTTAATATTTAATAAGTAATTATAAACAAATTCACCTAAATGATTAAAGCGTTTTGCAAATAGATAGCGTCAATATGTTATGTACACATCAATACGATTTGCAATTCTCCTAAAGCCATGAAATCTATTTATAAATTGCTTTTAAAGCCTTTCAGTTGTATTGAGTGGCACTAGAGTTAAATATTAATATCATTTACCAGCTCAGTTGTATTTCCAGCGATGAGTTCATCATTTATGTACCATTTGTATGTCAGGTTGTTTGGGTTTGCATCCGCTTTGCATACTGTGGAGATAAAATTATCATTAATTTAAAAATCTTTAAACTCTTCAGTAATTTTCAAATGTTTATTGCAGACTTAATATAAAAGTATATTGTTTTTATTCTTGCTGGAATCCATTTTAAATCTCGGATTTAACTCAGATGTTATCTGTTTGGAGAGGTGTGGTTAAAACTAGCGCAGGACCGGAGCGAGTGGAGCATGGCGTGAAGATGATATTTATTAACTTAAAAAAACCTTTCTTACCAATGACAACATCTGTTCCTTCAGGAATCTTTCCATTGATACCAGATTTTATAAATATTTTAACTTTTGGCGCATATTTCACCTGCAAACAAAAGTACCAGTTAATTTTCGCCAATAATTCAGACTGCACAAATTCAGTTTCAGTAAAGGTTTTTAATTATTTGAAAAAATAACAGATTGTATAGATTATTTTGGACATAGTTCATTAAGTTAGATTAGGTAACTAAATATAATGCTGAAAAATAAAAGAATCACTCATAATTATTATGAGATTATTAAAAAAAACAATGATAATGGAAATGAATCCATCAGAATACAAAAAGACAGCAAATAGCTACCACCAAAATGAAACAAAATACTTTTAATAGACTTCCTAAACAAGTGAGACTATAAACGAAATTCATTGTGACACCGAAAAAAAAGAATACACCATAAATAAAGGTGGGAAGGGAAAAAACGTAAAAGCAGTAAACTCCTAGAATAATGTATGACGCAGTTTAGAGTAGTGCAATTTTAATAGCTTGCAATTTTGAATCTATTGACGTTACAGATTTTATTCTGCTCTTAAATATTTAGAAGTATATTATAACCTACTGAAAATTTTAAACATCAAATATTGATATGGAATTGAACAGTACCGTGTTTAGTATTTTGTCATATTACTAAACATTTTTAGTGAGAGGACGGTACCTAATAAACAAGAATAGGTATTCGACATCTACCGTGATTTCGTGGTATCCCCAGGAATTTCGTGAAATCCCTGGTAACCCTAAATCGCTGCGTAATACCTAGTAGGTATATACTTTCACATCGTCCCATCTTCCAGTGACTGTCAAGAGCCAGTGGTGCAACTGACTGCACCGAACGCCAGTAAAATTGATGGGAGTTAAACATTAGGTCCATTTAGAGTATAAGAGTACCTATTGGTCTATTTAAAGTCTTTTATTGGGGTCCTAAACATTTATTACATAATATACATCATCAAATGTTCCTACTTAAAATAAGACTAAACTACTATCAATATTAATAAAATTAACATAATCATGAGTTAATTTCTTTTCATCTATAATTCGTGATTTCTGCTGGAAAATTCTGTTAAAGCATTAAAAAACTCTGAAGTTCTTACATTTCTGTTACATTCATTTCTACCTTCCTACATTGTTACTAAATCATTCTTGCCTTGTTTAAAGAAACCAATGAAAAAGTCGTACATAACACCATTATGGTTCAATCTCTAAATTATAGAAAAGGCCCGAATATTTATATCTACCGCTGTAACATTAACAAAAAAAATGGTCACAGAACAGTATTACATACGAATGGCAACAGTCTCAATATCAAAGTAATATCGTGGCCCATCTGATCGTAAAAAGTAATTGGGTTGCCCGTAAAAAGGGTTTTTATTTTATGGCCACCGAAAAAATACATGATAAACAAACCGGCCCTTGTCATAACAACCGTAAACGTGAGTATAACTTCACTGGATGTGTCTAGTGGGTGTGAAATGTGTGGTAAGTCGAGCGCAGTTATCTATACGATTTATTTTTTATCTTTAATACTAGGTTAGATTTTTTATTGCATTTCGAAAATTTATTGCGTTGTTTTTATATTTTATCGGATTAGATTATGTTAATATCTTATGACCATTTAGGAGGCAATTAAAATTTCAGTTAAATTAGGTGTGAAGACGCCCTTTATCAACTCGATATGAATTTATAGGTCCAATTTTAACTATTTTTTATCTATGAATATTTTATTAGAAAAATAAAAAATCTATTGCCTGTATTTTTTTTTATTTTTCTAATTATACCTTAACTACTATTAAAAAAATTAGCTTTACAGACAATATTATAGTAAACAAACTAAAAATGTTTGTAAAGAATAAAAAAATAGGTACTATACATTGATAAATGTCTTCAAAACTTATTAAAAAGTTTAACAATTTATAGTTTACTTGCCTGCGGATCACAATTTTTTTTTTATAAAATATTGATCAGGAAGTAAAAGTTAATTAGTTGAGTAACTCAGTAACCGAAGCATGAACAGATTTTTGTATAACAACCCAGATAATAATGACATTTGTATGTCATCAAAAATAAATGATGTTAAATTAATTGCAACCAAACCAGAAGAGATATTATCTTTCCTTTTTCCCGACAATCAAACGGCAGGAAACAATAACCCGAATGGAAATAATAAAAGGAAAAAACAACATTAATATTTACGGCACATCCAGCCGCTTTCTGTCCGCGACCGGAATAGTAATTTCCCTTTAACAGATTCTTTGGAGGACAATAATTTTAACAACGGTTCGTAGACTTATGTTAGATACATTGATCTCTATGTATTTATGTTCTGTGCACAGTATTACTATAGAATTTTTCATTTTAGGTTTAATCATTTGAATCCTAGTTTTGTTATTTTTTTATGGTAAAAATATTGTATTCCAAATATACAGACTAAACACACGTTTATTAAACATTCCTTCGAAAAAAATTCAATACTCAAGTCTATACGTTTGGTGTATCATCGGGATCGGTTCAGTAATTTAGGCGTGAAAGGGTAACAAACTAACAAATAAATTCACTTTCGCATTTATAATTATAATTTTTATAATATTAGTAAGGACAGCTCTGTAAATAAAAATAAGTAAATTTAACAAGACTATGTTTTTATGACAAAAATACTTCAGTTCAATACTGAGTTTGATTATATTTAGTAATTAAGAATTAGTAATACAATGGTGCCGATTCTGTTGCTTACGAACTAAAATAAATTTAATCTCACTATATCTCTTTCTAATAGTAAATATAAGAAAGGGATGCAAGATATTTTAGTCCTGTCAGTTTAATCCGATCACACATTTCAACGTGAATTTAAGCGCGATCTATATTGGTCACGACTATTTACCCGTACATTACGACGGTATGGATTAAACTGACAGCATTAAAAATGTTCTATCTTTTTTCAATAAGGTTAAAATGAAAGAGAGGTGACTTGTCTAATATTAGTTAAGTTCGTAAACAACAGAATCGGCACCAATACCAGTAGTTACATTTAATAGAAAGTAGGAGTCAATTAAAGTAGGAGCTAAATTAGAAAAATCCGGCCAAGTAGGTACGGCGAGTCGGACTCGCGCATGAAAGGTTCCGTACTATTATCTATAAAAACGGGAAAAAAATCCCGTTTGTTGTATGGGAGCCCCCTTTAATATTTATTTTATTCTGTTTTTTTAATAATAGGGTCTCGTTTTACCCTTTGGGTACGCAACCCTAAAAAATATAAATATAAGAATAATACAACACAATAATAGGTACGGTACTTATATCATCGTATACTATACATAGGATTCTCATAAGAATGGGCAAACTGTACAAAGATGCTGAAAGTTTACTGAAGAAACGGTGAACGATATCACAAATGGATACAAGTGGAATTCTATCTCAATATTTTATGAGAGACCCCGACTGGGGCCATGTCGATTGCTTTTCTTGAAACTGGGAAATGAAATATATTTATAGAGTAAGTTTCCACCCTGTATACATTTATAAAAGAAAAACATTCTAGAATAAGGAACGTTAATTCAAGAAGGATCCGTAGCTTTATAAATGACTTTTGAGTTTGAATTGGAGTAATTTAGATTAAAAAATGAATTTAATGACATGGCTACTTATTTATTAGGAAACTTCAAATCATGTTTAATATTGCCAGCATTATTGTTCATTTGCCAGTTGCCTTCTTGGCATTGTAACAGGTCGGCATCATATCGGCAATACCTCTGATATTGTAAATGGCGATAGGTAACGGTAACTACTTACCATCAGGTGGACCGCCTGCTTCTTGTCAATCTTCCGGCATAAAAATTATATTATGGTAAGTCTTATTGTAAAAATTATCACACACACACACATAAATAAAGGTTGCATCCACCCTATGAAATCATCAGCTGTGTTAGCAAAACCAATATTTATTCGTCAGTTCATAAATAACAGAGCACAAAAACACCCTTTCTGTTTACTCCTAAAATTCTTAGCTCCGCAATAGACGGGTGGAAAAAGGGGCTTTTGAAAGAAAGAAAACGAGAGTGGAATAAATAAGAAGATCAGAAAACAATAGTGTATTAAGAGCTTGGTTGCTGCTTTTTAATTAGTTAAGACAGTATAAAATAACGAAAGCTTACAGTTTTAATTCTTTATGATAAGTATCGGTATTTTTTGTATTGTTTGAGAATTTGTGGAACATATTTTTATAATTTAACAAAAATAAATAATGATTAACTGCCATGAAATAATTAATAAGCATTCGAACAAATTAACTCTCGCTTTTTAATTTTGGTGTTATTTTTTATGTCGTATTAATTTTGACTATTAATAGATATACTAGCTGACCCGGCAAACGTTGTTTTGCCATATAAATTATTTCTAGTGGGCCACCCTTATTACTTAGAGGTATAAAAAATTGTTAAGACCTATTCGCAGACCTACCAAATATACATAAAAAAAATCATAAAAATCGGTCAAGCCGTTCCAGAGGAGTTTGGTGACAAACACTGTGACACGAGAACTTTATATATTAGAAAGACGTAGAATTAGTTCATAGCCTTTATTTAAAATCCGAAAACGAATAAAATGATTTATATAATTTTTAAATTCTATGGTTAGGTATAAGTTATCTGGTCACTTTACATAGTTTCCACGGTAATTACCATAAATCTACCATGTTCCACGCTTCCGGAAGGCTAATGGTAATAAATGGATACCCCCTACACCTTAGTGTGTGAGGTTACCTGGTTTTAATGTACTTAAAATTTAAATAAATCACGGAATCATAGGCATTTTTTTTGTAGCTTTTAATACTACTTATAGGTAACAAACAAGTATATTTCAAAATTATACATTTCTAAAGAGATATTTTAAAACATAACCTTTCTCTCAAAGAGTTTGTTCAATATGACAAACCTAACAAAGTATTCAAATAATATATGCCATCACAAAATACTAGAAACCCAGCATTTAACGCAAATAAAACCATAACTCTAAAGCCAGTTAATTACCTAAACAAAGTCCTAACCAGACAGCTAAACTATTCTGACTTTAACCCGCATCGTCCATTCTGACAATTTCGTATTCTCGTTGTGTACAGAAATATTTGCTATCCGTTCGCCAGTGGTTGTCGAGCTAAATCGTTGCGTATTCCACAAATGTCGACACGTATTGGCTGCACCAGGTACTCCTTATAACGTTCGACTAGAGAACGTATAAAATTCTATTTTGAATGCCGTATATTTGGATGATAGATAGGTACATAGTGGTTCTTTGTCCATGCATAGTTATAAAGTTACCATAAGTTAGATTGAAAGGTTTTTATCTAAGACCTGCATTAATTGAACAATAACTACAACATCATTAAGCTTTCAAAATTTGATCTGTTTTGGAAATGAACAATAGCCCTTTCCAGTTTAAGTGTATTCCGATCCGGTTATAAAGTCAATTGTATCTTTCCACGTTCATAAATGCCTAAAGGGATGGACATTTTTAAGGACCCTATCTGAGGAAATGAGTTTTGAGTTTGAAAGACCATTTATATTTTTTGGTGATCACTTGATTATAATTAAGCTTGAACTAACCATGATGAGAGATGATTACAATAGAGCCAAAAAAAGTTCAAAAAGTCTAGAAGGAAATTGAATCTAATGTGCAACTTCCGAAAAGGGGCAACTGATTTCGATAATAACAGACAATCAAGCTAGCACGGCATAACGAAATAATCTGCCATGACAGTATCTTCACTATTAATGAGGTAGGTACATCTTATTAAGTATTTTATGCCTAAAGCTTATTTATTGTAAGATTCAAGTCCACTTGGCTCGGCATTCGACGTCACTTTGCTATCAACGAAATCCTCCACAAAATTTGAGAGCTCAAATTAATTATATCTGAACACACTTTACAACTGTCATAAATTAGGCAATAACTCAAGTAGACTTACCTCGATCTGTATGCTAGCTGCCCTGTATGCTCTGTCGGCTGTATTCTGAGCCTGACATGTGAATGTCTGATTGTGATGCTCCTGTTTCGGAGTCATCTTTATAATTGACCTGCATGAGAAAAATAATGTTGAATTCAATCTCATTACAAGTAGGCGATTCAGATTACAGTAATATTAGAAGGTCATTTTCTAACTTATAAATATAGTATCAGTAAAAAAGCTATTTTCGTGTGAGGGACTATTATGACGTACCTAATAATTTTCTTTATTTTGTCTATTGTAAATATATCAACTATTACAGCATAAATATATTGAATACTTGAAGTATTTACATTGTTGATTGCTATTTTACTTAAGTACATATATAGACTTTGGGTTTGTCAAATATTTCTACTTCATTTACTTATTTCATCTTATCATATTTGACTATGTCCTATCGATATGAGGTAATAAATAAACTTATTCATAAAAACATTTATCTAAATCATTTTTGAAGAATTCCACGTTCTATGGTCAATGGATGGATTATATTATGTAGTTACATCTGTAGATGTTCGACTACATGTAGTTATTTCCTACGTTTTGCAATTCTGTTAAATGTGTAGAAAGCTTCCTTGTTATGGCACTTAGGTTACCTTAGTATGTCTAAAGAACAAATACCATTGTATAGTTACATAGCAGAGTTTAGTCATCTGACGTCTTGAAATACAAGCAGATTGTAAGCTCAGGTCCGACGGTGCCCTTTGTATGTTACTTTGTGTGACGTATAGGTTGTAAGTCTTGCCTACCTTTGGTACACTATAGGTAGGTTGCTTTGTCAATTTGCTTTCTTGGTTTGATGTTTTAATGGAATATTATATCTATGTTATGTTTCTACGGATTGATCTAAATATATAAAAAGAAAGTGTGACTGACTGACTAAACTATCTATACATGACGCATAGATTAAGCCCCTCAACGGATCGGGCAGAAATTTGGCATATAGATAGCGATTATGATGTAAGCATCTGCTAAGGAGGGGTTTTTGAAAATTCATCCTCTTAGGGAGTAAAATAGGGGATCGCAGGTGAAATCACGGGCTGGATAGCTAGTGTATTTTAAAATCCTGATGATTATATCTACAATCTACGTGTTGTTATAGTTAATTGATTCATAACTATAAATTATGAATGTCTATGGTAAAATTTCAAATCATCCTATATTTATTAATCAACGTCAGTAAATCAATTGACTCAAAAAACTAGAGAGAATTGAAAATTAAAATCAATTTTATTAACAATTTTGCAAATCGATGCCACTAAAACCTGTTTATTTGTTTTCTTATCTTTATACCTGTTGCTTAAAAGAGACGTAGAATTACTGTTATAACACCTACATGAATATTTTTGCAAGTTTCTTAAGTTAACATGCATATCAGGTACAAATAAGTTGAGAATGGAAAACACGTATACAAGATTGAATCCAGCGTGGGTTGTGCAGCAGATAACTTAATAATCTGAGAATGCTATCTCAAAAATAAAAGCTTTAATACCAAAAACTAGAAGACGAACCATAAGGCAAGCTTCATTTTATAGTTCATTTAATCGTCATTCTGATAATGGTCATACAATTTTAAGCAACATGTTGTAGTATAGAAAACAAGCTTACCTAGCAGTAAACCTCTGTCCATCTGGCAAAGGTTCCACGCTAAAAGTGACTCCTTGTGTCAAAACACCGGCATTGCTGTCCACCCATGTGATCTAAAAATAAAGCAAACAATCTTTGATATTCATATAAAGTACAATAATGATGCATATGTTGAGGATAATACAACTAATAAGTTATAAGCATCATTGAAAAGTAGTGTTTTGGTAAAGATTTATCTTTGAATTCAGATGTTTTTGTGTTTGGTATGATACTTTGGATAGATGACTTTCAAAACTGTCAAGTTTTCAGACTCATTTAAAGGATTTTAAAATATCTATTAAGCGAATGATTATGTATTACTGTTTTTATTCCAGAATAAATTTTACAATCAAATAGAACAATTCAAAGTTACCCTAAAATTAAGCAAGAATAGATTCATTATTATTTTTTCACACCCATAATGCCATTTGCTCTTCCGTTTAAATTGCACTAGGGATACTAATTTATTTACAGGAAAGTAAAATTAAAACAATGTAAGTACCTAGTACTCATTTAAATTCCAATTCCGTCTGACAAACTCAAAATTTTGGGGCTACAAAATAAATATTCTGCAAGCTTTTAGAATGCACATTCTCTGGGGTACGTTATAATTTCGTCACGACGTCATATTCAATTTAACTCCTAATTGTATTTGTTCCCCTGGGTTACATACCTATTCACCCCGGAATGGCTTAAATGGAATATTCCCGTGTTTAATACAAGTACAAACAAATTGACACCGTACAAAATTAATTGGAGTGACGCACGTTGCGGTGAGGTAGAATCTCAGAGGATTTGTTCAGTTTATGTGCAAAGAAATGGCGTATGTATGTACAATTTGTTAGAACGTACGCTTTAATGAGATGTCTGAGATACGAAGTGACATGATGAAACGTGTAATGAATACCTATTTTATTTTGTTGGGATAATAAACACAATTCATAATACAAATACATTGCATAATCTGAATTAGAATTTTGTTCGCGATAAAATATGGAAATAAATGTAGGTAGGTATAACATTATGGAGGAATCGATAAATCCATGATAAAATATAAACACTGAGAATAAAAATTGACATATAATAATTACGATATAATATTTCAATGAATTTTGTAGTTACTGTTTCCGTTTTTAGGGTTATTTTCTGATCAGTAGCTTTATTCGATGTTTTGGCTATGTTAAAACCAATCCATATATCTATTTGAAAGGTTCTAGGTGGTAATGATTCGATATCGTTATAAATACGTCATGATTACAAATTTAGAAATTGCTTTTTGATAATCAATCACCTTATTCGGGTGCTTTGTTTACTTATATTCAAATGCTTGGTATAAAGACAATAATATAATATGTTATTCAATTGATAATGAATTATTACATATACAATTTAATTAAAAGTAAACTTTATTGATACTGATAGATCAATTTGGAATCTAATGATTCAAAAATCGAAATATCGATAGTATGAATTTAAATACGTTCGTTAATGCTGTTAAATAAATTCTCAAAATGTATCCGAAACGCACCGAAATACTTATGAAAACTAGATCTTCAGGAAGTAATTCCAGAGCTTATTTAATAAGCAAAGTTTCCTATCTTCTTAAGCCAACGTGGTTTTAGCATAGTTTAATGAAATTTTGTGCACTATATACACATTGTATTAGAATATCAGCCGAAACCTACTAACTGGATTAATTTAGTTAAGTGAATGCTCAAAGTAGGTTTATATACGATACGGTAGTGCTAAAACTAAGTTTACTAAGACAAAGACTCAGCTAGGGACTTAACGTTACAAGTCCCGCTGCTTGTGTTTTAGCATCAATATTAATTAACATTATATGAAACATTACGGCGTGTAGTGGTACAATTGAATCAGGAGACTTTGGCTTATCTTTGTTAAGACTGTCTTTGATTTCCGTTATTATTACATCAGTCTCTCGGAAACATATTTGGGTTATTCACAAAATTAAGGCACATAATGTTGCGTCACATAGTCATAAGACACAAGTCACTATCCTTTTTGGAGAGCCAAGCACTAGTTTCAACCACATGGAATAGGATAAAACACTTAATTATCTACACCACAAAGTACACCAAAAATTATACTTGCAACATAGATATAGTGACAACAACTAAAGCGACTTTGTCACTAAAACAATATCTTCAGGCAACCTTTGGGTAGTAGAAAAAGACACTAAACGGCTAGTGTAGAACCATATGAATAGAACTCCAAATATATTACATACCTATAGTAAAATAAACTAACTGTACTTAACACATTGAGATGAAGGAGATAAATTATATTATGAATAGTCAATGCCCATATAGGTCAGGTACCTACCTACTTTTACTAAAGAAACAATACCAAAACATAACAATGAAACAGGACAGATGACCTGAAGAAGATAGCGGGAAGTGAATGGACGAGGAAGACGGAGGAGTGGCTTATCTTCCAGTGGAGACATATAGGCTGATAAGTTAAGACAATTATGTAATTTTGAATCATAAAAGAGCAAATAAGTCCGATTAATTTGATATCGAATAAGTAGAATTATAAAAAGTAGATGTATGATTGTAGCTTACTAATTAATTTCTATCATTACTCAAAGGTTATCGCTGTATCTGATATACCTACATTTCTATTGTGAATAATACGATTAGAACTGTTTGTCAATATGTTAAGCAGTGTGACAAGTATAATAATGTTAATGGAGAAGCCATTTTATAAATTGGAAAGGTATGGTATCTAAGCTGTTACCTGGTTTTCATTAGTCACAATGCAATTTGTGTAAGTGATTGTAAAATAATATTTTAACAATACATTTTAGGGCTGATGGCCATAAATACCTACTACCTTTGATTAGTATATTAATAGGAAATCAAAAAGTTTAATACGAAATTTTGACAAGCAATTGAATTCAATAAAGATGGATATTATTAAGTGAGTAAAATAAATTCTGAATACTCACATTAAAATAAAACTAATCCTGATGATGATTTTACTATATCTGTGCGTTTTAATAAAAATAAGATTATTATAAAAATAAGTACATCGTATTTTTGTGACCCCATTTTTTTTTCAATGGGTAGAACCTGTAATTATTCTACTTTGGAAACAGGCTGTCACTAAAAAATTTGGCACGTGAATATAAAAATGAAGGAAAAAGTGATAGCCAAGCCCATTAAGTTTCATTTAAAGAGCGACATTGATTAATTAATATTTTCACGAAGTAAAACGAGAACCTAAACTGAAAAAATTAGAAATGAGAGCATAATAACAAATTTTCATTACTTACAGCTCAAATGGATTGCTTGGAGGTTTTATTTATTAGTTAAGTACTTCTTAGGTGAATTATAAAATAGCAGTGTGTAGTTAGTCCGTTTTTGGGATACCAAAATGACCAAGTGCAAGACGGACTTGCGCATTATAGTTGTAGTGCCGGATAAAGTGGTAAATTAAATTAAATTATCTTTGTTTTTTATTATGATTTATCTATGTAATTTATCTGTTTATTTTTTATGTATGCGATCTGTTTGTTTTTTTTTTAATTCAATTATAAGTCTTGGAAGCTTTTTCCGCCAACGCGTTAGCTTGGCCATACAAAGAGGGGACGCTGCCAGCCTTCTGGGAACCTTGCCGTTGATTGGCAGCAGCGGCCGCCTCGAGGATTTTTTTTATATATAGTTTGTATATTTCTTGTAAATAATGGTAAATATTGTTAATTGATATGAATATAATTATTAGTCTTGGTTACTTGCAAATGTATTTATTTTATTTTATTTATTATCTGTTATTTTATGTAATCAATGTAATATGGTGACTATTAGGTAATTCAATTTTGTTATAATATTAGTAGTAAAGGTAAAGATTAGTTATCAATATATTTTTTTTCTTTGATACTCGCAGTAGAATCAGTCGAGGTCGCCTAGTGAGACCATAACTAATTTTCAACTATTTTTTTTTATTTTCCATTACATACCTCATCTATAGTAAAAGATATGTATAGGTAGATAATTAATTCTCACATAATAATATTAGCTAATGAAAATACTACAGATAGAATTTAATATTTAATTAGGTTGTGATAAATAAAACCAAAAATATTCATAATAAGGTTAACGTATTAAGTACTATGTAAAATAATGAAACTAATTCCACAAGATCACACTAAAGTGTCTCGAAAATGTTAATGATACCAAAAGCAGATTAAAAATGGTTTCATTATTGAAAATGACAAGATTAAAGACTTTAAGAGGTTATAAAAGCAAATGAAATTCCTTCACTATAAAACTAACTACCTAATCCGATAAAATGCAATCTAAACCCGCAAGATAGGAATCTTAAGAATTTCCCACAAAATGTCATCTTGGACATGGGAGGACATTTATTTTAGACAATATTCTCTCTTTTTTAAATTACTAGCTTCCGCCTCGTGGTTTCACGCGCGATCCCGAGGGATCTTATATTTTCCCGGGATAAAGAGTAGCTTTTATATTATTCCAGGGTATGATCTATTTATGTGCCAAGTTTCATGTAAATCCCTTTAGTACCTAGTTCTTACGTATAAGAGTAACAAACATCATACATCCTTACATCCTCAAAAACTTTCGCATTTATTATATTAAGTAAGTCTGGTGTTTATAAAAAAATATTTGGTATTGTACCTATTTATAGAAACAGGTATTAAGGTTTTAGTTATTTTTATTTAAAGGTACTTTTATAGTTGATTAAGATGCTATGATCGAAAGTGGGGGAGGTAAGTACATGTTAAGACTAGAAAATGGAACTAGGTTTCAATTATAGCTGCTATGCTAATAGTCATTGGTAACAAATTTAAAACACCACATTTAAAAAACCTGAGAATTGATAGATAGATAAATAGACGCTTTATTGTATATATATACATTACCAACATTTAAAAAAATAAAAGCTTCATACAAATGTTTGTACAACGGGCAGTCTTATCACTATGAAGCGATCACTTCCAGACAACCTATTAACCTATATGACTTTAACCTGAGCATTGATAAGCGGTTAGTACAACAATCACCACGGTGTTATCATGAATAATTTCTTTTACAAAATTTCAGCTCCATTAGAATTCATTGTAAACAAATACAGAAAAGCTACTCTTAAAAAAGTAAAACCTTTAAACCTTACCTCAGCCGGTGGTTTCCCACCAATGGAGACGCATTCCAATTTGATACTTTTGTCTTCAGTAGTAGAGAAGAAGTTTCCTTCAAGTATTTTGGGCGGTTCAGGCGGAACGAGGACCGTGAGGCGAGCGTACCGTGACCTGATTGCTGGTTCACCTGAACAAAAACAGTTTAATTTATTTCAGGAAATACATAGGGTACTGTGTTTGGTAGACTGTGTGAATTATTTGAATTCGTTTCATCAGGTGACGTTGCTGAATTAAATGATTTCTCATGTTTTTGAACAACTGAAATGCCAAGGATACCTACTTCAAGTTAGTCCGCGGAATTAAAAAAATATTACGTTTATATGTATAATATTGTTTGCTCTGGTCCAAACCAAATTTCTTAAGTAAACTAAAGTATTATTAAAATGTGGATCAATAATTTGTTGGATATTTAATTTAGACAAGTAATTTTTAGTTAAAAGGTGCCAAAGGAACTCTATTACCAAGCCTCCGTTGGCTGTCCGTCCGTCCTTCCATTCGTTCGTTTCAGCAGATGTATCTTATGATACGTAATAGGGAAACGGTTGAAATTTCCACAGAATATGTATTATTGTTACGGCTATAACAACAAATGCGAGTATTTTGTCATAGGGTATAGATATTGTTGAAACCGACTGATCTATCAACACACAACTCAACAACGGTTCGTGCTGAAATTTGATATACATATAGCTAACAGTGGCGAAGGGTCCATACAAGCCGATTCCCATCGGCTTACCTTTTAGAAATCCCAGTCCCATTTTCATAATTTCAAAGCCACTTTTATCATGCTTAAAATATACTGTAATTTTTGCTGTTTTTTGAACGGCTTAACTTCGCCATATATTCACTCCTCCCCACTGATAGCTAATAAGGCATTCGATAAGAAAGGATTTTTCACATACATTGACGTAAATACGTTTTTTGTAAATGAGTTATTTTACGTTTTTACGAGTTGCGCTAGCCGTAGTGAAAATAATAACGGTACGATTTCGTTTTAAATCACAGTTCAATGTTCACGTTCAGTAGGCAGTACAGATAACATTTCAGATTGAAAAGGAACGATACATTTTGTACAATAAAAGCAATGGAACTGATGAGCTATTGATTTCAATATACTCGTAGTGAGTGTATTGAAGCATATTAATATATTTTAACTTTCGGAATGAATTTGCTAAATAATAATCATTCGCAAGATGTGGCACAGCTGAATATGTTTGAATGAAATCCTCGAGGCGGCCGCTGCTGCCAATCAACGGCGAGGTTCCCAGAAGGCTGGCAGCGTTCCCTCTTTGTATGGCCAAGCTAACGCGTTGGAGGAAAAAGCTCCCCGCCCGCCGGTCCCCTCAATTAATTTTGAAGATAATGTTCGAGAAAATCGGCGAGCCTTGGACCCCCAAGGACCCATGGTCTCGACCGCAAAAGGCAAAAATAAATAATTTGGGCCAATAGAAGCGTATTTTTTGGATTTGGAATTTTCCACCCCAGCCGCAGCCGCTCCTCCAACTCTACAGGTCGCTGGCAAGTGAGATGGCGCAAGTATATCAACACATGTGGCATCCCACACCAACGACTTACCTATACTCCATGGGATCAAAGACATATCATCTTTGTAATTAAATGTTTTTGTGAAATCACTTGTGATAAAAGTGAGTATAAAGTGACTAGAGAAAGATTTTGGAAAGCGAGCCAAGATACAAAAGTAAAGATTATGTCTACATCTCAGTTACACGTTGATTATCTAATCAATGACAAGTAAGTTTTTTTTATCTATATATATAAAAGAAAGTCGTGTTAGTTACTCCACTTATAACTCAAGAACGGCTGAACCGATTTAGCTGAAAATTGGCAGAGAGGTAGTTTAGAGCCAGGAGAAGGACATAGGATAAGTAGGTAGGGGTAGGTAGGGTAGGTAGGGTAGGTAGGTAAGGTAGGTAAGGTAGGTAGGGGTAGGTAGGTAAGGTAGGTAGGGGTAGGTAGAGGTACGTAGGGTAGGTAGGTAAGTTAGGTAGGGGTAGGTAGTTAGGTAGGGGTAGGTAGTTAGGTAGGGGTAGGTAGATAGGTAGGGGTAGGTAGATAGATAGGGGTAGGTAGAGGTAGGTAGGTAAGGTAGGTAGGGGTAGGTAGATAGGTAGGGGTAGGTAGATAGGTAGGGGTAGGTAGGGTAGGTAGGTAGGGGTAGGTAGTTAGGTTAGGGGTACGTAGTTAGGTAGGGGTAGGTAGTTAGGTAGGGTAGGTAGGTAAGGTAGGTAGGGGTAGGTAGAGGTAGGACTCAGTTTTATTTTTGTTCTCAGGGCAGGACAACGTCTGCCGGGTCAACTAGTTATTATATAAAAATAAAAATATCCCTTGCAAGATTTAATCGTAGGTATAAAAACATAAGTTTATAATTATGATCTTAATATTATAGTTTTTTTTAAATATATTTAGGTTAAATAAATAAACTATGTTTAGTCAAATAAAATACCTACTGAGCAATTTCATTGATAATAGCTTCTTGCATAAAAAAGGCTCAATTAAAAACAAACTTAAATTTCTCGCACCGACATAAACTTTCGCCGGAAAATGATTCCATAATTCAATAAGTCGCAAAACTTACGAAACTTTCACAAATTCGTCGCAGCAAACTAGCTTGCGATACCCTAGGATCACAATTTAATACAACAAGGGGGAAATAAAGACAATGGCAGTCTTCAGTTGCCTTCAGATAGTTTCCTATGAAACTTTCGGTTTCAAACAAAGTTTACAAGTTAAATAGTGCAAAAGTTGGACATTTTGCCGCAAGCCAGTTCATTGTGCACCGTGGATGATAAAAACCAAGTTGGTGCCATTAGTTTCATGTAAATTGTTCATTTTATTTTTCTTTAGAAAGTTATCTTCCAGGAGAATGATTATTTGAAAGTATGGTGTTGATTTACAATGGTAATAAACAAGTCTTGTTTATCACAGAAAGGTTTATTAATTGATACCCAAATGATAAAGATGTAAATAAAATCATAATATAAAGACAATGTAGAACGGATGATGATGAAGAAAAAAATAATTAAACTGATAAAACAAAGACAACTCATCACTTGAAAACTTATGATGTTAATAAATAAGAAACATTACATTATTAAGCTAAAAATGCCAACAAAATTAGATACTAAATTTTACAAATTAGAATCTCGAGGACAACGTAAAATTATTAGGGTTGGAATTTACGTAATAAGTACTAGAAACAACCTTTCAGGAAATAATTAGAGATGATATTGTACGCCGGAAACTAGATGATCCGCTCACCGGATGTAATCCGATTCGTCCTGCAAATTCAAGTCTCTATTATTACCCTTTGCTTGTCCTGAAATTGTTGTTATTCTGCTAGTTACTTTAATGATTTGTGATTTATCTGATTCGATTATAGGAATTGAATATAAGGTAGGTACAAACAATTTAATATTCGATGTTATCGCAGTATTGCCTATGGATGCCAATGTGTTAAGTATTTATAGTTTCTATTACTTGCAGTTCCTGGATTTTTTTTTTTTATAATGTAGTTATTGAATAGCCGTCTCATCTGCGAGCCGATGGATTCAATGCAGAAATACTAAGTGACGAAGACGTTTAAAGTGTTCTAGAACTGAAATAAATAAATAAAATAATCCAAACCAACGTATACAAAATGTCGCATTCAAATTGAGACCCTTATTTAAAATAACGATCGTTGAAAACGCTAGAAGGGGTAACGGTGATTACTTAAGGAATACAAAGTTAAATCTAAATCTTGAAACAAAAGCTAAATAGGCCATAGGAGCTCAGCTAAGTCGAGATAAGAATGTTCTAAAGCAGACAATTCAAAGCGGCGAATTTATCAAAAGGTTACACAGACGTTTGTTTCACAAAGGGCTATGTAAATTAATTTCGTGGACCTTTTCGTTTTGCATTTGAATAGATGGCGCTAGTAGATGATCGGAATACTGAAGATACTGAAGCTTTACATCTTATCGTATTAAATTTGTTGAGATTAATTCCTGAATGGGCTGTGTGTAAGAAACAATTCTATTGGTGAGTCATGAAATACCTCTTTTGAATCAGTTGAATTAACATGAACTGATCCTTTGAGCTCATGAGCTACGGTTTTAGTGAATTGTATGACGGTGGAGAGAATAATTTGGGTCTAGACATCATAATAATGGCCTTACAAATTAACAACAGTAGAACAGCAAATTTGGACACTAGCTGTGCTTTACGTTTTCATTCGTGTTTATATGACTATAAAAAATGGAAAGGAATTTTTGGATTCAGAACCGCATTCAGTTCAAAGTAGGTTCTTCAATTTTATGAGCATAGTACCTAGAAGCTTTGATATAAGTACCATTGTAGGACACACTTATTACTTTTAATAGTACCTATCCACTTCTTAATGCTCGTTCTATTTATTATACGAACAAGCATAATTATTAAATTTAAGAAGATATGTATTAATATATTTAAGAAGATATAATATTACAAATGCTCAAGATTATTTGCTTAGACAACTACAATAATATTATGACAACAAGAAATCCAAAAGTACTTCCAACAGCGTATAAATAAGGCGTTGGTGAAAAATTACAAAACAAGAAAAGAATTGCAAAGGGTGGAAGAGGGAAAAAATTAAAAACAAATTACTGGGCCCAACCAAACGAAATTTCCATTGAGAAATAGAGGGATGGTAAAAATCCCCTACACAAAGGGGAAAAAGAAGATGGGGAAAAGAAATGCGCAGCAAGATTTTCAATTTATTAAAAGCAAACACAATTTTGCGAGTCTCGGCTCAAGAAAGAAAACAATAGTTACTTGTGTCGAAAGAGAATATTGGGTTTGGTGTAACTATTCAAATATAAGCGATAAGTTAGTTCGTGTGCTAAATTACATTATTATTATAAATAGGTATGTTATTATTATTATGATTTTTTAATATTTTTTTATTTTACATGTTTTGACAATTTAAAATACTTGCAATGAATTAATTTTAATAAAGACACTTTTTTTTTATTTGACTTCGAATTTGAATTTGACATTCCGTGGATTTTTTAAAGTCAACATAAGGGGGTAAAATAGTAGAGGTAGGTAGGGTAGGTAGGTAGGGTAGGTAGGTAAGGTAGGTAGGGGTAGGTAGTTAGGTAGGGGTAGGTAGTTAGGTAGGGGTAGGTAGATAGGTAGGGGTAGGTAGATAGTTAGGGGTAGGTAGGGTAGGTAGGTAAGGTAGGTAGGGGTAGGTAGTTAGGTTAGGGGTAGGTAGTTAGGTAGGGTAGGTAGGTAAGGTAGGTAGGGGTAGGTAGGTAGGTCCCAGTTTTATTTTTGTTCTCAGGGCAGGACAACGTCTGCCGGGTCAGCTTGTTACTAATAAATGAAAAAGCCAAATAAATCGCTCGTCTCTCATAACTTGTACAAAATAAAGGGGCATTTTTAGTGCATGCCATACGGCTACCAATAACCTTAACAAGCAATTGTTTGTACAGCCGTTTTGTATCGTAATTTTGTGTATCCATCGTCGATTTATTATTTCAAATTACACACCGAAGTATCGTGGGACCATCGATTTAATAACCACTCAAAAAGTTGATTTTAGGGGGTTTTTTCATAGCTATTGGTTTCGTTCTCATTATTATTGGCAAATATTGTTTTGTATAATGTAATTTGTTAAGCTTTTAAAAATATTTTTTGTTAACTTTTGGAGATGTAGATTGTTTTATTTATGACTGTTTTCCACAGTTTCACCCGCATTCCCAGGATAAATATTAGTCCTATGTCCTTCTCCATATCATAAGCTATTTGTGTGCTAAATTTTATCGTGATTGATTAAAAGGATGCTCTCCACGGAGGACTCCGGCCATTTCATACCTATTATAATATCTGCTATATTCTAACCGTTGTTGAAGCTTGTATGTAGCCATTTTTATTTTAGATTGGGAACAAAATACGTTAAAAAATAAGGTATTTCGTGGTTCCTTGTATGGTGAACATGTATTGTGTTATTTGTGTAATTTTATTATTTGTCAAGATAATTTCAATAAGCTATAAAGCTTTGTTAAAAACATACAGCCCTTAGATAGATAGACAGACAGAGTAGCTTAGTAATAAGATCCGAAATAGGATTTTGACACCCTTTGAGAACGAAATCCTATTTCTAATTTATCCATCAACCTAGTAACTGTAATGGATATAGATTCTTCTAGAATCCTCTAATAGGACATAGAATCTGTGGGTAAACTAAATTACCTTTAGCTCCTGAGCTGACTTGACACTGATATTTGGCGTCATCGTCCAATGTCACGTCTCTGATATCCAGGGAATAATCACCTGTAAAAAAAAACAATTTTAAATAATGTTTTTTTATAAAACTATCTGTACTGTAAAAAATAGTCGTGTCAATCTTGGGTGAATTTTTTTGCCAATAACTTTCATGCTTAATCATAAATATTTCATACAAAAGCATAACTTTTCTTGATCTTCACGCTTTTTAAAAAAACTGTAAACAAAACACTGTGACCATAATTATTTTCATCAATTTCTTTTTACTACGGTTTTCAAGTCCCACAGCCGGAAAGACCGTAGCTAAGCCCTTACAAAGTGCCTTAATACCGTGCAAAAAAAAAACAGTCTTAAAAGTTTCAAAGTAACAGACAGAATGACAGATAGCTAAGTATAAATCCCTAACAAGATGTATTCAAACTGAAGTATAACAGCGATATTATTACAATAAAATTGTAAGATCCATTTAAGTTCTGCGAAAAGGTCAAAGGTCTTACAAATCAGATTCAAATGAGGACATAAAGTAAGATTTGAGAATTTCTGAGCATGAAGGTCAACGCAATAGATTACAATAAACATAATATAACATCATATCAAATACAAGAAAATGTCCTCAAAGAGACAATTCAAAGAGATATGACATTTATTATTATCTGTACACACCGGACCAGTGAAATTTTCTCCAAAATTCGCTAATAAATAATATTGTTATAACTCTAGGGAATTTTAAGTAATAAACCTACATTATAGAAAAACTACTTACAAAATGGTATACGTAGTTTTTCTGTAATGTACTACTACGTACAATTGTGTATTCACAAGGTGAACTGATTAACATGAGAAATGAATCTAAAGTACTTTGCAGGATATCCAAATATAATAAATAATTTGTTGTAGGTAGTTATTCTTATCTACAAGTTTCTAAACGATAAGAAAATAAAGACTGTGAAGATGATGCCAGATACAGGAAAGCGACGACTATCAAATCATCGCTTTTCTGTCTGAATAGAATAGCTGGGAAATATAAATGGGTCAGTGAACATGCTGTGAAAATTAATGATGGAGATTTTTCTGCATCAGTTACATAATATTGATAAGCTGAATGATGATGCATACATAATATCTTCATCAAATGAAGAAGTATTATTTCAGTTATGTTTATATATATGAGTGTATGCTTCAAGTATATTGTTCAACTCTATTTGTACTCAACAAAATTATCGTATTCCGTATTACCTTTACTTTCCATGAAAATGTAAACTAACTGTTAATTTTAGGGGAAATCTATTAGGTATAGCCATATTTTTATATATTACGATTTAAATATTATTTGTTAATTGCTGTTACTTTTCTACATAAATAAAAACAAATATATATTACTAAAGATCAAATAGTTGAACCATAAGCTAAAGTAAATGATTGGCCCGTTGTGTACTCAGCATAAGAAAACTAAAGAAAAAAGACGAGGTCTGAAGATAATGTCGACATTAATTAGATTAGAAGCTCTGTCTCAAAAGAATGAAATGAATCTGGTACGGTAGGGACTTTATGAAAAATATTCCTTAAAGTAAACTGTGACGTTAATTCCAGGAATTAGATATGACTGCTTTAATTAAAAATGGGCTATATACAAAGGTCTATGTTGTCTGCAATAGCCTTTGTATTATTTTACAATCATAAATACCTTGATGTATCTGTGCCATCGCATGTATTTAATAATTAGTCTGCTGATCAAATTTTGGAGTTAGTTCTACGTACATTATTTTTGTATATTATGTTTCAGTTACGTAAAAAAATATTATATGACCAAATCGACCAGGAGAAAACGAGTACGTTCACTATATTTTATTTAATAGCATTCCTTACATCATGTTACAATCTTAATAATAATATGTAACACTACATTAAGAGACCTGTTGGGCACCGCTAAGCACTATCCGCAATGAGATCGTAAGGAAACACTAAAGACTAATAACAATCTATTGAAAACATAAAAACCAAAGAAAAGACAAATATTTAAAAAAGAAATAGCAGCAACAGTAAATTCTGCAATGCGATCTAAAGCAAATAAGCCATCTGAGAGACCGCCCGTAATCATGAAACCTCCAGATTCATTTAAGAGCACGTCTCAGCTATTTCAATTCAAAATGTCTTCCACACAAATTCAAATGGACATTTCCAATAGGTTTGTTCTGAACGAACGACAACGATAATTTAGTTAGCAATGACCGCGGGACTGGGTCTTGCAAAGTTGGGTTTCACAGTTTACGTTACCAGGTTTTGGTTTAACTTTAGTGGGAATTTGTTGCTTGATATTGTGTTGTGCTCTTTGTTTCTCTGGTTCTGAGACCGTTTATGTTAGTTATGTTACTACTCTTTTCAGGTTTATCTCGTAGCTTTTGTGTTACCTAACGAAGGGGTCGATTTGAACATGGCCAAGTGAAATAATTAGTCTCTGGTTTTATAATTTCTTAAACGAAAAAGATTATATATGTTTATGCTGGGGAGGTCCAAGAAATCAAAAATGAGATAAGACTTGTAAAAATTAAATGAATTACCTTCTTCATCACTCCCAATCATCTTGTAACGATCATAGCCGCTCAAATCTCTGTGAAGGCCAAGGCCAAAGTCGTCTTTCGTCCATTGCAGCTGACCAGCTTTATTTTCCACTCGGCAGGGTAATGTCACCCTTGATCCTACTACTGCTGTCTGTTGGAGAAAAAATAAAATTAGTAAGGGTATTTAATGAATAGTTTACTTGAACTTGCCAATATAAATATTTTACTGTGTAGATTTTGTTGCTGGATCTAAGTTTGTTTTATAAAGAGTATTGTTGAGTTTATTGCCGGCTCTTCTCGACAAATGTGACTATACAAACCAGTATTCATTGTGCCTGTGAAGGTTTATTTGGATGAAATATTTCTGATTTTTTAATTCTGAAAAATTTAACTTGTTTTCTATGTTGAGAGGTGTTGAAAAGAAAAGAGAAGTCTTAATTTTATCATTAATTTGATTTAAATGATAACCAAGTTAGTGAATAATAATATGATTTGGAATGAACCTGTACCTAATAAAGTTTTTGTACTTTCTGGTATTTACTTTTATAGAATGCTAGTTATTAGTCGTAACGCTGGCTAAGGACATACAATCTAATAAATATATAATAGATTATCCTTTTATATCATTATTGCTATCCTTAAACTAAATGTCAAGAGATTCGCATTTGAAACTTGACCAGCCTTACATTCACTTGTTTACAAGTAACCTCTCCAACCTTTAAATATGTGCTAAGGTGTGGCTCAAATACGATTGCCTGCACAATCTTCAAGCCACCTTTAGCATTTATGAGGAAATCAGGTCACTTTGGATCCTACGTTGTAGTATCTTTTGAACTTACTAGATATTTTATGCTTTGAACTAGCAATTTTCTTTGTTTCTATATTTTCAAATATATTATAACTTAACTATCTTCACAGTTTTAGGTTCTTTCTATGAGTACATTATATTACTGTATTTAATGATTTCTGCCTGATTGAAGCCGTAAGCCTAAGATTGAAGAGTAGGTAAGCTATAAAATCCAAAAAATAGCTTTACTTATGATATTCTCTTCTAAATATCGTTATAATTTATACTTCAAAGAAATTTGATTTCTCTATTAGTACAATCTGTCTATCAAGAATATCGGTTGTTTCGTTCAAGACCAAAGCTTTCCTTATCAATGATCAAAAATTTTAATAAATATTTCACGGCTTTTATTATAGGTTTATTTAGATTACATTATCCTGATATTATTTGTTTGAGGAACCAATTTATATTTGCCAATATACCTAAAATAACTAATATTAATGTTTGTTTATGTATAAGTTTACGTTTCGCTGATATCGAATACTTACTAACTGGAATAGTAACTTAACAAGTTACGAAACTAATTTGGATCGGATTAGGGAGTTTTTGCCGAATTTCTTCAAGGATAGGAGTATCTGTAAGTCGATTGCTATATCTTTGGAGCAGTGTAGTGAATCGAGTTTAGCCCAAGTTACTTACTCGATAAAAAAGGAATCCGAAATTGTACTTAAGAATTCTCTCTTTGCCTGATAGTCAAAAAGTAAAATACAGTTGTAACTGTAACAAACTGTAAATTTTACGCGATTTTATTACAAAGTTTGATTAGATCTATAGAAAAGAGGTAGGTAAATATTTTGGGAATGTATAAAGTATGCCTCTGACAGCGATTATTTTTATTTAGGTTAGTCCTTTTCATATAAGTAGTTTTTGGTAGGTATATTTCTATTTCATATAAATTAAAACTGTGATAAGTAATAAATTTTGTAGGTATAAAGTATTAAAAAAACAGGTAGGAAATAGGTATCAAACAAACTCACATTCGGATTTATAACTAATAAATGTATAGTTTCCATGAAGACAATTTGGTCCATTTTCTGATAAAATATCAATTATAATCTGACCTTTATTAAATTACATTTAGTCTTCGTCATTCGCCCTATGTACCTGCATTTCTTGACCTCATATACGAATAGGTCGTAAGTTCGTTTCTCACGTCAAACGAAGCGTAGGTGGGATTTCCAAATTTATGGGATTGGTAATGTATTTGCAAGTCAATTAATAACCAATATGCCATTTAATTAGTCAACTATTATCGTTTATAATATTAAAGGAAACGTGATTGAAGTTTGAGTTTAAGTTTTATAGTTATATAAGTAATTTTAATTTGTTTATTTATTAAATTATCCAGTTTAGTTTCTACAACTTAACTAGATTAATATCCCTGTATAATATAAATAATTCTGGTATTATCTGAGTTTGAGCTTGAATAACAAACTATATTTTTTCGGCAAGATCCCGGGTTAAAATGTATCCAATGTCTATCTCCATAATGTCTAAACTTTATCGATATCAATATCCATGATTGCTTTACGGTAAATTGTTCGTCACGTGATATATGATAGCCAACTGTTGCTAGTGTACTACAGGGGGCCAATTCCTCTAAATTACAATGGTTGACATCCAATTTCGATTCAGTTAATGTTCGTTTCCAATCCAATTCTAATTTGGCTATAAAACGGTATTCCACTAAATAAACGAAACCGAACCACGATTAGATTGTAATCGTTGTTGCCCTTGGTAACCGTAACAATTCTAATCCACTCAAATGTGTCAAATGTTTAGTGGAATACCACTTTTATCACTTTCGATCGAACGTCAACATTAACTCAACCATGATTGGATCTTGATCGTTGTCATATTATTAGTGGAATACAAAAACGTGCAATAGTCGTCATTCAGCTGCGATCCAATTGAAATCTAAAAAAAAATAATTAGTGGAATTGGCCTCCAGGACACTTTTTATCAAAAGGCACGTAATTATGTTTATAAATATTTGTTTTTAGTTTTCATTCGAACTCATATATTCAGTTTAGGCCATAATAAACCACTTATGAACGTCGAATAACAATTGACTCTGGCACCGGTTCAGAATACATTTAAACTGATAAGACACCGGCAATAAACTCAGTAAAGATTCTTCACAACTGCGACAAGCCAGTTGGCGGAGTTGATTAAGACACCACCTGTCACTCCGCTGGTCGTGGGTTTAATTCCCATCCAGGACAAACACTTGTGTGCATCAACTTATCTGTTTGTCCTGAGTCTGGGTGAATGTCCCAGGATGTTTATTTTATTTATTGATACGAATTATTTAACTACTTAACGACGGAGAATGTAAGTAGGTACATACCTGATCCTGGGGTTCCATAGCAAACTTCTGTTCATGAAAACCACCGCACACACCAAAAGTATCACTAAACACGAGAAAAAAACTAAAAACTGTCCAACTCTGAGTCCGTAATAAAAGGAACAAAGGTTTAACACCCCTACTCGTCACTTTCATTCTACACTTATAGTTAGACATTTTCTCACTTCTCACTAACTAAACAGTTTTAACATCCGGTAACAACATTTAAACAAGGATATCCGGCGGTTCTATTTTTAAAATTCACATTTAAACGGAAGCTCAGCTTCCCCTCGGCTCTGGGCGCGTGTTTGGTTCTATTTTTGAAATAGAACCGTTGTATTTAAGCGCCATCTTTATTTTTGGGTGCTTTTTAGTCGTATGATTTATTGTTGGGTTCTTTAATGTAGTGCGATGATGGCTCCGATGATTATCTGTAACAAGAATGGTTTAAAATTATTTTGTGAAGTGTCAAATGATTTTTTGAAAGATTGAGGATGTATTCTATCATCAGCTCTTCTACTGGCGGGTAATTCTCCCTTCAAAAAGAGGAAGTTAAAGGTCATGGTCCAATAGGTACACATACTCAGCAAGGCTAGATAGACTGTACTTTACAGGCGCTTCTTTTAGTCTAATTTTTTTATGAGACTGAAAATATTATCAAATAGGTAACATCCTTCAGTTTACGTGCATTTTTTTTGCTTGTTAAATAATGTACGTTCTTTAAAATTCTCTGAAACCCATTATTCCAAACGGCAAACTACTAACTCGCAATTCTTTCGTAAGTAGAAAATAATGTACCAAACTTTATTAAAAGAACAGCTCAATTTATTTGCTCTACTACTAGTTAGTCTAGTTCAGCTTCAGTTTTGAAGTTATGCGCAGGAAAATTTAAACTAGGTAGGAATTATAAAACGAATAAAATTTTAAGTCTTGTGTAGGTACAGTGCAATCTTGAGGTAAACGCCATAATAATATGTCAAGCATTTTCCTCTAAACTCTTTTATTCCATTTAAAAATATGTTGTATTGGTTTTTACAAGATATTTTTATACAATCAGAAGATTATTTTTTTTATACATAAAGATTGTATGTATTATATTTGTTGTGAATAATCATATGAATAAAACAGATTCCTTTGAATTTTAATTGATTAATCATTCAAAAAAAAAAGCTGTAAACTGATTGCACTAAATACATGCCTCAAACATATTAAGTACCTAAGAAATATAAAGTTTCAATAAAACTTTCAAACTTTTCTTAGGTAACGCCTAGAATTATTCTTGTCTAGTCTAGAAAGTATTAAGTTTACTATCATCAAAGTTTCTTATTCATGGATTTATGTTGGTTTCTTTATTACTTCAATTGCTCTTGGCTTTATTATTTTAAGTTACTTTTAGTTGTTATTGCAGCTCGGCCACTGACTGACTGTTTCTCAACTAAGTTTTGATGATTAATAATAGTTTTAGTTTTATTTTCAACTATATTGTAGATCTAATTAATTTGTGCAATTTAATTTACTATATTTAATTATCTGTCTAATAAAGTATAATCTATGTTTAATTAACTATTTACATTTTTAAATAATAATTTAATACTAACCTAACTACTAAACAAACTAACTACTTATAAATGTAACTAAAAATTAAATAAATTATAAATAAAAAACTTCCCCTAACTCCTCCCCTGGTGGCAGAGTACCAATTATCTGTCTATTATTGATTAATGATGCATCAATATGTAATTTAATCAGTCTGTTTAGTTTTGAGATATACAAATTGTAATTATCACTTAAAATAAATATTAGGTAAACTGTTTATAAATCACAAAAAAAAATAAGAACTATTTTTCATGTGTAAAATTATATCCTCTCTAGTTTTCGCCCCACTGTTTCACCTGCGTTCATAATATTATTCTATCTATTGTTATATATCTATATGTTGAATTCATCCGTTTAGTCGTTGAAACGTGATTGAGCCTAAACATTCAAACATTCACATTTTCATTACTGGAGATGAAATTAAATATACTAGATTTTCTAGCCGTTCTAAACCTATAATTAATTTATAGTAAGCAGCATGACAAGACAACCCATTAGTATTTAGAATTTCTAAAGCGCTATATATTCCATATATCCACTCCAATTTAGTTATTTAAGCATTAGAAACCGTCTCGTAATAGTACTAATTGAGCCTTACATAATAGTCTACTTTGACGACATAATAACAGGACAACGGCTAATAGCTAGTTCGTAGGGTAAGCTGTAAAATAACCGGCCACTTTAGTAACTTAGTCGGTTTAATATCTCATTTGGTCCAATCTTGGGACGAATTAAACTTGCTTTCAAATTTATTGCTCTGTTGAAATTATACGGATTAAACGAATATACAGGGTTACAGGTTAAGTCGACCTAGATCCGTTAAGGGCGTGTAATACCCATCTTTTCTGACATATTTCACTATAGAACACCCTACCCCAAACCTACACGTTTTCAAGAAAATAGACATTGAATTTTTTTAATAAAAATTCAATTTCGAATTTCGTTTTTTGCCGTTAATTACGATATTTTGAAGTTAGTGCATCTTATTATTATTATTATTGATTTTTTACTTGCGGATTAAGATGCTCTATGAATTTAATAACCAAAATCCTACGTAGGTTAACTAAATACGTTTTTCTGGACGATTGAAAGTTCAAAATTTTCAAGTTCAAAGTTTTTATTAAAAAAATTAAATGTCGATTTTCTTGAAAACGTTTAGGTTTGGAATAGTGTGTTCTATAGTAAAATATGTCAGAAAAGATGGGTACTACACGCCCTTAACGGATCTAGGTCGACTTAACCTGTAACCCGTATACTTTACATTCCAAAAATAGTTTTGAACGGTGTTATCCAAATGTCAAATAGGTAACCTACCTATAACGTGGTTACTTAAAGTAAATTAGAAAAGGAGTAAAAATAAAAAAGGCTTCCAAAAAAGTATGAAATATCGATGTAGAAACTAAACTAATATGACACTGTTTTGAAGACAGAAAAAAAATCTGCGGTAGTATACATTTGATAAAACATTTTATATATTATGTTGACATTTTATATAGGTACTTAGAACATATGAGATAAAAGACAATTATTTCTTTTTATTCAATGAAGTGGTCAGTTGTTGTACAGTTTACCCTTTTTCTAGACGAATAATTTATGTGTTTAATGTAATACCCAGTAGCAAGAGTCATTTTCCCATAATTATACCATATTTTTACGGCTTACGTTGCTGATCGATTATGGGTTTCTTAAATAATGTTCATCGATTTCATTTTTTTAATCATTTGGAATTTTTAATTTGAACATTTCTATTAGGTGTTATTTATTTTGTTTTGGGCTTAAAAAAATCCGTAGAGAGTAGTGCCTATTTCAATTTTAAGTATTTCGTGTCATACCATTTGTAGACATGTAATTTTTTATTTTAAACTTTTTGTAATCAATCTTTGCACGCCAATTATGTACCTATGGCGAAACATTGGAACTAATATTTATTGTATTCATTGTGAACATCTCTTATAACCATATTTCTGGCAAATAAATATATATCAATCTATCTATACAGACATGTAGATACCGTACAAGTTTACTCGTTGCTAAATCTTCACTTTTACATTGTCATTTTAATTCTGCGAGAAGTTTTTTTAAAAATCATTCAAATAATTGAAATAAGAAGGAACATTCTATCTATTATGAATTTATCATAGAACATCATAGTCTATGCATTTTATCTTCCCAGTTTTTTAATTTGTTTATCAGTAGTAGGTACCCACACAACAAAATCATTTCTATGTAAATTAGTTCAATATTATATTGAGATTTTTAATTAAAGCATGATCGTTAACTAAGATTTTCAATCTCTATCCTTAATTGAATTAGACATCTTCGATTACCTTTTCTCATTATGATTACGTTATTTTGATATTACTACACCAACGCTTCCTTTTCCTGTCAGTGGTATTTAAATATTTAAAAGCAGTTAAAAAAAAGTTGTGGATCTGTATCCTTTAATGAATTTGAACTTTAGTTTGAAAAATTCATAAAAAACCATTGCACGAAGTAGGCCTGACTGATTTTTTGTTAGGTTTACCTGAGAGCCAATTCCATGCTATAAGTATATTATGTACTTTAGTCCTCACGATCTTTTGAGCCTATTTGGATAGTATACCTAATACAGCATACATTAGGCTACATTATCAGATAAAAGAGAAAAACGGTTTTTGGTATTGGTTTTTAAGGCGATGATAGCAGTGGTGGTGACGTCGAAAGACGAATATTGTGAGGAAACTATAGCACAGTGGTAGGGTACTTTGTATTAACCACCTGGCTGGGTACGACCAGGTGAAAAACCACCCATCTATCGCTAAGCACCTTCCGGTGTGTTTCGACAGCTGCACTTGAGAGCCAGTTCTAGGGTTTGTGTGCTTACCACCATCGGCCACATCATCACTGACCACGGTGAGATTGCATGGTTATAATTATAATGTAATTATGACGAGGATTCAAGTTTTTTTTTTTTGTGGATAAATAAGCTTGTGTTTTATTTAACTAGGTACTATCTAGAAGGGAACTGGGGACTGCAAATTGAAGCAGAAGGGATATATCAGAAATATCCAAAAGTACTGAGGCTATTAATATCTTTAGTACCTTTATTCTTTGACTATATTCAAATTATACAATTTTCACAGTTAAAAAGCAAATATAAAAATATCTTACTGCGATAACTATTTTAGTTCACACTCTAAACTTAAACTCGAAATAGTTAATTTAACATAAAGTTACTAATTAACCGATAGTGTCATCCGTTCTTTAACTTTAATATTAGAACTGTTTATCTGAATAGTTAACTTTTATTGCCGATAAGTGAATTTAAATGGGTACGTTCGATAACTTTGAGTTATAAAATTTAATTTTAATAGTTTTCACTTGGGTGCCATGTTTTACTGCTATAGAATTTATGAACGTATGGTTGATAAAAAGTTAGTATAATTATTTTATTTGTATCATATCAAGGGATGTAATAATTGTTAATGGGAACCTTGCCGTTGATCAGCAGCAGCGGCTTCGAGGAAATATAGATAATTTTTATATACCTATATGTTATACACTTTATATTAAGGTAATTAAAGTTAACTATAATAATTTTGAGAGCACATGTGCTAAAAAGAGAAATAAATAGAGCTACAAGATTGACATCCTTTTATTAAAATGGGCTCATTCTTTAGATAATTACGCGTTTTTTTCTTAAAGTAAAAACGCACACAAATAATGTAATTTGAGTGACTGATAAAAAAGTTATAGTAGTTACAAGAAAATATTCTAATTGCCACGTGTTCCCTTAAATTTTTAAAAAATAATCTAACAAAACCTTACCTTTTCACAGAATAACGTTTTAAAAACTCCACAAAAATATAATTACAAAATTATATCAAGAAAATAAATTTCACACATTTTACACGTTCTATATACTCAACCCGTGGCACGCGACTGACTGTACGTATGAATTTAAAACCATATTGTGGGTATTTTTAACCCCCTCTGGAACTTAGACTGCATCTGAACGATCCGGACCGAGACTGATTCATAGGGGGCCGGTGATACAATGGAAGCTATTTTTGGTTAATTGATAAGTTAATCTGAGTTTATGTTAAGTTTTAAGAAACTTACCTAATAAAAATAGTTCAATAGGGTTGAGAACAAAATTTGTTGCAGGTATTGATTTTTAATAAATGTTTGTATTTTATTTTCTCTTTTTTTATTACTAGAATCATTAATTTTATTATATATTCGGATATTTCGCATTTTCAAGCAATTTTTTCCTTGAATTGTAAAGACTAAATCCTACTGTACCTACTAAATATGATTATGAAAAGATAATAAACTTGAAATACCAAAGAATTATTTACATTTTTAATTAATAAAACATTTCTATAAATCCAAGATCAAAAGCATAAGGAAATATATAATCTTAAGCCACTCTCAAAGGAAATTTAAATAACTTAACTAAGCAGCCATACAATTTGTAACATTAATTAACTGAAAACCATTTTAACATCCTGAAAGCTTTAAAAGTTACTGTAAATCTGAACACAATTCAATGGACACCGATATTTTCTTAACTCTCGAATTCCTAAATCTGTTAGTCAAACATCCAATTGTATCACATACAAAAAATTACTTTATCTTTTATAGCATAAGGTCCAAAATGACATTAACCTACAGCAAACCATTTCAGATGTAGTCGGGAATGATTCTATATTTAAATTCTGACATGCTATTGGTCGTCCGGAAATGGAGTGCATTCTATAGATACATGTTCCGACGAGATCAATTTTTTTCTGATCCATTTTAACTACTATGATTAAATTAGTCGATTTACTTTGAAGAGTGTGTGGCAAGAAATTACGGTTATATCTCACTTAATCAACTGAAGAACACAAAGTTATTATATAGGTACTCTAGAGCCAGGTTAATCATCCAAGCGCTTCCAGCCATTCAGAATTATATTGATTTATTTGGAAAAAAAAATATCTAAAAATAAAGTTGAACAAACCCAACATAATTAATTGTTTAATCGCTAAAGAGTAATAACCGATTACCATCACGCAGGCTGTTCACTAGCTAAGTAGGTAGGATAAAAAAAGAAAAATCTCGTACATTTTAGTTAAAGTTATGGTCAAAGTTAACCTAACTATTACCATGACAGCAAACTGGGTTGCTCGTGTCACTTAACTAAAATTTTAACCGTAACCATAACCGGCCGAAGGATCGGTCATCGTCAAAGTGACTCTACGGTCAAAGCATGGTCATAGTTAAGTTAACTTTGACTATAACATTAACTAAAATGTACGAGCAACCGATCCTTAGTAGATATAAAACAAAATCACTGTCTGCATCTGTTTTTTTTTTTTTTTATGTCAGAAAATTGACATGCAGGCAGGCGGTCCACCTGATGGTAAATGGTTACCGTCGCCTATCGCCATTAGCAATACCAGAGGTATTGCCAATGTGATGCCGACCTGTTACATTGCCGAGAAGGCAATTCATTTTGATACCTAGTTATCACTAATTGGAAGATTCCAATTTGAAAACGAGAAAGGTTCGTGTTTAATGTATATTGTAATTATTTTTACATAATAATTGCACCCATGCCAAGCCGAAGCGGGTCTTTAATTTTATATAAACTTCAAATAGAACTAACCAAACAATGAAAATTGAAATACCCTAAATATACAGTCTTCACAAGCACGCAACATATAATTTAGTACTTATAAGGTTTACTTAATTATATGTTCAGTGTAAAGAAGACACATGTGAAAGAAAGGTATAATTTTAAGCAGCTCGTCAGCAACGGAACTGTACAGAAACTCCCAATTTGGAAACAATTATTAAAATGTTTAAGTTTACTGTTTAACAATCATCTTATATTTTATCTAGTCTCATATCGTAATGTTGTAATTATGAAATCAAAAACAGTAATATAATGACAAACGTTATGCGAGCTCGTGTATAATAATTACATTTTATTATAATATAAAAATAAATAAAGCTAATAACAACACTTTTTGAGTTCGACAAGTTATTTTTTTTTACATAATTTATCACAGAACTTGTTCGCAAAACGAGATGACCGTATGTCACAGAACGAAACCAGGAATTTTTTTTTTGTTTGTTTCCCCAAAATATTTTTTTTGAAAAAACGGCTCTAAACACAGGCTATAAGCCCACATAATATTCATTCATACCTACTTATATTTTATTTCACATAAATTATTTGTTTTTTTTTATATTAATAAACACTTCACTTGATAAACCAAAAAAAACATTTGCACAAAATTATTTACGACTGTATGTCCAAAAGCTGTTCTTAACTGTTTTTTACTCTCAATCCTTCTGGGAACGGATGTATCAAGCATCCGTTTAATCGTACCATCAGATACCGAAACCACCTGTCAAAATATGCAAACCAATATCCAACCTTATTTACATGTTAATAATGTTTAAATTGGCTAGTTTTTATCTGAAGTGCGTACCGATATTTCTTGGAAAACTTTATTATATATTGGCTAACTTAATGATGTATCTGGTGAACCAAAAAACTGGTATCTGATCCATTTTTTTAATTTGTATAACTGTATTGTAGTTCTGCTGTTGTATTTATGATAATAATTATTTAAGAAAAACTTACTGATTTATTAGAAAGTGATATACTGTTTCTCTATTTTATTTTATCTGTTAGTTATAAGTTAAATTAAGTTTATACGATGGAATAATATTTATTATGATTCAAAAAAGTTTTTTCAGTAATAAGTTAAATAATAATTTAGTTTTAATAACAAATAATTACCAAAAAAACATTTTAATAGGGTTCCCATTATTCCAAATTTAGTTTTAAAACGATAACCGAACAAACATGTTCTACTAAAGCTGCCAGAGCATGCAAATTTAGAGAACTTCACTTATAAATTGATGTATGTATCTATAATTTGATAAAAGGCTTTATTTTATTATTTTTCATTCTTCTTTATTTTATAAAAGGCTTCTTTATTTTACTTCTTTATTACCTATTATTAATTATTAATAATAGTATTTAAAAGTTATCAATATTTGGGAATATTTTTTTTAAATATAATACATTAGATGTTTACACCTAGTTATCAAACAAAAGACGTATATATATTTTTCATAAATGAGAATCGAATTGAATCCTTCACTATTCCAAAACTCATACATAGACAGTAAAAAACAATTCATAAATTCAAAAGCAGGAAATCGACGAAAAAATATGTCCATTCCATCGTAACACCTCATTTCAACCCTTACGCAAACCATTTTCATTACCCACAATACATTAGACACGGGTCTTTTGGTGTAATCAAGCAAACACAGCTGATTTACCTCGATTAGATCCACTCTCAGTTCAACCGTGCAATGTTTGCCTACTTTATTTTCACTGAACACAGCTCGATTGTTCAGAGACGTGTCGAAAGTAAGTAGATTGAGCGATGAAACGTGGGGTGGTAAATTTCATTACTGAGGGTCAATTTTGATATCCGCTCGCTTTTTTAGGGTTGACTGATGACAGTGACTGTTGGTTTTTTCCACAAGGTTATTTAGCCACGTTGATAAACATGGATTTGTTTACGGCATGGTTTATTTTTAGGATAATTAGCTGTGGTAGGTGCGATCGATTATGGACGAAAGGTAGGATATCTTTTTTTGTTTAAATTTTACCTAATTTATATCTTAAAAATCAATTGCTTTGTATAACGTAGTAGTATATTTTATAACGTTGTTAGGTATATAGCACGTAGCAGTAATTACATAAAAGAAAATAAAACACTAAATAAAATAATTCTTTATATAACTTTTTGTGGCTCTGCAAATAAACTATATACCTAAATATATTTTAAGTTAGATTTTAATATTGTAGCGAAAAAGTATTGCAATCATTAATTATATAATAAATATACCTACAAGCATTTTTGCTATTTTGCTAAATGTCTTAGCGAGTACCTATGTCACAAATCTAATGTACCTATTTCAAGTTGTAAAGTTTATTCAAAAATTATACCAAGTTTAACTGTTATAAGTTTTCATGTGTACTATAATTTTAGAAGTTTACGACAATATTATACTATAATTATGAATAATATCAATGCATAGAAATATAATTACTCACATTTGCTTTTATTTGTTTACTAGTTACCTACAGCTTAATTATGGTATTTAAGCTTTATGCTGATTACGCATACGAGTGATACCATAAAAAGTGAGTCCACAAAAGACAAAAGACTGGTGATGAATAACCCGAGCAAGAGCCTGCTGGTTAAATAAAAGTGACCAGATGAAGCGAAAAAAATATGGCGAACAACTGAACAGTAAAAAGAAATAGGAGAAAATCGTAATCCGCAACTAATAATATTGAAGGATAGTTCTATATCAATTGGTCCACAGAGTAAGAAACACTTTATGTACCTATTTGGAAAGTAAAACGCTGATGTAAGTATCTCACAGAACCAGTAGCGTCAGCCACATGAAAAAATAGCCTACAATATTCACACGGTGATAGTTTTCTCACATATTTATACGCACAACGTTATTACAGTATATTGGTTCATTAACATATTGATTGGGTTGTATTCCGGTGGCGAACGCCCGCTGTCAAACGATCAAAACACATCAATCTAACTATACGGCATGTCAAACTGTGGACGGTGTGTGATGGACGTCGATGGCTCACTATATTTTTCAATGTGCAATGTTGATGTTGAAAAACTATACTAGCTTTGATCTTTGACGTGTTTTATTACTATTGGATAAATATCAGTTAATTTAAGATATTGATCAAATATCGCTAAAGCCTAAATCTAACTTCGACCAAAACTGAGAATGTCATAGAAAACTGAACCTAAAAGCTTGAACATAAGATTTATCTGTATCATCAAATACTAGCTATATTTTTTTATCAGACAAACCTTTCTATGAAGTTATTAAATATCATCTGTGGCTTAGTATTTGAAATAGAGAAATAATGATGAAAAACATTATTATAAACTTTTGCAGCGACACAATTATTGGTCCTTAAATCAAAAACCTACCCTAAACTTGTCAACTAATAAGACATTTTACTGTCACTTGTCACATTGAAACGTGTCACTTATGTGTCAAAGTGTGTCAGGCGTAACGTTTGACACAGTTGAGAAGTTCCCAATGGTTCGTGTTCGACAGGCATAAAAATTTGGGCAGAAATGTGTCAAGGGGATTTAACGCGTATATTTTGCCTCATAATTTCACGGTTCCCTAGTTAGTGAAAATTATTGGTGAGAATATTTTTTCGTGAATGTTTTTAATTTTACAGTGTTGGTGTTTGCTAAATCCTCTAGTAGGTATCATAAAAAAAATTATATTAAATGCCTTTTTAAACCATTATATCTATACTAATATTATAAAGAGGAAAGATTTTATTGTTTGTTTGTTTGCATTGAATAGGCTCCGAAACTACTGAACCGATTTGAAAAATTGTTTCACTAATAGGAAACTACATTATCCCCGAAGGTCATAGGCTACTTTTTCTACTTATCCCTGGAACGCGAGTGAAACCGCGTGGAACAGCTAGTTATGAATAAGTATGAAATTCATACTTTATTAGTGTTAGTTAATATAATTTTTAGTGTTTTTACTACATTAATGATGCAAATCCAAAGAACCGAACTAGTATCACAGAATATAAATTGACAATATACATTACTTACATGTTATTAGTTTTGCATAAACTCATGTTAATCAATGTAATACAATCACTTTAAAAAAATTAAATAAGTCACGACTATTCTTAAACTACTATAATCATCTCGTAAAAAACTATAAAATTACGCATTTACAAGTATCAAATGGGATTTTCCCATTTATGTCTTAACGATTTAATTTTAAAATAATTACAAACGACTAAATACAAACATTAGACTACAGTTTATCCAAATATAGTATCAAATAACAAAATTAACATACAACTTATATAATTTTTAATTTATACAGCATACGTCGGCGGCGACAGAACCTTGGTTTAAACATTAAAAACGCGTTAGTGATGGCTTATTGAATAGTTAAGTGTCAGGAAATATAATAAATTATATATTGAAACATTCTTTATGAACTTTGAGATACGCAAATATTTTTTTAAAATAATAATAAAATTGAAGCTGATTCTGAATATTTTTTAATCAAATACATTTAAATTTTATTTTTTTACCCACCTAACTTTAAAATAGAATTGTTTTATCTCGAATATATTTATAATTTAAAAAGTTTTGAAGAAACTAGGTATCAGTTGTCGCTATTAATAAATAGAACGGAGGACATTAGAGTCAAATTCAATGACGAAGCCTTTAGGTAATTAATTTTAACCCCCTACAAGGTCACTTATGAAGACCAAACTTAATCATGGTAACCAGTGTATAATCGTATAAGAAAATAGTATTATTGTCTTTTTTTTTCATTTTGAACGAGCTTCTGCCCCGCAATTTTACCCAGGTTTCAGCTACATCCACACCAATTTTCATAAAAATTGGTACAACCATATAGGATCACGAGCCAGTTGGTGTAGTTGGTTAAGACCTATCTATCTCTATTACGCTGCTAGTCGTGGGTTCGATTCCCATCCAGGACAATCATTTGTGTGCATGAACATGTTGTAGTATATCAGCTATCTGATCTCTACGCTTAGTTTAGGATCAGATAACCGTGTGTGAAGAATGTCCCAGGTTATTAAAATTAATTACTTAAAATTAATTGGTTTTGAAGTATAATGTTAACTTTTTAAAGGATTGAAAGAATGTATAGCTATTGTAAGAACAACTTAATACATAATCGAAATGTTTTATTCAGTTTGTAACCCGTAAAGGCTCTTATGAAAGTCAAAACCGACCACCGGGAGAGGAAACTATATTTATCTGAAAAGAACAGGTAGGTAAGAAACCGGTGAAATTTATACAATTTTGAGGATTTTCTTATGTTAGCGCTCCGTAGTAGTTTTCGTGTTTCCAGGATAAAAAGTAGCTTATATTAAATTATATTATATATTATGTTATTCAAGAGTATTTTGTTAAGTAGTCTTTGCGTGAAAGAGTAAAAATCGTCTTCAAATCCAAACAAACTTTCACATTTATAATATTTGTAGGAAAGAAGTAGGACAGTAGGAAAGATTATATTTTATATATTTTTTTTGAAAAATTCATCTACTCATAATATTAAAAACATAAATTGTTAATTAAAAACAAAAACATTTTTAATTAGGTACTTACATATAGTAAAAATGTTTAATTAGAAATATTTATTTTATATTAAAAATAATGTTATGTTTTTTAAGTGTAACATGATATTCATCGATGGATGCCTAGTATTAATTTTTAAAATTTAATTTATTCAAATTTTAATTTCAAAATTATGATTGCACGTTAAAGTCTCCGCGCACTACAGCCGTATAAATATATGAACTGTATAGATATTTTTATCACACATTTGTCAAGGTTACAAATTCATACAAAAATTCTATAGAAAAAACGCCTTTTAGTTTCTTCGTGTAACTTTTCCAATTTTTCTTCTCACAAGAACCTTCCTCGGACTTAAAAAATATTCAAAAACAATAATTCCCGATTGGTCCAGCCGTTTTTGAGTTAGCTATTAATTTTTTTTTCTTTAAATACATGGATTATCAAAATCGTAATAATTATGTAAGTATTAAGGTAATAATTAAGGTATCCTAATAATCTAGTAGGTATAATAATAATACCTTAGCATGTTTTTGAGTTTTCATACAAATATTTCAGAAAAAAACCTTCATTCAGTCGTGATGTGTTCCAATTTAGTGTGCGGTTACCTTAGTCTTTTCACTGAACAACGTTTGTTTAGTCAAGAAAAAATACGAAACCGGCGCATTCCCATCAAGATCGACTCTCTTGGGAACCGATGCTATTATACGGAGGTGTGAGCGAGACAGCGAATATTAATTTATTAAAATGAAGGCTGTTTTATGCGATTATGGACTAGAAACACTGCTACTGTTGATCATTTGCTTATCTTTTCGAATATGTGAGTGAGAGGTGAGATGTTTGTTTTGAAGCGGCGCGGCGGGGAGCATTGATTTGACAGGTCTATGATCAATACTGAAGCTGGCTACTACGAACGTTTTTTTTTCATGGTTGGTTCCTTACTCTTAATTCTTAGATCTTTAAACCCTTAAAATATTTTGCTTTAAAAGTGGTTTAAACTGTTAATTTTATAAAATAAAAAAAAACGAAAATATTCGAAAAATATTTTTTTTTGCATTCTCCAAAGAGTAACAATTGAGATAGACCAGTAAAAATGTTAAAAGAAAATGAATGGCCAATAAAAAACATACAGCAGCCATTTTGAAATAGTCGTGGTCCAGGACAGGCTGCTCAGAACAACCGGTCGGGTATCCGCTCGAAACACCTGCCACGTAGTGCTTTGAGTTATATTATTTACATGTGAGATGCATTCAATTTTATATGGTGTTTATAGAAGATATTTTCTATCATCAACCGTTTAAAATTATAGCAGGTCCCAACGACCTGCTTTATTATTGGCAGTTCCACGGCTGAAAGTTAATGTTGATAATGCAATAACATCGTTAAAGAAACCTTACGAGTAATGTATTTGATTATGAAATATTATTTTTCATGTTATTTGCATCACAAGAAAAAAAAAAGAGCATTACATAAGCATGTTAAAAATAAATAAGTACACAATATGTCAAAAAGATTTTATTTTGACGTTTACTTTTTTTTCGAAGTAACAACATAAAATCAAATGAATCGACAAAAAATTTAAATGATATTCGTTGTTTTATCGCTACAGAAATAAATTGATGCATCTTTTTATTCACAAAACAAGAGACGTGCTTCTGTAAATATCAAATAAATATGTGCAAAAATAAATCTTTTTTGTTCTCGTTATTTGAAAGCTTACATTTTATCGAATATATATATGGCATTGCACATACAATTGCGAGCCACGTCGACATATAAAAATAAAATACCTTTTCATTTTCGCCGCTTATGAGACGCATTGGCAGAAAATAAAAAGAGAAAATATCTTTTTCCAAAGACAGTATAAAAAAACATCGCAAACCAGTCGGCAAGTACCGAGTACATTACGCGTGGCATCATCTGTACTAACACAAAAGAGTCGTATACCACGTTACACTTCCAACCAAAATTGGTGCTTAGTTCCACAACATAAAGCTCAAAATGGTTGTTTAGGAATTTGATTCGCTCGCGTGGCTGTCAACCCGTTCGCTGCAGAAGTGGAAAAGCGTAAGTAAACTTGTGGATTTATTCAAATTTGTACTTTGAGATTGAGGAGGGAAAGTTGATAGTTGTTTCCACGGTGTCGGTGTAGTTTATTGTCCACAGTGTTTTGTGATGTCTAAGGCGGTCGTTTGGCTACCAGTTTTGTTGAAAGTGCGTTACACCTTACGGCTAGACTTGCTCTGAGGTAGGGGAGGGAGGGGCTTGTTGTAACAGTTTTCATTAAAACTAATATATCTTGAGATCTATTGATTAAATTTCTACTAAATAAAGATGGATGGATACTGTAACTCTTCCTCTACCAAATCAAGTAAAAAGAATACCATAACTATTGGTCATTATTTTACAATCTATTATTTTCTAGAAGAAGTGCGGTGTTACAACTTACCTCGTGTTTGGGGCAAGTTGTAACGTCTACCGGGGCAAGTAGTAACGACAAAAAAAAACGACAATAATACCTCTAATTATTTATTCTTTGTTTATTTTTATCAAAATTGACATCTTTCTAAAGTAAGTATTATGTAATTCTTATCAAAAATCAACTCAAATACACTTTTAACGTTAGTCTTATTGAAAGACGTCGCTCGACTTAAAGACGTCGCTTCTGGTGTCCTTAGAGATAAATGTGAATTTCTGCGCATAAAATTTTGGAACCAGTCAGTACCAGCCATGTTATTTTGATGCCAAGAAGGAGGAATGTTTTTAGCACTAAGCTGCACACCGCATTGGTAAGCTAATTTCCTTACTTCTATAGGAAGTAGAAGTAGTCCAAAATATATATCGGCGCACTTGAGTAGGTAGGAAGCTATCTTGCCTTCCTCTTCTGCAGTAAATACTTGTCTAGGCTTAACATAACCAACTCTTAAACTTTCATTATTCTTCTTTTTCTTTATGTATCTATAAAGAGAGACGTGACATAATCCGAAAGTCTGACTAGCTTTCCGAATACTGCATTTTTTTTCTAAAACTTCAGCTGCCGCTAACTCGTACACTTCTTGGCTTTGTGTTGCCCGCTCTGACTTTCTTTTATACACCCTCATTCTAAAACAAAGGAAAAAAGTAGGTACCTACATCATAACTTGGGGCATGTTGTAACACGTTACAACAAGCCCCGGGATTTTGTTACAACTAACCCTATGGGGTGATTTTTAATATTTATCAAGATAACTATTTAAACAATTTAACAATCATAAAAACTGTTACACACTACCAGAGATAGATAAATTTTAATGGAAATAAGATATAGAAAATTTGAAATTAGTCGATATTAAAGACGCAAACCGAAATTTTACGACAGTACAATTTTATATTACCTGGCATAAATGAGGCGCGTGCACACTTCCGCTCACTGCGCCGGCCGGCGGGACACTGGCTATGGCAACATGATGCGGCGCGGTTTATAGGTTAAATCGAGTCAAAGAAATACGTTATTAGCGTTTAAGATCCTAGTGAAAAGAGCCTGTTACTACTTACCCCTGTTACAACAAGCCCCTCGCTCCCCTACTATAAAGAGGATGCCGAGTTATGCGAAGGGTTAATAGTAGGAGACATCATCGCGTTGGGAGCCGACAATGATAATGCGAAACAACATTTTATGACTTGTGTGGAAATGGTGGAATAATTCCTTTTGTTGCCTTTATTGTGCGATGAAAAGAAGTAATTTTTGTGTTGTATTTTTGGAGATTTTAGAGCTTGTGTAAACAATTTTTAAAGGTGAATCATGAAAACAACTTTCGGTCTAGAGAACACAGGTGAAATATCGGGAACAAGCTATTACCTAATAAAACTAATTTAAGCAGTGAAATATTAAGGCGGATGCCCCTATTGTAAAATTTTTTGCTAATTGCAGCTCAGCTCTTTGCAAAAATGTGATTTGTGCCTGTTACTTTAACTATTGATTATTATATGTAAACATTATGCTTTTTAAACTATTTAAATCCTAATAGGAACCAATATACAGCTCAATAATATTAGAAATGCGACTTTTTACTGAGCTGTAAATAGGTACACACGGCCACAGATCGAGCTACACATTTTTGTTGCAAAATAGCTCCTATTACAACCGCATGAGGTGCAGCAGTGTGTAGCTTGATCTGTGGCCGTGTGTACAAAAAAAGAAATAAAAATTGTATTTTGCCGGTTTTTTGGAGCATATTCCATAAGTGCTATGAAGATGAAAATTCCAAAACCCCATTTATACAAACGGCAAAAAAAAACAAACAAATTTGACTTCCCGACGTTCTCATTCATGAAATATTCTTGCCCTGATCTTGATCTGACGATATTATCAAAAGAAAACCACTACCTACCTACCATTTATCAACATTTTTATTTTACACCCCGAGAATTTTCACTTAATTTACTCCAGAATCACGAGTTCCACGTCAAGGGTCCCGAAGGTAAATAAAGCGCCGAATCCCTGTTACCAATTAAATAAAAAAAAAGTGCAAATAAGCCGGTTCTGAAGCTACATGTTCAAATATAAATATACATTACTGTCTTTGGAGATCCGTCCAATGTTTATATAAGATTTATGTTTAACTAGCGACCCGCCCCAGTTTTGCACGGGTGTACAAATCTTTAAATTTCTCGGCTTTTCTGTGTTATAATATGCATGTATTATAAATATAAACCTTCCCCTTGAATAATTCTATCTATTAAAAAAAACCGCATCAAAATCCGTTGCGTAGTTTAAAAGATCTAAGCATACATAGGGACAGACAGCGTGAAGCGACTTTGTTTTATACTATGTAGTGATGATGATAGTGATTTTTTTTTCAGTAAATTTCATGAATTAATTTAATTTTCTCCATTTTTAAATTTATAATTAGAAAAAAACTGAATTTTTGTAAAGTGGAAAATGTTTCAAATAATTGATTTTATTAGGAGATCAAATTATACAAGTAATCCAACCATTTCAAAAGGTTCATTTGAAATGATACCTTCCATACTTCTTCAAACTTAGCACTTGTATAATTTATTGGTTAAATACAAATTCATACGGAATCATTCAAATAAAAACTGCAGTTAGCCTTCCCGATTCTTCAACCGTTTCGAAGACACAAAATTAAAATTAACCTTAGCACGAAATACATGTATGGCATGTAGGCCAACCAGTTTGACGAGATTCAACATTTTTTTTAATTTATAAAAAGAAAGGCGTAAAGTCGACTAACCAGTGTCAAGACGCTGATTATATTCGTGCATAACATGGTAAATTAATGGTAAATTGATATTTGTGTTACCAAGATGATTACGATGATTAAGAGCTCTCAATATCTCCGTCCCTTACTAAACTGACGGAGACGAGTGAGACACTAGCAGTAAAATATACAGTTTTATGTCATTTAAAAAAAAGCTTTTTTATAAATAAGGAAATTGTTTCCTTTCTAATTAGGTCTCAGTATTTTCAAATTATTTGAATAGACCAATTATGAGAAAAAATCATTTTTAGTTTTAAAAAACGTCAGTATTTTTTTTAAACTATTCCTCGTCATACCTATCATATCTCTAGTTTAACATATTTTTTACAAATCTCTTGCTACAAAAAATGCAAAGAAAAACTGAATCTATAATCATAATTTTTCGTATATCGTCGCTTTAATTCTTGTTAGATCACTGTATTCTGTGTAGGTACTGTGCTCAACTCCTTTTTTATGTAACGAATTCGGCAAAAATGCACTTAAGCGGTTATACCCTGGCCTATATACGTTTGTAATACCCGGGCCACAGATTACTTACTATCCGCGGTCCACGCCACGTATTAAATAATATGAGCCTCGGGTAAAACACACGCGTTACTATCTCTTCTCTAGGGGAAGGCTGGCTGCGGTATTCTATACTGAGATACTTCCTCATCGCGCATTGGGACTTTTTTTAGGAAATCCACTGAAAATCAGTGCAGTTTTAACTATAAGTTTTGGGTTATTTTACTGTGTCTGTGATATGTGATGTCAAATAAATCTTTGTCTATATGTACCCAATCGTCTAAATGTATCAATAAAAACCGATATGTACCTATCGTTAGCTAAACTTGCGAGCCGGTTTTCTCTGATATTTATCAAACTAAAAATTATAATCACACCAATTTTGGTGTGATTATAATTTTCAGTCACATTATCATTCTCAGTTCAGTCAAAACCAATGTGGAAACAGCGTGAAAACAATAACTAATGTGAGACAGTCCATAGAAAATCGCGTTCTTTCAATCGGAAAATTACATCAAGTGCTCCATTTGCCCGTAAGACAAGTTTTAGGAAATCGATTAAGATACCATATAATTAAGTAACTAAAGTAGATTTACATTGTTCAATCCGGATACTGTAAAATTACCGGAACAGGATATCGGTACCCATCCTTCATCTTTCTATGAAGAGATGTAATGGAAACTCATTGCTATTCACGATTAGAATATTAATTCAGTCTAGAGGGAAAATATTATGTCGGAAAATGGTATTATAAATTGGTGGGTATTAGGTGATACTATTCGGGTATTATTTAATCTGCAATGTAGAGGAAAGTATCTTCATAAAATACTGTTTGATTTTTAGGGTTCCGTAGCCAAACGGCGAAAAACGGAACCCTTATGGATTCGTCATGTCTGTCTGTCTGTGTGTCCGTCCGTATGTCACAGCCACTTTTTTCCGAAACGATAAGAACTATACTGTTGAAACTTGGTAAGTAGATGTATTCTGTGAACAGCATTAAGATTTTCACACAAAAAAAATAATGCCATCAAAATGGAATATTTTAAAATTATAGAAATTATTTGCTTAACACAATATACCAGCTATTGTTTTTAATAAACATTGATTGATAGTAAGTACCTACTAATAAAATAGTTTTGTTGGTAATAGAATATTAATAACAATATTATGATAATTCAAAATTAATCAATATAAACCTAGCAAATCCGTGAGTGTTTTAGGGTTCCGAAGAACTCTATTACTATGTCCGTTTAATTTTATTTATAACCACCGCAAAATTATGAACCAAATTTTATGAAAAAATAATTAAGCTGTACCTCCTAAACATGTAGGTACCCACTAAACGTTTGATTTTCACATAACTCTCCAACTGGGGTATTCTAGAATAGGTCTTAAAAAATAATACAATGTTTCGATTTTATATACTTAGGTATCCATTTTACATGACTAACGTCTCTCCTACAGCTAAAACTTTAGTCTGAAATAACATCTGCCAGTCGTAGCACTTTAGGAAAATCGTATTGAATTCAATCTTAGCTAGCTTACTAAACAATATTAAACTAAATTACTAAATTTATCAGTCCAAAGGTATCTGGATACAAATTTGTTTTCTGAGCCATTTACATCCAGTGAAGCTCTACTCCCAGGAAAGCAATATATTTCGGCAAAATTAATAGAGTGTATATTTGTTGTTTAAAAACAAACATAAATTAATTACAATAGAACAGTAACTTTGAATAAAACAAAACAAACGCTTTCGCAGAATTCTATGTAGGTACGACAAGTAATTTTAATTAACAAGAGGGGAAATTAGTCATAAGCAAACATAATATTACGAAAACGTTTGCGAGAGCATTGTTCAAATGTTAAAGTGTAGTAAGTGTAAAATTATAAATTTTACTTTATGACATAATAAATTGTGATATTTTTATAGATATCTTAAGATAACAATAAAATGTTATGACGAGTATAAATATAAGTGTATAAAATAATAATACGTGGGTACATATTATTGTGGGATAGAACGGTGTTTTAAAAACAGTGAAAAAAAATATTTTTAATGTTTCTGATATTTTTTAAAATTGTATTCTGGATGATTTTGCCTGTGTAAAAAAAAAACAAACTAACGTAAGGGATCGAGGGTTCTCATTTAATATTTATCTCTATATTAAAAAAAACAGTCCACCAAAAATAACGGTAAAATAAAATTCAATAGGATGCTCTCATTTCAAAACCCATCCCGCAATTTATACAACTTTATATTTACGTCCCATAAAATCTTATGTCGCGCAATATTGGCCTTTATAGCATCGAATAAAGATACACCGAGCGATAAACTCGATTTACCGTACCGCAAAAACTATATCGTAAATTATGTTTTATACATTTTTATGGATTTACTTGTATTATACCCAAAATGGCGGGTAAGAGGTATAAATCACATTTAACGGTAATAAATGTCAAAGTTTTTACTAAAACTATGTTTGTATCGGTGTTCATTTTGGCTGCTTTTAGCGGATGTTTTGAAAATAATTTATTTTAGATGTAGTTGAATATTGCTCAATTCATTTTACTATGATAAAGATGTGTTCCGGCAATTGCACTTGAGAGCCAGTTTGCCTTTTCGGTAACAGGTCAGCAACACGTTGGCAATATCTCTGGTATTGCAAATGGAGATAAGCTAAGGTAACCACTTACCTACCATCAGGTGGAACGCATGCTTGCTTGCTACCTTTTTAGTATACAAAAAATATATATAATAATATGAAAAATTTCAGTAATTTTATCAAAAATGCATTAAGAAATGGTTATAAAAAATTGTGAGAGCTAGGTACTTATTGTTGGTAAATTTACCAACATCAAAAATACAAATTTTCAAGATAGCACTTAAAATCTTCGAATCTGTGCTACGTCACGTTCATATCTGGCAAGATTTTTTGTCAAAAGCTTTTGCAAACAGCAAGTTTAGGTACGTTTTTTTTAGAAGAGTCAATATATCTCTGTCAAAGAGGAAACGTTCCCGCTTTCTTACCGTTGATCGGTAGCAGCACCCACTTCGATTTTTTTTTATATTATATAGATTATTATTTTGTATATTTTTTTGTACATAATTAATTATATCTCTATTAGATGTAGAAATCAGGCCTATTGGTAACAGTTTTTTTAAAATATGTATTCAATTAACATAAAAGTAACATAGTCTACTCCAAAATCTTAATTATACTAACATAAATTCATACAAAGCTATAATGTAAGTATAATATCAGAAAATTTCAATCACAATTCTACTCGTCTTGATACTTGCTAGTTGGGAGATACTTAATTTTTACCTTTTTTGTAATTACCTCATTTCGCCACATCGTCACGTGCCATGGTAAAATTGTGGTCAATCACTATGATATATAATAATGAAGTCCACTGCATTGACCTCAATAAACGACACGTAAATCTATTACTTTGCCATAAGTGGGCAATGTATACAGCTTCTATTCACCTACTTTCACTACAGTATTGACTAGTTAAGGGGGATCGGCCAAAAAGCCCGCGAAATTCAAATTTTATCAGGATATCAAATTGCAGCTCAGTAATATGTCATTTATTTGTCAAGATGTGATTCGCGACGCTGAAATATGACTATAGATCTATCTATGTATTCATTTTGCATTCAAAATATTATAGAACTGTACATTGGTTCCTGCGCGTTATTTATTGAAAAGGAACCAATGTATGGATTTAAATAGTTTAAAAAGCATAATGTATACATACAGTAATCAATTGGCATATTTATGAGACGCAAATCATATTTTGACAAATATACGACCTGCAATTTGAAAAAAACCTAATAAAATTTGAATTTCGCGGGCTTTTCGGCCGATTCACCTTAATCATAGAAATTCATTATCAAGTACGTGTTCAATTCAGATGTCATATTAGAAATATCTTAACCGCGAAATATTTTTTCATTATCGTATTTTGATCGTGTGATTTGATGATAAGAGTAGTGGTTCCGTATATGATTTTAGGCCTGTGTGGTCAACCACAATCTCACCGTAGTTAGTGGTGAAACGAAATGGTTTCAACCAGTTTCCAACTGAACCCTAAAATGTTAAAGCAATAGGGTTGTGTGGGCGAACGAGATGTTTTCTCTCGCTATGTAACGGGGCCGACGTTCCGCAATGGTGTCATCGTATGAATACCATGTCTCTATAGAAAACACACACCATACAATTATAACATTCGTTATTTTTTAATGTTGCTTAGTAAAAGTTTCAATTTTTTTTCAATGATGCATTTGATTACATATTTTAGTATAAGCGGCAATTAAGCATAAGATCCGCCTGTTAGTACCTATATTCCTACTCAATGTTGCCTTATATTGCTTAAATGTTGTTAAAAGATTTTTTTATCACATTATTTTATTCTAGAATAAGTTTAAATGTAAAATTAAATAAAGAAAGCTTTTTTTTATTCAGCTCCATCATCAGACAAGCTCAATGACACCATTTATTGCATTGTCTTAGGACTTACATTTTGTTAACCAAATTTCAGATCAATTGAACACCGCGAGGTGATTCACAATTGACATACAAGATTCGTCCTATACGTACATACTAACAAGACAAGCTAAATAAAAGCTATAAAATAATAAATACGACACACAGTTCTGTTTGATGTAAAATAATTTAATCTAAAAAAAAGGTATTACGCATTGCGTGGGTTTTCGGATCCGGGTGATATATTAAGGTAAAGTAAACCTTCGGTTGAAGCGTTAAATTCAAATTTTATCACGTTTTTTGCTAATTGCAGCTCAGTTATAGGTCGTAAGTTATCAACATGTTATTTGCGACAAGAATGGTAGTCAACAAAAAAAGGTATATTAGTAACATTTTCATGATATGTCAGTATACCTTGGAGGAATATGTTGATGATTTATTTTGTTATTAATCAGTAAAAATACTACCATTCTTGTCGCAAATAACATGTTGATAACTTACGACCTATAACTGAGCTGCAATTAGCAAAAAACGTGATAAAATTTGAATTTAACGCCCCAACCGAAGCCTCCACCTTAATACCAAATTAATAAGTACCTCAATGCGGGTGCTTAAAATATAATCTGCTATTTAAATCAATTTCTTAGTAATGTATACTAAAGTATACTTATACCTATAGGTTTTATAGCAGTAGTGAAATAATACTCAAGTAAGAATTATTGAAACAAAATATTACACTCCTTTTAGAATACCACATTGGCTGTCTCAATTTGTGACTTTAAATTAGAGGGATAAGGCTGAAAATGATTTTTACAGTGTAATAAAATTATAAGAGCGATAAGGCAGGCCTCAAGCTGCAACTTATGAAGTCGTTTAAGTACCGATAAGCTTGAAAGGTATTAGCAAGCTTCAGTGTAAAACAATTGATATTTAGTTACGTTATAAGTTCCTCAGTTAATGATTTGATTAACGTTTTTTTAATGGAAGAAACATATTGCGTTGTTTTAAAGATGGAGGATTGAAAAACAAATTAAGTCGACGTTTTTGATCAAATCTAATATCAAATTAAATCTATTAACGACTGAACGGATTTGGATAAAACTCAGCACATACATAGATCATACCCTATTATGAAATATAAATACTTTATAAAAACTGTGAAGAAATAAAATATTCTTTATTTATTTACACAATTTTACACACTGAGTGGAAATATTTTATTTTTGAACAGGAAATGATGATTATGCATAGTTTAACTTAATTCCCACAAAAATACGTATACAAGAAACTTTCCACTTTAAAAACTGAATGGATGCGCCATCAAAAGTTATAAAAACAACGTCCATACAAAAAGTATTGGACGAGCGTAACTGATCCCGAATCAACTAAAAGCAACCTTTGTAAGGAGTTTGGATATGGCGTTAGCGTTACCACAAATTGTCATTTAGTTCTCACTCGATTTAAATGAATGATTTTTTTTAATAAAAACGAGTGTTTTTTTTATGACAGAAGGTTGACAAGCAGGCAGGTAGTCCACGTGATGCTAAGTGATTACCGTCGCCTATCGCCATTTGCAATACCAGATGTATTGCTAATGTGTTGCCGACCTGTTACAATGCCAAGAAGGCAACTCGCTCTCAAGTGCAATTGCCGGAACTCACTGGTATCCAGACGTGTACTACAAAGTAGGCACCGTGCTATGGTTTCCTCACGATGTTTTCCTTCACTCAAAGGTCAAGCTCATTGTAGGATTCGAACCCACGACCTTCGTCGTGGCATCTGACGTCACTACCACTGAGCTAACATCGCCTCAAGCTTTTATGTTGAGAAAATATATTCAGACTACAACTAAAGCCCTAAAATATACACAAAACAAAATAAAGAACAAGAGAAAAAAAATCTTTTAAAATAAATATTCCCAGAACAAAAAGCTAGTTTTAAACCGTAAACCGTAACTCGTAACTCACAAAAAACTGAAAAACGCATTCAAATTAATGTGACCAGTAGTAACACACCACCATTAAAAACTTCCATCCAACGAGTTTTTGTCAGAACCCTGACTGGATGTAATTGACCAACAGGTGCGGTTACACTTGTTTATTTTTGAACACCCAAGGGCAAGACAGGTTTCCAAAACCCTGCATTAAAATAAATAACAGGGCATAATCAGAGCCTTCTTAAACATGTACCATACTGCCTTGAGAGAACTTGTAGCTTAAGAAAACAAGAGCTTTTTATGTGCCGTGTGAGAATCTTATTGAGATCTGTTTTGCAGACAGTTTGTGGTTCTTACAATGTTTGTTACCTTTCTTTCTTCATAATTATCAGTCCGTATCTTCTCACTGTTTAAGATAGTTATATCTTAACTATAAACAAGCAATTCTTGTATATATATATATATATATAGATATCCCTTTACGGTAAATGTTGATCAGACGCGACTTCACGCGAGCACTTTGTTGATCCAAAAACGCATGTTGATCCGGCGCCTTTTGTTGATCCAATATGCATCTCTGGTAACTAATGTGGCTCCAACCGGATCAACATCTACACTCACGGGAATGTTTACTAGCGTTTGCCGAAGTTGATCCGATATACAAATCCACCTTGCGATAGTTACGGAAAATGTTGATCCGATTTAAATGAGCCAATCAGAGCACAGCAAACAATCGGATTGGCTGAAAGCAGTCGCGACGTTGCCGCTGCTCCTCGCGCTGCCGGCAATAATTCACTAAATATTGCCGCGGCATGATTGAGAGAAGTAGGTATGTGTTTACATACTGCCGTCTGCCCTACCACTCACTTCACTTTCAACTTTCGGCAATGGCATGCGTGGAAATAATTACATTAATTTACAAACAAACAATTCGACCTATCCATAGAACAAAGCTACATGTGACTTTGAACCCAAATCACTTTTATTGTATTTTTATGTCTACAATTACCTATATTTTTAACTAGTTAAATAAAAATTTTGAAAAGTTATTTTAATCCGAAGATACTGGTCGAACAAAGTTACATGTTGCTTATTCCTCCGAAGGACAAAGGTGCAACAGCACTAGTATCCTTGAGACAGGCGCGAAAGAGCCGCGCGCGTCGGTTACATCGTCAGTCGTACCTTTGTCGGGTGGAAAGACGGCTTTGCGCGCGCTTTGTTTGTGTACCTGATTACGATAAACTATCGCATTTTTTACATATTAATTTTTAAGAAACTATACAGAAAATGAAAAACACACGTTCTAGGCGTATGTTACGCATTTTATCTCAGCCACCAGATTCAGTAAACAGTGTAACGATGGAATCCGCAAACACAAATCAAGGAATATTGGATATTATAGGTAAGTAAATTAATCTTTAATGCATTCATTGTGTACATTATAGCATAAACATAGCTTATATACCGCATATGTTTTTTTTTTTTTGTTACTTAAATTATTAAATGAAAAAGTAAATATAAGCGGTCCTACGTACACATAGAACTTTGTTCTACGGAAAATAAGTTTATTGTAAATAAATGATTGAAATATTAAATTTATCATTTAAATATCAATGTAAAACGTTTTTAGTGTGTTTTTTCAAATATTGAAATGACCGTAAAATCAGATACTTACGTTAACAAGTTACTTTGTTCTTGGTAAATATTGTTAAACTATGTGGTTCTAAGTGCACATGTGACTTTGTTCTTAGGAAAATATTTTCAAATTGTGTGGTCTATGTGTACATGTGACTTTGTTCTTGGGAAGAAACTAAGATATACCTTTCTTCCAACTGGGAATGAGCATGAAAGCCTGAAAATAAATAACTTATTTTTGCATTTATTACTAAAATAGACCAATTTATTAAGTATTAGATGCTTATTTATTTTGTTTTGTTTTATATTTGTTTTTTGGTGGAGGTTTTAATTGAGGTACATTATTCTTTGCCCGCAGAGAATGACGTGGAAAATCGTGAAGCTTATATTCCATCGCCAGTGCCACATGGAGCTGACAACATTCAACGAGATATACCTGAGGTATGGGAAGACGTTTTTGGTACATCAGATGTCTTAGCTTCTGGTCAAAAACCTCTAAAAGGCGATGAATCATCTACGCCAAAACCTTCAGGTGACGACGAAGTGATTACAACATCCCATCTATATGTACCTGAAAACTCTCCAAAACTTGATCAAACATCCCCACCAAAACCAGCAAATGATGAAACACCAATTCTTTCAAGAAACAACGCTGATTCCATTGCCGATTGTTATAGTGCTGAAATTCCCTCAAAAGACAGCGAATTAACTCCACTATCGCCTGCAAATACAAATGAACTGACGCCTTTTGCACTCGAAGTTCCATCCAGCTTCGAAAATTCCCCCGCTTTAAGCTTTGGTGATTTGCCTTCAATTTCATCAATGAATATCCCGACTCCCATGCCTTCTCCAGTAAATTTACACAAGGATTGCCATGACACTTTTTGTTCAATACATGATTATGAACACTGGACTCGGTCACCATCAATTACTAACGCTTCTAGTGCACCTAACGATTCAAGTAATGATGAACGCTCTACTCCTCCCAAAAAAAGGTCAAAGAAACGTGTCCGTTGCAAATCTGAATGGTCTGACGTAAAAAGAAAATGCCTTAAAAATATTGGAAAAAGCTATGTAACCAAAAGAGGTAAAGTGGTCAACGATAAGACTTTGGGTAAGCCGTGTGCCTGCAGAAATCAGTGCCATAAAAAAATATCTCACGACCAAAGGTACGACTGTTTCCAAAAGTTCTGGTGTTTGGGAAGCCGAGAAAAACAATGGGCATTTGTAGTTAAATACACGAAAAAGGAGCCTAAGCATAGATGTTTAAATCGCGATGTACCAACCAATCGAAAATTTACATTCAAATATCTTTTGCCCTTATCGAATCCTATTTCTGAGGAGTTCCAGAGTGAGACAGCTAGTGTCTGCAAGACAATGTTCTTAAATACCTTATCTGTTAGTGGGAAGATTATTAAAACAGCTTGGGGAAAATACGATGGCAGTTGCATTATCGAAGAAGATAAGAGAGGACGCCATGCTAATCATAATCAGGTAGTAACCTTACCAGACACTGTTAAAAGTGTGTGTGACCATGTCCGATCTTTTGCTCCTATTGAATCTCACTATGTTCGCAAAACTTCAACGAAACTGTACCTAGATGGCAGTCTTAGCATTTCAAAAATGTTTCAGCTTTACAAAGAATGGTTTGATGATTCTATTTATTCCAGCAAGGCAGTAACTGATCGCCAGTATCGCGACATTGTGAATAAAAATTTCAACTTGGGATTTTTCATTCCTAAAAAAGACCAGTGTGACATTTGTCATGTTTTTCGCCACAAAACTGATCCCACCGATCAAGAAAAAGAAGATTATGGGAAACATCTGTCCAATAAAAATGCAGCTCGTAAGTTAAAAGACCTTGACAAACGTGAAGCTATTAGATCGCACGGTACGATCTTGACGGCCGTTTTTGACTTTCAAAAAGTTTTATCATGCCCGCATGGACAGGTCAGTGTATTTTATTACAAGCGAAAATTGTCTTGCTTGAACTTCACTATTTTTGATATGGGGTCTAAGCGTGCCGTTTGTTATATGTGGGACGAAACGGTGGCCAAAAGAGGCGCTAATGAGGTAGGTAGCTGCTTGCTAGATTTTATTGACCAAAATGTTAGAAAAGGCGTAAAGGAGTTCAGATTCTATTCAGATAACTGCGCTGGGCAGAACAGAAATCGTTTTGTGTTCTTTCTTTACACCTACTGTGCCAAAAAATTTAACGTGTCTATAAGACACAGATTTCTGGAGAAGGGTCACACGCAAAATGAAGGAGACAGCGTGCACGCTATGATCGAACGGGGAGCTGAAAAAAAAACGATATATACTCCAGAAGAATGGCGTCTGCTTGTTAGATGGGCTAAATGCACAGGAGACCCTTACGAAGTTCGAAACATGACGCAAAACAATTTTTTTGACCTGAAAATGCACGTTAATAACAAGATTTGGTCCAAAAACACAAAAGGGGATAAAGTATCATGGAACAGCGTGAAAGAGATCTATGTTAATGGGTCAGAATCGAATAAGTTATTGTATAAGTGTGATCATGATGAAATTGAGTACAAAACTGTGTCATTATGCTCCAATACCCGCCGCAGTACCATAACAACATTACCAAATTTAGAGTTGGCATATAAACAAACAATCGGTTTGTCTAAAGATAAACATAAAGATCTGATAAGTTTGGTCGATTTGGGAATTATACCTTCCCAGTATGCTGACTTTTTCAGGTCTCTTCCTTGTAGCGTAAATGACAATAATGATAATAATTGCGATAATGAAGATGACTGATTTTTTTTAGGAATAGACGAATTTACACCTTGGGTAATTACCTAATACTTTAAGTACTTGAGAATTATGCGGTCTTTATGACTGTTTGTGATAATGTTAATGTGTGCAATTTTATTAATAACTTACCATTTTATTGATTTTGAATTTAATTTTTCTATATTTTATTTTAGTATTACCTATTATTATTCTGATTCTTATTATAGTTCCAAAAAATAGTATTAGTTAAAGGTATAAATAATTTAAATAAATAAGAATATTATTGTGATGATGATGATCATGAATAACTAACCATATTTGTTGAAGTCGACTTTAATAATATAAGAACTGATAATTAATCTTGTTCCTATAACAGTACCAAAAATAGTATTAGGTATATAATTTTATTAGGTAAGTACTATCTAGTTACGTATAAAAATAATAAACGGGTTGTGATTTGAAAGTAATAAAAATAAATATAATTATGTAACATTTATATTTCTTGATAATAAACGTTTTATTTCATTAACACTTCGTTTCAATCACATAAGACCCTAAGACGATCAGTTTTTACATAAAACAAAGTTACATGTAGATATAAAACCCATTATTACTATCACGTTTCCCAAGAATAAGGTTTCTTGTGTATATATGACCCAGCTTGCGACTGAAAGATCCGCAAAAAAACGTCATATGTGCACATGAGACCCCTTAAATTCCAAAATATTTAGGGGTTTATTTATATAAATATGGTATCAATAAACGCATAGTAATGTTTTAATACGTTGTTAAAAGTATCAATTCTCTAAACTAATTATGAAAAAAGTTAGGACAAAATTTATGCAAGTCAAACTTCAAATCGCTCTCCTCTAAAGTAGGCATTTGGCAGATGTAACTTTGTTCTACGAATAGGTCGAATTACATTTGTCTTTTTAACCGACTTTAAAAAAAGAGGAGGTTATCTCTTTTTTTTATATATGTTCCCCGATTAGTTGAAGGCGCCTGGACCGATTTGGAAGATTCCTTTTTTGTTTGAAAGGGTTATACTTCACAGATGATCCCATAGTCACCAGGTCAGGATTTGATCATGGGATCCTGGAGAAATCGAGAGAACTCTTCCAATTTTATAGGCACTTACAATGTTTTTCATATAATTTCTAAAGCTATTCAGATGTTTGCGTCTGGTAGTCATTTACATTGCTGAGCTGATGATGGAAGTATACAACTCCTTAACGGTTAGGAGTTAGGGGATAATTCTTTAGTTAGTTATATAATTTGATGTGATGATGGAAGATACAAAGATAGCTTATACTAGGTCAGTGATAAAACATAATAAACTAAAAATTTAAAAATAAAATATCCTGGGACATTTTTCACAAAAGGACAAACAGACATGTTCATGCACACAAATGTTTGTCCTGGTTGGGATTCGAACCTACGACATGACCTGCGGCGTGATAGGTGGTGTCATCTATACTAATATTATAAAGAGGAAAGATTTGATTGTTTGTTTGTTTATTTGCATTGAATAGGCTCCGAAACTACTGAACCGATCTGAAAAAATATTTCACTAATAGGAAGCTACATTATTCCCAAAGGTTATAGGCTACTTTTTATCCCGGGAACGCGAGTGAAACCGCGTGGAACAGCTAGTAACCAATAATGTTATGACCCCAGATAATGTGGCACCAAAACTGAAATAGCGAAACAAAAAATTAGCTGGTCCATACGGTTTTTATTTAATATGTTTGTATGTATAAACAGCTGTTCCTGCCCTGAAAACAAAAAAAACTGGGACCTACCTACCTACTTTCTACCTACCTACCTCTACCTACTTCTACATATATATATATAGATATCCCTTTACGGTAAATGTTGATCAGACGCGACTTCACGCGAGCACTTTGTTGATCCAAAAACGTATATTGATCCGGCGCCTTTTGTTGATCCAATATGCATCTCTGGTAACTAATGTGGCTCCAACTGGATCAACATCTACACTCAAGGAACTGCTTATTGCTTTGCATTTTGAGAAACACTGTATTTAATATTGTTCTAATTGTATCGAATAGTCTATATTCAAAATATGTTTCACCCTTTCTAACTTTATGCCGCATGAAAAGTTTGAGAAACTTAGTAGTACATTTCGAAACAAATACTGTGGAACGCTCATATCCCAAAAATCAAGCTGCTGCTATGAATATTAGCTCAGATAAACAGGTTGCTAAAAGTAAATTTTCAACATTTTTACTTTGTTTATGGGCAAAACTTTGACAAACACCGAGTTGAATTTATAGTATTTGTAAAATTTCGTAAACGAGTTACTCGTTTACGAAATTTTATCTTCTTAGCTTTAGCCGTTGCAGAGATAAAGGAGTTTGAAAAACGCATTATTTCCATCGGTAATAACTTCTTCGAAGTACAAAAGTTTGAGAAACGCCGAGACTAAATTTTAGCAATGTTAAAAAACTACCTACACTATAAATTTTGAGTTAGTATCATTTAAAATCACAAAGTTATGAAGGTTTATCGGAAACAAAGCAAAACCCTTGTTTTTTTAAATATTTCGTCCCATAGACAAAAGTTTGAGAAACGCTTGCACCGGTTTCTAATAATTTTTACTGAAAAGGCTAATTTAAAAATTTCAGACTTCTAGGCCTTACGGTTCCAGAGATATTATAATTCTTAAAATCGTACAAAAGGCCCTTTTCCACCGCTGCGGAAATGAATTTAGAAGTCATATATGGTGTCAAAATCTATTTACATGTCAAATTTCTCATTCATCGGTTCAGCGATGTGGGCAGGGCGATGATGACTCAAACGGGCTACTCTTTAACTTCCGCCCCACATTCCCGAGGGATCTTAAGTTTTCCCAAATGATGGGATGCTAAGTTAAATCCAAATCCGTTCAGTAGTTTTTGCGTGAAAGAGTAAAAAACATACATAATGGAATCCCGCGGCGTTTCCCTCGTGGTGTTCGATAATTATCCCACGGGAAAATACTATCGGGATTATTCGGGATTAATAGTAACCTATATGTTATTTTAGAATATGATCTACTTATGTGCCAAGTTTCATCCAATTCCGTCTAGCAGTTTTTGCGTTAAAGAGTAACAAACATACATAATGGAAGCGAGGGGCGTCGCCCTCATGGTGTTCGATAATTGTCCCACGGGAAAATACTATCGGGATTATTCGTGATAAAAAAAGTAGCCTATATGTTATTCCAGGGTATGATCTACCTATGTGCCAAGTTTAATCCAAATCCGTTCAGTAGTTGTTGCGTGAAAGAGTTTCAAACATACATACATTCACACATCCATCCATCCATACATCTATACTCACAAATTTTCGCATTTATAATATTAAGTAGGATTTCATCTTTAGTCCTATAATAAAAGTTGCTTGTTTTCACGAGTAGAATAATCCCTAAAATTATCCGGGATCGTAAAAAAATAAATAAATAAATAACCCAGTATAGGTATCTACTATGCATTCCATGTAACAATCGGACGGTGTCCGTGGTTAAAAACTGTCCTTAAACTCAAGCGCAGCAGCTAACGCATCTTTCTTACCTTATTACTCTTAACGAATTAATATACGGGGTTCTCTGTCACACGCAGAACGCGACGTTGCCGCTTTGTGTTTCAGTACCTATTCGTCAATTTTGGCTCCGGATCAACTTAGTCGAAGTAAATGTCGCATATAAGTGAAATATATTCTGGATCTAAGAAATCACATTCAGTATGATTTTTTCGACCGTTAATGGATCAACAAATAATGGACAAATCGTTGACGAGTATGTTGAAAACCTGTCAGTGCAGATCCACCTACGTCACACGCGCTTCAAAGACGGATCAAAGTATATCAGTTTGCGAGTCGCGGAGCTGAGTATACACCTAAAATAGGTGGATCAACAATTGTTCTAACTTCTCACTGGAGCAACATTTACCGTGAAAGGTTGATTATATATATATATATATATATATATATATATATATATATATATGTAGGTACTCGTGTATCTCGCAAACGGCTCTAACGATTTGGATGAAAGCAAAAAAAAAAACGCCGAGCTTTGTATAATAATATGCTTCTTTTACCTATTGAATTTGGTACAGGCTATAATCAGTTTTGTTTTTATTTTAGATTTCTGAAATTTAGTACTTTTTAATTTGTCGCTGCAATGTAACTTGGTTAAAACGTCGATGATATTCAAAATATTATTTAGTAACTGAGTACGAACAGACATGATTAATATTATCACTCCTTGGTATAATCAACAATTTACATTGAATCTTCAAATCCTTTACATTCTTTTTAAATTCAAATAAAAAACTTCTCTCTAGTCTAGAGGGTTACAATCGACCCAAACTACCACATATTTTGGTGTACTGGATAGGTAACATGTTTACAAGCCTCTAAGTACAGGTTTCCTTCCAACATTTTCCTTAACCCCTATATTCATTCGAATTCTAAACAAGAGGTCTGGGTCGATTTCACACCCTCATGTACCCTAATAAATTGTCCCATCCGTACTTCCTTACTAACATTATAAACTGGAAAGTGTATTGGTTAGATCTTCTATCATCATAAATATGGATGGAGTAACATAAGGGAACTTTTTATCCCGTAAAGGCGGGTAAACTCAAGGCGGAAGGTAGCATCCCATATAGGTAAGCAATATCATAAATTACCAGTATACTGCAACGACTGCTGAATAATTATGGATTAGAGTTCATAAGTTCTAAGATTGTACTTATGTAGGAAATTGAGACAACTAAGGGTGAGGCTTCATTAGTGCGTTGCGTTGCGTCGTCGCATCGGACCAACGCATTGTATGCCACAAACAAGAAGGCGACGCGCACCGTCGCAGCATAGAGTCTCAGAGTGGATTACAGCGCATCGCCCTCCCTCGATCTCTCATCCGCCGATTCGTAGAAACGTCGCGTGCGACGACGCAACGCATAATATGGTGTGCTACTAAAAAATATTATGTAAAACAACGCAACGTTGATGCTGCGACGATGGAACGCAAAGCAACAGACCAATGAGGTCTCACGCTAAAACCAATACTAAAGCTACTCGAGTTGCACCTAATTTCAGATGAATCGTTCATGGTCTAGTGATTCAAATGGCCTCTATTTTGCAAATCAGACTTCCATTCACGACAAAGCAGGTGATCGGTACACAACCACGGTTTATGAATACTGCGATATGGCTTCAGAATAAATTTAAATGAAATTTAAGTAATTTACCCTACCGATTGAAATGCAAGACGAGTAAGTCTAAATATGGAGAGACAGAAAGCTATGATATGATAAATTACCTATGTGACATTATTAAATGGGTCTGGAACATAGAATAAAGCTGATTTCAGACTACGCTATAATATAATAGCATATATTATAGCTCATAGCACAACAATATCGTTATCGAGCAATACGCTCCATACATTGTTATGGACACGTTCACATTGTACTGTACTATATATTATTGGTTTACTATAGGTATAAATTGCTATAAATTGGTGCGATGCGCAGAGTTAATGCTATGCTATATCACGTGCCACCCTCTTCCTCCTCCCTCACCCCCGGTCGTTTTCTTGCTATATACTATAAACGCTTGCGATAATAATAATAATATAAATAAATAATATCCTGGGACATTCTTCACACACGGTTATCTGATCCCAAACTAAGCAGAGCTTGTACTATGGAAACCAGATAACTGATATACTACATATACTACTTTTTTTTGTTGTAAATACATACTTATATAGATAATTACACCCAGACTCAGGACAAACAGACATGTTCATGCACACAAATGTTTGTCCTGGATGGGAATCGAACCCGGCGGTTAAGACACCACCTATCGGCGTGATAGGTGGTGTCTTAACCAACTGCACCAACTGGCTTGTCGATAATATCGCGTATGTGAACGCCATGCTATATAGTATAACATTAGGTCCTTCTTTGCTATTCTATATAGCACAATAGTATAGCGTCGTCTGAAATTTTAGACATTAGGGAATAGTGAAACATTAAACTTGAACTCAATACTCATTTATGGAGATTAAGCCTTGGTAAGGTAGTTATAAGCGTTATAATTGTAGAACTACCGGCACCACTGGTTCATATTACTAAACTGAAGACTGGCAAGAAACTATTATTAGTTAATGTACCTGTGTTTATTAAAGATTATATTTAATTTTGGCACTGATATACATAGTGACATCGCTGCTAGTAATAAATCCTATTATTATTATTTTTCGGTTCATAATATATTTTACTTGTAAGCATGATTAGGCGATATTGTGACCAGCGACTAAACTTATTTTAACGTTAAAAAAAAATATATAAAACATTACAAAGGTTAATTATTATTTACGCTTGTTACTTTAAATTGAGTAAAGAGCCATATTTAACTATAGTCCACTTCTTCAGCTGATGTATAGCGTGACGTAAGACTTTGTGACGATTCGTGGAATTTTCGTGTTGAAGTAGGTGTAGTTGTCTCGTGTACACCGGGCGTTATAATTTATAAGCACTGGCAGTAACAATATAGTGGTTTACTTAAAATATGACTGTAAATATTATTTTTGTTGACCTTATTATATTATAATACTAGAGGTAACAGTAAGTAGGTATTATGCTTATGTATAGGTAACAGTTTTATTATTGGACTAGATTCCATCCCGTGGTTTCACCCGCGTTCCCGATCTTATGTTTTCCCGGGATAAAAAGTATCCTATAAGTTAATCTATGTAAAAACATTTTATTCTATAATATACAATATTTACAATTATTTACAACAAATATATACAAATTATATATAAAAAAAATACTCGAGGCGGCCGCTGCTGCCAATCAACGGCAAGGTTCCCAGAAGGCTGGCAGCGTTCCCTCTTTGTTAAATTTAATTTCTTTAATCTAAGTTATAAACTATCCGTTCCAAATCCGTTCAGTAGTTTTTGCGTGAAAGAGTAATAAACATCCATCCATCCATACATACAAACTTTCACGTTTATAATATTAGTATAGAATAGTATTATTTTTATTGACCTTATTGTATTATAATATAACTTATTATAATAACAGTAAGTATTATGCTTATGTATAAGTAACAGTTTTATTATAGGACTTTAATATTGTTTAATGGTAGGACCGGATGGTGTGAAGGTTAATCCTTGACTACCACAGTATCACACCATAGGTAGTAAGTTTAAATACTACCTAGGACACGATTACAAATTTACACTTACAGTTGGAGATTCTCAATCTGTACAAACCCTCGCCTTGGTGCGCGAGTCAGACTAGCACATGTCCGGTTTATTTTAAATATTAAAAAATAATGTCGTCATAAAGTATAAAGAGACCACAGAGGTTTATAGAATGGGATTTATGTATCTCTATGGTCGATTAAGTAGTGATGTGTGTACATACATAATAAAGGAAGAAAAAATATAATCATAATCGAATACTCAGATAAAGAGCCGATGAATGATAGCATTGACTTGCGATTAAATACGATTCATGTATAGTATGAATGGCGAACAATGTCTAGATATCCAGCGCGGTTGCTGAATTAAAAAGTACTTAATTCTGATAGATATAGAATTGAAATTGATGTGTATTGTCCAACCAAAAACAATCTTGTTTCAAATACCTTTTTTCTATCGTCAATAAAAGATATAAGCTACATAGCGTGTGACACAACCACATAATAACTCTATTCTATTAAAACCTTATTAATAATGTGACGTCACAAAGCGTGGCAGTTCGTGGAATCAGGTGTTGAACTATAGTTGTATCGTGTACTGGGGGCGTTATAATTTATTAGTGGTAATGTGATAGCTCCATAGAATTTTGTGCGTCCCTTTTTATAAGGTTATTAATGAAACTTTTCCGTTCGTTCGTTACTTTTTCTTTTATCTAATAACGTATGACGTTAATAACTTCATTTATCTTTATTATTTGTATCTAATGGTATTAGTCTATAAAGATAATAGGGGTGATGACTAAAAAAAAAAAAATTTGTCCGTCAGTTAGATTACTAAAAAATATTGGACACATGTTTTTTCTTTAGTTCTGAAAACAAAAAATAACGAAGATACAGTGCATATAAATATCGCGTGACGTCACGTTTTAGTACACTTTTTACACAGAAGTGACGTCACAAACCCCCACTCCTGAACTTTGATGCGACCTATCTTTGTAAGTTTTTATTGATTTGATAAAATAAAAAATACGTAGGTATCCAATATTTTTTGATAACCTAGTAAGTAGTAGTTACTTAAAGTATTTGTGTGCTTTTAATCACTCAACTCTTTAACAGGTCAATAGGATTGGTATATACCTAGCTATTATACTATATACTACTTAACCTGATACTTTTTAACCCGAGAACATCGGTGAAACTGCGGGGGCATCTCCAGCAGTGTTATAAATATATATGAAATCTTAAGAATATTTGAAATTCACATTCAAATATTAATTTATTTGGCATTTTACATCACAGCTTACTTACCTGTAATATTTATTACATAGAAATAGAACCGAATATGCCAATTTATATTCTAGCGTTACTATAACAAAGGGTAATTTCCCACCAACAAAATTATACGTTTAAAGGTTGTTGTACACATATATTTAGGAATTCCACGCCAATACCGCAATACCCAAAGGCTTTACGCATGAAAACAGAACGCACGAAATAAAAAGTACCTACTAACCTTTACAGTCAGAATCACGAAATAAAACGTTCATTACTCAATCCTCGCATGCCTGTAATCGATCACATTAGAAAAAAAAACCAACTGTCAAACACACAGTATTTTATTTCACTGAGTAAAAATTCGATGTTCAAACGTTATATTAATTGTTCATTAGTTTTTTCACTACATATTGTTTCATTCACAATCTCATACAGAACCAATCCAATTGCACAAAAAGAACACGTTAGGGTTTTAAATTTTGAGTTATCGACATTCGATATTTAAAATTCGTAATGCCGCGAAAGAACGCGTGGCGCGAAGAAACGCACAGTGACGAGGTTCGCGCCCAGCTACTGACTGAGGGTATACTGTAAGCTCTGCTCGCCCCGGCCAAGCTGAGTGGCAAAGAGCAGGGGCCGGTTCAGATGTGACATCTGATGATTTCTGTCTACTCTTACAAGCATGTTAAAAGATATCAAATGGTACGTTAATGTGAAATATCGAATGAAAATTGATATTAAATAGAAATAAAAGATCGTACTAAATTCCATCAGGCATAAATAAATCCCAAGCTACAGATTATATATAAATTGTAGTAAAAATTCCTATTTACAATACAATACAATACAAAAATTCTTTATTGTTTACACAAAAACACATTAATACAAACAAAGAAAAAGAAAACAAAAAAAGAAAGTATAAACAATTTAGGCGGCCTTATCGCTACAGCGATTTCTTCCAGGCAACCTACGGTAATAGGATATAATATATAGGCTATATCAAATACATACATAATCTTACAGTAATAAGTACCCTAAGTTTAATTAATAGTTCGAGGTTAAATTTATTAATTTATGCAAAAAAAAACATATTTTTCAATGAATTAATTAAAGTTAAATAAGTTACATCATAATATCAATAAGAATGTTATTTTAGTAAAGTAGCTGATAAGGCTATTGATACAAGGAAAACCGATAAAAAGTAATTAGAATGTCAAGAAAAAAGAAAGTCCGGTGTCAATGCCAACCAATACGCAGTACATTTCAAAAGCATTTCAACTGATGCATCTGAAATTTTCACGTCAACATAATCTTTGACTCGACAACGACCTTAATCTGAAATCCCTTTTCAACTCCTCGTGCCTCTCATTATTGATCTCTTTCACTCCTCACTACCGGTGCAATAATACTTCCCTCCCGCTCTGTTAAATGAAAGCTCTGTATCGTTATCCTGTTCTCGCAACACTGCAGAGCCTCAAAAACGAGGTAGAGCCACCGTACTATCAACGTGTGCGTTCGGAATAAGAATTTTTTTCCTTTACACTGACCACAGAATGATTAAATTCGCTTACTAGATCTTATTACACTGCTGAATTTTCATGAATTTTCTTCGTATTAAAATTTGTCTGTGTAATATTTTGTAGAAATTACGGATAAAGTGTGAACGATTGGATGACTAATAAATTTAAAAAAGAAAAGCAAATGAAAGAAAACAGATACGATGTCTTGTTATTTTTTGTGGGCAATCAGTTTAGTATTCTAGATAGGGAGTTGGACTCAGTTGAATAAAACATTGGTAACAGACTTGGACAATATTTTTCAATTGGATCGAGCTATGTACTGGAACCATTATTGTACCAATACGGCTTGGGAAAATAGTTTCAGCAACCGAAGAGCTTTGCTTATTTATATATCTGGAAATAATACATTTTTTAAGTTGTTTGAATTCTAGAACACTCTGGGTTTTCCTTTTAAAACAGCCTTTGCTAATAATTATTATGTATCATTTTACTTTGACTGTATTATTTTTTTATGCTGAATATATGATTTGATGCTTTTATAAATATGTCTAACATAAAGGTCGGAGTCATCGTCATGTCCTTGCCCTGTTCCCAGTCATTCGTGGTTAGCAAAATATGTACTTTTCTTCCTTTCAGCCTTTCTATCCGTCATGTCAGCATTCACTTCTTACTTACATTCACACAATCCATCAATTTTTCGGTCGGGTTCGCTTTTTCCATCGTCACATGGGTTTCATCACTCCTTGTAACATGACCATATCATGACCAATTAGTTCTCTTTCAAGTTATCATTCACTGGTATACCAAATCCTAAAGTATAGGGAATAGCAAACAATCCTGAAAGGAGTCTCGGGGCCGATTTTGATAAAAACTAAAACTGTATTCTTTGATTTTCAAAAAAAAATATTGCCTTGCCGGGAATCGAAATTGATTTTGAAAAAAAAAACAGCCTGTATTATTGCTCCATCTTATAGTGTCGCTTATAATGATCAATTTCTGTGAAGTAATGTTGCATATTAATTGTAAACCCTGTATATTCATTTTAATTCCCACTGCTCATTTGATGTTTCATTGATTTAAAAATATTACGTCTATTAAACTATAACGTCATAATCATTACAGCTTCACGAATTACATAAAGCATATCTCCTTTGCAATTCATAAACTTTATCAAATAAAAAACTACATAAAAAAAAATATGGAGGAATATAATATTTACAAGATAATAAATAAATAAGCCTTAAAAAAATAGATCAACAACAAAAGTAATCAACGGGTAATAATTATATTCCGACAATCCAGCGTTACATTATTACCTGATCACATCACTTTTTGCCATCTTCTATCCTTGTCTTTTCCACGTAATTAAGTATTGCCATTTCTGTCTAGTGCCACGCTTAGTCCACATACTTTCCTTGTGACATCTGAAACCTGATTGGAATGGAAGCTTGTTTTTATCATGACTGATGCCAAGATAAAATGCATCGTCGAGTTTGATGGATAATTTGTATTTCTTGCAAATAAGTTTATTTTTAAACTTATTAATTTTAACGAAGGTTTTATTTGAGGAGGAATTGGCAAAGTGTGGGATAATCCAGCTCAAAGAACCAACGCAATTAGTAATGAAAAATTAGATGTGGCTAAATTTATAAGGCATCAAACAGTTAATAGTTATTCAATTCCGTAAGGAAGATTTAAGTCTAATCCTTCAAAATCAAAATCAAAAACTCATTTATTCAGTTTAGGCCCTAATAAGGCACTTATGAATGTCAACAGTTACAATTTTTAGACTCTACTACCTTATTTATGAAAGTGGAACATCCACTTTCATAAATAAGGTATCTCTCATCATAATAATGATTGAAAATAATTAGGGAGCCTATGATTTGATATGACACACCTTATTAGGGCTTCTTGGGAGATTTATAAAAGCCACTCGGCTATCACAAATCTAATTTGCTGTTTCTAACCAAAGATCTGAGTAGATTCTAATAAAGTCGTTTATGTTTTGCAGAATTATTAAAAGGGACCCGAGATTGAGAATTTTCTTTTAACTTATTATTATAGTTCTCTTTACTATCATTATTTTACTCAACAACATGATAAGCTTTCAAAACAAACCAAATGGATTCTTGATATGAATGTGACTGGCATACTTATTATTGAGGTTTGATCATATTTCTGATTCCGATATTTCTAACAATATTTTTTGCTACATTAAAAAAAATATTGCTTTTGTATCCTTTCTTCGGAACAAAAGGTAAAAGTATAATTGATTTGATGTAGGATATAATAAAGAAACAAATAAGGTTTCGTTTTCTTTCATAAGCTGAATATGAAGGTAAAAAATGCGTGAGCGATGACGTACGAAAACGTTTTATTGTCTTTTTTCCTTTTGTCTACGTTTCTATATTTACGAAAGTACGCAAATTGTTTATTTGTGTATGGTTTCTTTTTTAACATTGTATTTTTAAATAGGACAATTTATATTTTTCTCGCAATCTTGTAAATGGCAAAAAATCTAAATATAAACATTATTCTGAACCATTTCTTTAAAATCTTAGATAGGTAGGTAGGACCTACTTAATATAATTTCACCATCAACTATCATATTGATATGTCTCTTTTACAGGAGCACGAATGTCACAAGTTCGAATCCTTTTTATGAGCTTGAGCTTTCATTGAAGAAAACCTTCCTGAGAAAACCATCCATATCCACTTGGTTGGTTACCACCCTCAAATTGAAAATTTATCCTGGTTTTTTTTTTCCTTCTAAGCTTTGTGTGCCTTAGTTACCATCAGCCAACAACGTATTTGCTTATTAATTACAAGAACAAATTGGAATACTAATTAGGTATTATAAATTATTCTCAAAGCAAAAACTAAAATTAAATACTTACTAAATTTAAATAAACTGTTGCATTATCTCCAGATAAAATTCCTTTTGATTTATAAAAGATTAATTAAAAGAAAATACATGAGGTAAATCAGTTAAATTACCTGGATTTTAAAAGACGATGCTTATGTTTTAAATCAGTAACAAGTCCGACAAATATTTAACAATTTTAACGTAATTATTGAACAAAATTTACGTAAAGTATTTACTAGTTCACTTGCTAACCTGCTTACTTCTAAGTACCTATGGGAACAGAAGCATTCACACTACCACTGTGACAGTTAAATGCAGATAAAGATCTACTTCAGAATACATGGAACAATGGGATATGGAACATTGTGATGAAAGCAGCGAAAGTTAAGAATGAATGTTGTAATTAATATTATGTTCGTGTGATTTACCTATTACAGCTTCTTCATCTACTAATATTATAAATGCGAAAGTTTGTGAGTAAGGATGGATGTTTGTTACTCTTTCACGCAAAAACTACGAATGGATTTGGTCGAAATTTGGAACACAGATAGTTTATATCCTAAACACATAGGATACTTTTTATACCGGGATCCCTCAGGAATGCGGGTGAAACCGCGGGGCGGAATCTAGTATTATTATATATTTATCTACTAAGATTTACTTTAGTAGCTACCTTCTCTAAAATTCCATTGATAAATGCTCACTATTTCTAGTATCTTTTATTATTTGAGTTTATTTGGCGATCGGACTAAGTTTTTTTGTGATCGCCAAATAAATTTTATCTCGCTGCTAAGAAGTCAGTACTATGTTACTTATTATCTGTTGCTGCATCAAATACCTTATCTTTTATTGAAAACAATAAGGAATGCTCAACAAAAACTACAGGTAGGCATATTTATTTGGCGATCAGACTAGGTTTTTTGTGATCGTCAAATAAATTTTATTTCACTGCTAAGTAAGACGTCAGCACAGCACTATATTACTTAATTTCTGTTGCTGCATCAAATACCTTATCTTTTATTGAAAAAAAAAAGGAATATTCAAGTAACAATATCTAAAGGTAGGCATATTATTTAAGACATGCCCAAAAAATATTTATACAATTCTTTATAGCAAATACAATTCTATTATTGCAATATAAAAAAAACATAGTCATTGTTTGCTAAGACATTGAAGTTGATTGATCTATAAGAAAACCCGAGAGTTTACTCAGGTATGTAAACTCAAATTTACTTATAAGCTTTCATTCATCTATTGAACAAGCAAGCGGGTAATTCCTTCACATAGATGCAAATCGAAACATCTACGTCAGGTAAATTTATCGTTATGCAAAATCTCTTTGAATGCCCTCCATATCGAGACTTGCTTCTCAGTTAATATCGTGCAGTACAATATTGGATGCTAGTTGAAGACAATGAAAAGTGTCCATTCTTGATTAAAAAAAAATGGGGTTATATTTCATACACATGTTTTCACACACCTAACGGAAACCTATTATTAAGCCTCCGCTGTCCGACCTTCCGTCCGTCCGTGCCGTCCGTCTGCGGGTGTCAGCGGGCTGTATTGAACCTTATTAGTAGACAGTTGATTTTTTTACAGAATATGTTTTATTATGGCCGCTATAACATTAATAAGAATAAAATAAAGTAAAAAATTAAAGATATACAAAAACGTGTTTTACGCTCGAATTTAACAATCACTGTATCTCATGACCCGTAATAGATAGACAGCCGAAATTTTCACAGAATGTGTTTTTCTATTGACGCTATAACAACAAATAATGAAAACAAAATAATTGTACTGAATAAAAAGTGGTGAAAAACAAACCTGCTAATAAAGAAGTTCATGAAATTATAATTTATAACGATAAAAATAAAATAAAGTAATATACTAGTTAAACTAGCTGAACTTTTTCAAACAATATTGAACAAAATTTAATAGAAGGTCTCACCTGCCTCCAAGTGTAATCGGGTTAGTTTAGCAACACATTCGCAATGTCAAAGCTGTGTAAGTGTCAAAGGAAACCGGCTGTAAGGCCTCGCCTTAAAGAATTTATCCCTTCACTTAGAAGGGAATTTTGTTAAAAGCCATCTAATTTACGATTATATTGTAACGTTCAACATTTTCCAATTAAGGAAAATCGTTTTGCTTTTTAAAGTTGGCTTTGATATTGGTAATGAAATTGTAATTTTTATTGAATACGGTGTCCGCCTACTCGATTTCTGGTATGGTAGCTGGTAATATTGAAATGAAATAGCATTCGAAATACGAAGCCAACAAACATTAGTTTGTAATTTATGATATTGATACTAAGTAAAGAGTAAATTGCCAATTGGATTAGAAATATTTTTGATTAACATTTTAATTTTATTTTTATAGCATTATAAGCATATATATTCTCAATACTGCAATGGAAAAAAAGCCTAACAGTTACTTATTTATGATGTATAAAACTATAATAATAAATCCAACACACAAAGCAAAATGGCGGGCTGTCAACGCGGCCAGCCCCTAATCCGCCATTTTATGAATTCACCTCGCGCACAAAATGGCCGAACGTATTTGTGATACCAGTATTGCCAACATTAATGCGACAATAAATGTCAAATTGCAATCGTTATTTGTAAAAATTATGGTGTACGTTTTTACACAGAATACGTGTTTCGAACGAGTAATTAGGGGTTGGGTTTCCCTTTTTTTTGGAGTTCAGTGCAGCCTCATGTAATTAAAGCGTTCATTTAGTGCTGGTCTTATTTGAGCTTTTACTTTTATTTTATTGCCACTCGTTGAGGTAGCGTTCACTGTAAGTATTATATTTGTTAGATTTATTAGGTTGGGAATTAGATCGAGGCATTTAAGACCTAAACCTTAAGACCTTTGATCTAAGTTATAGGTAATTTTATTAGGTAATTGTATTAAGTTTTATCGTAAGCTAATATTTGGTCACAATCTTACCGTGGTATTGGTATGTAATTTAAAAATAACGACTACGATTTAAGCAAAATAAGTAGGTACCCTAAGTCTCGAAGAAGAATGAATAATGAAAAATTATAAATTGTTAATTATGATGCCCTTAGATGATGTTAATCTAAAAAATATATATATTTGGTACCTATTGTTTTGATTGACAAAGAAATGCCAACTTATAAGTATTATAAATGCGAAAATGTGTTTGTCAGCTTGACACCTCAACGGCTGAATTAATCCAGGTAAAATTCGGCACCCACGTAGATCATAACCTGAAGTACCTAACTTACTTTTTATCTTGATCATTCGGAAACCAACAAATTCGGTAAGAACCATACGATCTCTTGATGGTTACTTGGGTTACTATTTAAATTTTCTATTGTATCAAGCTTCTTAGACCGTATGCCAAAACAACATCTATCAATCATGCAAAATTCTATCCATAATTAACTTCAAATTTTCCATAAACTTCCCAAAACTCAAACATGAAGGAACATAAAAAGAACTAGTTCATATCAAACTTGTTATACAACGCTGTTAATTATATTTTACTAATTAAATTAATAACATAATAGGGTTACCATAATATAGTAGTAAAAAATGTTTATTTATCTATGTGAAATATTGAGAGATAATGATAATGTCAAAAATATTATTCATGTAAATTGTATTTTAATTAATTACCAGCTTTTCTTGTAGTTTCACCGCGGTCGCCTATTGAGTGGATTTTCGAAAAATATTTCTTAGCGGAACTCTCTCCAAATGTTCAAGTGTCTCCAAGACCTACTTTGGCTATCTATTGATAACATAAGTCAGCCATCAGTCAAGAACTTTAAATTGTAAGAATTTCATAGTAAACAGAAAATTTTCTGATGTACAAGGCCACTTCAAAAATTAATAGCAATAACATAAATTAAACAATTTCAAGTAATCATCAAATGGATTTTCTTGAAACATAGCCAAGACACTTTTCAAACGAAGAAAACTGAATCAAAATTGGTTCATCCGTTCAGGAGCTACAATACCACAGATACACACTACAAACACCCCTCTTTTTTGTCGGTTAAAAATAAAGTCATACTGATTCTCAAGGCAATAATAACATGATGAGGGATCAAAAATTATATACATAAATTTGGATTAATTTAAGCTAGTAACTTAACTAAAAAAAAACTCAAAATTATGGGATCTGTCGCTCAGATAACTTCTTAGAAACGTTTGCCTTTTTTTGAGATGGTGACCCTAGTCACGTACCTATCAAATAGGATGTATAAATTGTACATAATATATCAAAAAATATAACTCTACATCATCCGGTCTGCCTTCGTAGCGTCAACGGAAATCATAAAGAACTTTATAATTAGTGCTGTCATGAGTCGATAGTCGATACAACGATAAAGTTAGGATTAAGACATCATTATTATGAAAACGTAACGCAGGCAGGTTACCGTAATAATTAAATAAATAAGAAAGAATTACGAAAACATATTTTGAAAATCTGCCAGTGAAAGATGATTTTCACAATTTTTTTTAATAATTTTTGGTAAGATTTAATTTGATACCTAATGTTTTTGTCTAAATAGGAGAAAATTGAGAAATGAATAAAAGTAGTAATAAGTATTTTAGATAATTCATAATTAGGGACCTATGTTTTCGATTGAATGTCCTTTGATAAGAAATGAAAGTAATAAAAATCAATCGATATATTATAGGCTAATATCACCAAGCAAGCCAAATACACGTTTGCTGACTTCGCTGCATAAAAAAGAAAGATGATTTTGGATTATCGACTATGTGACAACACTAAAATACAACATTGGTGCACTTGACTCTATTAAAGATAAGAATTTTATTATAAATAATTGCTTTGGTTGAAAATGATTGAGTGGCTTGCTGTACAACTAAAATACTCTACGTTTACTTATAGTCTTTATTTATGGAGGACACCTTTGAACAGGTTTCAAATTGTGTTTTAAAAAAATAAATTAGTATCCATACATGTTTTTTTTTCTTTTTTTTTACTATGTATAGGCCTGTGTTTGACCACAATCTCACCGTGGTCAGTTATAATGTGGCCGATGATGGTAAGCACACAAAGCCTAGAAAGGAACTGGCTCTCAAGTGCAGCTGTCGGAACACACCGAAAGGTGCTTGGCGACAGATTTTCAACTTGAGGTAGGTAGCCAGCCAGGCGGGTACTAAAAAGTACCCTACCACCGTGCTATGGTTTCCTCACGATGTTTTCCTTCAACGAACGCTCAAACTCACTGTAGTATTCGAACCCGGGACCTTCGTCTCGGCATCCGACGTCACTACCACTGAGCTATCATCGCTTTTTCTGTAAAAATATTCTAACATCGCATTAAACATAAGGCCGCTTTAATTGAAATCTCATATACCTATATTTATTTCTTCAAATGTTTTATTAGAGATATTTTGTTACTCAGTTACGCTATAAGAGCTAGTTAAGTGAATTTGAAAAAAACTTGGCACATAGATGGATGCCCTGGAACAAAAATAGAATACTTTGCATTCCAAGATAACATCAAGTCCTTCAGAAATTTGGGTAAAATCGTAGGAGTAAAATACTATCAAAATAAAAATAAGACAGAATTCCACGCGTGTGTAGTGAACGTTCCCCAAATTTCGAAGCAGCTCAGTTGGTAATAGTATGTAGCAAAGATCACGAGATAGATCCTACAATACACGTTTGAAATGATGAATGAAAACCAAAATTATGATATTCCACCAGACTAATGAACTGAATGAACGAAACCTATCCATATACGCGCTTCAAATATTTTAATACAACATAATATGCAAATACATACAACACAACTGCAACTACATAAAGTGCAAAACAAATTAAGTAATATGTACTGAACTAACACAAGGCAACGTAATCTTATACCTACTAACGTCTACGGACATACAAAATAATCAAGAGGAAACTCCCGTTGGCAGCCAAAGCACATTAAAGTCCAAGCCGAGCTTTATGAAGCTTTCTACTAATTCAATGAGTCATGTTCGGAGTAATGAGGATTGGAATAAAAATAAACTTTTGCGTCAATCGAAACAGTGATTTCGTTGCAAATGGCAATAATGTTACATACGTTTATTTGGAATGTAAAACACTCTGCCTTTTCGTCTCTTTGGCTTAGCTATGTATTTTGTTTTTTTTTTGTATGGGGTTTCAAAAGATGCAGTATCGTCGTGACGTTTGTGGTGACTGGGTCTTCACAACCAATTTACACTCCCGCATTCTTACAAAACCTGCTAATGTCAAACTGTGAAATGCCAATAATATTAAAAATGAGAAACAACTCAACAGTTGAAAGGATGATTTCAATGAAACTCGGCACATTCCTGGGGTAAAAAGGAAAACATAAGATCCCTCGGGAACGCGGCTGAAACTGCCGTATGAAAACTAACAGAATATAGAATTTATAGATTTTTTGGCAACATCCATAAATGATTCAGCAACTTTGCGGTTCCTTATTATCTTTATAACATTTTTCCTTTTCCTCATGCCAGCGTTTTCACTCATGTCTCTTCAAAATACATTTCTATTTGATTTTTTTGTGGTTGGACTAATGTCAAAGAAGCTGGTCGAACCGCAAGCCTCTGTGTCACTCTCACGCAGCGTTTATCGAATAAATGGGTTCATTAGATGGAATTTAAGACAATCGGTCTCAGGTTACGGGGGTAGTACTTCTAATCAGTGTAATTGGTCGTGCCCTGGCAACATGATATTTTCCTTCTCTTTTACCCCATCTCTTTTGTTATAATACTCGTGCTTATTTAATGAGTGATTTCATTTATATTATTTCGCAAGTTAGACTAATTGGATTTTTGTAAGAATTGAATGAAAGGAGGATAGAAGATTTAATAGGTCTGATATCTATCTAAATATCGGTGTTAGAAACGTCACAATTAAATAGACCTGTTTTTACTAGCAGATATAGACTTTAGACACACTAGATTTTTGAAAAGAAATAAAAAGAATAGAAATGAGAAAAAAAATCCTCCATTCTACTAAACTATTCTAATATCACCTGGAATTGCTGCAGAGAATATGCTTTCCACTATAAATTTTTGTGTATTGTGATCACAACCAAAAGTTTTTCATAAAATTTTATAAATCCATCGACATCAAGTTAATCAAGAAAATTAGCTTTCAGAAATCATTGATTCAAACTGTGACCACAAAAATCTATGCTATGACTGTAACCATTCGATATCCATGTAACTGATAGTGTTGTGTTACCGGTTGTTAAGTATGGAAAGAGTATCGACATTCCTATATGTTACAAGCGACTCACGAGTAATGAAATGTAAGCGCCACACCTGTGGTTGGTGCTAGTGATATGAAAATGGTTCATCGATATTTCATTTCTATTCATTTTAAACACCTCGTATATCATGTTTACCCCCGAATACCGAGTCATGTGTAATATTTACCATTTAGACTTACCAACAAATTTCAAGGATATGGTAAACAAAGTCATATAATATGTAGTTTAATGCTTGGGATTACGTTTAAAAAATATGAATTTAAACCGAAATAGCGACACTAGGTCTAGAACATAAATTTACAGAGTACTTAAATACAAATTAAAATAAAAGAGTAGCAAAAAAACGAACCTACGACTAATTAATGCTTTTCACTGATGCTTTAGGGATGTTAGTGTTGGTTTTTTGAACCAACGCACCGTTCAGATTTTTAATAAAATGTTGCTGATTCGACAAATCATTAAATACCTTATTTTTATCGACTTATTGTGTTTCGTTGACGTCCCATCCTTAATTGCAATTACCAATAGGAGTGGCTAATCAAAGCTACGGGGCACTGTTAGATAGAAACTCACACTTTATGAATACGTAGTTTCATGATAGAAAAAGCTGTATTTTTCTACTATGCAGAAATCTATTAAAACCTTTGCTTATCATTCTACTAATGTCTACTGATACACTAAGGCCGTTCCCATGTGCCAGTAGGTATACTGTGCTATTGTTAGTTAGTACTAAGTCTTTATTACTTTCTTCCAAGCAGAACTTAGAGAGCTAGAAATAATTTAACGCTGGTATAGAGACAAGTCTTACTAGGAATATTGTTACACAAATGTAGTAATATCTTGACGATGTGCATTTTGATATTACGTAGGTCTTACGTTCAATATCAATTTAACGGATGCAATCACGAGTAGATTTGGATGTTGAATATTTGCACTGCATTTCAGATTGCTAATATATTCTTGGATAATTAAACATAAGTTATAAGTTTCATCGACGTTCTATGGAGTGTTTTCAATTTTCATCTATCCAAGAAATATTTGGGATCAGTAAAAGATTAAGAAATAAAAGTTTTCTGTTGATAGGATTCAAGTATCTTTTTACTGAAAATTAACCAAATACCCGCCTAATACGGGACACGAAGGGTGACAACGCTACAAAGGGCACATTTCACGCGACTGCCTGCCGGAAGGGCATAATTTAGTAAATTGCTGCCCTTTCTACAATCGCCCGCCATCTGGTATGGCCAAAGATTTCTTTGTGTGAAACACGACTTGTACCTACTCGTACTAAAGTGTTGTGTTTCATCGATAAATTTTCATGGTAAAAATGAAGATACAGGAGTAGGTAAGAAAACTATTTATTTTGTGATTTGATAAATTTATAAGCAGTCAGATCTTTTTAAAGAGATGAAGGTGCATTATTTTACTGTGTATAGGCCTATGTTTGATTATGTATAATCTCAGCGTACTCAGTATGATGTAGCCAAAGATGGTAAACACACAAAGCCTAAAATAAAAGGCTCTCAAGTGCAGCTGTCGGAATACATAGATTTCCATCATGAGGATGGTAGCCAGCAAGGCTGGTACTAGGTACAATGTAGGTACCTTACCACGGTGTTATAGTTTTCTCACGTGTTTGTTTTATTTTAACCTTTATTAATAATGAAAATCATCATTTTATTTATTCATGGCTATTCATAAAAACTACTGTAAGCTTTTGGATAAAAATCGAGGGAAAAATTACTCCAGCTTTACAAGATGAGTTTAATTTCCAATAAACAAGAGTAAGTAAATAACAATTCCACATAATGACGAAACAGTTCACTCACTCGAAGATCCCGTTTCAATAATCAACAGTACCTTGTCTATGACAATTGGTTCATGACATGAACACTTAAACCTTACAAATGAGAGGGTCACGTTTACAAATTCAATGAACTAACCTCACGGTATATTTGTAAATACGTACCCAGTTTACACTAAGATTGATACCTTGTTCGTAACTCTATTATAAGGTTTCATTACCTAAGTACCATACACTATAATATTGCTGGAATAACTCGAAAACGTTTTTAAATTAACTGAAAAAATCACTTTAGTTGCACTGCGCTTGATACATATAACTATTTTATTAATCTAGAGGTCCTGATAATTTATCACATATAAATTACCTTATTTAAGGTTTCAACAAATAATATCAAAGAAATAATTTAAAATTTGGTACACCTTATATCTATATAGTCGCCAGGTCTAATAATAATATTGTCCCTTATATCAATGATATAGCTAATTCACAACTCACAGTAATAGAATATCCGTCGACAGCACCACGCTTTGCAGATGCAATTTCCGATGCTGGGGATGACCATTCCCTGCTTTCCCTCCCCCATTTTCCCCCGTTTACAAAGTCAATAAAGAGGTGGGGTGCGTGAATAACGACTGTAGGGTAACGTTAAAACAGTTTTAGTCTGTACGTTTTACGGACAATCTGTGCGAAATAGAATTTCCGGTGTAACGGTTGCGGATTCAATTATGGGCAGACCGGGCTGCTAAAAGCTGTTTGGTTGTTTTTTGATAAGCGATTTGCTTTGTGGTGGGAAAAAAATTGTATTCAACATTGAACTGCGAACTTAACATCCCTCAATGGTATCCTTGAACTTGAATCGCGATAAAAAGCTTTTGGATATCTTTGGGAGAATTTTGATAAAAAAAAATAAACTGAGCGCAATCTGAAAATGACTAGGTATATACATGACTTTTTCATGATAAATAGATGGTAAAGGTGCTAAAGATAAAAACTTTCAGCCAAGTTGTGGCATATATTTTGGTTATCTACAGGTTAGTAATGACAATGTACCTATATTTAATTTTGCATCAATATCAAATTTTAAGACAGCAGAGGGCAAAAGTAAAGGTAAACGAACAGCTTCATAGAATAATCTTCAAGCGATTTATATGCAAAACAATGACAAAGTAAAGCAGAACAAAGCAAAATTTGTCCATTCTCGTTTAATTAACATTTTAGATACTTTGAACTGAAAATTCATTACCAACTTTAAATTGTTCCTCTGATAACAATGTGGAGGTATCATCTGCCAAACAATGAAAACTGTTTTGTAATAATGAATCTAATATAAATCACAATTCAATAGAATACTTAAATGATACAGACGGTGGAACGTTAAAATATCACTTAAGTCTCAATATCACGGCTAAATAGAAACTTAAATGATCCATACTTGATATCATTAATCTAATCACTAATGAGAATAACCATTCATCACAAAAAAAACATATGAGGGCGTGCTATATAACAATGCAATACAAACATATCTTTGCTTCTTAATCAACTGGTTACCACAATCGTGAATCTTATTACAAGTGTAGTAAATGTTATTGTGGATATGTTCATAGTAATCGGGCAACAAAAGATTAGTTTGTAATATGTCGATGCGGATGAAACAAAGACTGTTACAGATAACATCGTACCACTTAATAAATCAGTGCTTTTATTATTCTTATTCGGACATTCTTTTAAATCTGGACAACAGAGTATAAAATTCGTAATATATTCTTTGATCAACTGGCTATGAGTTATAAATTTAATAATACATTTATTTAAGCTGTAATCTATCAATTGATGTATAGGGTTTAATTACTAGTGATTGTTTCTTTATGCCTCCAGGCATGAATAGTAGCTAAAACAATGAAATATTTTTGTTATGAATATTCAATAATTGGTGGGTTTGATTTTCTCTTGGAATTTCTAAGTGCTACTTGTGAAATATAACGTTATTGAATAATTAAGTAAAAGTAATCTGTTTGGGTAGAAGTTTTAAACGAAACGTAAACTAATGCTGCAGAAAGTTTATTATCACTCAGTTATTATACCTTATAGATCCATCGTTCTTACAATTTGAAAGCTTGCTTAGAATATTTTCTATTAGCCATCAGTTTACTTGATGGGAAGTGAGATGCCGTCTTTTTACGGTTGTTCATCAAATGAAATCCATTACTATGGATATATTTATGGATGTAACATTATTATCAAATCAACACATAATCAATAATAATAGTAGGTACCATATTTACTGATTCATACCATCCTTCACTTTGTCATGGATTATAATTTGTAATTACGTATAAAATTAGTGATAATCACGGTTTCATCCATTATATGGTCTATTTACTTCGCTTAGATAATTTATGAACTTACTTTCTATATTCGTTCTTGTAACAAGCTGTTCCCCGCGGTTTCACTCGTTTTCCCAGTATAAAAAGTAGCCTAACCTTCGGGGATAATGTAGCTTCCTATAAGTGAAATATTTTTTCAAATCGGACCAGTAACTCCAGAGATTAGCACGTTCAAACAAACTCTTCAGCTTTATTATGAGTATAGATGTAGATTTATAATACTGTTTAATATTATTATTTTAAATGTAAGTAATTAATTAATTAATTAATGAATTTTGTGAACGATGATATGAGTAGGAAAGGAGTAAATGCCGATATGACGGACAGAAGGACTGAATAGAAGAAGAGTACCTACATATTGCGCCAACCCAAATGATCAGGAACATATTAAATAATTAATTTTAGTGTTAGTATTAATACAGCCTAATAGAATACTAAAGTAATACCGAGTATTACTTTAATAATAAATTACGTCTAGTGTCAAACTGAGATATAATACCTGAGCAGGTAAAACAAAGTTTACACTCGAGATTTACTTAATATAATTATTCTCATTTTGATTCTCTTATATACGGGTTGTGTTCTTTTTTAAGTAGGTATTAATAAAAATATATCTTCTCTTGGTATAAAACTTACTTCTGAAAGTAATATACGTATCAACGCTTTTTTTCACCTCCTGCTCATCTCATTAACAATTTAAAGCGAAATTTATTCTTCTTAATTCGTGTAAAATCATGAAATTATGAAAGCTAAGATTTCACATTTCTTAAAAAATTAAAAATAACTGTTAATTTCAACCAAAAGCACTTGGGTTAAAATTACAAGAGCATTCCGTATACGGTGTAATTTTAATTATTTCATCTGAACCATCTACTTGCAAAATTAATTTTACATTATACTTATGATACGCTATAATTATGCTAAAATTATACGGCTATAATCAAAATGGAACAAAATAAATTTGATTGCGGTTTGATTAGAAATTGAAATTAAATTTTACCATTTAGGTAAGTAAGTTTTATTCTCAAATTTATACTTTGACCAAATAAAGTCATAAGAGTGATCTTTGTTTAATTGACAACTAGACCCAATTTACAAGGCCTAATTGACACGTAACAGAGATTAAGAGACGAAATCAGGTTGCAAAAGTAATGTGGTCGAATGTGACTGCTTAAACATTCGATTGACCTTATTGATGGATTTTATTCTCGAATAATGATGGGCCTATTTTTTTCTAACATAATCAAAAGGTTTGATTCTGAGTTTCATAAAAAGGGCTTAAAACTGTCATATGACCACTTACCACTCATCAAGTAATTAGCAAAATATCGGGTAAAGCTGTGCTGTAAGCTGTTCATGTATGTAACCACATCACTTAAAATTATGAACTGAGAGTATTAACATCATGTTTAATATATTGGATTGTAATTAAATGCATTAAGTAGATGCATGGAACGAACTACTAATGCAAAATTTGAAAGTAAAACCACTGAAGGTACCACATAGGTATTCCTCCAAGGTATATTAGTAACATTTTCATGAAATAGTCGTATATATCAGTAATATAGCTTGGAGAAATATGTTGATGATTTATTTTGTTATTAATCAGTAAATATACTTTCTTGTCGCAAATAACATGTTGATAACTTACGACCTATAACTGAGCTGCAATTAGCAAAAAACGTGATAAAATTTGAATTTAACGCTCCAACCGAAGCCTCCACCTTAAGCAACTAAGTGAAGTGCGGCCGGATGGCTGCACTTAAACGGAACATAGCGGTTATGTGTGGCGTTATAATATACCTCAGTGAGTAAAACATTATGTCTCGCGGGACATTCGACGTAGGACATAATTACTAAAGCCCCAAATAAAGAGAGCATTATTTTGAGATAAAACAAAAGATTATAAATAATACAAATTAGGGAAGAAAAAAATCTGCAGTAACAGTAAGTAATTGTCTGTCATTGCTTTAATTTAAGATAGAGGTTTTAATAAAATTACACTTTAATTTTTGGGGTTCCGTACCTCAAAAAGAAAAAGTAGAACCTTATACGATCACTGTTGTCTGTCCGCCTAACTATCTTAATCAAGAAACTGGTAGAGGTATCAAGTTGAAATCATATTTTTTTCTATTTTCAAAGTCCTCAGGGTGTCTTATTAGCATAATAGCAATTATGAGCTATAACTTATCACTTTCGCGTTACTTACTTGTAAATCGATATTGGATTTTTATTTCACATTTTCTCTTCCTTTAATAGGGGAACTGCAGGATTTTTTCTAATACCTACCTGGTGTTATTAATATCAAAATAATTTACAGTACAAATGCTAATTCATCTTATCCCTTCATCACCAAAACATCCTGAATTAATAACCACACAATATCAAAGTTTATACTAAGATTAATCAATTAACTGACAATTCCAGTCGTTACATATTAGGGAAATTAGATGGAATAGAGAGTCGGGAATATGTAATCGAATACAACTCAATTTATGGAATCGATAAATCGATATCTTATTGCCTAAATTGTGAGAATCGTTTACATTACTACTCGATACATTTCATTACAATTCATGGAATATTAGGTATGAACACACAAGTACCTACGTGTTTATTAAAAAAATAACCATTGTATAAATAGATAATCCTTTACTATCCGTAGGTAATAACATTATAAACTAGCTGTCCCCCGCGGATTCAACCGCGTTTCCGTGATAAAAAGTAACCTATATGTTATTCCAGCGGGGCTAGCATGCCCACCAAAACACGATATGATATAGCGATTTATCGACGCCAACTGTCAAAATATGATAAATATCGCCGCCATGTTGAATTTTTATCGAAACAGGGTATGATCTATCTATGTGCTAAGTTTAATCCAAATCCGTTCAGTAGTTTTTGCGAGAAAGAGCAACAAACATACATACATACAAACTTTCACGTTTATAATTATAAGTAGGATGTAAAAGTGTGTTTGTTACTTTCTTTTTTAATTGAATGTTTAGGTCATAATAGCCAAATTTCAGCCTGATCCGTCCAGTTCAGAGCTTGAGTAATGCGTTGATGAATTAATCAGATAAGACTATAGATAGATTTACACCTATCCAACTATACTAATCTAGCTGAAGAGTTTATTCGTTTGAAAGCGCTAATCTCTAGAACTGCCAGTTGGATTTGAAAAATCCTTTTACTAATAGAATGCTACATTATCCCCGAGTGCTATAGGCTATTATATTATTGTAGGCTAATTTTTATCCCAAGAAAATGGATGAAACCGCGTGGACAGCTAGTTCTGTATATATTTGCAAACCAGATAAAGTGACAACCTGATTACGAGTCGCTGGGTGGTTCTTGATGTTTAGCAATCCAAATGTGGACAAATTTAAATGGGTAAACTACACTCTATCCCCATTAATATAAACACTATTCAAATAGAGAAAATTTGACAGTTTTATTAAGCCTAAAACATTTAGATTGCTAGAAATTTCAATGAAAACCTTTCGAATAACCGCCTTATAAACGCCATTAGCTTGTTTTACTGATCTTACGAGATCAACATTAAACACAGGGCCGGAGTGGGCAAACTAATTATCAAACCAAAATTAATTGTGTGTCATCATTTATAAAAGTTTGTATTTACAAAGAAATAGTAGTGGTTATATGTAAAAATTGGTTTCCATAATACAAACTCTGCTTAGTTTGGATTCAACCAGTCTGTGAAGAATGTCCCGGGAGTTAGTATTTCATTTAGATATAAAAAAAAATGTAGTTAAGGCTCCAAACAGAGGAATTTTCTCACTATGCATGCCATAAATTATTATTAGATGGTGGGGACATTAAAATGGACAAAACAATAGACAATGAAAAAAAACCCAATACAGTATTTACATAGAGCTGGATTTAGGATATAGAAAATGCCCATAAAGGAAAGCCAATATCATCCAGACTAAAGCTATATATTGATTTTTAATGCCATAACTTTAACATTTGTTATAGGTACACGCATACATACATTGTTATACTCGTATGTACATTCGAATTAAGGTTATGTCTAAAAACTACAAACTGACACGTCCGACCTCGGATCAGCCCCTCAAATAAAACTATTTAATTATAGGAAGGTAAGGCGGCATCGCCAATTGAGAGTTTGCCCACTTTGCCCCAATTTAAAATCAACACGAGTCCGTCCATGCTTTGTCGGTCTGAAATTTGAGACCCCAAAAGAAAACTTAAATTGGACTTTTGTAAGGCTTTAGTGCTTTGAATTTTGTTGCTTAGGTAACTTCACAGAAGTTAAATATTCTAAAAGCTGACCTTGTTAGTTTAATGGAATAATTGTATGTTTGTACGGAGACAGTTCTATATTTAGTAACGGTTTTTTTAAGATTTAGATATGTAAAACAGTCTTATTTCATGAAGGTTGTAGCTTAAAAAAAATGCAGTTATAATCTTCATAATTCATTACATATTAATATAAATTCTGTATAGGCAGTCACAGATTAAGCGATAATACGCACGCGGCACGAGGCAGTCACAGATTAAGTCAGAGTTCGATTTGTAGAACGATTGATAGAAATCCCCCTAAAACAAAATAAATTTTATGTCTTGGTGATGTACCTATTACGTTTTGGATAAAAGTCATTGAACAAAAGTTGTTAGTCTTGATGTATCTGCCTAAGTTAGTTATCAGTAAGCCTCTGGACTCTTTTCGGTGTAGATTCCTCCACTCTACTCTATATTATTTTGAACCTTATGTCACTAAATCCAAAAACGTAAATAATTTATCTTCTTAAATCTCAAAGTTAACGGTTGGATAACTTTAATTAGCCTAATTTTGACGTGTCACTCAAATATTATAAAAAATAATTCAACGAAAAGTTTATAAAACGTGAGCGCTCCTAATCCTTAGATTTGCATTAATAATGAACGTAAACTTGACAAACAGAATTTTATTAGGGTGATAATATTTTAGAGTGTTAACATGAATATTAAATAAGCCTGCTTGCCTATTTAGTTTACGCTGCTATTTAATGTGTACGATTGTGTGCATGAACATGTCTGTTTGTCCTGAGTCTGGGTGTAAATATCCAATGTATATATATTTACAAAAAAAAATTATTATTATACATAATACAGTGGGAAATTATGAGATTAAATAACTAGTTTCTGCACCGCGGTTTTACCCGCATTCGTCTTGTAAGTATATGTCACACTATCACGGAAAAAATGTAATCCCTCGAAATGTGTTGAAATCGTGGCGTGGAAACTAGTGTAAGCACCTTAAGAGAAAAAAAAAACAATATTGATTGATTTCTTATTTTATAAAATTGAATTGAACCAATTTAAAGTCTATTTTGTACCATTGTTGAACATATTATTATGACATGACCTGCTTTTCAAGAAACATTGACAATTCAAAACTGCTAAAAAAAAATAAACAAAATGAAAATGACCTTAATTGTGATTTTAATAGCTATCATTATTAAGTATGTAAGGTGATTATGACACCCGTTTGAGACATAACATTAGGTACCTATACAATGGATGACATGTACCTAATACTAATTGCTAACTACATGTTACTAATTATTAAGGAATACTGCCTACGTGAAGTATGATTATATAAACTAACGGTGAACGCACACTTATTCGAACCGAACGCTTCGAACGAATCGAAGCAGAATGACCACATATCGGACGATTCGACGCGGGCAGGTGTGCGTGGTTTCATAGGATTTTATATAAAGAATTGTAAAATTCATTTCGTTCGACTCGTTCTAAGCGTTCGGTTCGAATAAGTGTGCGTTCACCTTTAATTGTATAAAGCGTTCGGTAACCTACCCAGAATTATATAGAGTGACTACTCTGATTAGACTTCATGGAATAAATACTATGGATTCCAAATAGGTATAACTAGTATTTAAATACTAAATAGGTAAATAAATTTCGATATAGAATAAAGGCTTTTGCATTCATTAAACCTAAAAAATATATATTTAATAGAATTTTTGAAAGAAGATTTTTTTTTTTAAATCCATAACGACCTTGAACATAAAGGTCATATTAAAAATTATTGTATCACGGTTTAAGTGTAAGTTTGTGTCTGTAAACGAGTAAGTAGGTACCTATTGGGTGTTTCTCTTTGATTGTTGGGTACAGACAACGAAATTCGGTCATGCTTCCGTTTGACTTTATGGTACGTTAGTATGGAGTGATACAATATAATACTTACTTATATTAGTCTCCTTAGCTACTAATAGAAATTAAACATGTTTATTCAATAAAAATACCAATATTAAATTTTATTGTAAGGATAATAATAAAAATCTTTAATTTTTTTTTAACGATTCAAATAAATAATAAATCTTAATTTTGTCATACGACTATAAAAAACAATACGTACTTAAAATGAATTTAAATAAAAATTACAAGTAAAAAAATGAGATGAAATACTTTTGAAAAAAACTACGCAATATTTTAACGCTACATTCTATAATATTATAGTAAAATTACAGGTCCAAATTACGTTTATATACTAAAATACATTCTTCATATAACATCCATAAATTTGAATGTGTAATCATTCATTCATCAAAAGTTCATAAAACGCCAAATAACTTTGTCATCAGCTAATTGTAGATAGCAAACTTTTTTGCGTGATAAAGCTCACTCCACACTAATGTAACTTTAACCACTAGTTACAGTGGGTCATGTATCAGTAAAAAAGTAAAATATAGTCGGCTTAAAATGAAAGGCTTCGTAAAAATACGTATTATATTCACTGCTATATTTTTAGACTAGTTGTCCCCCGCGGTTGGCTTTGTTGGCCGCAGGTCGTTGGTTCGATTCCCATCCAAGACATTTCTATGAATTAACATGTCTGTTTGTTGTGTCTGGATGTAATTATCTATATAAGTACCTATGTATTTACAACAAAAAAAAGTCGTTTATGAGTATCAGTTGTATGATTTCCATAGTACAAGCACTGCTTAGTTTGGGATCAGAATATAACCGTGTGTGATGAATGTCCCAGGATATTTATTTATATTATGAGATTTTCCGTGATAAAAAGATATATTTATATCACATATGCTCTATTAAGTATCAAGATTAGTCTTATCATTATGAAACATCTACAAACTTTTTTTTTACTTATTTAGATTTCTATACCGTGGTTTTATCCACAATACACTTTTACCCCCTAGAGTTTGAATTTTTAAAGCCATCGCCATAATTTTTCTACATCAAAAAATCATGGAATGGATAGTTTAACGTGACCAGAATGCTGGTGTATGGCGTTTGTACAGAGACTCAGCACTGCCATCTAACGTGACAATGCAGCCAGTACCCACTTATTATGTTTATACGTATATCTCCTTGCTTCAATAATTACCTACATGTCAGTTCAACTCCTGCTGAAAACACTGTGTATATAATAAATAAATGAAACATTATTCATGAATATAATAAACATACAAAACACAATATTCAATATGGCGCAGTCGAATAAGAATGCTGTCAAAAAAGTCTTCACAGAAAAAAAACTGCTGAAAAATTCCAAGTACAAACACGTTGCCGTACCTCAGGTAACCTCGGAGTAAATAATTATTATTTAGTACACGAATCACGTAGACGCGGCTTTCGGGGGGGTTCGGGGAAACTCGGGTCCCCACGTGTGAATTTCATTCGTATAACAATGATATTTTCTTATTTCGCAACACACTTTTTTAAGGTATGTCGGGGATAAGGAATTGAGTTTTCTTTTGAGAAAATTTATAAGAAAATATGGTTTATTAGTTTTAGAAATTTTATTGAATACTGCTCTAAACCATATGAGAATTAGGTGCAAGATTCAGGATATTCTAATGGCCTTGTGCAATGAAACATAAAAAAAAAATTTTTTATTTATTTTTTATTTCCGATTTGGTCCCAGCCCACTGCCACTTCAGTTTGGCAATTCTTCGGGATATGTTACTTTGGTTCGCCTGCGGATCTTATAATTTCTGATTTGATCTCGCAGGGAAACCCTCCTTGCTAGAACAAACTTTGTTCAGACCATGGTCTATTATTCTACATGCATCAAATAAAAAAAATATGTTATTGATTTTTGAAAAAAACCGATCGATCCAGTCGTTATCGAGTTATAGGTAAATGGTGTAAATAACCTGACTTTCTTTCAATAATTAATATACAGGTGAATTTTTTAAGTGGGCGTGGTAGGCCAAATCCTAAAGTATAGGGAATAGCGAAAAATGCTGAAAGGAGTCTCGGGGCCGATTTTGATAAAAACTAAAACTGTGTACTTGGATTTTGAAAAAACATATTTTTCTTGCCTGGAATCGAACTCAATGATTTTGAAAAAAAAAAACACAGCCTGTATTATTGCTCCATCTCATAGTGTCGCTTATAATGATCAATTTCTGCGAAGTAATGTTATATGAAAAAATCAAGATTATGAATGTATATAATTGATTTTTAGTAAAGAGTTACTCAAGGCCTTTTACAAAAACTATGTCAAAGGCAGTTTCTGACTCGGACAAGCTATCATATTTAGCTAGAATTGAATAATTTATGATTCAAAATAAAACTTAAAAGACGAAAGTCTACGTAAACGAAGCCGTATTTTATTTGAAGGTCATTTTTCGCTTTTTCGTCCCTATAAAAACAAGTCTGTGATGAAATTAAAACGGGCACAAAGATTATTCTGACGTCGTTTACTACGTGTGTCCTAAATGGAATATTTTTTTATGTAAAAATAACATGTTTCATAATGGTACGCTTTAGTAATTATCCTGTGTTATATTTTGATTTTTTACTGTCTTATTCCACGAGTGAGTTACACATTGGTCTTCGGAACAAGAATCTGCCAGGGTATTTTCAAGCTGATCTTGAGTACGTAGGTACTTGCGTTTGTATAAATGTATCGGTAATGTTTTTATAATTTTAAATGTATGCATTTATTACTGAACAACGTCTGAACTGAATCGAAAAAGTCAGTTCGCTATAAATCTTTTTAGTAAACGTAATAAGAACATATTGTTGAAACAAAGTAGGCTTACTTGTTGAATATATGAAGATATTATCTGTCTGCCACTGTCATACCGTAAATAATTCTGACTGTGAATCATGAATAGATTTTCAACCTAGTAAGAGATATGTTAGACAAAAGACCATTCATCAAAATACTTTAACTTAGGTATAATACTAACAACTTGTAAGTAATTTGTTTTAATAAAAAAATAATTATGAAAGCATGACGTTTGGAATTATACTATAAGTACCTATATATATGAAAGTTTGAATGTTTGTTAGTAACGCAATCACACATCAACCGCGGAATGAATTAGGATAAAACTTAGCACATATTTACCCTTGTTACCCTGGAATATATATTATATAGGATACCTTTTATTTTGGGATACTATTATAACCCTAAACTGAAACCGCGGGGCGAAAACTAGTTTTCAATAGTTTATATTGCTTTTTCTTCATTTCAATTGCTTTTCTTGCTTTTTCATATTTTCATTTAACCATAGTACATTTTTTTTTATTAATTAAATAGTTATCATTTTTATTTATAATTTAATGATTATAATAGATTATAAAAATTTAATCTAAATATTTTTTTTGGGAAATGAAGGCTTATTATTATTAGATTTTAGTGTAAAATGTAATTGGTTTAAAGAGGGCGTAACATAACATTACACCCAATTTCTCTGGTGTCAAACTTAGTACCTCACAAACGTGTTCTCTGTCCAACCGGTAACACCAAAGAGGCATGATTAATGTAAATAATCCCGGAAGAACGCTCGTGAGAACCCACCTCCAAATTAAAAGATGTATTACACCAACAAATAAAAATGGTCATCAGTTCTATACATAATTAAGGGTACTAGCATGTGCTCTAGTTAAACGATATGCATTAGTGCGAGTTAATATGCAAGTATACTTTTGTAAGTGATGACTTTCGGCTAGAGGGTTTGTGGTGAGAGGAGCGGAAGCGGCAGCGGGAGCGATTATCTTAGGACGACAGTTATGCGCAATGCATGCAAAACGTGAATAAAATAAGATTATGTGGATTGTTTAATATTGAGTATTAGAAATATATATACACATACATTTTTTCGCTTATCAAATTAATAGTGAGATTAAAAAAATAATAAGGCCCTAGTTTTACCGGTAAAAAGTAGCCTTTACTATTATCCGGCCTATATCTACTATTAGTATGGAAAAAATCACGTCAATCCGTTGTTTTATTTCTGCGTAAAAGGAACGAATTTAAAAACACACTCTCACAATTTATAATTTTTAGTAGGGGTTCATAGAAATATCATATAATTTTTCGTAACTAACGAAAAGTACAAATCGCGGAAAAGTACGTAACCCCTTTTCGGACATGATTTTCGCCTTTATTGACTAAGAAAACGTCATTATTATCTTTATTATTCCCTTTCCTTTCTATTGAAGTTGTAATTTAAATGACATTCTAAGAAAAAATATAACAGCAACTCCTTGTTCAAGCATTTTCCATATCCACATCATTTGTTCACGTTTGGTTAACAAATAAAATACAATCATATTATTATTTTAATGGTTACATTTCAGCCGAAAAACGTCCACTGCTGGACAAAGGCCTCCCCCAGGGATCTCCTGGATCATTTGGGGGGATATGCCATAATCGCCACGCTTGGCAGGCGGGTTGGCGATCGCAGTATGGTGTTATAGTTCTCAGAGATACGCTGCTGCCCGTACTCTGGTATACCTTCACTTGGACGACTTCTACGCCCCCCACGGGATGAGATGGGGTGGTGATATTCGTCGCCGTCACCACACAGCAATGATATATGATATTTTAATGATTATTTAAAAGCAATTATGTAAGGTACCTATCAATAATCCGCTTATGCTACTCAATAACCATCCTTAATTTGAGTCCAAAACTTGAGATTTATCCGTGTGTGAACTGTATTTATCATTAGTTAAATCATAAAGCGATATTTAACGTTCTTGTAATACTCCATAATATTTGGTAAAGCGGGTGTTAGGCTCAAAGGACCAACCACCAACAATGTCAGATGGAAAAACGGTCATGATTATAGAAAAGATGGTTGAACAACTTTTTATTCAGTTTGTTAAGTTATTACCATTTATTGATTGTTTCAATAAAGCTACCTGCAAGTTTTCATTTGATTGACCAGCCACTGTATGGCAAGCGTAGATTAGAGAAGACTCGAGACTTATTATTTTATTATTATTTATTTTATTTATTTACATAAATGTTTTATACTCGTTTTACATAATCTTAGTACCTAAAAACCCTCAAACTTCGACCAGTAATAATCAAGGATTCATTTCACACGTCATATTCGTGTAATTTTATTGGCCGATTCAAGTGTTCTCAAGTCTCTGCCATGCTGAATAGAAAAAGAAAAATAACTGTCTGACTATCTGATCTACGGAGCAGGTTGTAATTTGGCATACACGTAGGTATGACGTAGGCATCCTTTAAAAACGGATTTTTCAAGGTAAAATTGAGGTGAAAAGCTAGTGTGAAATAAATTAGGTATAAGTTGAATCTAGTACCTAATAATACAATTACCTAATACATATTTATTACCACGTGTCGTGATGATAAGATTACATGAGGTAATTTACCTACCATTAGTTGGATAATGTTTAAATCACGAATTTGATACGAGTTACTTAGCTTTGAAATTGTAACCTTGATCCAGTCTTAAACTCTCCGACTATTATGTCCCCAACACTGAGGTACATTACTACGTATAGAGAAGTTATCATAAGCAAAGTTCTTGCTTCATTTTGTTAATATTAGCTGCAGTACAGTACAAGTTTATTCCGAACCGGTAGTAGAGTCTAAAAATTGTAACTGTTGACATTCATAAGTGCCAAACTGAATAAATGAGTTTTGAGTTTGAGCTTGATTAATCCTAACACTTCCATATTATATTAGGAGTGTATGTACTATTTACATCTATATAAATATGGATGTACGTTTGTTACTCTTTCACGTAAAAACTACTGAATGTATTTGGATGAAACTTGGCACATGGATAGATCATACCCTGCAATAACATATAGGCTACTTTTTATCCCGGAAAAACATAAAATCCCTCGGGAACGCGGGTGATGCAAAAATTATTGAGTATCGAGTATTTTCAATAAAATTCACAAGCATTTTCATTGGGGCTCATTACCATTGTCTTCTGCTGTATCCCTTTTGGTGCCGCCAGCGGTATTTGAGAGTCAGCGACAGTATTGAAGTATATACAAGATTAAGATAGTAAAATACGATCTAATACCTAGAACACTTAAAACAAATAAATATTGCAACATCAAACAGTATTTAAATCTCCATCTAAAATATCTCCGACATTAAATCCGATGATTTGAATAACCTACATTTAATTATATAGCTCGAGGCTGTTTCTGAACTGTGTTTTAATTATATTTCTCTCAACCATCAAATAGGTATTACAGTCGTGAATCTGTTATTAGTTTTTTTCATTGATTTACACTTTTAGTAAAGTTTTTAATCCTTTTTTTACTGCTAGAATCGATTTAAACATTTTTGTTTTCATTTTCGGCAATTCTGTTGGCGCAGTTGGTTAATGAAAGTGTGAAGATATTTATATCCTAAGACATATATTATATATCGCACATGACCATCTAATCCCAAACTAAATAGAGCTATACTTGTACTATGGAATCTGAATAACTGTTGCTCATACTTTTCAAATTGAAAACAAACATTTGTTTATTTTTCCAGGTTGTGAATCGAGCACACGACCAGAACTTTGTCATACAAACGGGCCATCATGATAGGCAAGAGATAACTAGATTTCTCTTCCAAAGTTCCATATAATTTTACCTAAGGCATAAAACTTTGACAAACTCCATTCAAAGTTTCCAAAGTCATGTCAAAAACGATCGAAACTTTCAAGTGTCGAATATCCCGCAGTGACCGCAAATGAGGCTCTCAGAGAGAAAAAGTAAAAATAATTTGTCAAACTAGTTGGGCGAGTTGTCTGCTACCCGACCACACGACGTGGATGTGTGAATGATAATGTTCGAGTGATTTCTAGTTATGATGCTCGGTGTGATATACCTAATTAATAGTTTTTTTTTGTCTTAGATTATTTTATACCTACATGTTCAGTGGTTTTCCTGGTCATCATTAGCCAAGACATCCACTGCTGGACAAAGGATCTCCACGATATGTCTTAGCCATTCTGTCGCATATCTGAAAATTGCATGAAATCAGACTTTTTAAAGTCTGTTTTCTATCGGTTTAAACCACTATTGATACACCACATCCATTCTTTCCTCGCTCGACAGACAGATGGTATCACAGTACATAGGCCGTTAACGCGTATTAGCCTCTTGATCGATCTAGTGCGGCCGTAACAGGTTAGGTACACGTTGATCACAACATGTCTGTTAAGGAGATGTTATAAGGAGGATTTATTTATTACAGCTTCTGCCCCTCGCTTTCACCCGTGTTCCCGAGGTATCTTTTGTTTTCCCGGGATAAAAAGTAGCCTATATGTTATTTCAGGGTATGATCTATCTATGTGCCAAGTTTCATCCAAATCCGTTCAGTAGTTTTTACGTGAAAGAGTAACAAACATTCATGCACAGTACTCACAAACTTTCGCATTTATTAGTATAGGATCAAAACCGTTCATTCAGCCGGTGCGCGGCGTAGACGAGTATCAATATTTTCAGGGTACTTTTCAACTGTCAAAATTTGATAATTCAATGGTTTTGGACCATTGAATTGTCGATCGAATAACGGACATATGGATTAAAATTATAATAAGCAAGTCACTCGTCTGCGCCCATCGATTTTGCATGAGGCTATAGACCAAAAAGATTTTAAATATTAGAGCGAAAATGAAGATATTTTTATTAAAAGATTATAAAAATAACATAACAGCAAAAAAACCGCCATTAATATACTGTTTAGGTATCCAGTAACAGTCGCGTTAGAATGTCGATTTTTAGGAACATATTATTCATCAAAATTGATTCAGCCGTTTAATAGTTACGAGTAAGGAACATGGGACGGAAATACTTACATAAACACAGATCAAACACATAACTCTCTCACTTGATGGTGATAGCCAGTCAGGCGGGGAATACAAAGTACCCTATCACCTCAATACTTAACCCTCCTTTTTTGTCTTCGCCGCAGTCGGGTAATAAAATATACTAAAACATGAATCGAACTCCGCCTTAAACAAAATTTGAGAAAATTGACATTTAATCCGCTTAAGAAAGCATGAAGATGAAACAATTTAACTGTAGATCCAAATAGCTGATAATGAGTTAAAGGTATGACCGTAACCATGTACGGTAACTTACTTAGTTAAACAAAAAGTGATTAACACGTGGTTTTTATTTAGACTGTAAAAGTGCATTACTTACAGAGTAAATAAAATAACTACATAAATAAAATACTAACCATCTTTCATGCAATATGACCTCTGTATTTGGTATGTATATGGATTCCAAAAGCAATCTAACTGGCTGGTTACCACCCTTAAATTAAAATGCAGTTCTGCGGCTGCTATTTAAACCCTAGTTGCCTTCTAGGCTTTACGTGCATACCAGACCAGATGTGGCCAAATCATCAAACAAACAATAAATATCCTGGACATTCTTCACACACGGTCATCCTAAGCAGACCTAGTATTTAATTGTGGAAACCAGTTAACTGAATACTACATACTCGTATACCTAAAACTTTTTTTGGTAAATACATACTTATATCGATAATCACACCCAAACTCTATTTAAATTAGCCACTCCAAGTTAACTTTATGTAAGTCTTCGTATCAGTTTATCAATTAATTTCATAGCTATTTCATTCAGCTCTAATTAACTATTTGAGTGAGTTGGTCCAAACATTCACGCAAATCTCATAATTTATTTTTTCATAACTCATAAATAAAACAAAATGTGGTTTATTATTTTTTTATTTCTAATGAAGTTAGAAGAAGTATTAACAAAACTATTTTATTAGCTGGACATAGAAATTCTACGATACAATAGATTAAATATACAGGGTGGAGATTTGAGACGGGTCAGTAAGGGCAGCTACCTTAAGGGTTGGAGCCACGCGTATATGATCTCGGGAGACCATCCCTTCTTTTTTGAGTTATTGCTATCGGCATTTACAGATTTTGAAAAAAATGTACAGTCAGCTAGAAATCGGAAATCCACCCTGTATATGCCTAAATTATGAATAAAGTTATGTAAGGTAAATAAATGGAATAAAGCATAGACATGTTAAGCTAAAAGTATTTCAATTTATTTAATAGGTCTTTTTCACCGCCATTTAATTACTTCATATCAATCTTCGTTACGGTATTTATAAAGCATATTTTTTTCTCTCCAAAGACATACAGGAAACGTCCATTAAATTGACCGAAAAAACAATTCTCACTTGCAACTCACGCACTGTCAATAAAATAAGTAACTATACAAATAGAGATCGTATCACACCGTCACGATTTCCACATTAGTTTCGTTACCGGTCGGTTGTTAGCGATTGAAACAAAATAGTATCGACATAATCAGAGCGGCATCTGTGACACATCGATTGATGATACTGATTTTGTGTTCTGTGAGGATTGTGTTACAGTGGGTGTTGCGGTGTAAATTAGGATTAATTTTTGTATTATTTATGGTCATTCAAAGAAGGACAACCGACAAGACACATTTCAGGTGGTCCAAATTAAAAAAAAAACAAAAGTGAGTGTTGCCTTGGTTCGTCATGTTAGCCGAAAGACGACCACTGTTGGACAAAGGCCTCCCTAAGGATCTCCACGATGACCGGTCTTGCGCAACCCGCATCCAGCGGTTTCCCGGTTATAGGTTAACAAATCTTAAAACTAGTAAAATATTTTAGAAGCCGGCTATCGAAATTCCTAAAAAACAAACTACAGTTCTACGGTTCTACTTCCCACTTAGTATACCTCGACCATAATATCATCATAGTCATTAAACTGTCAATAAACTACTGTGGGTACCGGTAGTCACGCCCACTGGTAGCGCTAAATATTCAAAACTTTAGTAAACTTCCACTGCTATACGTCGTAATGTTCTATAATGTTCCAGTTAAAACTAATTCTTAGCAGTAATAAATACGTCTTTTTTAATTTGTATAAGTCTATGTTTGGCCACAATCTCACCGTGGTCAGTGATGATATGACCAAAGGTGATAGCATACCGAGCATAGAAGGGACTGCACACCGGCTCAACTTGAGGATGGTAACCAGGTTGTAAAATGAAGAATAACAACAAAAAAATCTAATTAGTCCGTCAGTTAGATTATCAAAAAATATTGTATACATATTTTTTATTTTGATCCGAAAACAAAAAATAACGAAGATACAGTGCGTTAAAATTCTGCAAAAAGTGTACTAAAAAGTAGTTGTACAATGACGTCACAAGCCCCAATCCTGCACTTTGATGGGACTTATCTTTGTAATTTCTTATTGATTTGATAAATTAAAAAATATGTATCCAATATTTTTTGATAATCTAACTGACGGACTAATTAGATTTTTTTGTTGTTATTCCTCATTCAAACTTACACTATTTGTACCATCGCGCCGTAGCCAATCAGGTGGGTACTACAAACTTTCCTTCACTTAAAGCTCAAGCTTATCATCAGATTCCAACTCGCGACCGATGTCAATAATGTCATAACAATACCAGATTGCCAAAGCCTAGAAGGAGACTGGCGCTTCAATAGTAAGTAGCTACCATCGCTTATAGATAAAAGCAATACCAGGTTATTGCCAAAGCCTAGAAGGAGATTGGCGACTTTACTTCGAGTTACGACAAAGTTTAATCCTTCTGAATGTCTTCTAAGCAAAGTCTAAGTGCACCAAATCGACGACTTACCAAAAACATTGCTGCAATTAGTGGTCAAACAAAAATATACTTTATTACAACTCGAAAATGAGCCAAGTTTTTCGTAAGTAAAGTCCAAGCACTCTCTATAGATCTCAGCCTAAGTACTTTACCATTGCACTTTCTGTGTCAAAAACACCGTTTAGATACCACAATGCTTGAAAAGTAATTAAAACCCAATGGTTAGTGTACTCTATATTGGTAATACTTATAGTCTAACATAAAAGGTTGGCCTTTAATTAAGCATATTAGAAGTAAAAGCCCTAGGAAGCTTATGAAAGCTTCAAAGCTGAAGTCAGACGGAAATCAGTCTTCAACTATGAAGAACCGGCAATTAAGTCAGTCAGTTTAATTATTTATATTTCTTTGATGTGACTATTCAAAGGGAAGCTATTTAATTACCGTGTATGTAATGTAAGTATGTAATTATAGATTTAAGTACTGTTTTTTTTTTATTTGTAAAACCCTGCTCCGCTCTCATTCTTTGCGACGCTAATAAGGTCATTGAACATAAAGGTTACATAACAGTAACGAGACAATTAAATACAATGTTATTTACAGTTTAATTTGTATGAACTAACTTTGTATCGCCCACGGGATTGTAAATATAGCCTTTGCTAGTGTAAAAGCAGAAACTTTTGTCAGTTCGCTACATTTCACTCTTTATTACACCGTAGTGTAGGTAATTGGCATTTTTAAGACATTTCAAAAGGTTCTTAATGATTATCATAAAATATTTCATAATTTTAGCCGGAAGACATCCACTGCTGGACAAAGGCCTCCCAAAGGATCTCCACGATGGCCGGTCTTGTGCTACCCGCACCTAGTGGTTTCCCGCGACCCTCACACACCTTATGTGTAAAATATTTTTAATGTACACACGGCCACAGATCAAGTTACACACTGCGGCACCTTATGCGGTTGTAATAGGCGTTATTTTGCAACAAAAATGTGTAGCTTGATCTGTGACCGTGTGTACCTACTTATTTATTGCCGGCTCTTCAAAAATATTTTTAAAACTAAACGGCAGCAACTCTTTCCTACCTATTCTTTCATTCACATTATCAGAAAGATACAAACAACATAGTATGAAATCGTGTATTTTGATTTTAATTATTATGGATTAAAAAAAATCTATTGTTTTTACGCAACGGTGTGTAACACGGCAGGATTTGTTAGCAAACCAACAAATAGTAGGGTAGTGCTAACTTCAACTTTTGACTTTAGTTTTCACTAGTTAATGTTTTATGGTTCTTACTCACGAACTGAATTTCAGTACTACCCTCACTATGGTAATCATGGACGGTTGCTTTTTCCTTTATGCACCTCATTTTATAGTTCCTGAAGAGAATTTACAACAGTTTTTATTGTAATATTTTATTTGCTGCGACACTAGATTACGTTTTATATATGTTGTTGGTGTATGATCGGAAATGGGCGATTAGTCAGGAACAATTTTAAAACATTCATAATTATATATTATACTAGCTGTTTCCCGCGGCTTCACTTGCGTTCCCGAGATAAAGAGTAGCCTATAACCTTCGGGGTTAGTGTAGCTTCCTATTAGTGAAAGAACTTTTCAAATTGGACGAGTAACTCCAGAATTAGCGCGTTCAAACAAACAAACTCTTCAGCTTTATTATTAGTATATACCTAGTATCTTAGACAAAAGATAGATAGCTTTGTATACCTAACAGGGAGATTTTGAATGCACGATTGAAGTCAACTGTGCGTCTGAATATTGCAAAGCCTCAAGTTCTTTGGTCACATCTCCAGGAATATACACTATATTGAAACTATTTGTTTATAGTCAGATTGAAGGCGCGTTTTCCTTTCATATTTAGAAGATTAAATTATTATGTGGGGTCACACACAACTCTGAAAGTAAATCAGTCTAAGAATAATATTATGTAGCTCGGTCGTCCACGTACCTATCCTGTTGGGGCCATTCGATTGTGGAAGTTCTCCATCAGTTTTGCCGAACACTACGTCTTGGTGTTTTTACAACATATTTGGGTATTTCTATATGGCTCGAAATTTGTTGACATTAAAAAAATATTTGACATACTTCTTCTAATTGATAATTTCAATACAATAGGATAAAAAGCTTCTTTTTCTACGATAATATTGATAGTCACGAATGTTTTATTAGAGTAGGTACTGTAAGGACAAACTGTTCGGAACGTTTATATATTACGACAAGTTAAGTGTGAGTCGTCCTCGGAGATGTACAGTTTCGTAGCTTTATTGATATTGGGTAAACACATGTAAAAAGACCGTGGTTTTCCTAAGGGAATACAGAATAGGGTTCGTTAAGAAGGGTGTGTAGTTTTTTGCAGGGTCAGCACACCACATGGGTAAAGATTTTATCATATTTTTTTTTAATAACTTGTTCTTACTGACTGATCCATAAACGCCCAACATAAACTACACTATTTACGTTAAGAGATAATTATTATGAAAATGAGCCTTCAAGTTCACTGTTTAATCTATGATTCAGTACCACGTAGATTCAGATGAACCTTGCATGTTTAAAACCCAGACTACAAATTGAATAGAATTCCTGAAATAGACACCCGAGGGATCAAATAATAGTCGAAAGGTATAACCAGCAATCACCATAATTGTTAGGACTGTATCCCGAATGGTATCATGTTAAACGTTCTCTCTTTCCATGACTCCAATGGTCCAGGTTAATTCAATCGTTCTACAAAAGTAAACCAATAAGTACCAATACCAATAGGTTCAACGCAATTTTTCATAATATTCAATACTTATAAAGTACGATTTCGCTGCTTTGTTCCGTCTATAATTTTATTATTTTAAAATATCCTTCTTTTTGTAATTTATTAAATTACTAGATTCCGCCCCGCGGTTTCACCCGCGTTCCCGGGGGATCTTATGTTTTCCCGGGATAAAAAGTATCCTATGTGTTAATCTAGGTTATAAACTATCTGTGTTCCAAATTTCATTCAAATCCGTTCAGTAGTTTTTCCGTTTATACTCACAAACTTTCGCATTTATAATATTTGTAGGATTGTTATTGAGGTTCCTACTTAATGCAGTCAGCACATATTTCAGCAGAATTTTAATAATAATTTCCAGTAACTTTTCAACTAAACTGCTTCGTAGCATTTTGTATTTTTCTTTGTAGAAACGGAATCCTAAAAATCTGTGTCTCTAACAATGTAAATTGAGTTATATATGATACAAAAAACAAACACTCGACACGTGTCTTGCCCCGAGCTACGGTTTGTAAAGCTGGTGCTATAGAGGCGATCAGAACGCTACAGATATTGCTTGCGATAAAATTTAGGTACACATAATTTCAATTTGATTCTATTTTTAATATAAAAAAATATCATTTGCAATAAATTAAAAATATCTTTAAATATCACAATTAAAATAGTAGTTTTAAAAAGTAAGCGCAAAAATTTCAATCTACGAGTATTATCAGCATAGCGTAGCTTTCTCGCTGCGTTACAAACTTATTCACGTCAAAAAATACGTAAATGTAACGTAGAAAATAATAACAGACATCACTAGGGGATTTCTTCATATACCTAATTACATGTATGTTAAACCTGCTTTCATTTATATTTTTTTTTTATTATTATTTTCTTTTTGCGTAATAGCTGACGGCATATCAAAGTAGCTGTTTGTAATAATGATTTATTGTGTGGAAGCTACTATCATAATAACATTACTATTTTCTCATAAGACTATCATTATTTTTAATACTGTGGTTTGTACTCAAGTAAATTGAGCTATGATTCAGGTGAAAATAGAGCTCAGGATACAGTAATATTATTTTTTATTTGTTGTACTTATTTAGAAAAGTCTTCATCTATGTCATGGACTTAAAAAAACTCATGGACAGACTGACTTCGAACATTCGAACATCGCTGCCCAATGATGCAAGTTTTTTTGTAAATATAAGCCTCACGGACACACATACCTACGCACCAAAGAGTTGCAGATTTTTACATTCGCGTAGTATTTTGTTTCATATGGTCGCACTCAGGACACACATACGTACAATATGTCAAATTACTTTTTGATTTGATCAATTGACACAACTTGAAACATATAGCCTTAGGGTCGGTTGCATAAAGCGCGTTCATAGTAAAGTTATAGTTAGGTTACGGTTATAGTTAACTTTAACCGCCGAAAGATAGCTAACTGGGTTGCTGGTGTTACTTTAACTTAAATTTTAAACGTAACAATAACAGACCGAAGGAGATCGGTCATCGTTAAAGTGACTCTACGGTCAAAGCATGTTAATAGTTAAGTTAACTTTGACTATAACTTTAACTAAAATGTACGAGCGACCGGCCCTTAGAATTACATAGTTTAAATTTAACCTTTAAATTGTGACTTTTCAACTTAACATCATGACCTTTGTAAACGAGTGCAATTAAATCAAAAGCCTATGATAATCACCATACATTACAATTTGGGTTCACTAAAAATCATAGCGGAGTGATGGTTCAGAATCTAAGGCCCTAATTACACTGATGACAACGCTAATGCCTCGTGTACACGCGACGAATTCCGTGCCGCTAACTGTATTATGTCGCAGTACATTTTGTTACAGTATGTCAGGTATTGAAAATTGCTGATTCGAACGCAGTTTGAAAACAACAATTTTTATCCTTGTTAATTACATATCATACATTAAACATGAAATAAAAAAAAACAAGGATAATATATTCTAATTCGTAGCTTATTCGTGTAATATATACGTTGCATGCACTTATTTTTCCGTAATTTATTTTAATCTAAAGTAAATATCCAAATTAATATTATAAATTGTTAGCTTTTTACGCTTCAACCATTGAACGATCGTGATGAAATTTGGCACGCATATAGCTTATGATATCGAGAAGGACATGGGCTACTTTTTATCTACAGAACGTAGGTAAAACCGCGGATGACAGCTAGCTAATCGTAAGGGTATTATATTTTTAACCGACTTCAAAAAAAGGAGATGGTTATAATATATATTTTTTTCGTGTATGTCCATTTTTGATAAATAAATGTATTTTCTTTCTTTCTTTCTTTCCTAATACTTAGTTTCCTAATATTATGTTATTCATTACGTGTTGAATTTTAAAAAAATATTATACTATTCATTATACTTATTAGCTATATAAACATAATTGACTTACTGTAATGAACTATCGTAGGTATATTTAAAAAGCTTCGTATGAAACTCGTACACTTTTAGTTTTCTCTCACGACAACAAGCAGAGCGCAAACTTTAGTACCCATTTTAAAGAATGTCGACACAAGAATATGAAAAGCTATGGATATGGCATGGGACTTATAATTATTAGGAAAATAATATATAATTAGGAATAGACAAAATAAGAAATTTACATGAACTGTATATTTTTCGCGACTAAGGTTCACCGACTAGACAAAGCACCTTTCTGCTCCAGAGACTATCTGTAGCTATTTACATTTATTATGTAGACGTGTGTGTTATAGACGTTGCTACCAGACTGACAGACGATAATTAGGTTGACAACGGACAATTGCGTCATCAAGTGGCACAATCACATCCTATAGTAAAATCTTCTAAATATATAAAAGGAAAAATTAACTAACTGAATAATCAATCAATGCACAGTTCAATCCACTGGACGGATCGGGCTAAAATTTGCCATACAGATAGCTAATTATGACGTAAGTATCCGCTTAGAAAGGATATTTCTTAAGTCCCTAATGGGGTAAAATAGAGGATTGAGGGACAAACCGGGGGGTGGAAAGCTAGTTTGAACGTACTTGGATTACTTCAGATTCTACTCTCGCAAGTACTGCCAAGAAACTCCCGAAACTCACTAGAAATTTGGTGATAATTTTCAAACGGCTGAGCGGATTTTCTTGAAACATAGCTAAAAACACTCTCGATTAAGTCACCTTTCAAACATAAAAACCTAAATTAAAATCGGTCAATCCGTTCAGGAGCTATGAGGCCACAGACAGACACACACACACACACCACGATAGACACGTCAAACTTATAATACCCCGTGGTTTTGCGTCGGGGGTTAAAAATACACATTGTCCTTAAAATTACCAGATAAAATGCCTACTCCAAAACCCATTTTAATTACAGTTCCATGTCGAAACGTCGAACAATCGTGAGTTCATACAGAATATTTTACTTCTGCACTATTTATTCCTGACCTTGCATTGTTCCAGGTAATATTTATCGTAGTAAGAATTGATTTATTCCACTTGGCACTACCTACAAGAATTCTATTCAAAGTTTTTTTACACTTGCAGCCTTCTGATATTTAAATAAGCAGAGTTTGAGCTTTATGGAAGGGAAACATCGTAAGGAAACCACAGCACGGTGGTAGGGTACCTTGTAGTACCCGTCTGGCTAGCTACTACCATCAAGTTGAAAATCTTTCGCCGGTAACAGACAAACAGACATTGTTACTTTCGCATTTTTAATATTAGTGTGGATAAAGTAGTAGGTACTAGGTACTTGTTGCATTGAAAAAATATCATTTTTATATCAATTTATACTATGTAATAAAAATTTGTGTAAAAGGTTTATCTATAGAAATAAAAATCTTACTCCTACATCGAACTTTTCTGTTCCAAAGATATAAATATTAATGCTATAGACTAGTTACAACTGTGTAAAGAAGCACTTTGCCTAATGAAATCGAAAAACAATAACATAGCTTTTTTATTGCTTGAAGTTATATTTTATTGAAATTAAAGGCAAATAGAAAGGAAATAAAAATCACTTAAATCTTGTTTATTACATTCACTAAATGGCTACAATACGAAGACAATTCTTTGTTGCTGCCCGAAACATAAATTTCCTCAAGAATGTCTAAAATAACAGTCTTGAGCTAACAGTTTATTTTTCATTCATCGATTTATACATCTCCACTGTAGGGGTACGTATCACCCCTAGCAATGAGCGAGATTCACGGCATTACGCTTACCCATTGCTGATCTACATATGCTTTTGAATATAACTAATTTTATTGAATTATAGGTACAAGGTTTAGAAAAAAAGAAAGAAAAGAAAATAAAAGAAAGAAAACATTACAACATTGAAAAATAAAATAAAAAAGAGAAGGAAAGCCACTGCTCTGCAAAAACACTTGGGACAAATAAGAGAACTCAAAGTAGAATACAACATATTCTAATTAAAATGAGTACCGTTGATTAGGCTTATTGTCCGCACATGGCAAGTTTATGTAGCATTAGCGTTTCTAAACAACATGATTTTACTAAATATTTTCTATTGTTTAACAAGAGTGTGAACAAGGTTCATAGATGTAGCTGATGTCGGCCGTGATACCTACTTATTGTTCCATGATAAATATTTAATTATTAACTGTAAAATACAACGGGTGTTTTGGACTGAAACTGTAATAAAAATTGCTGTATTTTCATCACTAGTGTCCAAAATCACCTTCTTCAAAATATGAATAAAGGGAATCAGTCACTTTAGCTTTTATTTTTTTATATATTACAAAATTACGTATATGATTACAAAATCCTACTACAAACTTGCAATAGGGATGATGAATGGGTAAAAAATAATGAATTATGTTTAGTCGGTCATTTAAGTTATCAAAAATAATGGATGCGTATTTTTTATTTTATCAAATGTTGCATTTGATTAAATGTCATAGCCGCTTTCAAACGATTTCAAACTGCTGCCTGCACAGGCTGATTACGCCAGTATTGCAACTGTTTATAGGCATAAATCTAGTAAATATAAAAGGAAAACGCGACAGACTGACTGATCTATCCACGAGCTCAAACCACTAGAGGGATCGAGATATACCTACGATATAATAGGTCCACTAAAAATGGATTTCTAATAATTCAACTTCTAAGGGAGTATTACCTTGCTAGTGAAATCAGGAGTGGAAAGCTGAACCCAATATGTGACATTCTCTAATATTTTTTTTGATGTTCCCTCAACTCATTCTGAATCCCAAAATCATTATTTGTAATATTCTCTGAACCTTATTGACCGTAGAGATATTGTAATAATAGGGTAGTTGACTGACTTATCAAATCAGCTACTTTTTAATAAATGTCAAAACGATAGTTTATATGGAATTTTGTATGAAATATTACACTATGACGTCATAGTTTCATAGCATCAAATCATATACTTTTAGTGGTTCCACTGGTAATTAAAAATCATAAAAAGCATTAATTGTACAACATATTTGTTTTTTCCACGCGTTTTTAGATGTTTTATGCATTGGTTAGTGTTTGGTCGTTTATTTTTGACAGTGTCAACTACCCTATTGTCGTAAGTTTCCTTATACCCCACCCAGACATACATCGGACACAATCGTTTACAACCCGCTTTTCCGTTACCAACCACAGCATGTTTTGCTTCACCGTACATTTTTACTATCAAATATTAAAAATTCCCAACAAAGATACAAGAATCCAATTCCGCATTTTCTTACAATTCTTTATATCTCACAATTCCCTTACCCGGGGCCACGGGGCGGTTGCACAAAGTTAAATTAAAAAATGTCGATCCAAGCCAGCCAATGTATTTTTCTATTTGTTGAATATTTTATTTGGATTCTTGTAACCAATCACATGTTTGTGTATTATTGAAAGGATAACCGACTTTTCTATTTAATAATATTGTAACATCGTAATTTGTTCAAAATTGATTCAATTTGAAAATAAATCCCATGACATAGGTTCATCAGACTTCGAATTCAATCTAGAATCAAAAGATGACTAAACTTCTGATGGTATTTTTCTTAAAGGACCTAAGTGTCAAAGGGGATTGACGCAAAAATCCGTATTGCAATTTACGCTATTTATAACTATGGTTCTGAATGAAGTAAAATAGGAAATATTCTTATCTATCAGGAATATTTATAACTAGCTGTCCCCAACCGGTTTCATCCTATGCCATTAAAGGTATAACGTATAAACTTTGGGCATAATGTAGCTTCCTACTAGAGAACATTTTTTTTTATCGGAAACAACAAATTCAAATTCAAATTTATTTATTTGTCTGAAACATGGTACAAAATAGCTGACGTACAATAATAATGTTGCTTAACATGTTTCACCAATTAATGGTATACAAATTTTTTGTGATAAACAATATTATAATTTAATGCACTCGATCAATAATAAAAATAGTATTTGGTATTCATTCATTAACAAATTATTTAAAAACACAAACGATGAGCTATTCTAATCACAGCTACAAACATGCAATCAAATACTTTTAAATACTATAATGTCAATTCAATACTATAATGTAACAGGAAAAACAACTTCCCAGGATATTTATTATTAGTACAGAATACATCTGATGTAAAAGGTTATGAAGGAATTTGCAAGTAAAATCACTACTAGGTAAAAATATAAAATGATTATCCCTACATATCATCATACCCTGTTCCCGATAATTTGGGGGCCTACCCCAATACCTACTCTTCTTCCATTCAGCCCTTCTATCCGTCATATCAGCATTCACTCCCTTCTTACTCATTAACATTTGTAACATTATGTATTTGGAGTTGAGTCAAAAGTCAACTTTTTTTGCTTCTCTCTTTTCGGAGGACAGTGTATATTACACCTTTCTGCACATGCCAGAAACGTTAATAAAATACGTTATCAATAAAATTCATATATAAACTACAAATAAATCAGCAACCAATGTTTCAACTTTCAATAGAGAAGTGAAGGAAATAAACCCCAACCACGAATCACGTAGCACCGAGTTGGTATAAAGAGTGAGTCCAACTCATTATCCGATATAATTAATTGGAGTTCAGTAGAAAAGTTCCCGTTGCTGGTCTGCGAGAATTTTGGTGACCGGGATATTATGCGCCTAGATGGGATAGTCTTTATGGATCCTTTATGCAATGCTGGAGCTGTTACTGATTATAATTAGGTACTTTATCTATATACTAGCTGTTCCCCGCGGTTTTACTCGCGTTCCCAGGATAAAAAGTAACCTATAATAATAATAATAATAATAACATCTCGGGACATTTCTTCACACACGGTTATCTGATCCCAAACTAAGCAGAGCTTGTACTATGGAAACCAGATAACTGATATACTACATATACTACTTTTTTTTTGTAAATACATACTTATATAGATAATTACACCCAGACTCAGGACAAACAGACATGTTCATGCACACAAATGTTTGTCCTGGATGGGAATCGAACCCACGACCTGCGGGTAATATAAAGTTCGGGGATAATGTAGCTTTCTATTAGTGAAAGATTTTTTCATATTGAACCACGAACTTTGGAGATTAGCGCGTTCAAACAAACAAAAATCTCTTCAGCTTTATTATTAGTATAGATAAATAGTCCCTGACTGACATAGGTATCAACGTCCTAGAAACATGTTTTCTTGTAACACTAAGAATGGGTTCTTCCGAAATCCTATCCTACTAAATAAGGGGGTAAAATAGGGGATTACGGGTATAAAATCGCGGAGAGGAAAGGTGCTCCTACTCATATTTGATTTATAAATAGTAGGTAGCCATGACACTTTTTAATTAAATTGATAGTCGTCTTGGAAAGAACACTATAATCATCAATAATCAAAACGTGAAGTAATTTATCGCATATTTGCGATGAATTTGACACAATGTAAGGACTTTTTAACGGAGATACGCTAAGTAACATTGGGTTTTTATTGCACGTTGACTGTTCCGTCTATTTTGGTTAATTGACGTTGAAGTGTTTTTTTTTCGCCAATGTATTGCTCATACGTCCCTAGAAAATCTAAGTTCTATCTCACACGTCCAGACCAGGAAACATGGTTCAGTTTTCTTTGCACGAACGTCACAGCCAGACCAAAAATGCATTACATTTATTGTACGGACAGTCATCGTGTATTTTTTTTAATATTGCGGTATTCAAATATTTACTGGGTAACTAGCTTCCGCTCCGCGGATTTACCCACGATTCCGGGATTAAAAGTAGTCTATGTCACTCTCCGGCCTATCCTATCTTTAATTATGTCGATCCGTTGTTCTATTGCTGCGTCATAGAAGAAATACAAACAACACATTCACATTTATAATAATAAAGATATTCCAATATTTTTTCCTGATGGTAGATAAAAATCAATACAAAGCGAATCGAAGGCGATGATAGCTCAGTGGTAGTGACGTCGGATGCCGAGACGAAGGTCCCGGGTTAGAATCCTACATTGAGTTTGAGCTTTCGGTGAAGGAAAACATCGTGAGGAAACCATGGCAAAGTACCCTACGGTACTTTGTAGTACCCGCCTGGCTGGCTACCACCCACAAGTTGAAAATCTGTCGCCAAGCACCTTTCGGTGTGTTCCGCAGCAGCACTTGAGAGTCAGTTCCTATCTAGGCTTTGTGTGCTTACCATCATCGGCCACATCATCACTGACCACGGTGAGGCTTGTGGTCAAACACAGGCCTATACACAGTAAAAAAAAAACAAGTACATATTATTATAACAGTATAATAAAGTGGTAAAAGTGTCTTGTGATTATTCAAGGTGTCTTGAAAAGCAACGAGAGATTTTACTACATCCAGACTATTGTGAGGACCGAGACTCAAGTAGGACTCGATTATTGTGAAAATATAACGTGACTAGAAATTTAATATAACTTGACATAGTCAAGAAATAAGTCTAATTTTTAAGTAGTAATATTCACAACTAGAAGAAGAATACTGTGTTTATTTTTTTTACTGATGTTACAGAATTTACAACATTAATCTATCTATATCTATACCAATAATAAAGCTGAAAAGTTTTTCTGAACGCGCAAATCTCCGAAGTTACTGGTCCGATTCGAAAAATGCTTTTAGTAATAGGAAGCTACATTATTCCCAAAGCCAAAGGAACGTGAAACCGCGGGGAACAGCTAGTCAATTATAATACAATAATCTAAAGCAAGAATTATGTCACTATCTACAAAAAAAACCTATTTCTTCAAGTCAAACCACTTGAAGCGAAGACCACTGAAAGTATTTGCAGAGCAGTTTGAAAAGATATCCAAGTATCTGTTAGCAGTTCTAGAAACTTTATATCTACGCTTGGAACGGTATGGGTTGTGACTCGAATCGATAAGGCAACTTTGCTTTAGAAGTTTTTGCACAATTCCAGAAAGGTTAAATGATAAAATACTTGCGCAAGTCGAAATTGCCGGTTAATTAATGTTGTTTTGGACGCGTGACATGGAAAATGGGGACTTTGCTTTACGTTGTCACATACCTACCTATTATATTAATGGAAAATTATGATATTGGATGGTTTTTGTCAAGACTGCTGGTCTATAGTTTTGACATCAAAATATAATCTTGGATATAAAGGCCGAGAATGTCCACTGCTGAGCATATCCCAGCACTGCTGTTCAGCAGTGGACGTTATTTCTTCATTATTTTATACAACGAAGTATCAACAAAAAAGTTCAGTAGTACTCTACCTACCTAAAAATACTAATGACAGGTATGTTCTCCATGAAAAATACTTAATGTGGTTTTCTTTGAGTGCACATTAGAATAATACCATTATAAAATAAAAATATGAATCTATGAAAATATTTTTAGTAAACAGTTTTGAGGGTGAGTTCTTAGCAATATGAATTTTTTTTAGTAAGGGCTAACTCTAAAATCTCGAAATAAAAAATATAAAATTACCGAGTAAGGTTCATGATTTATATTAAATTAAAAGTTATTCATATTAATAAATTCTTCCACACCATAAAGATCTACAAGAGAATTAAATATATATTATTTCATGGACGTTACTGATTTTAGTTAATATAATTGCTTTAATAGGAATTCTATTTAGTTTAAATCAGAATGGCACATAAATAAATGCCCCATTTGTTTAATATAATTGTTATTTTATGTTTTGCAAATTGCAACTCAATTATGTACCGCAAAAGGCAGTAAGATAATTCTCACTTTATCTTCAGAATATAACAGCCCATAAACTAACATTCCTTTTATAAAATATGTTGCAGACATCCAGTTTACAATAATTTATTATAGCGCTAACGTAATAAATAGCATGCGTAGATATTATGTTTATGTATTGTTTTAAAAAAAGGCAAAAATCACAGTGATATATTGAAATAGATGAAAGCAAGTAATGTAATCTAGAAATAAGTTTGGATCACCTTTACGATGGAAAATAATGTATTTTATTTACTGTAATAGAGTTAAAAATATGGTAATATATACTCATTAAATAACGAAAGTACCTAATCCTACTAATATTAAAAATGCGAGAGTTTGTGAGTGTGTATGTTTGTTACTTCTTCACGCTTAAACGGCTGGACCAATTATGCTGAAATTTGGTACACATATATTGCTGAATGAGGTGATCCTAGTGAATTGTGGTGTCAAATACTATTAAAAACCTACTCTCAATTCAGACAAACAATGTTTAAAAACCACATGTAGGAGAAAAATTGAAATTATTAATTATTTCACGCAAAATTTCTCATTCAAACGCATGTACCTTCTTTCTTAAAGTTAAGAAATTCCGCAATTCGCAGCCTAATTCTATCAAAATAAAAAATATGTTACGACCAAAATCCTCATGGCTATAAACTTTCGTTTTTACGTAAAGAAAGAATTCGTTATTTTTCTATAATAAATCTTCGTAAGTATACAGTTACATAAAGTCGCTTGTATATCTGTCTATGGATGACCTAAATCTGTACTCCTACGCAAATCTACAAGGCTTACTGGGCAATGTTTATGTTTTATATTTACTGTTAGATTTATATGGATATGACATGAAGTAAGGCAAACATTTCATGAAAATAGACACAAATAAAAGGTATAGGATAAAGCAGGGTTTGGTAAAAATAAAAGATGGGGCAAATTAAATCAAACTATAAATAAATAATGATATGAGTTAAAATTTGTAGCAGTAATGAAGTTTTTTTAGGGTTCCGTACGCAAAGGGTAAAACACTACACAAACCAAAATGCTTTTTACCTTCTTTTTTCCTACTTAATGCTTTTCTGCTCCCCACCACGGTTTTCCAACATGAGGTTCTTTGGGTGAGAAGAGATTTTTGCAAGCACGCCAACGCACGAGTTCTCCTGGTATTGCAAGAGTAAGTAAGTATATAGGTTACGGTAACCGCTTACCATCAGGCCATCTTTACTACCATGATAAAATAACAAACAACCTTTGTACATATTGATGAATTATTAGAATTATAGTGATGAATTACGCTGCTACAGGGCCATCGCCCAAAGGAGCAGTGTCATATTTTCATTAAGTATAATTTCCCATATTGTCTTATCATCTTTGAATGCAATAAAAAAATTCATGCATATACCTACCCTATTGCGGCTTATTACCAAGTTGGTGATAATACAAATCTACACGTTACAATATTTATATTTTATGCTATAGGTACATATTGTGATCCATATGTATCCAACGGAAAGAATTAGCAATGACTTGCCGGCCGGTTGTGTGGCGCCACTATTAGTCGTCACTCGACTCTTGCGCAACCGTCGCCGCGTGCTTCCAAATTTGAATTATTGAATATACTAGTTTACAAACACTAAAAACCTTAATAAGGTATTCATAGCAGGCTTTGTTTGAATCAGATTTTGTTGGGGTTCCTTTTGTTAGAATATCAATCCATTCTACCTAAATACATCTTGTACAAAATAATGTTTTCGGTATGTAATACATCGGGTCTTTTTGCACACAAAATAATTTTGACTAACGGTTTCGACCAAGTTAAGTCGAGGTTAGTCATCAAAATTGATATATTACAAAAACATAAATACCTATTGAAACAAAAAACAAGCTTTTAGAAAATTTTGGTTTCATTTTCAGAATTTTCCGTACTTTCATGAAACTACGAAGGAAACGTCAATACTTTCACATGTAACTAACTAGTTTTCTTTTTAGACTAATAAAAAATAGCAAGAGCTAGAAGGAAAAGAGACATTTTTAATATTTCAAATGCAATTTTTCATGATTTAACGCAACATAAATAATTCGTTACAAAACACAAAAAAAAAGATCTAAATGTCATACGGAACCATGTTACACTAAAATATTGTATACGTAACAATATAACGAAATTGAAAGTGTTGCTAAGAATAATGTTATTTGTCTTATAATTCCACATTGTTGTTTGTAAAAGGTGAACTCCTACGCATATTTAGGGATTTGGAGAGGTATAAAAAAATATAAGCTCACTTTATTAGGCAATCAGGTAATGAAATTAGAAGTAGTGATTAATTTAAAGGTATAAGCTGACAGACGCTGTAAAGCACGACATAGGAGGCAGTTCTATTATTCAGTATACAGTCCCATAATAATTAACATAATTTCCCGAGAATTTTGTTTATCTTTATAATCCAAACCCAAGTTTTGAGGGTTCAAAAAAACGACGAAACGCTTCGAGAAAAGGTAGGTAGTGCCCTTGCGTTTCACTTGGCACGTCTTGGCGGAGGCACGACCGTGCCCCCAGATAATTTATATTAATTACCAAATGTAATTTATATAGCAAAAAATATAAACCAACCCTCTTGATTAAAAATGTTCCCAAGAAACTACCAACACCTACTGAGTATAAAAAAGTAACAGCTCTTTTCCAACATTTGATTTCCGATTCAAGAAATAAACTACCTAACAACTTACATCATGAACATACTATAAACATATAAACTTCTCGAGAAAATACAAAGTTTACACAAATACCTATAAAACCTACCTACGAGCTGCACGTGAGAGCAAATAAATGGCAGTTACATAAATGCTAACGGTACTTTGTGAAGTATCTAATTTATATGTGATGAAAAATTATTACCTACCCACATTCCGCCAGTTGATTTGTGGTGTACCTACGTGTATATTGTATGGGAATTTTAGATAGAAAGTAAGGTTTTGAATTTAAAATTTTACTGTAAAATCACATCAAAGCTGCTGGTTTGCTAGCGCAATGATATTTAGCTTGAAGAGCACCATAACGAAAGACCTACAATGAAAACATTGTGAAGAAACCATAGATGATCAGTAAAAAAATGTCATAAAACATTTACGTATTCCTGTAACTTGAAAGCCCTTCTAGATTTTAACTTTCTGGGCACTGATACTCACGCACGCGATACCGACCTTTCTTCCCTCCCTGATAAGCTATAGTAACCTTACCAATACGCAAGAATACAACTAAGAAATTTGGCTGCGGTATTCTGTAAAGTGGAGGTATTGTATTTGTACCCCATTTGAACTGCTCTTTGGGCGAAAAAACGCTTATGCTCTCTCTCTGATGTGATATTTTCTTTTGACTGTGGTGATGGATGAAAATTTTATTTCTAAAATTTTTGGCTAAATTGATATGTACATATATTGGATCATAGACTAACTAGACATTTATGTGAAAAAAAAACCATCAATATTACGATTTATCGTTATACGAGTCTCAAGAGTACCAAACCAGTCGTAATTTGTTCCGAGCGACTTTTCAACTTTTTGATGTTTACGCGTCTACAGAAAACTTTTCTAATTTATTCTCCCAAAGCTCGAGTGCCTACTTTGGCAATTATTCATTTGTCTAATTTGGCTTTTAAAATTATTTATGCTTGGCGATGTTGAGGTTTGTACTTTGTAAATGAGACGCTGAAGACTGAAAAAGGTGGTTTACTAATTCGATTCAGTATGGAAATTATTTCTTGACCATAAAATATTCCTTCACAATATTTATTTTTAAAGAAAAACCTACCTTCACTACCTTTGCTATGACTTAAAGACCATTCATTAAATAAAGTTCAAATAGGTAAATCTTTGTTGGATTAATATTTATTCTAGTATTTAAGCAACATTCTCATTTATCAATCAAAACATAAAAAAATCTTGACTCACTGATCTAGAATGCTGAGATTTTGCACAGTGTTTCTTTATGATGTAGACAAGGAATTCAGGTCGGATTTTTAACAAAAGTTAAGACCCTTAGATTGTAGGGCGAAAAGCTAGTTAGTATTAATTATTGGTCACAAACGAAAAACCTGTCGATTTTGACATCTAGCGTGTCATGTTGAAGTCATCAGACGATTTTGTAATCGTTACGAGGATTTCACAATTGATTGCCTTTTGTATAACTTCTTTTGTTAAATATAAAATATTATAGCTATTTTAATATAAATGTCAAAAAGGTTATCTCTCATTAAATATTTGAGGTTCAATTCTGTTATTACAATTGATATAACCCTGGCTTAATTTTATTTAATTTATTTCATTCAACACGATACATTTAGTTGACATTTTATTGTTAGTTGACATTTATAAAGGGTATTTGAGGACAATGCAATTTTGCTTATAATAGTAACAATTATAGCATCAAATAAAATTATATTCAAAGCTATTGTATAACTTTTCTTCGCTGTTAATTTTAAAGCATTTCAACCACTCAGTCATTTTGTATTTTATTGTAATGTTAGATACCCGCTTTTAAACGTAACTTTACTAGATTAAGCTCTGTGCTTACTTTAAAGCAAATTAAATTATACTCTATAGTTGAAATTAAACCAGACTATTTTCTTATTTATGTTCATTATTATGTTGGAATTTTAACGAAGTCTCAATTTCAATTAACATTTTGTGGTTGTACATATAATGATTATTACTTTGTATGTAGCAAATTTACTTAAGGCTGCATAATAAGGTTTTCCAGCAAACGAAAATATCTCAACTATTCAACGATATATTAAATGTAATTTCACTATCGTTGTTTGATTATAATATAACCAACTTTCTGCCCCGCGGTTTTACCTATTAATTCCTTAAATAACCTGCTTCTAAATTTGGCATGGTACCCATGACACTTGCGGCGTTGCCTCGCTGAATGATCAGACTTAGCCTCTGGCCAAAAAAAACAAAACTGAATTGCTGAATAAATAAATATTATTAATTAATATATACCTACAGCGACTTTCCTCGAATGTAATCCATCCAATAGTTTATACACACGTAAGGTTTTATTGATATCCATATTTCAGTACACATGTTGCAAAATATGCAATATGAAAATTGTCAATACCAAACTGAGTCTTGTGTGGAGTTAAGAAATTGAATTTTTAAGCTTACATACTTATATGTGTCATATTCCTAAAGCTTATTCACAGTGATATTTCTTACATGCTTTATTTTATTACGATTTGGTTGTCTAGTGACACTATATTTTAAATGTACAGTTCATTATACTGATGAAGAAAGAAGGCTCCGAAAATGACTCGTCCAACCAAACCATCAAAACCGAATTGAATACAGAGCCTATATATATTTCCAATATTTTTTTGGTAAAAATGTAACTGTTATTAACCAGTAAATTTTATTTGAAAAACGAAATAGCTGTCATTTTTTTATTTATTTCTGTTGTCAGTATCACAAAGCAGCGGGAACTAACAAATGACAATCTAAAGATTCTCTGCATTAAATAAATTAGTACATGAATTAATTCATCGTCACTTCTCAGACAGAAAATATCACTTTTCCTGAATTAACTACATAATTAAAGCACTCACCAAAAGGCTACTCAAACGTGTGTAGACAAAAAGCGCCATTAAATATGGAGGGCCCATTAATGATGGAGTTGTGCAAACGGAGCAGGTCTCAGCGTAGGATGTAGTGACAGAGACACTTCAAAGTGCCGAGTCACCATTAGCATATTAAAATTGTAAGAAAGCTAGCGCAAAGTTTGTGAGACTAGCACGGAACGTTTCGGATTATGTTTTGCAAGATTATTATAGGATACTGAAAAAAAAATAAGGAAGCGGTAAACTCAAATACGTAGTGATGGGGTAAGATAGCGATTCGTACTTGAGTTGATACTTAGTTTGATTCTCGGATAAAAGTAACTTCTATTTCTCTATTACTCTATCTATGTGTCAAGATTCATCATCAATGCGTTCATTAGATTTTGCGTGAAAGAGTAACATACATCTTCAAGTCCATACAAACATTAACAACCCACAATCCCTTATTTTACCAAATTAATTGTATTCTTAGCGGATGTCTACGTCACAATAGCTATCTAATCCATCCATTGGTTTGAGCTGTACGTTGATAGATCAGTCAGTCACACTTACTGAGCTGTGCGTAGTGTGCGTTGATAGATCAGTCAGTCACACTTACTGAGCTGTGCGTAGTGTGCGTTGATAGATCAGTCATTCACGGTTACTGAGCTGTACGTAGTGTGCGTTGATAGATCAGTTAGTCGCGCTTACTGAGCTGTGCGTAGTGTGCGTTGATAGATCAGTTAGTCGCGCTTACTGAGCTGTGCGTAGTGTGCGTTGATAGGTCAGTCAGTCACGGTTACTGAGCTGTGCGTAGTGTGCGTTGATAGATCAGTCAGCCACGCTACCTTTTATATTTAGATAGAAGTATGAAGTAGGATTATATCATAATAGCTCGTGCATGTCCCACCACATCCACAAAGAAACTTTATAATTCGAGACACCCTAGTTTCTTGTTAACTTTGTGCCCGCCTTACTTTCCTGTCTCCGCTCTGCTTTGAATTCCAATTTTCTGGCGATACAACCAACCAAGATTCTATTACTGCTGCATTGGATCTGTGGAATTGGATGAGTCTTAAGTTTGCCTTTGATTGAGAGGGTTTTCAATAAAATTTGCTACGATATTTATTATGGATTTGAGATGGAAGGATATGAGATTTTAAATCTACACTAAATATTATATATAGAGGTAAAGTTTGTAAGTTTGGATGTAGAAGTATGATGTACCTAGGGAGTTACTGTTCTGATTCTAAAAATTCTTTGTCTCGAGTACTAGGCTTCTTTTTATACTTACTTAGGCTACTTTCTATATCTCGGTTATTTTTTTCTACTGCTTCTTATGAATGAGCTCTAATTAAAACAAAAAATATCATGCATATTCCCTATTACCCTAACGTTGCGTGTGTGTGCGTAGACAATAGCACGTGTTCAAAAGTTCATTCACCCGTAATCATTTGCAAAATTGCAAAGTAAAATAATAATATACCTTCCTAAGTTTATTCCGTAATTCCATGTAATAATTTTTCACTATAAAAGTAGACATCCCCACTTAGACAAGCCTGAAAATAGCTTTCTTTCCTTCAGAAACGATTCACTAAAAATTGCGTTTTATCACTCGAAATTTATAGTTTACTTTCCTTTGTCAATGAATAAAGCTAAATTGTTTGAATTTGCGTGACTGTCTAGCGTTTTCACTGCCTACTAACGTTGACGTTTCTTTGAAATATCTTACTTTTTTCCTGACACTTTGTCTTTCAATGCTGGCGTTGTTTGCTCTTGTTAATTGTTAAGGCTCTTTAAGCGAGCGATGTAGTATGAGGTGTTTAATAAAAGATGCCGTGATAGCCGTCGGTGACACCATTAGAGTGGATTTTTACGATTCTGTCCACACTATTATCTTAGTAACTTATTGGTAGGGCTTGTGAAGTATTTTTCATAGATTAAGATGTATTGTGAGGTAATTTTAATGAAGATAACATTGTTTACTATTATTTGTAACATTTTTAGTATTTCTAGCAAAATTGAATACCAATTTAAAAGCAGATGGAACACCAAACTTAAGGGTACAAACTAGAAATATTTCAATAGCCACAAATTTTCAGTCTTGTAGCTTGTACAATGTAGGTAGTTGTTATTTAATGCGCACCCAAATAATTAATAAAAAAGCAAAGAAACAAAGAGCTTTTTCGATTAAAAAATAGTAGTTTATGATACTGTTGCATAATAGGGGTTATTAACTACGAGTGTGAGTTTAAGTACCGAGCCGTAGGCGAGGTTCTTAATAGTATCACACGAGTTTTTAATACCTAATTATGTGCAGTATCATACAGTACTTTATCTAAACTCATATAAATAAAGTCATTTAAAAAAATTGAATTTCTACCAACTTTGCAAAAAAAAAAAAAATTGTGACATATGTGGTCAAAATGATATGTGGAGGCAAAAACAATAAAATATAATCATATACTTAATCAAATCCGTGTTGCCAACTCCCAAAAATTCTTACCTCTAAAGTTCAAGTTACAAAATTTGTGACATTGTCATCGTCAAATTGAATTGATACTGATTGATTATACTATTGATAGGTACAAAGTGTACTTTAATAGAAAAAAAGTTATTTTATAGCATTATCTTGGGAACAACAACTGTACTATAATGAATCATTATACACGGGTGTGCCTAAAGTGGCTCATTAAAGCACTGATTTTGATTTCATAATGAGAACATTACGATATGAGAGTAGATAAAATAATTTAAGTGTCTTAATGAACTTTAAAAAAAAAAGTAAAACCTCCTTCAAAGTCTTTCAAAATATAAAAATGGGAGTTGCTTTTTATACTACTTTTCTCAGTGAAAATAAAATCAATAAATTTCATCCTAACTAGGTACATACTAACATTTTAGTATCTTCTATAAAAATTGATTTTCTATAAAAAAAACTACTATTTAGTTAAAACGTTTAAAACAGAATAGAAGAAATCCCCATAATTAATTAAACATCCATGGCCACACTAGCTTATTACTCACGTAAGTAAACGTATTGTCAATTCAACTCGATATCTCGGTAATTAATATTCGATTAATTAATCCGAGTTATCCGTAAGCGATATTTCGTTACGCCAATACGTCCAATTATATAAATGGTTTGAGTAGAGTATTAAATATGTATTGGTAATTAAAATATTAATATAATGTTTACCTACAATAGTTGATATTAAGTTGGAACCTAAAAATGTCAATGATTATTGAGGTTGGGACCTTTTTGTGTGGTTAAAGGTCAAAAACCTTTGAAAGTAATTGAAAGACTTTTAGGGCGAAACGTACGTGTATACTTTCTGCCCACACTTTTTTATACAATACGGGCATACGGGCATAAAGACGGGAATCCAGATAACTGATATACTCACTGCTTTTAAGGGTTCCGTACCTCAACGGAACAATAATCCTTATAGGATCACTCGTATTTCTGTCTGTCCGTCCGTCTGTCACAGCCAATTTGATTGAGTTGAAATTTGGTACATATATGTAAGTGGGTGACCCAAACACGGACGTGTAATGTAAATGGGTATTGTTGAAAAATAAAATATGTATATAAAAAATACTAATTTAAAAAAATGTTTTGTAAACTATATCATGTGATGTATCAAATGAAAGAACATGAAGAGAGAAAAACATTTTGAAAAAAAAATACAGATGTGAAGGAAAACATCGTGAGGAAACGTGATAGCACGGTGGTAGGATACTTTGTAGTACCCGTCTGGCTGGCTACCACCACAAGTTGAAAATCTGTCGCCAAGCACCTACCGATGTGTTCCGGCAATTGCACTTGAGAGCCAGTTGCCTTCTTGGCACAATACCTCTTGTATTGCAAATGGCGATAGGCGACGGTAACCATTTACCATCAAGTGGACCACGCCTGGTTGTCAACCTTCTGACATAAAAAAAACATGTAGAAAATAGTTTTCATACACGTCCAGTGCAATTACTTATTTATTGATAATTTGTAATCATGATTACAAGTGTTAATATTTTATATGGATTTATTTAAAATGTAATTTCCTGATTGTGAATAGGATAAATGCAATGCATAGCAACCGCGCAATGATATGAAACGCCCGACGCGGTTGTGGTTGCAAATAACAGCATAAACTTTCGGATTTCATATAAACATATGATAATAATAATAATAATATTTATAATAATACCAACATGTACATAATTTGTATTAGAGATAATCTTTTTTTTTATTTGAACACCTTTTTAAGACGTAAGTATTGTAGTATAGGGCCCGGATTAATATTATGTAATTTTATAGGTATATGTTTAATTGACAGTGCTTAGTAACTGGTATTTTCTAGACAAGGAAATTATGAATGATTGATACATTATCACCTTATGAAGCATTTCAAGCGATTTGCAGAAATAAGCAAGGAAGCGACCGCGGCAATAAACAGTTAACATGACATAATGCGAAGATGACGTTTTCTCACAATTGTGCTTATGCGCATCAAAGACAATCACAATGTCTTTCCGTGCGCTTTGAATTGAAAATTAATGTCACATTATTCTATAAAAGGCTAGGACTTGCTTCCGTAATGTTGTAATTACGGAAGCAAGTCCTAGCCTATTTATAGGTCGATAGCCGATTCCTTTTCGCTTCGAAAGGTTTGATTTTGATCTCAATTACTGAATGGTAGATGGTAAGTAATGGTATGGCTAATAGACGATTAAGTAGAAGATTTTAAGGCGATGACAGCTGATAGGAAGGTAAAATGAGTTGAGCTGAGTTTCTTGTCAGAGTCTTTTCAGTTCAAGTTCGTAATGAACCTACGAACCGGTGGTAGAGTAATTTGCACTGTCGACGTTCATAAGTGCTTTATAAGGGCCTAAACTGAATAAATGAGTTTGAGTTGGAATGCTGAGAGGAAGGCCAAAAAATTGCATTCTAATAAGCTTATATAAATACGGGTGGTAGGGCACATTGTAGTCGACCAGGCTGGTTGGCCATCACATTCGAGTTGGAAATTTGTAAAAACTTACCGCGCTCATCATCCAAGGATGAGAACAACTTTTTTTGCTTTAACTTTATTTGGGACAGCAATAGTCTTAAACTAGAAAATGTATACATTGTTTGAACTAAAAAATAAGAGACTATTTACATCTATCCACGTACACTCATTTGAAGTAAACAACATAGGTACTTAAACTTAATTTTTTTTTAATTAAAAATTACAAAGTTGTTCTGTATTAATATGCACTATATTCATGTATGTGTATGTAAGGATTTAAATCTATATCATTATCAAAACAAGCAAAATCACACATCACGAATTAACCCTAAAACGTCATCGTCCATTAAATGAACATCGTGACTAAAAATATCACTTTACAGCCGGAAGAAAAAATAAATTAATCGTTACGTCAACCCTTTGTGAGTTGAATTCTCGTATTTATTAGAGCGGGGCCGGTGGTCGCAGTGTAATTGCGACGGGGTCATTCTGACACGAGCGCTAAAGGGTTAATTTAACGGTTGCTGCGTCGCTACAAAGTTGTCTGGTCTTGTTTCGGCTGTCATGTTGGTTTGATGAGTGTCACTTGATGGGACGCTTTGGATCATACGCGCGTTTGGGTTTCTGCACGACTTTTTTAGGGTTGTTTTTAAGTTTTAATGACAGCAGCCGTCATTAATTGTGAAATAAATATTAATGCTTATTACATTAGGGTTTGACTTACTACAATCATAAAATTTATCTATTAAAAATGTATTAAATAACATTTTTTGACAGGATAAAGACTAAGTACCCATCACCGAAATCTAGGAAAAAACTACGGGAAATCTATGCTAATTCTAAATAAGTTATATTATAAGTTATAATATTATAAGTTACATATATATCTTTACTCAATCATAGAGTAATGGCTGAAGAGATCTGCATAAAGATAGCATAGATACCCTAGAAAAAACTTAGTCTACTTCTCATGCTGTTGAAACTAAGATCCTGATTAAATAATAAACCACAAAGGTTCATAATTGCCTACAGATCCATAAACTCTAAACCCCATTATGCAAATCCTCGTGCTAATTATATTCATGAAGAAATAAAAAATATAACCATTTATCGTCTAACACTTACTTTCTTATTGTAATTGATGCTTAGTTCTTTTATTCAATGTGCTGTTTGCAGGTGCGGCTACTTTTTCATAATCATGATTTAGTATTCCGTTATACGAATTAATTGACCGATTTGCTGTTTAATTGTTGAATACAGTTTTCTTGCTGTTTTGCATCTCAACACGATTTTATTGTGAAAATGTAGTTTTAAATTGAATTATGTTATGCTAGTGGTTGAAAAAAGCTACAAGCTGGTGACAGTTAGTAAAGTTTATTGTTGCAGAGCAGTATTTTTTTTTACGTCATTAATGCAAATCAAATAAAAAAATACAATGACACAAGCTGATTGCTATTGGAGGGTTGAACTGATTTTTACTTGTGCAGTGAGACTTTGCTTAATCAGTTTCAAAAGTGCGATTTCAGTGTTGGTGGTTAAAAAATCTTTTAACAAAAAATAGAAACGACTTCAAAACACTAAAAAGCATAAAATAGCCATGTAGGAACTCTAATCAACCTGACATTGTTTTGAAGTTAAAAGTTTTTTTATTCTTCAATTTTTAGTTTCTTATGTTTTATCACTGACCTAGTATAAGCTATCGTTGTCACATCAAATTATATATGTAACGGTCTAAAAGGTCCTATAATATTTAAAGAATTATCCCCTAACTCCTAACCGTTAAGGAGTTATACCTTGAACCATCAGCGCAGCAACGTAAATGATGACTACTAAACGCAAATATCTGAATAGCTTTAAAAAGTATATGAAAAACATTGTAAGTACCTATAAAATTTGAAGAGTTCCCTCGATTTCTCCAGGATTCCATCATCAGATCCTGACTTGATGACCATGGGACCACCTGTAAAGTATACCCTTTCAAACAAAAAAAGAATTATCGTACTCTGTAAAAAGTTATGCGTCGACTTGAGAACCTCCTCCGTTTTTTTCGTTTTTCGTCGATTAAAAATGTACTTTCGAAATACAACAAACATTAACGCCATGCAATCGGAATGGCAACGTAAATTACCTTAAATTCAGCGGTAGTGCTGTGTTCGATACTGATAATTGAGTTTACGAAATGTTCGTTCGCTGTTTTTGAAGGTGATTTTACACGGAATGGTTGTGAATTGTTTATTGAGCAGCGAAAATTATTGGAAATAATAATTTACCAAAATGTTTTTTTTTTACAATATCACCGCGACAATGATTTTTCCAGCAACATATTTTACGTTTATAATTGACCACAATCTAATCGTGGTTAGTGATGATGTTGAAGATGGTAAAAACACAAATGAAGATGTACCTACCTAAATGCCTACTATTTTCTACTTGAGGGTGGTAGCCAGTTAGGCAAGACAACCTACCCTACCACTGTGCTATGGTTTTCTCACAATATTTTGGTTCACCAAAACCTTAAGTAATAATAATAAGTTTTGAATTTTTTTGATGCAGTACCTACATACTAATAAAAATGTTTCTAAATACTTGACATATTCCACACAATGGTACTGTCAAATAACGACTTAAGCGCAACTTAAATGTGAGTGGCGTTGTATTTGGCCATAAGGTGCATAATAAATAATTTAGGTAACAATCAAACTCCGCTATTCCTCGGACTTTCACAAAGAGACCCAAAATCATCCCCGAACCACATTGCTATTTGTCATGCGCCAGCTGGCTTGAAGCAGTTCACACCGGTTGAAAGCGGTTCAGAACGGTTATAAGAGGTGTGTTTGGTGCAAAATGGAGGATATTTCGCTCATCCAAACTAGTTACAGGTAGTGGTTGGGTAGAGTCGATTAAAAATACGTTTTTGATACTTTGAGAAACTCATTTTGCTCTTTGATTCGAAATACAATACTAAAGAAACTAACTACTAACTTGTTTTTGCTATTTTCATTTTTTTTCTCTTTATTGTATTTGTTTGTGTTTTGCCATAGAAATTTCATTCTTTCTTTCTTTTTCAATATTCATTTTCTTTTTTAATATTTTTACGCCGTCCTATGCGGTATATTTGTGCTGATACTTTTTATAAAATGTAACATCTTTTATAATGACGCATGATTCTGACAAATAAATAATTTCATTTCATTTCTATCAAAACACACTATTTTTAAGAAGCAATTAATTTATCAACTACTCCAGTTTTTAATCGTTTATAATTTGTTATAAGGCAATGTATTTGATTCGTCAATTTGCTATGATTATGTGTCTGATTATGATAAATATTTAATATTAATTAATAAGTAGGTACTAATGCCGATATTTATGAAAATATTACAAAAAGAATAAAGTTAAAAATGAATGGATATTTTTTTGTTGCCGGATTGACTTATCGATCATTTTTGACAGCACTATTTCCAAGTGAAAACGGCACGGCTATCGTTTGTTTTTATTGGTTTGTAAGCAGTTAAGTGATTTTTGATGGGTTCTTTCCTTTTCCGTACGTGAGACGTTTTGAAACGATATGAGAAATACGTTTGATTTACGAATACGCTTATTGGATTTCAGAAAAAAAAAATGTTGCTACTGTTTATGCATTTTTATTTTGCTACATATTCGGTTCTGTTCTGTTGAGAATGATAGGATTACTACTATTCTGCCTCGCGGTTTCACCGATCTTATGTTCCTGAGGGATAAAAAGTAGCCTGTATATCGATTCAGGGTGTCAGCTACCTCTATATCAAATTTCATCAATATTGGTTTAGTCGTTTGAGCTTGAAGAATTATCAAACATTCAAACACACTCCTAAACTTTCGCATTTATAATACGACTAGCTTTGGCCCCGCGGTTTCACCTCGTTCCCGAGGCATAAAAATTTGCCTGTGTGTTAATCCAGGGTGTCAACAACCTCCATACCAAATTTCATCAAAGTTGGTCCAGCTGTTTGAGCGTGAAGAAGTAACAAACATACACGCACACAAATTTTCGCACCCTACTAATATTATTAATGCGAAAGTTTGTGAGTATGGATGGATGTTTGTTACTCTTTCACGCAAAAACTACTGAACGGATTTGGATGAAATTTGGAAAACAGTTTTTAACCTAGATTACAACATACGATACTTTTTATCTCGGGAAAACATAAGATCCCTCGGGAAAACGGGTGAAACCGCGGGGCGGAATCTAGTTTATAATATTAGTAAGTAGGACTAGTAGGATAGTATGGATACTATAAAGAAATATTACTTTACAACCATAAACAAAAAAATAAGGAATAACAACAAAAAAATCTAATTAGTCCGTCAGTTAGATTATCAAAAAATATTGGATACGTATAATATTTTTTATTTTATCAAATCAATAAGAAATTACAAAGATAAGTCCCATCAAAGTGCAGGATTGGGGCTTGTGACGTCATTGTACAACTACTTTTTAGTACACTTTTTGCAGACCGGAAAATTTTAACGCACTGTATCTTCGTTATTTTTTGTTTTCGGATCAAAATAAAAAATACGTATCCAATATTTTTTGATAATCTAACTGACGGACTAATTAGTTTTTTTTTGTTGTTATTCCTCATTGCACAGAATTTTGATTTGAATTTCTAATAAATCAATTGGAAGGTACTAACTAACTTTTGATTAACAAGCTTTTACTAAAAACAGAACAATGGCGAGCATGTAATAGTGGTTACGAACAATGAACTTATTGCTTCTCTTGTGGCTAATATTGTTGATAGACTGAAGTTTAAACCCTTGGGGCTTCATATCACTAACCCACACACTTTCAATCCTATGTGACCATTCCATCATTGTCAGAATTTAAACATACGGGTTCAAAGTGTGGGCGATTACTATTTTTTTTATATTTTTTGTTTTCTATTGTGGTCAGTGATGATGTATTTGTTATTTTCGTAACATTTTACAAGTACTTAAAATCAAACTCTTTTTTTAGCTTAGGTAACTTCCCTTCTTAGGTGGTTTCATCCATTATTTGCCAAAATTAGCCCGGAAAATAGACATATGATGCATAGATAAAAAAACAATCATTATGTCAAAACAGAAAAAAAAACAAAAAGGTAATTCATGTCAGCCGAAAGACGACAGCTGGACAAAGGCCTCCCCGAAAGGATCTCCTCAATGGCTGGGCTTACACTACCCGTATCCAATGGTTTCCCACGACCCTCACAAAATCGTCAGTCCACATAACTTTTGGTATAAGCACGTCAACTGTCAACTCATTTAAAATGTAGAATCGCTACGATTCCAAACATAATTCAGTCCGTGTGTCATATTCGTTTGAATGACAATTAGGTCACGGATGCCAAATGTGACCTCTACTTACCTAAGGGTCGCTTTGCCCATAAATTATTCATAGAGAAATATACTTTGAAGTAAGTATAACAAATAATTTCTGCATGGTTTATAACTGGGTTGTGTTTTATTTGTTTACCCTGTGTGTTTGGCTTCCTTATTTATATTTAACTCCCTGACGAAAAAGAGGGATGTTATAAGTTTCTAGTGTTTATCTTTTGTTATTCGTTTAGTCTGTGATATCATAGCTACTCAATGACTCAAAATTAATTATGTTTTTTTGTTTGACCGGTTCTTAGCTATGTTTCTAAGGAAATCCTGAAGGGAAACTACAGTCTGAAAATAAAGAAAATTATAATGGACTCTTCAAACAACAAAATGGTCAGGTCCCACTGGCAAAAGAGGCATAGGACGGCAGAGGAAAAGATGGGCCGACGACCTAATTGGAGTGGCAGGAAAGGACTGGATGAATGTTGCCCGCTACAAGGAAAGATGGAGGAGGCTTTTACCCAATCATGGACCATACAAAAAACCTAACATTACAACTTTTTATTTCACTAACTATATTTACTAACCAATAAAAACACATTTGAAATGTTTGTAAAGTAAATAAAGCTTTATTATTATTATGTTTCAAGAAAAGATCCTCAAGTTGAAAATCTGTCGCTAAGCACCTACCGGTGTGTTCCGTTCAGTTGCCTTTCTAGCATTGTAACAGGTCGGCAACACATTGGCAATACCTGTGGTAATGCAAATGGCGATAGGCGACGGTAACCACATACCATCAGTTGGACCGCCAGCATGCTTGTCAACTTTCTGACATAAAAAAATCCGCTCAGCCGTTTGAAGATCGTCATCTCTTTTCTAGTTTATGAAGAGATAATAAACAACTTCCACAGGTCTGATCGACACCTAAAATATAAGGATTTTACCAACAATCCTATAAGATCTCTATTATTTTTACATAGTAGTTACTCGTTTGTAGTTTCAAGACTTTGTTTTTTCTTAATATCAGTATCACGATTACTAGCTACCCACACATAGTCACCCACAGCAATTTATTTTTATTTACCGTTAGGTATTATTTACGACGATTTCGGTGTCTAAAATCTAACTTCAATAGGTAGGTGTTTCAGATTAGGTTTCATAGCGGTCTCCAACTTATACTTGTATATTGTACTATTCCCCGCGGTTCCACTCGCGTTCCCGGAATAAAAATGCGAAAGTTTGTGTGTGAAAAACTACTGAACGGATTTGGATGACATTCGGAATACAGATAGTTTATAACCTGGATTAATACATAAGCTACTTTTCATCCCGGGAAAACATAACCGCGGGGCGGAAATTATTGGTATTTATTGTCATCTAAATCAAAATAGCTACACGCTACTGCATCTGTTCCATAAAAAAAATCTTCCATTTTGAATAACACAAAACAAACGTTTCGAAAAGACATACATCTTCAACATCAATCATAAGAAATCAAAAATCATTCGTTTAACAATGAACTGTATTTACCAAAACGCAAAGGTCTTTATCGCTTATCTTTAGGAGCATCAAACTGGCGTAGTCTGAGTGACCAATTTAAATTTCAAATAACTAGATCTGGGTTAGGAATGGATGGTGCATTACCCAGCGCAACCCCTTTGGTATCTCTAAACCTTAATTTTAATTTCAAATTTATATTATTTTAAACAGCAGCAAGTAAGATGGAGGCAATAATGATTGTTTCCAAATTGGACGCTTTAATTACTTGATATTTAACTTTGTTGTTGGTTTACGTCTACTTAAATTGTTTAACCTGTGGTATTTACGAAACTTGAAAGGTATTTTAATTGAGATCTTTAAGTTGCTATGTTTATTATGAAAATGCTCCTCCCTCATGATTGTAAGTAGCCTTTGGGAATTCGCTTGAAAAAGCTACCAATGCGTTAGATTTTTATCATGAACAGTAACAAGCCAGGCAAGTTCCAGAAAGTGCCGTCATTAATATGACTTCCATCTCATTTCAACTTTTTATTCGATTTCCTTTCACGACCTTCGTTACAGCATTCAGACAACGTCACTATGATATTAACCTGTTGAATATATCCTGGAATTCTATTTTTTCATGTAGCTATAGAACAGACAGCTATCGTGGGTAATTTTATTTTTCTAACATCCAAGTTAATATTTATTGAAAAGGTTTCTGTAAATGCTTGGTTTTCAACTTCCGAACAAAGCCCCGAAATTCAAAACTATGTTTTACCGAGAATGAAATGGAACACCAATTTCCTTGAACCTCTCAATAAACTTCACAATATTTGTATTGGATTTTTGCGTCGAATTCGATCCTTCACAAACGTGTGCTCTCATATTTGTTGTGACAACAGTTTGAAATAAACAATGCGTTAGATAAACACAATTTGGATTCAATAAAATATAAAATCAGTGGCTTTGTCTACAATAGAAACACAATTTGTACGTATGATATGAACTGAAAATGTGTTGATTGAAAACATGGCTGACAATACGCCCCTGACAATAAAAAGTGAAGCATGCCATTACTACATATATACCTATAGCCTCAATATAGAATATTGGACTCTAAATATGGTGATACTCTATAATAAGATATAATATAATATTTGTTATTCTATTACGCCCTTGAAACTGATACTGATATAGGTACTATATTTTTATTATGAGAGCTAAATATTTACAATGATCTATGTCATCTACTACCTACTATTTCTTTCAGCGTCATAACATTGGTTTATTTATAATCGTCTAGCGACCCGCCCCAGCTTCGCACGGTAGTACAAATCTTTGAATTTCTCAGCTTTTTTATACTATAATATGCATGTATTATACATATAAACTTTCCTCTTGAATCACTCTATCTATTGCTGAAAACTGCATTAAAATATGTTACGTAATTTAAAAGATCTAAGCGAACAGACAGCGGAAGCGACTTCATTTTATATTATGTAACTAACTATGAGATTTGAACCCGAAATTAAGTTCACTTTATTACCCACTTGCCAAATTTGAGCCAAACTGAATATCATTATATATAAAATTATTAAGAATACAATAATATATGCAAAATACAAACTACATATAAAAAATATCCTCAAGGTGAATGCTGCTGCCAATTTTCGGCAAGGTTCAGCAGGCAGCGTTTCCTCTTTGAATGGCTAAACTAATGAGCTAGCGGATAAAGCTCGCCCGCGCTTCACCCGAAGTCTTGGTAAGTTTGAATGATAATTTGCGATCAAATAACTTAAAATATATTCTTCCATCTTTTTCAATACAAATATTTTCAGTATTATATTCGGCTCTTTAAAATTTTCTACCTACTAAAACAGAATTTCCCTTTTTACTTTCATAATGATATTAATTTCATAAAGAACTTCAGTAATTTCACAAGAAGTAATGTCGTTAAGCGTATAATTCTTATAAAAGGTGTGCTTAATATGACAAATGTATCTCACTTTATTATTCACGTGCATTTTAAATGAGTTTCTGTGAGTTTTTACTGCCTTTTTGTTTCGTTTATTTCAGTTTCAATGTGATTGTTCTGCTGGGAACTGGTTTGCACGTGTTTGGATAATTTGTGCTCTGAATTAGGTCAAAGCAGTATCATTGTAATGTAAGCTCTATTTTAATCCTATTAATCATCAAACGGCACTAAACTTTTGCTGTATTACCTCAGGTGGTTTAAGGCAAATATTGTAAAACCCATTCTGTTAAATGACGTAAGAAAGTGACGAATATTTTAAAACCTTTGAAATAGTTTACAAGACTTGATCACTTAAATAATAGTTGAGGTCTTAAAAGCGGCAAAATATAATTGGGTCATTGTCAAATTTTGAGCAGGTAACTAAGAGTTTAAAAAGTACTGAATTTTAAGTGTTTATCATTGTTTAGAATATTTTCTTCTTGGGACAAGTATATCTGGGTAAAAAGTAATATAGGACCCCCTTACAGCTATGCCGAACCTAACCCAATAATTTTATTATGAAATCGCTTCATATGCAAAAAAGTTAAGCGTGAACAAAAATAAAAAAAAAATACATAGCTAAAACCGAATTGAGAACATCCTCCTTTTTTTGAAGGATGTTAAAAAAGAACTCAATTTATGTTTTCAAAAGTTGGAATCTAGATATATGCACTCATGCATACATATGTTGATATAAGCATAGTAGATAGTATTATTAACTAGCTCTGGCCCCCGGCTCTCTCATATAGCTATACCGGCAATGCGTATCCAACCCCGGGGACTAATAAAACTACTATACCGCTAGTTTATATTGCCATTCCGTATTTTAACTTTTTAATGCGAAAGCCTGTTATTTAGATATATACTGGACTTTCTGGATTTATTTGCAAGTTTATTTTACAGTCGACTATTCATTTTAATCGTTTTCTAAGTGTGAACTTTATTATGTTTGTTTTGAAGGATATTATTATGAAAGTATTTTTATACTTTATATTTTATTTTCTATTAAGAATTTTATGCATGAGCTATATATCTATGTTTATAGTTGCCAATTGTAATTTTAAATCGATTTATAGGTAGATATTTCAATTTATTTATTTGCTTGTTGGTAGACTTTTTAGGGGTTTTGAAAACCAGAGCACAATCGAAAGATAATGTGCTCAAATCAAATATGCATTAAACTTGTTGCAAACAGGTATTTTCTCCATGGAGCTTTTAATGTGCCTATTTGAATCACAATATTTCGAGAGAAATATATGCTGTTATGTTCCTCAATCATACCACAAAAATTTAAGATCCTAATACACATACCAGGAATTTTTTATTCATAATCGGCATAAGAAAAACCCTAGCTATAATAAATTCCATAACAACGTAATTATGATACAATACTCGACAAATATGACTGTGTATCAAATTTAAATACGTCCCTTTTGTCTATGAACTTCGGTGTACACAAAAAAATAACTCCTTACCTTTGATGTTGGTAGAAGAAATATAGATATGTCTACAAATGCGTGTGTTAAACATTATGAGAGTTTGTTATTTATTCTATACTAGCGACCCGCCCCGGCTTCCCACAACTTTTCTGTAATATAATATGCATGTATTATACATATAAACCTTCCTCTTGAATCTCTCTATCTATTGCATTAAAATCCGTTGAGTAGTTAAAAAGATCTAAGCGAAGAAACAGCGGAAGCGACGTCATATTATATAATATAAAGATTAACTATTTCCTGTGGTTTCACGCACATTTCTGGAATAAAAATTATCCTTTATCCTTCTCCATATTATAGGCTATCTGCGTGCCAAATTTAATCGCGATCAGTTCAGTGGTTTAAGAGTGAAAAGGTAACAAACAAACTCAATTTCGCTGAGCTCTGGTCGGTGTAGCTTCCTAAACTTTACTAATTAAGAAACGATTTCAGGATTCTCTGTTCATTTTTGTGTTTATTAAATTGTTCCTTATTTATTAGGCATATTTAAAAAAAACATTAAATTGAGCAATCAATAAAAAATATAACCTTTTTACTTTTGCTGCAGTCGGGTATTTGATTTATGAGTTTTCTCTAAGACCTAATGTCTTTTAAAGCATTTGTTTCTTGTTTGGGTTAATCTCTTTAAAGAAATTTTACCAATGAAAATATTGAAAAATATACCCAGCAGGACATTCAAAGTGGGATATAATGACTAAAGCCCCAATAATCAGGCAGCGTATTATCAAAATCCACGAACATCATCCGTCGCTTCAAATCACACACGTCAACGGTGCGCACGAAGTAACAATTAACTAGACATATGCAAACGATTGCAGTGGACGAGTGCGAGGTGCACTAGGATTTGTGAATGCTAATGTTATGAGAACAGGAGATGGGGTGGAGATTAATCATTTTTATTTTTTTTGTTTAATGTGACAGTTGATAATACATGCATATTTTAAACGTCGTTTTAGCATTTTTTAGTTAGGGGTAGGTAGAGGTAGGTAGGAGTAGTTAGGTGTAGGTAGTTGTAGTTAGGGATAGGTAGGTAGGTCCCAGTTTTATTTTTGTTCTCAGGGCAGGACAACGTCTGCCTAAAATAAAACGAACAAGAATAGCATTCAAGCTCCAGTTTAGGCGGTCTTATGACTAAAGCGATTTCTTCCAGAAAACCTAGGGTAGGATAAATATAAGACTGATGCAGAATATCAAACATAGGATAAAATATAATACTGTAACCCGATAATACCTATAACCTATTGGGCGTCGGCCATCTGACAGCGGAGGTCACTGATAGCTTTTCCATATTATATTTTCAAAATAAGTTCGCAGAAACAAAAGCTTTTAAATGCCGTCACACGGTTTACGACTATAAAGAGAAATCTATTAAAGCTGTATTAAATGATGGCGACGCCCAACAGGATATATTTTTTACATAACATAGCGCATCTAATAGAATACTGCCATGTCAACGAGATGAACTTGTGAAGCGTACACTTTAGTTCATTGCCGGGTTCGTAATTACGCGTGAACTTTGCCCATACTGCGGATATGACGGTCTTGGATTTGAGTTTAGTCTGTCTTGCTCGCTTGAGTATGACTATTCTGCTTATAAACGTTCTATTTTAGAGACTGTTTTAATGCCTACATTGGACTTTTTGGCAGGAACTTTTGAAGTGACGTTGCGTTTTATTTTCATAAAATCGTGTATATTTTTTATATCAGAAGGTTGACAAGTAGGCTGGCGGTCCACCTGATGGTAAGTGGTTACCGTCGCCTACCGCTATTTGCAATACCAAAGTGTTGCCGACCTGTTACAATGCCGAGAAGGTAATTACTGGCTCTCAAGTGCAATTGCCGGAACATACTGGTAGGTGCTTGGCGACAAATTTTCAAATTGAAGGTGGTAGCCGGCCAGGCGAGTACTTCAAAGCCACCGTGATATTGTTTCCTCACGATGTTTTCCTTCACTAAAAGCTCAGGCCTCCGACGTCACTACCACTGAACTATCATCGCCTTATTATTAATATATTATGAGTTTTATTGAATATTAATGGTGTTATTTTGTCCAATAAAGATCAATATGCACCAGTGAAGTGAAATGAAATGATTACATGTATAGTGGCTTTTCAAGTTGTCTCAAAAAGTCCTAGAAAAGTATTAGTAAAACGGCTACCATCGAATTAAATAAGGACCGAGTGTAAAACCGCGGGATGAAACTAGTACATATTTAATATATTTACCTAAGTTTAGTCCGTCTTAAAATATTAACGTATAAAATATAAGAAATTCACAAACCCCTTAACGTTTGACCTGACCCAAGGGAAGAGTTAATTACTTTACGCGACTGGAGGCGACAAGCCTGCCTTTGAACAGCTTTGTGGCTAAAGAAAATACCCTCCATGCTTTTAGGAAAGTAATAATTATATTTGATATATTTTTTTCATTATTTTAATAGCTTTATTGAAGTTTATAATGTTATTTTATAGCTAATCTTAGAATTAATTATTGACATGGAAGTATTTTTTTTAACGTAGGTATTTAATTAGAAAATAACTTAATTTAATTTGATTAAATTGTTTCTATTAAAATTTTTAGGAATAACTATTTACAGTGGCTGAATAAGTTGTTTCTACTTACTAGAAATGCTGATATGATGAAGATGTTTTATGTATGCTCTTTTATAAGATACAGAACCTCACCGTTAAACATGACCAAGCGAAAACCTTTGTTGAAGATGGCAATTGCACTTGAGAGCCAGTTGCATCTGGTATTGCAAATGACGATAGGCGACGGTAACCACTTACCATCAGGTGGACCGACTGCCTGCTTGTCAACCTTCTGACATAAAAAAAAGAAAAAAAAAGATTATAAATGTAGGTGAGACCCCTCTCAATACACTCTATACACAAGCGAACTAGACTACAATATTACCTATAATACCCTTTTTTCTAAAGGAAGCTGTCCACAAGCCATCAGAACAATACAGGGGCGGACAAAAGCTGTGAAGAGGCGGGCGTGGATGAGGACCCTTTATGTAAGTTACTTTGCTAGCTCATTGTCAGCTCTAGATATGGAGCAGATGTATATTGTAGAGAAATAATTATATTTCATATAAAAGGTTTTATTAGTTTCTATTAAATGATCATTTTAATAATATTTTATTCGATGTTTGTTATTCCATCACACCCCTAGAATTTAATAAGTCCATTTATCATCATGATGTCAGCCGAAAGACGTCTACTGCTGGGCGAAGGCCTCCCTCAAGGAGGCTTGGATATTGCAAGCATTTATAAACTATGGTAACTGCCTACCATCACCTTGGCCGTATGCTTGTTTGCTACCTTAGTAGTATAAAATATTGCCGTTATTAAACAAAAGTTATTTTTTTTAATCATAGCTGACTCTTATAATTTTTCAATTTGAAGTCTACGATTTGACTTTTACTCGACTAAAGTGTAAATTCTAGGGAACTTAATTATTTAAGGTATAGAACCGGTCATTTAAAAAAACGATGAATACAATTTTCATTCGGAATCCCGGTGCAACTGAAGTAAGCGAACAAGAAATAATGAGGTGCAAGCGTTGAGAACATGGCTAATAAGCAAAGAATATAAAGTAAACAAGTTTTTGAAAGCAATAAGTTTGCAGTAGACAGATATTTAAATAGATTCTGCTTGCAAAAAAAACGAAGCTGATTTTGTAAGAATTTAAAATTAATGATAAAAAATCATTCGTGACTTTCTTAGACTCTACCACCGGGACACAACCAAAAAACTGAGGATGGAGCAAACAGCTTCTCTCTCATAGAACTGAAACAGTGTTAAGCTTATTTTTCTGTAGAAATAGAAAGATAAGGAAGTAATATCTTGAGATATTCTTTATACACGACAATCAGATTTCAAACCAAGCAAAGCTTTTAATAAACCAGACAACTGAATATACTTACCTACTATTATTTTTGTAAATGCTTATTATTAAATAATGTTACCCAGACTCCATCCTGAGTTTGTCCTGACACGTTTGTCCTAAATGAATATCATAACCTTAGATGGGCTACATTTATTTATAGATTTCCAATGTGCGGCTTCTTTATGTAGATAGTTAGGTTTGGTAGAAGTATGATTGGTAAAAGAAAAGCACTATTACTAGCGCTAGCTCTTATTACTTAGAACCGAGACATAAAAACCTAACACGACCAGGTAGCAGGCGGGCTGGAATGAAGTCGAATCGGGAACGATATCTGCAGACGGCTCGCATACGCTCTAATTTGCCAATCGACGGAAAAATTTGGATACGTTCTATGTAGAAGGGAACCATGGGAATATAAGGTAAAGAATGAAATACGATTACAGTTTATTATCATGATTAGCTTTCCGCCTCGTGTTCTCACCCGCAATTACGTAGAATTTACAAAAATCCTTTCTTAGCGGATGCTTACGTCATTATAGCTATTTGTATGCCAAATTTCAGCCCGATCCGTCCAGTAGTTTGAGTTGTGCGTTGTGAGATCGTCAGACAGTCACGCTTCCTTTTAATATATTTAGATACTCAGTTCAAAATACTCACAAGTATTACATGAAGCTGATATAGATAAGCCAGCTGTTCCATTTGGAGCAATTTAACAGAAGAGGAAATCGCTAGAATTGCAAGCCGTGGATTGAAGAGACTGTGGCGGCATTAAATTAATCCTTATGCAAATTATAAAAAAATAAATAAAGCGGGAAACAATACAAATCATGCAAATTTCAAAAACATATCAATAAATTAACATTAAAAATGTTTCAACGAAAGTCTGAGTTTTGGTCATTAAGTTTTAGTGAAATAAAAACGTTTAGGTACTAGAGATTTTTAGTAAAATACAAATTTTCATAAGTTCGTAATGATAATACTCAGGCTCCTCTACAGTATTCGGCCTAATATACAAATATATGTTTGAAAACAATTATGTTGATCACACTCCCGCTATTTATTAATGGAGATATTTTATAAAATAATAATCCAAATATTTATCAAAACCTACATGTAATTCAATCTCGCCATTAAAACGCCAAAGAAGCATTGCTTAACCTAAAAAACCATGTTAGAACAATGCTGCATAACACCGTTCAAAACGTGCCTGAAATACGTACAGCTCTAGTGGAGCGATTCTGTTCTAACTTTTGACTTTACCTGTCGAATTGTAATGAACCCTAATATCTACTTCTTCCTTGGATCAGTTGAACCATCTTAAATAATTCGGATTATACCTTTTTCTATATTTTTATGAATATTACAAGGTTCATTTTAAATCGTAAATACAAGCTGATTTAAAATTTAAATATTCTACAGCATTCTATTTTATAACTCTAAGGCAAGCATACGGTCCACCTGATGTTTTTCTATATGAGTTAAGATTACCTTTGTTTTATTTATTGATAGGTAGTTATAAAATAAATAATATGGAATACAAAATTACCTTATGCAATGCTAAAGTGGTTAAAAGCTCATTGCTCAAAGATCTGGGTCCCAAATTTGCTATACAATAGTGCCACATTGAGCTATAAATAAATAGTTCCCTTTTAAGTATTGAGTGTCAAAATAAACTTGGTCCCCTGACAAAGGAAGAATACTTTTATATTTGAATGGAAGAAGTGTTCACCTCGTTACAGGGTAAAATACCTTATGGGTAACCATAAGGAATATATAGTTCCATGCTAGAACTAGATTACTAGAAATCTTTACTCTAGTTGATCCTAAAAAAGATGCTTGTTTTTTAAGGATTAGCATTTTAAATTATTTTTGAATATTCATATTGTGCAAGTAACTTAAAATTTAAAATTATAAGCCAACATTAAGTAAATGTCATCTTTTGCTTCAAAATATAAGGGATGAACAATTTATTTCTCTGCTTTGTAAGAAACTGAAACTTATTTCATAGAAAATAATATCTGAATAGAAGCTGCTTTGCTTGTTTGGCGTAGTTTACTAAGACGACTAATTTACACTTTGAAATAGTTCTAAATTAATATTCAATGTTGTTAGGATGTGAAGATGTTTCTTACTCTAACTCTCTTAAAATAAAGGCTTAGTTAATAAACTTGTCTAGATAGAGATTTCGCGCGTCTTAACGCCAAAAATATATCGGCCAATAGTTGGCTGATAAGTTTGTTCCGTCCGCTCAGTGGTGACACCGTCATTGTACTATAAACACGTATTCTGACAAATTGTACGCCGAATATGCTTCAAAATATAATTTTTCCCTACTATTATGGGAAATATTCAAGAACTGGTATCACTTAGCATGCCTGAGTGACGCAGCGCGCTTGTCAAATCTGGCCTGTGCCTGTTTTTTTGTTGCGATTGCAGCGCTACACTTTATCTAGACAGCTTTATTATCTAAGCATAAAGGCTACTTTTTACCCCGGAAACGCGGATGAAACCACGGGGGACAGTTAGTAAACCATATACAGAAAATAGCAGACAAAACTTTTGGATGGCAGCCCTAATGGCTACTAAGATAAAGTCCGCTGCAGCAAAGCCTTTGTTACGCTTTCTGTAACACTTCCGTTTTTAAATCTTCCTACATTAGGTACAAGTTATATACCTACTATTATTTCTTTACAAATGGTATAGTTTGAGAATAATTATTATATCCATACATATTTTTGAGATTATTACATGATTTTGGTGAAAACTATTCATAGTATTCGATAACCAAAATTAGCTTTATATTGTATCTATATTATAAGCGTCTGAAAAAAAATTATGTAACCCACCTTAAGTTTCATTACTTCTTTATTTTAAGACTAACTTCTGGCCCGCGGTTTCACCCGCATTCCTGAAGGATCTTTTGTTTTCCTGTGATAAAAAGTATCCTGTACGTTATTCCACTGTATGATCTATATGTATATGTGTAAAATCTTATCCATATAGTGGTAGTTGTTACGGAAAAGAGTAATATACTTCTCTACATCCTTACAAACTTTCAAATTTATAATATTATAGCAATATAAGATAGGATGAATTATTATTAATTATGTCTTATAAAAAAAAATAGGATGAAGCAATATAATTCGAAAATTCAGTATTGTCTATATTGATATGACCATTTTTCTATAGACAATCTATCAGATACAGAACATTACTTTTAAATTATGACCATACATTTCTGGAACACGTTGTATGTACCTAAATTATACTAAATGATATAGTAGGCCCAGTTGTAGGTGACATTGACATACGTGTAATACTTATAGTGATATAACTAATTACCTACTAGCAGTTTTTGTCTTGCTTTGGATTTTAATAAATAAAAATAAAATTAAATTAAACTAATGGTTTTACTATTACTAATGGTTCGATACAACCAGACCCAAAACCAAACCCAAACTACCAAAACCAAAGCATAAATAAAAGGTTGAAACCCTATAGTAAGCACCTTAACCCTTTATCAGCCATAGGCCTACATTACCTTGGCAAATAATAAATAATTCTCATAATGAAGCACGCCATGACAGAAAGGAAATTGGGTGTGTTGTCCCCCAAAATTAATCCTTTTTAAAGGGTTAAAGTGGGGTTGAAGGAAACGGTCCTTGGGTTCTTCTTTGGGAAACAATAAATATTTATTTTTTGCTTGAGAAGCAAGATAAGTATGTTATTCTTTTGAGATACTTTTAAAATTTAATCTTATGATGACCCTTATTTTAGAATGAAATAATTATTACTGAGGTTCTTGGCCAAATTATGTTTAATCACTTTTTGATAAGATTTTCCGCAATTACCACTACTGGGAAAAAAGCTGATTGTTATCTTTTTTCAGATTTTTTTTAATTTCATCCGCCCTTAAATATAGAAACAATTCAAAACTACAACTTACATAATAATTGCTTTTTTTGTACTTATACCAAACCTAGTCTGTGGTTCCAGAAAAAATACCTTTATGTAGGAACTAAAATAAAACATGAAGAAGGTGAAAAGGCCTTAATTTAGAGATTTTTGTCCAGGTCAAAGCCATTTATCCAATTTAGGCCCCAGAACACATTAAGGTCAAAACTGAAGATGGAAAACATAGTTTTTTTATTAAAAATTACAATTTGAATGATAAAATGTTACCAAAATAAAATGATTCGAACAATTAAATAAATATTGTTGTCTGGCAATCATATGCTTAGGGTTTACAAATTAACTCGTGTAAAGAGCATATATACCCTTGTCAAGCCAGTTGTCACTTTCATATTGCGTTAACAGCTCTTTTACATTTGCGACATTTGTTTGTGGTCGTTATTTTTTTTCGATATTTATTATTTTACTAGCTTACCCAAAAATTTGGCTTATGCTTATGCTATCTGATGTGTTAAAGTTAACGAAAACTCATCATCGCATTCACAATATTACCAGCGGTTTTTCCCGCGTTCCCGGCGTAAAAGTGGCCTAAAAAAGGCTATCTAGGTGTCAATTTTCATCGCGATCGGCTCAGCGGTTGAGGTGTGAAAATGTAACAAATGACATGACAACAATAAACATACTTAGAAAAAAAAATGATGTGGGAAGGTTAAGCCGCAAACACTGGGTTAGTGAAGTTTCATGTCAAAATAAATTCAGGTTATGTTTTGCTGTATCTATAAATGACACAAAATATATAACATCGTCAACTGTCCTACAAACAAACCTATGTACCTACATCAAATCAGATAATCATAATACCTACAGGGAGGGCTAAACGGCCGCACGTGCAATATTGCTATGCAATTCATATCTCAAATTTACAGCACAAACAAATGTTTTTTTTTAAATATTTTTTGGTGAAAATGCAAATCATTTTAATCAATTAACTTACAATCTAGACAAATTACACCATAATCTGCTGTAAATTCGAGATATGAATTGCATAGCAATATTACTCGAGCGGCCGTTTTAGCCCTCCAGGCCTGTGTTTCCTTTAGCCAGTAAAATGAATTTAAACACAATAATTATAAAAATCAGTTCTGATTATCTCTATTCTCGCAAATTAATATACACAACGCTAGGTAATTGGTTCGCCACATTTTAGCCGCTCGAAGCCTTTTATCAATAAATTTGAACTTTAAGCTGGGTAAAGCCATTATAAGCTCGCATAGCGGGACACTAATTTGTGGGCCTTAAACAGTTTGCTCGGAATTACCCCTGACAAATGATTTTATATACCTTATACGCTGTTATTTAGTATTAATGATTTTTGATTATTATCAGTCGACTTAAGTACTACCTATGTAGTTTAGATTTGAGCTACATTTTTAAGCCGTTTGGGGTCGAAACTCTAGGTCCGTGGGGGCCGAGTGGCCACCATCTTTTTAAATAAATATCAAAACGCCTGATCTAAGCATCGCAAGCGAGGCGCACTTTTAGTAAAAATGACTAAACCTTTTTTTTAACTAAGGAAAACGATTCCCTTTCTATTAGATCTCATAATGTATGTTAATATTTTCAAGTTATTTGGATGGAACAAATAATAGAAAAAACATTCTTAATTTTAAAAAGATAATCACGATTTTTTTTCTGACGTTACTAATGAAAAAATCCAAATTTCAAAAACTCTTAAAAACTTAGTATTCCTTGTCATATAATCTCTAGTTTAACAGTAAGTAATGGACTATGAATTAGTATAATGTTTTTCAAAATATCTCTTTCAATAAAAAATGTAGAGAAAAAATTAATCTAGAATCATCATTTCTTGTATATCGTCGCCTTAATGCCCAAAAATGGCTACATGTAGGTACTCTACACAAAGTAAAATGTCGTCGTATAAATAAAACTCAGTGTTTATGACGTTTCTTCAAGGAAGTGCCGGAAGGATGTCTGGGGGAGGGGGACGGAAGACATCGCTTCTCGTCACATCCGCTTCCAGAGTAACAACGGCAATATGGAAATAGGGAGCTTCCTTCGTTTTTGACGGATGTAAGCAACAGTGGTTAATAAAGATGTTTTTAGCAGAAACACGAGATTTTTACTGATTAGGTATATGTATTTAGGATAGGATTTTTATATTCTTTATCCTTGTATTCGTATCCAATGAATGTAGCAGACAAGCTTTTCCGCGCATCCTATCCTATCCTACTAATATTCTATGTAAATGCGATAGTTTGTGAGTATGTTTGTTACTTCTTCACGCTGAACGGCTGAAACAATTTTGATTAAATTTGGTATGGAGGTAGCTGACACCCTGGATTAACACTTAAGCTACTTTTTATTCCTAGGCGGAAGCTAGTAATAACATAAAGAGATTTATTTTTTATTTTTGTTTGTAGTGATTAAACTCAAAATCTACTTGACACATTTTAAAAATTCTTTCATCATTAGAATGCTACATTATCACTAAATAACATAAACTATATTTTTGCATAAAAAAAATATGGATCACTACGAAAAATCCAATAATGTAACCTTGGGTGTAAAAAAATCCTATAAAATTATTCCTTACATCACACGAACCGCGAGTGAAACTGTGAAACGGAAATCTAGTAAATAAAAAGCCGATAGCATTCCAAACACTAAATACACACACAGGACTAAATTAATTAAACTAAAACATTTTCAAACGTTTAAAACCAATGCAGTCCGCAATAAAGTAACGATATAAACCGATTACCCGATAACACTAGCCGAAAACGATTATAGTTCGCAAGTTTCATCGATAAAATCAATCGAGTTAATTCGATTATTCGACTAGGAACGTGATCTGTAGTCCCGGGGCGTTAGATAATGTTGGCCATTTGTAATTTTAGTGTGAATAGGGGATTTGGGATTGCATAACTAACTGTAAATAGTAGGTAAGTACCTACCTACTACATTTATAACTGAGGTACTCGAATATGTACTACTAGCTTCTGTCTCGCGGTTTCATCCACCTTCCCGGGATAAAAAGAAGCTTATGTCCTTCTTCATGACATAGACTATCTGGGTGCCGAACTTCATTGCGATCGGTTCAGTGGTTAAAGCGTGAAAAGGTAACAAAGAAACAAACAAACAAACATAATATGTAGTATTGATATAACTGTCAAATAAATAATATTCTTTTAGTACTCGGGTAAAACCTTGAAGCAGAAGCTAGTGTAATGATAAAAATAAAATAACTTACTAAAACATTATCAAATTATTCAAGTCCATAAATTAAAGAAAATCTTTAGACAAATTTTATTGTAAAAGTAAAATAATTGTACTAAATTAATTTACTTTACAGCCTTCTTATCTTAATGAAACAAAACTATTTTGCACCAAATTTTCATTACTAAAATTAAATTGAATTAAGTTTTGTGAAACCTAGCCAGGTATTTAAACATACGTAATCGTATTGCGTTAGGAACTGCTGGGATACACTTTTACTAACTCATAGTACATGTTTTATATTTTATATTCATTCTCTAGAAAGATCTGGAATAATCAAATTAAAATTATAAAAATAATATTCAGTACCTAGTTTTCCTTCAAATACAAAATGGTTGCTAGAAAAATATTGAATTAATAAAATACACTTAATAAAAAAACCAACACTAATAAAAATATTTAACCATTTCATCATTTTCATTATAATATTCTACTTTTGAGTAATGGATAAGATTGTACTTAAGTATTACGAGTATATGAATTGTCATCTTATTTACCTACTAGTGTAGCATAATTAACGATAGATTGTGAAGCATTAATAATCGTAGCGGTCCCGTTTGAAAACTCAACACGTATATTGTAACTTGAGATAAATTGTAACCATGATTAATTTTAAAACTTTTTTTTGTAAAGCATTTTTAAACTCGTTATAGACCTCACATTTTTATTCGCAAAGTAGTTTTTATTTTAAAGAAGATTGTATGTAGTTTTATAAAAAAATAGGTTGTTTTTTGCGTAAAAAGTAGCCATTTCCATATCATAGGTTCCTTCTTGTCAAATTTCATCGCGATCGGGTCAGTGGTTTAAGCGTGAAAAGGCAATAAAAAAACTCACTTTTGCATTTATAATGGATCGCATGTGAATTTCGAATGGATTATTCTTTTTAAATCTTTTTTCTTTAATAAAATGCTTGAACTATCTAAACGGCTGGATAATTAAATTCATGAAATCGGTATCGGTTTTCTAGAAAACAATTTTCTAGTCGACTTATTTTGTAGATTGCTCTTTGTAATGTCAATCTAAATGTCAGAGTTGGTAACTTATTTCATTTTGCTTCTTAGATTACAATATTCACAAAATAATGTTGATTTACTATCTTGTTATTATTATTATTAATTTGTTTGTTATAACAATTTTAGTTTAGTTTACTTTCGACTTTATTTTGAGTCGTGTAGGTTTATCATCCAAAGTGTGTGTAAACCTGTGGTGTAAGGTACATATGCTCAAAATCACCCTGTAGTATTTTTTAATATTTATAGTCTATATGGTGAAAACCCGTTTAAAATGCTATAGTTCGTGAAATTATAATTTTGTTAGTGAGAATATTAAAAAAATAAAGCTTCGGAATATTCTATCGTTAGTTCAAAATCATCATACAAAGTTATTGGTTTAGTACTTAATACACTTAGTGGCAACAAAAATAATTTACTGTTCTACAGTATTATAAAATTGAATACAGAATGGAATTAAGTGAATGTAATATTTCTGTTATTCCCTTGTATTATTACTTAGTACCCGGTTATCCGAGCAAAGCTCGTTTTTTTTTTAAATTACATTTTCTAATAATGATGACGATCTAGCTAGGTTAGCTAGATCGTTTTTTCTCCCCCGAAACCCCCTGCATACTAAATTTCATGAAAATCGTTGGAGCAGTTTCCGAAATTCAGATTATATACATATACAAAAATTGCTCGTTTAAAGGTATTATAGATTGTTTTAACAACATAATAACATCATCGTAGATGTCCAATTTATTTTTTTACTTTGTATTAAGTTTGACCATTATCTCACCATAGTCAGTTATATTAAGGCCGAAGGTGTTAAGCAAACAATGCCTGGAAGACTTTCATGTGACGATGTCCAAACACCCGGTGTTGGTTTGGTAACAGATTTTTAATATAAGAATGCTATATGCAACCAGCCCCGTACATTCAAGTACCTACCTTTCCACAGTGAAAACATAGACTATTAAATTGCATGGAAAGGGGAAAAAACGTTACAAAATAAAATTAAAACTATCCACTTATTATTGTCCGCACGTACACTTATCACAGTATTACGTCATAGTATTAGTTATCAGATCACGTGCCAATTTTATGCACACTATCTGTATCCCTTACGACCTACGATAGAAGGGCCTAGCGTTGATCTATAATTGGCCTGGATGTACCTTTTACAAGGTTTATATATATATCTACTGGGTGCCCGGCAAACGTTATACGCCATATAAATTATTTCTAGTGGGCCATCCTTATCACTTAGGGGTATAAAAATAGTTTACGACCTATTCTCAGACCTACCAAATATACACAAAAAAATGGCGATAAGCCGTTTCGGAGGAGGAAAGTATATTTATTTATTTATAGATACGACAAAGTATCCCAAAGTCTCCCAAGTCATTCAATACATTCCTTACATTCCTTATCTCTCAGATCAAAGCTGATCAAGCTCGTAAAAGTACAGAACTGACAACACAAAACCAATTCCGCTATCGTCCTTGACGGTTAGGACCGTCGCGACGTCCCACTCAGTCTCGTCCCGTTCAAGCGGCCCGAGCTGCGTTCAGTAATCCGACCGCCCCTAATTAGTCGTAACTCGTACTAGACCTCCCCTCCCCAAAAAAGGCCTGAGTCGAGGTTCGTACCCCGTTCGGAAGTGCCCTCAGCCATCGTTTTATGTCAGAAGGTTGACAAGCAGGCAGGCGGTCCATCGGATGGTAAGTGGCTACCGTCACCTATTGCCATTTGCAATACCAGAAGTATTGCCAATGTGTTGCTCACCTGTTACAATGCCGAGAAGGTAATTAAAGACCTAATGTTGCCTGGTTGAGAGCCCTCTGCGCTTGCCGACTTGTCCGGTAAGGTTGATTAAGTTATCAGGCTACCAATTTTAGTAAAACCTCAACTCAATTACATTAAATAATAATATTATTTTCTAGGAAAAATAATTATTAGCACGACTCTACATCCACGTGAAAGCAATAATTACTAAAGGTATAGAAAGGGTACGTAACCCGCAGCCAGCCGTGCGTATGAATATTGGTTAGCGGTTAATAATATTTTATTGGAATTTAATTTGGTATGGCATCACGTGGCTTGTTATGTTAGGGTCAACAATCAGGGTTAATAGGTTGGGGGACTTAAGTTCATTATTGATCCTTTATTTCTAGTACATAGATGAACAAAAACCCTAACGAAGATTCACTGAATTAGCGAGTGAAGCCGAAGTTCTCACACATTTACACCTCCAAATTTTGCCAGCAGTTTCATCCGCGTACAATTTATATTATTACAGGGTGTGATCTATCTGGGTACCAAGTTTAATCAAATTGCGTTCAGTAGTTTTTGTATGACTCTTTTAAAAATGAAATGAATTTAGGGCTTCATTTTTCAAAAACCCTTTCTTAATCTCTAGGTGGAGATTTATAAATAGCATTGGAGTACATCAAATATTAACATTATAAATCTTCCTAAGAGAAATAAATCAACTAAAGAAATTAACGGACGCTTACGTTATAAGCTATCTATCTGCCAAATTTCAGCCTGATCCATCCAGTGGTTTGAGCTGTTCGTTGATAGATCAGTCAGACATTTTCCTTTTATATTTATCTTTTCTTATTTAGATTAAAAAGGCCTTCATCCTCGATGATATTGAATTTGTATACATCAATTATAAGGATATTTTATCATGAAAATAATATAATTTGCGTAGGCAGGCAAAGTTTCATCGCGTAGCACTTTCGTAGCGAACATTTCGTAGATGTCGTAGAGTGCTACGAAGTTATAGGTCACTAAAATGTGGTAAGTCGGCTGTAGGTGGAACAAAAGAGGTGACGTCATTATGTACCTAGTTTATTATTGTAGCTACAGATTATTTATAGAATGTACTTGTTATGGTTATTTGTGGAGAACTAAGTACATCACGTGATTTTTGATTTGAAGTGTTTTCGGGGGAAAAGTGGTGGGTGTAATTGCTTTTATAAATATACAATATGAACTAAAATAGAGTTTTTGATCATAATAAAAACGTTATTTTTTACTATGTAGGTATAGGCCTGCATTTAGACCACAATCTCAACATGGTCATGGTGGTATGGACACGAAGCCTAGAACGGAACTGGCTCTCAAGTGCAGCTGTCAGAACACACCGGAAGGTACTTGACGACAGATTTTCAACTTAAGGGTGGTAGCCAGCCAGGCGGGTACTAAAAAGTACCCTACCACCGTGCTATGGTTTCCTCGCGATAATTTACTTCATCGAAAGCTCATTGTAGGACTCGGGTTCTTTAAGAAAAATGTCAAGAGATTCTTGCAAGGTTGGCACGAGAGTGAGTCCTCTGGTGTTGCAAGCGTCTATAGGCTATTGTAACCACTTAACATCAGGTAGGTCTTATAATACAAGTTTTTACCAATTAGTAAAACTTATTTAAGACATTAAGCATACATCTAACCCACTAAAAATGATGCCATTAAATTTTCATGGTATCGATTAATTCGAAACATAAAGGCTTTATTAGTCTTATTAATGTAGACAAGTTTCACCCTGTCATCCACACAATAACATGTTCGAACCTGGCTTGACACTTTTGAGCGCCACTCTAAAACTAATATCGAAGTTTATTACCTATTGTTGCTCACGGAACCGGATGTAAGGATGGCTGTTCTTGGTGGATTTACTATGATCTCGTATATTTTGTAGAATATAAATCGGGCAAAAATATTAATTACTAGCTTCCACCCCGCGGTTTCATCCGCGTTTTAGAAGTAATATGTTTGCCCGAGATGAAAAGTAGATTATATATTATTCCAGAGTATGATCTATCTATGTGCCAAGTTTCATCCAAATCCGTTTAGTAGTTTTTATGTGAAAGATTAACAAACATTCATCCAAACTTAGGATTTTTCTTAGATTATGCCATATAATGTATAGGTATTACGACTAAACACATTAAACCATTTTAGGACATTAGAACACAATGGATATTATTATGACAGATAGATACTTTTAACTGATGTTGGCTAGTCATGTGGTTTGATTTTACAATTAATGGTAATTTAAATAAAATAGTTTCAGAGCAAGGTGGGTAGGCATCCGCTAAGAAATATTTTTTGAATATTCAAATCCTTAGAATGGCGCTAGTCTAAATATATTAAAGGAAAATGTGACTAGATGGATCGGGCCATGTAGCAGATAGACACATGGCGTGTAGGTTTGAGAATCTTTTAGGGTCTATTGGTGATTATCATACCCAATTGACCCTAAAAGACCAGTGCGTCTCATATGCCATTATAGTCGCACCATGAACAGGCAGCTGTAAATAGATGTCGGTATACGAAACTGGGTCACCATATTGTGCAGTGATTGAAATTTAATGCCATACTTCCCAGTTTGTTTTCCCCAACTTTCTATGTGAACTTAACGAGGTAAAGTAACTTATACGGCGCATTATTAACCTTATGTAAAGGTCATTAGACTTTTCACCTTGTGATTGTGATAATTTGGGGTCAGTTGAGGTCGAACTGACCTTGGTGGACTTTCGACCCGTGGAGTAGTTGAGAATTTTCAGTGCTTATATAAGTTCGGCTTAAATGATTTGTGTTGGGTTTAATGGATTATTTTCTGGGTAGGTATTAAAGTAGTGATAGTACCAATGGTATATGATAAGGGACTTGTCATTAGGGAATTTGAGGTATTATTACTCATTAGTATCCCAACTTTTGGGATCTCTGACATAAAAATGAATTAATTATATTATTTGCGAAGGTATCTAAAATGATTCAATTCCGATAGCATATTTTATTTAATAGACACATTACATACATATTACATTTTACGAGTATATAAGTTTGCTTTGTATGGGATAAGAAGGCCGCTTATGAAGGATTTTCCAGTGATATTTTTTATAATAATGTAAATAAGTCATTTCAAAGTATTTATTACATATTCGATGATACCTATACTCTATTTGATGAAATAGTATATTTTACGGCTAAATATAGGTACTTTCAAACACTCAGTCTGTTAAAATATCAAGTATAAATACCTAAATAATCGTGATATAAAAGCAAACGTAGGAAGATATTCTCTGAAAAACGAAACCCAATCAAAACATCAGCCCACAGTATCGTTTTCGTAGAATATGATAGGAAAAAAGCAAACGTCCCCCTTCTACCCTACGTGCCCACATTCCATTTCACCCCTACGTGCCCTCATACTAATCAGTCATCAAAGCCGAGTCTCCCCGAATTGCAAACAAAATCCTCTCTCGACGATTTGTGGGTGCGGTCCAAGTTATAGAACTAAGAGTTTAAGAATACAAGTCATTTTTTATGTTTGTGTATGTGTGTTTAGTTGTGTACTAGGTTTCCACCCTGCGGTTTCATCCGCGTTCCCGAGGATCTTATGTTTTCCCGGGATAAAAAGTATCCTATGTGTTAATCCAGCTTATAAATTATCCGTGTTCCAAATTTCATCCAAATCCGTTCAGTAGTTTTTACGTGAAAGAGTAACAAACATCCATCCATCCATACTCATAAACTTTCGCAATTACCTATAAAATTAGTAGGATCATGTTTCAGTTTTCATTAAGTAAGTACACAATTATAGATTCATCTAGCTGTCCCCTGTGGTTTCACCTGCGATAAAAAGTAGCCTATATGTTATTATAAATTCCAGGTACCTATCTATATGGTATGTACCATTACGAAGCTGATTTGAAACATGGAACAAGAATAAAAACTAGAATTAATACCTAATTGTTTACTAAATGAACAAATTAATTAATATTTTTCTATCTAAATAAATTTATGAAAAAATGGGTTATTTTATGTTTTGGTCCTTCCATGATGACAGAAATAAGAAACGTTCAAGATGAAGAGGTAAATTATAATATGCAAATTTTTATTATCGAAACGTTTGGGAAATAATTTATAAGTAAAAATACAAAGTTGTCAGAATAGTTTAAAATAAAATTAGGTAGGTAGTTATTGTTGACAGAAAAAGGATTAAAAATTTTGGCTTTATTCTTCTAAATTTTCACAAAAGAAATACTAAAAGATTTTATACTAATATTCAATCAAGACCGCTATAGCTAATAATTTAACCCACAACAGTAAAAAATGATCCAAATTATTGGGGTTACAAGAGTCAGTAGTGTAGGAGTACTCGACTACTCACGCACCCTTGATAATTCAAATCGTGACTATATACGTCGACAGGCACACAGATAAATAATTTGCGTGAGTCGTACAATCTATATAAATCAATATTTAAAAAAATACAAAGCAAACCTCGAATTTTACTCCATCTAATTTAAATTATATTTTAAAGAAGATTTTTTAGTATGTAATAAGCCTGTGTTTGACAATCTCACCGTGGTCAGTGATGAAATATGAAATATATGAAATGAAATGAAATAAATGATCTGGCCAATGGTTTTAAGCACACAAAGTAAGAGGGAACTGGCTCTCAAGTGCAAGTATTGGAATACACCAATACTTGGCTACAGACTTTCAACAACATATCATTAATAAATTTTCTCAAAAAATTTCATGAGAATCCGTTGAGAAATGCTGTAGGAGAACAACCTGGAGGCCAATTCTCGCGCGGGTAGAGATGAATGTCTATGAAAAATCTCACCAAAATGTCATCATTCGACATCTAAATCTCTACTGCTCCGGACCATTCGTTGCATCTCGAACAAAAGGGATTCGACATTTCTCTAGCGTGATATCCCGAGAATACGAAAAATTTATTTTATTAGAGATTCGCCATTTTGTTTCAACATATCTCGAATTAGAGATGATCTCTACCCGCGCGAGAATTGGCCTCCAGATATCCGCTGGAAAGTCATACGAAAGCACTTTTGGCCAAGCTGAAACGGAGACCCTTAGGTCAAAATCACAGGGAAAGCAAATTTTTAATTGTGTTTGTAAAAAAAAAAAGTGTGTAATTATTAGGTTAGTTTTTAAATAACTTAATCAGCTCCATTGAAAATCAAAAACAATAAGATAAAACACAATTTTTATATTTATAATTTTTAGGTTTCAATTATAGATGTTTGATTTATAGTAGGTACCTACCTATATAAAAAAGAAAATCGTTATAATTATTATTATGCCTATTTTTTCATATTAAGATGTCTGCGCCAGATAAAACCAATTACTATAGTTAATTACACTGAAAATCGTTCAAAGTTGATAACTCTTATATTTTATTCATATTTTGTAATTATACGTGTGTATGTATGACATAAAGGCCCTCACACACCTAGAAACAGTCCTTAGAGATTTGTATAGAGCAGACACGTGACCAATTAGCGTAAAAAAAATTGAGTAAGAATATGTGGAGCGAATGAATCTATTGAATACCTACTTTATGTCTAAATAAGCTTAGGTAGTTATCGGAATTCAAATTTATCTGTAAAATATTTTGGTGCTAATTCTGTTGTTTACAAACTAATATACCTACTTAGTTTTACTTTTTCTCTTTCTTGAAAAAAACATAAAAATTATGTAGGTACTAAGTTTAATCTAAATAGTTCAATCAAGTCTTTTCAACGTGAATTAAGTCACCGCCAAAATTTGTATTTACTATTTCATTAATAAATTACATTATTTAGACATTATTTAAATATTTTTGTTAGAAATAAATTTGATCTGATAAACATTTAATTCTGTACGAGTTGCAAAAGAATTAACAGTACTGTTTAAAATAATTATGAAGAACTAAAATAAGACTAAACCTACAAAACTTAATCGTAGCCATATTCCTTCGGATTTGTAAGCTTTTTTAGGTTTTATTTCAAGGTATTGACCGAGTAGACGTGAAAAATACTCAACCAAAAAAAAATTGTTTTTTTTTAAGTTTAAAATATTTTTTTTTTTTTTGAATCAGGCCTAACAATACAACATGAGTACAAATTCAACCGTTGATATTCATAGATCAAAACATTCTGCTACTCGTCTGAAGAGTCCTTTACCGGAGTGGGTACGCGTGACCAATTAGACGTAACGCGATAGGGGTATCACATACCCTCACTGATTGGAAAGCTTTTGTAGCGTTATGGGGGTTGAATGTACAAGTGGGGGAGGGATGAGGTGATTTCATATAAAATTTAAGGCTTTTTCTTTCTATATATAAATAGGTAGCTTAGGGTGTAAATCCATATCTTTTTTAAATTTATAACAGGTCTCAAATTTTTTTGGGATTTATTATCCTTATGTCCGTGTGGGTTGCATTGTAGTGCAGGCCTTATGGGCGACAAGCCATCCTAGCTCCTGTGGCCTTGGGGTGCTGGAAATTTTGCGTCAGTAATGTGGGTGTGCTAACAACAACTTTTATAAGGAACTAACCCTGAAATCATGAAAAAAAAATATGTTCTATAATCCCTGATAATTTATTATTAATTAAGTTGGCTACTCTTTGAAAAGTAACCTTATGATAATGTGGTCAAAGGTGGTTGGAAACTAATATGGCCAGCCCTATTGTACTAAGGTTTTCTTGCGGCGCTTTCCTTAGGGTCTTTCCACCATCAATATAGTATTTGACATCACTTAGCTTGCCTTTTTGTTTTGAGAGAGTGAGAAAAAAACTGTTAGTAATATATTAAAATCAGACCAATTCCATTTAGATGTAGAGTTGAAATGTAAATAAAGCTCGACGTAGATTATCTGTGCTTCGTTCGAAATATTTATTTACTACGGCTCAACAAGTAAATACGAGAATACGTAGATAAAGTGGTTTATTTATTATCTTTGCTTTTATTATAAAATAATAATAAAATAACTTAATAGATTAAATAGATCTTAAAAACATTTGGATTTATTAATTTATTTATTTTTCTTCTACAAAATATAAATGAAATGATATTATATTACTTTGTAATTAAATATGAAAACGTCTCATTTTGTGGCATTGAATTTAGGTTGATAATTTTCTTATTAAAAGGGTGATGGTTGAAATCGTTTTAAACATAAAAAGATATTATTTATAAAACAATTAAGTATGCACTTGCGTTTTAATAATAAATAAATTAGGTATATTATACCTCAAATATTTATTACACCTACTCGAATGTTAAATTATGTATAAATTCTAAGCATTTAAATTAAATAATTTCATATTTTGAACACAGTGCATTTAAAAAAATTTAAATTTTCAAGTTTTTAAAAACACCTTTGTGTACAATTTTGTTATTGGCCTCAATCAATGCTAAAACAAATGGCAATTTATAAAACAATTAATTTCCTATTCCACAAAATTCGGCATTAAGTAGGTATCTTTGATTTTGTAGAGTGACAACACACAACCATACTATTATAATAGTAAAGGATTTACAGATTAAATAGTGATGTTAACAGTTTGATGAGTAATCGAATATGATAGGATCAAAACAGATTTTCGAATGCAAACAATATTGACAGCTCACCAAGTATTCTGGAATCAGTTATTCTGGAATATTTTCAGTTCAGGCAAACTTTTAACAACTTAAATTAATTCAGTTTGTAAAAACATTGCCTGTACTTATTGATAAATTTGTTGATAACTATATCATAAAAATGGGCGATTACATCCTTTAATAAAACATAATCTATCTGTTCAAAACCCTCGGATGTGAGAGTCAGAGTTGCACTTGTCCAGTTTTTTTCAACGTCTATTATTATGGTTTTTTGCTATGTATGCCAAACTCTGGGCTTCACCACATTCATAATATTATGGTCAGTGATAATTTAGCCATTTTTGGAGAAAAAAAAATCTGCTGCTGTACCTAGTATTGCTGTACAAATCTTAATGTGGTGTGACAATAAAGCATTATCTATCTATGTATCTAGTAATAATTGGCAACTATAGGCAGATTAAAGAAATAAAATGTAATATGATCTGTAGGTATACTGAGAATTAACCAATTATGAGGACTGAAAGATCATCAACATGCAGAGTAGGTACCACAGAGCGTTATGCTTGCCTTATTTTTAGTAGATATATTTTTTGACGGTCTGTAAATGATGCAATTAAAAAATCCCCAAATCAAAACAGAAAATAAAAATACTATAAAATAGGAGTCACGAAAATCTACCTCCGCAGAGATCAAAAGTTGCATTCACAAATATTTTATTACAAAACGAATCAATCAGCTTGTATTCTGCCACCAATATTTGTTCAACATAAGACGTAATCCAAGCTGGTGACAGGCGATCAAATAAAATACACCATTCTGCCTTCCAAGATTACAAGAGAACCCTTTTCGTTTGGGGCTTTTGGCCTGATTTATAAGGAAAAGCGCGAGTAACGTTATGTTGTTTACATCATAATTTGCTTAGAATAAAGCATAAGAGTAGACCATGGGTTTTGGCGAAAAGAGTGTGAAAAGAAATTTGCAGGATCGGCTACGTTACTTCTGGTGTTGCAAGCGTCTATAGGTTACGGTGACTGCTTACAACCAGGTGGGCTGTGGTTCCTTTGGCACCCTTTGGGTGAGGAATCCTAAAAACATAAAATCATGATTGAAAACCTGGACCCGATGATCAGATGGTCAAATTAAAGCCTTTTGTTTTTTACAATACTAAGCTAACTAGTAAGCAAAGACTAGGATACAAGTTTAAGGTAATGACGTTGAATGCCGAGACAATGAGCATGAGCTTTCAGTAAAGTAAACCCTACCTGATTGGCTTCAACCTTCATTCTGATTGAACCTTCAAGATGTAAATCTGTCGCCAAGCACCTACCGGTGTATTCTGACAGCTGTACTTGGGAGCCAGTTTTTTCCTAGACTTTGTGTGCTTATCACTATCGGCCACATCGTCACTGATCACGGTATGGTCGAACACAGTTCTATACTTTGTTAAAAAAAGAAATATCTTAAGAACTTCTTCATGGCCATCTGATCCCAAACGAAGCAGAGCTTATGAATACCAGGTAGGTGAACTTGCGTTCTCTCTTACCTCTTATAACTTAACCCACCAAAATAATAAATTGCCGCAATATTTTCTCAGTAAAGTTTGGTGACTGGTGTAGAACCATCAATCGAAACCGGCCACCCATCGACACTGGATATATGTTCAGATCCCAATGTAGATATGACCGTCAAGTTTAATGCCCAGGATCGGCCCAAGTTTGCCTAAATGATGGTCATTAATAACCAGATGAGTATAGGTAGAGTTAATGTCGTATTTGATGCCAATTTTTTAAAGAATGCAAATTTTGTGATTGTTTTACGGTCCAATGATGCTTCTAGTTTTTTTCAAAACAGAGCCTTTTAAGGCTATACTTGTAAAGGCGACAAGACAAAACATCATTTTTAGCTAATTCGGATTTTAAGACAAGGTCAATCTTGTTTAAAATTTGTTACAAGACATCGTAAATGTCAAAGCGTAAATCCATTTATCAACTGCTATCTACTGTCAAGCTAATAATTATTATGAGGCAAAATTCAACGTATCTCTAGTAATTTAATACCTAATAGGATGAAATTTTCTTTTACTTTAATAAATGTTTTTGACTCCAATGGCAGACAGTAATAAAACTTCGCTTATAGAGGAAAATATTAAAGAGATTGCCATAATGTTGTCGAGCTTTGCAAACACTACGCTAGCCTTATTTTTCAATAGTTCATCTGTTTAATCTATGATTCAATGTCATGAAAAAAATGTACTGTTGTACGTAGTAGGTTATTAATTTCATGATATTATGTGGATTCAGTTGACTCTTATTGCAATGTCATAGGGCGTAGGGCTACCATTCGCACCACGAGATAAAGACTCATCAGTAACCGTCGTTTTCAAAAATATAAACAAAAATCAATATTTTGAGGCGATCCACGCAAGTAACAATAACCATATCAAATGTTAAAGTGAACTCGAATAGAATAATAATATCGATAAAGAATCGGAAGTAATTGATTACACAGCTATGCTATTCTCTAACGTTTTATTCGTCAACGACCAACATGCCACGTACAACGGACATCTCACTTGATAGCTTAGGAAACGACAGAGACAGAGTACAGGGCCAGCGTCGAGTTCGTCGTCGAGCTTGTGAAGAATAGCACCCCAGTAGATACCGCTGTCCATATTGATAGAGTTGGAAGAAACCCACGTACAAAATGAGCCAGTGGAGTTGCCCTATCTGTACATTATCGTAGCATCCTAAATCCAGCCAATAAAATTAGTCGATTCTATAAAGTACTTAGTGTTGTACTTGATATGTCGATAAAATAAAATATACTGAATTAAATGTATTAGGCCATAAACTACAAAAAATAAATAATACTTTAAAAGGAAAACCAAAACAATCCTCTTCATTTTAATATTTTATATGCGAAAGTGAGTTTGTTTGTTACCTCTCGATGCCTCAACGGCAGAACCAATCGTAATAAAATTTGTACACAGGTAACGTATAAATAAATATCCTGGGACATTCTTCACACACGGTTATCTAATTCCAAACTAAGCAGAGCATGTGCCATGGAAACCAGACACGCAGATAATTACACCCAAACTCAGAACAAACAGGCAAGTTCATACACCCAAATGTTTGTTCTGGATGGGAATCGAATCCACGACCTGTGTTTTTTACATCGAAGTTGCCGTGATAAAAAAAACTATACATAGGTACATAGTACATCCATACCATAGGCTAATCTGCGTGCCTACTATAATTGGCATTTTTAATATTAGTATAGACATCATTCAAGAAAATAATTTATCAGGTAAATACAATATTAAATGTGTAGGTCGATACCTCAAAACCACTTTATATCGATAATTATATGCTCGCTACATACGCTGCACTATTTTATCCTAGAGCAGCCAATGGGCGCGATGTTCTAGTGACGTATTACTGTACATTTTTCTAGCTCAAAGCTCTTGATACCTATTTATTTTCCGAACCCAAATCCACTGGGCTTACAACGAGAGTGCGGTTATAGTAATTTGAGTGCCTCGCCTTTGTATCTTGGTTACTAGTGTTGTGTTGAAATTGAAACCTGAATATCGATGTGTCTTCTTATTTTTTTTCTACCAAAAATTTGAGAAGCATGTTACACTGATATGAGAAAATCTTCTAAATATAGTTATGATGATATCTTAGAAGGGGTAACGTAGAAACCATAATATTATTGTAATAAGGTCATTTTTTCTACTTGTAGTAGTTAAAAACTTCCATAATTTTATATACTTTGGTTATTAAAATTAATCATTGTAAAAATAGGGCTCACCCTCATGTAATATTTACCCTCCGATACTGTTACGTATAAAACAACGTAAAAGGTGCATTAAAGAGTTTTTCACTGTTATGTTTCGAGATAGCCTCATGAACTATAAATTCCTTCAGATCTACGTTAGATGTGAAATATTCATAGAGGGCTCTCCGTCCCCAGCGGGCTAAGATACTTGCGGTTTTTATGGTCCCTACGGCATACTGTGGCCCGAGGTCTGGCCCTAAAAAGCCAATTAATCTCCCTTTGTCCGTTCGTCTGTACGTTGCCGTCAAAATTAAATTTCGACGTAAATTAATAACTTGCTGCTTTAGATATACTTTGAGACATTTTTAATAACTAGCTTTTCGCCGCACAGTTTAACCCGCAATCTGCTATTGATCCCTTAGGATTCAGGTTTAAATCATAATAGCTACCTATCTGTATGTCAAATTTCAGCTCAATACAGCCAGTGATCTTCTCAGTTTAATTGTATTCCGAACTGGTGGTAGAGTCTATTGTAATAATTGCAACTATCGACATTCATAAGTGCCTTATCAGGGTCTAAACTGAATAAACGAATTTAGAGTTTGAGTTAAAGTAGTTTGAACTGTGCGTTTATACCTACATCAGTCAGTCACTTTTTTGTTTTATATGTTTAGATTTAGAAGATATACATTTGCCGTATAACTAGGCCGCTCCCCCCGGGGCGGTGTGGATTTTCCCACCATTCAAAAAAGGGTTTACTCCCGAGCCTATCTATGTGTAGAACTATAATTGTAGGTAAGTAAAATAGTACAGGCACCCAAAGATATTTAATGAACTGTCACACTCACACCCTCCAAACAGTTAATATCTCCATATTTATTATTATTTATTTACGCAAACACGGCACGTAGATAAAATTTATATGTGTACGTGATACAATTATGTAGATTAAAGTGGAGACGTGAGGGTCCTTTCATACTTTAATCGGATGAAACTTTAGTATTGTGACAACCCTGTTGTTTAAGTTGAGTACCGTCGACAGATAAAGTTTAAAATTTAGCCCATTGACTGTCACATTTTTGGCTTTATTTTCAACAATTTCTGCATCTGAAATCCAAGATGCATAGGCGTTGGCCCGAGTATGTGAATAATCATTATCATATCTTCATTCTTTATTATCAGCATCTTCCTATAGCCTTTACTACAGAACGATACCAAAAACGATACACGATAGTTCGATAATTCTCATCAAATTATTAACCAATAGAATTTCAGTGTACATTACTGACATAAAAAAAAAAAACAGTTAGCTTCGAGTTTTAATTTATTTTGCTATCGGTACACTTGGTGAAATGATCTAGCTGTTATTTTAGGACGAAATACGAAAATCTGACGGAGTGACGACCGCCATTACCTTTACACGCTTTTATCTAGCTATGACATACTTTCACACCATGTTTTCTGTAAGCACTGGATATACCTATTCTATTTTATTTTTCACTAGTTTCCGCGGTACTTTCACGGTTTTACCCTCGATTCTCGTCGTATATAACAACTTTAACTCAACCATGATTGGATCTCGATCGTTGTCAGATTATTAGTGGAATACCAAAACGTGCAAAAGTCGTCATTCAGCTGCGATCCAATTGTAATCTAATCTGACTCTCAAGTGGATCTGTTGGAACTGATCAGTTTTTCAACATGAGCATATTGAGCATGGTAGCCAGCCAGACACATAGGTATGTACTACAAATTGCCTTACAATAAGGCTATGGTTTCCTCATTATGTTTTCTTTCACTGAAAACTCAACTTTTATTTTCTATTAGAACCCACGACCTTCGTCTTTCGACGTCACTACCACTGCTATCTACGCCTTAAAATCCTAGGGCACGAATCTATTCGTGAAATAATTATATTATGTATATCTAATACTCTACTTTTTATAATCAAGCTAATTTATACATAATATTATGATAAAACAGTTTTATTACTATAAAAAGGCACTTGCTTGTCTGGCACATGCTTGTAAAATCATTTTCGCATTAGTCAAATATGACTGAAGATTATGCGCCAATAGACTTAGGACCAAATACCTACTTAAATGCCACTTATAGGATTTAGGGTTAAAGAGCGTCATAAATATTTGATAAGCCCCTACCCGTACTAACACATAAATAATTAAATCTTTACTAATAATAAAGCTGAAGAGATTGTTTGTTTGAACGCGCTAATCTCCGGAGTTATAGGTCCGATTTAAAAAAAATCTTTAACTAATGGGAAGTTACATTATCCCCAAAGGTACTTTTTATCCCGGGAACGCAAGGGAAACCGAAAATCAAATTTATTTAAATTATTCATAGTACAATAAAATACACTTTAATTTTATTTATTGTATTGGAAAAAAACTATTTTATATTATCTAACACGTTAGTTTTTTTTTAGGTATTAAGTAGGTTATACTTACATAAAACAAAAGTAACTTAAGTAACTAACTAATATTAAAATAATAAGTCAATTAACCGTCAATTCAAAAATAACTTAATTCAGGCGATTGAAGTCAGTTGAATATTTCATTTTGTCCGATACTTGGAGGCCTTTCGTCCCAGCGGGTCGGAAAGGTCAGTTGTTGTCCTTATCCTATTTCCAAAGGTCATTTGTCAAAAGTTGGGGCCGTTGAAGTTAGAATTGCTATAGTGTTGAATTTCTTTTTTAATTCTTATTTAAGGAGTGGTAGTGACGTCGGATGCCGCGACGAGGTCGTGGTTTTGAAATCCTACAATGAGCTTGAGCTTTCGGTGAAGGAAACCATAGTAAGGTGGTAGGGTACTTTGTAGTACCCGTCTGGGTGGCTACCACCTTAAAGTTGAAAATCTGTCGCTAAGCACCTACCGATGTGTTCCGGCAATTGCACTTGAGAGCCAGTTGCCTTCTTGGAATTGTAACAGGTCGGCAACACATGGCAAATGGCAATAGGCGACGGTGACACTTACCATCAGATGGACAGCCTGCCGGCTTGTCAGCCTTCTGACATAAAAAAAAGAAACTTTTACTGAGGCGTTTTCTCACTGTTTTTTAAAATAACGTTATATTCTTGAAAGTTTTCCAAGCAGTAAGGTTCCATAAAAGTTTCAAACGTGCATGAAATTATGATACAGTTCTAACGTAGTATTTCATGTGTTTCTCAAGGGGTTTGTTCAAATTTTAAGCGAGGGCCATATCTTTAGGTATTAAACATTTATGAGTACTTAAAACAAATATTTTACTACGAAGAAAATTAAGGTTTTAAGGCTAATAATTTACTTAGATGTGAAATCAACTGCCGTGGCGAAAATGGTAAGATTAATCCTAGTACGTAGTGGTATTTTGAATTATCTGACCATCAAGATAAAAATCTACCGCCAAGTACCAATAGTTCTATTCCTACAGCAGTACTCGACAGCCAATCCTCTCCTAAAATTCAAACTTTTGGGTAAAAAGTTAAATAAAAATGTCGGTATTTTATTCAATAGACCTTTGCAGACACTTGACATGCAAAATTTCACTCTAATACTTATTTAGAAGGGAAGAATCGGCAATAAACTAAAAAATATACTCTTTTCAAAATAATTTTCTTATTTTATAACCTGGCACAATCCCAATTCTACTTTATATGTGGCTGGTGCGGCTGCTATAGCTGCGGAAAATGAAATGGTGGCCGTAGATGTCAGTGAGACATATTTTTACCGTTCGAGGTAGAGACTATGGGACTGGAGAGACCGGTTGCTCGTACCCTTTTTAAAGAGCTGTTGACGCGTCTCATTGAACGAATAGGTGACCAAAGGGCTAGCTCCTAGCTCGGGTAAAGGATAACCCTTGCTGTCCAACAAGGTAATGTGACCAACTTTCTTGTTACTCTACCAGCAGGTAGCGCGTTTGTTTCTAAAGTTCATAATGTAGGTATATGTACGAGTCCCTGACTGAGAAGAAGAATTTGTAAATGGTTAATTTGTAATGTTATCCTACTAATATTATACCTAAATGGGAAAGTTTGTGAGTATGTATGTATGTTTGTTGCTCTTTCATGTAAAAACTACTGAACGGATTTGGATGAAACTTGGCACATAGATAGATCATACCCTGGAATAAACATATAGGCTACTTTTTATCCCGGAAAACAAGATACCTCGGGATCGCAGGTGAAACCGCGGGGTGGAAGCTAGTGAATTATAAAGATTTAGGCGTATAATTTTATTACATAACATTTACAAAGTAGACTAAAAAAGTTAGGATTTAATTAGATCAGTGCCTATAAGCATCACCTGTATACCAGTATGCTGCGTATGACCGCCACCTCCCTTGCCATATTAGACAGAAAACTGAAAATCACAAGATACTCTTCATCATCAGCCACTTAGTACTTATACTTCATAATATAAAACACGAGCTTTTTAAATGGTAAAGAAAATATTTAGACTTTCGGATGATCTTTAACCTTTAGACGTGATTACTCTCGATGACTTTGCGTGAAGTGTCATGTAACTGAAAATATTAAAGGAAACGATTTGCTTCCTCGTGTACCACCATTGCGTAACAGAGTAAATTATTTTTTTATATTTGTTTACTAGTTTTATTATTCAGTATTTCAAGTCATCTTATATTTTCTAGTTTAAAACAATATTGTTTAACTTCTAGATGATTTATCTACGTGGCAATTTTCTTAATTTATTCAGTCCGATAGAATCTATTTTTCACACCTTGAGTCCTCAAAATCTTTCTTATTTTTTCATCCTACCTATAAAGGTAGGCTCTCTATCTATATATGACTAAGAGAAAAACCGGCCAATTTGAGTCAAAATTGTAAGACTCTGGTTTTAAACTATATCCGTCATTTGAGAGAAAGTCGCAGATATCATAACTTGGGTTTTACTACTGGTTTTAAACCACGTTCTCACGTAATTGATATCTAGATAGAGTCTTAGATTCAGAATGAAATTGATGTAGCAAAATCAACTTTAACGGTGTGACATAAGTCCATCAACCCTACCAAAGACGTAGGCGATGAAAAATTACCACTGAAACGGTTTCATTAGCCTTGTAAGTAGATGCCGGTAAAAACTGACCCGGTCGAAATGGTTCCGATTTAAAGAATTAATCTTCACAAACATGTGATTAAATCGTCCGTTACTAAAATGACGGGGAAAAGCGAGACAAGCGTGGGCACTGATTTAAAAAACAACCAATACCTTTTTTTTGTAAGAAAACTATTCCCTTTCTATTCGATCTCAGGATTTAATATTATAATCTCACAATTTTTTCTGACGTTCCTAATGAGAATATCAATATTTTTTAAAATTATTCCTCGTCATATTTCTCCAGTTTAACATTTTTTTTTATTTCTTACAACAAACAGAGCAAAACTTCATTTAGAAGAAGACAAGACTAGTGATAGGTATGTCGTATTAAAAGTACGAAAACTGAGAAAAAGCGTTTCTGCCACCTGTTGACGAGTATACCTCGGAATCTGATTATCCGATTTCGATAGGTCCTAGACGGAAAGATTCAGTATTTTCTTAAGCCATAATTAAAGATCCCGAGGCTGTAATACTATCGTAAAATTACCGCCATATATATTGGAAGTGAAATCAAGCTAGCGCAACTCGTAAAAACGTAACAAAACTCATTGTAACAGGTATATTAACTAGGTACCTATTAATTAAAAATGAATCCGTCAATCTATGTGGTTTAGAATTTGAAATCTTGTGATATATTTTTAATTTTAAAATAAATAGAAAAATAAGAAACACTGGCTGTAAACGTCAAACAAGCGATATATTTAAAGTTTTTTTTATCTAAGTATATCCAAATATGTTTTGAGTTCCGTCAAAAGCTGCAGAAAGATCTTGAGAAGGTCATACATATAATTTTTGATTGAAAATAAGTATCTAGGTATATAGGAAATAATATGATGATTTAAAAACCCCCTTTTTAATAGACTTCGTGAGATAGCGCCTTAACCGTAAACCTCGGCAGGCCATATATTATGTAGTGAACAAAACATAAATACTAGACTCTTCTGCTAAATTGATTTTGACAGTAACTATTTAGGCGCTGTCATATCGTAAAATGACACAGGTCCATCCTCTATTACGTTCTGATGAAGCTTTACGAGTTGTCATAAAAACGTAAAAATATCATAAAAATATGTCGGTATGTGGTTTATTATTTGAAATCTTGTGGTATATTTTTAATTTAAAATAAAATAGACAAATGAAGAGAATATCTCCTTTTAAAATTGAATCAAGCGGTATTATATTTTTTTTTTTTTAAATTATATAATTACTAGCTTTCCCCCGCGGTTTGACCCGCGTTTCCGGGATAAAAAGTACCCTATATGTTATTCCAGAGTATGATCTATCTATGTGCCAAGTTTCATCCAAATCCGTTCAGTAGTTTTTGCGTGAAAGAGCAACAAACATACATGTAAACATTCACGTTAATAAATATTATTAGTAGAATATTTGAGTTCCGTCAAAGGCTGCAGAAAGATCTTAAAAATGTTACTTAATATACATACTTATATTTTTTTATTTTAATACTTAAAATAACATTTTTTCCAAACTAAGTGTAGTGTTCAAACAATAATATTAGCAATAAATAATAGAACAGATATAAATACCTATCGTATAATATCCAAGTCTATTGTTAGTTGGCCCGTTTCACGTTGGAAGCAAATCCTTTGAATTATTGAGTCTGTACACAGAGTAAAAATTTTAATTGAAATATAGAAGTGAAACTTTTATTTCTATTCAATCATAATTCATTCATAATAGTTACTGAAGAAAAGTAAACCCCACAGAGTTCACAACTAACTGCCAAAGGCTAATTAAGCTCCTTTTTTTATTAGATTGATTTCTAAAGATTATACAACATTAAATCCAGTATGACAGTATGACTCCTCAAATTATTATAAAATAGCTGACTCGGCAGACGTTGTCCTGCCCTGAGAACAAATAAAAAACTACCTACCTCTACCTACTTCTACCTACTTCTACCTACCCCTATATACCCTACCTATCCATACTTACCCCTACCTACCTACAACTTCCTATTTACGATTTCAATTTTTAGCTTCTTACCTTGAAAACTGCGAAAAGTCCCATATAAAATTTCACCCCCTCTTTTTAGGGGGCTCTTTTGGGGGCAGATTTCCAAAAAAAAAATTTTTTCTTAGTCACAAATAGTCTGCATACCAATTTTTAGCTTTCTACCTTGAAAATTGCGGAATGCTCCATACAAACTTCCACCCCCCATTTTAGAGAAGTGGGGAGTTAGAAATAGACAAAAAGTAGCCTATGTCACTCCTCATCTCTTCAACTATCTCTACGTAAAAAATATCGTCAATTCGTCGCTCCGTTTTGCCGTGAAAGTCGGACAAACAGACACACAAATACACATCCCACATTAACATTTATAATATAAATAAGTATATTCATAAATATAAGTATAAGTATGGAGCATGGATATGAAAGTAAATGTCTGTTTCTTGCTTGCTAAGCTTTTGCCGGTGTCTTCTCAATGTAGGTAGGTATTTACGAACATCAGAATATATATTTTTTCTATAGTTCCGAAAACAAAAAATAACAAAGATACAATATAGCGTCACGTATTAGTACCTACACTTTTTACAGAATTGATGTCACAAGCCAGCACAAATTTATTTATTTGATAAAATAAAAAATACATATCCAATATTTTTTGGTAACCTAACTGGCGGACTAAACAAATGATTTTGTACCCAGTCATCATCCCTATTATTCAATTAATCAGTTTATTATAAGGTTATTAGAGCTTAATCTGAATAAACCACTGAAATGCGCCAACTGGACTGTCAGTTAAGAATGTCCCAGGATATTTATTTATTTATTTTAATTAATATCATTTCAAGTAATCCGTTATACAGCATCTATTATTGGTTAGGTGGTAGACATAGCAACCGTTTCATGCATTATTCAATCAGACCAGATAGTCTGGGTATAGACAATCCAACTATCTCAGCTAGTTATAAATATTTAAGCAGTCAGTAGCGAGATAAGTGGAATGAATAGATAGGTTATTATTGTAAATTACCTAAATCCATATTAATATTTTGAATACGAAAATAACTCTGTTTGTTTGTATGTACCTATGTTTGTTTGTTTTTCACACCTAAACCGCTGGACTGATCGCGATGAGATATGGCATGTATATAGTTTATGTATGATATGTATTTTGTGCGATAAATCCTTTCTTAGCCTACGTCATATTAATAAATAGCTATCTAACCAAATTTCAGCCTGATCTTAGTGATTTCAGTGTTGATGGATCAGTCAGTCAGTCAGTCAGTCACGCTTTCCTTTTATTATATTTCATAAGAAGAAAATGATGAAGATAAACAATATTATCATATCAAATCAAATAAAAATCGGCAGGAAATTAAACGATATGCCTAATATTATTTCAAAGGAAACAATTTATGTATGTCGCTATGTTATGATGATACAAAGATTATTTTCTATTTACATAATGTTCCAAATCGAGAGAAATCAATTTTATTCGAACAAATGTTTGTACAATTTTGTCGAGGAATGCTATGCTCTATCGACAAATTTGTCGTCCGTATGCAATTCACAACAGATAAATTTACGTTCGGCGTATTGTCGCGTACTGTAGGAGAGATGGACCTATTCTGTAAGTTCTCTAATCTATTTATTAATTTACTAATTTGTACTGTACTAATCGACTGATTTCCGTGGTTTCCTGGGATAAAAAGTAGTAGGAGCTTCCTTATTACTGAAATATTTTTTTTAATCGGATCAGTAACTTCGGTCTGAACTTACAAACTTTACCTTTTTATAATATGTATAAGTCCATGGCATTAGTGTAGATTGTGTTGATACAGTAGTCTATGGAAATGTCTAATATAATTCATTTATTGATGCCCTGGAAGATGGGGCGGCCCTTAGTATGGGATGCAACTTGCGTCGATACTCTCGCACCGTCCCACCTTCCAGAAACTGTCAAGAGAGCTGGTGGTGCGGCTGACTGTGCCGAACGCCTCAAGCGGCACAAGTATAGTAACCTAGATGGATGTTACATATTTGAGCCGTTTGGGGTAGAGACGCTGGGCCCGTGGGGGCCAGGAGCCCATCGCATCTATCGCGAAATTTCAAAGCGCCTGATCGACACATCACGTGACCAGAGGGCTGGCGAATACCTTGGACAAAGGATAAGCATTGCCATACAGCGTGGCAATGCCGCCAGCGTTCTGGGCACACTACCGGCTGGCAGCGATTTAGATCAGCTGTATCTACTGGAAATTGCTTTTCTTTCTTATTTTAGTCTAGTTTTTATTTTATTTCTTATTAGTATTTAGTTTCGATATAAATAATTATATTATCCACTAATATAATAGTATTTTTATTAGACAGGTTTTTTTAAATTTTAGCGAAATAAACCTAAAAACCATAATCATTTATCGGTTTAAAAGAAGACCTGTATATATATTTTAAACATTATTTCGCTAATTTGTACTTACATACTTCTCCTTTAAAATTATCGATTTTCCAAATCTCTTCATCGTTTAATCAAATCCGATTATTCGTATTATTTTGCTTCCCAAATACCACCCCATATTGTGAACTAGATATTTCCTGAATTATTGAGTTGATTTCACAATGGCATTGCCGTAAATAACGTGTTGCTAACAACACCCAGCGTAGTGGCGTCCAATGCTGAGACATCGATTGTTCCTCCGTAATCGATTATCCGAGTTCCCGATTATTGTTGCACGATTTACACCACTGTTGTACAGAGCCACCTCGTTTCTGTATAGATTACTTAGTATTCTCCGCTTTTCCAAGACAAAAAGTTACTACCCTGTGTCCTTTTGCATGTCATATCCTTTTGCATGACTATCTACGTACACAATTTAATTGTAATCAGTTCAGTGGTTTAAGCGCACACAGTTAGTTTTACATTTATAATATTATATAGAGAGTAGGGATTCATGAATATAAATCTTTGTACTGAATGGGAATCGTACCCACATAACCTGCGGCGTGATATGTGAGATCTATCTAACCATGCCAACTGGCCTGTCACTTTTCTGCGAGTATGCAACAAGCCTAGAAAATTTAAATAAAATTCAATCATTTTTAATTAAGGTAATTAAATTGAATTTTTCTTTGATAATTAAATAAGAGTACCTACTTCGTTTTGTAAAAAGCAGGTTAATACATTTTATTGAGACTAAGTAGGTACGGAAGTATCTCAGTGAAAAAGTGTCCTTATGATTTCAGCGCGTTATCGAATTTTCGATACCGCGACCGTACCAATTTATTAGATTGTATAGGTATATTGTAGTATTCCGGTGAATAAATAAACTTTCCTAGAACTAAACTAAATTATGCAATCGTGAGCTACTAAAATAGGTGTTTGAATTTCGAACTTTGTCGACGAATATAATTAATTTGTAGAATAATGTATATTTACACTCTAATAACCAACTACAATATTATACACGCTAAAGTTTATGTGAGGATGCAAAAATGTTTGTTAATTCACGCAAAAACTACTGAACGGATTTATATGAAAATTTGCACATGGATAGATAATACCCTAGAACAGCTTAGAGGCTACTTTTAATCCCGGGAAAACATAAAATCCTTTGGTAAAGCGAGTGAAACCGCGGGGCGGAATCTAGTTTTAACTATGCTAAAGCATAAATGATTTGATTTTAATAAATAACCTGGGTGTTATCTTTCGTTGTGGATATTGAATACCTCGAGAGTTATTTTTGATGTCTAGACGCCGTAATAATTATTTTAATAGCCTTGTTACTCTTAATTAATTAGGAGCCCAGATTTTCTTGGTTTGTACCTACTTAGCGGAGAGACTCCTACTCATCAGCATGACCGTATACTCATACTCCGTTACGTTTGGATAAAAATTGTTTTTTCTTAGGGTTCTGTACTACCTAAAGGGTGCCAACGTTACCCTGTTATGAAGCCTCCGCTAGCCGTCTATCCGTCTATCCGTCCGTTCGTCTGTCAGGGGGCTGTATCTCATGAATCATCATAGGTAGCCAGATTATTTTTTTACTGAATATCTGGTTAACTATGACGGTATACCTCACTATGGTCGCTTGGCTGATGATTACTGGAGAGGATTTAAAATTTATCTATTACATTTAATAGTTGCCCAATCGTAATAAGGTAAACTTCATGATATTTATTTATAAACAAGATGTAGAAAAAAAGCTGGTCTTGCTGAGATTCTGGCCGGAGTCTATTCCAAACCGTTCCATTCAATTGTAACGTTCATAATTTGTAAGTGCCTTATCATTTCCTAAACTAAATAAATTTTAAGTATCTAACTGTTATATAAAAAAAGAATTTTCCAAATCGGTCCAGGCGTCTTCGAGTAATCGGGGAACAGACATAGAAAAAAATTAAAACGATTCCGACGAATTGAGAACCTCCTTTTTGAAGTCGTTTAAAAACAAAAGGATATACAAATACAAAAACATTGGCCTTATTACCAACCAAACGGTATCGTGCATTCAAGTCAGATAACTTATCACAATTCCCATTAAGGTTTATATGTTCCCAGCTAGGATTGCCAGATACGAGTTTATGTTAAGACATAACCTTAAAAAGCGGATTTGATGGTTTTTGACCGGGCAGTTTGAATAGGTCATATAATGTATGCATCAGACGTGAAGGCGTGAATTTTAAAATTTATCGTAGAAGTAAATCTACGATAACATGGCGCGCCCCTTCATATTACTGTTTCAATGTATACATATATATAGTCACATCCTCACGAAAAAGTTGTAATTTATTCGTCTTCAGAAGGAGGCCGTCTTTTGTATCTCACTTATTACTAGATTTGTTGGTCAACTAATAATAATTAGCCGACCGCGCAAGACAACGCACATATTGGTGTCGATTCTGTTGTTTACGAACTTAACTAATATTAGACAAGTCACCTCTCTTTCAAGTTAACCTTATTGAAAAAAGACAGAACATTTTTAATGCTGTCAGTTTAATCCATACCGTCGTGATGTACGGGTAAATAGTCGTGACCAGTAAAGATCGCGCTTAAATTCACGTTGAAATATGTGATCGGATTAAACTGACAGGACTAAAATATCTTGCATCCCTTTCTTATATTTACTATTAGAAAGAGATATAGTGAGATTACATTTATTTAGTTCGTAAACAACAGAATCGGCACCATTGTCATTTTCACTACGTCAGTGCAGCGCCATCATAATAATACTGAGCGATTAATGATGCCGCTAGTAAAGCAACAAATCCTTGGATTTATTGACTTTTAGTTGCATATCTAATATCTTCAGATGTATCTAGATATTACTCCGTGCTACCTTATTTTGCCTCGACTGCCTTCAATGGCAACAAAAGCATTGTCCGTCTGGCAGTGAGCTCTTGCAATGAAATAATACACGTTATAGGTTTGTTTGACTATGGCTTCTAATGCTTGTCTATTGAAAGGTAAGTAGTGAGCCTATGGTAGTCAAAATACGACAAAGGTATCAACGTATACTACTGGTAAATTTTAAGTGATATCTGTAATACAGCGCACTAATAGAGGTGCCATTAGTAATCCGACCGCCCCCAATTAGTCGTAACTCGTACATAGTCCTCCCCTTCCCCCGGTAACGCCCTGAGTCGAGGTTCGTACCCCATTCGGGGGTGCCCTCAGGCGTTGTTACCTAAATATTACCCGGCTGAGAGCCCTCTGCGCTCGCCAATTTGTTGCAGCCATCTGAGGCTACCAACTTTAGTCCTTTCTTTAGTGACAATTAATAAAACCCCAAGTGCAAATATTTTAAACAAAGTTTTTTTATTTAATCTTCTACAATATCAAATTCAATTCACATTATGTAAATATTTAAACAACAATTTTATAATGTAAGTCGGTAACTGCAAGTTATTTTTGTCTATTGTTTGATAGCCGATTGTGAAGCCTCAAGTTTTTTAAAATATAAAATGGGCTTGCATTTGGCCTCAGACTCGCCCATTTAATGGACGATGACGAAGCCTATGATTAAGCACGCTTGCCCATAAGAAACCTATTCACCCTGGCCTTGATTAGATTACACGAGTCTAGAAATGCAGACGCCGGAAGCACTTCCACTCTTTTGCTGTCCGCGTTATAAATGAGAATTTTTTAAAGTATCATCAAGTGGAGGTTAATTTTTTTTTTTCAAAAAAGCAATCAAGGTGTATGTTATTATGGTTTAAAACAATATAACACATAGGTAGTTAGTGCATTGAATCACTCACAGTTATTTTCATTCTAAATCAATATGGTATATTTTTTTTGTACTCAGCTCTCCCACGTTATACATGATGTTCACAACAGTTAAGTGTTTACCAATGATATAAAATCACTGGATTTGCCTTCGTATCTCCATCGTTTTACTGCATTACTAAGGTACCTACTCGTTATTATGTGGCAGCTTCAGGAGGCGCCAAAAACATAATACATCTATAATAATATTATAAAGAGGAAAGATTTTATTGTTTGTTTGTTTGCATTGAATAGGCTCCGAAACTATTGAACCGATTTGAAAAATTCTTTCACTAATAGGAAAGTTATAGGTATAAGGTTACACCTAGTACTTAATAATTTGTTTGAAAAAAAAATGTTTCACCGCGCGTTCCCGAGGGATCTTATGTTTTCCCGGGATAAAAAGTATCCCATGTGTTAATTCTAAGTTATAAACTGTGTTCCAAATTCATCTGAATCCGTTCAGTAGTTTTTGCGTGAAAGGGTAACAAACATACATCCATACTCACAAACTTTCGCATTTATAATATTAGAAGGATAGGAAGTAGGATACTATGTTACTTCCAGAATTTAAAATTCCTTGACATAAAATAATGATTTGCACTAAATAACTCCATAGAACGGGGCATCGTGTGAAATAGTCGTTGGGTTTTTGCACACCATAGTGATACTGCTATTATCGCAAATGTTATGTAGAATTGTGTCAAGTTTACTTTTTTTACATAGATAGGGTTTGACTACATTATCAATATGGTGTGTGACGGTTTGGCCAAAAGTGATAAGATTCTTTTGAGGCCCAAGAGAAGTGATGACCAATTGGTTTGTTTGAAATTCATTGTATACCTAAAAAAAATGAAGAAAATATTTATATAAAATAATTTCTCCATGAAGTAATACAAAGTAAAATAATGTTTTTATGGGATGTTAAAAAATATTCGATGATGAAGAAATATAATCTTTTTTTTTATACAAAATCTTATCTATTTTTTTTATTTACATACGATTTGTAATTTAATTATTAACAATTAATTTATTTATTAAATTTATATTTAAGAAAACCCTAAGAAATATTATTTCCCGGATTTAACAAAAATAATTTTACGGTAGACCGTATGTATGTTTGCTAAGTATTAATTGATATGTGAAACGACCAACTAAATCGTGAGAGCCAAACCATAGCGCGATTTAAAATACTAGTGGCGCCATCTCTTTTTCTATACAAGAGTTATTAGCAAAATCATTTATTATTATCATGCCATTTCATGGGTAACTAATACCTAAATGATTTCTTAAAGCAGTACAGCTAAAAATCTAAAAGTAAAAAAAAAGTCATTTCTCATGACTGACATGAAAATTATAGGGCATTGCAAAAGTAAATGTAGGTCGTAATAGTTTTATGTAATTATTTTAATGTATGCACTTTTTATGTGAAGAGTTTTAAATACGCAAAGCAAAGGTAAGTAACGTTTTTTTTATTTATTTTAGATGTTAATCAAAATGTATAGGTAGGTATGTGCTTTTTTTTCTAAAATTGTGTAAAAATATATATTCAAGATTCTCAAAATGAGCCGTTTCATTTTATGCCACACGATTTAGTTTCCAAACAGTAGGTTATTCTATAACGTCAAGAAGCAATATTTTAGGCAATTCCACCAATTTAGTTCAGTGTAATAAAAAAAATCTAACTTACCTCTATGAAACTACGAATGGGACCGACACAAAAACCGGAATAAGTATAAAAAGTGGAAAATCCATTGGGAAATATTTCTACCACTACTTTGCCTCATGTCACGTTGGCGGCAGTATGCAAAACGTGTCACCCACGAGCCGTGACTTTTGTTCGTTCAGTACACTCGACTGTCGAAAATTTACTGCAATTTTGCCGACGAATTTTGAAATGTTGACGTTTTAAATAAAGTTCCTAGGTAGTATTCTTTCAATAGTTAAGGCGACGATACAAGAAGATTAAGTTTTTCTGTGCATTTTATGTTGCAAGGCATTTGTAGAAATATGTGTTAAATTAGAGAAAATTTGACGAGGATTAGTTTCTAAAAAAATCATTAGTAGGTAAGTAACGTTAGGTAAAAAACATGATTTTTTTCTCTTATTTGGTCCATCCAAATAACTCGAAAATATAAATATAATACCTATTCTGAGATCTAATAGAAAGGATTTCTTTTGCAAGTATAATTCAATTCTAGTGTAATTTTGCTTACTGCTTTATTAAAAAAAAAAACAGATTTTGAATTAAGATCCTCATAACAATGACGATGACGACACAAGTAAGATTAATAAGATTTCCACAGTTCCAATTACGTTCCTGGGATAAAAAGTAGCCCAGTAACCTAGTACTTGGGAATAATGTAGCTTAGTGAAATATTTTTTAGAATTGGACCAGTAACTGCGGAGATTACCACATACATCTGAACTTACAAACATTACCTTTATATTGCAAGTTTCAATTAATAGTTAGCTAGTGCATTTCAAATCAAACGCAAACCAGAACATAGTTAACTAACCAAAACTCACATTGTTTAGTTATACGGAGCAATTAATGGACTAATTTAAGATAATTAGTACCGACGATGCACGGCACTTGTAATCCTTTTAAGCTTCTGCCTATTTTACTATTCTGTGGCCTGGCTTTTGCCACTAGTTTAATAGGGTAATATTATTGTACAAGGTAGGTAATTATAATAATGATGCTTTTAATAATGATTGTCAGAGGATTGAATCCTGAATAGCAAGGATAAAATTAAGAACAAAAAAAAAAAAACAAAAAAAAAAATCTGTAAAAACTACATTTATTTTAAGATAAATCAATTCATTTTAAATAGAGCTATAATATATTTCAAAAATAATAAAGATTATTTTGGTTCTATACACAGAGGTTCCTCACACAATCTGCATTGAGCTGCTAAAGGACCCAAAAATATTTTTAATTTTTAAGACATTATTGGGTGCATTTTTCATCATTATTATTATGTTACATCTCTTTCTTACTGAAAAAAAAAGGATTTTTTAGAGCTGTCTATTCTCGTCTTAGTCTATTTTTATAGTTTTAATACGGGTAAATTCGTGACCAATAAAAACATGCGATTAAATTCACGTTGAAACAAGCAATACAATACTTTTTTTGTTACAAAGATAGGTATTTATTTTAGCTTGGAATCTAGAAAATTGGCACCGTTATCGATATAAATATCACAACAATCGATTAAATCTACTCTTAAAACATTAGTACCATCTACAAAAGTACCAGGCTAACATAATCTAGGCAGAGTTCACATTCTCGTGAAGTCTAATGAAAATTGAATGATCAAACAGCGCTCCTCAACAAGTAAAAGTGAAGAGTGTTAAGGGAATTTGCATAGTCTAGTCTAGGCTTAATTGGATCGCGTATAAGGGTAGTAATACACTGTGGGGTCTACAGAGCTTAGAGCTCGCTCGATACTGCGTGCTTCATTTAGGGTTGGCTACCTTGATTATGTTTTCCGCTTCTTGGTATTTTTTACGAGTAAGTATCTAAATGTATAAAAACAAATCAATCACTTGTTCAAGAACTTTTTTTTTTGAGTATGTAGTCATGGGACGCACGTCACATCTATGAAAAGTCGAGGTACCTCATCAGCTCGTAGATCATTTAAAAAAAACATTATTATTTACTTTAGAGAACATCTCTATATTGTGGAAGGTGTTCCTTAGGTGGTAAATCAGGTTATACACACATTATGGACCCTGTCGGGTACAACAAACATTACAACATGTAGACGAGAGGAGATTTAGTGGTCTAGTTTGTATTTAGGTTTAAGTTTAACAGCACGCGTTTTAAAACCGTCTTTCAAAATTGATTAATGAAAGAAATACCTATATAGGTAATAAAACATTTGTGTGATAAAAATACTAGAAATTTTAGAGTCAATAAAATTGATGGAATTCTTTTATACATTTTTTTAAAATTTTATTCTCTCTTTTTGTAAATCTTAAATTATTTAGGTACAACAAATATACAAAATACAATCTACATATAAAAAAATCCTCGAGGTGGCCCCTGCTGTCGATCAAAAGTAAGGTTCCCAGAAGGCTGGCAGCGTTTCCTCTTTGTATGGCCAAGCTAACGCGTTGGCTCCACTCCCCCAAGGCTTCGATAAGTTTGGAAGATTTTAGAAAATCTAGTTTTTATTAGATCCAGTACATAAGAGGATGCTCTCCCATAATTACTCCATTCCTTACTAAACTGACGGAGATAAGTGAGACAGGCGATGCTCACTTTAAAAATTAAGAAAACTATTCCCTTTCTATTAGATCCCAGAATATGTTCATATTTTCAAGTTATTTGGATATAAAAAACATTCTTAGTTTTAAAAAGTACAAATGAAAATTTCTCCATATTTTTCAAAAATCTATTGCAACAAAGAATGCCGAGAAAAACATAATCTAGAATAATCATTTCTCGGATATCGCCTTAACCAAAAACTATGCTAGTACCAACCCTAGCACACAACTGAGCGTCTCACACGGGGCATTAATTTGCATTATACTCTCTACGCGGTGCATAACCCTATAAAATGTGGTAATGGACAAGCTTATGTGCCATAAAGTGTTATTTCGCATGAATTCGGGCAGAGTTCGCGATATACAGTTTGATGAAACAATTGTATAGGACGCACGGTATTTTCGCCCTTATTGTTTCTATCTACGTATTTCAACTGTATACACAAACTTGGGACAAACAAAAATGCGAAGTTTATTGGAAGTTGAGAACGGGAGTTGTGAACAAAATCAGTTGTTTTTCTGCTAAGTAAAATATTGTGAGGGAAATTCTACTTTAGAAAATTTCTCAGTTAAATGAAGCACCTACTTGGGTTACTTACTAACTCATATTTCTTGCTAATGCCATATAAATTATTTCTACTGGCAGAAAAGTACTGCGTTTATAAGTAAACACAAATATTGGATGAATGCAGATAATATAAGCTAACTACGTACTTCTATGTTATTTTAATATCTGAATGAATTAAACAGTATAAACGCTGCCAGCCTTCTGGGAACCTTGCCGTTGATTGGCAGCAGCGACCGCCTCGAGGAATTTTTTTATATATAGTTTGTATATTTGTTGTAAATAATTGTAAATATTATATATTTATAGAACAGTATAAGTAAACTTTTCGATATATTAATAATTTTAATTGGTACAAACTAGAATAGTTTCAAACGGCAGTAAAAAATACTAAATTTACGTGAGAAACTAAACGTTAAAGCAAACGATATGAATAGTCCAAAGTACTGCTATTATGATACTATTTAATGACTCCATCATAAGTCTCAAATCAAATAACGCGTGTACCTACCTACTGCCTTAACATACAAGTTCTCTCAACTATGCTTGAAAGGAGTGTTGCTAATAAAAAGCTCAATAATTAATGCCTGCGCCGTACCACTACGCAATTTACTAGTACATACCGTAATGGAAATTAATTATTATAAATGGATTATAGATCGAACAGGACCTAACAGAAAGACCTCAGTTCTGGTGATGAGGAATGTTGCTCTCAAACGACGTTGAAAGTGTGCAGAAGGGACGAATAAAATTTGCATGAGCTGGAAATTAGGATGCCAAATATTCATTCACCCTAATTTCGGCAAAGGGCTACTATCATTCTACTTATTTATTGAAACAACCAATATCCTAGCAAAACTATTTTTGATAAAATAGCTAAACTATAGAATTGTTGGTTTAGTTATTTTTACTAATAATTAATTTCATCGTCAGTTTAGCTTATTTTACGCATGAACAATATTTACAATTATTTACCACAAAATATACAAACTACATATAAAAAAAATCCTCGAGGCGGCCGCTGCTGCCGATCAACTGCAAGATTCCCAGAAGGCTAGCAGCGATCTTCGGATGGCCAAGCTAACGCGAGGCGGAAAAAGTTCCTCGCACGCCGGGAGTTTAGCTATTTTTCGTTAGCCATATATAAATAATTTTCACTGCTCATACAAAATCCCATTTTTATTTCAATTGCATTATTCATTTCTAGCTTCTTTTCTTACAATAATGTTTAAGGTCAACAAATTGTAGGTAGGTACATGGATTAACAATTACACACAAGTCAGTCAGACGTTCTCATTTTGAATAGTAATTGTTGAAACGAACTCAGTACAGCGCGGTTGTGTCTAACTAATTTACCAGTCGCCCCGAGGTATGTTTTCAGAAAGGAAAGTTTTCCTTTAGCGTAAAATAACTGACATGCTAACATTATCAAGCGTGGACGCGAACTTAAAATGTGCTGAAAGTGCTACATAAAAGGGATTTTTACATGACTCCCCAAAAAAAGAGTAATGTAGGTATTCAGAATTCATAATTAATGATTATGTTTGTTAGTGTTTTTATTCTGCCATAACTTGTGATTGTGACAGAAAAATTACAAAAAAAATAACAATACTTTGTAGGTAAGTATGTTATTTTGTAATGAAAGCAAAAAAATAATTTTGAACTTTTTATAAGTAAATTTTTTGTTAACTGTTTTATAAATTCCCTTCTTATAATGTTTCAGTTTAGTGCTGTCAATTTCGATAATTTTACTCATGCATCTCATTTAAAAACGCACAGGATTTACCTGCACAAGTTGATCCGCAAAGTCTGTGCGTACATAAATTATTCTAGGATTATAAGCAGCGAGATTTAGTTTATAAGCTTACTATTCTCAATAAGTCCCATTCGGGGGTGCAATCCCATTCGAAGGTGCCCTCAGGCGTGGTTACCTAAATGTTGCCCGGCTGCGAGCCCTCTGCGCTCGCCGATTTGTCCGGTTGTAGATGAGGCAGCCATCAGAGGCTACCAACTTCAGTCCTAACAAAAAAAAACTCCATAAATAAGGACTTCATTCCAATCCAGTGATTCTACATCTTTAACATACCCATTATATAGGGCTAAGTAAAATTTAGAGTTGTTGTGTAAAGGGGCACAACACGTTTAATCCATTCTTGTGCGGCGCAAGTTTTATTGCGAAGCCGCTAGAGGGCGGGGCTTGACTCTCACGTGGTTCACGGTCGCACTTAAATTTTAAATGAACAGTTGAACCCAATTGAATGAAATTGATTCGAATATAAACTAAGATATTTAAAAGCTATATATTTCCAATATTTTTTGATAAAACTCATGAAATGGTAATTTTCATATTTTGACCGATTGTAATCTGCTTTAAAATGGGAACATTGCTCCTAATCCAATCTCCTATGATTCTGTTCTAAATATGATGACAACGCATTCATTATCATCCTGTATTTAGAATCCGATGGATGCGGGTAGCGCAAGACCGGCCATCGTGGAGATCCTTGAAGGCCTTTGTCCAGCAGTGCAGATGTCTTTCAGCTGACATGATGATGATTTATAATTCTGTAAATATAGATAACTAATTAATTATTAGGTATTATGTAATTTATCAGCTATCTGATTTCCACTCTGCTTAAAGTATCAAAAGACTGTTTGAATACCCTAGAATTCATCTACCTAAAAAAGACATTTCTAGTAATCTCAATCCAATATCTAAGAACCCAGTATTTTTGGACGTGAAATAAATCACCCAGTCGTTAATCTTAAATCATCACCCTCCTTTCATCCACTCAAATCTAAGCCTACAAGCACTCAAATAACATCAAGCGAAAACTGTGTTACAAATGATTCATCTCGATTGCCGATAAACATTCTAAAGCTCTTATAATTAATGAACCGACAATCCTTTATATATTGGACTTTGGTGAAGTAACTACCTATATTACTCACGGACGCGTATTTCAGAGTGCAAATGTTTGATCAAAATTTCTCGGAGAGTCAGCCACGCAAAGCTTTGAGTAAGTAAATCAGTGTAGATGAATTGAGATCTATTACATGTGAAATACCGCTTGATAGCTTTGTGTGCCAGATTATCCTGGAAAATAATTCACATTTCATGTACCAAATGAAATTTACGCTATACCTACCTTTAATTTAAGAATAATTAGTGCTAAAACAGGAGGTTCTTTAAAAACAACTCAAAAGGCGCTTTCAAAGTCAATACCCAACATATCCATAGTTTTATTTTGCTGTTTAACATCGTTTTTGCATAAATTTATCAGATTTTCTAACTCGAGGTCTAAACATGGCAAATCAAGAATCCAATCATGGTGAGTATACCAAAATAGTACCACACGGCCTTCTAGTTTGCCTGTTTCAGTGATACAAGCTCTGCAAAGACTTGAAGCAACCACTTAACGGAAATAATAAATTAGTAATGCAGGTAAGCAGATAAGTTCAACTCGCTGGCTCATGATGATCTTGATGCAATACATGTCATTCTCAATAGATAGCTGAACTCCGTTACTAACGCTGTGAATTCGTATTTAAAAATTATATAGCAAACTGCTAAAGGTAGACCGACGATCTTGTAAGAGTCGCGGGAAACTAATGGATGCGGGTAGCACAAGACCAGCCATCAGGAAACCCTTTGGGGAGGCCTTTGTTGAGCAGTGGACGTCTTTCGGCTGACATGATGATAATGATAATGAAACTGCTAAAGTAGCTAAACCTACAATTTTGCTAGCCAAGCATAAAAACCCTATGTCCCAAAAAATAGATTCAGCTATTCCATCTGGATTGATTTATGCAACCTTCTAATTATCGGTGAAGAGATTGAAAGTAATTTACTGAAATACCGTCTCAAGTAAAACAGAATAAATGATCCCAGATTAAAGTGAGATATTTGTTTTTGATTTTGAGCTTTTAAGTATCGAAATGGTGATGGAATTTTCCATGGACGTAGTCACGGGTTCTACAATTTATATTTTCGTTAAACCACAAAAAAAAGCCTTGCTGCGTTTCTTGTCGGAGTCTTCATAGTGTATTATCAGTAATAGAGCCAATTGTAACTTTTGATATGGGCCTAAATCAGCTAAGCAGCTGCTATACTAAGATTGTCATCTTCGGTATTTTCAGTTACCACGGTAAGATTATGGTGAAACACAAAAAAGTCCGTTATTAAAAAAATATCCGCATATTGCGTAAGAATCAATTCTGAAATATATATGTCACATAAGGCCCAATATTTTACGTATGGACAAAATAAGACGAATAGATTTCCAAGGACGAACCATCGCAGTAGAAAAACCAGCTCTAATCCTATTTGATAAGCCTATGAAATCTTTTGTAATGTTTTCTAGTCATGGTCCATCTAAAATCACGCAACTAAGTTATATGGTCATAAATTCAACACTTCATTGTATTTGCTATAAACATACCTAATGCAAAACACTGACAGTTGCGTTGCACAAGCAGTTCAGCCACAAGCAATAAATATCCTGCAAACTAAGCTCATGCTACTTCGAGACTAGTGATCCATAAAAGAACCAAGATAAATAATACATCATCCTTAAAGAAAATAGGATCAATAGTGCCGTAAGAATAAACTAAACTAGTTTTCATACCGCGGTTTCATCTGCGTTTACGAGGATCTTATTTTTCCGGGATAGAAGTCCTATTATCAAGGTATATAAGACACAAGGTTGACAGACGATCTTGTTAGGGCCGCAGGAAACCGCTGGATGCTGTAGCGCAAGCCCGGCCATCGTGGAGAACCTTGGTGGAGGCCTTTGTCTAGCAGTCTTTCGGCTGATATGATGATTTAAGACTCGTGCCAAACTGTTGATGCGTGGTTGAGTTGCAAACATCCAAACATATAAAATACGAAAGTAACTGTCTGTCTGTTACCGATGAAATTTTGCACGTAGCTACTAACTATCCCGGAAACGCGGGTGAAAACGTGGAGCGGAAGCTGGTTTATAATATTACTAAATGCAAAATTTGTAATCTCAGGATAATACCTAAGGTAGGAGGTAAAAATTGTCCAAAAGATGACTTTAAAAATTAAATTGGGAATAAGGGAACGAAGCTGGAAGTCACTTTTGTGGAATGGATTGTCGTCCCAAAGGGCTTACATAAAGCAAAACGGAAGTGGAATTTTGGTCGTTAAAACTTCCTGGTACTGAGCGATGGTAAATACAACCAACCTTGCGGTAATCAATTTATAGAAAATAATTACATAAGTATGTATATAAGCTTTCTTCTCCATGGTTTCATACCAAAGATATTATTAACCCAATTTTGTTCACCTTATTTTTTTATTGGCCAATGTTTGACCACAATGTCACCGTGGCCAGGGATGATGTGGCCGAAAGTGGTAAGCACACAAAGCCTAGAAGGCAACTAACTCAAATGCAGCTGTCTGAACACACCGGAAGGTGCTCGGCAAAAGATTTTCAACTTGATGGAACTTGAATCCCTTATTACCTCTTTAGGGTTTGTTTTTCATAAAATCTGATTTTTGTGAAGCTCTGTGCAATTTTAGGTTTTTAAGTCCGGACTTTTTCTAACATTTGTGTGCAACATGTCTGTTTGTCCTGTGTCTGAATGTAATTATCTATCTATAAGTATGTATTTACAAAAAAAAAGTAGTTTAATGTAGTATATCAGTAATCTGCTTTCCATTTGATGATAAGGAGTGTATCGGTAGTAGGAGTGTGTCGAAACTTAAATTGAACTTGAGCTTTCGGTGAAGGAATGTATTGTAGGGTATTTTGTATAACATCCATAGCAGGACTGACTAGTTAAAAAAATCAGTCTCCAAGCAGTGTCAAACAAACGATTAGGTATCAATCAAAAATCAAAATCAAAACTCATTTATTAAGTTAGGCCCTAATAAGGCACTTATGAATGTCAAAAGTTACAGTTTTACAATAGACTCTACTACCGGAAGAAGACTCCGGCAAGAAACTCAGCAAGGCTTCTTTTTTTGGTGGAACTTTTTTTTTTTAAATTATGTATGCACCTAGACATGCTTCAAAAGCAATCTCGTCGACCGTACACACCATTCCTCGGGAACCCATTATTATGAAAGCTTACATAATCAAAATGACATATAATCCATCACCTGACTTCGCAGGAATTTCCCCTTTAAATTAATTATATTACACTGAATAGGTAATAAAATGGTGCAATTTTTCAAAGATATGATGGTAATGATTTATTTTATATTTTTATTATCTATTGAACAATTTAGGTACTTACTGAGGGAGTTAATTCTTTAAATATCTAAAGTATTTTTTCTGTTGTCTAAGTATCGATGTTGATTTATCGATATTTTTGCAAATAGTAATGATAAGTCAATATAATAGGTAATAACAGAAAAGAGAAATAGATTAGGAGTTTTTCCCCACATGGATTTCGGCGCCATGGTGATGAATGTTTGTTTATTTTATTGTTTTTTTTTGCATACATATTTTATTTTGGCCAAAAATGATAGAAAAATAGCAGTGATACTAAGGTGAAATAAACTTGGATCTGAAATTGTGGAGGCGGCAGTGGAAATGACCTGGATAGGTTTTCATGACAATCGATGCCCGTAAGTCATGAAAACCTATGACAAAATATTATCGATTTTTTACCTTTAAATTACATTACTTATATGAGTTTAGATAAAGTACTGTATGATACTGCACATAATTAGGTATTAAAAACTCGTGTGATACTATTAAGAACCTCGCCTACGGCTCGGTACTTAAACTCACACTCGTATTTAATAACCCCTATTATGCAACAGTATCATAAACTACTATTATCGACAATAAGCTTTACAGATTTACATTTGAGTCTATATCAATAGTAATAAAAACTGGATATCTGATTCAGTTTTAGGGCGCATATTGACAACCCTATTGACTTTTTGAAATTTATAACCCAAGGCGAGTTTCAGTAAAATTCGTTCACTTTCTGGCGCATGAAAGCATTTTAAACAAAAGAATATAACTCGGTTCAGTTTAGACCTCTCCATAAAATATATAAAGTATATCGCCAACGGTTGATATTAAAAATTCTTTCAAAACTGATAACTGGAATGTTTTTTTTTTTAATTTAACTTTAAAAAAATTTACTAAATGTAAAAATGCGTTTTGAAAATTCAATAGTCTATTTGCTACGATTTACACGACTTAAAAAATACTGAATTGATAAAAAAAATAAAGAAAGTAGCTTGAAAACCCAGAGATAGACTGGTACAATTTATTTTCATGCTTGAGACCTGAGTAAGGCTAAGACCACTGTGTTACTCGGGTTTCAAGCATGGATATATGAAACTATGTCATACGTGGCATAGTCCATACTAATATTATAAATGCGAAAGTTGTTTGTATGTTTGTATGTTTGTTACCTTTCACGCCTAAACCACTTAACCGATCGCGATGAAATTTGGCATGCAGATAGTCTATGTTATGGAGATGGACATTGTCTACTTTTTATCTCGCGAACGCGTATGAAACCGCGGGGAACAGCTAGTTTCATATAAATATCAAAACTTTCCTAACAAGATTTATTTTTTAACTAGCTTTTCGCCCCACGGTTTTAACCGCGATCCCCTATTTTACTCCCTTAGGTTGATTTTTTAAAAATCCTAGCTATGTTTTTGCGAAATTTCAGCACAATCCGTCATTTTTTAGGTATATCTACATACTATGTATTTAGTTAGGTTAGATATTGATTGATTGACGTTAAAAAGTGTATTAGGTAGGAATTATTATTTTTCTTGATTTATTTGTTGTTATTTTTATAGTTTTTATCTTGCGTGAGATATGCGACTTACTTTGTTTTATTTCCATCCAAAATAAAATTATATTTAAAAAAAAGAACTTATTATCACTAAGCCAGCATCATTATTATTCACGTTACAATAAACAAACACAACCCAAAATAATTTTACCGAAAAAAAAACAAACAATAAAATAAAGTCATGTCAAAAGTTAACCCCAACAAAACCAGCGGTGATCCCTAGACGCGCCAAGTTGGCGAGTTAACCCTTTCGACGCGACTTGCTAAGGGTTTGACCGGACCCGAGGGACGGACAGACAGATGTGACGTTACCCGAATACTTGGAAGGTATGAAAAATGTCACCGACAGATTTTTCTTTTACACTTATTTGCGAAGTTTTTGAATTGAGTTTTTACTTTTGTATAATTTTGGGTTTTGTGTTAAATTTTAATGAATACATAATTTATGGACAATGAAATTTAGTTTTAAAATGGCTACTCATTAAAATTTTGTGATTTTATTGCATAAGAAATTATCTGCTTTGCTCCAAGTAGACTAGAAACCCAAGAACAATAGCTTTTTTATGAATTGTCAGTTCATGAAGTCTAAAAAAAAGGATTTTTAGGGGCCTTGAGCCTTCTTATGAGGCCCATCGTAAGCGACCACGTCTCTGCTCCGTTAGTCATCACCGGTAACACAGCCACTTAATAGATAATTGTTTGAAATAGGTGAAAATTGTAAAGGGCTATTTTTAAGACTTTTTTGTACCTTGGAGCAGCTGTTAGTTTTCCAAAGAATAAATAAATAACATATAGGCTACTTTTTATCCCGTAAAAACAAGATCCTTTAAGAATGCGGTTTCACACGAGTCAGAAGCTAGTAAATAAATATATTTATATGACCGTTTTACAAATATTGACTCGAGTACGCTGGTTCCAGCGTAGTAGGTACTTATCTGTCGCTGCATTTTATAAGTTACAGCCTCTGGCGGCAATTTAACTTATAACTTTTCATAGCACAATGAACTAATATTAAACAAACACAAATAAATAATACTACCTACATTTCGGCGCTTAGCAAAAAAAATGCGGTTTTTAGTTTTAAATGCCATTGGATTAAACTTATGATGCGCCAAACTGCATAATAATTTACATTTTGAACATCAAACATTAAGAGGCCAGTTTAAAAAATGTGACGGTCCTCAAAGCTTTCAGCCCAATAACATACGGTTATCCCTCTCCTGTAAAACGATTAAAATAAACTTACGCGTGTTGTTCACTAAGCGACGAAATCTATAAAAAAACAGGCTTCAGAAAAAGAACACAAAAACATTTGCAAGTGAAACAATCGTGGATATTAAAAAACAAAGAGTAACAAACGTGAGGGTAGAACAACAAAATACCAGGTTACAATGACAGCGTAACAGGTATAAATCTCGGGGCCGCGTACCGTAACAGTAACGTATCTGTTACTGTGACAGTGACACGCGCGAAATTAAATCTCAACTTAAATGTCAAATACGTTACCTATTTGAGGCTGTATGGCTCTGTACCTTTGCCTGCCTTTTGGCGAATTTAATAAACAACGTTACCTATTTGAAAATGGAACACTTCAAACAATATTATGCGACCATTTTGCGTCGGCATCTTACGTGATTTGGAAAGGAGGTAATCTAGATTATCTCTAAATGCTATAGGCTACTCTATCTCGGAAATTCGGATGAAAGAGTGTAGGAGAGTATTTAATAATATACCTAATGGCCGTGATGTAAACTTTCATATAGTAGAAGTTCAAATATAACACAATTCAAATTAGCTCACTTCTGAGAATCTCGAAAATCTCACGAATTTCAGGAATTTCAGAGTTTCTCCATAAGTAGGTACTTGATATTTGTTTTAAAAGCACTAGTAAAAAGATTATAGGTAGATACTTACCTATGTAAAAAGATTATTAAACTATATTACATTGAGTTTGAAGCCTTTGTAGGTTGCAATAAAACGTATTTACTTATATATTTTTTTAAATCATAGTTAATCATGTAAATGTACCATCTATAACTGAAACAGATAAGTAGGTAATTAAAACTTATTTTTTTTAAATATAACATTGTAATAACCTCTATTTTTTTCTAAGAACTTTAACTTTTTCTAAGAACTCATGATAAAAACATCTCACATTAATTCACACTACGTCGCGCCTACCCTCGGAACCCTATAAAAACATACTGCAAATCCCACTTATATTTACAATGGCTGTCAAACAATGCAATAAAGTTATAATCTGATGAAACTAGCTCATAAAAACTGTATTACATAGCAAAAACGCGTTACAACGTAAAAGCACAAAATGGCGGCTCTATTATACAATAGAACAATGAACTAGGTACTTGAAGCGAAGGGCCCTGGCGCGTTGAAGGGCCCTTGTAACCGAGGAAAGTGGGGGTGCATGAAAATTCTGTTCGGAAAAAGTATACGTACCAGCTAGGCATTAGGGGAGGTTATCCACTTAATTTCTGATTCTAAATCTTGAGACTTGCTGTGATTGACGCAATTTTTATGATGTGGAAAGGATTTTGGGCGGTTTTTGTTTTTTGTTTTGGTAAATTATTACAAGTTACTGCAACACCTATACATAACCTGACTTTCCAAATGTCGGTTAGTTACTTGTACAGGTCGAGGGTATTGGAGACATAAAGAATCGATTTAATTTAATTATGTATTTATCCAGCCTTCTGAGAACCTTGCCTTTGTTCGGCAGCAGCGGCCACCTCGAGGATTTTATAGAGGTACCTACATATAGGTATATTTTTTTGTAAATAATTACACTGTTTCACTGTCTGTTTCAGTTCCGCTAGGAATGGGTGTGCGTCTTATAATTTTGCTTCCATTTTAATTAGCTTCCTTGCAAGATCTGAATTCTACATTCGATTTCCACCTCGGACCCATGTTTAGGTAAGTATGTGTTTGAATGAACCCTGAATGTGTCATGTTTATCTGAGTCATTTGGATGAGAATCGGACCCAGTATATGTGTGATAGGTGGTGTCTTATCCAGCCAAACCAACTGGAACTTCTGAAAAAAATTGTAATATTAGAAATTATTATTACTATGACTTTTACATCTAAGAAATAAAAAAGTTTACAAATTTTGTAACAAATGCGATATTATATTACTCAGCCACAATAAACGGAATGAAATGGAGACCATAATTCAAACTCCTTGTCAAATTAACCGCAGTTTCCGAAACCCCATATTTCCAATAACGGAAGTTTAAAGAAAGAATTTCAAACAAATTTTTCGCCTTATTAAAAGTGGGGGATTTACATCCGCCATTCAAAATTACAAAAGGTAAGATTATGCTAATCGGAAAATAACGATGTTTTTAGCAATGAATACATTTTAACAAGCTTTTAGTTTAAAAAAAAAAGCTTGTAATAGACCACACTTATATTATAAATGTGAATATTTTATTTTATTTTATTTATATTGAGTAAGGAACATTACATGTTTATAATAATAAATAAATATTCTGGGACAATCTTCACACACGGTTATCTGATCCCAAACTAAGCAGAGCTTGTACTATGGAAACCAGATAACTAATATACTACTTTTCTTTTGTAAATAGATACTTATATAGATAATTACACCCAGACACAAGACAAACAGACATGTTCATGCACACACATGTTTGATCTGGATGGGAATCGAACCCTTGACCAGCAGCGTGATAGGTGGTGTCTTAACCAACTGCGCCAACTGGCTTGACATGTTTAACAATGAGGCTTATATATATTGATAACTAAGTTTCCGCTCCCCGGTTTTACCCGCGATCCTCTATTTTACCCCCTTATTGGATTTGCATTTTCAAAATCCTTTCTTAACGGATGCCTAGGCCTCAGTCATAATAGCTATCTGTAAGACAAATTTCACTCGTTTGAACTAAGTACGTCGATAGATCAGTAAATCAGTCACGCTTTTCTTTAATATATTTAGATTAAAATAGTAAGTAGCCTGTTATTGTATAAAAATATAGCAACGAAATTTGATTACCGACATTAATATTTATAAATTTTAAAATTATTCATGAATTTGTTGTATATTTATGAGACAAAATATTTACACGAACCGGCGCGGTTTATTTTAATATACAATTTGGTATACAATAAATATTTGTTTTAAGAAACTAGCTTACACAGGTAATAAAGTAGACTATTTATTTAATTTTATAATGTAAATACCTATTGTTTGCGCCGTTTTAGTATATTTTTATATTGGTCGCTAGGCAACGCATAAAGAGCTCAATGTATGCGTTAATTAAGTAGCAACGAGTTTCCCCGAAGTGGTTCGGAAAATCACGACCTTTTCCGATCATCTCATTCATATTCAAACATTCATCGCATCAAATATTTTCTCATCATCTATTATAAATCTTGTTATAAGACCTTTAAGATTCATCCGCATCGCCACCGGATCGCAAAAGCGAAAGGACAGAAGCTGCTTAATTGGTCATTGAGCCTTATTTGACCCCTTGCGTCCTCGTAGGCAACCGCATCACCACCTATAGAGAGTAATTTTACACATGAAAATTACATATACTGTATACATGTATACAAATAAAATGAGTAGGTTACCTAAAACTGCCGCATAACATAATTCATACCAAATTCTTCCCCAGTATACGGCTACTATATAAACAAGCCCCAAAAAAATCCCGTAATTCTTTCATACCAAAGATAAAGGAAAATAGGTAAAGATCAAAATTTACAATACCTCCCGCGTTCCTATTTAATGGGCCCGTATAATAAATCGCAACGATAATTGCCTTATCCTTATAAACGTATAAGCCAGTGGTTCCCAAGATAGTAATCCCCTTATGCGCAGTGGAGAAATCTGAGATATTGTTTCACTTATGATAATACTTAAACTACAAATTGGTTGTAAGATCTTATTTTCGTCGGGGCTTAGAAGCTTTATAATAGCGATGAGATAGAATTTATATAATAGTTTCTCATAAAGAATTTTGAATCACAAATTAAAAATCAGATATATTTTACTTCATAATGTTTAGCAAGAATTATTAATGAAAAATCTTATTATCTATCAATATTTTTAGCAAATTGAGGGTTATGAAAACTGCCAGCTGACTATGTTTTCACAGCAATTAGTAAAGTTTTTATGTGTGGGTTGATCAAAATCCAAGACCATCTAAATTTGACATTGATTTGATTTGATAATTACCTACGAATTATTAACGAATTCAGACCTCATTTTTTTTTAAATAATAATATGATTAACTTACTTATACTAAATTACCTAGTACCTACTCATATCTAATTAAAATAAATCTATCTAACTAAATATATGAAAGGAAAACGTAATTGATAGACTGACCTATCAACCTACAGCTGCTCAAACCATGACGAATCAGGCTGAAATTTATTATAAAAATTGTTATCATGACAGACATCCATTAAGATTTTTTTTTTGAAAAATTCAACCCCTAAGAGGATAAAATAGGGGATCACGGGTGAAACCGTGGGGTGGAAAGCTATTTTTGACATAGGATAAAATGAAATCGCTTCCGCTGTCTATTCGCTTACATCTTTTAAACTACTCAACGGATTTTAATGCAATTTTCAGCTATAGATAGAGTGATTCAAGAGGAAGGTTTATATATATATATATATATAATAAATGCATATTATAGTACAGAAAAACCGAGAAAAGCCGTGCGAAGCCGGGGCGGGTGGCTAGTTGTTTATAAAATAGATTAATAAAACAACAACTAAAATAAAAGGTGTTTTTCCCAAATGTAATTTTAACGAAGGGGCAACAAACAAATAGTTTGAGAACCCCTATTACCACCGGATAAATGGTATTGAATACAGTATTCTTTGGGGACTGTTATTGGAATATTCCCTTTTGTTAAATTATACTGCCCGTTGTATTTAATATTTAATTGAAATGGCAGGTATACAACGGTTCGTTTTGTTTGTAACGATAACCTTTATTTTGAAATGTTCAAAGACTTATAATTGAACATTCATCTGATTAGCAGCTCTGTTAATTGAGGTTCCTATTATATGCCTTATTTCATTATTATTTAATGAAAATGTTACTGACAATATTTTTATAGTAATGCATGTTAAAATAAATGTTTGGTAACATCTTAAAATACAAAATAGCTGATCAATAGGTAATCTAGTGATAAAGGCAGTGTTACAAAAGTTTCTAAATAAGACAATGGTGCCGATTCTGTTGTTTACGAACTAAATAAATTTAATTTCACTATATCTCTTTCTAATAGTAAATATAAGAAAGAGATGCAAGATATTTTAGTCCTGTCAGTTTAATCCGATCACATATTTCAACGTGAATTTAAGCGCGATCTTTATTGGTCACGACTATTTGCCTACATTACGACGATATGGATTAAACTGACAGCATTAAAAATGTTCTGTCTTTTTTCAATAAGATTAACTTGAAAAAGAGGTGACTTGTCTCATATTAGTTAAGTTCGTAAACAACAGAATCGACACCAATAGGTATTCTAAGTCTGGGTATAGCTATAATATATGTACAGATAAGTTGTACGAGTATACCTATCAAGTATCTGGTTTCCATAGTACAAGCGCTGCTTAGCTTAGGATCATTGGTGCCGATGCTTAGACACGCGGGCCTCTAAGGCCGACTTACACTTCTTCTTATCTTTCTTAGGACTTAGGTTTCAAAAACCGTTACTCTCCATCATTTTCCTGCTCTGTTCCCAATCATTTGTGGTCGGCGCAATATGTAATCTTCTTCCATTCAGTTCTTCTATCCGTCATATCGCTCACATCTTTCTTACCCATGTCATCTTTCACACAATCCATTCATCTCTTTTTTATTAATAACTATCGAAAATATCCTTGGGGGAGGCCTTTGTCCAGCAGTAGGCGTCTTTCGGCTGATATGATGATCGAAAATATTAGCAAAGGATCACGTTAATCTCCTATAATTATATTTATCATACAATGTATTTTTTAAAAGGTTAAATTTTATTGTATTTAACAATATTTACAATTATTTACAACAAATATACAAACTACATATAAAAAAAATCCTCGAAGCGGCCGTTGCTGCCGATCAACGGTTAGGTTCCCAGAAGGCTGGCAGCGGTGGCGGAAATAGCTCCCCGCCCGTCGGTCCCCCGAGGCTTCAATAAGTTTAAATTAACTAACCTGTAATTTTCATGAAGGTATATTTCCGGTGTATTATTTTTAGTTTTCACAAACCAAAACTAGTAAGTAGTACAGCTAGTTAGTATTAACTACCTTGTAAAGAAATGTTCAACATTTTTCAGAAAAAAAAACTTTGTCATCTATTACTCTTATACCTATTTCCCAAGTCTTTTTGACGAAAAACTTTACAGTGACTCAATAAATTACCTTCGAGAACTTTTGGTAGCTTTCGTAACTTATGTAATTGTAAGCCCTTATTCCTTTTTGCTTCCGTAGATTACAGAAAATTTTAGTCAATAAAATAATCACTTGCTCAAAATTTAGAAGCTCTATTTTAGATTTTTTCTTATTAGGACTAAAATTGATAGCCTGATGGCTTCATCAAGCTTGCTGGACAAATCGGCGAGAGAAGAGATCCCTCAACTGGGCAACATTTAGGTAACGCCTGAGGGACCCTCGAATAGGGTATATTTAAGACAATAATTTAATACTTATGGTGATGTCATCTGATGGAGTCTATTAAAAAGAGGATTTTATAGATACTTATTTCAAATGAAATATATGTATAACATTTTCAATAAGTTTGACGGAACTCAAAACATATTTTGATATAAGTACTTAGATAAACATATAAAAATAAACTTTAAACATACAGCTTGATTCACTTTTAAAACCAGTGTCTATTTAATTAAAAATATACCACAAGATTTCAAATTCAAAATCACCTAAATTGATGGATTATTTTTTTAATGAAGCCATCCTACTGTATTATTGTACCTAGGAATGACAGATCCAGGGCTGCCCCTTCTGCGTACAACCATGTTTGTTCCTATAACGTCATTCGATAACGGTCAATTCGAAGTGAACGGATAGTACATACAATTATATGTATATCAATTACTTTATAGAGCACGTATATGCAAATAGAGATTCATAATCTCTTATAACCAATTTGGATCCCAAATAACCTTTATCTCCCCAAAGAATTAAGTATCTAGATAAACAATAAAATTCTTCCTCATTTTCTTTAAGAAACAAAATTAAAAAAAATCCAATCTCATTTCCAATCCAATCCCGTGGGGTAAACAAAAATAACCCCAGGTTGAAACCTGGATACATTATATATGAACACCCTATATACGCACACGCCGTCGTTTTTAATTTCACAGAACAAACATTAATTTTCTTCGAAGGAAAGCGTTAACCAGTGTAGGCGGGGAAATTTCTCAGATTTAAAAAAGAAACCCTAGCAAAATGTAAGTTTACTTTACTTGCTTCGGGTCTTAGTAAGTTATTAAAAGGAATGGCTGAATTTACTTAAGCAAGTATTTATTTTTAAAACTAGTTTTATTTGATTGAACAGTTTTAGATTAGTGTTAGGCAAGCGAAATAGCCAGTACTAAGAAAATAGTAATATTATAATCTATTTAAAGAAAAAAATATGCTATTCTTTGGTAAAGGCATCACATCATAACGTCTGGACCGATTTGTAATTATCTATATAAGTAATTATGTGGTAATTATGTACTTACAAAAAAAAACCTTTTTTTAACCAGTAACCACTGGTTTCCATTGTAAAAGCTTAGCTTAGTTTGGGATCAGATAACCATCTGTGAAAAATATCCCTGGATATATATTTTTATTTATAAAATGTCCTAAGATGCATAAAAAACATACATGGGTCTTTTGTTACACGGCTTCGCGTACTTACCTTCTACTTTGGGTCACATCATCACTCAAGAAGAGATTTTGGTTAAACAAAACCTTTGCAAACTTTTAAAAAACATCCTATCACAAACATATTATTTCTTCAAAAGAAAGATTTATGAGTTTTTTGCCGGCATTCTGCACTGCCATAAATATTGATTTGCTATTTTGAATTTTACTGATTAACAGCCTCTCAGATTATAAAACTTACTAAAATGTTGCCAACTAGAAAAACTAGGGGATCGTAACTCCACATCGCCTACGTCATGATGTCCATAATTTGTCATTAAAACATACTAATTGGGTAGAAATGTCGACTCCGAGGAAATTTACCAGAGTGACTTTCCTTGTAAACGCGTAATTGTGGTGGGCCTGACGGAGAGGCCTATTGCGTGTTTTGTACCTACTATGTTTTGTGGGGTATGGCTCAAGTCATAAGCATCTACGAGTATGTATGTGTCGTTAAATACTCGTGCGAACTACGTATGATTTTAAGAAAATAGTTTATAAAACCTACCTTTGTGAACATAATTTAGTATTTACATATTTGATAAACCAGTTAGCGTAATTGGTTAAACCACCTATTTACGTAGGGTCGATTCCCATCCCGGACAAACATTATTTGCATGGATATGTCTATTTGTCCTGAGTCTGGATAGGTATTCAAAGAAAAATTCTATATCAGTTTTCTGGTTTCCATAGATACAAGCTGCACGTGGCCAAAATCGGAACTAACGCCGCTATCTTTTGAAGATTCACTTTTTCAGAGTTAGCTCTGTTTGCTTATCATTGTTGTATGTTGTGTTGTTTTTGCTTGTTATTGTAATCAAAAATATGTCGAAAAACATAAGAAGTGGTGTCAGAGACAGTGTTAAAAGTGCTCTCTTACCGATGTCATTCAACTGCCAAAAGACCCTTGTCGCGCTGTACAAGAGTATTGACACTTTTTGAGACGTCCGGACAACGGAAGTCCAAAGGCACCTCAAGGGCCAAATCACTCCCATGTATTTTCTGCATTTTTTTGTAGTTTTTGACAACTATTATAATATATAGGTATTTATAAGCACTAATCTCTGGATCTAGCTATCGGGTTAAAAATAAAATATATAAGGGCCTTCGTATCCTATATTTAAACTCCAAAGTCTTGTCACTTATACCACTAAAAATAATATTATCAAACCCGTAAGTTTGACTTTAAATTCCGCTGAAACTTTGAGGAGTTTGGTGATAAAAAGTTAATTCCTCAGTTATTATCAGCCAGCTTGTTGAATACCTCGGATTTGTTCTAGAACTAATTTCTTAACTCCGGATCCAGAGTTATTACCGACGATTAGTCTATTAAAAACTTACTGGTAACTTAAACGATGTTATAATTTTGATTAGTGCCGAGCTGTTCAGTTCATCATCTGTTGATTTAACTATCTTGAATTATATTAAACTAAAAGTTAAAATCAAGGAAATATTTAGGTATATGGTTTATTATTGTACTTAGTATGTATACAATAGATACACATACACACAACATATACACAGCATATAACATAAAAATCAATTTCATCTAGCAACCCGCCCCGCCTTATCACGGCATTTCTGTAATATAATACGCATGTATACATATAATATAAACTTTCCTCTTGAATCATTTCAATCTTTTGCTGAAACAGCAATAAAATCTGTTGCGTAGTTTAAAAGATCTATGCAAACAGACAGCTTGAGCGTCTTTGTTTTATACCATGTAAAGATTTCAAATAAAGTATATAATTATGAAAACAATATTTACAACTATTTACAACAAATATAAAAACGACAAATAAAAAAAATCCTTGAGGCGGCTGCTGCTGCCGATCAACGGCAAGGTTCCTAGAAGGCTGGCAGCGTATTATGAAAGTATAAAATTACAACATTGTTTATTTTTTTTAATCAAATGGATTCCAGCTGAATCGTGAAATGCTCAATCATCACACTCTCTCTAAGGTAAAAGCGCCACCTACTAGATTTCAGATATTATGGACCGTACCATCGTGCAATTCAATTATTTTTTACGATCAGGTGGGACTGGAATGGGCGACAGATAAAAACGACGGCCACTTACGGCCAAGTATAATAACATTGGGTTATTTTCATGATATTTTTGAAAAGTTCAGCTACTTTTAGTGCCATCTTTTATTTGTATTGGACCCTAATTGGATAAGGTTATGGTTTATGTTTGCCCATTGTTGTGATTTAAGGTTTTTGTTGTTCTGAAAGTACTAAAAATATAATATTGACTCTTTGTGAAGGTAATCTGGGTTTTGAGGATCATCGAATGTTTTAAGAACATTTATTATAAAAAATAATATAATATATAACAGAATATTTATGAGTAAAAAAGGACGTCACGAAAAGAAGAGCTAAATTAAAGAAGAGTAGGTACATATTGCACAGACTGGAAATGATTGGGAAACAGGGAAAGAGCCATGTTGATTCATGGCACTTGACGCAAAATAAAATGTTTACTAATACTTTATTTTACAAAGCAACGTAATGGCGCAACAATATTTTACATGCGGAGCAGTAAATTTAAAAGATAGACATTTTTTTGGACTGGATTTTCAATGTTAATTGATAACAGTACCAACTGTAAAAGTATCGCCACAGAGACGCAATCAAAAAGCTGTTTCACGCATGCACTTGATGTATTTGATTTCGATTGAATGCAATTAATATTTGTTGTACCTGTGTTTCTGCCTTTGTTTACATAGATTCCGACAAGGATGGTTTTATCCATAAAGGAGCAATGAAATATTATAATTATGTATGTGTCTGGTATGTTTAGGTACGTACTTATGTTTTTTTTTAAATTTTAACTATGTCTGTTTTTTTTCTAGGTGGGTTGAAATTTATGCCAATTAAGTATAGGTTAATGAATGTGACTTAAGTTACACTGAGATTATTCGTTGTGATGTTTTGAACAAAAATTGATTACATTTTGGCAGTTTTGCAGTAAAACTTTCCATTTATACGAAATATAATAGTTGTTTGATATTCTTTTGATATAAATGCAATGCGTAAATCATAAAATCCACATTATTAGATACTTAAATTGTACGTTTTACAAACTTATATTAATTCTATCATATACTCACTAACTCTGAAATCACAAAAATAAATGGAAACTTTTCATTTTCTCTTAATTATTTTTTGGTCTGCTAGATCCAGAATAAATTTCGAAATAATACTCTAAATAATATCTAAATATTTAGCCAACAATAATATTTAATATCTAGCAGCCGTCATCTGTGGAGGCATATGTTACATCTCAGAGATATCACGACTGATAGTAATAAAAGGAATAGTTATTTCTCGCATGACATCATCAAAACGAATAGTGTCACAGTTGTAATCAATGTTGTTTGTGTTTATTAAAGCTTCGCAACTGGGTTCCTCGCACGAGTATATCGCTAGACTACTCTGTTTATGTACCTATAGTAATGCAATCAAGTTTTCATCTGTGGTTTTACCTGCAATTTCCTATTTTACAACCTTAAGAGTAGTTTTAAAATAATCCTTCCAAGTGTGTAAAGGAGCACACCTCTAATAGTAGTTTATGATACTGTTGCATAATAAGTCATTAAATACGAGTGTGTTAAACTCACACTCGTATTTAAATTGAATTGATACTGATTGATTGTACTATTGATAGGTCCAAAGTGTACTTTAATAGAAAAAAAAGTTATTTTATAGCATTATCTTGGGAACAAAACTGTACTATAATGAATCATTATACACGGGTGTGCATAAAATGGGTCATTAAAGTACTGGTTTTGATTTCATAATTAGCACATTAAGACTTGAGAGTAGATAAAAAACTTTTTTCTAGGAAAAGCGGTTTGGGTTGTGAGTCGATACTATTATGTCAGTCAGGGACTTTGAATTTTCTTTGAAGAGGTTAAGTATGTTCTTAGGTCTTATTTGATGAATTTCATGCCAGAAATTGATAGGCATTATAACAGTTATGGTTGCCAAGATAATATTATTACAAAATAACATTTTGTATTTTGAGATTATGTGGGAATCATCAGTTTATCAACACTTTGTATTTTGAAGAAGTAAAGTTTTAACGTTTGGATGGAGGAGGTAGGTAATTTTCGGAGTTACTGGTCTAAAATTTAGGAATATCCTTTTAGCTTGCATTGCCTCTAGCAATGGCCACATCTTCATCCTACCATTATTATGACCGAAGTTTATTCTTGGCTAGTATAATTATGTATATGTGGTAGAAATTAGTTTTATTTTTAAAATGCAGTTCAAGAGATTTTAAGCAGGTATGTATGTACTTGTTTTAAATTGTAAAGGACAATAATAATTTGATGTCTGTCTACTTCAAAAGTAACTGTAAGAAATCTAGTTAAACTTCCAAATCAGCTTGTTAAAAATACATTTCTGTCATCATTGTCGCGATGTAAATGCGAAAGTAGCATCAATTATAACTTAGGCTTGAGGCCTTTGTTTCTTCCGATGTCCAACGACCAAGTAATTTGTACTTGTTCACTAAAGTTTTCCCATTTCATGTTTATCCAACCCCTGAAAGAGGTTTAATCAAATGCTTTGAAAGCTTTATGAAGGGAACTTTTAGGAGACTTAGCTGTATAAAAATCGTTGACTAGAAAATATTACCATTCCCTTTTTTTTACGATAGCAAGGGCTTCTTAGAACTTTATTTTTAAGTAGAACGTAATAGAGCCATGTCAATTGGTTCAATTTAGTTTGACGACATTCCGTTGTTACTTTTTGTTTTTTTTTGGGCACGGTTGTTAAATAGTAGCTCAGTGATATAGAAAAACGCGACACTAAAAGTTATAAGTTGAAATCCTACGACGAAGGAAAACATTCTGAGGAAATCCAAACACGGTTGTGAATTCTAATTTAAAATATTAATAGTTTTGGGATAAAAAATAGCCTGCACTCGGGAATAATGTAGCTTCCGATTAGTGTTTTTTTTTCGATTCCGACTGGTAGTTCCAGAGATTAGCGCGTTCAAACAAACCCTTCAGCTTTATTATTTGTATACCTACCTTTTGTATTCACCGTATTTTACCTATGTATCTATTTTACAGCTTAACAATTCCAGGCACTTTAGCCAAATTCTTTGAAATAGTTCATTTATTTACTATTTTTATGTAATTTTAAATGCCGAACATTCGTATTCAAATTTTCAAAATTCAAATTAGAAATTCCACCAATCACAGCTCTTGAGAATTCCTACTCCCTGCGCTCCATTTTACGAGTGAATTTACGATTCGGACATAGCTTAATTTACGATTTAAGTTTAGTAGTTCATTCCGATTTACAATCGATTAATGGACTCGATTCGACAGTTGCCGCTGAACGCTTTTATTACTCTGCGATTGAGATACCGAATGAAATTGTGAGTTTTTTATTTCGATATATTTCGGTAAAAATGTTACTTTTAAAATGATATTTTTTTTCCTATTTATTGTTACGAGTATTGGGTACACTTTGTATTTGAATTGTTTTAGAATTTAGGCCATTTTTAGGAAACATGTATAAATAAAAACTCAATAAAAAATACAAATAATAAATACCTACTATTTTTTTAATCATAATAATAATGAAAGTGATTTCTTTTAAAACCCAATATATTTTATAATAGGAAGCAAAATCAACGTACCTAACTGTTAAGTCATCAGTTCTGTTTGTTATTGAAAGTAGGAAGTGAAAACTATTGTTAACTCTGGTACAATGTAATGGGTAAACTGATAATATTTATACGAACAGAAACAGTGCGTCGTAAAAAAATATCGAAAGAAAATAAATAAATATCCTGGGACATTCTTCACACACGGTTATCTGATCCCAAACTAAGCAGAGCTTGTACTATGGAAACCAGATAACTGATATACTACATATACTACTTTTTTTTTCTTGTAAATACATACTTATATAGATAATTACACCCAGACTCAGGACAAACAGACAACCCACGGCACAATAGGTGGTGTCTTAACCAACTGCGCCAACTGGCCCGTCAAAAATATTTATATAAAGGATATAAAAGTTATAAGTATACTTACTCTTTGCTTATGCTTTGAGAATACCTACTCTTTCTACGTTTTTTTTCGAAACAAATGGTCTCCATTAGAATTGTATGCCTGTTTTAATATAGTTCTGTCAACTGCACAAAAATTGCATCCAAACTGCAATTTTCCAGCTGGCGTGCTAAATATCAGAACTGCACGCCAGCTGCAATTAATAAAGAAATTAAAGCAATATTAGCTTTCGCCCTGTGTGTTGTACCCGCTTTCATGAGATTAAAAGTACCTTGTTTACTCTTATCGCAAAAATCACATCGATCTGTTCTAGTATTTCATATTCCCTACTCAATAATAATACGTTAAACGCACGCAACTCTATTTATCGTATCGTGTTTAAGTACGTATAAGCCATTATCGTCAAAAGAATGCAACCATAAGAACTAGTTCAGATAATGCGTAGATTAATGATTTAATCCTTTTTTACGAGATTGCTAGCTGTTATTCATGGGAAAATGATGCTTTTTTTGTACGAACTAGAATAAACGGCCTTCTATTTTATAGGTAAGATGCATAATTCTGGAGGTGGTGGTAGAGTCTATTGTAAAAAATGTAACTATCGACATTCATAAGTGCCTTAAAAGGACCTAAACTGAGTTGTAAGTTTGTTTTTGTCTTCATTTTATACTATGTAAAGAAAAGATATAAAACATTGTCAAGCGAAAATGTGCTAAAAAGACTGGCAGCATTGCTAGCAATACCGATTCTTTGAGAAAAGTACCATTGACAAACTTGAAGCATAATTAGATGAAACCTTTTCACTTGCAGCCACTTATCGTAACTCGTCCTGTCTATTGTTGAGAATAAAAACCCTCTTTTGATAAATCATTTGCATTGAATACTTTCAAGACAATCATAATAGGGATGAAGACTAAAAAAATCTAATTAGTCCGTCAATTAAATTACGAAAAAATATTGGACACATACTTTTTATTTCAAGGTCAAAGTCATTTATTCAATTTAGGCCCCAGGTACTTATGAAGGTCAAATTTACAAAATTTACCACCGGTTCGGAACACGGCCTTTAACTGAGAAGAGCCGGCAAGAAACTCAGCAAGGCTACATTTTTTTTAAATATGTATATTATATTACAGTTCCAAAACAAAAATAACGAAAATACATTGCGATGAAATTCAGCGTGACTCAGCTTAGTAAACTTTTTCTAATAGTTTTGGATAACCCGACGGACTAAACCGAAATAATAAAGTAAGGCAGATTTCATAATAAAGTAAGGTTATGGAATAAAAATTAGCACCAAACCACATGAATTAGGGCGGTTAATCACCAAGATACGTCGACCACTATCAATAGCGCTAGGTAAAGCCAATCTCAGTGGTTGTTTGGCATTAATCAGGCTATTGTGCCAGTGACAATAGGGTGGCGACACGGTTCTAGTTTCAGCCTTCACTTGGGGATTGCTATTTGATTAACATTCTTGATTAAGAAGTTCTTCTTGATCTATCTTGTTTATAGGTTGTGCTGTATTGTTTAGTATTTGGGTAAATTTTGAAATTATCAAAAACGTGCCTATTGGCAGATATAAATCCGCCTTATTATCTTATTCAAACACAAACTCAAAACTCATTTATTTAGTTTAGGCCCTGTTAAGGCACTTATGAACGTTGATAGTTACAATTATTACTATTGTAAATAAATGTATGTTCACCTTAAACATTAACTAATCATTTTTGATATTTTTTTGTTTGAGTATTTGTTACCCAATAAAATAAAAAATAATTCAAATACGATTATAATATGTTAATTGTTAACTAAGTTGCATATAAGCAAACAAATCAAATCTTAAATTAAGTACATGAATGTTCTTTAGATCTTTCGGTGAAGGAAAACATCGTGAGGAAACCATAGCACGGTGGTAGGGTACTTTGTAGTACCCGCCTGGCTGGCTACCACCCTCAAGTTGAAAATCTGTCGCCAAGCACCTTTCGCTGTGTTCCGACAGTTGCACTTGAGAGCCAGTTCCTTTCTTGGCTTTGTGTGCTTACCATCATCGGCCACATCATCACTGACCACGGTGAGATTGTGGTCAAACACAGGCCTATATATAGTAAAAAAAAAAAAAAAAAGATCACACGTAGAGGATAAATTACATGGATATATACTGAGAATATTAGTTCTTGTTAGCACTTTATTGTTGGGTACAAGGTTGAAAAATATTACCCAATTGTTGGTGCATTGTGCGGTAAGTGTGCTGGAGAAGCAAGCATCCCGGGAGCAGGAAATAATAAATTGCTTTTTCTTGAACTTATTGTGCTTTCGAGGAACGATATTTTAGGTGACAATGTTTATTTACAAGGTGATTTGTAAGGGATGCCGAAAGAGCAATCAAGTATACCATGACAGGAAGGCTGGTGTCTATCTAGCACAGCGGATCAGCATTGCCATTCAACGTGGCAATGCCGCCAGCCTTCTTGGCACGTTCACTCAGGGCAGTGATCTGGCACAACTTTTCTACTTGTAAATATTTTGTATTTTGTAAATTTAGTGTTAGAGTTATATTAATTTTTAGTTGTAAATATTTAATGTTGTAAAAAATAAAAAAGAAGTAAGTATACCATAATACAGGTCATAAAAAAGTATATGGAGTGGGAAACAACACTAAAATATTTCTAAACAAATTTTCAAATAATATCTAGGTACTATTGGCCAAGAAAGTGGTGTGCTAGTTTTGATTTAGTTTCCTAGCCATCGAAAATTACAACAAGGTTCAAACTAAGAACAGCTGTCATGTAATAAAAGTTGTAAGTTGTCAGATTGATCTGCAAGCGAAACTAATCATTATCACCTATGAATCTGCAAGCGACATTCAACCTTAGGGTGGTACACCACTTTCTTGGCCGACCGTACTTACCAATTTTTAGCATTAAAATATATTTCAACCAACGTAAGTCTAAAGGAATACTTATTATATTACTTGAGTACTAAAAGCTATCCCGCTCCTTCGCAACGTTTCAGTTGTGAATAAAGGCTTTATTCTTAGGCTAGGCTTCTGGAATTTTGATTACAATCGTTAGAATTAAAACTAAAATTCTCCTATAGAAATAGTTGACGGTTAAAATTATTATTTGACTAATAAACAGGCTCAGAAGATAAATAAAGTTGAAGATAAGAAGCTTAATAAGAGTAGAATCTTATCATAAATATTTAGCCTGAATAGTAATTCCAAGGAAATAAAGTACAAAATAGAATAGTCTTTATCATATAGCTGTCAGAATCAAAAAGCAATTGGCAGGTAATATTACTGGAAGAGGGCCAATAATGAACAAAGCTTCTTTTGTAGTGACCACGTCCTGCCAGAAAACACCGAGCAATATAGTCTTCTACTATCTCTAAAATTTTTCAAAACACAGCGATGCGCAAGAACATTTTGAAATGAAATTATCTAATTAGAAATTGTGGCTGACAGTACAGAACATTCGAGTGGCAGGAAGTGGTAGCAAACATAGCGTTTCCGCATTCGGAATTGTGCTAACAGCACATCCGTTTCCGGTTGATGCTGAATTACTATATAGCGTTAACAAACATTAATGTTTGTTTTTGCACCAGTTTATGCAAAAAAAATACGTTTGTCCTTTTGTGCAGCGCTGAAAATTGCATAACAGAGTTTTGTCAATAGCTATAACTTTTTTAATTGGAATTTTTAGTGAAATTATTTTGGTACATTTAAAATGTAAAGCTTATTTTAGTTTTCTATGTGAGTTTCAGGTGCATTATAAAGTTTTTCTGTAAAATGTTACTATTTTCCGATACCATTTTTTATTTAAAACGGGCTTACGTTTGACCGTCGTCTGACCCCTAGGAGGAGTTATGACGATGCCGAGGATGTAGCACTCTTGCCCAGAAAAATAACAAGGAAACATTATTTGAATATGTAAACATTATTGACATCTATTATCTATATATCTACATATAAAAGAAAGTCGTGTTAGTTACACTATTTATAACTCGAGAACAGCTGAACTGATTTGGCTGAAAATTGGTGGTGAGGTAGCTTAGAACCAGAAGAAGGACTTAGGATAGGTAGGGATAGGTAGGGACAGGTAGGGGTAGGTAAGGTAGGTAGTTAGGTAAGGGTAGGTAGATAGGTAGGGGTAGGTAGAGGTAGGTAGGAGTAGGTAAAGGTAGTTAAGGGTAGGTAGTGGTAGGTAGGAGTAGGTAGATAGGTAGGTAGGTCTCAGTTTTATTTTGTTCTCAGGACAGGACAACGTCTGCCGGGTCAGGTAGTTGAACTATAAACAACATTGATACAAATTTGACAGCTCTTCGCCACACTTGGCTAAAACAATGAAACTTTATAACCATATAAAACAGCCCTACATTCTTATTGAAGAATAGGGCATAAAAATAACAATGTTGTGTACCAATTATGGGACGCCATTGTCTGCTTCCATAAACGTCGAGTCAATGAATAATGATAAAATGAAGGATCGTTGCTTACAAAGTGCAGTATTGATACTGAAATCAATTTTGTAGTTGAAAATAACGCAAATCTCATTTATTCAGTTTTGGCACTGATAAGGCAGTTATGAATATCGAGAGTTCTAATTGATCCTACCATCGGTTCGGAAAAAAAATATTCATGCACTTTTGCAGATTGGTGAACTTATAAAGATATAATATCTTTAAGCTAAAAGTAGAGCCTTAAAATACACATTATTTAAGTTACCTTGAAAGCCCGCACTATTTCTAATACAGTATTACGTGTAAGTACCTACATATATCATACATAGTAACGAACTAATAAAATCTCTCCCACTCGAAGGATCAATATTGTCCATGTTAACCAAACAATCCTTGGTGAAACATAACTCGATTACATAAAGCATAACATATCAAATTTGTAAACAAATTATTTGTCTTTACCCTTAGAGAATATGTATTCAAATTCGTAAGATTTGTCTAGCAGACAAAACCCATGGCAATATCGGGCGATGTTTACGTTCAATCTAGGCAGAAACGGTGCTGAACACTGATCTCTATTATATATTATACTGGATCGGCTACAAGTACGTAGTCCAACTGAGACCACATGATCGTCACTATTATGCGCTACACGCGAAGGTTGGCATTACTTATTATAGAAATTAATAGCTTAGCCCGGTAGTTTTATCCACATTCCTGCGATAAAAAGTTTCAAATGGTCTTTCCATTTATGCGTGCACGTTAAAAGGTCACAAAGAAAGTCACTTTAAAATTTTCAATTTAATGTTTTTTTTTTTTTATTTTAGTGAGATAAGTAATTTTCCCAGATAGAGCTGAGCACTTCTTTGGCTATACTTTACATAAGTACATGTTTATATTATAGGATGTAAGCCATCCAGAAGATAGGTATATCAAGAGATCAGTGGTACGAAGGCAATAGTTGCGAAAATAAGATTATTGTGCATGGTTGACCTACTATGTAAAGACCCTGTAGATTGCTCGGTGAAACTTGTGAAGGGAGCTTAAGACAAATTCAGCAACTTAGGGCAAAGTTCGACACATCTGTAGAGAATTGTTGATTCTGCATGTAGGTACTAATGTTTTGTTTCATTAAATTAAACGGTATGTGGCACAAATTATTGTTTAAAAGTTACCTTTAACATTGTACCGAATAATAAAATATAAATAATATGCTAATTTGTGACAGGCCTGTTGGCATGGAGTTTAAATAATCTATACTCATAATAATTACAGTTTGACCACAATCTCACAGTGGTCAGTGATAATGTGGCCGATGATAGTAAGCACACAAATCTTAGAAAAGAGCTGCAAGGTACTTGGCGACAGATTTTCAACTTGAGGGTGGAAGCTAGCCAGGCGTATTTGCTTCCCAAACGCAGTAGTTTCTAAAGTAAGTTCTTTTAAAGTGAACCTATACCTAATAGTAATAGACGTCTTTTTGTATCATAACAACATCACTCATTTTTAAAATGACTTCAATTTAGTACAGCTTTTAAATCCTACTGATAGGTACTTTTTTATCAGATTATCAACGTCAAAGTAGCCAGACAGGCACGTGATGTTTTCCTTCACCAAAAAATCAATGTCATGGTTAGACTTGAACCTACGCTCGGTCATGGAGTACCAACTATTAATTATGATAATCTATTGCCAATCTATGTTTGCTTCTTACCTCCAATTATCCAAAATTTCTTCAAACAATTGCAAGTGTACTCCATTCTTATATCAAAGGTGGTTCAAGAAGATTGTATCAAAGGTAATCTCGAGTCAGAGCCACTACTGTCGTCCTTATCTACAAAGGCGAGATGAGAGAGACGAAAACAATGGCTGCGGACGTGGTGTCACTTCAAATGGCCACTTGTACACTTTCTGATCTCGAGTGGTCTTTGTTTGAGACCGCTGCAGTGGCTACAGAATGAACGAGAACTGGTGAAACGATTTGTGAATTTTGTACGAGTATTTTAAGGTTATTATAGAATTTATTCATAAACGATATTTGAAGTTATAATGTCTAATATTCAGGTAAATAACGTCACATTAAAAAGCGGCCAAGTGCAAGTAGGACTCGCGCACGAAAGGTTCCGTACCATTATCTATAAAAACGGCAAAAAATCATGTCTGTTGTATGGGAGCCCCACTTAAATATTACTTTTATTTCAATTTAATTGTTAATTTTTAAAGTGAATATATAACTCAATATTGTGTGAATATTTAAAGCCTATGCCGTTATCAATATCGAGCAAAAAAAACACGTTTGTTGTACGGGAGCCCCCTTTAAATATTTTTGTTGTTATAGCGGCAGCAGAAATACATCCCCTGTGAAAATTTCAACTATCTAACTATCACGGATCATGAGGTGCCAGACGGGCAGACAGACAGCGGAGTCTTAGTAATAGGGTCCCGTTTTACCCTTTGGGTAGGTACAGAACCCTAAAAATCAGCATGATAATTAAATTAAAATAATATTTCCAATAAAGCACTTATGTCAAACTAAATAGAACAATCCATAATAATCTATGATCAAAATTCAAAATTTATATCAGTCTTTGTTATTTAATATGCCAGTAACAGTTACAGGAGACATGATTTGAGAAATTACTTTGCGATTTAAGGTAAAGTGTGAGTGTGAAATAATTAAAACAAAGGTTTTCTTTAAAATTTCTATATTTCTTCATGGCAATACCAACACATTACAAATGAGTTTTACTTAAAAAATATTTAGAAATGATTCGTAACTTAACTTAACAAATATTTTATTTACCTATAAGACTTTGGACCTACCTATAAAAAAATAACTCAATTTCATTTTAAATTTGATTATATTTCAAATACTTGCAAAACAAATGAATCCAGTAGTTTTTTAGTAAATTATTATTAAACTCATAAAAATCAAAAAAAAAAATTACAAATAATTTTTTTTTTACTTACAGATAGTTAATAAAATTCAGTCTTAGTAAAACCTATTTTCTGAAGTTAACTATGATAAGCACATGGTTTTAGGTACCTAGTTGTGGACTTGAGAAAAGATTTGCAAAAACAAAAACTATTTTTAATAAAAGTTTTAATAATAAATCAATATTTAATATAGTTATGGATAAAAGTGATACAATAAAAATATTTCTAAGTAAGTATAGTCATTGAAAAAAATCTGAGATATCTTTTAAGCACATCATTTAGTTTAAAAACTTAAAATGGCAAAACTTTTACAAAATACATTTTCACTACAATAATGAGTTACATAATTAAAAATTATAAGAAACAAGGTGACATTAATAATGAAACTTATTATTTAAAAAAACACATAACACGAAACGCTATATCTACCTAAACTATTTTTTCTTTGACATAAACATTTAAAGCTATAAAATTTTAGGCTTTTTGATATCATTTTGAAAGAAGGGATTGCACCAGAGTTTCAAAGTAATTGATACAATTTTAATATTTATCTAACATTTTTCGTAATAATGTCTTTGAGACTAAATGAGTCTTTTCTCAGACCTTTCTATACATTTTCTAATTAAATTTTGATTTATTTTTTATTCTAGCTACAGTTCTTAATATTAGACGTGAGTACCTGATCCGTTACCTGAAATAATAAAAAATATGATTAATAGGTATTTATTCAAATTTAACTTTTTTGTAAAATTGATGATAATTTTTTTACCTCCCTTTAAGAATGAAATTCCTTTTGGAGGTCTTCCTAGGTTTCACATAAAAAAAACTCAATTTTATGTTTCTTTGAACAGCATTTAGGGTGTGCGTTGATGTGTCAGTCGGTAATCAGTCCGTGACTTTGAATTTTATTTATAAGACAAAAAAATAATAAGATTTTTATAGTGCAAATATGCGACATCAAATTCCACAACCATTATTTCGACTCATTAGATAAAGTACCCGATTGACCGAGCATTGCTCGTTTTTTTTTAAAACGGCCTTTTCTAAAAATGAAACCTAGCTAGATCGTTCTTTCTCCCCCGAAACCGTCTGCATAAAAAATTTCATGAAAATCGTTGGAGCCGTGTCCGAGATTCAGATTATATATATATACAAGAATTGCTCGTTTAAAGGTATTAGATAGATAATGATTGACATTGACTATTTCAATTAAATACAAACCTTTGGTAGTTATTTGATTAGAGTGTAAATTCCCTTGACTGGACGGCGGAAGAATGTAAAGTGCTCCCGAAGATTGTGGCGATGATTTAGGCACCTAAAAACATTCATTTATTAGAAAAAGAGAATTTAGACGTTGGTGATAGAAACTATCACGACATGAGAGAACGTGGTCTGATTTCAAAGATTAAAATACTTACTTGGGGCTGAGCCCCACTGTTAGCTGATGATGACGAAGCTAGAGGGCTGGAAACCGGCTTTGAAGATGAAGATGATGACGGCGAAGTCACTGACGTAACTGATAGAATAATAAACAGTGTTTAACATTCTCGCTTGATTAGTATTTTTGCTTATTTCAATATTCATCCCAAGAATTGCTATTGTAACAAAATGTAGTAAACACATAAACGCAAATTGTATCCGAAATACACTGTTAAGTAAGTAGCGTCAAATTTCTAATTTCAGTTCCAGTGTGGTAGTCAGCTAGGTGAGTTCTACAAAGTATTCTACCACTACGCTTTGGTTAACGAGGTTTTTATTCACCGAAAGTTCACATAATTGGATTCATCCCAAGAGCTTAATCACGGCTTTCAGATGTTGCTTGCGGTTATTATCTCTGTGATAAAGAAGTGTCTTTATAACATCTCCACTATTGATATCCTTATCACGGCATACGTCGTTGATAGTGACAGGAATACAAAAGCAGAAAATAAAATACAAACCTGGCAAGTGATTATTACTTCTAACTGTATAATATGGAGGTGGTGCTGATTTTCCAGGTGGATTTGAAGAATTCATTTGAGCCACGTATGCTGTAGACGAAGCAAACATTTTAATCAGTAATGCTGTAATACTTTCGATGACAAAAGTTGTTATTTAAGGAGATTTATAGATTAAAATTACTATTTTCAATTTATATTCAATACAAAAAATACCAGTTAGGTACTATTTAAGAAAACTCACGCAAATTCCCACTCCCTCTCAAGTAAGGATTTCCATACGTAGCAGCATATCTGACGTCGACACCTCCAGCCATGACCACTCCAGGATTCGGCATTGGTATCACTATTGGAAAAATAATGTCCAGTTAAAATTAAAAAAAATGGTTATTATTATTGGACGTTTTTTTTCTCAGATCTTTGGCTGATTTTAACTACATTTACAGGCTGACGCCAAGCAAATGCAGCATGTGGTGGATATTTATGAGGAGAATGAGATTTCCTCCTCTACTTGCATGAATTTGAAATAATGAAAAAAAATCTAATTAGTCCGTCAGTTAGCTTATTATCAAAAAATATTGGATAGTTTGGATACGTATTTTTTATTTTATCAAATCAATAAGAAAATACAAAGATAAGTCTCATCAAAGTTCAGGAGTGGAGGCTTGTGACGTCATCGGTCTACTATTTTTTAGTACACTTTTTGCAGACCGGTGACGTCACGCGAAATTTTAACGCACTGTATCTTTGTTATTTTTTGTTTTCGGAACTAAATAAAAAATACGTATTCAATATTTTTTTATAAGCTAATTGACGGATTAATTAGATTTTTTGTCATTAGGATTGCAGCTTTCTGTAGGCTAATGTAAATAGAATCTGGTAGATCAATTGAATTTAAGCTGTGGAGTAGATGATTGGGGAGAATATGGAGAGTTGGTACTATAGATTTAACATAAACTTTTTCCTGTCTTTAGATTCATGTGATTTCTTCCATAAGGTCAGCGTATTTGCTTTTATTTCTATAATTATTTTTTTTATGTTATGGGTATTTAAGACTACAATATCTATGAGGTATACTATTTGTTTTTAATTTAACTTCTAGTGTTATTATTGGTGTAATAGTCAAAATTCGTTGTGCAACCTTTATTTGCCTGCCACCCTTCGAATATTTGTTTTATGTATAATGAATAATATATAATAAGAAGTGAGAAGAAGATACACTAACCATCAGGTCCTACCAATCCACCTAGCCTTCCGCAGCTAGTCTGACGATGCAACGTCCCACACTGGCTTGGATATGTAGAACCATCGGTACTTCTAGTTAGAGAACCAGTTAAAGAGTCTCCTGAGAGTGCTGGAGGCGCATAGTCTCGAGAGTAGTCCACGTATGGGACGTAACCATTTTGTCCATGATGCTGGAAAAAGAGGTGGATTTAAAGATTTTTTTCTTTTCATTAGGTTTCCCTTCAGTTTATGGATACGAATAAACAATGGTTTATTGCTATTTTTACCAAATGACGTCACTGGTCTGGTGTCAAATTTTATAAAATTACAAAATAATAGTTTGATGTAAAACTTTTATTTAGTATTATATTACATTTTAATTATTTATATAGGTACCTTTTATTATGCCATATTTTGATAAAACTATATATTTTACGGAAAATGCAATTTCTTCGAAACGTTACCTAACCCCAAACTCAAATTAAACAATTAAACTGAGCAAACTTCGACAACGAACCCTACGAGTACTTACATTGATAACCAGCCGTATTGTTTTTTTTTTTATAAATATCATATACATAGACATCTAGGTATATTTGAAACCTACATTCTATCTTACTTCTAAGGGAATTCTCATATCAGATTATTGACAACTAAATACTCTATTTTGGCAATTTGAATTCTATATCACGCACGAACAACCCAATTTCAATACGAAATCTTATCAAACACTTTCTTCTCTTCAAAAAATATGCTTTCTTCAAAACAACTCAGTAAGTAAGAGTAACGATAAAGTTGTAACAAGATTCCCCATTGTTGTGCTTCTGGGGATTCAGTATTATATTACACGTTGTCAACTAAAAATTCTAGACACGTTTTATATTATTTCCCACTAGGTAGACATTTTTTACGTTTCTCGCAAGACGTAAATGGAAACCTTATAAATGTAGGTTGTGTTTAATTTACTTTTGAGTTGACAATGGTGCCGATTCTGTTGTTTACGAACTTAACTAATATTAGACAAGTCACCTCTCTTTCATTTTAACCTTATTGAAAAAATACAGAACATTTTTAATGCTGTCAGTTTAATCCATACCGTCGTAATGTACGGGTAAATAGTCGTGACCAATAAAGATCGCGCTTAAATTCACGTTGAAATGTGTGATCGGATTAAACTGACAGGACTAAAATATCTTGCATCCCTTTCTTATATTTACTATTAGAAAGAGATATATAGTGAGATTAAATTTATTTTAGTTCGTAAACAAAAGAATCGGCACCAATGACTCGTTTAACTAGGAAATCCTATTGTCAATTTTAGACAAGTAAATATTGTTGTAAATCGTTAATTGGTTTATTTCAATTTTATTATAATAAACTTTACTCGAAAATGTTTACCATTTAATTGAAGTCGTTGACTTCTGAGTTAGTTGTAAGTAGGTATGTATAAGTTTGTTTGTACTTCAAAATCCAATTATTTATTACAAAAGTCAGATTAATGTTACATGTTTACAGAAGTTAATACTCTATTAATAGGATAAAGTACCTAGTCATTATGTGTGAGGTTTATTGCAAAAACATTTCAAAATATTAATCTAGATTTTACTTCAATATAACTGGAATACAAGTTGGAGCTTTATCAAACAGTTTCAATTGATGTGATACTAAAATATTAAAAGTAAATGATTTACCCAACAAAATTCAACATTGAATCCCATGATCATTTATGATTCCTAATCCTTATTTTACAAAGCTAGGACTATTTATTTTGATAAATAAATCCAGAAGGGCATATTTAGATTAATTTTACTATATCCTGGGACATTCTTCACACATGGCTATCTGATCCCTAACTACAGACTACTACGGAAACCAGATAACTGATATACTTTTTACACAATACCTAGATATTTTTACAGTATGACCTCATTCTTTAAAATACTTGACATGGAGAACTTACCTTAAAATGTATGTTACTAATAGCCTGGTTGAAATCCCCGCTATATCTTTGGTACTGCTTCATCAGCTCGTTATCGTACCCTGAATCTGGCAGTGGTACTGGACCAGCGAGAGGCAGTCCAAGGTTCGATGTTAGGTGAAGAGTTGGATGCAGATCTGTTTCTGAACCTCCATTTGAGTTGTCCTGTAATCATTCAACATTAGTATAACTGAGACATTTTTTAAATGAGGAATAAGTATGAAATTGGTAGCACAAAAACGTACATATTACCGTAGTTACATATTTTTTAAATAAATATATAAAATAAAATCTATAGATTTAAAAAAAATCTTCGAGGCGGCCGTTGCTACCGATGAACAGCAAAGTTCTCAGCAGACTCGCAGCGTTTCTATTTTGGATAGCCAAGCTAATCCGCAGGCGGAAAAGCTGAAAAAAGTATGAAATACTGGGCGGGCGGGGCCCAGTCCCCCGACGCCTCGATATTTTTGGTGATAATGTGCGAGCATCGAACCCTCAAGGACCCATGGTCTCGACAGCAAAAGGGAAAGACAAATAGCCAATGAAAGCGTAATTTTAGAATTTTTAGTGTTCGTAACCAAACTTATTTTTAAACTTTAATGTTTTATCTGTGCAAATTCCTATAGGTTTTATTAAATTGACTAACCATATCGCAACTCCCCTCCACCTGCCGTAACTCTAACTTCAGATCACTGATATTGGAACTCCGATCACTATCCTTAAACTGGTCCACACAAGTCTTCCCTACATCAGTGATATCAGGTTTCTTCACATCTGTCTTATTGTTCTTGCGATGACAAAGCATGATGATCAGCATTATGATTAAGATTAGAATTGCGATTGATGAACACGCTGAGATAATTAGTACTAATGGAATGGATTCTGTAAATAATAATATAAATTATTTGACCTGATGCCTACGGCAACTCTTTACCATCACACCTCTCTCCATCGTCGGGAAATCCATCCTCACACACTGGAACCTAAATGGTCTCGCACTTTGCGTGGTTTCCCCAAAGATTTCAGCTTGGTGTTCTTCAAAAAAGGGGTGAAGAGAATCATGCAGGGTCGGCAACGCGCGAGTGATACATCTGGTTTTGCAAGCGTCTATAGGCTACGGTAACCACTTACCATTATAGGTAGATTGAAAGATAGTCAGTAAGGAAGTGTTTTGGTTTCATTGGTAATATGTAATATGAAATCAAAAACTGAAGCCTTTAGAGTTTCAACTGCATCGGAAACTAATAATAAATACTTACTATCAGGAACTAATTTAATCTCTACGCTATCCATTCCATATGAATTAATGACTGTACAATTGTAAGATCCAAAATGTTCCGCAGTACTTTTCAGAACAATAAGCGTGGATTTCGTTATCCTATCCGCAAGTGTTTCCTCTAAAAATGTATATTCCTACAACAAAAATAAATCATGTAAGTTAAAAACTACAAAAGCGACAAAGTTCTTAAAGTTTTGCTTTAAAGTTACACAAAGATAAATAAGGACGAACAAATTTCCGGTATCTATGTAAAACTAAATTTAAATTTATATTACATTCCGTTTGTTGAAAGAGTTTTATCCTCTGAGGATTGCTATAACTAGGGTACAAAACTATGCCACCAATAATATTTTCTTTGAAACTGACAATAGCGTCGGGTTAGAAAATACAATCTAAAATTTAAATACAATTTTATTTTCATGTCCAATTGGATTCTAATATCATTTAAATATTAGAATTCAATGCAAAACTCATACACTGTTGATAAAAGTATTTCCGATAAGGCGATATCAAGAGAGTTGACTCAAAAGGAATGACTTACCTGATTATGAAAAGAGTTTATTTCAATTCCTCTAAAAGTCCACATAACATAGTCAGGTTTGGGAACAGAGAAAGAAATACATTCTACTCTTACACTGTCTCCCTCTACTCCGTACTGTGTTTGATTGGACGTTATTTTTGGTGGCCCTGAAATGAAATTATCTCTTAATACCCTCGATTTAACCAATCAATTGCCTAGACCTTGCTTTGTTTTTCAGTATCTGCACTCAATGTTATATCATAATACGACCTAACTATGGAACAAAATACTGGGCAACTCGGTTTCAGGCAGCTGCTAAAATGAATCAACTCCTCTCAAGGCTTTCTTGTTTCTGTACTGATTAATGATTAGGAAACAATTTTTATTCGAAATAAAAGAAATTCTCTAAAAGTTTATTCTGATATTTTTTATCAATCAATTAATGTAATAACATTAGATTTAATCTAGAAACCTTCTAAACAACCAAATTAAGCCGTCTGAAACTAGGCACTTCCAATTTGATTTGTGTCTCACGATTCAGCGGCCTTCCAAACTTAGTTGGAAGTTTCCAAGATGCTCAAATACCAAATGACCTTACAAACGACGTTGCCACTTCACAAGTAGTTAGGTTCGGAACTTTCTAGACTTTTGGATCTCAACGCCTGGGGCTAATGCCTTGGTTTAGTAGAATTTGGGGTATTTTCATGACGATCGTATCTTAATTAATCCGGGTCTAAGTAATCGTCTAGAAGTCCGAATTTCTAAGAGAGAATGTTCTAATGAGAGTAAAAAAAAGTGAAATAAGCAACAATTTTTGTCTTTTCATATGTATAACTTTAAATCAACGTTGTTTAACACTTTACGATTAAATGTAATAGAATTTAACTAAATTTATTTATTTATTTATACACACACACAGACAAATAAGAGATAAGACAAAAAATAATACAAAGGCACAAAGGGACTGTTTATTTCTCATAGAAATTTCTTCCAGCAACCCTGCAACTGGAGAGTTGGATAGAAATGTAGACACAGTGTGTATTTAGAGATGGCCGCACTTCGAACCCTAAATTAAAACGCAGCTGGTACTAAATAGACCAAATAACTGATAATATTAAACTAACAGATTTACATTCAGACATAGAACAAACTGGCAAGTTCATGCACGCAATGGTATCCTACGATCAGTAGTGGTAAAGCAGGCATATAACTATCTTAACCTATTTTCTTTTTTACTAGCTGTTCCCCGCGGCTTCATTCGCGTTTCCGGAATAAAAAGTAGCCTATAACTTCTAACAAATAAACTCTTCAGCTTTATTATTACTATAGATTCAATGTACAGACCTATATTGTGTGTAATTTCATATAAATATATTTAAAAAATCGTTTTATTCATTTTCTATTCACTATTCCGCTCCATCTTTGTATCAAAGTGACTTATTTAAAGCTATTCGTGACTTTAATCAACGAGTTTAATCTTATTATCGTTTTATTCTATCAAGGAAAAGAGTAACGCTGATTCAAATCTTTAATGATCTATAAATAAATAGACTGCTTTGAAACATTTACTTGGATCATCAATAAACAACTTACCTTTTATATAAACCATAACTGGAGCTTCTACATCCTGATGATTATCACTGCTGGCTCTACACCAATATTGTCCAGCAGAATGATGAGTTATAGTGACCGTGAGATTTGAGGATTTACCCACTCTCTGTATAAAAAAATATTTTTTACCATACTTGCAAATTCTGAAGTAAGCAATTTTAGTTTTATGAAGCTATCCCCGTAGCTTCACTTGTGTTCCCAGGATAAAAAGTAGCCTATACGCTTCGGGGATAATGTAGCTTCCTATTAGAGATTGAATTTTTCGAATCGGCCTAGTAGATCCTGTGATAAGCGTGTTCAAACAAACTCTTCAGCTTTATTATTAGTATACATACTATATTAAATACTACATAAATAACATAAAGAAAGTATTGTACAGATAAGTTAGCCTTTAGTTACATTGAAACCGAACTGTCAAAGGCTCAGAGCCATACAGCCTTGTAGATACCTACATAGTATTTTTCTTTTATTTATTCTTAATTTTTACTTTATGTGTTGAATATTGTAATTTTAGGCTTCAGATGGCGTGCAAAAATTTAAATATTTTTCTTTCTTCTTTCTTTCCTTAGAATCAATAATCTCACAATGACAAATTTGATGACAACACGTCTAAAATAAAGATCATAGAGGATAAAAGTACTGATGATGATGATATCAAACAATTAATAGATTTATAATAAGCAGTAGCTTTTAAAGAAACCAGGATGTAGGAAAAAGTACAAGTAGTTAAAGACTTACAAGAAACCGATCGTTTTCATAGCGTAGCCACAATATCCTCGGCTGGGGATGACCATCCACTACACAAGTTAATGTTGCTGATGATCCTGATTCACCTTCAACATTCTTTGGTCTAACTTTGAACGTTGGTCCATCTGTAACAAAACCTTAATTACATCTTCATAAGTCATAAATTCCTTCAGAGAATAAAATATTATCGCAAAAAAACGAACATCTTAAAAATAATCAGAATTTAATCAAAAATAATCAGAGTTTAGTTTGGTGCACAATTACAATGATTTTGTTTAATCAAAATTACAGTTTCCTATACAAAAAATATTGTTACGTTCAAAAATATAATGAAATCCAATCCATTGATGGAAAATTCTATATTTAATTAAATAAATTGGCGAACTTAATTATATAAGGTAAGTTTAAATTAAAAAAACTAAGTGGTTTAAAAGGAAATAATCATTTAAGGATAAACAATGAATGAAATATTTTGTATATAGAATAAAATTGTAGAAGTCATACAAACATTTATTTCTTAGAATAATATTAATTAACTTGTTCTTTTCATTAGATATCTTCTGAAACAAACATATTTTACAAAGGAATTTAATATTCATCATAATAATTAACATCATAATTAGAAGCTATTTAATAATTCAAATAACTATAATATTTCGTTATAATTTACCACCAACATAATAAAAAATCAATGCTTTAATCATAATTAATTAATATAATCTCGCAGCGTATTCAAAGGGTTGCTAACTCTGAAACAAGCCCGACTTAACATTCTCAGAAATGTTAACTAAATATTCCTTTTATTATAAAACAATAAGGTATGCTAATTAAAATATTTTCAAAGATAAAATATTGGTTTATTTATCATAATTTTACGAAAAGAAAATTAACTATTGAAAAGGGAATAAATACTATTTAGTTTACAAAAATATTTAAATCCTACTAATATTATAAATACGAAAGTTTGTGAGTATGGATGGATGGTTGGATGTTTGTTACTCTTTCACGTAAAAACTACTGAACGGTTATACCCGGCTGAGAGCCCTCTGCGCTCGCCGATTGTCCGGTAAGGTTGGAGCAGCCATCAGAGGCTACCAACTTTTGTCCATTCAAAAAAGAAAAAAAGAACTACTGAACGAATTTTGATGAAAGTTGGCCCTATACTATACCCTGGAATAACATATAGGCTACTTTTTATCCCGGGAAAACATAAGATACCTCGGGAACGCGGGTAAAACCGAGGGCGGAAGCTAGTCTAAGATATAATATTTGCAATAAACTTGACATTAAAGTCAAAGAATACAGTCCATTTCTCAATAATTAACACTTGTATTATAATTCCAATACACTTGCCATTTGATAAAAGCCCTTTACAAGTAGACGTACGACGGTTTTACAAGTATAACAAACAGCAACAAAAGGTTTGTGTAATGCAAATTAAATAATAGTCCAATCATGATACAATGGTGTACAGCTAAAGAACTGAGCTCTAAAACCGTATAATTGACTGCGAATGACTATAATTCTGACTATTGTCCTCTAGTATTAAAGTACTTAATGTGGACTTTTTGTTCTGACCTCGATATGACCGGAATGACGCAATAATGAATAATTAACTGAAATGTTAGTGTTTCCAGCATTGTGTTGTAGAGGTATAAGATTTGTGAATTCAGCTTTAATGACGGGCTCTTTTCAACAAATACAACCTTCTAAACTGATAGGTATTAAGGCGATGCTATACGTGAAATGATGATTCTAAAATGCGTTTTTCTCTGTACTCTTTATTCTAAGAGATTTAAAAAATATATATGTGAAACTAGAGAATATGTGACGGGGAATAGTTTTATTAAAAATTTGAATTTTTCATTAGTAACGTCAGAAAAAATTCGTAAATATGCCCCTTTTTAAAACTAAGAATGCTTTCTTCTCTTATTTGGGCCATGCAAATAACTTGAAAAATATTAACATGCATTAGAAAGGGAAAATTTTTCTTTTTAAATAACATAAAACCATATTTTTTATCAAACTTAAGTTTCTCCTGTCTCGCTTGTCACCGCCAGTTTAGTAAGGGACGGCGACATACACAGATAGCCAATCAAATTGCAGCAAACTGACGAGACGTAAATTTTGTGCAATTATATATCCTACTATCCTATTTCCTACAAATATTATAAATGCGAAGGTATGTTACTCTTTCAAATAAAAGAAATGCAAAAGTAACTCTGTCTGTTTATGCAAATAGCTAATGATATCGAAAGGACATAGACTACTTTTTATCTCGGTGACGCGTGTGAATGGTAGGAAAATCCTATTTTTAAATAGGTACACCGAAATTTTAAGGAAGATTTTATATTAGTTAAACTTAGTGCACTAGGAATTCAATTACTCCTTCATTTTACAGCCTAGCCTTGTAGTTATTATGCTTGCTGTCTATAAATAAGTATAAACTTACATGCAACTTCCAATGTTTTGGTGTCAGCGCTTTTCCCGACGATATTATGGACTTCACATTTGACTGTTGCTTCGTTGTATCTCCTCGATATATTTGTTATTACCTGAATTAATAATACATAAATATTTATTATATGCAAGCCAGTTATAAGTTGGTCTGACAATCTTGCGAGGGTCGCGGGAAACCGCTGTATACGGGTAGCGCAAGACCGGCCATCGTGGAGATCCTTGCAGGTATTTGTACACCAATGGACGTCTTTCGGCAGACATAGCACTGCAAGCGTATTTAGTGGAACTTTCAGCAGATAAGTAGGTTACTGTCTTTCCCCCTACCTCTGACCAATAGCAGGTTAGGTACCTACGTACCTATATTTATTATTTGTTTGTCAAATTCCTCTTATCACAAGAGAAAGTCCCAAAAAGGCAATAAATTGTGATAATATAGTATGACAAAGAAAATTGAAGGTACTATAATATTAACATATTTACTTCAGATTTTTTCTGTAAAACCATTTTACTTCAAGGCCAAGCTAAGCCTATGACGTAAAAGAACCTAACGAAAATAATATTATTTTAGTACCTATCTACCTAGCAGTAAAAAATACTTTACGATTACGCCTCCAGATAGCCTTTAACAGAAAATAAATGGGCGATACTATTTTAAGCCGAATACTGAAGTCTTTAGAAATAAACTACTATTAATATTACTATTCACATGAATCTATTATTACATATTTTTTACAATTCCCGCTTTTGAAATTAGTTGAATAACGTCAACATTATTATTTAGGTTAAGTGGCTGTTATGTTAATGATCGTCAAAATAAAAAAAAAGACCGTACTAAGGAAGAAATAAAATGTATATATAAGAAAAGAATAGGCAATCATCAATTGGCAGCCTACCTAATGGATCACTACCAAGTTGGTAAACACGAAAAAATGCCTATTGAATAATGGATGGTTCTCAGGAATCATTCTGTAAATGACAAATACAATTAAGAACAAAATTTGCTGAACACCTTAACAAAGGCAGATTGTAAATGGGGAAAATGGACAGAAACGAAAAAACCTAATTTCTTAGGTGAATTTCTTTTTAGACATTTTGTTCTCAAATTTAATATTTCTCCAATGTAAGCTTTAATAATACTTTAATAAGGCAAAATTTGGAACACAACACCAGCTACCTGTATGATGTAGCTAATGTAAAATGCATATTGCTGCTCCGTGCTCCAAGAAGAAATTTGAAAATTCTCTCTTCACTGGAAATTTAAAAGACCGTCTTCCACGACGTCATGCAAATGTGGGTGGTTAAATTTAATACCGTGTAAAAAATTAATGAGTATAAGATCTTTTACAAGCTAGTAGCAAAAGCCATTGCTAACAAATTAATTTTGTGAGACGTTTTTGGAATAAATCTAAATAGTAAGATCTATCTTTATTCCAAGTCTTTTAGTTTTAAATTCTACTTACCTAACTATATTAGAATACTCGCAATTAACTTAAAGCTCTCGGAAAATGCTTCAGCAATTGAGAACAATCAGACTGCAGACTTTGAATGCAAACTCTTTAGTCAGATTATTCTCAGTCGTTTAAGTTTTCACCGAGAAATTTTGTACCTACTAATTATATTATTTCTTTACAATATGCATCATGTTTAGGTTTTTTGTGGTACTAGCCACTAGCCTGTGAAAATATATCACCAATCAATAAAAATGGGGAATTTGCATGTTTTTTTTTTCTTTAATAAAAGCTCATTCATAAAAAATAGTAGAAAAAACCTGTTTTGAATATACACGTATAAAAATAACCAAGATACAAACCATCAAAGGTTTATCTGTATCTCTTTCTAGCAAAAAAGAATTTAGAATGGAGTTTCTATAGGCGTATGAGTTCACATACCATATTGGATCTCTCTGTCTAATTGGTAGTTTAAAATGCTCATAATATATTCCGTATTTCATGGCCGATTTTAATTTAAAAATTCACTTTTTGACATCTTTTTACGGTATTTTCATATTTTGTTAAGAAAAGCGAAAAAAGAAATCTACAATATTTCTCAAAAGTAAACAATCAAAACCCAACATAATTGAGGGATCTGTAAAGGAATTCATGATAGAAGTAGAAGAAGAAAATGATTACCCAATAAACAATACTTACCAATTCATTGTTGATGTCACCAACAATCTGATCTTTATTTACAAACCACTTGTAAGTCAGATTGTAAGGATTAGCACTCACTTGACAACCTGCAATATTAATAATATTTAGCGATCTCAGTGGTAATGACGTCGAATGCCAAGACGAAGATCGAGGGTTCAAATCCTACACTAAACTTGAGCTTTCGGTGAAGGAATACATCATCGTGAGAAAACCATAGCACGGTGGTAGGGTACTTTGTAGTTCTCGCTTAGCTGGCTACTACTCTCAAGTTGAAAATCTGTTCTGATATGCTCCGACAGCTGCACTTAAGAGCTAGTTCCCTTTTAGGCTTTGTGTGCTTACCACTATATCGGCCACATCATCACCATGAAGTGATTGTGATCAAACAGTGTAACAAATTAATATACCTATTAAAATTTCATAATTATTGTAAACTAGCGACCCGCCCCGGCTTCGCACAGATTTCTCGGCTTTTCTGTGTATCAAAATCCGTTGCGTAGTTTTAAAGATCTAAGCATACATAGGGACAGACAGACGGGAAGCGACTTTGTTTCATACTATGTAGTGATAGTGAAGAGCTAATAAGCACAATAAACTTACCTATTACCAAAGTATCGCCTTCCTCAACACGTCCTTTATTATTAGATTTCATGAAAATACGAACTTTCGGTGCGAATTGTACCTGTAACAAAAGAATAAGAAGAATTAATTAGCAACAAGCGAACCTTTCATTAAAATACTTGTTCCAACTTGAAAAAATGTAGAAATATTTTAATAAGATTTTTCAAGAAAACGTAACTAGTTCCTAATACTTCAAAAGCAAGTACTGAATTTCAAAGTAACTGCCTCTTAATATTCATAAAAACTCATTTCTGAAGAGCGGATGATACCCTGAACTGACAATTAAGTAGGTCGCGATCGTCAATTTAAGGGATTTTTCTTTCACAAATAAGAAAATTGATTAAATCTAAGAGATTTTCGATGTAAAATAGGCACGTCCCTTGAGGTAAACGATTTACTGAAGCAAAAAATGATCGGAAAATAAAATGTTATGAGGGTGCTTAACAGATTTATCAATAAAGTAGGTATTTTTAAGAGCTTTAGAATGTTTAAAATATTTGGTCAGGTTACGCCCTGGTTTCGACAAAGGCTATTATTTTTTATGAAACATTGATAATATTTTCACCGAAATAATCAATCAATTAAAATCGATGAACAGATTTTAAGAATCATTTCTTTTTCTAATGCAACAGACGCAGTTCAAGCAAATATTAGAGCAGTATCCTCTATCAGCGCCGATATTCCATTAAAAATACGACATCTATTAGAAGCACTATCTAAAAGAGCCATTTTCCATTCGAAACAATAAAATCTTGAACCAAAACTAACATTCAGTCGTATTCGAATCAGAAACACTAGTTTCCCAACGCTGACGAGACGTAACAAAACATACAGAACCAAGAATAAAGGAACAAAAAATAAAATGAGAAAACCTAGGTGTATCTTTAGTAGAACTTCGATGGCCTGAGCTATTGATTGTTTTATCGCTACGACTGGTTCGGTCTAGCAATCAATTGTTAAAGGTGTATTGCTAGAGTTATTTATTTGTAACTTCTCTACTTAATCAGATTTTTATTATTATTGATAGAGATAACGACCTATTTGTCACCTATTTACCATAGTTTATCAATTATTTGATAGGTCTTATGGAAATGGGACTAAGTTTTGTAAAATGTAGTCGTAGGTACTATTTTTAAAATACGAGTGATTATTACTTTTGTAGGGACAATATTACTATACCATAATAATTATATACAATTATTTACAAAAAAATACAAAATACAATCTACATATAAAAATATTTGGATGGCCAAATTAACGCGTTGGCGGAAACAACTCCGTCTGCCGGTCCCCCGGGGCCTCAATAAGTTTGGATAAAAACGTGAACATGATTTTTAATTGTTTTCTCTAGAACTTATACGATTATCAAAGTTCTTTCAAATTAAATACCTAGTTATAAGAAATATTTCATGCAAAATACTCACAAGAAGAAAAAAATACTAGATTATCTAGTTATATTAAATTAACTACTAAAGATTTTCATTCCATCTGGATTGATAAACTGTTAATATTTTTCAATCAAAAATTCTACGAACTAAACACAATAAAGTTTAATTTGCAATAATCGCGTTACTATTAGGTATATAAATTATATTTTAAATTGGAAATAAACAAGCCTACATTCAGGTTTCACCAGCGTGAAAAGAAAGAGTCTCCATTGAAGCTTTCAGTCTAGACGAAGCCTTAAAAGTGGGAGGGGGGATTAAACTAACAATGCCTTGTTTAGAAGTGCCAATATTTACCTGTGGCACCTTCATTGATGTAACGTTAATTCAAAATATTCTTATAAAATTACTTCCTATTGAAATACACATGTATAATAATTATAATAAAATGAAATCAATTGGTAACTACCCAATTATAAGTTAAAATATGACGTAAACATATTGACGACAGATAGAGATAAAAGAAATGTTGTTCCATTTTAATCGTAGCACACAAAAACTAGACAAAAACCGCAAAAAAATCATTCCAACCATGATATAGAGGATTTGCTGACACTCTAACAGCGCGTCACAAAATTAGAGCCTAACACAGCCCTCTTATTTTCACTTTTCCACTGTAAACCTGAAACCAAAATATGCTGAGCTTTCTCATCCCCCTCTACACAGTTGAACTAGACAAATTGGACGCAATCACGGTAAGCCACAGAGACCAAATAAAGCCGGTCACGTCCATAAGCCGAATCGACGAATTTTCCAAGGGGGGATGTACAAAAATTGCGGTGCGGATTTTTTTTCTACCGTCTGTTTCCTTATTTCGTTACGTTTCTCTTGCCTTTATATCCGTTTATTGGTAGCTTGGCTTAAGAAGTAATTTATGTGTGTGCAAACTCCAATAAAGGTTTTTCTTTACTGCTGTTCTTAGGGTTTGTTCTCATTACAAGGATAATTGATTTAGCTTGCGCTAATTAATATGAGTTTTGTAACTGTTGTATTTGGCGCATTAAAACAGACGTGAGCAAAATAGACTAGCCTACCTAAAATAGCTCTTTCTCAGGTATTGTCCCCGATTCGGTTCTTTTTAAACTAAACAAAATTAAACTCGCTATATCTCTTTCTACCAAAAAATGTAAGAAAAGGATAAAATAAAAAGTCACGACTATTTCCACGTAGATGATAATGGATAGCTTTAAATATCTCCCATCCTTTTTCAATAATATTTGTATGAAAGAGAGGTAACGTGACAAATATTAATTTATTCCTAAACAACAGAATCAGCACCAGTGTTTAATTCAAAGATTCTAATATGTTTCAGCGTTAATTGATTCTGTATAAAACACTAGCCTCGACAGCGACCTCAATTGTTTCGTAGAACATATAAAACCCAAAAATAATAAATCACTTAAAATAGGTGTACGCAAGGTTATAAAAACTTTTCAACACCGATAATGGAGCATCAACAGCCTATCCTACAATATTTTTCCCATCAAACCTCGCTTTTTATCCCGCTTTTCGGTATAAAATTCCCGATTATGAGAACAAATTGGCCGTTACTGTTACAATCAAGTTTGGTAATGCACATCGGAAATTATTCAGATTTGCCGACGTTAATGGTTTGTTAAATTGGATCGTAAGTCAATTATTTAAGAAAGAATTTTGAATAGATGAACAATGAAATGATGGAGATTGTTATGAATCTAAATGAAGACCATTTGTAAGCAATGAAACACACTTACATGAATATCATTTATTTAGTATTAGGGTCAGAAAAAATCAGCAAAGACAATTTTACCATTCTCATCTATATAGTACAATCTATACTAATTCTTAAATGTATTGTACTGACCCCCCACGGTACAACCAACATTTATTCTCATAACATTTTCACACCACGACATTACGTAGAAATAATAATTAACTGACCTCAAGCTTTACAGCAACGGACCTATAAGCTCTATCGGCTGTATTCTGTGCTTGACAAGTGAAGGTCTGGTTATGATGCTGTCTTCTTGGTCGGAGATGGAGAATAGACCTGGCTGTGTATCTTCTACCATCAGGCATTAGTTCTACGTTATTTGTGACTCCCTGAGTTAGCACTCCTCCATCATTATCGACCCATGTTATCTGTAAATAATAAATTGTTAGGATTGTAAGGATTTTTTGAATTATATATACTTTATTTATTTGCATTCCATAATTTATGTTTCATATTATCTGATATCTGTTGGACAACGCAAAGCAAAGCTTAGGATAAAACAGAACTCAGTTATAATTTAACCGATAAATTAATATTGGTTAATAAAATTGCTTAAAATGCTTGTTTAAAAGTTGTTTATATTTTTTGATGGTAATAATAGTGGCGTCATCAGTTTTCTTTGGTATTATCATTAACAATATCATATTTTTATACACTTACCTCAGCTGCAGGCTTTCCACCAACCGAAACACATTCCAAATCTACTTTTCGATCTTCAATAGCTTGAAGCACAGGACCTTGTAATATTTTTGGTGGATTTGGAGGTGCCAGGATAATGAGACGGGCGTATCTTGATCGGATTGCAGGTTCACCTGTCAAAGAAACGAGCATCATTTTACTTTTTCCTCTGAAAGCAATTCAAAGCACGCCAGTTGACATGAAAGTTAAATAGCCAAGACGCAATTTGTGGATTCGATTGCTATATTTGTAAATAAACATATCAGTTTATTCTTTGAGTACATATCTATAGGTGTTTTTACAAGAGTACCTACAATATTCGTATTACATGATTTGGCATCAAAAGGTCGTCCATGTAAGTATTAAAAATGATCCAATATCAAAAGAATATACGATATTTTATCATTGTCAAATACTTATAGTAGTGCAACGTATCCTAGTTTGTCGCCGTCAATCATGGTGATACCAGTCAATCAAATGCCAGATGCCTAACAATCACACATTTTGAGTATTCCCCTAATTGGCGTCACCACACGCAAGGTTACTCCCAGTGACAACGTTTCATGCCTCATTACCATAGTTTCCAGTTATATTGCTTTATGGTCGAACATTGTAAAATGTTTATAATGTACTTGAAATGCGTGCCCCATTTTCCCAAACACATTTTACGACTTGGCGACACATTTGAGCAAAACTAACTTACAACATAATTCAATTGTTATGTTATTTGTATCTAAACTAAAAGCTTGACTGTAAACGTTGGGCTATGATAATTGTTATTTAATTTTAACGTATTTCAACCACCTAACTATGTTGTTTGTTGGGTAGTTTATTTATGCTTGTTTTACACTATTGTTTTGTTTGGATCTAACTTTTCAATATTTTCAGGTTTATAAAAGAGTTAAGTAATTAAAAGATAATTGGAGAGAAACAAAGATAGGTCATATTTTCCTGGTATAATATACCTATAGGATTTTTGTCCCGGGAAGTGAAGTTAATCATCAGGATAGAAGCTAGTATAATAATGTACTCATAACCATATTTACATTTTTTTTAAACCTAAGTAGAACCTTTATGTTAATCGAACTTTAATATGGAACTTTGAAATCTCGGATCCATCGTATACACGAAATATCGACAAGTGCCCTAATATTGTTGGTTACATAACGAACAAATTTAATCTCACTATATCTCTTTCCAACAAAAAAATTAAGAAAGGGATGAAAGATATTTTAGATTCAGTCAGATTAGTCCGATTACTTATTTCAGTGCGATCTATATTGGTCACGACCATTTACCGACACGACTTTTTTTAAACAGAATCGGCACCATTGTAATTTACACTACAAGCTATTCATGCATTGGTTGAAGGAACACCCAGTTAGCATCAGGAAATGCAGGTTACATTCCTATTTGCTTTGCACAGGAATACTGGAATTCATTCGACCATATAGTGTCGGTCATACCATGTTGAGTTTGAGTCTATCCTCGTCTTCGTTATCCATGTGAGTGATAACTTATAAATTTATTTAGTTATTTAGATGTAGAAATGAAATTTGACAGGATTCTTTTTAAGCCTAGAACTTTTCACGGTACGGGGGTAATTGGGCCGTCAGTTAGTTTACTATCTTTACTTATTGAAGTCGCTTCTGTTGTCTGACAAAAATAGGTATGTGTAGAATGAAAAAACACATACTACAGAAACTAACAAACAAAACCAAATATGCTCTTTTTTTTGTTAGATTTTCATCGAAACTGAATTTCCAATAGAGTTGAACACAAATTATGTACCGAAATTCACTTTTGAGTTTCCTACCCTAATAGGTACATCCGGGGCTTCAGTTTCAATAGATTCCAATGAAAAGCGAAAAAATTTATGCCTATTAAAAAAAAACAAAAAACGTAACCAAACTCAATTAGAGCAGTGCGAAGCCAAAACTACGGAATACGATTCGGTCACGTTAAAAAAAGTTTCCAAATAGAAATACGAAACCACGAAAGTTGTGAATACACTCGTTAAACATTTTATATATGCGAACGAAACTTACTCTGATTTATTCTAATAGTTTGCTTTTGCGCAATTTAATGGTTCCCTGTTTGAAAAGGAAAGTTTTCATATACTCTTTTTCGGGTTTACCTGTGGAGTTTGACCCGGGACTTTAGTGGTCTATTGCTCAAACTTTTGCATTCTTACAAGCTATGTTTTTATTATAAGTTAGCTGTTTCCTGTAGTTTTACCCCCATTCTTGCAGTACTGGAACATTCATTAGTTGCCTAACAAGACAGTTTAAACATGTAGCGCTAGATCGCTTTTAAGGTTTCGCAACCAAAAAGTCGAAAGCGCCGTGATTTTATTGGCGCTTACGGAAGTACGGCCTAATGGCTGCACTCGAACGGAACATAATGGTTATGTGTGGCGTCTTCTCTATTAATATATCTCAGTGTACAGGAGTCAAAATGAGCATCGCATACGAGAACTAAGTTATCCTGTTCCATTAATAAATTAACATTTAGAAATTTATAAGAGAAATAAATGTGTTAAAGATGAACTAGAGAATCATTTTGTTAAATTCAACTCCTGCGTGGGCAACATCTAATTGTCAAATACAGCTAGCAACCTATAGAAAGCACCGTAAAACGTCTATATTAAGGCGGTTGCTACTTTACGAGCCGCTTCCACCACGGCGGTGGGATTACTCCCTAATCTCGTTCTGTCTCAACACAGATAAAAAATCCATTGTTTTTTACAAAGTCAGTGGGTTTTGTGCGTGATTTCATTTCCCGTTGAGAGTTTGTTTTTAATACTTATTTTATTAAGGTAATTTGTGAATCTGTATACGTAATTATATTCTAGGTAGTGATTTCAATAACAAGTGCCCTCAAAATTATGTAGTTTGTTCAGTTTTAGCGAGATTTACAGTTATTTGAATGCGATCAGGTAAAAAGTCCATAAAATATGGTAACCGCTTAGCAGCGGCCTATATTATATGTAAATTATGTTTGTTTGCCGACATTGTGGTATAAAATTATGTGATTTCTACTGAGATAGAATTTTCAAAATATTAGATAGTTTAATGATAGGTAACCAGTATCAAAAAATATCTTATCAAATTTAAATACCATAATCACTTATAGAGGTAATAATGACAGCGCTGGAAAGGGAAACGAAACGCGTCATCAAAACAAGTCAAAGCAAGCCCATCTGTTTTTCTATCAGTAGGTACCTTGAATATTTAAAAAATCCCAACAAGATACAGTATGACACAACTTAGATGTAGCATCGGCAAATCGTTTTCGTACACTTCACTTCCGATTTACACAATTAATAAAAATCATTCATTATCGCGCCATTCAACGTTCAACAAGATCATTTTCGCCGATAATTTTTTAACTCATGAGTAATGTTGTAAGCGCACTCTTTTCGGGAACGATCGATTTTACGAATTTTGCCGATGCTTCATCTAAGTTGTGTCATACTATACCAAACTCATGCCCCATTTAGTCTCTCAGTTGAAGCCCTAATTATACACTTCGTAAGATAGAATTGACTGTACCACCTGTTCGTTCTTGTTATTGAAACCAAGACCATTTGAAAATCATTCCAATTCGCTACGCCTATATCTCAATAATTACCTTTACTTTAATAGCCTTAAAATCTAGTAACTTTCTTATGGTAGATACAGTTTTTAATTGTAGTCTCACTCATATTTAAACGAATTCTTAAACTAAAGAAGCATTTAAAAACGTTTTCGAGAATGCAGATATTTTGGTACAAATGTAAATTAACACAACATCCAAAAAGGGAAAAGGACATCTGAACAAACACAATAGTTTTGTCAGTACAGCGGAATTGTTCAACTTTATGTCGTTTCACTCACCAGGGTGGCTGTTTAAATTTGACTCTGGTTTGATTTGGTGCAAGATGTAGAACATGAGCGTATTTGGTAAAAATATATGGTAGGTAGTTAACAAAACAAAAAGCAGTGATATTTTTAGAGTCCGAGTCAAAAATAGTCCGATAATAATCGCTTTGAAATATTACCTAACTGAATTCTATTTAGTTTAGACTAGCTGTTCCCCTCGCGTTCCCGAGATAAAAAATAACCTGTAACCTTCGGGGATAATGTAGCTTCCTATTAATGAAAGAATTTTTAAATCGGACCAGTAACTCTGGTTGATTCTAACCAAAACAAACGCTCAACCAAACAAACAAACTCTTCAGCTTTATTATTAGTATAGATATGCATGTGTTTGTATCAAAATGTCATGTGTTTATTTTTGATACCTAATGACTGCGGTATATTGACTGAAACCATTTTTTTTTATCGAATTTAGAGACTACCTATTCATATGTAGTCTATAAAGCCAATCCAAATGTCACTGATTTCTAGAAATCATCATTTACGTCACGAATAAATTAATCATGGTTATGGAAACCATTGATTTATCTTCACTATCAATGAATTTATAATGTTCACTAAGTATATTTTATTTTTCATTTGTTTTATTTAGAATATAAATACTATTTAAAATAAGATAAGCTGTAATTTTTCACAACCAACGAGCGACTTGCCAGTAGCTCCCAACAACTTTGATAATATTTTTATAGCACCCACTGAAAAGCCATTTCATTTCGTAAACATGGGATAAAACTTTTTACATTATCACCACTACATATTCTAATTTCCGCATATTACGCTCGTAACTTATACCACCACCTAGCCTCTAGGAGTATTTCTAGCGGTTGAACAATTGCGAATGTGTTTGCTTTGACCGTTTCATGGTGGAATAGCGTTGTCTTTAACCACTACCACTTCTAACTGTCCTTTGCCTTGGTTTTGATAAGTTTTTATTTAATCATTCACATCATTTAAAGTCACCAGAATTTTTATTGTTCTTGATTGTCGTGTGAAATAATAATAATATACATCTTCTCGGGATGGTACAGAAGCCATGATGGATTCAACAGCTCATTTTCTTGTCATGTACCGGTTGAATGAGACATCGCAATGAAAACTGAAACTAAGGATTCCACCATTTTGGACCCCGAAGGGTATTATATAGGTCTTTTAAAAAAAAATATGAGTGTTTTGCGGGTTTGGTCAGTTTTTTAAAGTTAGTTTTAAAAAATGCGAACAAAGTCGTCACATTTTTGAAAAACTATAAATTTATCCTTTTTGAATAACGCTAAGGTCTAAGACATTGACATACGTGTAATGGTTAAAAACGATTTTTTGTCAGGTGGGATTTTTTTTAACAACGAACGTCAAATGGGTCCAAATTAAACTAATGGTTCGATGCAACCGGACTTAAATGGTCTAAAATAACCTACAGAATTCATGGTTTCAGTTCCAGTTACGATGTTACCTAATGGATTTGAAAAATAAATAGATAAAATTATACTGCTTCAAAAAACAAAAAGCTTTTATAAACGTAAAACATAAATATACGTTTACAAAACATGGACCTTATTTTCACGGGAACTTTTATTATTTCTCTTAGGAACAAAACAAACGAATACATTTCCATTTGTAAAAAGTAAATAAACATCTTTTGTCAAACTTTTCCTCAAAAATTGATTCACCATTAATAAGTTAATGTCAAAAGATGGGAACTCCGAGGTGTTCAGATTAAAGTTTGTAATGAAGTTACGCCTGCGCCGCGCCGGCCCTGTAAAAGTTCTTATCTCGGTCATTTGTAAAAGTGTGGCAAACATTCACGGGGAAAATGCGAGACTCGCAGCCATTTTGGAAAAACACTTTAGTTACTTTATTTTTATTTAAAACTAGTTGTCCTACGCGGTTTCATGCGTGGAGTGACCTTTGGGGATAATGTAGCTTCCTATTAGTGAAAGAATTTTTCAAATTGGACCAGTTACTCCGGAGATTAGCGCGTTCAAACAAACTTTTCAGCTTTTTTATTTGTATAGATATATGAATCAGTTTTTTATTATTGGGTCTGATTTTTAGATGCATTTACGCAAAGTTAATGTTGAGTTAAGAAAAAAAAAACAAAATAATCAATACGAAGTTTTTACTATGTTAACCTACTTTAATGCCTGACATGTTGTACCTACTTTAATTCTTGATTCTATTTTTAATACCTTTAATAATAAATAAGTAACAAATTAAAAAAATATTTTACATCCATTTCTGAGAAACTCAAGTTTGAACCTCATCCAAAAAGGCTTACCCGGAATAGCTTATAAAAGGGTGACTTAATTCTTATAAAAAGCCTTTCACAGAATTTGTCACCGGCCTTACTAAGAACCTTAGCTTTTCTTCGACTGTTCTTGGAAACGGTTTCTATAGTCTTTCAATGCGCTTGTTCTTTAATTAAAACTAGCTCCTCGTGACTGGCGTTGCAAGGGTGATTTTAATTTAAATTTTCATACATACGTACCTTCGAGATTTCCAACTGTTGCTGTAGATTTTCCAAAAAAAAATATTCTTGTCCTGACTGACAATTATAAACAAAACGAATCAAGCAAAATTGTGCCTTATTATTATATTTGCGGAAGTTTGTAGGTACATGTGTATAATTGTTACACTATGAGACCTACTCACTTCATAAAGGCTGGACAGATTTAATAGAAAGGCACAGAGATAGATCAAACCCTGGAATAATCTAGAATGAATTCCGGAAACGTGGAAGAAATTGCGGGGGATAGTTATTCATTTATATATTTTTTTGTAATTATCCTAGTGGGATTAACCTTAGAATTTGCATGTTTATTAGGATTAATTTAACTACAAAAAGACTATCTCCCGGAAGACTAAGCGTGGGCGGACCCATTGTGAGGGTCGCTACCGCTGGATACGGGTAGCGCAAGACCAGCCATAGTGGAGATCCTTGGGAGAGGCCTTTGTCTAGCAGTGGACTTCTTTCGGCTGACATGATGAAGACTATCTCAGTGAGTTTATGAATTGATGTAAAAAAAGCAAATATTTTACACTAAATATCTGCCAAACTTAGTTTTCGATATTCCTTTGTAAAACCAGAATTGATCGAAATCTAATGATCGCGAGAACCACCGTGCACGTAATGCCGGTGGGCGACAAGTTAATTAATGACCAGTCGCTTGCCATTTCCGAATTTAATCAGATTTCTGATACTACGCGGTGCGCGGTGGATACCGGACAATTAATTAATTAAAATAAGAGATCGCTTTCATTATAAAAGGTAATTTACCAATATATATAAAGGTTTATGTGAGTTGGTTAAGCTTTTTACAGATTATTTGCATTGCAATAATTAATAATGCTTTTTATTCAGATGTTCAGAACAAAATGAATACGCGTCAGTTTGTAGGTTTATGTGAGTGTTAAACTTTTTACTGATTATTTACATTACAATAAGGAATTATTAATGCATTTGATTCAGATGTTCAAAAAAAATTTAACCCATGAATACGCGTTTTCTTGTACTAAATGAAATATTTTAGCACATATTGGTTGGTTCTATATATTATGTTCTTAAAATCTTTTTTATCTATTTTGTTTCGCCGTTTTTATGCTTCGTTTTCTTTTTATCTTAAATTCTAAATATTATTTTTGAAGGAAAAGTTTTATTAGTGCCAACAACTTTAGTTAGTAAACTCGAAAAATAAGTATCACTTTTATCGTTATTATTTTGGAGGCGGTCATAAGGCTTCGTCGTTACTTGCATAACAATTTTAATGGCTTCCTGGCCCCTTTCTGAGGGGGAATGACTAATAGAAACAGAGAGGATTTGAGAGATTTCGATGCAAAAACATGAATTGATATTGATTTATCTATAGATGATGAATTGAGCAGAGATGACGATGCAATAGTCAATAGTGAAAACGGAATAGAATATGAGGTCTTACGAAATCTGTTAATAATACAAACACCATTTCTGATGTAATATTTGTATAGTCTTATCAATCATAGTATTTAATTGGGTTAGGTACCACTAGTACTTAGTACATTTATTACTCTGTGACAGTACTTTTCTTTCTTTCATAATAATCTCTTTAAACCATTAATTTCGCCTTCTTCTCTTTCTTAATATACTTTTCTAATTTAATATGAAAGCCTTTAAAAATATTGTAATGTAAGCAATAAAAGATGCAGTTTCCACGACGATTTACAGCTTTTCTGCCTCGGGCGGGCATTTTTACAAATTCTTTGGATGCCAGCCAATTCCTTAGAATCCCTTTAGAGATGGAAACATTAAGGTACTTTAGACTCATTGTAACTGTTTTTGGATCTCTTTTAAAGAGATTATGGTTAGATAAGTGATATTTATGTGTCTGTTTATTGCCTTTTTACCGTATCAAATATTTTTTAAAATACTAGTCCTGTCCCGTGGACTTATCTGCGTTCTTGATGGATCTAATGTTTCCTCGGAATACAAATGTCCTATTTAATTCTAGAATGGACTTGCTGCTGGTAGTACCTAAGGAACTGAAAAGAGTGGCGTGCTCCTCTTACAGAGCACCTACGTCTAGTACTAGACTGAAAAGGCTGATGATGATGATAATTCTAGGTATTTCAGGATCGAATAATCACTCAAGCAAATTTGCAATGGAAATGCAAATTCACTTTGAATTAAAGCGATTTATCTCATCATCACATTCGAATCTTTCAATTCATATAATTGTTTAATACAATACAACATTTTTATGTCGTCAGATATCAGATACGTTGATCTGTCACCAGATAAGACAGTATATTCCCAGCTTTACAAACTAACTAGCAAATGGTTTCCACATGGAGTCGCAAAGTGTTATACATATATTTAGCATAGTATTTTTCTAAATTAACCATGACACAGGGTGCGCTCGCTTTCGTTGTCTGCTGTAATTAAGGGCGATGGTTTAGGGCTGGCGCGTGTTAATTACTCATATATTATTTAGAAACTTCTTTGATGTGACAGAATTCATTTTGAATTTTAACTTGGCTAACATTAATTATTAAGTAAGTTTAAACGCCAGCGTAGTTTTTTGGCAAGCTGCCATTTTTAAAATGGCACCGTACCTTCCTATTAGGTAATCAAACCGTACCTACTTCAATTGGGAGAAGACATGTGGAGTAATTTTCGTTATTTGTCTATTAAAAGCCATATGCATTTTTTTAAATTTCAACTTAAACTACGATTTAGAAATTAAAGCCCATTGGCAAATAGACTGACTGACAAACAGCAGTGCAGGCTTTCCATTTGGGCACACTTTATGTACAGTCATTCTCGACTCGCATGTCAAGTTACTATTGTCTACGTAGAATAAATACCGAGAAAGTGCAACAGCGGAATCCATGCAATAAAGACTGACGTATGACACCCCTACCAATACAGCGCGTCAGTCAACAAACATCACCACACATGCTTACCAAATATAGCCCTAAGCAAAGCCCACAAAAAACAATTACCATTTCGGGTTAGAAACGGTATAACACGGTACATATGACCCACAGGGAGCGTGTGGGATTAGTGACGTGTACCGAATGGACAAATAGTGTTGGGAAACGCACCATTAATGTACCCTTACTTATCACTGTTATGGCTGTAATATGAACCATATACGGCTTTCAGTTTCGTATCTTTATGGAGTGTTTTAATGATGTTTTATTGTGGTGTTTTGTAAGTTATATTATCAGACAACGGAGATTATGGGCGTTTGGCGTTTATAAGCTAAACCGTATACAAATATTCAATTGTTCAATCTATCAATTAACAATATTCTCAATAAGTATGTCATTTTTATATTTTTTTAATACGAGAAAAACGTTATCTATTTATTAAAATTATAATAAAAAATATAATTTATTTATTGATGGTTATAAATAATAACGTTTTTTTCGTATTTAAAAAATAAAAAAGACAATGAGAATATTGTTGTTGATTGATTTTTATGAAACATTTTTCAAAATTATTTCTCATCCTGATGAAATTGTTTCATTGAAACTATTTTCAACTTATTGTTAGTAACAACCTAAGCGGGTAGGTATTACAATATACCCTAAGTAGGTACCTACTACTGCCATGCTTTAGTTTTCATTATACCTTTCCTCACCAAAAACTGATGCTCAATATGGTTCTCAAACTTACACGACATACGTCATTCGACGTCACAACCACTGTCATCACTTCAAATGTATAAACCTTAATCTAATGTTTTCCTAAAAAACACATCGAACCCACGTATCTCAAACCGTTGTCCCCCAGAGAGATGACCGTCCGTTATCTTGCCACAAAGTGTACTGGAGCCTCGCTCAAAGGCTCTCTAAATGTATAATAACCCATCTTATGAGACAAAATGTTTTTTTTATAAATATCCTATTTCTAGTATTGAAAATATGCTGGTTCTCTCAATTCTCATTGATTTATATTCGCAATAGTTTTTACTAGGTAGTTACCGCCCCGCAGTTTCACCAGTATTCCCGAGGGATCTTATGGTTTCCCGGGATAAAATGTATCTTATATCTTATTCTAAAGTATGATCTATCTAAATACCAAGTTTTATGCAAATCCGAACAGTCAATGACGCGGGTCTGAGTCACAATCTTGGTGACACATTTTTAACTTGAAGGGGTAACCAGCACGGCGGTTAATAACTACTACGGTTTCTTTCACCCAAAACCCATTCAGGCTCATTATTGGATCGAACTCATGACCTTCGGCATTCAAAATCACAAAAATATAAGGATTCCTTGCTAAGTTAACTTGTGAAACCAAACAAATGAAGAAAAATACCAATCATAACATAAACCCTTTACAAAAGTAATCAATTATGTTAATGTTAATATTAAGGATGATGACTTAGTCGGTCAGTCAGATTACCAAAAAATAACGAAGATAACAATGCGTTAAAATTTCACGTGACGTCACGATTTAGTACACTTTTTACAGAGATGACGTCACAAGCCCCCACTGATGCGACTTATCTTTGTAATTTTTTATTGATTTGAAAAAATAAAAATACGTATCCAATATTTTTTGATAACCTAACTGACAAACTAAACAGAACAAAATGTTTTTTACCCAGTCATCATGCTATTTGAGGTAAAACCTTGACATAACTTGGCCCTACTAAATCTCTTTAACAAAAACGAGATCGTTAGTTTAAGTCCTTTAGGGACATTCGTAATAAATGTCTTGGTATGGAGTCTAGACTTAGTGTAGCAAGCTGATTACTTGTCTGGATAGAAAATTGTTCATTGTCAGGAGATGAATGTTGCTCAAACTTAAATAATTAATAATATTAATTATTAATACGACTGGAGTGAATAAGCATTTTGTGGGCAAGCCAGTTTTGCCTCGTCATAACTCTGTTAGTTCTTGTGTATATTCAGCCAAACCCGAAACAAATAATCTAGTTTCATAGACTAATTACTTGAAAATACATAACTTATATTATAATGAAACTGTTTCACCCGTGTACAATTTTGATAATACATGTGAAATTTAGACATAATAATTATTCTTATTGGACTGGTAATTTCTGAGATTAATCGCAGGGAACAGCTAGTATTTTATAAAATATAGGAACAGTATCAGCAAACATCACGTTTTAATTAGTATGATAATTGACTAGTTTTCTTACCTCTTGCTCCTGAACTGACTTGACACTGGTACAAAGCATCGTCATCCAACGTCACTTCTTGAATATCCAGAGAGTAGTCACCTGTAAGCAATCATGATGCTATATCAGATAGTTTAAAACAGATCTCATATATTTCCGAAAGATCAATTTTATTTAGGGTAACCAGTAGGGCAGGAATGGATGGCACGTGGTCGTTCCTCGACTAGATGGTCGGATCTCATAATGTCCACCACACACTCCACCATGACCGAGTGTTCCCGCAATGTTTGCAACAGAGCCAAATGGAGACGCATTGCAAAAGCCGCCACTCAAGATTCGAGACCCATCATAACCACGACCACTCTCTCAAGAGTGTCCGACTAGGAAGAAGTAGGGCAGTTAAAGTTGAAGCGAATATACCCGTTATCTCTTTTTCTGCGCGTGCGTCAAACTAATAATCTATTATGAAATTAGCTTAAAGTTTTACACCTCGAAGTGCTGGTGATAAGGACTATTAAAAAAATACAATGACGTATTTATTAAAAAAAAGTTGTTACCTTCTTCATCACTCCCGATCATCTTGTAACGTTCATATCCCGTCAAATGTCGATGAGTGCCAAGCCCGAAGTCATCTTTTGTCCACTGCAGCTGTCCAGCTTTGCTTTCCACTCGACAAGGTAGAGTGACCCTGGATCCCACCACTGCACTCTATATGAAAAAAGAAATGATTAATTTTAATAAAGAAATTATTGTTCAATTGTGGGGGGGCTAGGAGCCAATTCAAAGTATGTCTGTCCGACGCTTCACGTGACCAGAGGGCTGGCGAATACCTTAGACAAAGGATAAGCATTTCTATACAGAGTGCTAATGCTGTCAGCATTTTGGGTGAACTACCAGCTTTCCTTTTTTATTTTTAGTCATGTTTTTTATTTTCTTTAAATATTAGTAGTCACAGACGAACTGTCACTGTTTTCAATCACCTAACGGACTAGTTGGCGTGATTGGTATGCTGGTCGTATTTGGTTTCCATCCAGGACAAATATTTTATAGTTGGACATGTCTGCTTATCCGGAGTCTGGGTGTAATTATGTATGTAAGTATTTATTTAAAAAGTACTACCTATTTATAAGTGTGAGTATTTAGTTCAGTTATCTGGTTTCCATAGTACATGCTCTGCTTTGATGATCGTGAATGAAGAATATCCCAAGATATGATTACCCAGCGCTTTATCTAATCTAACATAAGATTTATCAAAAACCTTTCTTTAAACAACTAAGACTTCTCAAGCTTTCATACCTAGTTACTAAAAGCACAATAAAATTACTTAATGGAACTTGAAAAGAGACCCCCGAAACTCGTAATATTAATTTAGGTACTCTCCATTCTATAAATCAAATAGGTATCTCCCTCGTTGAAATCCCTCGGGAGTAATAACATTTCACAATGTTATTCTTTTCGTAAGCAACAACTAAAGTGTTTCTCAAAGATTTAGTCTCGCCCCCTATTTATCTAATTAGAGGGTATTTTTTTAGAAACGCCCTTTTTATCATAAGTTTTTTTTTAAATCTGTTTTGAAGATATTTTTTTTTAAGTTGATAAAATTAAATATGCAATCTTCCTCATTGTCAAGAAGACGTGTGCTCCCTTAGGAAGGTTTTTTTTCAGTGATGTAATAAATTATGCACCTTGAATAGCGATGATTGAAGGACGAGGGTAGAGTCGTGAGTTTGCATATTTAAATCTTGACCCCTCTTTTTCTATTTTTTTATTTTTAGTTGTTGCAAGAAATTTGGCGTATATTTTTTTAAGTGCGTATTATTTATTTTACATTAAGTTATAATCGTAAGAACCGTTTAAGTTTTGCTTTGCTAAACACAATACTATACAATCACCCATTGTGTCTCTATTTCATTATGCAAATACTATGAAAATCGAATACATTTATTTATTAGGAGAGAAAGAAGTATTTTTAATTTATTTTGAGTACAGTATTTGAAAATTGACAATATAAAAGGTTATTGGTTACTAACAGTCTAAAAACTAACATACAGTTTCAATGAGGGAACATTACTAAAATGTTTAGCGCCACTGGCCTAGAATGATGTTGACACAGAAAGGCTTGTATTGAATATCTGGTGATATTAAAAATTCCTTGCCTCGGGCCTGGACGGGTGAAATATATATTTTCATAGATGAAAAACCTTTCTGAATTACCTTTTATTTATAACTGCTGCACTATTTTATAGGAAGGCATTATTTTTTTAACATTTAAAAAATGTATTAAAAAAAAATATAAATGTAAATATATAATGTAATGTAAAAAAAAAAAAAAAACGAAATGTAAAATATGTATGTATAAATTAGTGTGAAACCCTGAAAATATTTTAATTATTATTATGTGTAGAGTCACTGGTCCGTATCGCAAGACATCTTAAGGGTGACTTTGGTTTATCAAGACTGACAACTTTTGTTCTACTTTTTCAAATTCAAAGATTTTTTCCCATACAAAAAAACGCAGTCTTAACTCCGCATAAACTTTCGCTGGGTAGGTACTCGAAGAACCGACGGCCGCTGGGGCAGAGGAGTTCTCGAGTGGCGTCCACGAACCGGAAGACGCAGCGTGGGCAGACCCCTACAAGGTGGACCGATGATCTTGTGAGGGTCGCGGGAAACCGCTGGATGCGGGTAGCGCAAGACCGGCCATTGTGGAGATCCTTGGGGGAGGCCTTTGTCCAGCAGTGGACGTCTTTCGGCTGACATGATGATGATGATGATGATGAGGTAAGTACTTAGTCACATTATAGTAAACCATAATGCGCTCGCGGCACGAGACAGTCACAGATTAAGACAGAGTACGATTTTTAGAACAACCAGCTTTCCGCCCCGTGGTTTCACCCGCGATCTCCTATTTTATCCCCTTAGTAATTGAGTTTTCAAAAATCGTTTCTTAGCGTCTGCTTACGTCATAATAGCTATCTGTATGCCAAATTTCCAACCGATCCGTCCAGTGGTTTGAGCGGTGCGTTGAAAGTTCAGTTTGAGGAATATACCTAAATCAAAACGGAATTATGAAATTCCCCATACAACAACAAAGTACACTTGTGACCATACCATACTATTTTAATTTTTATTATTGGCATTTTATTTGAACAATAATTTAATTAGTTTTAAACTGCAACCTCATAATATACGTAATTAATTCGTTACTTCATTATTTCATTTATTAAAATACGGACGCAGAATGAATTTATGAACCAATAATTAACGTTAATAGATTCCAAATTAAATAATCTTTGGTCCCAGCTTTATTATCAGATAAAATGTAAAATTCAATCAAATAAAGAGTCATAAAAGCCAATAGCAAACTATTTTCAGAACATAAAGGGATATTTTACAATCAAATTTAAAAATTGGCTTTATTTATGTTTATTGCCATAATATTTGTTTTAAATGATCATCATGGAAAGTTAAATCAACAGAAATACATTTTTAATACGAGGTTTAAATTATGCTCCTAGAAAATTTAATAAAATAGACTTTATTAATTGACAAACTGAAGTGGCGGTAGAACCGACGGCCGCTGGGACAGATAGGTTCTCGAGTGGCGACCACTAACTAAAAGTCACAGCGTGGGCAGGCTCCCCACAAGGTGGACCGACGATCTTTGAGGGTGGCGGGAAACCGCTGGATGCGGGAAGCGCATCATCGTGGAGATCCTTGGGGGAGGCCTTTTTCCAGCAGTGGACATCTTTCGGCTGACATGATGATGAGTATTTATTCTATTTTACTTTATAAATCAAAATTAATGTAGCCGAAGATAAAACAATAATCAAACAGTAACTATGCTAAATGCAAAGCTATGAAATTTGGCCTAAAGCATGTGATATAGAGAAAGCCATAGGTTATTTTTCATCCATGGAACGCGAATGACACCGCGGGGAACAGCAAAGAACAAAATAAGATTAAAGAGAAGTAAATTTGAACATACCTGATCCTGAGGTTCAATAGCAAACTTCTGTTCCTTATAAGCACACACACAACTAAGCATTACAAAAAACAACATCCATCGACTCACTAACACTTTGAAATAAATCGTTATCCTCAACAAAAGAAACAACGGATTGGCACATCTACTTGTAAGTCTTGTTCTATAATTTAGGAAATCATCACTAAAACTGGAACATCTAAAATTATGTTCATGCTTATAGCCTAAAATATTGTCATCTTTGTTTATAGAATGTTCATTGTTTTTTAATTTGAGTCTACATTTATCTGATTCACTTGACTCCATTTTTTGTTTATTTTTTTATTATCACCCATTAGTAATAATTAGTGTTTGTATTCACATTCTGCCTCCTTTGATTGTTCAATTGGTATCTGAAACAAAGAAATGATCATTATTTATGTGAGTTTTAGCATTCATAAACGTAAAATAGACTTAGACTTTATAATGTACCTACATATTCTACCTATGGTTGAGATTTCTTGAGCTTAGCCAATAAGATTTTTGACGTTATGTTAATTAACTCTATGTAGTTTACAGTTTATTATGCAACTAGCTGTCTCCCGTGGTTTCATCCGAAGATACGTTCCCGAGAAAAATATATTTGTATTGTACCACCTGATGGTAAGCGGTTGCGGTAACCGCTTACCATTACACTAGATTACATTAGATACGGATCTATGTTCCAAGTTTCAACCAAATCCGTTACCAAACCATTACAGAGCTGAGTGGTAACAAACATACAAATTTTCATATTTTTAGGATGATAAATAAAATTGAATTATTTAAGTAATAATGTATAAAAATGTTTCATCCTATAAATAACTAACCATATAAACAGCTGAAAGCTTTCTATTGCAACAATATTTTAAGCTACATAACATTTTAAAAGCTTGAAGTACACAGCTCGTAAACAGTAAATATAAAACATAAATAATGTCTTAACCATAACGCTATGAGCAAGAATATATAAATAAATCATTTTGAACCATCGCAAAAGACGGCAATTTCTACTGCACCGGTTTATAGTTCTCGGAAGGAAGGAAAATAGATATCTCTTTGGCCCTACCAAGGGTATTTAGCGTAACTAGATAATTTTAAGTCGATTGAAACTCGATTGGAAAAAATTGGTGCCGATGATATGCATTTCAAACACCTGTAATGGTTTATCTACACTAATCAAACTAATATTTTATTTCATAATTTAACTTTATAAATTCATATACCTAGATAAGAAAGAATATCGGTCCGAATATGCTCCCTAGAGGTACCCCTATCACTTTTTGAAACTAATGCTATAAATTTCGAACACGTGCTCTATAGACATAAAAAATAATGTGTCCATCTCGATAACTGTACCTACGTGTTCTTAAGGCTGCCAGGTGTTCCAACATAATGTCCTATTGGATAGAAAATTATATTACATTTGGAATTTATTTCAGCGTTTGATAATAATGTAAGAAAACTGGAAGCGTGTGGGTGGAATATGTTGCCGTCTTGGTTATTGAAGTATGATTGGAGTTTTATTTTTATATCATGTAGGATGGCTTTGATACCTTTTTAACTGAGATATCTTGCATGCGCGATGTGGAGAAGATTTATTAGAAAATGATATCGTGATAGGTACTTGTAAGTTATGCTTATTACTATATTCTGTTTTCCAATTGATGGAGAAACATCTAAAGAGTAATATCATTTCAGAAGTGTAAAATGAGCTTTGAAATGTCCAAAAACAGTTATACCTGAACATTAGCCAATATTTCAGTACTGAAATACCGAGCACTTGGACGCGTGAAATAATTTTAAAAGATAATCTCTAATTCAGCCACTGATAGAATTATTGCACTCCAATGAATAGCTTGGATCGCATCCAAAAGTTAAACTCGAAAGCCTTCGCAACTCCAACCAAAATTCAATTTAACATTAAACACCTTAAAGTCCAATTTAGATTGCGTTTAAGATAAATGTTTAGCCAAAGAGAATTCGGTATTGATGATACGAGAAGTAAGGTAGAGTTCTGCAAAGCTAAAGATAGTGCAATTATGGCGAAATAACAGGAGAGATAAGAAAAAATATTGAGTTCCTAAAAATAGAAGGTGGTAATTTGCAGTCGGGCTGATGTAATTTACTTCCGTTTTATTTTGATTTTACAGATATACCTACTTAGGTATTTTATTTCAGTTTTTTGCCCTGGATTCTACCATTTTGTCAAACCTTTTGTTGCCAGTATTATATAAGTTGGATAACTATATAAGTTGAGTAAATTATAACTTTCTGACGTTAATTTGTGCTTTATCCGGGCCACAAACAACGTATGGTAAAAACGAGAGCCGAAAGCTAATCTATGCTAATAATAAAGCTGAAGAGTTTGTATGTTTGAACGCGCTAATCTCCGGAGTTAACAGTTCGATTTGAAAAATTCTTTCACTAATAGAAAGCTACATTATTATCACCGGAGGCTTATAGGCTACTTTTTACCCCGAGAACGCGAGTGAAACCACGAGGAAAAGCTAGTTGTCAATATTTGTTTTCTGTATACATAAACAGCTATAATACATAACCCCACTTTTGGTGTATAGTATCCCCATAAAACAAAGTAGATTCTAAATTCTATACAGATTGATTTTGAATGGGTATATTAGGCGGAATACTGCGGATAGAGTACATCATTATCCATAATCCTAGAAAATCCAGGAGCGTCAACATTACCAATGCGAAACTTACGACAATTTGAAGTTTAGCGTAAATATATCTGAACCTCTTCCTTTTTTGAAGTCAGTTAAAAAGCATATTCTCTCACTCTGAAACGTACTACTTATAAGGCGAAATAGCTACAGTAAAACCCGCAATCACATTTAATACAATTTCTCGCATAATACGCCATATTACATCAGTCCCTGCAGCTAGAGGCACGTTTTCATACATTTTAGCACACTTAATAATCGAACTTGATTTTGTACGAAAAAACAGCCTGTATCATAAATTTCTGGGAAGTAAGGTTAAATGGACCATTTATGAAAAAAAAACTTACGAAAAGTTACGTTATTAAACTTTACTAATCAAATGTTCGAAAGTTTTATACCTACACTCATATTATTATAATACCCATTGTTGTGCCCAATTTTATTTAATTTAGCTTTCAATAAAGCAATTAAGCTTTTTCAAGTAGCTTTAACCTAAATTACCCGTACTTAACCATTACCCATTCATTCTTCAAGGGTTACTCAATGTGCTCCCGTTGAGTAACTCTCTCGTCCAAAAATAAAAAATAATGAATATTATTAGCCCAATGCGTTCACAGCATTAATGGCGTTTCATACAAGCGGGTTTTATAGTTGCGGTTTGCGGTCGCCTTTGTAATTTTATATGTTTCAATGATTTTAATTAAAAATTTGTAGGTGTAATTGTTGCTATTTTTAGTGTAATGAAAGGTTATTATTTTTCTATGAATGCAGTACCTAATCATTGATTTTAAACCTATGTTTATTATACTAGAGTAATTTATTTGTAGATAATTAAGAGTTAATGTAAATTTATGTAGCTAGTCAAGTAAAATATATATACATACAAATTAAAACTATATAATCTAAACTAAACTAACATTAACTATGTACATAAAAAAAAAAAAAAGCTTCTTACTACCTACTTATAAGTAAAAAAAATTGTCCCAAATCGCTGCCTAGCGGTAGCGTGCCAAGAAGGCTGGCCGCATTGCCACGCTGAATAGCAATGCTAATTCTTTGTGCAAAATACGTGCCAGCCTTCTTGTCATGAGAGGCCTGAATGAGTCGATAGGAGACCTCTTTGAACATTTATAATACACTTATATTATAAATGCGAATATTTGTTAGGGTGTAGCATCTATTTACCTAAAGGATACTTTAATTCCGGAAATAGATAAGATTTCTCTGATAAATACCTGAGGTGAAACTTAGTACCTATATTATTAGTAGTCAGTAAATCTTTATTTATAAATTAGGTATTATACATTGAAAAAACTATACCTAATATCTAACTATTTTTTCGTCTGTCGGTCTGTTTGAAAAAAACACCACAATAAAATAGAGGAAAGATTCGCCTGATGGAAAGCGATAATCACAGCCTATGGACTTTTGCAATTCCAGAATTAAAATTAGCATATTCGGAGATTAATAAAAATACACATACGTATAAATATTCTTTATGACAAAATGAGTCAATAATTTTGATTAATAAAGTTGTAGCAACTTAAAAATCTCGTGTGAAAATACTTTTTTTCAAGATGTATAGACATTACAAAATGAACAAAGTAATACTTTGACAGATGAGCTGAGAACTCATTGAGTTATATATAGAATTTTATGATGATTAACATGACTTTGAAATGTATTCCAAGATGGCTGATTTCCTGTTTCAAAGACAAAGTCAAAGTGAAGAAAAATATTTAAACTTCCGTTCTTGAAGGGTTTATTCAAAGTTCAAAAGGCTCGTTAGGGTAATTATTTACGTTTATGGTAATTTATTATGAACAAACGGACTGAAAATACAAATTATTACTATCATGAATTTCAAGATAAAAGACACGTCCAATTATTTTTTTTAAACTAATAAAGTATAAAATGTCTTAAACCGGAAAACATTTTTTTAAATTATTTTTCTAAGTTTTTACGAAAAGCCTTAGCTTGATTTCAAGACTATGGAAACCAGATAACTGATATACTACATAATTATACTACTTTTTTTTTATAAATACGTACTTATATAGATAATTACACCCAGACACAAGACAAACAGACATGTTCATGCATACAAATGTTTGTCCTGGATGGGAATCGAACCCATAACCAGCGGCGTGATAGGTGTCTTAAGCATCTGCACCAACTGGCTTGTCAGATTGTTGATATTAACCCATCTGATATGACAGCGCCATAAGAAAGTTTCTCCTTTATAAAAGATCTAGGACTACTGTTAGAAATACTTGATTGTAGAATTAATAGGCATATAAATTCACCCTACAAGTTAAATACAAGTTAAATGATAATTTTACAATATCCGTTACTTATCTAAGGAGAAGCAATTACGATTGCTCTTTCGTAATTAGAGACTGGTCTGATAGCAAATGGTCGTTTATTAAGCCTTAAACAGACTAGGGTTGTCACATTTGGAATAGGTATTAGTTTAAGTCTATGTAAAGCGTGTCTGGTCACAAACTAGCGATATTTTAGGTACTTATATTTCAACACTTGACGGTACTAAAGAATACATTTATAATCATTTTAATCGACATGAAACGCACTTTCTGTAGGTATAACTTTTATAATTGTAAGTTTTATACTTTTTGAGAAAATTTAATTAGAGTTACAAGGGTAACGCGGATTCATTGCTCTCAAGTGTAATATAATTATTTAATTTTATTACATTTTATTTTTAAAATATTAAGTTAAATTTTAAGGTTTTATTTAATTTACCCTGAAGGTAAGACTTTCATACCAAGTTCGATCCAATTCCACCATTTAAACATTTCAGGAAATGACTCTACGCAAAATTCTGCATTTACAATATTTATAGGATAAAGATACCTATAAAGTAAAAATCCAGAAGATAGGCACCCCTATGACTATTCTAAACAGGTCTGCCAAGTCTCTGTGGAAATTAATATATAAACGGGCATGTTAGAAAGGCGATAGGTAGTCTGGGAGCGTCGCATTCAAGAACGTCTCTACTTGTGACCTAGGCTTAGACTTCGGTGGTTGGTGCAGAGTAGTTCGAAAGACTGAATTTCCATTTCAATTTGGAAGCAACTAATATACTTAAATGGCTTTAGTAACATACATATAGATAGTAACACAGGTTGTTTCGTTGGTCAGTGTAAATTAAAAGACCTGTGAAGTATACCATAGAATAGACAAATCATAAATAACGTAATTTACTTGTCGTAACTTTTTTGACTAGCCAGTTGGCGCAGTTGGTTAAGACACCACCTGTTGCGCCGCAGGTCGTGGGTTCGATTCCCATCCAGGACAATCATTTGTGTGCATGAACATATCTGTTTGTCCTGAGTCTGGGTGTAATTATCTATATAAGTATGTATTTACAAAAAAAGAGTTGTATATGTAGTATATCAGTTATCTGGTTTCCATAGTACAAGCTCTGCTTAGTTTGGGATCAGATAACCGTGTATGAAGAATGTCCCAGGATATTTATTTATTTAATCAAAAGGCTTAGCGGATTTTCTTGAAACAGCTCAGAACACTCTTGATTAAGAAACCTTTCAAACGAAAATAACTTAATTAACATCGGTTCACCCGGTCTGCACACAGATATTAGGTACACTACAAACGTATAACGCCCCTTTTTTCTTCATGGGTTAAAAATATTGTAGAATAGACAAACAACAGATAATTTAATATTATTTTTTTAAAGACGCTTTCTAAGAAACCTAGCTAGATCGATTTATCTCCCCTGAAACCCTCTGCATACACTTAAATATAAAGCTGGTAAAAATACTTACGATCTATTTCATATCTGAATATTCATATAATATAACATAATTTATTAATAACCCATCCAAATTAGAGAGACCGTATAATATAATAAAGCACTTGGTATGCTATGGCGCTTAAATTAGTTAGCTATTCAAAGAATTCGCGGCTGTAGCGAAGATTGTCTGAGCAGGATTATATCAAAACCCAGAGTTGCTAAAGTCTTATACAAGGACACACGGACTGTAAGACCGTCGAAGTTATATTTATTTTTAATTTTATATTATTGACGAAACAAATATGTACAAACATAGGTTTGAAATTCTGGCATGGTCCTGAAAATTCTGACAGCATTTCCTCGCTGTATCCTAATCCTTAACGTTGTGCGAGAAAGCTGCCAGGTCTTCGGTACCCAGTAGCGACTACAGTAGCGTGATTCCTATATCTATTTTTTTTTTCGACCGCTTCAGCCGCCCCTCTTGCTTTCAAGTTAGTACGATGAGTTGCGATGGGGCCAGTATGTCGACACAGGTACCATCCCACTCCCGCGCCCTTCCGAATCTCCACGGAATCAGATACATTTTAATTTAATTGGGAAAACCAACAGTTTGTTGTAAATAACTTTTGCACATTATAAATCCCATATTCATATTTTTTTATCGACTCCAGATTGAATACACACTTAGGACACATAAATAGGGGGAATTAATCCCTTTGGGGGAAACCTTAGTAATAATAAAATAATTTTATTTATATTTTATACATATAAAAAATAACGAGTTTCAAATAACATAATAACGTTTTATTGAACACAAAATGTTTCGATGTCAGTTGTCTGAATTTCGTACCTGTATGTCTCACACGCAATGCTCAAAGCTTGCACCACCGTATTTTACATTTTCCTTGCATTATCTTCTAAGGATGTTGAAAACTTCAATTCTCTGTGATGTACTATTTCACTTAGAATCTTTGAAGCTTTTGAATAGGTTATCTGTAGGTAGTTGAAACTAGTTCGCTTTTGTATTTCACTGTTCAATTGTTTTAAGTTTTTGAACATAGGAAATCGTACCTTTGTACTATTTAATTGTGTGTTAAGTACGTTATACCAGTGTGGGGTAATGACGTCACTTTGTTCCAATCAGTTTAAATATTTTTTTAATTGAAGCCAGTTTAATATTGCAGTTTTCTGACGACTTTTTTACGTTTTGGTACATTCTAATATAGTGCTTTGTTGTTCATGAAAACTATTTTCGACATTGGTGCCGATTCCTGTTGTTTACAAATTAAACTAATATTAGTCACGTCACCCCTCTTTCTTGATACTTATTGAAAAAAGACCAACATTTTTAGTGTTGTCAGATTAGTCAATGTCATCGTAATGTATGGGTAATCGTAATCTGACAGGACTAAAATATACTTATTTCATCCCTTTCTTATATTGTTTGTTAGAAAGAGATATAGTGAGATTAAATTTATTTAGTTTGTAACCAACAGAATCGAAGACATTGTATTTGTAACGATTTAAAGATGGAAACTGATTGCAAACATACTTGCTCCACAGATTATGATCTGCCAGTAGGTATGCCAAATTTTATACCGTATGTGTTTTAAAGCTCTCCCAAGCAGCAAATAATCGTCTATAAGGATCGAAACAACGTTTTTTATACAGACATATAATTAAAAATATTGTCACTTAAATGTTATATACACAATTATAAAACGCAATTTGGGCGCAGTTTACTCGGCTTACTGCTCATAAAAAGATTGTATAGTTGTCATAAAACTATTGATTTCATCGTATAAAAACTGAAACGGTAACTTTTATATAAAACAATTGTCTAATAATGCTTTTTATAATTATAGTTACATGTCTACTAAATCGGATAACTGCAAATAATATGACCATATAGCCATATTCTAGCAATTTAACAGACTATTAAAACATATAGAAGCGAATTATAAGATTAATGTTTGCTTTAGTTGCAATTTTCATAGCAGTTACGTGATTAACGAATCATATTATTGTGAATTATATGTCTTCGCAGCAGGATATCACAACGAACTTTGAAAAAAAGTGTAGTGAAATATTTATTGGAAAATAATATATTGCCGGTAAGTACACTTCATGTAATCAACTACCATTTTAGTAATAACTATTTAAAGCTGGAGTGTATGTACGTCGAGTGGAGTATGGAATGATCATTTTCATAAAAGGTTTCCAGTTTTTCGATTAAGTGTAACTGGTTTTATATTAGATTTTTAAGGGCCCCCTTCAATTTTAATTATTTAAGTATAATTTATATAAAACAATATGGAATTAGATTACATTCTAAGATGTACTGATAATTAATCAGCATATAGGACTAGTTCGTTACAGTTATTCATCTATTCTGTCATATAACAGTTGTATATTCTACTTGCCCGATATCTATTTCCTTCCATATTAATTTTTCAGGGTTCTCTATATAACCGGACATAAACCCAAATTTTCTTTTACGTATATGAGAACTTGAAAGAAAGGAATTATATATCGGTATAAGTCTTAGAGCGTTGGTTTAATGCTCGAAGGTAAAAGTGGATAGGATTTTGGTCTGATCCCTCAAAGAATCCCATTTGGGATCCGTCGTATTTTACATACATTTTTATTTCTTTCGGATTTTCGGTTTTCAAAATAATTACCGAGTGAAGATCGGTATGCACTTTTTAAGGGATCAGATCGATATCACCCAAAAAGTTACCTTACAATCAATTTCTTTGTAAATTGCCCTAAGTTATAGTAACTAATGTGGACTTATACTTAATTTTAGATTTATCAGTATTGGATAACTGATTACTGCTGCAGTTAAAGCATGGTAGCTGTTTTTGACCCAGACTGTTTTATAAAAAAAGAAGATTTATTACTACTGTATAGATTGAAGTGGCCTTGGAAAACAACCCACTTCATACTGGCTCAGAATTGTATCGGATGTGGATACTTCATTCCATCAAATATATTGAAGCCAATACATTTCGTTGTAACAAACAGGGAGGATATAATATTGCTTCGCCAATCAGTTTTCGTTTGGTGTCCCCGCTGTTCAGATTTTGCCATATATGATCATTACCCGAGCGAAGAATGCAGCTTTTGCCACACTAAATCTCAATGAAAATATCAATTTTATAAAATCAAATAATAATCTACTTAGGTACCTACCTACATATCATAAAGGAAGGAATCCTCAAGTAAGTACCTATGCTAAAATATCACATACACTATTGTTTTTCTTTTTCATTTGAATACTTAGGTACAGAGGCGCCTAAGGTAGTAATACAAAATAAGTTATATAAAAACCTAGAAGAAATATGGCTCAAAATTAGCGCATATGGTGTGGTGGTAGGTATATTAGTATGAATTCTCTGCAGTCGTGTAGTCCAACTCCTAATCCTGTGTAGGTACTTTTTGCTTGTTGACCGATTGGCAAATAGTAGGTACCTACTTGTCGTCCATTCTGTGTTTGTTGCTGCGACCGCGGTGTCATGTTAATCACCGTAGCCACTCCATCACTCCCCCTTTACATAATATTTGAACCAAAAATAATAAAGATTAAATGCTACTCGGGCAACACTTGGCAGATAAATTCACAGTTACCACAGCGGCTTGTACGCACGGCTACAAGTCAAGCTATAATTAACCAGTAGAAGCTGGCCTCACAAAGCTATGCGTGATCCAACATACGCGAGGTTTGCTTATAGTGGTTTTTTATAGGTCGACTCGACGTGTAGTCTACGCTCCTCCCAACGAGAGTGAGACGCATGATTGCAGACCCACCTCCGCGAACGACGTGACCGACGTCGTTGTCGTGTCAGTCAGTGACAGTCAGTAAGTAAATAAGTATATCCCTGAGTGTTGTGGCGTCGTTTCGTACATTTCATTAATCTTTCATTATTGATAGAAGTTTACTGGGTCACTGTGGGCCTACGGCAAGTAAGTTATTCTGAAGGTAATTTCAATGTGATCCTCTGTATATCATGTTACCCTACTAAACTATCATACATCATTCACATGTAGGTATTTTGCCGTATTTAAAAATGTTTGATGCATAACTTTTTAATCCGTCTATACAATTGTTGTTGATGTTTAGTTTCGGAATTTTGTTCTCCTTAATGTTTTACGTTAGACAGTAAGTAGGTACTATGCCGTGGCATAGGTGCAACAGGTGTGGTGTGGGGATGAAAGCATTGCAGAGCGGGGTGCTGTACCCCCGTTTAGCCACGCAGCTAACTAATATTTATAAGGCGCGGGATAGCACTTGCGCTCAGGCATGCGTAAATTAAAAGTTTTAGTTCTGTTACATTTTATACCATTAGTAGCTGTCCCCGCAGTTTCACCAGCGTCACTGCTACACTACTTTGGGTCGTAACATGATATTATAAAAAATCTATTATCTTCCTTAATGGATAGCTTCCTTAAATAAACGGGCTATGTAACGCAAACAATTTTTTCTATCGGACTAGTAGTTTCTGAGATTTGTGCATTTAGACATACAAACAGCTCAGCTTTATATAAGGTCTAACATTATTAGCTTATTATTTTAAGGTGTCAATATGTAGGTCAAAATAGCCTAACAACATTAGTTACCTACAGTGTCCGCGCCACCGCCCGGTTATTAACACGTTGGTATAGTTTCATAGTTTCGAAATATTATGCGGATTTTTTTTATTTATTCGTTTTTTTTTATACCACTAAGGTGGCAAACAAGCATACGGCCCGCCTGATGATAAGCGGTTACCGTAGCCTATTGACGCTTGCAACACCAGGAGCATCACTTACGCGCTGCCGACCCTGCAAAAATCTCTTCGCACCCTTCTTGAAGAACCCCATGCTGTACTCCCTACTCCGTTTACTTTGGCCTACACAATCACGCCTTATAAGGTCTCAGCTAATATTGTTAGACTTTAAACATGATTAAGTAAGATGAGTTGTTTAATATATTTTTATTTTAAATGTAAAATTTACATAATATGTTATTATTTCAGTCATGCCTTTTAAGATAGTGCAAACTATCGAGAAGGGGAAAGCGGTTCTTACCACAATACCAGAATCATGGGAGAAAGAAGGTGTTTTGCTGTGGCCGAAAGTCAAAGGGGAAAAACTAAAAATGAATGAAGCAAATTGCCCTGAAGATGACTGGGGGAAATTTAATTGTATAGTGAAAAGGAAAGATATTCTTTCGTATCAGGGTGCCGAGAGAGAATTAAAAAAAATGTGCTTGTATTCAGACACAGAAACTTGTGCTTCAGAAACCGAGGATGACATTCAAATATCTCCACCGAAACAAAAAAGAATTCGAGCTAATATTGCTCATCATGAAGACTTTAATGATGTTGCTCTAGAATGTACAATTGTAAGTTACCTACTTACCTTGTTTATGATTCTGGTAATTAGCGATTTAAGTATATTTGGTTAGAAATGAAACAGATTGCTTATAATATTAGTAAGATAAAACATAATTCTATGAGAATTTGACCCTCAATCTATTTGCTCTAGATTTTCATTAACAATATATTTTATTGAATTTTAGGATCACGCACCGGTTTCCACAGCAACTTGTGTAATGGAATCCTCAACAATAAACGACACCTTTGCACAAGAAGTCGACAGTAATGTTTATTTTGTTACACAAGAAACTGGGAAGACATCACCCGAAGCCGTGCTTCCAACAAATATTACAACAATGATAGAACAGCAATCTAATATGCTCACTTTTATGACGACGATTATGGAGAACCAAAGAATGTTATTTAATAATCTAGACAACATTTCATTAAAACAAGCACAATTATCTACACAGTTCGAGGAGTTTACAAAACGATTCTTCTGCCACGAGTTGAAAGAAAAAAATGATGATTTCACTGATTTTAAAGCAATCGCCAACATAGATGATTTAGAGAATTTCGAAAATATTTTGAAAAATTCAACATACAGGGCAGACCTAAAAAAAAAGTTTCACATGGTTGTTGGAAATAAATATGGCAATGGTGTCAACAGTGCCTATAAATTGGTGGATATAATTTTTGAAAGAGAATTTATGAGTAAATGTTCTTGGTCTGGCGGTTCACGTAGCAATGACAAGAAGATCTGCTTCAAAGCATTTCAACGCACAGTAGATTTCTTTTTTCAAATTATAAGAGCATCAGATGAGTGTTTTACAGTTACAGATTGTGAATCCTTTCTTAAAAACATCCTGAGGAATTCGAAAAAAAGAAGTGAGACATTAAACTTGAGACAATCCGCAAAAAAAAATAGACCAAAGAACATAAAAAAGAATGTTAATAATAAAGGAGATGAACGCAAGAACGATGAAACATTAGAATATGAAAACAAAAGCAGTGAATCGGAAGGCGACAAAGAAAATGATTCAGCTGCTGAAAAATTACTTAATTTACTTTTATAAATTATATAAATGCGATTTTAACTTTATTGGAATTCTCTAAACACTTTATGAAACGTACGGTGAAACAGTTACATAGGTATTTCAATTGATTTTGCATGCATGTATACGACTATGTTATCTTTTACGTTATATTTAGATTTTTTTGTTGTCGTGGAATGAAACCTAAAAAAATCGAAGGAAGACAACAAAAAAAATCATGTAGGAGATGAATAATTACTTGATTTTCTTCTATTAATGATAAACATGGCATTTTAACTTTATGTAGGTACTTTATGAAACAGTTACATACCTCAGTTGATTTTGCATGCATGTGTACGAGTATGTTAACTTTTAACAAGTTATATTTGTTTTTTTTTTGTTTTCATCCTACTAATTATAATTATGACAAGATTCTCAATTAAGAACACTATGCGAAAAATAAAAGATGTTGATTAAAGAATACTTTCACTTTATTTAGACTTATAAAACAGTGCTTAATAACAAATTTGAGCCAACAACTTCACCTACGTCTCTGATATTTTCATGCACGTATCATTGGAGTGTATGAAGTAAAGGAATAAAAAACGTGTGTGACTTGTAGTCTACAGCTACTATTTTACATTTTACATTTTTTACCTCATATACTATATTTTTACGCTGTACACCTGTTGGCTTTGAACATTTATAAATGTTTAATAAGGAAGATTTTATAGGGGTTTCAAAAATATTTTCAAGATTTTTAACAATGTTCCCTTGCAGGTATATTTGATTAGTAACGTTAGTTAAAACAGAAGTCAGTTCTACTATATGATTTTCAGTAGTCATAAACCATTTATTTTGCGTATCAGGTGAAAGAATAAAATGTTCAAAGCATATAACTGTTTTGGCTTGGGGTTTACTTTTTTTGATAAATGGGTATCTCAAAGATATTTTTTGGTACGATTTTTCTAAATCAATCATGCGTCTTTCATTTAGCCGATTCGCAATTTGAGCGAGAGGCTTGTTTCCGTGCCTTACCATCTTTTTTAAAAATTGCAGTTTGTTCTCAAATGGATAAGCATTAAAACTTTGAAGTACTCCAAAGTGTTTTACCTCTTCAATAACATGTGATAAATTGTGTATGTTACTGGTCATATATTGTTCTCCATAAAAGTCTCTAAAACGCTCAATAAAAAATGATATGAGTTTATCACCCAGAGGAAGGAAGTTAAAATAAGTTTCATTTGAGCAGATTGTAATAGCGCAAAAAAAAGTTAAAAAATGATGATAAGCATCGGGGCACAAGGCATGTTTAAGGATTATGATACTTAGATAGTATAAAAATGTACGAAATTCTGAGGCTTTCCAATATGACAGTACATCTAAACCTCTCACAGACCGATGAATTTCCTTTGGCATTTTGCAATTTAACAAAAATTTTGATACGTCATCGATATCTCGGGCGCTCCACTTAGTAACGTATTTACCGAAACTGCCATCTCTCCAACCTAATAAAAGCCTTTTCATCACTCCTAGGTCAATAAGATGTAAGGAATCAGCTACAGGAAAGGCTTCTATCATGTCTATAGATAATTCAAGTAGCGGTGAGTCGTTTTTGTGGTGTGGTCCATATTTTTTTGAACGGAAGTCTTCGTTATTTCTTCTTGTACAATCCATTCGTGGGAATGTCACTGTATGAGTAAGTTGCGAATATTCTCCAATTGTAGTGCATTTCAGACAACCATGCTTCCCATTGAAGTTACAAACTCCTGTAAATATCAAAACAAAATAATACATTGTTGCCTGTTTCTAATAAAGACAATATTTTTGTAAAATACAAGATAGACACCCTCAAATGGGTCTGTATGAGTAATATATGAGTGTATAATTTCAAATGATAACCTTTGATTAAGGCTCGAGCTGGAGAATCGCAAATAAAAGCCCGTATTTTTACTTTAACCATCATTTCCGACTTATCTTTTGTTATAATTGACAATCCTCTTTCCAACTGCTTCATTTCTGCGATAAAGGGGCCTAAATATGCATTTAAATCTGTAGGTTTACTCTGTCCAGCATAAATGCCGACTACTATTGGTGGCAAATATGACAATTCAAAAATGTTACATAATATTGGCCAAAACTGTATTTTTGAACTATTATATATTGGTAATCCATCCATATTAACATTAAGTGAGATAAAAGGTAACAAATTAGAAGTATTTTCCAAGATTTCTTTCACTTGGTTTATTAGACCATTGTGCCAGTAATGTCCTGTATCTACAGTAGTTAAATCCAATTCTTTACTATTTGTGAAGAGAAGTGTTCGGGGATCACGTGGCATTATATGTGGAATTCTTTTATTTAATATATCACTAAGTCCTTTTAGTGCACTATGCGTAATATTGAAATCCAATGCCCATTTTGCTATTTCGGCACGACATTCACGATTATGGCTATGCACATTAAAATCTTCTGAACTCTCCGAATCAGTATTAATGAAAGCATCCGAATTCAAATTAACATTATCTTCTTCATTAATCAATGTAACGCAATCCAAATCCACGTTCTCTTCTTCAATTTCTGTGGAATTGATAGTTTCACTTAAAAAATATTGTACGGAACCACTTTCAGTCACAGTGTTGTTTTCCACTTGCCTATCCGAACTTAAGCGTCTAAGTCCAGTAGACCTTAATTGCGATGCCGATATTCCATATTTCTTTGCAACTTTTCTCCTGTAACCACCACTTCTTTTAAACTTTTGCCACTTTTTCCAATCCATTCCGATTAATTGTTGTTTCTTATTAATAACTTAATTTGTGAACTGAGGAAAAAAGAAGCTGACTAAAAGTGCCATGGTGACTATGATACAACATTACAGTCGTATAATTGGAGCTTATATATATTCGTAATCGTTTAGAAGCAATCATACACTATTATTCGGCAGGTCGTATAAAAGTTTTATAGACAATCGCAAGGGTATATACATTTTGTTTAAGAGTTTCTTATATAAGTAATCTAAAAGAGAAAACGTTCCCATGTCTTCATTATATGACAAAAAAGTTTGTCATGTAAATTTTGAGTGATGTGCTTTTACATGACAGATTACCGATAAAGTTGCTAGGTATACGTATATTTTATATGCTACGACAGCAATAACTGAAACAATTATTTGACGTATATATAGTTAGAAAATACTTTAATTTATGGTCCAAGGAAAATACCCTAAAAGTCATATAATACGTACTTATGTAACTATCATATTATATGACTAGTTTGCTTTATAATATAGCTGTATTAACGAATACTCGTCTTCTTTACATGCCTAAATAGTACTATCGTATAAAAGCTGGGTAAAATGATGTTACATGAATCGTCGTAGTATTAATTACTTTTATAAGATTGTTTTATAATCTAAGGGTAAGGTAATATGTCAGTGTACTATAATTTGCGGTAACCTGACTTCTATAAGATTGCGATTTATATAATTTACAGTTATCCAATTATTATTAGATTTTGAATCATATAGGCTTCAAATTATATGACGTCTTTGCTGCTTGTACCATATCGGTACTTACATTAATAAATATTTGGTATTAAATAAATATCCTGGGACATTCTTCAGACACGGGTAACTGATCCCAAACTAAGCAGAGCTTGTACTATGGAAACCAGATAACTGATATTGTTAACGACCAGTTTTAGGACTTGCATCTAATTAATTCTAGTTGTACACAAACTGATAAGAGATGGCGTTAGTTGTATTTTACATCGCGCTATAACGAACTTCTATCGATTTGGTTAGGTATTAAGGTTGATTTTGTTGTTTTATCTGATTATAAAACTTAGTTCAGGATACATAGAGGTGGTTTTATTTAAATCCCTATATAGTATTCCATTTTAGATCAACGTAATTAGATCACTAGTTTAGTACTGTGTTCAAGTGTTGTGCTAAACAGATATACTACATATACTTACTTACTACTTTTTTTTTAAATACATACTTAGAGATAATAGGTATTAAATAGCTATTGAAATCGGTTTAAGGAATTTGACATAATAACCTTACCGTCGCTATACGTTTTTGAAAATATTATGTTTGTCCGTAAAAATTTAAATCTATTTGACACAAACAGTAGCCGCCATAACCTAAATACTAGAAACAAAGATAAAATTGTTACACCTAGATTCAGGCTAGCGAAAGTCAATAAGTCTTTTCTCGGGAACTGCATTCGCTTTTATAATAAAATCCCATATGAAGTAACTAAGATGTCTTATAATAAATTCAAAGAGCATGTTAAACATAAGTTGATCGACAAGGCCTACTATAAGGTGGCTCATTACATAGAAGACAAGAATACATGGTTGTAGTAGCTTCTCTCTGCACTTGCAGCCCCCTGGCCAAGTGATAATTGTATGAAGTTTATGTATATTTAAGACAAAAACTGTAATTACCTACATAAATTTAAAAAAAAAAGATCCACCAAAAAAAAAACGCCTTGCTGAGTTTCTTGCCGGAGTCTTCTCAGTTCAAGTGTATTCCGAACCGGTAGTAGAGTCTATTGTAAAACTGTAACTGTTGACGTTCATAAGTGCCTTATTAGGGCCTAAACTGAATAAATGAGTTTTTGATTTGATTTGATTTGATTTGAAAGATAAGCTTATCTTCAGTGTTTATTACGAAATTCTAAAATTATATTTTCATAAAATTTGTTGCAGGTTTTGCGTAGGAAGTAACTGGTAACATTAAATCAATACCATTACGATGTTTAAAGGTTAAAGCTGTATTATTACTTGTGTTATATTTTATTTATAAGCCCTGGAATTTCAACCCACGCTCCTGGAATAAGCATTTTGTAATATCCCCGTGCTCTATCTATCTGTCCAACAAACTACTTTAAGGTGGAGGCGTCGGTTGGAGCGCGAAATTTAAATTTTATCACGTTTTTTTTAAACATTTTCATGAAATAGTCGTATATGTCAGTAATATACCTTGAAGGAATATGTTGATAATTTATCTTGTTATTAATCATTAAATATACTATCATTCTTCTCATAAATAACATGTTTATAACTTACGACCTGTAACTGAGCTGCAATTTGCAAAAAACGTGATAAAATTTGAGTTTCGCGCCCCAACCGAAGCCTCCCCCTTAAGTAAAAAAAAAACAAAAAAACGTAATTAAGTACTTAAGTTGTAGGTAAGTAAGCACTCAATCGAGTCGATATGGGTATACTTTTGGAAAAACAATAACAATAATTTTTATTTTTTATACAAAAATAAACTAAGGTACTGTTAGCTGTACAGTTAGCGTAAAAAAAACACGATCATTAATAAATAAATAATAGACACTACGAAAATTTAAAAATCGTTGATCACAATGAGGAATAACAACAAAAAAATCTAATTAGTCCGTCAGTTAGATTATCAAAAAATATTGGATACGTATTTTTTATTTTGATCCGAAAACAAAAAATAACGAAGATACAGTGTGTTAAAAATTTCCGGTCTGCAAAAAGTGTACTAAAAAGTAGTTGTACAATGACGTCACAAGCCCCAATCCTGCACTTTGACCCATCAAAGTCCCAACTTATCTTTGTAATTTCTTATGGATTTGATAAAATAAAAAATACGTATCCAATATTTTTTGATAATCTAACTGACGGACTAATTAGATTTTTTTGTTGGTATTCCTCATTGCTTAGTTCATAAAATACTTGTGGCCATTTTAGCTTTGAGTACACTTAATGTTGTGGGAAACCTAGTATGATTAAAAAATAACTTAACACAGTCACAGCTTAGAGATGGCAGACAAGAACTAATGATTTAATTAACGATTATATTTATATATGTACTAGTGATATTACCTAATTCGGTATGAGACAATGAGACTTTGATAACCTAGAATGGTTTAATTTATTTTTAAGTAATCATAATAAGCAGCATATTTATTTTACTAGCTACAAAGGAATGGCATTGTAATGAATAAATGGTTTTACTAATTTTCTTTCATAAAATCAGGGAGTACTTACAAGATTGACATTTATTATGTACATTACCGTCTGAACAAACCTTTGTACCTATTATTAATGTACCTATAAATTCCATTACTCTGCTGTCTCTCAATTGTTGATGTTGTTGTCACTTGACAATGTAATCAAAGTAATTATATTATACCCGAGAGTAACTTTCAAGTGCAGCTACTAGAAATTACCGGAAAATGCTGGCAGCCATTTCTAAACATAATTGTGTTATCTATAGGCAGGCCGGTAGTAATAAAGTATTGATATTCTAAAACGGCAACATGGATAGTATGAGATAATAAAGGAGTTTGAGCATTCTCCTTTAAATTATTCACTATCCTGACTGATTGAGTATAGAAAAGGAAACTACTGAGTTATAAACATCAATGAATTTTATTAATAAATAAATAAATCTAATTATTTACATCGAAACTAAATACTAATAAGAACTAGACTAAAATAAGAAAGAAAAGCGATTTACATTAGATACAGCTGATCTAAATCACTGCCAGCCGGTAGTGTGCCCAGAACGCTGGCGGCATTACCACGCTGTATGGCAATGCTTATCCTTTGTCCAAGGTATTCGCCAGCCCTCTGGTCACGTGATGTGTCGATCAGGCGCTTTGAAATTTCGCGATAGATGCGATGGGCTCCTGGCCCCCACGGGCCCACCGTCTATACCCCAAACGGCTCAAATATGTAACATCCATCTAGGTTACTTGCACCGCTTGAGGCGTTCGGCACAGTCAGTCGCACCACCAGTAGTAATTGCAAAGCAACGTTTACCTACACGTATAGCGATAACAAAAAAATATCAATAAGTAAGCCATAAAAGGCTTAGATACAAATCAAAAGTTAGGTCTGGGGTGATTTCGGTGTCACATAAAAAATAATTTAGCAATTTTTATTTTTGATTGATAAAACACCTCATGTAGTTTATACGAGTAGTTAATATCCTATTAACACATAGGATACTTGTTATCCCGGGAAAACATAAGATCCCTCGGGAACGCGGGTGAAACCGCGGGGCGGAAGTTAGTGTTAATATAATAATAACACAATTAGATTTATTATATTAGGTATTTACACGAAAACATTAAATTAAACTAAAATATTAACTATAAACTAAAGAAGTATCATATATATACAAAATCAAAATATCCTATTCCTATCCTATAATAACACTGATATAAAAGTAAGTAGGTAATTTTACTGTCTAATTTAATTTGTGTGATCGTAGTCTAGATACGTTTTCCCGTATCAATTTATTAAGTTATTTAAATTAAATTATTTCGAAATAATTCATAAAGATCATATCGGTGTGGCCAGTGCTATAAACTTTCCATAAAACCAGTATAAATTGATTCAAATGGGCAAAATATAATGAGAATTGCTAGAATTATAATAATATTACAATCGTTCAATCTAAGTTTTTATTAACTTGTCGACGAAACAAAATAATTCACACGATTTAATATTAAAAACTTGAAAACATATTTTGAATAACACTTTTTAAACTAACGCGAACACAATTAATGTTTTTGGTTATATTTAACAATAATAATATAATGAATAATATTTTTAATGATTTATAATGACGCGCCACCTCGTCGTGGTTGGTAAGACTTAACTTTAACGTCGCAGGTCGTGGATTCGATTCCCACCACGGAATCGGACCAGTAACTCCGGAGATTAGCGCGTTCAAACAAAGAAACTCTTCAGCTTTATTATTAGATTACTAATTACTAATGGTGATAGGTGACAGTATTCACTTACTAACAGGTAGGTACTTACCACCTGCCTGTCAGTCTTCTGACATCAAAAAATCATTTCTCGGAAATCAGTCTTTTTCAATGGAATTCAATTGATCAAAGGTCATATCAAAACAATAAGCGTGCATTCAACTTTGCCCTATCAAAGCTTTACGCTTAACACGTTTCAATAACATTTCCATATTTCAATAGGGGTTTCCCTCCCAGCTGTATGGACCAGGAAATATTTTTTAATTAAAAAAGTTATTTTTACAACGTCAATACTATTCACATCACAGTGGACTTTTTAATTTACAACACGACCGACGCTCATGTATAAATTAACATGGATTTATGATCCGCGATGAAAAACTGGAAGCCTATAAGTTTATTCGTTAGCTGTAGGTATAGCATTTGTTTTTAATTTTGATATGAACTGTAATTATGACATGGCTTACGTAGTGGCTTAAGTTGGAGGCTTCGGTTGGGGTGTAAATTCAAATTTTATCACGTCTTTTGCTAATTGCAGCTCAGTTATAGGTCGTAAGTTATCAACATGTTATTTGCGACAAGAATGGTAGTATATTTACTGATTAATAACAAAATTAATCATCAACATTTTCCTCCAAGGTATATTACTGACATATACGACTATTTCATGAAAATGTTACTGATAAGTAATTCTCTCTACATACTAATAATTAATATGTATTAAGTATATCACTTTTTTTTCAATTACCTACCCTTTTATGGGGACTTTTAATTCTCAATATGTATATTTATAAAATTCATCGAAAAATTTATATTTTTACTATTCGATTAAGCCTGGATTTCAGAATGTCATTAAAACTAACGAACATAATGTAGTTACATTTTATTGGGGAATAAAAAGTTAAAAAATAATATCCTGCCTCTTAAACAGCCTCTTATCTGTGCTCTTATCAACGTGCTAAATTGAAAAAAAAAACATTTTTTTGTTTCCTTTCAATGTTTTTTTTGTAATTTATTTATATTAATACAAATTACAAAGTTTATACCTTTTATGTATAAAATTATAAGGCATTCATGGTATAATAATTTATTAAGAATGACAGGAATTTAAAGTGACATAAGTATTTTTCTAAAGACTCTATGAAAGAAGAAGCACTCAGTATTAAAAAGTATATATCAATACCTATGCTTTTTTTCCTCCAAACCTTACATTAAACTCTTTAGAAACATAAACGATAGTTAGATGGAGCATTCCACAAGAGCAGGTGCTAGGGCTATATTCACAAAGGATTTATGTCATTCTCCTTTAAAACTGGTCGTGTGAGAACGTAAAAATTATATTCCATACGATTATAGTATTTGATAAGTGAATATAAGTCGCTACCAGATTTGTAGTAATCGAGTTGGGGATTTGAAGATCTAATCGAAGTAGGTGAGGAGAAAGTTGTAACCTAGTAAAGTAGTCGGTAGGTTCTTGGAATTTGGGGATTGATGAAGATAATATTATATTTTAAACTTTTGCTCTACGTTGTTTTGATTTAAAAAAAAATGTTTTTTTTTTGTCGAGTTCGACTCGGTTGGGCAGCGTTCGGGATCTACGTAATATATTCTCGTCCCAAATACCGCAGTGTCTCAAGTCGAAAGTTTCGACCAGTGTATGTTGCCAGTGATGACTGACGGCGCAGAGATGTTGTCGCTTACATCTTAAATAAGAAGGCTCAATGTCACCCAAAGAGCTATGCTCGGAGTTTCCGCAGGCGAACCAAAGTAACCGACATAGCCCGAAGAATTGGTGGCAGTGGGCGGGGCACATCGCTCGTAGAACCGACGGCCGCTGGACCACGAACCAGAAGAGGCAGTATGGGCATGCCCCCCATAAGGTGGACCGATGATCTTGTGAGGGTCACGGGAAACCGCTGGATGCGGGTAGCGCAAGACCGGCCATCGTGGAGATCCTTGGGGAGGCCTTTGTCCAGCAGTGGACGTCTTTCAGCTGACATAATGAGGCGTGTTGAAGTAACATTGCAACCTTAATTCTATGTAAAGTGTGGGTACAAAATAAAGAATTTGAAATCATTGACCAGGTAGGTATTTTAGTACCTCACTCAAGTCAGACAGGAAATGTCTATGTCGCAATTTTTTTTCTCAAAAAACCTTTAATATCTTATAGTAGATATGTTAACGGAAAAGTATCTAGTCCGTCATTGTATACATTTCCTAGGAAATCCATACATTTCCTAAATATCTAGCGGAGTATTACATTCGGGATATTTGTAAGGATAGCAGTATTTGGGGGTTGTAAGTGAAATTTATTTATGTGCGAATACTTTCAAATTTATGCAAAATAAAAAAAATAACCCCAACCTATTTTTTTCAATAGAATTTATATATTTCCTAGTATCATTATTGAAATAAAATTTCCTAGGAGAAATACACAGTAATTGTGTACAATTCCTATGTTTCATACATTTCCGGTGACATATATATGTAAAAAAACCTACAAAAAGCCTCCATTCAAACATCGACTTAAAATCTACCTATACGAATAATCATAATTCAATAAAAGTGACATTAACAACATTTTATTCTCATGCTAAACCCGAACGAGTATCGAATTTCAATCTAAAAAAGTGTCCATTAAAAAACAATAAAAAGAAGAAAATAGAATAAAATAAACACAAGAACGGGATTGGTTCGCCGCGGCAGGTGTAACGTGCGGATATGGACCGTTTCACATCTCCTAGAAACTTATACAGCGTGTTTACATTCTTGCGTTCAATTATCATGTTCAAAGTATTGTTTAAAAAGAGCTGTAGCTAATTTTATCATCATGATGAGTCATTGTATCACTGAAATAGTTATTGTGATGTATAATGTACATTGTACATATTATGTTAGACAAACAACACCGACGTTAAAACTGTAGTCTGACACAGTTTTAGGAGCAAAAAATGATTGCCATTGAGCCATCCTTGCAATTTATTTATTTATTTATGTACACACACAGACAAGTAAAGAGAAAAGACAAAACAGATATAAAGGCACAAAGGGACTGCTTATTTCTAATAGAAATTTCTTCCAGCAGCCCTGCTACTGGAAATTTTGTTTGCAATGTTATAAATTACCTTAAAAAATCAATTTGTAAGTATAAGTTGGAAACTTTGAGCTATCTAAATTTAATAAAGACCACCGAATCCTAAAATTCGATTTCTGAAACTCAGTTAACCAATGAGTTAATAATCAGTTTGCACAATCGATTTTATTATTAATAAAAGTGGTGAATTTTTTTCTGTTTTTTTTTTCTGAACAATTTAAAAACATGTTAAACATTAAACTGTGCTTAATAGGTAATTAGATCAGCCTGTATCTTGCATTACGACGTGTAGCGCCACCGCAGCTATCGATAATTGATAAGGTCGTCTCGCTCGCACCAGTTTATTGACCCCGAGAAAAAATCCCCACATGCCTTCGACAAGTATAGATAGACCCTTGCAACTATTGCGTATTGACGCATTGATAGGGTTGTCACAAAAATGAAAAAAATGTACGTTGATAATGCAATGAAGAACCAAATTATATCCATTAGTATTTCTCTATTAGTTTTTTATGTTCATAAAATTGTATTTACAATTTGTCGACAAGTCTTTACCGTACCTACATACCCTACCTGCTGCTACGTTCGGATTATACATTATTCCGATTGTGCAGGGTATGATCTATCTATATGCTAAGTTTCATACAAATACGTTCAGCTGACGCGTGATTGAGTCATAAACATCAATATACCTAAACATTAATATATATTTATATTATAGAATAATACATTTTATACTAAATTGATTATCATTATTATTATTTTTTTCATTTTACGTAGGTACGTTTAAATACAATTTACGTAGTCTATGGTAAAAACGTACATAATTAATTGAAACTAATTTAACCATTTAAATTACTAATTTCATTTTATTACCTAGAACCTGATCTAATCCGGATTACAAATTCAATTAAAACGTGCACAAGTAAAGCTTCAATTAAAAGTGACAACCCTACAAAAAGCTCATCTTACACTGGCCGCTACAGTGTGATCAACCAGCATAATTAGACCTCTTGCCATACAAAATCGTAGTCAGTTACGGGTTCCATATTTATGTTTATAGCGGATGGGTAGACTACTTTTTACCCGATTGCGACTTGTAGGTAGAGTAATGTTACCTTGTGGTTTATGTCATGTACCTATTAAAATATCTCGAGAGAACTTATAGAAATTACTAGGGCCGCCGTCACCCGGGTGGATTTTCATACAAAAATGCATCCAAATTTCCGACTCCAGGACAATTTAAAAAAAAAAACTTCTTTCATTCAAAAAAACCTTGCCCTGATAATTACTAACGTTCAGAAGTGATGCGTTTACATACATTTCGGCAATAGATTTTACGATTATATTATTGAAGCTATATTGTTTCTCTATAATTAAAATCATCAGAGGAACCGCCTGCCCGCTTCTGATAATAAAAAAATCTGCTATCAGAAAGACACATCCTTATTTAAAGCAATACAAGCAATATTGCTACAAGCAATACATTTCTCGAATTTACAATAGATTATTTATGCAATTTATGAAATTCGAAAATACTAATGAAACACATTGATTAAAATGAATTACCAAAAATATTGGACTACATATAGAATCAGTACATAAAAAAAATTGCATATAGCAACATAGTATCAATCGACTAAATATCATAATAGTACAACCTTGAATAGAACAATATAAAAGAAAATACATAGATTTAAAGTAATACAATAGATTCACCGAAATTTAGCATAAAAAATCGTCAATTACTAAAAAAACCGTAACCAAAAATATTTGTAATGCATTCACTACGGTAATTACAATTTGAAAAGAAATGTTGTGATACAACTATTATTGAGATATAGGCATGATGCGCGAGTTTGTTTTGTGGAGATAGGATTCCGTATCTTTACATAGTATGAAACAAAGTCGCTCTCGCTGTCTGTTCGCTTAGAAAACTACGCAACGGATTTTAATACAGTTTTCAGAAATAGATAGAATGATTCAAGAAGAAGGTTTATATGTATAATACATGCATATTAAACCTACTATAAAAAAGCCAAGTAAAGTGATGTGGAGGCGAGGCGGGTCGCTAGTGTACTATATGTTTTCGATAGATTGAAATATTATCGATCAGGTTTGTTTGGCCTTAAAATCTGTCTAGCCAAGTGAAATTTCTACCTTCGGCCTTATTTTAATCTATTAATATAATAGTTAAAAGGTATAAAGCTAACCTTTCAAATGCTAAATAGAATATAATAATTATTATTCTCATTCGTCTTATTAAACAACTAGCGACCCGCCCCGGCTTCGCACGGGTTTTCTCGGATTTCTGTACTACAATATGCGTGTATTATACATATATAAACCTTCCTCTTGAATCATTCTATCTATTTAAAAAAAACCGCATCAAAATCCGTTGCGTAGTTTAAAAGATCTAAGCATACATAGGGACAGACAGACGGGAAGCGACTTTGTTTTATACTATGTAGTGATGATGATGATGCGTTTATCATTTAAATTTATTTTGTAAAAAGTAAGAAAGACTTAAGAACCATTTATCAGGTCCCACAGAACCCTACTATAACAGCAAAATAATCTATGACTGATTTATTTTACAATTGAATAGTATTAAATGTTGTTACGGTTTTTCAGCGAAACTAATAGTCGCGTGTGTACCAATTAAGAATGTACTTTTTGTGGTCTTAATCACCAGGAATTTAACAAGCGATTCGTATTGGTTTGTTGGATTAGTGTGAAGATTTTAAAACATAGGCCGAATATTCATCTGTGACTGTTTTCGAAGCATAATTTTTGAATATTTTATTTATATTGCGAGGATTTTCATAAAATTTGGTGATTTACTTTTAATGGGTAGGTACATACATTTATAGTTTACTTTGGGTCTTGTTATCGGACATATTATTTAAGGTGGAGGCGTCGGTTGGAGCGCGAAATTAAAATTTTATCACGTGTCATTAATCAGTAAATATACTACGATTCTTCTCGCAAATAACATGTTGATAAATTACGACCTATAACTAAGCTGCAATTTGCAAAAAACGTAATTAAATAAATAAAAATAAATGTAATTTTAAACGACAACAGTACCTATATTCATGAATAACAACTTTTAACATTTACCATTTATTTTATTTTATTTTTTTAAAGTTATTATCTGTAATTTCCCATATTTTGCACGTTTACTAAAGCGTTTGGTCTCTTGCGGAGTCATAATTAACAGTTATTACCTTCCAAGTAAATTATTATAAGTTTAACTGGTTCAAGTAATAACATATGGAAAGCGGCAGTAAAATCAGTGTAGGTACGGAAAAAACAGTCTAGATTCTACGTACGTTGATTTTTTAAAGGTATTTTTTTTAGCCCAAATTCTTCGAATTGTATGTATCAGTACAGTACAGTATTACAAAATTTCGTTCTACGAGCGATATGCCCCGCCCACTGTCACTTCAGTTTGGAAATTCTTCGGGCTATGTCGGACTCTGATTCACCACAGGACTTAGATGTGCGACCACTGAAAGAATAAGTTTCAGTAATGGGCTAATCACAGAAACAACTAATCGAATCGAAGGGATCTTCACTTAACTATGTCTATGAAAATACCGAACTTTTAAGTGAACCCATCAGTTTCAAGCAATCTAACCATAGTCTCTTGCAGAAACCTACTTTCAGTGCATAAACGATAGGTTTGGTCGCACTCTTCGCACTCACAGTCACACTCATTCGTTCTCTTTCGCTCTCGTCTTTCTGTTCCCGCCATCTTATCTATTATTATATTCAACAGCATGTTTCTTGAGTCAATCACCTATTTGTGTATAAATATCCTTGGAAATTCTTCACACACGGCCATCGGATTCTAAACGTTCTTAGTCCTTGTACTATCAACAAAATTAAAGCATGATCACCTTTGTGTGCTGTGACCAGCGGCTACCTATGCCTCACACAATGTAACTAGACAAGCGAAAAGGTTTCAGAACTGATCATGCTTCAACTTTGTTGATGGTACAAAAGAACACTGCAAGAACTGTAAATTGGTTCCTTAGTTACAATTATCCGTTACTTATTATTAAAAAGGACCAATGTATGGATTTAAACACTTTAGGAGCACAACAAATTTATACGATAATCATAAAGTTCCTTCAAAATTGATGGAATAAATTAAAACGCAAAAAATATCCGTTAAAAAATCAAAATGCGGCCTAAATTATTTGGCTAGAAGGTCCCTATTTCCCCAGTCAAGCTGAAGTTTGAGCAAAAAGCCGCTGCTCTAGTCCTCTTAAAAATGATCACTGTCCATAATTTAGGTATATCCAGATGTCAATGAAACACGTATGACATCCGATAACCATACAAGTTTCTAATTTCAGAGCCAAGAAACAGTTATCCGAGCATGCAACTATAACCCGTATATCACAAACTTTACGATTCAATACACGAATAGTCCTTAAACCGTAGTAAATTATGCATTTCCGCACATAGCCCGACACTGGTTTTTAACCGCTCTGTGGTTAACGGATAACTGTAAATGCTCGTTCGTTAATGATATATAGAAAATCTAGTTGCTATAAGGAATTGAACAGGTTTTAATTATGATCATGTTATGTTCGAGCAATAATTTTTTATGTGTGGATAAGTTTTAACCATCGAGGACAAAAAGAATAATCCAAAAACGATCCGAACGTGGTTTGAACTCGAAATGATCTGACTCACTGTGGCGTCACGACCTAATTGAAGGCGCAAGACCTAATTGCTTTGCTGCACCTCCACTTCTTTCTCTCCTCCAAGTCCTCATGATCCTCGAGTCCTCATGATCGACTTCAAATATAAGGAGTGTGATGAAATCTGCTGAACCATTATTATAGGATTAGTATTTCCGGAGTTTGTATCACTGGAACCAGACTAGATCTATTGTGATCAGTAATCCACAGGTACCTACCGCTACCTAAACATTTAACACATCAGAGCCTATACCTTTTTGTTGCAAAATAGCTCCTATTACAACCGTATAAGATGCCGCAGTGTTTACCTTGAATTGTCGTCGTCCGTATATAAACAAACAACTCTGTTATGTCATCAAGGACCTACCGGTGTGTTGCACTTGAGAGCAAGGTACGTTCTAGGCACTTCAATAGGACGGCATTTCAACACATAGGCATCTACTAATGGTGGTTTTCTACATGAAATTATCAATTAGTAGTCAGAATAAATGATTTTCTTTATTCTTAATTTTCTATCTAATTAAATAGTTAAGACATTTTGAGTAAAACACCCGACAGACTGCAGTCGTTAAGACACTTATTCGCAGGCTAAGACTAGCAATTTAAAATAATCCATACGAAACCAATTATACATACAATGTTGGTAGGAATCCTTCTAATCTAGGAATCCTAGACACGTTAGTGTCTTCCGCCGGCTGCCTAGACTAGTGTCTATGCACTCTAAAGGTATGTTTACATGCAAGAATGTCGATAGAAGTTATTTTATTACACGCTTGAGAAAAAATGTTCGAGGTAGTCACAGAGATTAGAAAGAATTTGTCGTTAAGCGTCATTTGTTTTATTAGCATTATTAAAAAAAACTATTGATAATTCATACCGGGATTGGGGTGGGGCATATCACTTATGTCCATAGATAATGATAGGAACTTACCACTAGGTGAACAGTTTTCCTGCTTTTCAGCTTAAGACATAAAGGTGGATTAAAGTGTTCATACTGTGTGGTGCGACACGTCTTTTTTTTTTAAATAAAATATTGTGCACAATTTATATTTATTTGAGTATTAAACGTAACTTTTCTACATTCGGTAATTTAATAATCCAGAATTATAGAACAGACCAGTTTTGGCACTTTATTAGTAGACTAGCTTTCGCCCCGCGGTTTCACACGCGTTCCCGAGGTATCTTATGTTTTCCCGGGATAAAATGTATCCTATGTGTTAATCCAGGTTATAAACTATCTGTGTTACAAATTTTATCCGTTTTTATCTATCCTATTTATCGTTCGGTAGTTTTTGCGTGAAAGAGTAACAAACATCCATCCATCCACACTCACAAACTTTCGCATTTATAATATTACTAGCTGTCCCCCGCGGTTCCACTCGCGTTTGCAAATAAAAAGTAGCCTATGCAACCTGATCTAGATAAGGCAACATAATAATTGTCCATGGGAAAAACAGTTTTCTCTTAAATATATTCCAACATGCTTAAAAGTTTCTCCTTGTGCTTTATTTATATTGACTTCAGACGATAGGTAGGTAATTTCACAGGAAATTGTACCTATTCGTTTAAATCTATATGGTAAATCTGTGGGTATCATCGGAATGCGAGGTATCAGTACTGTTTGCCCAACTGCTGGCTCAGTCAAAACCAATCGCTACTATGACAGAAATCTAGAAATTTTACTTGAAGTCTGGTACCATTACATAAATTTGGTGGTCTAATATCTATTTAACATGCATTGTCCTGAATGACTGTCTGACGGATCAACGCATAGCCTAAACCGCTGATCGTAGAGACCTGAAATTTAGAGGGTGTGTTCTTCGTATGAAGTAGGCATCCTATAAGAAAGGATCTTCCGAAATCCTTAGGGGTTGAAAAACTGGGACAAAGTTTGTATGGAACAACGTGATTCCTTGGTCCAATCTACTTCAAATTTTGCATAAACATTCTTTAAGATAATTGATGGAAGACGTGTTTTGTATTTTATTGAAACTCATCGCCTATCGGGGTTAAAAAAGGGTAGAAAGTTATTTTGGTGGTGATTTGCATCGAAGTTGATATCAATACTGCTTTTGAACTCACAAAAAAGCTTGGTGCAATGCAATGCATATGACGAACAATTGGGATGAATTTGCTGTTATGTCTCATGACCATCTTGGCAACAATCATGGGACAAAAGAAAAGTATAAATTAGATGTTACAACACTCTACATTTCTGCGAGTTAGTTGCAGCCGGTCAAATATACCCATTTGTATTTGAAGTATATCGAAATGGAAACCAGTATGCCAAATTTGGTACAGAAGACCAACCCATCAAAAGATTGCGTTTTTCCCAAGATCTTTCTTATGGTCACTTTGATGCTTACGCTGATGCCGATGGTGATAATAACATTGATCAGCGTCCAATAGCCAATCTAAATATATAAAACTTTTAACAAAAATTAGAACCGATATCATGGTACCGCAGATTTATTTCGCTTACTTCAAAACTATCATATTAGAGTTCCTAAATAGTTATTTTCTGCTTTTTAGTGCCTTTGAAGGCGGTTCTATTTTTTGTTAAAAGTTTTTTATTTTTCAATTTTGAATTTCTTATGTGTAATCAATGACTCTCAAGGTCACTGACCTAGGATAAGCATATTAGCGTTGTAGTTTCCATCATCGTTCCTATAACATTTAAAGAATTATCCCCTAATTCCTAACCATTAAGGAGTTGTACCGTCCATCATCAGCTCAGCAACATAAGATGATGACTACCAGACGCAAATATCTGAATAACTTTAGAAAGTATGATGAAAAACATTGTAAGTGCCTATAAAATTTAAAGAGTTCCCTCGATTTGTCCAGGATCCTATCATCAGATCCTGACTTGGTGACCATGGGACTACTTGTGAAGTATACCCTTTCAAACAAAAAATATTTTTCCAAATCGGTCCAGGCGTTCGAGTATTCGGGGAACATACAAAAAAAATGATTCCGACGAATTGATAACCTCCACTTGAAGTTGGTTAATTGACTGACTGACTGACTGATCGCGGGTGATATCGCGTGTGATATCGCGGGTGGAAAGATATTTAGCATTCTATATTAAAGCTGAAAAGTTTATGAAAAACATTGTAAGTGCCTATAAAATTTGAAGAGTTCCCTCGATTTGTCTAGGATCCTATCATCAGATCCTGACATGGTGACCATGGGACTACTTGTGAAGTATATCCTTTCAAACAAAAAATAATTTTCCTAATCGGTCCAGGCGTTCGAGTATTCGGGGAACATACAAAAAAAAAAGATTTCAACGAATTGATAACCTCCGCTTGAAGTTGGTTAATTGACTGACTGATCGCGGGTGACATCGCGGGTGGAAAGCTATTTAGCATTAAATAATAAAGCTGAAAAGTTTGTTTGTTTGTTTGAACGCGCGAATCTCCGGAGTTACTGGTCCGATTCGAAAACTACGCTGTCGGCTGGTAGTTAAGCCATTATTTTGTCGTTGATGGCGTCAACGCTTATATTTCTGGCAGCTAATTAAATTAAATTGCCCTCTCACACATCCATTAATGTTTTTTTTGGTCGATATTGGCTATATCTGGATATACTCTACAGATCAGGTCTTCTATGTTGGTCACGATTTTACCAAGGTCTTTGTCAATAGCTATTTTTTTATCTGATTCAGGTACTTTCCCATCCCCGATTAAATGGAGCTTTATTGGGAAATCTGTGCTTCCTCTACCCAAGTGACTCCTCATTTTGGTATACAGTTTCAATAATTCAACAGACTTTCATAATGAGGAAGATTTTAAGCAAGATTTAATAATATCTGCTCTAGTTTCCCTAACAGGCAACGTTTATCTGAAATCACCAGAAAACATCAAAGTTATTCCACCCATGGCTATTTGTGCATTTTATAATTCTGAGAGTTCTATCTAAAGCCTCTAGATGAGCTCTATGAGTCATGTGCACTCATCCCATATTATTAGGTTTGCATCTTGTAAAACCTTGCCCAATGGTCCATTTTTACGTATAGAGCGTACGCTGTCTTTTTCAAGAAATACCGTAAGGGTCTGTTTAGAAGTGAAATGAGCCGTCCTTCTACCTGTCAATAGTGTAGCAGCAATAAATATCTGATGATGCAACAGCAATGGCTAATTTCGTTGACTTCAAAACTATCAGATTAGAGTTCTTACATAGTTATTTTATACTTATTAGTGCCTTTGTGGTTTTTTTTTTGTTAAAAGTATTTTATTTTTCATTTTTTAGTTTCTTATGTGTAATCAATGACTCTCAAGGTCACTGACCTAGGATAAGTATATTAGCGTTGTACTTTCCATTATCCTTTCCTATAATATTTAAAGATTTATCCCCTAACTCCTACCCGTTAAGGAGTTGTACCTTCCATCATCAGCTCAGCAACATGTGACGACTATCAGACGCAAATATCTGAATAGTTTTAGAAAATATATGAAAAACAATGTTAGTGCCTATAAAATTTGAAGAGTTCCCTCGATTTCTTCAAGATCCCATCATCAGACCCTGACTTGGTGACCATGTGACCACCTGTATGTATAGTTTCCAAATCGGGTCAGGCATCTTCGAGTAATCGAGGAACATACATAAAAAAAGATTCCGACGAATTGATAACCTCGTCTTGATGACAGTTAAAAATAACAAAAAACTGTTACCTAGGCGACCGCTGTCATCCATTGACAACCGCGTCGCATCGCTCACCCATGCTATACATGCTCCCGCTTAACGTTCTTTTTATCATTGCTCAGCTCCTGAGGGTCGTAGCGTGATGTTCTATAGCCTATAACCTTCCTTAATAAATGGGCTTTCAATTGCAAAAAGGTTTTTCCATATCCCACTGGCAGATCCAGAGATTAGCGCGTTCAAACAAACAAACAAACAAACAAACAAACTCTTCAGCTTTATTATTAGTATAGATAGTAAGGATACCTACCATTGCAACACTCGTATTTTTTTTTTATTACTTTCCAAACACGTGGTGTGACAATATCTATCTATCTACCTACATACTCGTATCTCAAATGAGTATGCGTCTTCCTTTGCATTTAAAAAACATAGCATAAAACCTTCCTACACTAAATATATATATACCTAAGTCCAGGGGTTCCCAAAGTGTGCGTCGCGGCACCCTGTTGCGCCGTAGAAAGTAAAGAGGGCCGTGAGTCGACCCTCCATCATTATCCGAAAAGTTTTTCTTTTTGTTTTACAGTTTCAATTCTTTTATAATAAAAAAACTCTATTTCTTTATTGTAGCTGTTTTCATTTTTGTTCATATCTACCTAACCAAACTACTATTATTCTAGGTACCTATTTCTATCGACTGTATCTTTTTCAAATAGCTAGGGTAGCTAGGGTAGGACGCCGTAACAAAATACTTAATTTGAAACGGCGCGGGCTGAAAAAGATTGGAAACCCCTGCCTTAGTCTACTCCTAGGTCCTCCCTAATGGATACGAATAGCCTGAGCGAACTTAATGGTATTTAATGGTGTAATAGGTAGTCTTTAAATTGTTCAACAATAAAATGTATACCACTGCACATACGCCACAGTCACTTGGGTATATTTAGTCGTAGATCTTTATAATTTGTCCCATATGGGATATAAGCCGAGTGCATGAAAGTGCATCTTTTTGTACAGTTTATTTTTAAGCTACAAAGAAGGAAGTTCTTAACTCTACAGCAGCGACTTGATCGAAATTTTTTGACTTAAGTAATTACTTTGACTTAAGTACAGACTAAAAAAAGATGTTTTTTAGTCTGTAGTCAATATTATCTGTATATAAATCGTACCATCGTACATTATTTTATTTTTATTACTAGTTGGCCTGGTAGCCATTGTCCTGCCCTGAAAATAAAAAAACTGCAATGGGACATACCTACCTAACCCTGACTACCTCTACTAACCCCCACCCCTACCAATTTTTTTTTTCCTACATTTTCATAGTTATTCTACTATTCTCGGATTAGACGAATCCAACAAATCAGAGATCATCAAAATTGGTCAAGCCGTTCTCGAGTTATAAATGGTGTAAATAACCCGAATTTCTTAATTAATTAATTAAGATTTATTTTGTCTATTATAGCGGTAATAGAAATATTCTGTGAAAATGTCAACTGTCTACTTATTACGGTTCATGAGATACAGCCCGCTGACACTGATGGACGGACAACGGAAGCTTTATTTCAAAGGGTTCCGTTGGTACCCTTTGAACCCTATCTATCACTTCGGTCGACAATATTTTAAAATAAACCCAGCTGTAAAAAGGTACACACTAAAATAAAACGGCTGTGCAAAGAACTCAATTCAAATAGTAGACACAGATTCTCAAACTTTAACAGCTTGAAGCTATCGTCATGACTCGAGTTTCCATGTCGGAGAGTTATTACCCTACTCACATTTTGACACGAGTCAAATGGTTCACGCCTGAAACTTTGAGTGCTAAAACTTTCAGCCTTGCTCATATGAATTTTAATTCGGAACGTCTTTATAGTCTTTGTAGCCATTGATCCTCAAGGTTTTAGGGAAGAAAATTGTGATTACATAAATTCGGCGGAAGATCAATCAATAGAGAATATGCATGTTTTTTTTATCACATTTCTTAACAAAATATGATAATACCGTAAGAAAGATGTCAAAAAGTGAAATTAAATTTAAAATTGGCCAAGAAACCAGGAAGATAATGAGGAATAACAACAAAAAAATCTAATTAGTCCGTCAGTTAGATTATCAAAAAATATTGGATACGTATTTTTTATTTTATCAAATCAATAAGAAATTACAAAGATAAGTCCCATCAAAGTGCAGGATTGGGGCTTTTGACGTCATTGTACAACTACTTTTTAGTACACTTTTTGCAGACCGGAAAATTTTAACGCACTGTATCTTCGTTATTTTTTGTTTTCGGATCAAAATAAAAAATACGTATCCAATATTTTTTGATAATCTAACTGACGGACTAATTACATTTTTTTGTTATTATTCTTCATTATAAGCTTTTTAAACTACTCTAATTAGACAGCGATTAGACAGAGAGATCGGACATAGTATGTGACGTCATAATACGTTTAGTTTTATTTCAGGTATTCGGTTACTATTAATGTATTTAGTTTTAATTTATTCCAATTTTATTGGGACTTGCAATAGGGCTTTGTTATTAAAACGCAAAAAAAAATTCCTTAAAAAATCAAAATGCAGCCGACACTGCACTTTCTTGCTAATGTTTAATTTCCACGTGTTTAATGCTTCCAATCTTATTGTGTATGATGTGCACATATGCTCTTATCTATGTGGTATTTATTACTGGTATTATATCGCCTGTTATTTGATAGTTCAGTTCAATATTGAATGACAGACACCTGGACATTTTGTCAACTTAGTATTTGTGGTCATAGGATATTTTGTTGTACCAACTTATGCTTTCGTAGCTTATATAATTCTAAGTAATATCATAAATACCTTAATTATATCTGTCGTATTAATGTATAGACATCGCAATATCAACCTTAATTCATAGGTAAGGAGACTTAAATAAATAAAAACTAAACTAATGTGACACTTTCATTGTTTAGGTTAAGAGTTTTTTTTTTTTATTCATTTGTAATCTTTGAGGTGTGACAATAAAGTATTATCTATCTATCTATCTATCTAATTTCTTATTTAGTTTTTGTTACTATTATGAGAATACCACAAATCTGGAGAAAGACATGTTATATTATATGAAGATGCACCAACAGTTGCAAAAATTGTATGTATTAAGTAGTAAATATATAAGCATTTCTCATCAAGATGATTGTGATTAGCGTATAGGTTGCCAAGCCAATTTATGTCGTATTACTAACATAATAAATTATTTTATTATAAACATACAAATGGAAAAAATATTTTTTTAAATCGCTCCAGCAGTTTTTGAGTTTATTTATTGCAAAATAATTTTTACCTATGATATTTCTTATAAATAATTAGATTTAGGCTCTGTGTATAGGTATATCTTATGGTTTTTTCTGCAAAAGTTTGTAAATGGGTACATATGCCAAACCAAGGCGAAATAATAAACACATGCTTACTTCATTGATATTAGTGTAGTAGAAAAACATTTGAAACCCTCAAAAATGCTCCCGATTCGACTAGCGTCGTTATAACTAATCGTTTATTTTTTTTCATCAGAATAAATTAGATCATAACGATTCAAAAGGTAGCCGAATCAGTATTCCCACACAATAAAAATGGTAACAAATGTGGTAACAGAGAAATATACATTTTAACATGGGTTTCTTGGAAATAAGGGCGGCCATTGCTGACAATATAATGATAGGAAAGCCACAGGTAATCATCCAAGGAAACGATTCCCGGATGGTTTTTTTTTTACTTAATCTATTTCTTTGTGCTACTGGTTTTTTATTCCTGAACCACAAATTTTATAGACCAATATTATTTTATTTCTGACTAGCTTTATGTCATTCTCCTGCTTAGTATGTGATCAGATACCTCTTTAGGTTGAAAGAATTTATTCTCAATAAAAAAAATACAATTTCACTAACTTGAGAACAACAGGTTAACTAAAACAATAATCATAATAATTCGTCGTTTTAATACACATTTAATGCATTCAAGTTTGAGGAGACATATTGTTCTCAATTACAAATTGAGCTAAATTTCTTTTGAATACATTAAATGAGTGTACATTTTTAATATGTGAGGGTATTTTATTATAAAGAAGTGCCCCTTCAAACGTCAGCATTCTTTTTCCATAATTAGTTCTAATCTTTGGTAAAACTAAGAAACTAGCGCAACGAGAACTGCGTTGGGTAATTTGTTTAATTTTGGTAAATGTCTCTTTATGAATAATTTCTTAGGATATTATTATTATTTAAAGGTGAGAAGGCTGTTGTACAGTGCTTTATCAATAAGGTTCTGTTTTGAAAGCTCTGCATAAGGTTCCTTAAAAAGTCAACATATTTGAGTAGGTACTTTAGTCGTATTATAGACTCACAAACCATAAAAGAATGTAATTAGGCTTATCCGGCAGATATAATTGGCACCAATTATATGTTTTGCTACCTAGTTATAGGTGATTTATATATTTTTATTATTTCAGTTTGTTTTATTCATACTTGGTGAATTAATTTTTTGGAGTACCGCAAGGTGGTATCTGCAGAACTACGAACTTCTTAATGTATATAAACAAACTATGAGCTAGTTTTGTTGATTGACATATCACTGGCTCTTTTAAGAGTTATGAATATAGAAATATATTTGTGAAGAGACTGAAAAAGACATATGTGTGAAAAAAGGGTGAATGCCGTTATGACGGATAGAAAAGCTGAATGAAAAATCGAACATTTTGCTTCGCCCCTTATTAATTGAGAGAATAGGTCAGACAGATGATAAAGCTCACTTGGCAGTGAGTGAAGAAAGCACTTGAGTTAAAATAATAATTATACGTTAATTATTATACACATAAACAATACACTTAATTAATGGTCAATAACATTAAATCAACTTATAAGAATATAAGTTCATTATGAAACAGAATATGAGCAAATATTTGAAATTAATATTTTTTGCATTAGCCGTGTGGCGGAATATAATATTAATTTTTTTTAATAATCTATAATATTTTTATATGTGGACTATATGATAGATTACATAGACTATCATGTCTTCTAACCAATTTGTTTATTTTTTAAAGCAACTGTGTGTGTAGCAACCAGGCTACCAGACTTCACAGAAGTAACACCTTCTACCGTACTACGGTCGTAAAATGTATTGACAGTTACTATTTCTTGGGAACAACGTTAGATGTGATCTTTTGTTAGAATTTGGATAAATTTAGATTAACATCTTTATTTTGTTAAAGAAAGGAAAGATTTTGTAATCACGTTACCTTTTTAGCTAATGTTCGTTGATTTAATTAGATTACTTTTTATGTTCGTGTCCATTTTAGGTTAGAGAGTTTAATCATTGTGCTTAATCATTAGAGAATGTGGTACCTATAAAGAAAGAATACCTAATTTGAAAAAAAAATAACCATATGCCTTTTAACAAAATTTCACACGGTTAGAAATTTTAGATTACAGTGGAGATAAGCTAGTATTTGAGTTTAAATCTCATAGGTATTTAAGTTTTTCATCATCATCAAGGATGTCCACTGCTGAACATAGGCCCATTAATTTCCAAAACTAATAGTTTTCAGCTCCCAGCTCAGCTAGCCAGGCTCCCAGTGCCAGTGGCTATCACCAGATTGTGGCTCCCATTGGTTTTTGTGTCCGATTATTATTTACTTAAATAAAAATACTTCTTACATGTTTTAGTCATAACATAAAGAATTCCAACCAAACCATGACTACATTTGGAATATAAAATTAGGTAAAAAGGGCGACGCTCTTAATTTAGGCGTAAAAAAGATTTTTATCGCCTTAATGACGAGGAAGCCGTTTGGATAAAAAAAATATTGTGACTTACTTGTAAATAATACTGGCCATCGTAATACAAACATTATACCTAAAAAATAATCATTATGGTTAAACTTTTTTTGAAGTATAGTATAACCTAGTTGGGTAAATTTACTCCTTCCTAATAATCTAAGGGTCGCTTGCATAAAGCGCGGTCATAGTAAGGTTAAAGTACGGTTATAGTTAACTTTAACCGCCGAAGAAAGCAAACTGGGTTGCTCGTGTCACTTTAACTAAAATTTTAACCATAACCGACCGAGGGATATCGGTCATCGTCAAAGTTAACCCTGCACGGCCAAAACACTATAACTAAAAGTAGGTACGAGTAACTTTAAAAAAAAAATATATTGAGATATAGCATACTTATAACACTGTCTTCTATTACCATAAAGTATATACTACTATATGTATATACTGTAATTACATTTTATTTATGTATGCGATTGCAAAGCCTATAATAGTTTTTTTAGTAATTTAATTCTAATCTAAAATAGTGTATTTCATTTTAAGCCTTCTCAGTGTCTGTCAGGTTTTTACTCAATATTAGCAAATATTAGTAAAATATCCTTACTAACGCCATCTAGCGTGACGCGGGAAAAACCTCGCACTCGAAATATATTTGCAAAGAATAAATTTAATAATATACTATAAATATATTTGCTATTGATCATTTTACCCTATTTAGGTAACATAACTAAAGCTTAACGTAGACTGAGGTCATGAGGGCTATTTACAAATAAGAAAAGTTACGAGTAAAAAAAACCTACAAAATAATTACGACCCTATAATATAGTAAAATTCATAAGCATAAATATAAAGGCGTAAGCATATTATATTTTAAACCAGTCTTAGAAACTAAAGATACCAAGCCTGTATAAAATACAAAAAACTGGTATAAAATCCACAGCCTCCCACAAAATTTTCTCATTATTATCCCATACCCTCGTCTCACCCTAAAGTGTTTGAACCCTATCAAAAAGTATCAAATATCACCCTAAAAACACAAGGTGCACCTTCAATCAATAAAAAGAGAAACAAAATAATCTTCTCTATCCCATAAGATGCCGCTGGCCTGTTTTTGTTGCCTTTTTTTACGAAACGGGTTTCTGAACGATTTCGAGTCTGGGAACGAGGCCTCCAGACAACAGGTGTTACGCTACTGAACGATTCTCTTTGTTTTTTTTTTATAAAGGCCGTCAGTTTGGTTGGTTTAGGATGATTTTGGGAAGTGTGACCATGTTGCGGGGCGAATCATCGATTTGTTTTACAGATTTTAAATTTCGAACTTTAATTTTATTTTTCCATTTTACTTTTTCTAGCATCTCAGCGTTTCTTACAAAGCCAGTGTTAAATATGATCGTTTTATTTTACTTTAGTACAAAAGGCTCTCTTGTAGGCGTACGTTCTACCTAATAGTAATTGGCTGTATTCTCATTTATTGATGCAATACCTACCAAGTATTACCGATTTTTACAAACCTAATAAGGCTACTAACTCAAGTGCTTCTGCTGAACACACTAAGTCCTTGGTGGCAGATCTTCTACTTGAGAGTGGTAGCTAAGCCTGCTCTTCTCCCTCTCCTGCTTATGATTTTATTTTCACCAGAACCTCTTTGATTTCGAACCCATGCCATTAAGATTAACCACTTTACATCATGAAGCCATATTTTTAATTATTTTACAGCTTTATAATTAGTTAGGTATATTTTTTTTTTGTATAATCCATACGAATATTATAATAGTTTTAGTAATTATACTAATTAAACCAGAATTTGAAAATAATGTACCTACTATTAATCTAGATGTTATTTTTAAAATATTAAAAAAACCGATACCCTATTAAGAATTTAAGGTTCAATAACGTATCATAATGTAATAATAATACATTATTTTCAGGCTCTAAACCCATAGTAAATTACATAGAAATCTTGTAAAAAATTGTTAGTAGATAGGTTCGCACATTTTATTCGCGCCCATGCCTACATTTAAAAGAATAAACAAAGCAAATGAGGAAATTAAGCTCATAGGATTGATTCTTCTAGTAATACTATGAGTGAATGCTCAAAGCAAACACAATAAGCCTACGGTCTACAATAAACATTTTGTATGTACTTAGTTCAAGAAAATAGTTTAAAATATTAAAATAAAAGCTCACATTCTTACTAGTAACAATAATTGGGTAACAATTTGTAACAATTCTATCAAAGACAATTTAATTGACCCAAATTCAATGTTAATCGAATAAAACACACTTACCATTAATAGCAGGACATAAAATCCAATCTCACTAATGTCCACACATGGCAAATGAAATTAAAAAAAAACACAAACGATTTCTTAATTTCAAAATAGTTTTGTAATTATCGATATTAAAATTTGTTGTTAAAATGCTTATTGTACTTTAAAAAATAATTAATTTTTAAAATTTGTAATATCCGCGTATTCGTTCGATATTTGAAACGAAACACATACGCACAACCGCGAAGCGCGAAGCCAAGCAGGGCACTGTCACTATGAAAATGTTTTCCCGCCCTGAGGGCAAAGAGTAAACGTTGAAATGTAGATGCGACAAATCTGACTATGAGAAAAGAATTTCAAGTACTAGTACAGTACTTAGTATTTATTGTTTACTATTTTTCTTATAAATATAATCATGTCGTCTGTTATACGTTTCTACATGTAAAAAAATCATACAATAGTTTGTATTACAGCTATATCAAATTATCATAGGTATATTTACGTACCTACTTCTATTTATTTTATTAAATCTTTTCATACAAAACATAGATCTTACTCTGTCAAAATGTATGAAAAAGTTTCAATTTTCTTTTGTGATTTCACAATTGGTTCCATAGTAAAAGTTGTTTAAATATTAAATTTATGAGTAAAAAAATAACCCCGTAAGTAAATATTAAGTGCTCATAAATAATAGGTAATATTTGTAACAGACCAAATAATTATGACAGTGAACAAATAAACAGTCAAGAAATGAAGCTAAAAATTAGATAACTTAAACTAGGTTTTAAAATTAGATATATTCAAACCAATTAATTTTATACCTATCATAATTTACATAACGGCTACATAATAAATATAAACCAACCAACGTATAAACATTAGTCTGTGACATGTGCATACACTCTGTCTCTTTCTAACACACTAAGGAACAGTATATCTATCACCCTTTGTCACCTCTGCACAGCTTTTATTCTATTAATAGTTACTTAGTTGCGTTCGTAAACATAGTAAATTATAATCAAATTTGTTTATGGAAATTGCATGTCTACAGTTATTTTAGCTTTAGCATAATAATTTAAGGCCATAGTGGACTCTTGAATTGTGAAATTAATGGTATATTTAAACCTTAATTAATGAATGAAACAAATTTTAGGTAACTAGTTACCCAATATATGTTATTGTAACCAAAGATAGTAGAGCCAGAGGGTTTACTCCGAAAATAACTCAGGAGTAGGCCCTCAGTTCGCTGTAGCTTGGTATGTTTACTAACTTTATGATGAACTTCGCTGGAAAGCTCAAGTTTATTGCTGGGCCACGTACTATCAACAAAGTTGAAGCATGATCACCTTAAGGGTGTATTTTGCGTGCAGTGACCAGCAGCTACCTGTGTCTCACACAATATAACCAGACAATGCGCTTGTCATAAAATAGTAGATTGTCATTGTCAGTAAATAATCTAAACAAAAGATTTTACAAGAGACCGTTTTATTGTCAACAATGGACAGGGCAAACTATGATTACTGGCTGCAAGCGAAAAGGTCTCAAAACTGATCATGCTTCAACTTTGTTGATGGTACAAGAGTAGCAATTGGTACGGGCCCCGCACAAAAGAGGCCCCGCGTATTCAAAGTAGCCCAACTCCAAGTCTTGCATTTTTTTTACAATTTAACAGTTTATTTGCTTAAAAACAAATAATAAGATGATCTCAAGCGGATTAAAGGTATAAAATAAAACAATTTGATCGGGTATCCTTCGGCTGTACTCGTAGATATAACCCGATCAGCGCGACCTGTGATGCGTAACACCAACAAAGGCATCGTTGGATCGCCTCCCAGATGAACAAAAAGTGATCCTTTGCGGTTACGCAATGGACGCAGTATATGCTGAATTTGGAAATACTACTATCATATTACAATGCTGGTGTTTGGATCTTTGGATGTATATATTTTTAGAAGTTTTGCACCGTGGTAGAGTACTTTGTAGTGGCCAATCTGTCGCCAAGCACCTACCGGTGTGTTCCGGCAATTGTACTTGAGAGCGAGTTGCCTTCTCGGCACTGTAACAGGTCGGCAATACCTCTGGTATTGCAAATGGCGATAGGCGACGGTAACCACTTCCCATCAGGTGGACAGCCTGCCTGCTTATTTATTAACCTTCTGACATAAAAAAAAATATTTGGATTTTAAGATGTTTGGACATTCATTTGTTTGAGTTGCATAAGAATGGATTTTTTTAAACGCACCTGGAAATAAAGTACTAAATACTAGAGATAGCAAATTTAACTGAAACGAAACATTCCTTTATTTTTAAAAAGAAACAAATCTTCAATGATATTAGAAAACTCGGATTTCTTGCCATACTCGGGTTCGAGCTGGTTAAAATCCGAAAAAATAACAACCTGTAGAATACTTATAAATAGATCAGTCAGTCAGACTCATACAAGTCCTAAAATTTAAAAATATGAAGCAGTATTTTTATCTGCGGCAAAATTCCCTTATTTTCATTAGTCTTATTCGTATAATTTCACTGAAATAAAATAATATGTAAAAATTGTGCATATACTTCTAATAATGCGGTCGTTTCGAATCAGGATTCCGATTGTGATAGGAGTGTGACGTAGAAAACGATACTTTTAGAAAGAGAACAAAGATTTATTTCGCTACGAATGACTAGCGTTTATAGAAATAATTGACTTATAGTTCCATGAATATCAGTTTCCTTATTTATTTTATACAAAAATGTTCCTTGCGGATTTACTCGTGTCCCTTGTGAGACCCTTTAGAAGTGGATCCTATCTTCGGCGTTGATAGCTCAGTGATACCATAGGTGATACTGATGTTGAATGCCGTGGCAAAGGTCGCAGGTTCGAATCCTACAACAAGCTTGAGCTTTTGGTGAAGGAAACACCAAGAGGAAACCATAGCACGGTGGTAGAGTTACCTAACTACTATGTAGTAGGATTGTCTTTGTAGTTTGTCTGGATGGTTATCACCTAGATGAAAATGTCACCAACAGCTAACGGTGTGTTCCATTTCATGTTCCTGCGCCCTTAAGAGTTTTCTAACTATCAAGGTTGTTTTTTTAATAATAATAAAAAAACAGGTATTTATTATTTTTTTATTCTCAATTTTATTAAAAATAATTTTATAGAGAACTTCGAAATTAATAGCTTAATTTCAATCATAATTAATTCCACAATACTGATAAAAATAGGATCAACTCCCTTTCATTTCTGATATCCAAATATTATTGAAGGATTATCTTGATTTGATAATTTTATTTTAATAACTTGACAAAAAATTACCCCCATAATTTTATTATCATATTATATACCTAACTATAAATATATTTTTTACAACATAAAATACAATAATAATAAACAAAACAACATTAAATAATAATAATAAATACACATTTTTTTTTTTTTATAATCACAAAAAGATCTTCTACGTATTCATGTCTACGTCAAATGCTACTAACTAAAAATAGCTATTTCCCCTAACACTTATTAAGTTAAGCCGCTAAGTTACATGTGTGGCGGAAGGGTAGTTTGTTGCGGTTAAATAAAATAATGGTAATTCTCGGTAAATACAGTAGGTAGGTGTCCTAACACTTATTACGTCCTTATGATTCTTCGTGAAGAAGCAAAACACTTGTCGAGTTTCCTTGTGTGGGACTTGACAGAGAAGGAGATCTAGCGAATTAGTTACTAAATATTTGTCTTCTGTTTATTCTTATAATGAATTTCCGCTAGGTCACGCCTGAGTCCATTAGTTAATTACAGTAGGTATTTTTACTTTTATTTATCAGCACTAAAAAATATTAACAATAACATACTCATACCAATGTAAGATGTTAGTCAACATTAGGTAATAGGGGTGATGACTAAAAAAAAAAAAATTGTCCGTCAGTTAGATTACCAAAACATATTGGACACATGTTTTTTCTTTAGTTCTGAAAACAAAAAATAACGAAGATACAGTGCGCATAAATATCGCGTGACGTCACGTTTTAGTACACTTTTTACAGAGAAGTGACGTCACAAACCCCCACTCCTGAACTTTGATGCGACCTATCTTTGTAAGTTTTTATTGATTTGATAAAATAAAAAATACGTATCCAATATTTTTTGATAACCTAACTGACGTACTAAATAGAATTAATTATTTTTTACCCAGTCATCATCAATAGGGAGGAAAAATAAATAACTAACATACTACATTTTTGCTTAACGATGTTAGTTAATGATTCCTCTACATTATTTTTATATACGATACAATCGCATAAAATTTTAAAGTATCGTTGCTAATAATTGCACGACTAAACTTAAGTCGTTAAACCCGGTTATTGACATACATTGTGACTCCAAAGCTTGGCATGGAATCTTCGCGTGTGCACGGCCAATTAAGATATTTGCTGTTTTTATAAAGTGACTGCAACATGCAAGAATGCGTCACCCTAACTAAATGTCACTTGACACCAGACATACGACCTTTCTATCTAACTACAGTTTCATATAACTATAATCTACAACTGGTGAAAGATTTCTTTGGTTTTCATTCGCAAAAAAATGTTACTTGTTTCCTCTCTTGTTAGCTATTTCAAGAGGTAACCAGCAGGGCGATTATGTACTTATAATTTTTGTAGAGTCTATCTTATATGACTAACAACAAAACTGCCATTGTAATTACTTCTCATAAAAATTAATCATATGACATCAGCCATCAAAATCAAAATAGATAGACAATACCAAAAATAAAAACCGATTACGAGAGCTATCGCTATCGCCCATTACGAAACGAATTTTAAAAATTATATTTCTAAGGGGGTAAATTATGAGATCATTAAAACCGTGGGGCGAAAAGCTAGTAGGTAAATTATAAAACAGAAACTACTTTCAACCAGAAATTGAAACAAAACTAATCCATTTTGCCGTTGAATTGGTTTCTGTCCCAGTCGTATCAGAAGGACGGCTAATGAAAAGGCGTGTTTTGACTGAACTCTTATATGCTAGTTACATCTGTTTATGTACATGCGTGCTAAGATACTACACATGTACATGATATGTGGTAGTTAGGTACTATACCTATTATAAATATACGCTACACATAATAAATACGTAATCTGTAGATACTTAATGTTTACTGAGTATAAACATAAGAATTAAAAAGCAGTGACAGCGCAAAATGTGAATTCCGCAAATGTTCGCGTTAACAATTCCTTCCGTGAGTGTACAGTTAATACACGTACTTATTACCTTGCCACCCTTTGCCTTCTTGTCTGCGGTTTTCATACCAATGCCCTGGGACGAAGGGTTAATTAAAAATGTTTCTTTTAAAACAATACCCATTAAAATTGTCTATTCAACAATTTTCTACATGATAAATGTCAAGAATTTTCGATTTTTTTTTGTATTTCCCCCGACTCGATTTTCTCAATTTATACGCGCACCAAGGGGGGGTAGGGGAGGGTAGCTGCACCTCCCTGCAATTCCCATCCCACGGTAATGAAATAACCTGCTGAAATTTTACAATATTACTACTTTCTAAATCTGATTAAAAAAAAACTGACGAAAAAATCTGATTTTCCCCCCCTTCTGTCAAAGCTGGGTACCCTTTTGCTCGTGGTAAAGGTATTAGGTGAAACACTGGTAAAACTGACGTCCATAGTCAATAACAAAGTTCATGTGGGTATGCATGCTTATTGCATTTGGATCGTGCACTTTATCACAAGCTCTCGAGCAGTAAGTACGTTCGTTACGTTGCTTCACTTGGTTCTGATTCCTATCGTCATTTTTGTTTCTTACAATAAACAAAAACCATGAGGTGTTTCTTGCGTCGCTTTTTCTTCTCATAAGGTTATTCAGAAGTGACGGTATAACGTTGTTTCATTGTCTGCACTACGCCTACTAAACCGAAGCCACTACTGAATCCTAATTATGGAATTCGTATCGCTTGGCTATTACTGAAAACGATGTTCTGATGGAATGAATAGGAAAAAGACACTTTGCAATCCTTTTTTATTATTGAATTTAATAAAACAAAGAATCGAACATCCAAACTTACTAATATATCTATTAATAGTGTAGAATGTCATGCGAATCCCTGTCAGAATATAGACTAATAATAAAGATGATGAGTTTGTTTGTATGAACGCGCTAATTTTTAGAGTTACTGGTCCGTTTCGAAAAAAAAAATCATTAATAAGAAGCTACATTATACCCGAAGCCGCGGGGGACAGCTAGTTTTTGATAAAATAATAATCATAAAAATTTGCGGTTGAAAAAACTTGAACCAGTATTATTAGTAGACGCTATGTTTAAAATTTAGGATTTAATTTTATTTTTACTCCTCCAAACATGCAAGAAAAGAAAAAAAAATACGAGTTAGAAATACAATTTCCAATTTGTGTCCATTAGTGAAATGGGATACGGCAAAAAAAATGGAAACGCCTCAAACAAAATGTGGGCACCGTAGCCGTATTGCGAAAATTGAAATTGAGTTTGAACGTATTTTTAATTCTTTTTTGTTTCATTAATTTTATGTAAGTCAAAATTTTGTGTACAGATTTATTTAATTTTGTTTTACCAAACCAACAAAATGAACGAAACATTATTACGAGTTGAATAAATTAAATTTGGCGAAACATCTGTTAACAACTGAAAGTTTTTCCGACCCTTTTGAGTTGTCATAACCTAATTATTCATTGTTTGAACGTGCTTCAAACATAGTTGATGCATGTTTGGATTTAAATGTTTGGCCAATGTTTGAAGAACGATGAAGAGTAATGTGAAAGAAATGAACTATAAAGTTTTGCTTGTGTGTGAGAGATACGAAATAGATTCAAATCAATTTTGTCTGCCAATTCTGAATCAATAGTGTGTGAAGTACTTGTGTTTTTTAACATGCATGTATGGGGAGGGATGAGACGCATTATGATTAAAAAAGTTAGGAGTATGAAATTTGATGGATATACAGGAAGAAAACAGAAAAATATGTGGATGAATTGTGTGAAAGGTGATATGAGTAAGGAAGGAGTGAATGCCGATACGACGGATAGAGGGACTGAATGTAAGAAGAGAAATTTGTATCGACCACAAAAGCAGGCAGATGATGATGAAATAGTCAAACATACGGACAAACTATGCATAGTTTAGATACTCGTTGTTTATGAAAAAAAGCAGGTAGACGATGATATAGACAAACTTAAGGACAAACTGCATTATATACTTGTTGTTTACTAAAAAAAATACTATGGACTTAATAAATCCTGAGATTGATAAGAGACTGTTAAGGAGAGAGAAAGAAACGTAGACAATATCGTTCTTTCGCTCAAAAGAAGCTTGACTGGAGACGTACAGATGGGGACCTATCAGAGTACTGCAGTCAAATTACATAATGTTATGTTCTTGCGTGAGTAAAGTCGCCAAAGCTCATGGGGAGACTTCTGGGGAGAGGAAGCTTACCGTATAAAAAAAATGTATATTATTAGGACCATTAGATAGCAATTCAAATAGAACTCTTTTATCGAATAACCGCATATAAAAATGTGTGAAAAGGGAAATTGGCAAGAAAACAAACTTAGCTATTTTATAGAATTTCCTCTTACCCCGAAATGGGTAAATGGGTGGATGGGTAATATTTTATATCTCTTTACAATGTTTCCTCGTGAGGTCACGGGCGCAAATCAAGTGAAAAGAGGACGACGTCCTTTTTTTCACTCCTTTGTTCAACAACTGTAACCGTTCTGATAAAAAAAGACCTATGGGAATATAAGAAGCGGCAACCAACAAACCTAATGATTGCTTATTAAAATGTGACAACGTAGGTTTTTTAAATGAGTTTCAACCATCAATGTACTACTTGTTGTGTCCTGTGATTTCACCCGTACTAGCTTCATGTATGTATAGCAATAACCTTCCACAATAAATGGGCTATCTAACGCATTTTTTTTTTTACTTGGAACGGTAGTTTCCTAGATTAACACCATTTAAAAAAACAAACAGGCATTCAGTATAGATTAGCTTGAAGAACGGCATTAAGTAAATAACGATAAATATAGGTATTGTTCTTTTATTAAGGGGGGCACATGTCATAAAAGCTAAATTAAAGTATTTATCGGAAAAAAATGTGATGTAACTAAAGGTGATAAGTTGATACTAAGCTCTTCTAAGAGCTCTGATATATAGCTGCCGGAACATACCGTGAGTGCTTGATGACAGATTCACATCTTCCGAGTGATAGGTAACCAAAAGTGTACTGCAAAGCAAAAATTGTATAGAGTGAAATTACAATAAACCACATGACATTGAAATAAGGTCTTAAATAGATGAACTTTATTGCAAAGTGATAATATGGCGTATCACACTACTGTACAGGACTCATGCTATATTTTACAAACTGTTGTTGCGGACAATGAGATTAAACAATATAATAGGTACACTTAGGTAAATGTACTTTAGAATATATAGATCATTGCTTACTGTTAAAAAATATAAAAAGTACTTGTACATTCAAGTTGACATATACGTGTAGGTATGTATATATATAGAAATGTAAAACAGAGATCACTCTTGGCCAAAATCCCTATACAATGTAACGATAAGAGCAGGATGGGCGCTTGTGTAAAAAAGGGATAGTAAAGTAATCATGAGAGAAAGCCCTATAAGCTAGAGTAGCACAGGTGGAAACTGTGGATACAAGTAAGAGACAGTTGTTAGGAAAATGTATGCCAGAGGGCGCCAAAATACAGATATGGTAGTAGGACGACGCTTTAAGAAGCGAGACTCAAAACCGAAACGACTGTGATTGGTCTAGACGTCATATTTAGCTCGTCCTCCTACCATACCGTTTGCGAGACTTAAATTATACACATAAGAAATTGCATTTTTTTTCTGAAATTACCTATTTTACCTAATTACCTCATGTGTAAGAATATCACTGTTGTGACTTGTATACCTACTTAAGTGGTCAAATTGTTTCATGAAGAAAGAAATACAGTCCATTGTTTATGAAGAACGTGAGTTTTATTGAAGCAGTTGCTGTGTACCCTACAGTTTGTGGTACTTCGAAGGCCGGATATCAAGGATTGGACCATTCATAGTTCGGGATCAAGAGCCGTGTGTTTACATTGTTGGTATACACGGGCCGTCAAACTGGAGCAGAAATATTTATTGGGTGCGACGACTCATACGCTAGGGAGCCGTCAATTTGGTGCAACAATATATATTTGGTGCGACGTCTCATCATACGCCAGCGGTGCAGCGGTTCTGACAAGGTATCAGCCATATACCACGTCAGACGAACACACTACTCTCATCGAGGAAGAACCGATCGGTGCAGTGGGTCTACGAGTCAGCGAGTGAAGAACACCGAACGGTGCGACGAGCGAGTCAGCACGTCGAGGGAAGAACACCGAACGGTGCAACGAGGAGTTAGTCAACGGCGTGCACACTGAACAGTGCAACGAGGTCAACGCCATTTTGAAGAATCCTAACGCGGTTTGCCCGCGGCCTCTGTACCTCCGGCCACCTAACGGTGATAAACGGTCGGGGTCAGTGGTTAACGCCGTAAGGCGGTGTGGTGTTGTGCAGCACCACCAGTCCAGTGTAGCGCGACGGGCGCGGACTGAAGTTGCATACTACGCCAGTAAGGTTGTAGCTCGGTGCGGGGGCCAGACTGTAGGCACTGCCAATGGGGTCGGACATTCCAGCCGACTTCCGAGCGCCCCGTCACCTTGTACTTCCCTCTGCTGGGTAGGACCCCCTGTTCCTTTCCTTACTTTCCATCCCTGAAGGAGCACATCCCGGTTTGCCCCGGGCTCTCCTGACGGATTGATAGGGACAATTAGGGAGGTAGGGATAATAGGGTAAACTAGATCATATTCGGATAAACTAGGATAATAGGGTAAACTAGATCATATTCGGGTAAACTAGGATAATAGGGTAAACTAGGTCATATTAGGGTAAGCTAGGTTTAATTAAGGTAAATAAGTGTTAATCTAGTTTCTTAATTTTTTTATTTTTTATTTTGTTTGTTTTAGTGAATAGGTTTATTTGTTTTGTATTATCAATATGACTACGCCGAGAAGTCCTATTCGCACGCGTCGAACAATCGATAAAATGCCGCGTGTTTATGAAGATTCTCCCGCGTCTCCGTCCACATCTAACGCACCGATCCGCGAATCCGCGACCGTATCTACCACGATTGTAACAACCACAACCGCATCTAGCGCGACTGTAACTACCGCGACCGCACCTACAATAACTGTAGCTAACGCGAATGATCCACTCGCACGCGAAATAATACCGCCGCGTCCGATCACGAACGTCACTGGAACACGAGCCGCGTCAGTACAATCTCAACAGTCAACCGCGAGCGCGATAGCACGTATAAGGCAGGCAGAGCTAGAAGCAGAGGAACGGTTAGCAGATATTCGCAGAGAGGAATTGCAACTACAAGCTATGCTTATAAAGAAGCGACTTGCAGTCGATGTTGCTACAATACGGGAGGAGACAGATAGGGATAGCGCGTGCGCAGATGAAGTTATTGCCACTGAACATAAAGTACAAGATTGGCTTAGACGTAGTGCAATACGGGGGGAGCCTGAGGAACACACAGGCCTAGGTGTAGAACATAGGAGCCGCTCGCCACTCAGAAAGAGGGCCACGGAGCCGCAGACTCCTATAGTAGCAGATCATATTGGTAATGAAACTCCACGAAGACCTAGATCACCGACACCGCCGCGATCGAAGGAACGTGCGATCGACAGACTGGCAGAAGCTTTAGAACGAATGGCCAGAGGTAGGAAGCCACCTAGACAGACGCAAGATCTGCCTATTTTTAGCGGTGCTACAGGGGAGTGGCTACCATTCAAGGCGGCCATGAAAGAATCTACTAGCCTTCACGGATTTTCAACAGCGGAGAACTTAGCTAGGTTAAGGACATGTTTGCGAGGCGAAGCACGTAAGGCAGTATCCGCCCTTCTCCATACAGCGACCGAACCGTCCACGATCATGTCAACATTAGAGCAATGCTATGGACGTCCTGAAATGATTATTGATCACGCGCTCGAAGATTTAAAGAAGTTGCCACGTCCAGGTACCTCAGCCGACGAATTGAACGGTTTCGCGATTAAACTACAGAACATAGTAGCGGTCATTAACTGTGTAGACGAGAAAGGATATCTGCAAAACCCATTATTAACACGGCAAGTGGTGGACAAACTGAGTCCACATGTTAGGTCAAGATGGTGTGACTATGCCGAAGAACATAGCACTAGATCGGAACCTGAAATCCTAACTTTATCACGGTTTCTTATGCGAGAAGCAGAACGCGCTATCAAGCACACCTACGCAGCAAAGACTATAACGGGACCAATGCGTACGGAAAATAAACGCGAACATCCACGGAAAACAACAGATCGTAACCACAAAGCTCCAGTATATGCCACAACAGAAACACCAGCAAAAAAGAAAGAGTGTCACTGCTGTGGGGCTGAACATGACACAGTTAAGTGTGCCAAGCTGGAAGCTATGTCAGTACCAGATAGGTGGACCTGGGCGAAGGAAACGCGTATTTGTTTTCGTTGTATGAATAGCAAGCATGGGAGATTTTTGTGCAAAGCAAAGAAATGCGGCGTAAATGAATGTCGTCTGGCACACCACGCAATGCTACACGACACAAAAGGTAAAGAGTCTAGTGAACCAGTTCAAACCGAGCAGCCAGCGATCACTGCATCAGCACACGCATTATTAGAGGACAAGCAGGTGCTATTGAAAGTGTGTCCTGTGGTAATAAAAACAAAGAATGGGCAAGAAATAAATACGTACGCACTGTTTGACGAGGGATCAACTATCTCGTTGGTAGATGAGGAAATAGCCAGAATAATCGGGGCCGAGGGCCCTACGAGGGCATTACACATTCACGGGGCTACATCAAGCCAGCGGGAACCAAACAGTCAACGCATAAGTATACAACTACGAGGAAAAGGTCAGACTGACTTCCACGATATTCAAGCGCGCACGGTTAAGAACTTAACATTGGGAAGTCAAACGATCAAATCAGACTTGTTAAAGTTATCACACCTTAGCATACTACAACCAGAAGATGTATGTTACGAGTACGGTCGACCCCGCATCCTAATTGGAGCAGATAACTGGCATTTAATAATAACAAGAAAATTGTTAATGGGGAAAAAGAATCAGCCAGCAGCGTCATTGACGCAACTAGGATGGGTAATGCACGGGTCTGTACCAAAGAACTTAATAACAAACAAGGATGAATTAGTACTACACGTCCGGACATCCCAGGAAGTACAACGCAGTTCGTTAATGAACAATAAAGAAAACGAGCTGAGCGACCTGGTCAAGGCTCATTTTGAGATAGATGCTTTGGGAATATCAATGAAAAGAAAACCTATAGCAAAAGATGAGCGGGCGAAAGAGATATTCAAAAGTACTGCAAAACTAGTCAACGGGCACTATGAAGTAGGACTGCCCTGGAAAGACGATAACGTCACGTTACCACCGAGCTATGATATGGCACTAAGCCGTCTCCGTGGTATCGAGAGAAAGATGGATAAGTCACCACAGTTCAAGGAGGCGTACACGGCACAAGTTAACGGCTTACTACAAAAGGGGTACGCGGAATTATGCCAACAAGATCACACGGGAAACGAACGTCTGTGGTTTCTACCCCACTTCGCCGTAACAAATCCGAACAAGCCGGGTAAAGTCAGAATGGTGTTTGACGCAGCTGCACGCACTAACGGAATGTGCTTGAACGATGCACTGCTCGACGGGCCGGACCTTCTGCAATCACTTTGTGGTGTATTATTCAGATTTAGGAAAAAGCCGGTAGCTCTGACAGCGGATATACGCGAGATGTTCCTACAAGTGAAAATAAAGACTGAAGATCGCGTAGCCCAGCACTTTTTATGGCGAGGGGACAACCGAACGGAGCCACCCCAAAAGTATGCTATGACATCAATGATATTTGGAGCACGAAGTTCCCCATTCTTGGCACACAGCGTAAGGAACAGGAACGCTGATGACCACAAGAATTCTTACCCAATTGCACATCATGCCATCACACAAAACCATTATATGGACGATTGGCTAGATAGCTTCGAAGACGAGGAAGCTGCCGCAAAGACAATGGCAGAGGTCCAAGCAGTACATAAAGAAGCTGGTTTTGAATTGGCCGGATGGAGTTCAAACAGATCGGGCCTATTAGAAGCAATCCCAGAACAGAACCGAGCAAAGGCACCTAAGGAGCTCGGTGCAAATGCGAACGAATATGGGAAAACATTAGGCATCTTGTGGGTGCAGGAAACAGATGAGCTAGCATTCAACACTGCCATGCCCCGAGTCCCTGATGAGGTTAAGCAAAAATGGAGGACGCCAACCAAAAGAGAGGCTCTGGGAACAGTAATGTCCATATTCGATCCTTTAGGGATTTTAAGCCCATACACCATCACGGCGAAAATAATGCTTCAAGAACTATGGAAAAAGGGGATAGGATGGGACGACTTCCTGCCACATGAAGAAGCCGCGATATTCAATGAATGGTATGACGACCTCGAATACATAAAGAACCTCCGGTTACCGAGGTGTTATTGCAATAAAGATAGTGCCGAAACGCAATTGCACGTATTCTGCGATGCCAGCGAACAGGCCTACGCGGCAGTTGCGTATTGGCGTAATAAAACGAAAAATGGAAAGATCAGCATTGCAATGGTAGCCGGAAAGGCTAAGGTCGCACCTATGAAAGCACAAAGCATACCGCGAATGGAGCTGCAAGCAAGTCTAATAGGTGCCAGACTAGCCAAAGAAATTATCAAGCAACATCATACAGAAGCTAAGGTTATCTTATGGAGCGATTCAAAAACAGTACTACATTGGATAAAGAACGATTCGGCCAAATACACACCATACGTGTCGCATAGGTTAAGCGAGATAGCCGAACTAACCAACGTAGATCAATGGCGCTGGGTACCAACGGCACATAATGTGGCGGATGACGCTACACGATCGGGTAATACGCGACTAAACAGCGAGGACCGATGGTTCACGGGTCCGCAATTTCTTAGGGAACCGGAGCATAAATGGCCAAAAGAAATTGACGTAGATCTAAATCGGGATGAGACCACAGAGACGCTGATAGTGGCTCATATGCGAACAGAGGCCGACCTCGTAGATATTACCAGATTCTCGTCGTACAAACGCCTGATAAGAACCGTCGCTATGGTATTAGCCTTTATTGATAAATGTAGGCGTCGCGCCAACGGTTTGAACGCAAAACATATCAAGGAAGCCGAATACGTTCTGATTAAACAGGCACAAAGGGATAGCTTTCCAAACGAAATACTTCGGCTTAAACGTGGGGCTAATGTAGACAGCACTAGCCGACTATATAAACTGGACCCTAAATGGGATGAAAAGGGCATCATTCGACTGAATGGGCGAATAAACGCAGCGACAGTGCCCGATACCATGAAGGAGCCACCTATATTAGATGGATCGCATGTCATGACGCGCCTAATAATAGAGCAGGAGCATGCAGAACGCCACCATGCAGGAAAGGAACACCTGGTTAACATCTTAAGACAGTGCTATTGGATCCTGAAGTTGCGACCAACCGTAAAAACCGTCCTGGGGCAGTGTATTCGGTGCAAGATAAGGAAAGCAAATCCCAAAATACCAGTTAAAGGAAATTTACCGCAAATCCGCCTGGGAGCTTTTACGAGACCGTTTACTCATTGCGGGATAGATTGCTTTGGCCCTATGTGGGTGACGATAGGTCGACGTCGAGAGAAACGCTGGGGCATGTTATTTACTTGTTTGGTCACTAGAGCCGTACACATAGAATTAATTGCGAGCTTGAGCACTGACTCTGCTATAATGGCCTTAAGAAGAATGGCAGCCCGACGAGGATGGCCGCAAAAAATTCTATCGGATAATGGTACGAACTTCCACGGTGCCGATGTAGAACTAGGAAAAGCATTTGCGGATTGGCTCCCGACCATGAAGGATTATACCTTAACCAAACACGTAGATTGGAGATTTATTGACCCCGGAGCTCCTAATCAGGGTGGTGCCTGGGAAAGAATGATTAAAAGCGTAAAAACCGCTTTATACACTGTACTAAACGAGAGGGCTCCTAGGGAGGAAGTGTTGGCCACCTTAATGACCGAGGTTGAACATACCGTAAATGCGCGCCCACTTACGCACGTCCCGGTTGAGCCAGAGGACGCTGAGGCCTTAACGCCTAATCACTTTTTATTGGGAACAGCTTCGGGACTCCCTTACGTAGGACAGTGCGAAGTGGCGGATAGGCAGACATGGCGAGCCGCGCAGGCTTTGGCTAACATGTTTTGGAATCGGTGGGTCAAAGAGTATTTACCAACACTGACACCTAGGGGTGACGTTCGTAGGGCACACGAAAATGTTAAAATAGGTGATGTTGTTTTAGTGGCGGATGGATCACTACCGCGAAATGTATGGCCACGGGGCCTAGTCGAGAACGTGTTTATAGGGCCCGACAATGTGGTGCGAAGCGTGGATGTGCGGACGCGCGGGGGGATCTTCCGTCGACCTGTTAGGCGTCTCATTGTCCTACCGATTAGAGATAAAGGCTGCGATAATCTGCGCCGGGGGGAGGATGTTGCGGACAATGAGATTAAACAATATAATAGGTACACTTAGGTAAATGTACTTTAGAATATATAGATCATTGCTTACTGTTAAAAAATATAAAAAGTACTTGTACATTCAAGTTGACATATACGTGTAGGTATGTATATATATAGAAATGTAAAACAGAGATCACTCTTGGCCAAAATCCCTATACAATGTAACGATAAGAGCAGGATGGGCGCTTGTGTAAAAAAGGGATAGTAAAGTAATCATGAGAGAAAGCCCTATAAGCTAGAGTAGCACAGGTGGAAACTGTGGATACAAGTAAGAGACAGTTGTTAGGAAAATGTATGCCAGAGGGCGCCAAAATACAGATATGGTAGTAGGACGACGCTTTAAGAAGCGAGACTCAAAACCGAAACGACTGTGATTGGTCTAGACGTCATATTTAGCTCGTCCTCCTACCATACCGTTTGCGAGACTTAAATTATACACATAAGAAATTGCATTTTTTTTCTGAAATTACCTATTTTACCTAATTACCTCATGTGTAAGAATATCACTGTTGTGACTTGTATACCTACTTAAGTGGTCAAATTGTTTCATGAAGAAAGAAATACAGTCCATTGTTTATGAAGAACGTGAGTTTTATTGAAGCAGTTGCTGTGTACCCTACACTGTAGTAATAGTTATTATTTGCTATAGTTATGGTTTCCTCATGATGTTTTCTTTCACTGAAAGCTCAAAAGATACGATACTTCTGATATCACTCCCACTCAATATAGGATTTGAATTCACCTTTATCACGGCTTCTTTTTTTTCTAGCCCAACTCTAGCACATTAACCTCTCTATGGTAGTCCACGAGAGGCAAATCACAGCCGGTCCAAGTTTGAGTTATGATAGTTTTTGCGTCGCCCGCGCGACGTTTATGAGCTGTAACGTGAACCTTTGCTGAAATATTCAGGCCCTTTTCCGGATCAACTGACGAAGTCAATGGCTGGACTTTACCGCCAGGTTTTGCCTTCTGAATTTATGGTCCTTTTGTTTTTTTGGCATAATGAAATTTATAGTATTGATATGCCATTAATGTTTAGAGATCAGTCAATATACACATACATGTACATTGTAAACTGTATGTATGTATGTTAAAGTGCGTGTGAGTGTGAGGGTGTGTGTGTGAATGTGTATACATATTTCATTCTTAAAAGCGAAAATTCCTCAGTGTTAATGTCGTCGATTCGAATCCTGCAACTTAAGCTTGGTGAAGGAAAAAATATAAAACCTAAAAGAAATTGGCTCTTAAGTGTAGTTGCCGGAAAAATTCTACAGGTATTTAACATGAACGTGTTAGCATGGCGGGCGGAAAACAAAACTGCTACAGTATGACACAACTTAGATGTACCTAGCATCGATTTTTCACTTCTGATTTACACAACTAATAAAAATCATTCATTATCCTAAAGTACTAATAAACATGTGTAGTGTAATGTTGTAGACGCACTCTTTTCGAGAATGATCGATTTTACGAATTTTACCGATACTTCATCTAAGTTGTGTCATACTGTACCTGATTCTTGTATCAGTATGTGTGTACCTTGTGGGGATGTGCCCCAGCTTTATGCAAAGTACCTAGTTATTCAATTACTCTCTCCCCCAAGGCCCAAGTACAAAGGTATACAAAATGCATTGCCTCAATCACGCCATTGTGAATGTCTGATACCAATGATATCGATTAATACACGTAGCGGTGGTTCACGAAATAAATAATTAAGTGGCCACAGAAGGAACGCTTCGTACACATGCTCAGGATTTGTGTATGGACATTGAAGAGGAACATTTCATAAATAACTAGCTGACCCGGCAGACGTTGTCCTACCCTGAGAACAAATAAAAAACTGGGACCTAACTACCTATACCTACCTACTTTTACCTACCCCTACCTACTTCTACCTACCCCTACTTATCTACAACTTCCTATTTACCAACTATTACCACTACCATTACCAACTACTATTACCAACTAACTATTTTCCACGTAACTTTTTTTTTCTGTACTAATTTTGCGTAGAGTCTCACACAAATTTCCATCCCCTATTTTAGGGGCTGGGGGATGATTTCATGGGGGATGGGGCAGGTATTTTTCGTTGGTAACAAATAGTCCGCATACCAATTTTTAGCTTTCTATCTTGAAAATTGCGGAATGCTCCATACAAACTTCCACCCCCCATTTTAGGGAAGTGGGCGGTTAGAAAGAGGCAAAAAGTAGCCTATGTCACTCCCCATCCTTTCAACTATCTCTACTTAAAAAATCACGTCAATACGTCGCTCCGTTTTGCCGTGGAAGACGGACAAACAGACACACCCTCACTCACTTTTCCATTTATAATATTAAGTATGGATAACAGCAGTATTGTCACATTGGTGAAGGTGTGACCTCTAAAAGTCAGAGGGCCTACTCCGAAAAACGATAAACGATAGTTTGATCATCGTTGTCAAATAACCAATAGAATTGCACCAAACTGCCGACACGTAAATTTTGTGCAATTCAATTGGTTAATAATTTGACCACGACTATGGAACTATCGTGTATAATTTTTCGGAGTAAGCCCTCTGATACTAAAAAATAATTGAAGTGGAAGATGTCTTTATTTACCTAGATGTCGCTAAATTTGAGTTATCTACCTAAAGTTATGTACCTACCTACTGTTATCAAAATAATATTAATAATAGGTAATAATCCTTTAATAAAAGTAGTGACATTAGTCAGTGGTACTTTAACAATATTTTTATTTTAATGTTTTTTTATTTTTATTTATCAATTTTCTAGAAGTTTATACATGAGCTAAGATTGCTCAATTAAACCAAATCCTGGAGTAGTACCTGTAAAATATAACCAAATATAGTTACTATACATAGGTACCTACTTGTCTAACTCATTGTCATTTTCACCGTCTTATTAAATTTTCTATACACTACCCAATCGCTAAAATAAACCTTTTGTTTATATTCACAGATTCAATCAAACAATAACACAAAGGCCAAATCAACCGTAGGTAACCAATTCTGATACTGAAATGGAACGAACACGCAAAACCATTCGTTCAGGAATGGATGTGTCTGCATTAATTAATTCATTTGTTTTCATAATTCAATATTAATTAATTTCGGGCCTTCCATTCGGTGGTTTCCGTGAAACGAGCGCGAATTCCAAAATTAAAATTACGCTGCGCAAAGCGATTACATCATTAAAGTTGGCGAAAATGAGTGACAGTTCATTTACGTCTTTGTTACCGACTTTTTGGAGGTTGTTGAGCTATTCTGAATCTTAAGAGTGGTGGCATTAAGTGACATGTTAAGTGGTCGGTGGATTTGATTATATAACTTAGAATTCAAGGTTGCGTGTCTGGTGACAATAATATGGAATATTCTTCATTTAGGAGGTTTGAGGCCTTTTCGGTATAGAATATTCTCAAGACTTACACAAAGGTGAAAACAGACAAGGCGTTGAAGTAAAAAAAAGCGCCAGCGCAAAATAGCAGCCAAGAGATAAGAAATATAGTTTAAACAAATGCATAAATAAACAAAAGTTTAATTTAGTTAGTTGGCGCAGTTGGTTAAGACGCCACCTATCGCGCTGCTGGTCGTGGGTTCGATTCCCATCCAGGACAAACATTTGTGTGCATGAACATGTCTGTTTGTCCTGTGTCTGGGTGTAATTATCTATTTAAGTATGTATTTACAAAAAAAAAGTTGTATATGTAGTATATCAGTTATCTGGTTTCCATAGTACAAACTCTGCTTAGTTTGGGATCAGATAACCGTGTGTGAAGAATGTCCCAGGATATTTAATAGAAAATCCTTCATAATAAAATTAAAACAATTTATTAATTACAGATTAATACATTCAACTCAGTCTTTTAGAGCTAATGTAATTAATTAGCTTTATGAACTAGCCTGCTATAGTGACGGGACATTGTTCACTTTCAGTTTTACCGACATCGATATAATTTCATTCTTCGATTAAATTAAATTTCCTTCGTAAAACTTGCCACAAAGCCACCACCCACATACCTAATTGTTAGCTTTGTTATCTACAAAAACTAACGTGGCAATGCCGCTAGTATTCTGGGAACGATGCCTTCTGACAGCGACTTTTTCATTTAGTTTAGTCCTTTTTATCTAAGTAATTTTTAGTTTATCTCTACACTAAATCTATTTTCTTATTTTTAAAATTATAATTATAACATTATAATTATAAAATAAAATAAAAACATTTTTAATTGAAAAGATTTAAAAAAAAAAAAAAAAAAAAAAAAAAAAAAAAAAAAAAAAAAAAAAAAACAAAAACTTAATTATTATCTAATGTTAACATTAGGACCACTTTATGCTGAAACAAGAAGCTTATATTTATTGATTTTCGGGCACATCGTTACTCCTAACTCAGAGTTTTATTACCAGTATCAGTTTCTTTTTTTTAATCTATTTTTTTAAAAATGGTAAATCAGATAAATCCATTCAGTCACATACAAACAGGCTACACATTTAACGAAACCTAAAATAGTTCCTGATAAAAATGGTACGAACGATTTATTTCATGCTACCAAACTTTAACTCAATTAGTTGTGGAACCCGCATTTTTATAAAAATCATTAAATGTTGTTCGCCGTTCAGAAATAAGATTGTACCGTCATATTTTGGAAAAAAAAAGTTATATCGACAAAAATACTCACAGTCCCGACCCTAAACCTTTTGTGAAACACCCCTAACCATTGCACGAGGCACTCGCACACTCTGTATATGAATACGGTTAATTTTTTAACACAGTCATGACCTGTACGTTATTTTAAGAGCTGAGTGGAGCTGAACACGGCTTTTTAAAGTTATGCCTAGGTATTCATTATACATATAATAGAATGTAGTACTTTTTAATTTCGTTTAAAATCTACCAACGTTTAGTACCTATATAGCTTAACTATACAATAAATTGCATGGTGTAAATTTAATTTTAGATCTAATTTGTTTAATATAATTAATATGTTTGTATAGATAAGGATTATATTGTATTAAATTGGTCAACATTGCATAAAGCGCTCATAAATTTTTATTAGTTTTAAACAATGAATCCTCCTGTATGTTATAGCCTCTTGTAAACTGTAAGGTCTATGTCAATTTTGGCACACGTATAGATATTAGATTTCCTTTCCGGACGGAAACCTAAAAGGCTTTATCAGACACCGATGGATAGATACAATTGCGCTGGCGAAGTTTATTTGGCCATTGTCGTAGGTTTCATATCAAGAATCCAAGACTACAGTTAGACCGCGATCCCCAGAGACGGAACTCAGCTTGGCGGAAGATCTTTCCTTTTCAATAAATAAATAAATATCTTGGGACATTCTTCAGACACGGTTATCTGATCCCAATGTAGGAGTCATCCATATTACTCCTCCATAAACATAAACATGATAATTTACTTAGTCAATCTTAATTTATTTAATAGAAAAAAGACATCTTTGCGTTAGCTTGGCCATCCAAAAGGGAACGCTGCCAGCCTTGCCGTTGATCGGCGGCCACTTCGAGGAAACTTTTTATATGTATAGTTTGTACATTTGTTGTAAATAATTGTATATTGTATATTATCTAAATTCACAGACTAGGTTTGTAATTTGAAAAAAAAAAAAACAAATAGGTATGTAAAACGTGATTTCACAGAGACCAGCTAAAAATGAACGAAACTAATTCAAGAAGGCTAAGTAGGTACTTATGTAAGTCCTGCTCAGTGCGATACACACGGCAAGCAGCATAAATCTAACTTAATCTGCCCTAACTTACGTTAGGAACAAGTTTTGCCAACTTAATTCTAACTTAGTATATATGTATAATGAAATTTCAGAAAAGCCGAGTTTCAGCCTTGTTAAAATGTTAAAAGCTCCTTGAAAAAGGACATTTTCTGAAGGAATTACGAATTCTTTGAGAGTCTCAAGGCTTGAAGTTTTTAACTATGTAAAATAGCAATAAGAAATTATCATGTATAAAAGATGGCTAAGGTTGAATATCGCTTGCAGATTCATAGGTGATAATGATTAGTTTCGCTTGCAGATCAATCTGACATAATACAATTTTTATTTACTGTTTGTTACGTGACAGCTATTCTTAGTTTGAACCTTGTTGTAATTTTCGATGACTAGGAAACTAAGTCAAAACTGGCACACCACTTTCTTGGCCGACCGTATTTACATATGAAATATTAGATTCCGCCCCGGGGTTTCACCCGCGCTCCCGAGGGATCTTATGTTTTCCCGGGATAAAAAGTATCCTATGTGTTAATCTAGGTTATAAACTATCTGTGTTCCAAATTTCATCCAAATCCGTTCAGTATTTTTTGCGTGAAAGAGTAATAAACATCCATCCAACAATCCATACTCAAAATCTTTCGCATTTATAATATTAAGTAGGAAGTTCTCAGTAAATCATCTCAGCGCCGTTAGAACTTAATAAATCACTTGCACAAATACAAACATCTGTATGAAACATTTCAACGCTGGATACAAAACTTGAAAAGCAGTCTTGCGCCCACTGAATACTTTATGACGGCTGTAAATCTAGTGAAATCGTAAATTTTGCAGCTCTACGCGACCCGACGATCGTCCACGACCCTTTCTACAGTGAAATGGATATTAACATCAAGCTACTACTATTTGTTTGTGTAAAAGTAAATCGAGTTTTGTGAGAGTATTACAAAATTAAAAACGATTTTATTTTGATAGAGCTTCGCAGGCAATCATTAAGTGTAATTGTACAGTTGTATTTGCTGAAAAGAGCCGGCAAGAATTTATTTTTACTAACAATGAGTTTGTTTACTAAACTGAACTGGTGAGTTGTTTTTTATTTGTTTGAGATCTATAGAGCGTGCTTAGACTTTGTTCAGACTTTACTTTGGGTATAAACCTACATAATAAAGTAAATATTTGTGTGTTTTAATTTATAGCCAAGTTTTTGGTAAGTCGTCCATTAGGTGCACTTAGGCTTTGCTTAGTACACAGTCAGAGAGATTGCATTTTAAATACCGACTTGTACAGTAAAGTCTGAGCAAAGTGTAAGTACGCTGTATAGGTCTCACCCTAAGAGTCACGTGAAAGTCGTCCAAAGTATGATCGAGTTAGTTAAAATGATAAACAAACAAGTGGTAGTAGCATTATAAGCATGGCAAAGGAACGGTTCAGGTAGGATGTGGTTTTACCCCATTTAAAATTCCAATTTTGGACCTTTGATTAGATAGCTTCGTGAACATAAATTTACGTTTTATTTCGGATTATATGTGTAGCATCTAAACCAATTTAGATAATTGATGACGTCTTAAGTAATTTTTAAAAACTAATGATCAATCGATTGAACTCAATTTTAATTATTTTTCAGTCTACTAACTATCTATACCCCTCCCAAAAGCACACTATATAATGACACATAGTTTATGGACTTTCGTAATAAATCGTGGAGTACAATTTCGCTCCTTCACCAAAGCGGAGATGAGCGAACAGAGATGTGTTTTCATACTAATGACAACTGTTCCTGTTTGTAAACTATAGGTATATATATAAAAGAAGAAACTAACTGACTGAGTGACTTATTGAATGATCTATCAACGCACAGCTCAAACCACTGGACGGATCGGGCTAAAATTTGCCATACAGATAGCTATTATAATGTAGCACTTTTTTTTGGTTTGCATTGTTTTACTAAATTTAAGCCTTTGACCACAATATCTGTGTCAGTGAAGATGTGGCCGATGGTGCTAAGCACACAAAGCCTAGAAGGGAACTGGCTCTCAAGTGCAGCTGTCGAAACACGCCTGTAGGTGCTTGACGACAGATTTTCAACTTGAGGGTGGTAGCCAGCCAGGTGGGCACTACGAAGTACCCTACCACGCTACTACCATGCTACGGTTTCCTCACTATGATTTCATTCACCGAAAGTTCAAGCTCTTTGTAGGATTCGAACCCTATCATCACCACAATGGCAGGCATCAAACCCTAAGGGGTTAAAATAGAAGATCTCGGGAGAAACCACGCGGCATCTTATAAAGGCATTCTACGTTACTCGTTCCTGATTATTAAGCTATCGATACTCACTTAAATTTCATCGGTCCACGTGAAAATTCAAAACCAATTTAAAAACTGACCCATTTTTCATATATCACCTATACCTATGTACGTACACAGCTGTCATGTATGTTGGCACGTTCCTTTTAGATCCTTATATTTGAGCCCATATTTTAGTTTATTCTAAGTTATTAAAATAATAATTGATAACTACTATGCTTCATAAAGTTGTGTAATTAAAGTTTAGGTTATGTAATTAAACTAAATGTTTTGTTTTAATTGTACCTACGGTTTCATTTCTTCTAGGTTTGTAAAATGATATTTGAATCACTGTTAAATTTGTAATCTTTTTAAATTTGTAATAAAAACCGTTTATTTTGTCATAAATATTATGATGGATTTTTATATAATTATAGGTTTGCTGGGGTTCTTGCAAAGTCATGAGTAACCTTTTGGGTCTAAGTTAATTTAAGTACATAAAAAAAAACTATTTTTATACATTAACTTATTATGTATCACCTAAATACCCTGGCTTTTTAATAATTTCTTTTTTTTTCCTTTCTAATATTAGTATTATTATTTTTTTTTTTTATACCTTATTTACATAAATAAAAACTAAACTAAACTAAACAAATAAAAAAACTACTAATTACAAAAATAATCTACTTCAAAATTTGGCATGGTACCCTAACACTTGCTGCAGCGTTGCCTCGCTGAATGATCAGACTTAGCCTCTGGGCAAAAAAGTCCCTGGCTCTCAGATCCCCAGAGGCTAAGATCAAACGCTTGCCTATGTCTTGAACTATTATATAGATGTATATTTTTTATGTAAAAAAATATATAACTTGTATATAAAACTGGTATTAGGTTTGCACATTGTCTCACTCCAGAAAAAAAGAAACTATAATCTCTACTATGTAGATAATATTTTCCAAATTATGCTAAAGTCTAAAATCATATAAATATACTGGACTAACTATATAAATATCTATTTGTAATAATCAGTATTAATTCGAATGCAAATGTGCATCGAAGATGGATTTTGACACTAACCGACCATTTAAACCATAGTTATGGATCAATGATGACATAAACCGTAAACATAATTTGATTTGATATATCTCACAACCAGCTTATTCATCTGTTTCATGGAAATTTACTAAACATAATAGGTTAATTTTTGTTATCAGGGTAATAGGTTAGTATACCCTGGTCGTAAAAAAAATAGTTTTCATAAAAAAAAAACACGTTCGTATTTAAATCGCTTCAACGTAAGTTTAACTGAATACTTATTAGCTAACTCGAGTACTAAAATAGCTAACTCGCCTTATTTCTCAGTCAATCTATGCTAAACTTATTTCTATATATTAATTTAAGTCTATACATTTCAATTTGGCATAGTTTAGTAATGGTATGTTAATTTTATAGGATTATTGATAATGATATACGCTATCCTCAGTATTTGGCCTAATATACCCAAACAAAATCACCAGCATATATATCTATGAATCTTATAAAGTTTTATTATTTAATATGAGTCAAATAAGAATAAATTTGCAAACGATAGCAAATATTATGTCATCTCACTTCCCACGCAATGCAATGCAAAAAAATGCAAATAAATAAAATATTTAAGACCTGCTCATAATATTTTTAAAACCGTATACACCACCAGGTATTTTCGCAGATGGATAAAACCTCGGGAGCAGAGTGGAATAAGCTCTTTATTTACTGTTCACGCCGTGTTTGTTTTATTACGATTCTGTTTGCGATAGCTTGCCTGGACCAGTGTCTGTTCTAGCACAGGTATAGACTAGTTGCAGTCATAATGAGAAGTCAGGATTTATGAAAAGAGACTAGGATCAAGAAGCTCCTTTTAGCGTATCTTACGTGAAGATGTTTCCATCATGATGGTTTTCTTATTTACCGTGAGTTTCCGCCAGTCGATTAACAACAGTTAACATCTTATGACATAATTAAAATACGCAATAAAGTTTATTTTTCTTTTAACATTCCTTAACGTCATATTGTTATGGACTAGACCAACATTGTTACAGGACATGATCTGTAAACATAGTCGGTCGGTTTATTGTTAAGCGTTGGTGTTTATTGTCATGTATAGTGGAAACGTAGTGTTAAAACTACAAGATAACAACAAGGTAAAAAATTATAATGCAGGAAAAGTTATTTACGACAGTTCTATTAGTGGAACTTTTGGAATAACACCGCTCAAGTCAAAAGTCGGCGGTTTTTACTTTTAAATGCCATTGGATAAAACTCATGACGCGTCAAACTGGATTTACATTTTGACCGTTTCAACCAATAAGATTTCTTAAGAGAAGATTTCCCTTTCCTGTAAAATTATTAAAATTTATTTGCACAGTGTTGTTTGCTAAGCGACGCAAGGTTACCTACTCTATGGCTCATAACATATTTCTATGCCAAAACGACAAACCAAAAAACAAACATTCACATTTAAAACGTAGTCGGGTTCTGATTATAAAAAGATAGTTTCCAGACATTTCACTAATCTCCAGACTTCCAACTCTACCCACAACTCACACACTTTACGTGTACCAGGGCACAGCACCAGTGGTATCGATATTTCGCCGGTCCGGTAGGTACACGGGTGTTTTTCCTATTTTCATTTCATCGGCAGTTCGTTAGTTTCGAGTTTCAAACTCTACATTTGTCGACATCGATAAATTTACCTCTCTCCTCTAGGAAGAGTGAATTGTAAGAGTGGATCGATATATCCCATTGGCCAACTGAAAGATAGAAAGAAAGAAAAAATATTTATTTGCCAAACAATGCGTACCTTAAAATTAAGAAAAAAACTAGTCATAGGTATTGGTCACCAGCTCAGCATAAAGCTTTGTTCAACTTAGAAATAAAAAATCAATACTGCACATCTAAAATGTAGCAAAACGTAATTCTTATGGAAAGAAAGGAAAGCATTTGAGACATCCACAAAATAGATGTCAAACCTTGTGTACAAAGTTCACTCGAATCCCTATTCAGGGCACGGTATCAATGTTAGCAGAGAAATAAAAAATAAGTTTATAATAAAAAAAATATACAACCTACCAATAAAAAAAATCCTTGAGTCGGCCACGGCTCCCAATCATCGGTAAAGTTCCCAGCAGCCTGGCAGCATTTCATCTTTGGATGGCCAAAGAGCCTACCAGCCTCCCTCCTCGTCCTCGTCTCGTCATGTTTGATTGTTGATGTGCGAATATAAATGACTACATCAATTTATTATTATTAGATGAGCTTTCCATTCAAGATGTGGTTTCCTATTTTACCCTTTTTCAGATTTTCAAAAAACCCTTGCTTATGGATACCTTCTTTAAAGAAAAACCCTCCAAACATGTCTCTAGGACCAGTGGGTTAGGTTGTGCATTGGTATAATTTCATCATCATCATGACTCTTACACGTTTTTTGGGAGCAGTTTTTTTGTCTTTATTTTGTTATACTGATGTAGCCTCAAGCCTTTACTATAAAAAAATATTTGCCTTACGACGCCTTACGACGCATATCAATCTTATCGACGCTACGTTTCCGCATACACTGACTTAATCGCTGTAAGTCGCACCCCACCCCACTGTTTCCGCACACTTAGTCAACAATAATTACTGTTCTAGTAATTACAAGTATAGTTTGAAACTGCCGCATAAGATGGCTCTGCGCAAATTATGGTTTGAACAGCTGTGGAGAGGACGTTACGCTTCTCATGTGTCATTGTCTGAGGCTAATAGGCTTTAAGTTTATCGATAAATATGCGTTTTAGAGGCCCAATTTAGACGAATGGAATTTTGTGGAGCTTGGAAGTACATGCAGCTTTTTCAGGGTTCCGTAGTCAAGCAAGCCTAATAATTTCGCCATGTCAGCCCATCCGTCTGTCCGTCTGTATCTAGTTATATCATAGTCAGATAACTCTTTTGGAGCATAAATTTGATTTTCGAAATTTTGTGTGTCTATGTTTGTTACCACTATTCGTACCGTGGCACACCGTACCTAATGGCTGAACGTATTTGATTAAAATTTGGAAGATATATAGATCATACCCTAAACTAAATAATAGGTACTTTATATCCCAGGAAATCAAGATCGCTCGGGAACGTAAACTGCGAGGCGGATGAACTGGGAGTAATTATTATGTATTCATAAAACTTACACCCAGACAAACAAATATTCCAGTGAAGGAAGAAAAGTACAATTTCTCTTCATGAAAAATACCTGCTTCACAAATAGACAACACTGTAATTCAAGCAAGTCAGAGTCAGAGCAATATCTCACACAGTTTCAGATGTTCAGCTGCTAAAATATGGAGTTGCAGTGAAATATGAGAGTTATCTCTACCGGCAATAAACAAAGACGTATGGAAATTGCACCTCTTAAATGTACTCTTGAGGGGACGTGGAATTTGGATTGAAGTTGGTACTACCTCGTGGATATGGTTTTGCTTTTATATTGTCAATTTGGTCAGGTAATTTATTTATTGGGATTATCTATGTTATTTTTAAAATTGTATTCGTTTATTATCTCGCGATTTTATCCGTGTCCATATAGGTAAAAAGTAACTTTTATCTATAAAAACGATTTTGGAGAAATACATTTTATATTTCGACTTACTTATTTGTAACGGAAATTGCGCATTGATTTTCCTTTTCTAATCGAGTAACAGTTGCCGACACTGCCATCTATCTGATATAGTACAACTAACCAGGTACATTGATTTAAATAGAAACATAAAGTATTAGTAGTTTCACTTAACATCGCTAGATGGCGTTTAATTTAATCTATTTTGAGTCTTCGCCTAGCCAGCAAAAGGTACAGTCAGCGTTAGACACAAGTAGTTTTCATTTATTTTCTCAATCTCACTGTGGTCAGTGATGATGTGGCGAATGGTGGTAGCCACACAAAGCCTAGAAGGAAACTGGCTCTCAAGTGTCAGAACATACCTTGGAGGAGAGACAACTTGAGGGTGGTAGATAACCAGGTGGGAATATACCTACTACAAAGTACCCTACCACCGAGCTATGGTTTATGAAAGCTCAAGCTCATTCTAGGATTCGAACCTGCGACCTTAATCTCGGCAGAGGAATCGTCGCTACCACTGAGCTTGTAAGTATCCCTGTAAGTAGCTGTTCCCCGCGGTGTCACCCGCGTACAGACCTGGTAATTTTTATTATTTGTGCGGTATCCTAAACTTCTAAAATAAAAGTAGCCTATGTTAATCCTTATAACAAAAGCTATCTGCCAGTGAAAGTCCTGTCAAAATCGGTTCAGACATTTTGGAGATTAGCCGGAACAAACAGGCAGTCAGACAGACACAAAAAAATATAAATTAGTTTTTAAGTGTAAATCCTACCGTTTATATTTTCATATTGTAAAAAGCTGATATTTTGACATTACAAAATAGAAAATATATTTATTTGTGTATAGATTATCTTCATGAATCCACGACATAACTATGAAACAAAGCAAGTTTATATTACAACCGTTAGCAGACAACGTCAGATAACAACCTGTATAATTCAGACTTTAGCCGACGGGCATGGGTTAAGGGCCTCGTATCACTTGTAGGTATTGGAATGAAACTTATTTTAACTTTGTTCACACCTATTTATTAAATTGCACAGACACTTTTAATTATGAATCAAACTTTAAGAACAACTATATTAACAATCAAATATGGCCGGCGGCTTCCTCACACGCTTCGAGACGCGTCGCGGTGCACACGGGTCTTTTTTAAGGTTGCCAACTGTATCCGGCGGAAACGCGGGTGGCGCATAGATAGCGACACTATTATTAAGTGGACTAGTCGCACAGGGTTGCCGTGCTACATACTCCCCCTCTAGACCATGATTACGACCTCGATCCTGGTCTAGCTGTTCAACTCCCCCTGGCTTAGGCTGCACACGCGGGCGACCTCGTTTTTTCTTAGGGACGAGTGGTTGAGCACATTCGTCCTCACGACCTTGAAATAAGGTAAGCTCACCAGCATGGAACTTGCCCAATACTTCACCAGGATCTTCAATGGATGTGATAAGATAAGTGGTTGGACTTACTTTCTTTTTAACCAAATAAGGTCCATCTCTTTTAGGAAAAAATTTCGCCGTTTTAGCCTTGCTAGCGTCGCTCAGCTGGTGAAATTTCAGTAAAACTCTATCCCCTTCTTGAAAATCTTCTCCAACTCTTCTTGATCTATCTCCATACAATTTCCTCCTATCTTGTTTCTTTTCTACTCTGTCACGTACTTCAGTCATTGAATTCAAGAATCTCTTAAGATAGGGAGTTATCTGTGGTACAAAGTTCTGTTTGTTTAAAACAGTTCTTGGATCATTGTACACTTCTAACGGTGACCTCAATTCCCGTGCAAACGTCAGGTACGCGGGTGTAACGCCTGTCGTTTCACAAACTGCACTATTCATACTAAAACGTACAACCGGTAGTTTACTTGGCCAAGAAGGATGATCAGTACCAACTAGTATTGATAAATGGGTCTTCAAGTCCCTATTCTTCCTTTCTGCAGAGTTGGCTTGTGGATGGTAAACGGGAATCAACTCCTGTGTAATGTCCAGTATATACATACACTTTTGCATAACTGCAGAAATAAATTGGACACCATTGTCCGATATGATGCGTCGAGGTAGTCCAAAACGCATAAAGTATTCCTCTATCAACGTTTTAGCGCAAGCTACCGACGTTGCCTCTTTAAGAGCATACAGTTCTACCCATCGCGTTGCTGTGTCTTCGACTAATAAAATCCATTTTTCCCCTTTTTCACCTTCTGGTAATGGGCCAAATAAGTCAACTGCTAACACCTCACCACGTTGATGTAGTATTGGAGTTTGAAGGAGACCCTGGGGCTTCTCATTCGATGCTTTATAACGTTGACACGTAGAACAAGATTTAACATATTCAGTAATAATTCTTCTCATACCAGGGAAAAAGTAACTCTGGGCGATTCTCTGGTATGTCCTCTCAATTCCAGGATGACCAGCAACCGGTGAGTCGTGACACTCACGTAGAACTTCATTTCGAATGCTTACAGGTATTACCAATTGCGCTGACTCGTTGTCCGTATCTGGGTTATAACGGTAGAGAACACCACGTTCCATAAGGTAACCACGTTCAGTCCAACGACGAGCGGCAATCTCCTCTGTATCTTCTAACTCTATTATTATTTTATTCACTTCCGGGTCAGCTTTCTGTGCTGCACGCAGTTCTGTAAGATCGCGAGTAGGCAAATCCACAATGACAGTACATATTCCACACGATTCACGCGACTCCTCAGTGCAGACAGGGCGGCTAAGTGCATCAGCCACTACATTAATCTTTCCAGGAGTATATTCAAATATAATATTATAAGCCTGTAATTTTAGTGCCCATCGCACCAAACGACCTGATGGCGACTTTACAGATAACAGCCATTTTAATGGTTGGTGGTCGCTTCCTACAACCACAGGGTGACCATCAATATAACCTCTAAAACGGTCGGCAGCCCAAACAACTGCTAGAGCTTCCCGCTCTGTTGTTGAATAATTACGTTCTGCTGCAGACAATAGACGGCTGGCAAATTCAATTGGTCGCTCTTCATTCTTCTCACCCTGTAACAATACTGCTCCCAATGCATAATTGCTTGCATCAGTGCGCAGGATGAATGGCTTTGAATAATCTGCCTGGATGAGTACAGGTGCTGACGTCAGGAGCTTCTTCAAATTATTGAAAGCTTCAACCTGTTCTGGTCCCCATAACCAAGTCTGGTTCTTCCTAGTTAATCTTGTAAGCGGTTCAGCTACTTGAGAAAAACCTGGAATGAATTTTCTGAACCATGAGCATGTCTGGACAAATGTCCTAAGATGTTTCAGTGATGAAGGTGGTTCCATATCTAAAATAGCACGAATTTTTTCATCATCAGCTGAGACTCCATCTTGAGATATCACATGACCTAAATATTTCACCGACTCTCTTACAAATACACATTTTTCACGGTTTGCACGCAACTTGAATTTCCTCAGTTGCTCAAAAACTATCTGGAGATCCTCCAAATGCTTAGAAAAACCCCCTTCAGAGATAATTAACAAATCGTCTAAATACCCTAAGATAATAACATCTTTAAATGCTGAGCTGGAACGCATTCTATCAATCAAACGTTGAAAGGTGGCAGGTCCATTTTTCAAACCAAAAGGCATCCTCTTGAATCGGTAAGTGCCAAATGGTGTAATAAATGCTGTTTTGTCTCTATCCTTTTCCTCAACAGAAACTTGCCAATAACCAGAACGCAAATCAATTGTTGTCATATGACACTGCCCTCTCTTTGTAGATTGTAACAACTCATCAATACGTGGCATCGGATAAGCATCAGTCTTTGTTATTGAATTTAATTTTCTATAATCAACGCAAAAACGGAATGTACCATCACGTTTAGGCACAAGCAAAGCTGGAGCTCCCCAAGCCGATTCACAGTCTTCAACTATATCTTCAGCTAACATCTTGTTGAGCTCTTGTTGCATAATCTCCTTCTTTGCAGGTGTTAGGCGGTAGGGAGGTGTCGCAACCGGTGCATGGTTCCCAGTGTCAATGTGATGCGCTACATACGGTGTAGGTTCCCCAACTGGATCAAACACATCTTGAAAATCCATGAGTAATTGGGCAAGTTCATCACGCTCCTGAGCCTGCAAACCTGTCCCCTCATTATCGCGTAACACACTCATAGCAGAATATGAAGTATGTTGAGACACTCCTGGTTCAAAAAGAAGTTTATATTTCCGCTTAATATTACTAGAAAAGTGCCATAAACCACGTTTAAAATCTATAACAAGACTAGCTTTCTTAATAAAATCTATACCTAATAGTGATTCATTATTTTGCGCATCGGGGAAAATTATAAACTCAGTACATATGTTTCTATGAAAAAGGTTGACCTGTACTTCTGCGATCAATACATCTGTCAAACGTGTGCAACCATCCGCCAGTCGGATGTTCCTAGTACTATGCCGCAGTGGGTGACCTTTTTCTACTAAAACCTGATGAAGTGACTGCCCTGCAATGCAACCCTTTGCACCAGTATCTAACAAAGCGGTACCATTTTCCCCTAAAACATTAATTTGCAACAAAGGTCTACTATAGATTGACTCCCCCTGGATACGACCCTGTGCACGCACAACACCCTCCTTACAGAGGCCACTATTATGTATATCAAACATATTTAAACCATAAGAACTTAAATCTAAACATTCAACATTATTATCCTTTCTAAATGATGAAATAGATTTATTCTCCCCTATACTTGGTAAAACTTCAGACTTAAAGAAATCTTGTTTACAATTATTTAAACAATTATTATTGAGAAAATCCCCTTTATGTAAACAATCCTCTGTGCATAAACAATTTTCCTGAACATTGTTTGGAATATCAATACTTTCATTACTAGTATAATAACCTACACAAATATTATCATTTTGGTTCCTTGATAACAAAGATTTTTGACAGCTAGTATTGTTTACTATAACCTCACTTTGATCTAAACAAGATTTACCACAGTCAATATATTGTTCAGTTTTGTTATTCAATTGCATATCACGATCATAATAATGTTCAATTGAGTGAATCCCCACATTGTTTGTGGGGTTACCTGACATTCCATATGTGACAGCTGACGAGTTGACAGACCTCTCGCGCGGAGCGTTATCAGTACGCTCGGTTGCTAGGCAACGGGCGTGCATACCCATTGCTTCGGCGGGCGACTCCCTCGAGTCGCAAGAGCGCGATCGCCGCGGCTCGCGCCAGCGAGCACGGCGGCGCGGAGGCGCCGGCGGCGGCGGCGACTGCGGCGGCTCATGCGAGCCGGCAGCCGCGGCGGCGGCCGTACGCTGTACACATTCACTGTGCCTGATAATACTGCGATCGTTTACACTCGCGTTATCACTCGTCACTGACAATGAACAAAAAGCATTTTGCGAACTAGCTTTACACTTTTCACAATTTGACCGAATAACGTTAGGGGTACCGCACCCGAAACATTGCACTTTATTGCTCACACTCTTATCACTTTTCTCCGTATCACTAGTGTCAGACTTTTTACTTTGAGACCTATCGTTTCCCCATTTCTTGAAGCTAGGGCGCGAACGATCCTTCTGATCCTTGGCCTTGTCCTTGGTCGGTAACGATACTGTCAGTTTCTTCTCGCTCGTACGAGCGGTGGCGCCATCTGCCAGCGATTCTTCCACCGTTCTGGCGCGTTGCAATAATTGGTCAAAAGATGTCACTGAATTTCGATCGACCCGTTTTTTAATTCTACGATCGAGTTGACCAAATACCAAGTCAAGTTGTACTTTTTCAGTCAGGTCTTCTACCGGAATTCTAGAAAACAATGCTCTTGCTTTTGATATGAACAAGTCTGTAGGATCTGTACCTTGTTTCAGTACAAACAATTCCTGATAAATGCGGAACGGAGGACGCCGTTCTCCGAATGCACTCCTTAGCTTGTCCTTGGCATCTTCCCATGAAGTGGTGCTTGGTCTTATACCTTGCCACCACAAAGCCGCTGAATCTGTCAATAGCATTGACAATCCTTTTACAGCATTTTCATCTGAAATCTGCAAGCAGTCTTTATACACGTCGATAGCGTCTATGAACCCATCCAACATGGTGGCCGTTCCATCGAAACGCGAGGTACACTTCGAAAAATTCGCTGTGTTCATCACCCTTGATGTCTCCGTTGACGGAACCGGTGTCGACGTGCGTGTCTCGTTGATAAGTCGAGAGAAAAGTTCTGCCTGACTCTGCTGAAGCGTTTGCATCATGGACGTAAATTGATCTTGACTCATAGTTATCGTAGGCTCATCCGCCTCGTCTTCAGTTTGATTTCTTGTCCGTGGCATGATGAAATAAACTGAGCTACCTACCTTAGGTACTCCAAGAAAAAAAATCTTCCAATACTGTGAGAGAGCCCTACTGTTGGGACGCCAATTTAGCCGACGGGCATGGGTTAAGGGCCTCGTATCACTTGTAGGTATTGGAATGAAACTTATTTTAACTTTGTTCACACCTATTTATTAAATTGCACAGACACTTTTAATTATGAATCAAACTTTAAGAACAACTATATTAACAATCAAATATGGCCGGCGGCTTCCTCACACGCTTCGAGACGCGTCGCGGTGCACACGGGTCTTTTTTAAGGTTGCCAACTGTATCCGGCGGAAACGCGGGTGGCGCATAGATAGCGACACTATTATTAAGTGGACTAGTCGCACAGGGTTGCCGTGCTACAAGACCATATAAAGTTGCATGCAGCTTTGGTGCTGTTACACCTTAAAGTTTCGGGTATCTCCAACTGATTAACATGTGATTGGACTTCCTGAAACATTGACACAACATAAAACAGAAATGAGCTGATCAATTCTATACATAAAGATTGAAATGTTATCTCAATCCACTAAATAAAAATAAAAAAAAATAAAATTGTCTGTTTGTAATGTCAAAATAACAGAAAGAAGAAAGAAAGAAATACCTATATGTTTATTAAACCACAATCACAAAATTGTACACAACAGATAGACAAAAACACATCTTCTTTACATAACTAGTATAAAATGAAGTCGCTTCCGCTGTCTGTTCGTTTAGATCCATTAAACTACTCAACGGATTTTAATGCAGTTTCAGCAATAGATAGAGTGATTCAAGAGAAAAGATCGCTAGTAGAAAATAAAATAAATTAAGCAATCGTATTGTACTAAAAAGGTCTAAAAGGTCACAGCTCAGTATGTAAGTACTGCAAATTATTACAGCGCTGATTTTCGGCTGAAGCCATGCACGGTCAGACGAGCGAAATAAATACCTACAATTTGCTAAAAATATTATTTATAATTTGCAGTAACCAATGTACGGATTTTAATAGTTTCAAAAACATAATGAATATATATACAATAATCAATTGACATAGGTTTCAGGCGCTAATCACAAATTTCATTTGGTAGGTACTTAGAATACAATTACCAAAAAATATTGGACACATTTTTTTTCTTTAGTTCCCAAAACAAAAAATAACGAAGATACAGTGCGATGACTTATCTTTGTAATTTTTTATTGATTTGATATAATAAAAAATACGTATCCAATATTTAACTGACGGACTAAACAGAATTAATTATTATTTACCCAGTCATCCCTATTGATGTAATAAATAAAAAAAAAAAAACGCGGCCCATCCACCTTACGATATTTAGCTGTGGTATTCTGTAAGGTAAGTAATTCCTTAGTCAAGCTTTTCGGGCTAAAAATTGGAATGCTCTACCTCTCTCAAGACTGTAAAAACATCATCTCCGGAGACAGACCCTTTATACCCCCAGATAGAATATCAACCATAACTTTGTGGGTAAACAATACAGCAAATGTATTCCGCCGTGTAAAGCGATTTGGTCTGGCCGGATGATTTTAAATAAGGGAGAATAACCAATTCCAATGCGAATTTCAATTGTTTGCGCTGAATTCCCTCAATGTGCCATTATTTGTCGTTCATTCTGGTAATTAGGGATGTGACATTTCAAATTTGACTTGATTACTAGAAAATTACTCTTATGAAGCTACATTTGAGGTCCAGTTCCCTTGTTTGTGCGACATTATCACTGACCATGATCTGATTGGGGCCAAACACAGGCCTAGTACATAGTAAAAAAAAAATGTTTTGAAATAGGTAGGCCATAGAGTTTATTTGGCTTAAAGAGCAGCTCCACTGCTCAAATCTCCACCTAACAGAATACCGCAGCCAAATAACTTAATGTTGTGTTTCTGCACGTGACTAAAGTCACCTGAGCTCATCGGGGAGGGAGAAATGGTGCTCTAAAATCAAAATCAAAATCAAATCAAAAACTCATTTATTCAGTTTAGGCCCTAATAAGGCACTTATGAATGTCAACAGTTACAATTTTTAGACTCTACTACCGGTTCGGAATACACTTGAACTGAGAAGACTCCGGCAAGAAACTCAGCAAGGCTTCTTTTTTGTGGATCTTTTTTTTTGAATTTATGTAATTACAGTTGTTGTTTTAAATATACATAAACTTCATAACTTCTCTAACCAATGACTAAAGCTTTCATTACTGCTCTATACCTCGTGTGTTACAAACTTCCACAATACTTACTATACTTCCACTTACCACCAGAAGAAGATGAGATTAGATTATTATAAGAGTTCAACTATACCGTCTCAGATACATTAATCCCGGGATTCGAACCAAAACTGGTCAAGCAAGGCTTTATACCACTTGTCCACCATGGCGACTGATATAAAACGAGAAAAATAATGAAATTAATATTATTTTCAAAACAAAAATGATTAAAATCAACCAACCTTTAACCGTATGCAACAGTTCAGCAGATTTTTTGTAGAAATGAAGGCTAAACGACTCGGACTACATTTTTTAAGTTTCTTGGTTATAATATTTATAAATGTAAGATTATCATTTGTTCAGTAATACTAATTTAGGTTTAAGTGATAAAATATGTGAAATATTATGTTAAAGTAGCTAAAAAAACAATTATTGCACTTTAATTAAGTATAAAATGTATCCACCCGGATAACAAATTTAATATTCAAGACAAAAATAAAACCAAAATCCAACTATTCGACGCCTTTGGAGACTAAGGGGCGCAGGTAGCTTTTTACAACGCTTGGCCATCCAAAGAGGATATGCTGCCAGCCTGCTCACAGACACCTCGAAGGAATTTTCTGAATATATTTATAGTAATATATTTGTTTTTCAGAATGCAAATGCATTATTACCTCGACCACTCCAAAAGTCAAGTTTACTCAAAATTCTTGGAGGCAGTGATAGACAATCGAAATCTCCACTTATAGTGATGGTAGATGTTAATAGACCAGGATCTACGTCTGAACATCATCATAATCATTTGCATCAGCATCATGAATCGCATCACCACCATAGATCGCATCAACACAGATCGCACCATCATCATGATTTAAAAAAGCATAATGATTTGGCTGATGTTAAGCAATTGTCTAGTCAATTTGTTTCTATGTTGCATAACATTTTAGAAGTAAGTAATTTTGTTTTACTTGTTCTCACTATATTTTCTGTTTTTAGTTTAAATCACTGTTTTAACAATATAGATTTATTTGTTATATATAATCTATACGTTGCTCCTATAAAGGTAATTCAGGAAATATCTAAGAACTGTTCTTTGTTAACGTGTATGTACCATCGTCATAACCTTCGTATTTCACCAATAACAAAGTTATTTTCTCGACAAATATAACTTGGAAATAATTAGTATGACAACAATGACACTACATTTAAAAATTATTGAAGAATTTTATAAAACTTGCCTGAAATACATTTAGGTAATCAATAAAAACACGCCCACTGAATCTGTCCTGTACTTAGTCGCAGGAGAATTAAACAGAAAATTTGCAAAACTACACAAAGGGTCAGCACTACAGCGATTCCAAGACTACACAAGATATCTTAGATAAGAATAATGTTTACATGATTACAGAAAACACCAGAATACCCTACTGCAAGTCTTGAAGAAACAAAAGAATACCTACTTCTCGGTCTCCAAGCATATGGCGCCGAATTGGAAAATCGTCATAAAAACCATCTCAGGTCACGTTGTAAATGTAAACCAAAAACCAAATATCCATGTAAATATCCGTATTGCAAACCACAAAAGCAGATAAAATGTCCAGAATCTTGTGAAAAAAAGAAAAAATCTTGTGAAGAATCGCCTGAAATAGATGAATGCGAATATAAAAAAAAGAGGGGAACAGGCAAAACTATGCCACCAGCACCTAAATATTCACGTATTTATGGTTTCAAATAAAGTTTTACGGAATTAAATTATTTGTTTATTACTGACCAGCTTTCTCCCTTCGGTTTTACCCGCGTTCTTAGGATAAAAAGTTGCATATGTGCCAAATTTCATCTTAATCAATTTTGCGGTGTAGAGAGTTACTGTCGCATTTGAGGACGCTTACTTTTAAACGCGATTAACTAAGATTTTGAGCGACTAGTTTACCTATTTAGGGCAAATATTCTACTATTTAATTTATTGCAAAAATAGTTCAATCTATCTTATGTACAACATTTTGAAATAGTCCTTTTTTTTTTGTAGTGTTCAATCAATGTTAGTATAATAATATGGATGCATAATTTTCGCTCCGCGTGTTTGTATGTTAGTTACTATTCAACTTCGTAACAGTTTTTTGGTATACATATAGTATGTATCAGTGGCGAAGGGTCCATACAAGCCGATTCCCATCGGCTTACCTTTTAGGAAACCCAGTCCCACATTTTAATCATTTCAAAGCCACACTGTAATTATAAAATTACAGGTGTTTTTGAACGGCTTACCCTCGCCATAATTTCACCCCTCGCCACTGGTATGTATACCAGATTTTATTAGAATTTGGGTTAGGTCTGAAAAAAGATAGGTATGTAATTTAAAAATTATTCTGACTCGAGTACAAAACACCAGACGAGCGTGTCACATCACTAGGTATTATTAGGTACATAAATGCATTGGAATGGAACAATTGTGACCTACGCATGCACGAATAATTCTGTTTTGTTTATTTTAGAGAATTGTATTGAAATTATAAACTGGGTTTCAGATGTAGGTATGCTTTTTCAATGGAAATAAATTTGAAATACAATAAAATAATTGTACATTAAAGCGCATATTATTTATTAAAGAACTTTAAAAGAAGATATTTAAAATAATATTTTTATAATAGTTTGTGCGCGAGTAAGGCTAATCGTTTGAAGGAATTTGTTACTATTTTATATATATTTTGCATATGATACTTATAGGTACCTAATATTATGAGACTGCCTCAAGCGCCGCAAGTACGCTGTTCTACAGGGGTCTATTTTCGACGTTTGGGGTTGAAACTATAGGGCCCTGGGGACCGGAGGCTCATCGATTGTTCAAAGAGGTCTCCTTTCGTCTTATTGAGGCTACCCGTAAGAGGGCTGACACATACTTTGCTCAAGGAATTGCCATTGCCATTCAATGTGGCAAAGCTGCCAGTCTTAGCAAGCTTCCGCGGGACAGCTATTTCACACTTTTCTATTTGTAGTTAGTTAAAGTAAATTATAAATTTAAACACAATTTCATTATTCGATACTTTATTGAACAAGAATAATACAGCTATACGTTGCAAGCGACAGCAGAGACGTTACATTCGCGGGGGGGGGGGGGGGAGTGCATCTTCTATACGTAGTCATTAGTATTCTTTTTTTCGGCTCTGGTTTCAATCCTCTCCCCTTCTAATATATTTTTTTTTTTTATACTACTAAGGTAGCAAGCAAGCATACGGCCCACCTGATGGTAAGTGGTTACCGTCGCCTATCGCCATTGGCAATACCAGAGATATTGCCAATGTGTTGCTTGACCTGTTACAATTCCAAGAAGGCAACTGGCTCTCAAGTGCAATTGCCGGAAGGTGCTTGGCGACAAATTTTCAACTTGAGGGTGGTAGCCAGCCAGGCGGGTACTACAAAATACCCTACCACCGTGCTATGGTTTCCTCACGATGTTTTCCTTCACCGAAAGCCCAAGCTAATTGTAGGATTCGAACCCACGACCTTCGTCGCGGCATCCGACGTCACTACCACTGAGCTATCATCGCCTTAATATTAACAAGCGTAAATTTACAGGAATGTCATGTATAAGTATAACATAAATCGATGAAATATTTTAAAGACGCTTGACAAAAGCATTCCAGGGCGCGCGCTGTAGCTCGCTTGGCATGTTTTTAAACTATACTTGGTTAGTTTTAGGGTTCTAGCTATAGCGTGAACTATGATATTATGAACAACTAACATTTTAAGGTAGCTTTTATCAAATACCTACTATCGTATTTCTCGCGGTATTCACCCATTTTTAAATGAGTAGTGAAATCAGGGATTCTTTTACAAAACTATCTTGTTCTGGCAAAATGTAGGTATGAAACACTGTATGAAATCTTTGAGCTTTTTTATGGGGTTTCAGTGTTGGTCCTAGGACAAAGTTGTTCATAATGATGACTTTAATATTCCTTAAAATTTCGGTAGATACTAATATAAAAGTCATCCTGTGATAGTGGGACATACGAATATCAAACAAGCCATTTAAACCATCATTTGACTCTCATGTCGATCTAAATGGATAATTATCGGTTCTAAATTATGTACCTAGTATAGAATTTAGATAATGGCAGATAAGTTCATTATCGTTTTACGTTTAATTGATAGGCCAGTTGGCGCAGTTGGTTAAGACACCACCTATCACGCCGCTGGTCTTGGGTTCGATTCCCATCCAGGACAAACATTTGTGTGCATGAACATGTATGTTTGTCCTAAGTCTGGTCCTAAGTCAGTATCTATATAAGTATGTATTTACAAAAAAAAAGTAGCAGATGTAGCATATCAGTTATCTGGTTTTCATAGTACAAGCTCTGCTTCGTTTGGGATCAGATACCTGTGTGTGAAGAATGTCCCAGGATATTATTATTATTATTTCCTTACGCGATAGCTCTGCTCCTCATACTAAGCGATATAACTCTTTATTTATTTCTAAAAAGTAGAAATTATTTAATCTTACTAAAACACCGTTATCAACAGGAAGTGTTAAATCAAAACAAAATTTAATCAATAGTTGATTAAAGAAAAATATTACACGTGGAAAGTTTACGTAAATAAGCAAAGTGGCTTTATAAGACATTTAAAAGGTAGACGTCGAGAAAAATTGAAATGGCGACTACTATAGCAAGCAAAATACTTATAAATATCGCATTGCTACTACTAATTGTAAGTAATTTTTTTTGTTGTTCTTCTGTCACATGATTTAGTATTTATAAGGTTTTTAGAAGCCTTATTAAAGGCGATGATAGCTCAGTGGTAGAGGTCGAATGCCATGTCGAATTTCGCGGATCTTATTATGATCTTGAGCTTTTGGTGATGGAGAACATTTTAAGTTAAGGTAAAAGTAACATTGATGGTAGATGGCAATGTGTAGTACCTGTCTAGCTACCACCCTGAAGATTAATAAATCATGATGATTAGCACGACTCTCAGTTAGACAGTAGAACGACGGACCCATGTCCTATATACAAACATACAAGCTACCTCCATAATAATAAGACGTATTATTAATTCCACGGTAATAACTTGCTTCGGAATAGCTATATTGGAGTAGCCATAGCCATGGAGAGTGATATGCTGTTCCATGAATAATGTAGTAGTTACAAATTAATATCTTTAACTTTAAGCATTAGAATTAAGAATCCTTCTAAGCGGTACTGTATTCTCCAGGGGGTGAATCTGGCATCTTCAAGAGAGTACTCCGGTGTACTTGCTCGTCTCTACAAGAAAGCTTCACAGCAGAATAGACCTCTCATCTTGGTCTTGGATAATGCACATCGTGGAAAATCTACCAATGTGCACAAAGCCCACAAACATAGTGTAGCTAACTCAGAATCTAACAAGAACCTTAACCCACTCGTTTATCTATATCAATTGGGTCAGGTAAAGTATTTTATTTTTACCCATTTAAAGTTACCACGGTTATCAAATAAAATTGAATGAAAGTAAGTCGCAAAGTATCGTATGATGTATTTTCTAAATTTGACCAAATATTAAAAAAATAGGTTTAAAAATTTTTGTTTTGCATTGCTTTTGCACTTTCAGGCGCAGAAAAAGAAACAGTTAGCACAAAGGTCACAGAGGGTTAGAGAGGATCGAGATGATTACAGATTTAAATCTCGGACTCAAGATAGATGGGATAGACTACAATTTAGTGACGAAAGAGATACACGAGATGAATGGGACAGACGAGAAGACAGGGACAGATGGGAACAAAGAGACAGACGTGAAAAAAGAGACAGAAGGGAAGACAGATACAGGGCTGAAGACTCAACAAGAGAAGATAATGACGATGACGTCAGCAGCTCACGGCTTTTGAAACAATTGTTAGATATTACAAATAATCTTCTAAGACAAAATGATGACACTTGCGATCAGAGTAATGAGTGTGGAATTTCTCAAGAACAAGAAATTGTAATTGAACCGGAAACACCAACCACTGACGATACACCAATAAGCACCAAAGGTGTACTATACGAACCGGAGAGCCATGGGTGCAAAAAGTGCCATTAAAAGAGATTTTACTCCTTGAACCTGTTGTTTGTTGTATAATTTTGTTTTCCTTTTATAAATTTCATTTGGATCTACTAAGTGCTTTAAAAATATAGTAATTATACAATGCAACATGCAATAATACGTTATTATTATAAAGAGATGAAAACACTGATCCGATCCTAATATTTATAAAATAGTTAAATATTTTAAAATGAGGAAGCTGCATTATTTTTGAGTGCATAACAGTATAACTATAACTTATTTTTAGACACAATCAAGACTAAAAACAATAGGCTTTTCTGAGTAAGCCAAACGCAAGTTCATTTTATTAGAAAAAAAGTAAAGAACCTTTTTGATGTAGGTAAAACCTTTCGTGTATCAAACTTATTGTTCTAATTTATTCAGTAAAAAAAAAGTAAATGTCATCAACAATTCTTTGTACAATGTTTTCCAATCCTTCTGTACGATACATTTACATAATGTGAAAACTGGAAGATTTTTATGTAATTTTTAATAAAACTTTGTCTCCAAGCGTATACTTATCAAGTCTTTGAAATATGCTTACATTATCACGATAATGCGTTTTGAATTTGAAGGCTTGTAAGCCGTCTAGATTCGATTTATTTTTCATAAAATGTCGTCGCCTAAAACTTCGCCAAACGAAGTAAGTAAACTGAAACTCATATTATATTGAAATATAGTAAAGTAAGATAAGAAAAAGATATCCTTTTACGTAGAAAAAAGGTTGATGAATGACTCCTCTATTTATGAATGAATGGGAAGAACATCCAGTAGGCTGGGTCATCGTCCTGGGTGTAGATGTAGAAACTTGTATATAAGTAAACTTCGTCAGTGCGATTTAGATCTTTTTAGCGCCACCTATCCATCGCTGTGTGGACAAAATATTCCTAGATACCCCGTTGAAGTTGTCCCATCGAGTAGTCTCGCCAACGGGAGTAATGGCATTTTGCAGTCCCAATAGTCCCATGAACGGTACTATTGAGAAAAATAATCCCAACAGACACTATTTGTAATTTTTTTAACTACATATATACCCATATAAAATCATCTTGTTCCTATGTTGTTTGTTAAAAATAGGTAAGCATATCTGAATGGCTTTGGTAGTATTAGATGTGACGGGACTTCTGGGAGAAAAATTCCCAACAGTTACGGACCCGTAATGGAAGAAGTTCAACGGAGTATCTGGGAATACTCCTTGTGAACTTTTATGTAGTTGACAGTTGTGGCTACACTTAAAAATAGTATATCAGCTATCAGGTAGCCGTGTGTGAAGAATGTCCCAGGATACCATCTATATGCTATAGGTACATAAATAATAACTTGTCCTGACTGACTGATTCATCAAAGCAAAGACTAAACCACTAGGACTACAAACTTGAAACTAGCATTTGAAGCCGGAAGGATTTTTGGAAAATTCACTCCTAAGGGGGTAAAATAAAGGATATACATTTGTATGGAAGTCCATTAATTTCAAAGAAAGAAGCATGATAATTCATATATCTGCTTCTGGTTGAAATTAAAAGTGCACATAATAATAATTGCGTTTTTCAAAATTTTACCCTTATGAGGTTTATTAGGTACTTACATAATATTATTATTATATTATATATCTGCAGGGTAACCGTCGTAATGACAGTCAACCGAATTCACCGAACGAGGCTCGACCTGTAAGTTATAATTTTTTTTTTCATTAATATACTTTAAGTTCTATTTCTAGACTACTAATACCAGTTTTAAGATACACAACCACCAGTATTATGTTTTTCAATCGTTCCATTTTAAAAACAATATACAAATGTCATAGAGGTGGTACTAAGTGGACCAGAGTGCTTTGGTGGTAAAACCTACCGCAGATGGTCTCTGGTAGGTAGATATGCACTAAGATTTTTTAAACGAAGAATTCGACGAATAATCATGCGGGTACTTTAGCTTATAAACTTAGGCTGGCGGTGGTCTAATGTATGTTACATTAGCAATATAAAAAATAACTTTATAAAGGTGTTATGTTCTAAATAATGATATTTTCTATATTTTTCAGGGATTATCAGCCACTGATGAAGATGATGTAAGTATCATTATAGAACAATATTAAACAACTGGTAGTACCTACCTACCTACCTAGTTTTTAGTAATAAATATTACACTAATTTACACGTTGTAGAACGATCTTAATAAACACACAGACCATTATGGATAAATCGCTTGCGGGTTACAGAGACCAAAAAGTGTAAACAATGAAAAACCAACCGAAGGGTCTCATTAACTGGTCGGTGATTGACGCTACAAAGTAAAATTAGTATCCGTCAATTATAAGTAGACCCTCGTTTAGTTCTTTATATGAACTCTGTTTTAATTCTTATCGGGTGCCCATAAGACAACTCTAATTTATTTTTAAATTTCAGAAAACGGTCATAGAGTCATTATATTCATTAGATGTAGAGGTGAACCAGTATATGGAGGCGAGAGAGAGTAACATATATGCCGTGTACCCAGGAGTCGAAATGACCAACTACGACTTCACCATGGAGAGACTTCACATATATTCTACTAAGTAGGTACATACAATTATTAAATAGCTTCTTGGGATAAAAAGTGGCCTATAGTACTTGAAGATAATGTAGCTTCTTATTAGTGAAAACATTTTTAGAATCGGACTAGTAACTTCGGGGATCCTACATCCGAACATACAAAAATAAAAACTTTACCTCATTATAATATTAGTAGTAGAAATAAATTAGTGTGAATGTTTGGATGATGGGATGTTTGTTATTCCATCTCGCATAAAGGATTACGATAGACAAATTTAGATTCAATTAGTCACACAAAAAGCCGGGCGAGAAGTTGAGTATAATTTTAAAGTGTCCGTCTTACTCCGGAAGACACCATCAGGTTCGCTGGTAAAAAAAATCGGGCGAGAAGTTTACTATAATTTAAAGTGCCTACGACGTTGGCTGATCTTCTTTGTATCTTTACTCCTACAACCTTGAAAATATGAGGATTTATCTCATCTGTGATCCTACTTACATTTGACCGATGTTTCAGCTTCTTAGAATCAACAGCACATTTAATAAAAAGCTGTCTGGGCACTGGTATACTCAGTATCCACGAAGGGTACAAGATTGGAGGCCTGTGGACGTCCTTAGTCTGCACATTTTTCATTGGAATTATTTGTTACTATGTTATGTATGTAAGTAACAGTCAATTTCTTTTCCTTTTTTTACTTACATGTTCATAATCAAAATAAGATTCATTACCATAGAATTAAAAGATTACTCTGAATATAAACGTAGCTGCCAAAATGGATCGAGGTAGATGCTTGTCTGGCGGTGAATTTAAAGATAGAAGGAATCCTCGACAGGCAGCGTAGCCAGCTACACTGATACCAGAAAATGCGTCTCTGCCATCACCCCATGTTATTGTTTCCTTACTTTGTTCACTGTTTCTGCGTTCTCTCGATTTATTTTGCTTGTTCTACTACTGTTCTCAATTGTACAATGTACTTTCAATAGATTCTTGTGAATTCAGCACAGAAGATGTATGGGAGGTTAAGGGTCTCAAGATTGTCGTATCCTGATTTGGCTGAAGTAGCTTTAGCGACAGGACCCATAAAATGCATGCGACGCTTCAGTAAATATTTCAGGTACATTATATTTTTACATTTGTAACTTTATGGGTTTCACTCCACTAGTTATTTCTGAAATCCTAAAACCTTATTAGAATCAAATGGCTATGTTTAAACCTTATTTATAATTTAATAGATAGCAAAAGATTTATGCTATCTAAAAATTCTGCTTAGACTCAGGCTGAGATCTATAAAGCGTGCTTAGACTTTGCTCAGACTTTACTTAGGGTATAAACCTACGTAATAAAGTAAATGTTTGTGTGTTTTAATTTGTAGCCAAGATTTTGGAAAGTCATCAATTGCACGTGGGCTTTGCTTAGCACATACTCAGAGAGATTCGAAAATTGTATTTTAAATACCGACTTTGTGCGGTAAAGTCTGAGCAAAGTCTAAGTACGCTCTAGAGATCTCATCCTCAGACTTTTATAAACAACATTTTATAGAAGGTAGGTCTAATAGTTGGTTTAATAAGGCTAAGACAAATGAATGTAGTTTACTTTCAGGTATTTCGTCGACACTTGCCTCGTCATTGAAATGTCTGGCACATGTTGTGTCTACGTCATCATGATTGCTAAAACATTGAAACAGGTTGTTTGGTTTTGCTTAACACACACATACTCGTTCGTTACATAAAAATAGAATCACCATCCTCATAGGTCACCCAAAGATATCCACTGCTATAGGCTTCTTTCATTAGCAACTCTGACCAACGTTAGTCCAACCGGTGGGAAATTCTCACGTGCTAAGCTTTTCTTTTCGTGGTCTGGTCACGTAACTAGAGAATCTATCGATATTTTTTTCAATTTTCTTTTGAGTTTTTCTCAAAATAATCATGTCTTTAGTCACTGTACCTTCATGTATTTTCTTAGACGTGGCTTGTTAATCAATCGAATGGTGTCCTCAGGTGCTCGAAGGAACTTCGGACAATGTAAAAGACTGGGACATGAGTATAAGAATATACATTCTGATGATCCTACCACTACTAGTAATGCTAAGCATCATCAGAAATTTGAAGTACTTGGCGCCGTTTTCTATTATCGCTGATGTTATTGTTGGTTCGTAAATTTTAATAACAAAGATTCCTTAATAAACATAATTTTCGAATTGGTGAAATAAAAAAGTAAATTTATTTGCTTAGGCGGTATTTTAACGATAATTCACAATAATAATGATATTGATTGGCGTCTATTTATCCGAATTTTTCAAATATTATACTTATTTTGGAAGTACTCTTCGGTTATTATTTACATTCTGACCATACCTTTCAAATGATTGCAAAAGATTCTCTGAATTTCAGGAATGTGTGTCTTAATGACTATGTACTACAGCCTTTCAGAAGCAAAGAACGTTTCATTAGACGATAGGCCGGCATGGAAGAGCTTTCCTGGCTTCTTTCACTTTCTAGGGATCAGTCTATACGGCACCAATGGTATTGGTGTGACGCTACCAATCGAGAACAACATGAGAAAGCCTCAGTACTTTCCTTTTGTGCTGCAATGTGGTAAATGATTTTTTTAATGTCAAAAAAATTCTGTGTGTAGGCGTTACATGGTGAAGTGCTGCTTTCGGTGACCATTGCAATAGCGCTGGTTTTGAAAATGTGTGTGTGGCCAGTCTTATAACGCTTTATTCACAATTTTTGGAAATACGTAACCACGTAGGGCTTAAAGAAAATAGTAAACACTATGTTCCTATTGCAAAATCTTTTATAATAGAATATCAGCTCTAAGTTACTAGAGTTACTAATGGTTAGAAAATTTAAATAATATAAGAGCCATTAGTTGCTTAATTGCAATAGCAGGTATTGAATAAATACGAACCTATTGGTCAGATAATTGAGCATGTTTTTGAATCAAACTTCTGTCCCTAAATAATGCTTACTGCTACAAACGCAAGACTACAACTAGTATTATATCATAGTAATTACTTTGAGTTTTGAATGAAATTTTGATAGTCCATAAGTTAGTTCTATATATCGCGCTGCTCGTGAGAATCCGCGTAAGAGCAATTTGTAAAAAACGCACAAAATTTTGTTTGATACACCAGACTATTCTAAACAGGCGTTTATGAAGTTTACGACATTTGAATTTTGCGCGTTTTTGTTATTTACAAGTTGCTCTTACGCAGAATCGCACGCGCAGCGACGATATAAGGATAGGTACCTACTGTACATTTTATTTCAGCCATGACAATAGTAGTATTATGCTTGGCGGTAACGGGATTCTCTGGCTATTTGGGGTGGGGTGAAGAATGCAAAAGCCCAATCACCATTCATATGCCGTTTAACATGTACGTATTCAATGACTCTGTCAATTTAAATTGCGTCCCTCTATAAATTAATAAGTATTATTATTCAAAAAAAAAAACGCTTGTCCCAAATTATTTATTTTTGCCTTTTACGGTCAAGACCATGGGTCCGAAACTCGCCGATTTTCTCGAACATTATCTTCAAAACTAAGAGGTCACAGCGGACCGGTAGGCGGGGAGTTTTTTCCGCCAACGCGTTAGCTTGGCCATACAAAGAGGGAACGCTGCCAGCCTTCTGGGCACCTTGCCGTTGATCTGCATGTACTTTGTATATTTGTTGTAAATATTGTATAATAATAGAATAAAATTGAGTTATTTTTATCTGATTACAGGGTATACATGGTGTTGCAGTATTTGCTTGCCATAATGTTAAGTGTTACGTTTGCTGTAACATTTTGGGTATCTTTTAGAACTGTCTGGCATTATATTGGAAGGAAATACAAAAGGTAATTATTTAGTTATTAATCATCAGCTGATGTATTTCGACTGTTGTACTTGTAAGCCAGTTACTATCTAGGCTTTGTGAGCTTACCACTTTCGGGACGTTATCACCAAATTCATTTGTTCTTTCGGTTTATTTTTCTTTGGTGAAATAAAGTAAATGATAATTGAGTTCCTACGTCTGTGATGATTGAATTTAAAATGCCACACTAAACCACTGAAAAGTTTTATGTATTTTTTGTTTCTAATATTACAGGAAGCGAGGCATTTGGGAGAGAGTATATAGAGTTATACATGTCATTTTAATAACCATTCTAACTCTTACTCTCCCTAATATGATTGATATTGTAATTTTTGTAAGTATATCTTTCTATGAACTTATTTCGTAACCGTAAACGTATTTCGGATGAACTTACTTGGCAAAAAGTAGCCTATAGATAATGGAACTTGCTATTAGTGAAAGCATTTTCGACACGGGATAGTTACACACTTAGGCCCAATTGCACCAACAATGTATAGCACTAAGTCACGGGTTAAATATAGCTAGGTAGCAGTTTATTCATACATAGTTTTTGACTAGGTATAGGCATATCGCTTTTGCTTTTGTACGTGAGATAGAGCATAGATGCTTCTTTGCGGACTTCGTAGCATAAAAATATTTATTGCTTACTAATTTATAGTTTTAAATTTCAGATCGGTAACTTCATCTTAGCGTTTATAACAATGATAATTCCTGCATTTATAGACATATTAATTACATGGCAGGAGCATAAAGGCTTTATCAGGTATTTCATCTGTGTTTTTATCCATTATCTAAAGATGCAATCACACGGCCAAGCGATTGGATTGAATTGCCCAGTGTGTTGTCCATAGCACAACGAAGCTTGTTGTATACATGTTTTTAGAAAACCCTGGTCTATAAAAGAGAGATAGCACATCGTGGTCTTTCGTTTGGAGAGCAACTCGAATGGGAAAGCGCCTCCACTTTACAGAATATATTTATGACTAGCATCCGCCCCGCGGTTTCACCCGTGTTCCAGAAGTATCTTATGTTTTCCACGGATAAAAAGTAACTTTTATGTTATTCCAGGGTATGATATATCTATGTGCCAAGTTTTTTCCAAATCCGTTTAGTTTTTACGTGAAAGAGTAACAAACATTCATCCATACTTTCGCATATATAATACTTATTAGTAGGATTTGATACGTCTAAATGATCGTTCTAGAGTTGTTCAGCGACATATTAAGTTGCTGAGGGTTACTTTTAATTCATGAAAAACTATTATTATAATTATTTCATTTCATTCTAGATGGAGGTTTCTTACAAACACACTAATCATGATCTTTGGTGGAGTGTTATGTGGTGCTTGGTTTTATTCCTCCAGTGAATAGTGGTCTAAAGCTGCCTTTCCACTAGAGTTGTGCTGTGCTATGCTATGGATATATATACCAATTATATTTCTGCAGTAGACGCGCGTTTGTCACCGAAAGTAGATCTTCATAACACATCTTACTCGCTCCGCTACATAGCTTAGCATCAGTGGAAACGGTCACATAGTTTCGTAGCTTAGCTTTCACATCTTCGCATCATAGCTGCGTAGCATATCTCTGGTGGAAAAGCAGCCTAATGGCCGCACTCAGACACATCAGATAAGTAGGTTAGGCATACCTAATGATAGATTGTCTTTATGCCTGTCCATTTTTACAACCATTCAATAAACAAGGATGCATGAACTTTAATCTGACGTTTAATTCTTATTGACGTTTCTGAGTGCGGCCGTTATTTACTCGTGTTTAATAAAAATTAGGAAACTATTATATAGGCTTTAATTTGTATCTTGTAAATATAAAAATTGTTATCATTGTGGTTGTTTTAAATGTAGAAATGCAATAAAATTTAGATGTACCTACTAAAATCTTTATTATTGTACCAAAAACCAAAAATAAAAACATACATTATGGTGGTCGTAGCAGACATATCAATTCGGAAAGGTATCGTCACCGTACCTTTCAACTCGAGCCATTTAGTATTCTTTGTATGAAATTCCTACTGCAACGCTTACTAATCGGAAATGTAACGTAACCGCTTCGCCTCAGGACAAGCTCATGAACGGCTTACAGCTAGGCGACGTTACGCTTACCGCTAGGCGTCACCGCGCTTACGGCTAGGCGATGCTGCGCTTACGGCTAGGCGACGCCGCGCTTACGTCTTTTCGTCCATGTTTGCCCCGCTCACTCCTCCCGCGGCCTCATTTGTATTTATTTGTCCTCTTATTCAAGTGATGGCTATAATTATTATGTACGTTTAGGCGGAGGGGGTCACTTCCTTAGGTCTGGTATGTTCTGGATGTTAATATGTCTGCTACGACCTTTAAACACGACATTATTTAAATGTCACTGATTTTCACAAATAAAAAACACTGTATGCCAACAATATATGTATATCAAATAATAAACACATTCCAATAAAATATACTATAATTTTACACTTTAGGTATAATTATTCAAAATAAGTATCTTTTAAATATAAAAAATCCTGCCTGATTGGGACGTTTATCACAATAATTGTGATAAACGTCCCAATCAGGCAGGATTTTGATTTATTATGAGCCGTAATTATTACGGCTCATAATATTCTCAAAAAATAATCTGGCATAATTTAAATGAACCCTAATTATTACAAAATGACGTAAATTACACATAGATGTTTTATTAAAAATTATGTATAAACACTATTCATTAAAACAATATTAAGTACCTACAACTTTCTTTTTAATTGGAATAACTTCATAAATATAATAAATAATAAAACAATTTAATTTTAACCCCAATATCATTTTGATACATGAAACATGCTAGATTTTTAATTATTACATAAGAGTTTATGAAAACGTGCTTCTTATTTCGATGCATAAGGCCGTGCGCTGCGTTACGCGGACGCCCGCTCGGGTCCCCCGCACGGGCTTATTAACATGTAACTAGCGATACTGCGTAATCCGGCCTCCGCGACGGGTTCACGGGACGGCTGCCCGTCGCGGGCGCCCGCTTAACGCAGTTTCAGGCCTAAAGGCCATGAGGCAAGTCACAAGGCAAATTACCACAGTCGAATTTCATTAGTTCCATGACATTAGCACAGATAATATTATGATCAATATTGATAGCATCATCAAAAAATAAATTTTAAGCTTTAGATAGTTCTATCAGGTTAATAGCGGAACCGCACACAAAAACGAATAATCCAATGGTTGTCAGGATAATACCTCGCCACAGTCTCCAGTAAAATTTTCCGAAGCCTGGTCTCTCCCAAATGACGAGGAGAGTAATTATATTTGGCCATATCAAGGCCATATTTGAGATGCAAAATGCGCCAAGCTATAATAAAAAAAAAAATCCTTATTAAAAAAAATATCGAACAAGTGCGATTCTAAGGGTCTACTGACGTGACATTAATTTTTAACGGACTTCAAAAACAAAATCTAACCAGATATGTATTCAAATTAAATAATACTCACAAATCCCATCAGAGCATTGATATTGGGGAAAATGATAGCCACAATACTGATGATTACAACGATAACCGCCCTGTATACGAACTCCCAATATGTGGCACCAGGAGGATGTCGTTTCTTCAGGTACACAAACACAAGGTTGAATGGTGCCCAAAAATTCAATGCATGAGTAATATATATCATTACTGCCACTAGGCCTTTAAAGATCTTCGGAATCCTGTTTCGAAAATTATTTACGTTAATAGCTTGTATTTTACCAATGATTGTTAAGGATCTTCCCTTCTTGGCTTTTCCAATATGCCTGTATTTGACCACTATCTCACCGTGATAAGTTTGGATGTCGCCATATGTAGAAGCCAGCTCAGCCAGTTCAAAACTTCTGAGTGAGTGAAGCTACATTAAACTTAAACTCAAACGAGCTCATTTATTCAGTTTAGGCCCTGAATATTAATTTTGTCAAAGTCAAAGTCAATGTCAAAATATTTATTTGCAGTACAGGTATAGAAGGTGGTATGTTATAATTATGCGAATCACTGTATTTGCCATGTGTGGCGTGCAAAATTCTTTTTTTCTTTCTTCTTCTTCTTCTTTAAATTGGTAGTGCTGGCTGACACTCGGAACACAGTAAAGTGTCATAGTATGTCAGAGTAGTATATAATTAAATCAAATTAAATTAATAAAATAAAATAAATTAATTTTATACAAGATAATCTGATCAAAAACTACAACATCTAATTAGGTAAATTCAAAGAAACTTTACATTTATTTGTAAGAGATATAAGGTGAATTACTCCTCCATTGAAAAGAGAAGATCTTCCGCCAGTCTGGGTTATCGTGTCTGGCGACTGCGGTCCAACGTAGGACATGTTAAAATCTCGTATTTATGACAATCACCGAATAAACTTTGAAAGCGCGATGTAGAACTTAATTACGTCATCTGTCCATAAAGGTGTGAACTATGTAACTGATAGGTGTCATAGTGTGTGATAGTGCCTTGCTTAAATTTTGGGAAACAAAACAAAAAGCGCTGGAGTCTATCAAACTAGAAAATTACATAAAACTAGTCAAGATACTTACAACTCCATAGGAAAGTTGACAGTAATAGGAGACTCGCATTCTTCCAAGAATGCAACATAGCCAAAAAAGGCTACCGAGAATGTGCAAAAGACGATCATGGTCATACCTGAAACAAAATAAAAAATAATACATTCCTATCTGATTCCATACTAAGCAGAGCTTGTACTATGGAAACCGAGAAGGAATTTTGTGTCCTGAGTGGAAATCAACTCCCGACGTGCGACATGGTTAAGGTATTTAACCAACCATACCAACCAGGTTACCTACTAAGGCTACACTTAGCTATTCTATTAATTATTTAGCCTCCGTTATTCTGTCTGACAGCGGACTATATCTCATAAAACGTATTGTGGTAAAAGGTAAACAGTTGACATTTTTTTTTTTTTTTTTTTTTTTTTTTTTTTTTTTTTTTTTTTTTTTTTTTAAAGGACTAAGTTGGTAGCCTCAGATGGCTGCAACAACCTTACCGGACAAATCGGCGAGCGCAGAGGGCTCTCAGCCGGGTAATATTTAGGTAACAACGCCTGAGGGCACCCCCGAATGGGGTACGAACCTCGGCTCAGGGCGTTACCGGGGGAGGGGGAAAAGAGATAAGAAGGATTTGTAGTATAGTCTTACCAATAGTGAGAGCAAGATGGAAATATTGTGGATGTAGCATGTTATTTTCAATAGGTACCACCACCCCGGCGCAGGACATGCTAAACACTGACACTCCAACCAGCTCGAATACATGATACAGTGACGTGTAAGGGACCAGATTCGAAAATGTTGGGTTATATAAAAACGCATAGTAAACTGCCATGCAGATGCTGAAGACTGAAAGAAAAAAAAACGTAAAGCAATACTTTTTTTAATTACGTGAGATACGGTTAAACTCAGGTTCATGAGCATACCCAGGGCAATGAGCTTCAAAATTAAAAAAACACTTACATATAACGCCATTTGCAACAATTGAAAATGGCGCAAGCCATTTCAAGTGAGTTATTAAGCAGATAAGAATTATCGGTATTATCATTATCGCCATGTACACCCTCAAACTGGGATAACCTTTACAGCACATGAAAAAAAAGAGTCATTAATTATTTTTGGGGAATGAAGTATAAGACAAGCCACATATTTTTTTTAAGCCATGGAACCTGACTTCTTCATTTTATAACAAAGCAACGGGAAAATTAAAAGGTTCGTATAAACTACTAGCTGTTCCCCGCGGCTTCACTCAAGTTCCAGTGATAAAAAGTAACCTATAACCTTTGGGAATAATGTAGCTTCCAACTGGTGAAATAATTTTTCGAATCGCACTTGTAACTCCGGAGATTAATGCTTTCAAAACAAACTCTTCAGCTTTACTATTAGTATATGGATTTTTATCAATACTAACAAAATATTCCAAAGAAAGCATCGAGTAGAACAACAGTTATTTGTACTTGTCCTTCTGATTTATATCTACATCGCCATCAAAATTTAATTAACTTCTCACCAACATTTTACCCATACTTGCATCCATAATACATAAATGCATAAAAAACTAGGAAACTATTCCTTCAAAAACGACATGATTCGTTTAAGTTAGATGTGTATGCATTATACAAAAACAACAATGAGAAGGTTATATATTTTTTTAAATAATTTCATTTTACCTCCGTGGCCACTCATGGACGTCTGATGCGTATCTTCCACCAGCTGTTTTATAGATTTGGCAATAATAATTTGATAGCAAGCACATGCTCCAAACAATTCCGCACATATTAACGTATCTATGCAATACCTGTAAATACAATGTTTATTTTGCGAAAAAAATTACGAAATCTCACAAATACCTAGATTAACAAGACAAGATTGACAAGGCAGTTGGCGCAGTTGGTTAAGACACCACCTATCACGCCGCTGGTCATGGGTTCGATTCCCATCCAGGACAAACATTTGTGTGCTTGAACATGCCTGTTTGTCCTGTGTCTGGGTGTAATTATCTATATAAGTATGTATTTACAAAAAAAAAAGTAGTATATGTAGTATATCAGTTATCTGGTTTCCATAGTACAAGCTCTGCTTAGTTTGGGATCAGATAACCGTGTGTGAGGAATGTCCCAGGATATTATATTATTATAACACTATATTCGTAATGAGACCTTGCTCGTAAATTTAACAATTGTTCGGCGGTTGATTGCAAATTTTATATTGAATAACGCAAGTATTGTAGCATCGAGTAATTTACCTAAATGCTTTAGAATATCTGGCGACCTTAGGATTTGGGAACAAAAGTACTGCCGCTTCGCCAATATCAGGGTAGGACATCGTGGGTACTTCGGTTCTTCTGTACAGCTTCTGAGCTGAGCTGAGCAATAGCTAAAAAAATACAGAACATGAACTTTTATTGTGGGATGGACAAACTAACGCTGTAATTATTTTTTACTTTATATAGGTTTGGTCACAATCTCATCGCGGTCAGTGATGATATGGCCGAAGGTCATAAACACACAAAGCCTAGAGGGGAACTGGGTCTCATGTGAAGTTGTCTGAACACACCGGTAGCTGCTCGGCGACAGATTTCCAACTTGAGAGTGGAAACAAACCAGGCGAGTACTATAAAGTACCCTACCACCATGCTATGGTTTCCTGGTGATGTTTTCCTCCATCAAAAGCTCAATCCCATTGTAGGTTTCGAAATTTAAAGTCATATCTACTGTAATTAAATTTAAAATTGCACGTTAAGTTTCAACTTACGGATAAGCAGTAGGTCATATAAATTCCAAAAAAAATGTTGACAGGCACGCCGACCATGACACCGCCCTTCATGTAGGCTACATGAGCACCCAGGATCCCACCACCTAACGCGCTTTTCACCATATGAGCTACAGTCCCGATAAACCTGCAAGAATTATATAGAATTTAGTGTGTTGTGTACTTTTACGAGTTTCGTCAGCTTCGATCTAAGCTAATGTAATAGGGTCATCCGGCTCGCAGAGGGCTTGCTTTGGTCTAGGGATACGGGATACGGGATGGGGTGTAGGTTGCGGCTTTTCAACGGCGGTTCACTATAAGAGGGTTACGGTGATTAACGGCAGTATTGAAAAATCTGCGTGAGGAGCGCTATGGATCCGTGCATGTGCGAACACAGTACTAGCATAGGTCATAATGGGGCGGATACACGCGGTATATAGTCTAAACTTGCTTTTAAAGGCAAGTTTAGATATACGATTTAATAAAAAGTGGAGGCGCCCTAACACAAAGGCGGCGCACGCGCGGACCGCTTTAATGTGGGCATCAAAGGTCAAAAGATCATCGACAATTACTACTAGATATTTGGCTTGCCTTTCCCAGGGGATTGGTTCACCGAATAGACTAACTGCCTTTGGGATATTTACTGATTAATAGCAGAAGAAATTATCAGCATATTACTCCAAGATATATTTGAGGGAAAAAGTCACATTTTCAGAAAATAGTCATATAACTTATAAGGTAAGCGAAAGGTTTATTATTTAATATATTTGGTGTGAAATAGAAACTCATTCAAATCATGAAAAAAAACATATAGGTATTAGGTATAAATTGAATAAAATTATTATAATGTTAAAGTTACTACCTATTGAACAACAGAGAGAACACATCAGAAAGAGCTTGTAGGACCTTATGTCTCAAAATAGGACACTACAGCAAAATATACAAAGCTTTTATAAGATGTCTCATTTGTATAAAAAAAAACATTCTACAGTTTTATGCAGTGGAGCAAGTGAAACAAAGGAGCAAATTCATTTTAATGAGTAGACCAGAACCACACCTCCACAACCATCTACCATTCTTTCAGAAGTTTTATTTTTAATCTGATTTACGGAACCAAGAAGTACACATGCCCACGGGCATGTGTACTACTAGATTGTGGATCACAGAGATCGTATATTAATATTCTCACCCAGTTTTCTTTCCACCCTGTCTAGCCTTAACATAGTCGAAAGCGTCTTCTTGCTCTTGTGTTGCATTTACTAATTTAAATCGTGGCGCAGCCTGATGATATAAATATTTTTTTTTTAAATTAATTATGACCTCATGAATCACTATAGAAACTCGTAGCGAAAATACATTTCTCTAGTAAGTTGTTTCTTACTAGTGTTAATTCTTATTGGTGCTGTAACTTACCATGACAATATATTTAATAAGCGATCATAATCAAAATAAACTTGTAACAAAATATTTTAAACCGGCAAAACGTATGTATAGAAAAATCTTGTGAATGTCAAAATTTATTCAAAATAGTGTAAACTTCAATCTTCTGTCAAATTTTAAAACTTTCGATTTTTTAAAGAAGATTAGTGTACTTACACAAAATAAGACCGTCTGCTAAATAGGTTTTTACTTATAACCAGAATGGGATTAGAAATGGCGGCTCATTGAGCCTGTACTGTCGCCATATTACGCACAACTGCGGTATAAACAATAACGAGATATTTAGTTAAATATATAACTGTAAAAGAAAGAATGAAAAATATTTTATTACTGTACACTACGATATAACATTTTTTTATTTTATTTATAATAATAACTAGACTCCGACCCACGATTTCACCCGCGTTCCTGAGGTATCTTATGATTTCCCGGAATAAAAAGTAGCCTATATGTTATTCCAGGGTATGATATCTATGTGCCAAGTTTTATCCGTTTAGTAGTTTTTACGTGAAAGAGTAACAAACATTCATGCATAAATAAATAAATAAATAAATATCCTGGGACATTCATCACACACGGTTATCTGATCCCAAACTAAGCAGAGCTTGTACTATGGAAACCAGATAACTGATATACAATTATTTTTTTTTTGTAAATACATACTTATATAGATAATTACACCCAGACACAGGACAAACAGATATGTTCATGCACACAAATGTTTGTCCTGGATGGGAATCGAACCCATGACCAGCGGCGTGATAAATGGTGTCTTAACCAACTGCGCCAACGGGCTTGTCATACTCACAAACTTTCGCATTTTTACAATATGATCAAGATTATGCTAGTTTTAAGTTCTATTTACGTTTACCACTATGCAATACTTTCCCGTGTTTATGCTACATTGGAAACAATTACAGAAAAAAAACTAAAATAGCAAAACAGTCAACGAAAACGTAAATTCGTAGTGAAATAAGGAATCCTTTGCCGAAACTAAAAAACATAACACTGACCAATACATAATCTTCTCCAATTAAGATGCAAGTCTAATAAAACCTATTACGGAAATGGGTAATAAAAACTAATGTAATTATTTTATTAGTAACAATTAAACAGCAGAACTTCGCAATGTTACACAGAAAGTCGTATAAACTAAAAACCGCTAAACTTGTACCTACAGAGTTTACGTGAGTGGGGTCCGATTATTTATTCTGTAATATCAGATCGATAACGTTTCGATACTTTTCGGTAAGCGGTCTCACAACTCGTCTACAATGGTATCTTATGGTGACTATTTTATATGTTACTAGCTGTCCCCCGCGGCATTACTCGCGTTTTTCGGGATAAAAGTAGCCTATGTCATTATCGATATTATAGGCTATCTGCATGCTAAATTTCATCGCAATTGGTTCAGCGGTTTAGGAAAAGTAACAGAAAGAGTATTTTCGCATTCATAATATTAGTATGGATTTGCAACCTTGACTTTTCATGAGAGATTCTACATCATCATCATCTCCCTGCTCTGTTCCCAATCATTTGTGGTCGGCGCAATGTGTACTATTCTTCCATTCAGTCCTATCCGTCATATAGCATTCACTCCTTTCTTACTCAAATCATCTTTCACACAATCCACCCATCTTTTTTTCGAAAAATATAAATAAAAATATTCTACAAACAGCAATATTTATTTGCAATTACTACTCTTTATGTAAGTTTAAACAATTTGTCTGTATAATCTAAAGACAGTCTAGTCAATGACCTTTTAATTATATACTGTAAATTATAACTTCTGCCATTCACAAATGAGGTTTTGAGTTCTAATACATTTACATACAGTTTATAAATTTAAATAACACATGTTGATATGTAATTTCTTCGGAGAGACATAATGTATACTTATGTGAATTTTTTTTTATGTCAGAAGCAGGTGACAAGCAGGTGGTCCACCTGTTGGTAAGTGGTCACCATCGCCCATTGCTATTTGCAATACCAGAGGTATTACCAACCTGTTCAAGAGCAAATGGCTCTCATGTGCAATTGCCGGAATACACCTGTAGGTGCTTGGCGACTGATTGTCAACTTGAGGGTGGTAGCCAGCAAAACGTGTACTACAAAGTACCATCGTGCTATGGTTTCCTCATGGTGGTTTCCTTTACCAAAAGCTCAAGCAACTTATAGGATTCGAACCCACGACCGCTACCATTGAGATATCATCGCCTTTTACATAAATTACGTTTTTTTGGTAAAAAAAATCAATTATTTGATATCGTTTTCATATCTAAATGAAATCGACTTGGTATCGCAACTCAGCTACATAATAAGGTTGTTTTGAGACAAACTGTTGGCAGACAGCAATTACCATTACGAGTCAGAACTGTCCCTAAGGGTTTGGGACCGGGACATTACAGGATACCTTAAAACATCGAGCTAACTAACATTACATAAAAACATGACAATTTAGACAGATAAAAAAAACCACTGAGCTACTTTCTAGCTAATAAAAAAAATTGAAGTGTCCGTTTGTAATATTAAACTAGCAACTAGGTAGGTACTTATATAATGTAGAAAATACATTTATATGTATATATACGTACTTTTAAAATGTTTGTTTGCATATAAAAATCGCTCAATTGCGAGTCGGACTCGCACACGAACGGTTCCGTACCCTCGTACGGAATACGGTACGGTTATTTTATTTTCGGACGGACGGACGGACAGCGGAGGCTTAGTCGTACCCAAATAATAACAGTTTTAGACAAGTTGAAAACTACTACTCCGAAGAACAATCCACAATAGTCCGATCATCATTTAAAACTTTAAACCAATAGAATAGCAGAAAAACTGTCGAGACGTGATATTCGTGCAATTCTATTGGTTAATAGATTGTATTGCAACTATGAATTATGGCTTACGTCAATCAATTTCATCAAACTTTCTAAATAGTCTTACGACTCGATATTACAGGTACCCTAGCTAGAGCGATGCTATGTATAGGCCTACTTTATTTCATTCAGAGTGATAAAATAAAGCACAAGGACCTGGGTGTTGGTGGACCAATTATCTAATATTTTGGAAGAAAAATCAATAGGTATTTTTAAAGAACTAGAACTGATGTGGACAAACGTTTTTGATGATACTGGCATGTAGTATGTATGTGTGGGCGCAGCGGGAACTTATCAGGAGCATACCGAAAAAAATATAGTCCTGTCTGGTCTGGCCATTCTTGCGCCCCCAGAGCTTACGCCCTGTGCCTGGGCACCGGTGGCACACCCCTATTTACGGCACTGCTTACGACGCATCTTCTGTTTCAATGATTCCATTTAAAAAATCGGCTTGGCCAACAAAACAATGCAATCCTTACTACACTACCTAGGAAGGTGGTGGTGGTGGTGGCCAAAATCATATAAAAAACAACTATATTTACAATATTATTAACGCGTGTCTAAGCCAAGTTTATTTAGTTTCAAATATAAAAATAACACTAATAATATCACATAACGTAGCTATAATCATGATTAATGTCATCTTAACTATTATAAGGAATGGACGGTCTGACCTTCGAAGTAATTTATTCCATAATGTCTATTAGGTAGGTACATTTTTCGTCAATCAATTGATGACGGGTGTTGGAATATTCCATGAACTGAAGTGTACTCTGCGATCTATCACAAGACACCATAAGTTAAGCGTAGTTTATTTTTTACAGATTTTTAACTTGAGGGTTAGCCCTTTCATTCAATGTGGTCACAAACCTTCGTTTCCAATCTTCTCAGTTCAAGTGTATTCCGAACCGGTAGTAGAGTCTATTGTAAAACTGTAACTTTTGACATTCATAAGTGCCTTATTAGGGCCTAAACTGAATAAATGATTTTTGATTTGATTTGATTTGATTTCAGCCTAGCGGGTGTACCCTACCACTGTGCTGTGGCTTCCTCACTATATTTTCCTTCACCAAAATCTCAGTAGTTTAGATTTTCCATGAAAACCGAGCTTCACTTAACTTTTTTTTTCTTATTATGTCAACAAGTTGACAAGCTGTGAAGGCAATTGAAGAGCTTGTTTTAGGCTACCTGTCCATTAGAACCGGTGTAATGTTAGCACAAGAAAATTTAAACTAATTAAAATTATTAAATCGAAAGTATGTTTGTTTGTTACCTTTTCCCGCCTAAACCACTGAACCAAACACAATGAAATTTAATATGTTTTTAATTCATAGTTAAAACATCTTCAAGGCATAGTCAGTCAGTAGACAGATCTATGCTACAGCGGGGCATTACAATAAATTGTCTCAACATTCGCATTACATAATAATATTTGCATTGATATGTCAATTCTGAGTGTCCCCATTGATTGTACGTAGATACTTACATTGTACCAATGAACTCTAATTACTAGACGGAAATATAGAGGAGTATTGATCTAAATATATGTCATGAGCCGTCTTATATTACTAGCTTTTTCCTCGCGGTTTTACCCGTGGTCCTGGGATAAAAAGTAGCCTATGTCCTTTTCTATATCGTAGACTATCTGCGTGCCAAATTTCATCGTGATCGGTTCAGTGGTTTAGGCGTGAAAAGGTAACAAACAAAAAACATACATATAGTTACTTTTGCATTTATAACATTAGTGTGGAGAATAGTATAGTATCTATCAGAAACAAGGAAAGTTACATACATAATATGCTAGCTTTCTGCCCCGCGGTTTCACCCGCCATTGTCTATTTTACTACCTTATGCGAGGATTTTTGAAAAACCATTTCTTAGTGGATGCCTACACTTAACAAGGAGTGCCTGGTATCTTGTGCGTTAATGTGTCATGCTTTGGCAGCATTTTTTTTATGTCAGAAAGTTGACAAGACGGCAGGCCGTCCACTTGATGGTAAGTAGTTGTTGCCGACCTATTACAAAGCCAGGAAGGTAACTGGCTCTCAATTACAATTTGCCGGAACACACCGGTAGGTGCTTGGCGACAGATTTTCAACTTGAGGGTGGAAGCCCACAGGTGGGCACTACACTACCCTCATCGTGCAAATAAAATTATGAGAAAAGCAAAACGAATAAATATAGCAATATAATGTTAGAATTGTAATTCCGTGACCACTCTATGCAAACCTGAAATCATTAAAAAGTGCAAACAACTTAAACGTGAAAAATAACAATGTATCTGTTTGAAAACATTGTACAAATATTATACAAAGATAAAAAACTAAGTTTCTTCAGATAAAATACCAAAATGATGTACATAATTTAGATTTGCATGAGTTAGTACACTTCAGTGCAATTAATATAAAAAGATAGAAAACATTAAACTGTGTAATTCTTTTTCTTTTATGGCATATAGGTAGCTGTGTCACTTACACTGTTTACATTAGTTTAAGATTTATTTAGAGACTACAGCATTCTTCAAGAGGGTTCTTCAAAAAGGGTGTGAAGAGATTCTTGCAGGGTCGGCAACGCGCGAGTGATACCCCTGGTGTTGCAAGCGCGTATAGGCTACGGTAACCACTTCCCATCAGGTGGGCAGAACGCTTGTTTGCTGAAAACGTAGCTTAGTACGATACGGGTGACAATAGCCAGAGAGATTATGTAACATAAATAGTGTAACAAATCTAAAAAGTCAGCAATGCGAGGTCACAACAGCAATGCGACTCTTGTATTTCTTAAACAATTATTTGTTAACTAGGTTTTGCTCCACGGTTTTACCAACGTTCCCAAGATAAAATTCCAGTAACATATATTACTCTATGGAAAATAATCTCTATGTAAAAAATCACGTCAATTTGTCGAAAACGTACACTGAGCTGGCTACCTACACACAAGTTGATAGCACACCTAATTTTAAAAAATATGTTTATTTTCTCTTGTATGGAGTATGGTTTAAATGAAAAAAAAGGTTGTAGGTAGGTACTAAGTTTCCGGTCTGTGATTCCATCCTCGCGTCCCTGAGGGATCTTCAGCTACATCTTAGGTATATGTTATTCTAGGGTATGATCTATCTTCGAGACAAGTTTCATTCAAATTAATACTGTGCCATATAAATTAAAACAATACTGTGCCAGTTTTTTTGCACGGACTCTTATATAGCAAGGTCGTATTTATATTGACGATTTATCTTATAGAAACATTGTTTTAATTTGATACACCGTTTTGCTTCTGCCGCGGGAGGTTGTGTTTTGTGTCTCTGAAGGATCATAATGGAATTGAACTTGAAACATGTAAGTACTAAGATTAAAGAAAATATGTAAAACAATAAAAATAAAGATGCTATCGGCTGACGACGGTATAGTAAAGGCGGGTATTTTTTGAACAGTAGAACCTCCTTGTTTTTAAAATATGTGAGAACGATAATTGTCCAAATTTAAAAACCAATACGAGAGTTTAATTACAGTTAATTATTTGTAATTATTTAGTTTCTACTTTTTTTATTCATCGATCTTCATTTGTCTTTCAAAGATGCCTTAATATACGGGGATATTATAATATTATAGGTATCATTTATTAGAAATTAGTTTGGTCCACAAGTTTGGTCAGTATATCAGTGAAATCGATCTGCTCATTGATCGTATTGCGACGTCACCTTCACTGACCCATGTCCTACCTAATCATTAGATTATGATGAGGTTGAAGTTTTTACACCTTATTTAAATTGATTATACCTGAAATCTTCCATTTCCATCACCTTTTAAAAAATTTAAGCGAAGCAGTCACAAAAATGTTGGATAGCAGCATTGGTTACAGATAATAAATGGACTAGTAGACTGGATACTATTGTAATTTTTCTTTTGTTTGCGTCTCTAACACCCCTCCCCACATACTGCGCGCCCGTACCGCGCTTGGCATACGCGTATTTAAATACCTAGTCTAGGAAGATTGTATTAAAACTTGAAGCGACGAATTATCTTTGTCTTTTTTTCTATGCCTACATCTAGGCTTAAGTTTAAACACAACCTTACCATGGTCGGTGATGATGTGGCCGAATGTGGTAAGCCAAAGAATACTAGAAGAGAACTGGCACACAATTGCAACTGTCAGACCACCCTCCTTGAGGATGGGAGCCAGCGAGGCGGTTACTGCGAAGTACCTACCAGCGTGCCATAGCTCAAGCTCTCTCTTTAGTACTATTAATTAATCTATGGCTCTTTCGAACTAACTTCATCTTGACATTGACGTCATCATCGCCATAAACTAGATTTATTAGGAACCTACCTATTTTAAGGTATTTATTAGTACCTACCTACTTGAGTTAAAAAACAAACCTCCTATTTGTTAACCGGTAAGTAATTAAATATATCTTGATGATATCTAGGTACACAATAAATAATTTTAGGTATCTTTTCCTTATACGATGAAACTTAATAATGGGCCGTGGAAGTCATAAAAAATATTTTAGAGGGAAAAACAACACTAAAATAACAAACTACAAACAAATTAAACTAAAACTATAAATTACCTATAGGTACCTAATAACTTGTTGTATATGGTCAGGTTGAAGGTAAACGATCCCGTGGCCGGTCACCCACTCCTTGGAAGGATCTAATTAATAAAAACGATAACCACCATGGTAAAGGCAGAGTATCTCACTCACAGCCCTATGAACCGCCAAAAGTGGAGAAAAATTGCGAAAGCAATGTTTAATGTTTATCAAAGATTTCCCGGTATTGTTCTTGTTCTATGGATCTCTCAATAATGACGAAAAGCGTCAAGAGAGACGGAATAATTTCCGTTTTTTACAATTTATTTAAAAAAAATAATGTAAGTACTTAATAATTAAATTTTGTCTATATGACTATTAGGAATTTTATGATTTGAATGGAAGAAGAGGACGTATCTTTACACCCTGTCCCATTGGGTTACCATGCCCATTCTAAACAACTTTTATAATTGAACTCTGAAATTAAGAAAATTTTAAGGTCAGAGGGTTGTCAAGCAGGCACGCGGTCCATCAGATGGTGAGTGGTTACCGTCGCCTATAGCCATTTGCAATGCCAGCGGTATGACCATTTGTAGTTCTATGCTGGGGTAACCACTTACAATCAGATAGGTGGTAGGATTATTTGCTACCTCAGTAGTATCACATGAGTAAATATACATAATCTGTGGTAGTATACAAAAAACTAATTTTAACTCTGCATATTATTTCGGTTTTCTAAATTTGAAAATGGTGATGACAGCTTCGGTTATTAGGACGACGTCAGCGCAGCGGCGAAGGGCGGCAGCCGTTAGTCTGCTAACGAAATCATGGTAGGAATTCTAGCATCGTAGTAAATAGGTAGGTAAACATGAGGAAAAACATTATCAATGAATTTTTCCTTATTTTAATTTTGAAGCAAAATAAAATCCAATTACCTGTTCTTAGCAGGTTTATTTTTTGTTACTGTATATATAATTCTGAATAGTGTGCGATCAAATCACATTTGAACAAAACTGGTTAGATACGTGGTTATACTGTACGCATACGTATCTCGAAGTATAGAATATCCTGACAATCATTCACATGGTGTAATCCAGTGTAATCAAATATCATTCATTAGGTATATTCACCATTTCATGAATAAATCCATAATCTTCAAAAGCTACGAAGCGTAGTTTACACAAATGTTCATAGAAACAAGAAATGTTTATACCAGAAATTACCCAGATTTATAAAGAAAGCTGACTCACACCACGAATGTATCGTCCACTGTAGATCACAGCAATTCGATTGCATAAAGTGCCTAAGGTGTTGCAGGAGTCCATAGGCTACGGCAGTCGCTTACAGCTGGTTACTGAATTTAGGATATAAAAAAAACATATATTTTTAATGTTAAAAAGGTTGACAGGCATGCCTGATGATAAGTGGTTACTGTAGCCTAACATACCAGACTATTGCAAATGTGTTGCCAACCTGTTACAATGCCAAGAAGGCTCTCAAGTGCAATTGCCGGAACACACCGGTAGATGTTTAGTGACAGATTCTCATCTTGAGGTTAATAGCCAACCAGACGGGTACTACCACCTTATCCACTTTATCTGAAAACACATTTACAACTGACAAACACCACTGTATATTTACAAAATATAAACCTACTAATAAAAATGTTATCTCCTCAATTGTTATAGATAACAGAAACACGTGCTAATGTAGCTCAAGATTCTACAGCGAAGCCCCCGCCGCAGCCTCCGCCGGAGATTAAAAGATTTGTTCTACATTCAAGCAAAGAAAACTATAATTATGTTGATCATAGATGTACGAAGAAACCTACAAAGTATGTACCTATATGCCCTAGGCAGATATTGCCTTCGGCGACCGTCGCAGTTTGTAAAAAGACGAATCAAACAAATTGCCTGCGACACAAAAGTCAACAAGCACATAATGCTAACTTGGTGGTAAGCGGTTACGTAGCCTATAGATCCTTGCAACACCATCAGTGGTATCACTCACTCTTTCTTCATTCCCGATAAGCTCTGTAACCTTACTTATGCGCAGGAACACTACATCAAATTATTTGGTGGTGGTATTCTATTCTGTGGATGTACTTCTCCAGTCGAGCTGGTCTCCAATGCTTTAGTCTTGGTACCTCTGTTATATGGCCATCATCGTCTCCCTGCGCTGTTCCCATCATTTGTTCTACATCCTAGTTTACGTCTTATTAATTCACTTCCAGCAGTAAAACAGCAGTTTTTTGTTTTTACCGTTTATATCTATATATATAAAAGAAAGTCGTGTTAGTTACTCCACTTATAACTCAAGAACGGCTGAACCGATTTAGCTGAAAATTGGCAGGGAGGTAGTTTAGAGCCAGGAGAAGGACATAGGATAGGTAGGGGTAGGTAGGGTAGGTAGGTAGGGTAGGTAGGTAGGTAGGTAGGATAGGTAGGTAGGGTAGGTAGGTAGGGTAGGTAGGTAGGGTAGGTAGGTAGGGTAGGTTTGTAGGTCCCAGTTTTATTTTTGTTCTCAGGGCAGGACAACGTCTGCCGGGTCAGCTAGTTATTTATATTACTAGCTGTTTGTGCCCGGCATCACCCGGTTTAATTCCTAGTGCATACTTACACTTCCCAAAGAACACACCTTCCAAATTCAATGCCTCTAGGATCAGCGGTTTAGCAGTCAGTCAATGAGTCATGACTATGAATTTCATATAAGTAGGTACCTATAAAGATGCTACCCAAATTTCCAACTTTCCTTATGCAAAATGGTGAAAAAGTGATTCTTGTTTGCTACAACAAATTGGTACTGAAGTAAACATCATAAGTGTCCATACTTAGATAATTTAATGTATCTATTATTAATAATGAACTCATCCAAATGTTTTCATCGCTGTTTCGCTCCTCAAGTGATACAACGAACCAACGAATCGAACTAGTGACCTTCAATTGAATTTCAAAGCAGTTAAGATAATTTAGAAACTATTCGTTTACATTTGCATGGAGTTTCCTTTGTCTGCCTCAGATACTACTTTTCCTTTGTATAATTCAAACAAAAATACACTTATTGTTTTAAATTCTCTTGATGTCTAGATAATAATAAATGTCTATGACTGAAACAATTTATTCTGAGACTATTATGCAAGCATTATTGTGACTAGTAAATATCTATTAAATGATGTCAAAAACTAGCTGTTCCCCGCGGTTTCATCTGCGTTCCAGGGATAAACGTAGCCTAAGTCCTTCTCTATTATCATAGGGTATTATGCGTTTTATCGCGATCGGTTTAATTGTTTACACGTGAAAAGATAACTAACAAACACACTCACTTATTTACAATAATAGTACAGTATGACACAACTTATATGATGCATCGGCAAAATTCGTAAAATCGATCATTCCCGAAAAGAGTGCGCTTACAACATTACATTGAATTATTTTTATTAGTTGTGTAAATCGGAAGTGAAGTGTAGATATACGATTTGCCGATGCTACATCTAAGTCATACTGTATGTAGATATTTAAGAATTAACATTCAGACCTGCACACAAATGTCCTGGTTGAAAATCGAACCCAACTGCACATAATTACTGATCAAAATGAGATTGATAACTGTAAAAAAACTGTTATTATTTTCAGTACCTTGGAATCAACAGGACACTTAATAAAAGGCTGCCTAGGAGGAGGCATACTAGGTATACATGAGGCATTCATGAAGTGTGGTCTGTGGACATCACTAATAGTTACTATAGTCTTCGGTTTCTATATCACTTACTGTGTACATGTAAGTATGTGTAGCTTTTAAATATACCTAAGTAACTAGCTGCCCCCCGCGGTTTCACCCGCGTTCCCGAGGTACCTTATGTTTTCCCGGGATAAAAGTAGTCTATATGTTATTTCAGAGTATGATCTATCTATGTGCCAAGTTTAATCCAAATCCGTTCAGTAGTTTTTATGTGAAAGAGCAACAAATATACATACTCACAAACTTTCGCATTTATAATATTAGTGGGATTCAAACTAATTTTTAAACTATTTTAATAGCTGTACCCCACGGTTTTCAATCAAATGAAAGATCCACGAAAGAAAGAAAACTTGCTGAGTTTTTTGCCGGAGTCTTCTCAGTTCAAGTGTATTACGAACCGGTTGTAGAGTCATTTGTATTGTCAACGTTCATAAGTGCCTTATCAGGGCCTAAACTGAATAAATGAGTTTTGAGTTTGAGTTTCACCCGCGATCCCGGAATAAAAATTACCTTGTGTCCTTCTTCATATCATAGGCTATCTGTATAAGCCACTACATTATTGCAAGTTAATTCCTTCTTCGTTTATTATCAGGTAATTCATTTATTAATACCTATTTTCAGATCCTAGTGAAATCAGCCCAAGTATTGTATAAGAGGCTACATTTACCACAACTGTCATTTCCCGATGTGGCCGAAGCATCATTAGAAGTTGGACCATTTCCTAGCTTAAGAAAATACAGCAAATGGTTTAGGTAAATTATGTTTTACTTTTTTGACTGATCCTTCAAAGCAGAATCTCTGCTCTCTATTGGCTCTATCTATAGTGAATTTTTAAGTCTGTCTACTAGGTCACATTAAATTACGACTCTATTAGAATCGTCTAGGTTTGTATGAAGCCATTCATAATTCATGCTCTCTCTGGTGAAAACCAACCTCGACAACATACTTGTATTGACTCAAGAAAAGCAATCAAATTGTCATTAACTACTCATGTTATTAAATAGATACCTACATAATTAAAACTGAATTATTATTAATTGTTCAACTGCACGGATAAATACCTATACATCGCCCTCGCTACATTGGTTAAAAACGCCTCTAAAAACGAAGAAATTAAAACCAATTTTAGTCATTCAGATGGTCTCTATTTTTTTATAAATCAACTTTATAATAAGTTTCTTCGACGTTATTTATGATAAATAGTATAAAAAAGTTGCTGTCTGCCTATCCGTTTGAAACTGGGGTCAGTCGCTAGTACAGTTATTTACCGATCAGCCCAACATGGCACTACCTCTGGTATTTATTGCAAATGGCGATAGACGTAAGGTACCATCTAACCACTTGACCACGTAACCATTTACCATCAGGTGAACCGCCTTCCTGCTTCATCTTCTGGTATAAAAAATACAGTAATTATCCTTCCTGACATTATTCCTTCTTACTTTCCAGGTACGCAGTAGATGTAACAATCTGCATAGACCTATTTGGCGCCTGCTGCGTCTACCAGGTCATCATTGCGAAGACCATCCAAACAGTGATCAAAAATTCTGATGTAGTGACAGAAAATGACTTGCCTCATTTAAGGCTGTATATATTAACTCTTCTAGTTCCAATATTGCTGCTCTGCATGATCACTACTCTGAAGTATTTAGCGCCATTTACATTACTCGCAGATGTTTTTATTGGTAAGTGAACGTCATAAGGTAACTATTGCACGGGGTTTGGATGGTTGCAGTACCTGGACTGGTTATCAGCCTCAATTTGAAAATCTGCCACCTGGCTAGCTACTACCCTCAAGTTGAATATCGGTCGCCAAGCATTATCCTTCCGGTATGTTCTGACAGCTTCACTTGAGAGCCAGTTCCCTTCTAGGCTTTGTATGCTTACCACCATCTGCTACATCATTACTAACCACGGTGAGATTGTGGTCAGATACAAGCCTTTAACATAGTAAATTTTTTTTTTCCTGTAAATCAAAATATTTTTCCAGTGGTCTGCGTGGTGTCTACAGTTGTCTATAGCCTTCGTGAAGCTCCTGAAATCTCCACAGTGCCAGCCTGGAAGGATGTGATGGGTTTCTTCGAGTTCTGCGGTATAGTGGTATTCAGCATGGAGGGGATCGGGGTCTCGTTGCCTATTGAAAATAATATGAAAGACCCCACCCAGTTCCCCAAAGTTTTATGTGCTGGTAGGTAACTATAAAATAATTACAATCAAATAGGTCCATTTAGACCGTACATGTACAGGATGGTTTAGAATACTACGAATAGGGTACATCATTATCCAATTCCAATTTCTTGTTTATGGCTCCATCGATCAATAATCCTAGTTTTTACTCGCACTCGGTAATGTAGTGATGGGGCGAGATAACTATTTTAGTACTCGAGTAAGTAATACTAATAATAAAGCTGAAGAGTTTGTTTGAATGTTTGAACGCGCAAATCTCACCTAAAGTCGGATTCAAAAAATTCTTTCACTAATAGAAAGCTACATTATCCCCGAGTGTAGGTTATTTTTTATGTCAAAAACGCGGGCAAAACCACGGAGGACATTTAGTAGATCATAAAAGAGTTACAATATTGCAGCTAAATGCAATTTGAGATGAGATCTATGTAATCTATTGCATGAGTTGAAATTTTGTTCGCAGGTATGGCAGTAGTTGTCTCCTTCCTAATACTTGTAGGATTCTTTGGATATTGGGGCTTTGGAGAAAATTCTAGATCACCTGTTACTCTAAACTTTCCATCAGAAATGTAAGATTAATTTTCATGATTATGCAATGGTGCCACTGTTTTTGGATATTTTATATAACATGGCCTTTCTCTGACATACGAGTAGCAGAGTGAGAGAGAAGCTTTGTTTAAAAAAACATGTTCATCACAACATTATTAATTGCTTTATTCCACCCGTTTTTTACAATGTAATTTGTATAATCAGAGCCTTTACTTGGAATCTAAGCATGTTCTTCTTTCAGTTTTCCAACGATCCTAAAATGCCTGATGGCTGTAATGATCTTCGTAACATTCGCCTTGATATTCTGGGCTCCCTTCAATTTAGTCTGGCATTACGTCTCCAAGAAACACGATCCTAAGAAGCATTGGATTTGGGAAAGGATTTACAGAGCTATATTCATTGTTGTCATCACCGCCACATCGATTGCTTTTCCAAATATTGGAAATTTAATGGGACTGGTAAGAAAATCTTCATTTACTTCTACATTTAAAAGTAGTTTTATTATTTTTAAGACCTATGTTTGACTACAATCTCACCGTAATCAGTGACGATGTGGGCGATGGTGGTAAGTACAAAGCTTAGAAGGAAACTGGCTCAATAGCAGCTATTGAAACATCGGTAGGTGCTTGAAGGTGCTTGGCGACTAGGTACATAGCAGTAGCGAGGGGTGGAATTATGGCGAGGGCAAGCTGTTCACCGTTCAGTCGTTCGTGTATTTTAAGCATGATAAAAGTGGCTTTGAAATAATGAAAATGTGGGACTGGGATTCCTAAAAGGTAAGCCGATAGGAATCGGCTTATATGGACCCTTCGCCACTGGTACATAGTAATCTACCCCCACAGAGTAATAATATACTGCTACCACCATGCTATGGTTTCCTCGCGATGTTTTTTCTACTGTTACTTATTCTGAACCAATTTCCCACTAATTATTACTAATATTATGTAAAAGTAGCTCTGTTACCTTTTCACTCCTAAGCCACTGAACCAATTTGAAATTTGACTCGCAGAGCTATGATAATATGTAGAAAAACATAGGCTACCTTTTATCCTGGAAATGCGGATGAAACCGCGGGAGATAGCTAGATACTATGTTATAATTATTTTTTTATTTCCAAAGCCGAAGATTTTTTTTTTTTTCAGCTTGGAGCATTCTGTTTATCCAACATGGGGTTCATATTCCCAGCAATAATAGAACTGCTAGTCATTTGGGAGGATCCTGGCCTGGGGAGGTTCAAATGGCGTCTTTGGAAAAATATATTAATTTTATGCGTCGGAGTTTTATTGTTCATTGCTGGTACATATGCTAATGCCAAAGGATTAATAACGAATCTTTGAAAATATATTTATAATGATTTAACATGTTTTATTTTTAATTTCAAATGTTAATGAAAATGAAATATTTTTATTCTAATAGAGTTTCACAGCCATTTATGAATTGTCAGACTCTAATGCATGGTTCGAATGGTAGTTTTTGCCGAGAAGAGCCGACAATAAACTCAGCAATTATTGTTTTCAAAATAAACTTCATCATTTAGGTACATACAATATGTCCTCCACTTTGATGTAAATAATATCCTACTTATAATACAAACTAGATGCTGGTAGCGCAAGACTCGCCATCTTGGAGATCCTTTGTCCAGCATCAGAATCTTTCGGCTGACTTGATGATGACGATGATTATAAACGCGAAAGTTTGTGTGTATGTATGTTTGTTACTTCTTCACGCTCAAACGAATGGACCAATTTTGATGAAAATAATAATAATTGTTTGCATAAAATTATTGTGCGGCAGTACAGTGAGGATACTAATTTGTGAAACTGCATAAGCAGATGAAAAACTCAACTCATGAGATTGAGATCGTGAACGAGTCCGACTCGCGCAATAGATATTTAAAAAATAACAAAAGATTTTTTTTTAAACTATAATTTTCTAAACTATGAAATAGAAATAAGTTAACAAAATATATCTAAAGTTTCATAACAATAATTAAAAAATTATTCATTTCAGGACAATGAAATAAAATTGTAAGGTAAATAAATACCTAAAGAATTAGATTTGGTTATTTTGACAAATAATGCTTTTAAAAAACTGCAGCCGAAGTGCAGTTTGTTCTTACATAATCAGTGTTCCGTTCTATTTTACCCGCAATTTTTCTTCGATATACTCTTAATGACTTTTAAAATACATAATTCAAACTCTAGCTCCAAAGAGCACTTGACAAAAAAGTTTAGATTAGTAGTATCTCTCTCTCATTTAGCTTTGTACCACTACAATATGCTTTACTGTGTCGACTCAAATCATACATAAATATTACGAGATGAATTTACAAACAATATTTAGCGAATGCTATGTCACTTCGGAAAATTAAACTCTAGAATTATGACGTACAATTTAAATGTAAACATTATTTTCCGTTCTCCTTCAAATAATCTTGAAATTATATCAAGAATCGAAAATACCTATATCGGTTTTTAAATAAACACAGATACCAATTCCATTGCGTTGACAAGGGATCCACAGACAAATATGAATAAACCGATAATGATCATTACTATACTTCGCCATAGTCTCCATTTATACTTTCCAAGGCCTGGCCTCTCCCACACTACGAGGAGGTTGATCATATTAGGCCAAATGAAGGCCATGTTGGACAGGCAGAACGAACCAAGCTGTAATAAAAATATAAATATAAATTCTTTACAAATAAATAAACTTGAATTGTTTATATAAAATGTATAAAAATAACCGCTTTTTACTCAATGCTAGAGTCAAATAAATATGAATACTCACAAATCCCATCAAGGCATTGATGTTAGGGAACGCGATAGCCACGATACCAATACAGACAACTATTAAAGCTCTGTAGATTAACTCCCATTTCATAAGTTTGTCTGGAGAGTGTAGTTTCTTCAGATAATAGAAGACCAGATTGAATGGTGCCCAGAAATTCACCGCATGAGTAACGTAGATCATGAAGGCTATTAACCCTTTTAAAATTTTGGGTAACCTGGAAATAATAGTTTAATTGCGCTTAATTCACACCATTTCCACTCTAAACTCTTAGATGACATGAACTATAATAGCTTTATAATCATCACCCGGAGAAGTAAAATAATCTAAATACCTATAGATATAAAATAAAAGCGTGACTGAACAGAGAAAATGATCTATCAAGCACAGCTCAAACCACTAGACGGATCGACCTGCCAAGATAGCTATTATGGCGTAGGTGGATACCTAAGAAATATTTTTTGAAAATTCAACCCCTAAGTAGGGTAAAATAGGGAGTCCTAAACCACGGGGTGGAAAGCTAGTTGATTTAGGTATAGGTAATCGAAATCAAAATAAAGTGAGGAAACTTATATATGACCGGTCATGGTATTTAAAAAAGCAAACAACAAAAATAAACAATTAAGTTAACAAATTCAGCCAATTTAATGATATTATTGTCATCAGAACATCAGAAATTTAGGTTTTCAAGCTTATAATTGACCTAAATTTCACTATGGCATGTGATATGTGGCCGGAGATGACAAGCAAACAAAGCCGAGAAGGAAACTAACTCTTAGACTCTTAAGTGTATCTGCTGAAACACACTGGTTTTTGGCGATTCATTTTCTAATTGAGGATTCAGGATTCAGAAAAGACGAAGGTCACGGGGTCGAATCCTAAAATGAGCTTGAGCTTTCGGTGATGGAAAACATCGTGAGGAAACCATAGCACGGTGGTAGTACTACAAAGTACCCACCTGGCTGACTACCACTCTCATGTTGAAAATCTGTCGCCAAGCACCTTTACGTGTGTTCCGACAGCTGCACTTGAGAGCCAGTTCCTTCCTAGGCTTTGTGTACTTACCATCATCGGCCACATAATCACTGACAACGGTGAGATTGTGGTCAAACTCATACATAGGCCATACATAGTAATAAAAAAAAGGTATGTTAAGCAGTGGACTTCCCTCGGCTGTATGATTGTAACCAACAACATACAAATACTAACAATTCCATCGGGAAGTTAACGGTAATTGGCGAGTCGCATTTGTCCAAGAACGCCACGTATCCGAAGAAGGATACAAAGAAAGTGCACATGACGATACAACACATTCCTGGAAGAAAAGTTACACAAACAGAAAGATTTATTGAAATTTATTAGTTTTATTCGATTTTCTTTACATTATGTAACCCATATACATTTACACTAAAATAATTACACCTTTTGGACCGGGTTGGTTGGTTGGCTTTTTAACCATCTACGAACGTCTTGGCGTAAATGATAGAGGATTCTTGGAGCGAATATTATATTTGTAATTACAGTAAAAAACAGTAAGTATATCTTATTAGAAGCTATAATTAAATTTAATACAGTTTCAGACCATGTCACAGAAAATCAATATCTGTCTGTCTTACCATGTCTGATAAGCTACATTTTTAATAACAAAGAAGAACAACAAGTTCACATAACTGTAACGCAGCCGGCACGTTTGCGACTGATTGTCTGCTAGCCGAATGAAATCATTGAATCCTTGAATGCCAACTCAAGTTCAGAAGATCAAATTGCTTACTTACGGTACAAATCAGCCGCTGACTGAATGATTTGGAAATCGAGACGCCGTAAACTGCGTACAGTCGGTAGATACCTACGCATTGAATGAACGCCGTCAGCCGGAAACTATTTGCCTATAAGCCCACAGCTACATAGCGTAGTGAATGATTAGTGGCTACCGTCGCCTATACCTATCGCCGTTAGCATTACCCGAGGTATTGCCAATGTGTTGCCTGAACACGCCGGTCGGTGCTTGGCAACATTCAACTTGGTTTTGATCCAGGCGGGTACTACAAAATACTCTACCACCGTGCTATGTTTCCATCACCGAAAGATCAAACTAATTGTAAGATTCGACTTCGCGATCTTCTATGTGTATATGTTTACAGTAATTATTCTCACCCATCGCCAGAGCAAGGGGAAATTTCTCTGGATGGCCCATGTTATTTTCAATGGGTATCACCACCCCCGAGCAAGACATGCTGAATACTATCATCCCAATGAACTCGCAGTATTGGTAAAGCTCCGTAGTATATCTCAAATTCGAAAATGTTGGATTCATTTCGAACGCGTAGTGAATTGTTAGGAAAATGCACAATACTAAAACAATAAATATTAGAATTAGGATACTTCAAGGCGACGGCCCGCTGATCACGGATTCCCGTTAGTTGCCACGCCTAAATTAAAAAGACTGAGGCCACTAATAAGGCTAGCCTTGTTTTTCACTAATAAAGTTTCAAAATAAATTCACAGAAACAAAATTGTTGACGGTTGTCGACGCTCAAGTGAAATCTTTTAAAGCTGTAACATGGTTGTCGACGCCCTGGTGGATTAATTAAAAACTTAAAATCCATCACCAAAGTATGATACCTACCAGTGGCGAGAGGTACAAACAAACCGATTCCCATCGGCTTACCTTTTAGAAATCTCAGTCCCACATTTTCATAATTCCAAAGCCACTTTTATCATGCTTAAAATACACTGTAATTATAAAACTGTCGGTATTTTTTGAACGGATTACCCTCGCCATAATTTCACCCCTCGCCACTGATACCTACTGATTACAAAGATCTCTTTCTTTCAATATTTTCCACCTAAGTATTATAAAAACTTAATAAAAATACAAAAATATAACTCACATATAATGAAATTTGCCGCAATTGAAAATGGCGCCAGCCATTTCAAGTGAGTGATTAAACATATAATAACCATCGGTAAAATCATTGCCGCCAGGTACACCCGTAAATTGGGGAGCCCTTCGAAAAATAAACAAAACGTTAATAATCTAAATTTTTGTAATCTTTTAAAATTAGGAAAGTTAATTATATACCTACCAACATAACAAACAAAGTGACTTTCATCTTTTTAAATTCATGGCCCAAGAATGTATAGGATAAAATTCACGTTGAAAATACTTTTAGGCGCTGAATCATTTAAAAATTAGCTTACCGTTAATTCCTATCAAAGACGTCTCATGGTTATCTTCCACAAGCTGTTTTATAGACTTGGCTATGATGATTTGGTAACAAGCACATGCACCAAATAGATCTATACAAATTATTGCATCTATGGTATATCTGTTGAAGTAAAAATACATGTAAAGTTTTAATTGGGGGTCCTAAGCTCGCCGATCTGCTAGCACATTATCATCCAAATTTATCGAGGCCTCGGAAGACCGCGCGAGGAGTTTTTACTGCCTGATGACGGCCGTACTTAAAAAATATGTCAAAAGCATCGCAATTCTTACCTGAAAAATTTAGAATATTTAGCGACTTTAGGATTTGGGAAACACATCATTGCCGCTTCGCCGACATCAGGGTAGGACATCGAGGGCACTCTTGTCCTTTTGTAAAGTGTCTGGGCCGAGGATACGAGGAGCTATAATAATTTAAAGGATGTATTTACTTGTAATTGGATATTTTAGTAGCCATATGATTACAAGATACAGTCCTGTGACAGAGACAGACAGACGGACAGAAGGACGGCGAAGGCTTAGTATAAGTAAGATTCTATTAGCATCATTGGATACGGCACCCTAAGAAAAGGATAATTTTGACTTACATATAAACAGTAGCCCATATAAACACCAAATATAATGTTAATTGGAAAGGCGACCAGCACGCCAGCCTTCATGTAGGCTACATGGCCACCCAGGATCCCGCCACCTAAGGCACCTTTGACCATATGCGCCACGGAGCCGAGAATCCTATATGGAAATTAAACTTAATTTTAAAATTAACCTTTAACCAAAAATAAAAATAATCTGTGTATAATTATAAAATCTTGTACTTGGACATGTTTTGCAATTTTTTAGCTAGGTTCAATACAATACCTAAATATTATAGGTAATAATGCAGATGGCGTACCTACCTATGTCATTATCAATAATGGAACAAAGTTTCAAAAGTTTGAGCACTACCATAACGAGTTCCAAAAAAAAAAAATTTTTTGCCACAGAGGCACATAATTTCTTATAGTAATTAAGTCTCGTCGAAGGTCCCGAACTCGAATCTTACAATGAGCTTGAGCTTTCGGTGAAGGAAAACGTCGTGAGGAAACCATAGCACGGTGGTAGGGTACCTAACTACTTTGTAGTAGGTACCTGGCTGGCTGGCTACCCTCAAGTTGAAAATCTGTCGCCAAGCACCTTCCGGTGTGTTCTGACAGCTGCACTAGAGACCCAGTTCCCCCTCTAGGCTTTATGTGCTTACCACAATCGGGACCATAATCACTGACCACGGTGAGATTATGGTCAAACTTTTCAAAACACTATTTAAGAACTATATATAGGTAATATCAAAGTAATATCTTGAGAAAAAAAACTGATATCTACAAATGATTAGATGAGCAAGGGCTCTGTAAGTCCAATATGGCGCAGGTAATGACGCCATTCATGACGTCACTCCTTCTGTAATGAGCGCTTACACTGATTCGGGACGCGTCTTTGAGCGATATTTTGGCGTGTATCGGACCGGACCATAATTCAAGTGTCAGTATAACTTTACCGTAGCAAGGAATGTGACCTAGAGGTGAAACCGCACTGAAACACAATCTTAATTAAATAATAAATATTCTTACCCAGTTTTCTTGACACCAACTCTATGACTGACATAGTCGTAAGCCTCTTCCTCCTCGAGGGTTTTAGAAACGACCTTAAAATTGCGATCGGCGGCCTAAGAAAAACAAAGATAGGCAATCATTCAAAAACAAAAAAAAAGTAACTGTAGGTAAAATAATTCTAATCTGACTGTTTTGAAGACGATGCGAAACCATACCGCCAAAGTAAAAAAATAAAGGCATTAAAAAAATTAAAATGCAAGTGGAAGAATAAATTCAATTAGATTTTTCATCCGAGGCATTCTTGATTCTAACTGGGTACTTCTATAATTTATAATATTTGACATATTCCCCCAAACCCCTGGACGGGTTAGGGGACACTTAGGGGACACCGTCATCATCATAGAATTAGGAAAAGGTTTATTTCAATGACATTTTTTAATTGAAATAATCTATGTGCGTGATTCAATTAAGCTGAATGTATTAACTGCCTCAATAAAAGAAGGTATTGGTGCCGATTCTGTTGTTCACGAACTTAACTAATATTAGACAAGTCACCTCTCTTTCATGTTAACCTTATGGAAAAAAGATAGAATATTTTGAATGCTGTCAGTTTTGTCCATGCCGTCGTAATATATGGGTAAATAGTCATGACCAATAATGGTCGCGATTAAATTCACGTTGAAATAAGTGATCAGACTAAACTGATAGGACTAAAATATACTGCATCCCTTTCTTATATTTCTTATTAGAAAGATATAGTGAGATTAAATTTGTTTAGTTCGTAAACAACAGAATCGACACCATTGTGATGATAAAATTATATAATTAGATTCTATTTAACTACGTTCTCGAGAGATCGAAATATCTTAAAACTAGGCCACCCCGCGGTTTCATCCAAGTTCCCGAGGGACTATGCTTTCCAGGAATAAACAATATACTAAGTGCTAAGTTCAGTTAAAATTCGTTCAGTCGTATTCGAGTCACGAACATCGAAACATTAACAATATTAGTAGGATTAAATATATACCTAGATATTTTAACTACGTATAGACTTATGTTCGACCACGATCACGCCGTGGTCAGTGATGATGTGGCCGATGGTGGTAAGCACACAAAATCTGCGAGGGAACTGACTCAAGTGCAGTCTCATTGTAAACCCAAAATAAATTAGGGATCAAAGTTTAAGAAGAAAAGCAGAACAACTTATTACTAACTAGCTGTTCCGCGCGGTTTCACTCGCGTTTCCGACATAAAAAGTAGTGATCGAATTTTTCAAATCGGTTCAGTAGTTTCGGAGCCTATTCAATGCAAACAAACATACAAACAAACAAACAATCAAATCTTTCCTCTTTATAATATTAGTATAGATGATTGTAGGTATTGTAGGTACAACGGGCGGGCGAAAGGTGCTTGGCGACAGTTTTTCTACTTGAGGGTGGTAGCCAGACACACAAACATTATATCAAAATTAATATAATTATAAAATGCAACAAACCATGTCAATAGAAAGTAATATAAATCATAATAAACTTGATTTTTATAAGAAAATATTTTGTTCAATTCACCAAAATGTATGAAAAATTATTCTGTATGTCAAAACTAATTCAAAATTGTCTCAATATGTTGTCAATTTTATTCTTCTTTCAAATGGTCAAATTGAATTATTGAAATCAAGAATTGAAACGAGTATTTAGTAGTAAAGGTACAGCAAATGTAGAGAAAAACGTGTTTGGGTAGGTAAGTAGGTAGGTACTTTAGGTTTACTTCCTTTGTGCTTTAGGTAAGTCAAATCTGAAAGTTATTTAAGAAAATAGGCGATAATTCACCATTCCCCTCCCCTTATCTTCAAAACTACTGAGCCAAAAATAAAAATAATACAGAATAGTTCTTTACCTATAGATTACAGGAAAACCTATAAGAAGTCTATAGTATTTAGAGTATTGTAGGAAATTACAGAACCCTCGGTGCGCGAGTGAGACTCGCTCTTGTGAGGTTTATTATCCTGGGAATGCGTGTGAAACCGCGGGTTACAGTTAGCTTACCATATTAATATTAAAATTTAAACACAAATACAATTCACAATTTTCCAAACACTACACATTGTTACAATGCACATCTCCAAGAAAGTAACTGACAATGGAGTCATTAAAATCTGAGATAACATTAATTGAATGACGATAGCAATTAATTACAATCGTTATCTGTTATCCAGAGAAGTATTATAGTAAATATAAGGCGTATAAATACCTAGTCCCGATTTCCCTACGTAAGAGCCTACTATCCTTCCTACCTTAAGTATCTATCTATCTATACTAATAATAAAGCTAAAGTTTGTTTGTTTGCCCGCTAATCTCCTGAGTTACAGGTCCGATTTGAAAAATTCTTTCACTAATAGGAAGCTACATTATCCCCGAAAGTTAAGTGGTTATAGGCTACTAATTATCTCGGGATCGCGAGTCAAACCGCGGGTAAGAGCTATCCATCTCGATAAAAAATTCTAGAATAAAAGGCTCCCAATCTGCCAACTACAGATTATTCGGATTGAAGGACATATCCTCCGAAACTTAAAAAAATCTAGTTATATCAGGTTTTGCGATTGCAAATTTAAATTGTCAGTTGAAGATCCTCTGTTAGTGATTGTCCTTCAACACTTATTTGTACGGAACCCTCAGTGCGTAGTCAGACTCGCATATTTTTTTTAAATATAGGAATGTTTCCTGTACTTTTCCTCCACACTGAGATGAAGAGAGTACCTAGTCCCATTATTTAACTACGCAGGTTATTAAACATATTTGTATTTCCAGAATTAAGGGGTAGGGGAATTTTGCTATGATTGGACCACTCCTAATATCTCATACATTAACAATATAATCTAAACAAACACATGAACATGTCTGTTTGTCCTGTGTCTGGGTGAGATTATCTATATAAGTATGTATTTACAAAAAAAAAGTAGTATAAACTTTAGCGTTAAAATGCGCTGTAAGTGTAACTGAGTATCTATTAGATTAGATTAGGTACTCGAGTACAAAATAGCTATTTTCCCCTGTTACTTGGCAGGTTGGCAAACTGCTGTATGTCTATCTATTTTCTTAGGCATACCATACGTTAATGAATGTCTCATTGAAATCGAATCAGGCGTTTTTGTGATAAATCCATTATTTACAGGTATGTATCAGTTAACGCATTCTCTCGGCGGACGTAGGTACATATAATAAAGGCGTTACCGATTCGAAAGATCAGTGATCTACTTCATATTTTTATTTTATTTTTTTGAATGAATGAATTATAACGTAACTTAACTATAGACACTAAATCTAAAATTTAAACTAATTTACAAATGAACTCTACTTAAACTAAATCATATTTACAAATTTAAAAATATAGTAAATCATAAATATAATAAAAATAAATTACAAATAGAAAAGTTGTCTCAGATCGCTGCTCTGTGCAAACGTTCCAAGAAGGCTGGCGGCATTGCCACGTTGAATGGCAATGCTAATGCGTTGTCCTAAATAGACGCCAGCCCTCTTGTCACGTGAGGCCTCAATGAGACGATGTCATAATTTGTTTTGTTTTAAGATAAGGCAGGAAATTGTAAATCCTTAATTGGCTGTAAGATCTAGGTACATTTAATAAGAAAACTGTAGGTATTTAATTTTTATGAGCTGTGGATTTTGTAATAAATAAATAAATAATACATTTATTAACTGACTTCAATAAAGGAGGAGGTTCTCAATTCGGTTGTTTGTTTTTTTTAATGTTTAACGCGTAGGTAACTTTTTTGCACATAAAGTTATGAACCGATTTTAATAAATCTTTTTGCGTTGAGGCTCCATATTAATATTTTTGTCTTTATAGAGGATGCTCTTCGCGAATGACTCCGTCCGATACTAAACCGACGGTTTATATTATTAAAAAAATAAATAAGCCTTTTTTTTTTTAAATCGGACAAATGCAAGTTAAACTCGCGTGGAGAGGGTTCCGTACATGTTTAATTAAGTTCCATAAATATTTTTAAATCTGACCCAAATTTTTTTTTGGAAATCGTGTTTTCTAAAAATGAAACCTAGCTACATCGATTTATCGCCCCGGAAACCCCCTGCATACCAAATTTCATGAAAATCGTTGGAGCCGTTTCCGAGATTCAGATTATATATACCTATATATCCATAAATTGCAGGTTTAAAGGTATTAGATAGACTTCTTATAGGTTTTCCTATAATCTTTAGGTAAATAACTATTATCTGAATTTTTTTCAAAATGTTTGGCCCAGTACGGACGCACGAGTGATCCTATAAGGGTTCCGTTTTTTTTTTCTTTTTCGGAACCCTAAAAAGGTAAAGGTACTAATATTATTATTACTAATATTGTTCTTATATTATTAAAAAAAAAATAAGCGTTTTTTTAAATAAAATGTAAAGGTACCTATGTACCTACTAATTAATTGTTCTACGATACTATGCCATAATAGTTTTAATAGTATTAAGTAGTATAAAGAAAATCAATTTGTAGGTACAGATCTAAATTCAGCTCTGATCAATTCAGTATTCAGCAGAAATAATTGTATAAGTATGATCACGTCTTTAGATAAATAGCGTGAAAATTAATCAGCAGTAAAAAAAAGTAAATGAAATAAACACCTCGGAATTTATGGCTGTCATACTTTCACGAATTGATTTCACAGACTGATCGATAAACAGTCATTTAAGGTACGTAATGTTATTTTAGTTGTAGTTTTTGTATCACTGTGTTAACACTTATAAAATAAAAATATTAAATATGATTCATCTTTCTAATAAAACTAATAAATACATTGTATTATTTTTTATAATAATTAATTGTACGATCGTTATAAATGCAAGTTCTGTAAGTATATTTTGATTAACTATTTATTAAAGTAATTAAAACATGTAAGTAATTTTAATAAATTATTACAGCTAACAGCAGACTCGACTGAAACAGTTAGTCCAAATAATGAAGATAAAACAGCAGTTCCTGAAGAATTAGATATAAATGTAGATGATTTATCGAAAACTGCTGCAGGTGCAGAACCCACTGACGATGAATCTCGTTCTATAAAAGCAGACGTTCTAAATGATGATTCAGTTACCAGTGAAATAATAGCCAGAACAGATTTTACACCAACTGAAGAAATAAAAGAAAAACGCTCTACTGATATCGGTTTGTTGACTTTTTTGGGTGATAGTGACTTAAGATCCGATTCAGATGACTTTGACATGGCTGATTCAGGACCAACTGAAGATAATATTTCAAAAACTGCAGATGATTCAGTAAATCAAGAACAAAGAAGTGACACGGAAGACACCGCTCGCTCTGAACAGAATGTGGACGAAAGTAAAGCTGCAACAGAAACTGATGACTTCAACATAGGAAGGACAGATACTGACGTTAATAATGAAAGAGTTGCTCCATCAGAAGAATCAAGCGATAATGTACGTACTGAAAGTCGAGACGCCGAAGAAACAGTTGAGTTAGATTCTCCTACTGATGGTTTTATTCGAGGTTCTAGAAGGATGTTGGAATCAGGTGACATTTTGGAAATGAAAGGCAGATCGGGTGAAAACGAGGACATAACGAGAACAATCCCTACTCCGGATTTAAGATCATTAAACGCTCTTAACCCTTTTGGTAGTAAGAACTTATTATATCTATGTATTTCTTCACTGTGAAAATATTATTACCTTGGCAGTTAAATCGCACACATTGTGTGTGCGATTTAACTGATCGAACTGTTTCAACAACGAGTTGAGGGGATGACGATTAAATTATTGTGTTACACAATCTGAAAGCTTTCATACTACCATAGTATTAATAACATCTTTACTATTCTGCCATTATCATCATCATGAGCTCTAAAATGTATTCCTGTTCTTACCCTGGCAGTGGTTTCTGCTTTGACTTGTCGACATTGATCCTGCCATCAAATATTAAAGAATAATTTGCTACATTTCTTCCCTACTCAGTGGATTAATTACAATCGAGAATATTTTTACATTTCAATCATGACATGATTCAACCTCCTTTTTCAGGTAGCAGCGCCAGCAGAAGAAACTTTAAGAGTGATGTAATCGTACCACATGTCCACGCAGTTCTAAATAGTCCAAATGTTTTATATCCTAATGTATATGGCATCCCTAACGTACCAAATATGATAATCAACAGGGCAGCTAGCGCTGAAATGAACCCTGTATCTAGAAGTTTTCCTTTTTATCCTGATAGTAGATCACTTGCGCAGACCCATACGCATGCCCATGCAAGTGCAGAAACAAACCTAGCAAACCAAATGAATTCTAAGGAAGCACCAAATACATACCCCTATGTTCCAACACAAAATCCAATGGACGGCCTAAAACTTATGCCGAATAATTTTGACTTACTGAAAAAATTAACAGATGCGTCTACTATGCCTATTAAACCGAATTTATTTAGTGCCGAGAATATAAGACCATTCTCTAATTTATTTAATACTGCAAACCAAGGCTACCCGTCAAAAATGAATCAAAATATTGGTCCGAGAATACGTCGCTCTGTAAGAATGCAACGTAGATTCCAGCAAAATTTAATATTATGATTCCTAAAGAATATTGAAGGCAAGGGATGATAACTATTTAAGTATAATAACCATCCAGTAATATTATGATAAGTACAAATCATAACCATGTTATTTTAAAACTTTTTTATTAATAAAACTAATGCCAAACTTTCATGATTATTTTAATATAATGTATCTTTATCTACCAATTAAACTTTTAATATACTTGTGGCATAAGTTTGAAATATTTATTGAATAATGATAAAACATTTCCTCGAGACGGCCGCTGCTGCCGGCAACGGCAAGGTTCGCAGAAGACTGGTAGCGTTTCCTCTTTGGATGGCCAAGCTAACGCGTGTGGCTGAAAATGCTCCCCAATTCCCTGTGACCTCAATTAGTTTTGAAGGTAATGTTCGAGAAAATTGTTGAGTCTTGGACCCCCAAGGAGCCATGGTTTTGACCGCAAAAGGCAAAAATAAATAATTTGAGCCAATAGAAACGTATTTTTTAAATTTCACAGAAGTTAACTCTTTATTTCACAGTAGGTAAAGTTCTTCTTCTTCTTCTTTGGTTAGATGGCGACTGTAGCCATTAGCACAATTCCGCCAATGTCACGTTAGTTAAAGATATACGAAGGGGACTCTTTATGAAAAAATATATTCACGAAATTGATCGGTGAGTTTGTGCTGAATACCTAAAAACAAACACAAGACAACAATGGACAAACACGTTAGACAAAGACACAGATAAAAAATATTAATTGGGGAAACACGGTGAGTAAACAAATATTTGTATTACTTAAAGCTTTAAATTGTTAATGTTTATAAAATGGGATAAAGTAAAAATAAAGGGAGAATCAATATATGTTAATAAACATTTAAAATTAATGGGACGGGGAATTCCGGGAGGAAGAATATCATAAAGTGACGATTGTAACCTGGGGCATTCAAAAAATAAATGATTGGTATTACCCTCATCGAGACCACATTCACAGAGAGAGTGATCCTTTACTCTAATTTTGTGCAAATGGACAGGAGTAGATGCGTGACCTAAACGTAAACGACAGATTGTAGATGTATTTGGTTTATTAAGATCCCGGAACTTAAAGAACCATGGTTTCTTCGGGATAAAAGGTTGAATGTCACCATAGTATTTTCCTACTCTGTTCCGTGAATACTGCCATAATTTGTTCCAAGATCCGTCCATACGAGGTTTAGCGATATTGCAAATATCCGCAGCAAACAACTCAGAATATTGTAAAGATCCAGCACAAATAGCATTTTTAGCACATGAATCAACAGTTTCATTGCCACGAATTCCACAATGACTAGGTATCCATACAACAACCACATCTATACCAAGAATGAAACAATCATACAACGCTTCTCTAATTTTAAGGATAATAGGGAGTTTGGATTTGGAACGGAAAGGATTAGAAAGGACGGAATGAAGACAACTTTGGGAATCTGTGAAAATTACGGATTGTTTCAAGTTATGTGACTTAACATATAATATTGCCTCTAAAATAGCAATAGCTTCCCCTGTAAAAACGGAAGTAAGTGGAGGACATTTGAAATTTAAGATAATACTAAATTTAGGGATCCATACTGCTGAACCTACATTTCCCTGTTCAGAGATCTTAGACGCGTCCGTATACAAATATGACCATCCTGGCCATCTGTTTGACACCTCTTCCATAAAATACTTTTCTGCTTGAGGAGAGTCCTTGTCGATTCCAATTCCAAGAATAACATTGGGACGATAGATCAAAGCCTCATAATTGATTGAGAATAAGGGATGAAATTGTAATTTGAATATTGAATAAGTGAGACGAGAAAGAGAAACAAAACTACGGATGAGGCATGGGAGATTATCTAGACATCTATTTTGATCTGAGGAGGATTCGAAGAGGGTAGAAAGTTTAGGAAATAAAGGATGGGATGAATTTTGAATCTGTTTAAAAAGAAATCTATCACAGAGGTATTGCCTTCTAAGTTGAAGAGGGGGGTCGACGCATTCCACCTGCATCGCATTTATGGGAGAAGATTTCATCGCTCCTAAAATTAAGCGGAGACATCTGGATTGGACCTTATTCAATTTATCAATGCCAGATCTATTGCAATGATCGAGTAAGAAGGATCCATAATCCATGAGACTACGTATTAACGCATTATAAAGAAGTTTCTGGGTATAAGGATGGGCTCCCCACCACACACCAGATAGACATCGAAGAACATTGATTCCTCTTTCACATTTTTGAGCGATGTAAGTAAAATGGGGGACTCCAGTCAGTCTAGAATCCAAAATTACACCCAGAAACTTGACCTTATCATAAATGGGGATCTCCTCACCATTAAAATTAACATTTATCATCGGAATTATTCTCTTTCTAGTGAATATTATTAATGAACACTTGGAAACAGACAAAGAAAGTCCATGCTCGTTAAGCCAATCACCAAGATACTTAAGGGCTGTGTTTATTTTTGAAGAGGCTTCCGAAGCTGAACTAGATGATGTATAAAGAGCTATATCATCAGCATATTGAAGAACCTGACTGAAACAGTTTACTGAATGTTCTAGATCGAGAGTGTATATGTTATATAGAAGGGGACTAAGAACAGATCCTTGGGGTAGGCCTCTCCAGACATATCTAGCTTGTAATGAGAAATTCTGGGATCTCACTATAACAGTTCTCTGCATAAATAGGTTGCAAATAAATCTGACCAACCTCTCAGGGATGCTCAGCTGATGAAGTTTATTCCTGAGTACCGGAAGAAGGACATTATCGTAAGCAGACGCGATGTCCAGAAATACTCCCACAAGATACTTTTTCTGATTAAAAGCTAGTTGAATGTCAGTTGTTAAAATACTTAAACTATCCAGAGTACTCATGCCTTTTCTAAAACCAAATTGGGATTTGGCCAGTAATCCTTTGCTTTCCATTAACCATTCTAATCGATTCCGAAGTAGATGTTCCATAATTTTAGCAAGGACAGAAGACAAAGCTATAGGCCTTCTAGAGTTGGGATCTGAAGGATCCTTACCAGGTTTCAATAATGGGATTACAATTTGAGTTTTCCAAGAATCTGGAATCGTGCCAAGTTCAAAAAATTTATTTATTAGGTCCAAAAAGAAAGTCTTTGTTTTGTCACTAGAATTACAAAGGAAAGAGTATGGAATACCATCAATGCCAGGGGAAGAATCTGTTAATCCGTCCAGAGCCCTATGGAGTTCATTAAAAGTAAAAAGGGAGTCCATATTATTATGGGAAGAAAGTGGGGAGGACATATTCAGAGAGGGAATCGAGTCCATAAATGGTACAGAAGGGGGGGCAAGTTTATCAGTAAATGTCTCCAACCAAAGAGAAGGATCATTTGAAGAGATATTATCTGGAGACAATGATCCTCTGAATCTACGTATCTGTTTCCATACTAAAGAGGGGGGAGATCGGGGAGATAAGGATTCACAAAAACGAATCCAGCCTTTTTTCTTTTGTAAAGATAAAAATCTTCGTGTACGAGCCGCCGTGCGCTGGTAAGAGAGAAAATTTTCAATGCTCATACAGGAATTGTAAGTCTTCTCGGCTTCGCTACGTTCATGAATGATGGCTGTACAATCCGCGTCCCACCAAGGAGGAGAGAGTTTATGGTTGAACTTCTTTTTTAATGGAATGTTAGCATCTGCAGATGAATTTATAGCATGAATAAATTTTTCATAAATGTCAAGAACGTTTGAAGATTCTAAGCAAGGGAAAGTATCTAATGTATTATCTAAGAATTTTGAAAAAGCAGGCCAATCAGCTTTAGATAATCTGTATTTCAAAAGCGGGGAATGACTATAAGAGTGTGAAGGGCGATGAGAAAAAGAAATAAGGATAGGGTAATGATCACTGCCATAAGTAGATGGAAGGATTTCCCATGAAAGAAGTGATGACAAAGAGGACGAACATAAAGTAAGATCGACAGCACTTTTTGGATCTTGAGAAGGACGTACTCTACGAGTTGGGGAGCCATCATTCATAACACAAAGACCATTATCATCCAAAATGTCAAAAATAATGGAGGCAAACCGATCGCTGTGACTAGATCCCCATGAAATATGATGGGAATTGAAATCACCCATTATAATAACAGGAGAAGGAAGAGAAGAAAAAATAGAATGAAGTACAGGACCAAGTGAGGAATGAGGATGGGGGATATAAATTGACAGGAAAGTAACATCAAAAGCTCTTAATGCAATAGCATTAATATTAGGGTTCTGATTTGGTAAATCTATTTTTGAAAAAATGATACCGTGTTTAATCAGCAGGGCACTACCAGCATACCCGTCATCCCTGTCATCCCGCAGGCAGTGGTAACCAGGAACCCTAAAGTGGGAACCCGGCACCAACCAAGTCTCCGAGATGACAGCAATGGCCGGCATATATTTATTTAATAAATAAAGAAGTTCGTGTTTTTTGCGACGGATACTATTAATGTTCCATTGTAGGATCTTGATTGGATCTGTTGGAATTACTAATGGAAAGAATGTGGGAAATTTTTTCGGCAACGTTGGACGGTAGGTTGTTGGAATGACTTATAAGGTTTATGACCAAAGACAAAAGAGAATCCAGGAAATTATCATTAGAATAAGCAGTGGGAGTAATGGAGGGGGATTGAGTTAGGGCACAGCCATTGGGAAGGGACGAAGGAATATTTGACACAATGGCCCTATGGGTCTCCTTATCATAGCTTTTACCTAAAGGAGCATGTGGGCGACGTTCAGTGAAAACAGTTTTTCTGTATGAATTGATTTTAGGAGGGGCTGATGCGGGACTAGAAGAATTAATGGGCTGGGAAAACATAACCTGGGAAATCTCAGAATAAGACCTACGAACAGGTGGAAAATGGGATGATGCTTCTTCATATGACACATTATCCTGGGACATGAATTGCTTAATATTTTTTTGTCTGTCATTTTCAGGACAATTTTTATTAGTGGCAAAATGTTTTCCGGAGCAATACAAACATGTAGCCAAATCCTCAGTAACATTACAGCTTTCTCCCGCATGGGGTTGCGCACAGCGATAACAGCGTGGCTTGAATGCACGACATTGTGTTTTGATGTGTCCAAATCTGCAGCAATTGTGGCACTGAATTGTTGGAAGTTTATAGGTTTCTACAGGTAATGAAGTATAATATGAAAAAACTCGCGCAGGTAAGAATTGTCCGTGAAAGGTGAGGACCACGCTTTGGGTTGGTATCCAGTTCACCTTACCCTCCACAAAAGTCTTTCGATTGAGTCTTCGGGCTTTCAGTATATAACCACATCCATCAGGAAGGCTCAAGGACTCCACGAGCTCATCCATCGACCACTCAACTGGTATGTCACGTACAAGTCCCATACGGGTGATATTGTACGTAGGAATATTGGCTACATATTTATACTGTGATAGTAAAGCACAATCCAAGAAATTGTTAGCATCCACTGCTGATATAAACTCAACAGAAATCCTATTACGTCCTACCTTTTTAATGCCGTCTTTGCGAATATTTTTAATATTGTTTGTCACTAAAAACTGACCAAATTTAATAGGTCTGATAGTAGTTCCAGCAGAGGGATCAGGTTCAGAACGAGATACATGTATTATAAAGGGTCCTTTATCATTTTTTTCGTAACATTTAAAACCTATTGTCAAACTGTGATGCATGTATACAGTCTGAATTGATGGCGATGAAGCTGAAGGGTCAACGATCGTTTTCTTCGGAGTTGGAGCAGAAGAGTTATTTTCGTCATTATCCAAGCGACGTTTGCTGGGATTTTGAGTGAACAGAGGAGGTGACGCATCTACAGTGTCCATTAAAGTTACTTGATCGTCCGGGGGATCAGGGGGTTCAGGAGGAACATTATCCATGATTAAGGAGAGTTAATACAAACCAGTATTTATGTTACCAACACCACATACACAGCAAAATTCTACCACTGAATAATAAAAAAGAAAGAAAACAATTAAAAAAAACTATAGAAATCCCTCTAACACGTGTATCATTCAACACTCGCGAAAGCAGAATCCTCTAGGTAAAGTTCGATATAAAGTGGCAGCACATTAACTGTCAATGTCATTACTGTTACTGTCAGGTCAAAACGCATCTAATGCCATCATAGTCAAGAAGTCTGGCAGAATTGTGTAAAAAACGCATCTAATGCCATCATAGTCAAGAAGTGAAGTGAAGTGAAACAAAACAATATTTTTAACCAAACAAAACTGAAATGTAATCTGTAAAAGTGTTGGGTGCGAAGTAATTTATAATATCATAGTTGTAGTTTGAATTTAGTTTGTGAATGAATAGTCTATATATAAATCATATAACATTGTGCCTAATATTTGATTACGTATCCTGAACAAAAATACGCATTGATTACATTATTGTTACAATGGGCAAGAGATTCCGATGTGAATACTGTGATAAAACTATGGTTGCCGCATCGTCTATAATAAAAACCCATAACAAGGGTATTGTCCACCAAAAGATGGTTCAGGAACATTACCAACAATTTAAAGGTAAATATTAGATATACTTACCAACCCCTTAATATATCTCATAAAATATCATAAAATTACCATTTTCTTCAACCTTCAAGACACTTAGGTCATCATTTAATACCAACATATCATGGTAGTAGAGTAGGGCTCTTCTACTTACTTGCCGATTTATCTCTAAACAATGCTAAAGCTACTACTCTGTCTGTCTATCTTTATATTTGTATCCTACTCGATCGTGTATTGCAAAGTGCCTATGGTCACCTTCCAGCTCCAGCATCAGATCAGCTCTATGAAATCATAATATTACATTGTCACACAATATACATGTCCATGCAAAATTTCAACTGAATCGGAAACCAGTAAGTGGGTCAAATTGAACTTGCAAGATTCCATGACAAACATTGGGGCAGGTGAAACCAAATAAAAGCTTGTAAAATGTAGCCTTATTTTACATTGTAGCTTGGTGTGGGTAACAGTCCAGAGAGATATGAAAATGAACCATAATGTATGTTTGCAATAAGGTTCATCTTAATCTACATATACTGAAACATAGATTTAATAGCCCCAAGCTACAATGTAAATACAAAGTGAAGATTATGCAAAGTTTGTGAATTTTACCTGACTAACATTTATTAATAATTTCAGATCCTGAAACAATACTAGCTGAGGAAAGCAACAAGAAGCCATGTATAAGATTTGTAAGAGGTGATTGTCAGTTTGGCAGCATATGCAGGTTTTCACATTATACGGAGGAACAGTTGAGTGCTTTCAGACAATATGGTAAGATAATCTTTTGTTATATGTTCAAACTAGCTGTTCACTGCAGATTCACTCATGTTCCCAGGGTAAAAAGTGTCCTTTAAAGTTCAGGGATAACTAGGGTAGCTTCCTTTTAGTGAAAGAATTTTTCAAATTGGACCAGTAACTCCGGAGATTAGCGTCAGCTTTATTATTAGTATAGATTAAGGATTTGGTTATTCAATGAAAGTGACATGAATGTATCTCTTAACACCACTATATTTATCACTTTTTATTACCCCCAATGAAAAAGATGGGTGTTATAAGTTTTTGTCTGTCTCAATCGGTTCATCACATCAGCTCCTGATCGGATGAACCGATTTTGATTGTTTTTTCATTTCAAAAGCTTAATCAAGAGTGTTTTTAGCTTATGGTTCTATAAAATCCGCTCTGCTGTTTGAAGATCATCACCTCTTTTCTAGTGTGTTTCAGGGTTTTCTTTAAATTATTTATTCAATGTAGAGTCTTTATTTTTAGAGTAGACAAACATAGAAATTAATGTGACTTCAGGTTGGATCTTCTGGCTGTTTGTCAACCTATTGACATATTAAATAACTAAATGTATAATAATCCTTATTCTTTTATGCCTCTACTCTAGGCCTTATTAATCCATGAAATATTTTCAGTTGCAGCCAAAAACTACTCCTTAATGGACACTGCCCAGCCTTCATTTGAAGATCTGTACAATAACCTGCAAAATGAAAAATCAAGCAAACCACAAGACTCTGATGACAGCAACACTGTGTTATATGACAGCAATGGAGTAACACATGTTTTTCCATGGACTTACAACACTATACTGGATAGTTATGGGGATAGTCTACCACCCAGCATTAGGAGATTGAAGATAGAGGATTTTAGTCAAGCTAATATTACCGAGTGGGGATGATTTTGTGGTAATTAAATATTTTATTTTATTAGTTTGAACTAGTAGGTTTTTATGTAGAGTAGTCACCTGAATTATCTTTAGAGTATGTGATTCATACAAAATACTAATTTCACATTCAGAAATAAAGTGGCTCTTGTCTAGACCTACTGGATATCTGAGAATAGTTTATCACATGAAGCAGGTTCCATACATACTACATTCTGTACTAACTAATCTAACTAAATATATGTACAAGAGTATGTAGTTCAAAAATGACAAAAAATAAACCTTATTACTGCACAGTAAGATAACATTCATATACATCATCATACAGCTAACCATTAGGTTTAATCAAGGTTTAACAGTTAAACCTTATATTAAAAAGCAATAAAGTAAATTTTTCTTTGCCATTTTGTAACGTATTCAGTTAGCAGGCTCCATATCTCGAATCCAAGCAACCCTTTACCAAAATTTGCTTTTATATTATTAGTAGAGATACAAACAAGGATGAGTAAGGATTTATTTATCTTTTTTAATGATTAACTATCAAAGTTATTTTCATTTTCTCCGAGTTATAATCTTCTCATCCGCTCATCTCTAGTAGTTCTTGATGGTTTAAAGTTTCTTGGTACATTATAAATTATAGAAGGGTAGTTGACGTATCTGAATTGTGGTTTGACTTCATGCTTCAATGTTCCTATCTAAAATTATGATTACAATTTAATTTTTAGTTTGCATGTAGAGGGGTCCTAAGTTAGCAATAAGTTTCAAACGCGGTTTTCTGATAACTTTTTTATGATTGATAACTCCATATTCGATCAGTGCTTCATTGCCCATGGAAACATTTTCAACATTGTAAAATTTCTAACGATTTAAAGATTGAAATTGATTGCAACAAAGTTACTTGATTGCGTCACAGGGATGTTATGGGGATACGAAATTTAGAATCTAGATTTGGATACAGATACGGATATATACCTACCTATATAATTAAAATTAATGTTATACCAGTTTCAGTTACGGTTGTAATTTTTTTCCGGATTGTCCGATACTTTCAGTTACGGATGTTTACAATTATCTTTATATAAAAAAATCTAAATTAAACTAGTTTTTAGCTAATAATGACTATAATATGGATGACTATCGAAAATCGTCGCTTATATTTCAACATCGCGAATATGCATTTTTCGGATACGGTTTCGTATAGATTTTTATTTCGGTTATCCGAGTTTTGGTTACGATAACGGAGCTCCATAACATCCCTAGTAAACAGTACCGGCGTTAGGGTATGGCGCGGTAGGGCGATCGCCCAGGGCGCCAGATGTAAAGGGGCGCCAGGCCCACCTATATTTTCGGTCGCTCATGAGCGAGTCCCGCTATCTCGAGTCTAAATAAATAAATAAATTCTCAAGTCTAAATATAAAATAGTTATAATGGCTTAAAATCCCTTTTGTTGGCGGGAGAAGGGGGAGGGGGGGAGGGGGGTTATCACATCTCGCCCAGGGCGCTGGTAGAGCTAAAACCGGCACTGCTAGTAAATGTCTCAAACAGGTGATTTTTCTAGTTCTAAATACTATCATACATTCGGTTAGGTAGGTATTTCCTTATTTGCAGATAATAGTACTTTCAATAAAAATAACTATTGTGTCCAGATAATATTGAAAATGACATTGATAATTTTTTCTATCTATTTTTAAGATAAATGTTCAAATTACCTGATTGAAAACCCCAAAAAATATAATTAACACAAAGGTTAAATGTATATACATAATCTGTGAGGTTTTCTTTTCGAATATTTAATATTAATTTACATATTACGATACTTTATCGGTGCCTATTATTAAGTAGGTATTATAATTCAATCATATTTGTTTATGCTATTCGATCGATATGCGTAGCAATGAATTGATTATAAAACTGTATTAAATCGTAGGTACAGCATGAAAAAAATACTGTGGATTTTTTGCAGTGTAAGTTTTTGTTTTAAATATCTCGTGAATAGGGTAGTTGACACTGTCCAATACATAAAACATCTAAAAACACGTGGAAACATCAAATATGTTGTACATTTAATGCATTTTATGATTTTTAATTACCAATGGAACCACTAAGAGTAGATCATTTGATGCTGTGAAACTATGACGTCATTGTGTAATATTTCATACAAAATTCCATATCACCTATCGTTTTGACATTTATTAAAAAGTAGCTGTTTTGATAAGTCAGTCAACTACCCTATTGCTTTGGGCCCGCAGGTTAGATATAGGCGCACGTTTTAACACAATCTCCCTGGATAAGGGAATCCGAAGGTGGTGAGCATAATAAGATCTATAAAAAAATAATTTGAAGTTAGTAATATGCTACGATGGACGCGATAGTAGCAGGTAGGTATACTATGAATATGTACCTAATCCTACTTATATTATAAATGCGAAAGTTTGTGGGAAAGTATGATTGTTACTTCTTCACGCTCAAACGGCTGGACCAATTTTGATGAAATTTGATATTGAGGTAGCTGACACCCTGGATTAACACATAGGCTACTTTTATCCCTCGGGAACGTGGGAGAGACTGCGGGGCGGAAAGCTAGTTGTAAATATTGCGCATGCACCACCAACAGTTGTGACGTAATCTAGAGGTAGAAAGAACACAAATATGCGGACGGGGAAAATAGGTAACAAGAATTATTTCTACTTTTCAGGCTATTTTTACAATTGTACAAATAAAAGTGATATCCAGCTTAGACGATGTGGATTTAACAAATTACATAAAACAGTTTTTAAATGAAAATTATGAATCGCCTCATCAATCTATTGATACTGACGAGTTTACTATCGTTGTAATAAAACAAAAACATAACAGTGATTTAAACGATAAAGTTTTTGATTATAAGTCACAAAACGAAGGAAGACGCGCTCTAAGGAAAAAAAGCAAATATAAAGATACAAGACAACCAAGATATAAAAAAACACAAAACCAACATTATGGTAAAATTAGAAGAATTATAAAATTTTTGGAAAATCGTCACGAATCGACTGATTATTTTTTCAGTGAAATGCAAAGGATACTGAGAACTCGTCAAGTGAAAGACAAATTGAGGCGTATGATAGAGTTTGTAGAAGGATTTGGCAACGAAACCTTAACACAAAGCCTTCTAAAATGCTTTGAAGGATTGCAGGAACTATATAGAACTACACCAAGTATGTGGAATAAATATAAACCAAACAAATTGATTTTAAACAACATAAATGACCCTTTTGATAATTATTATTAAGGTTAATAAATTTTTGAAAAATTATATTATTTCATCTTAAAATTCTGTAGTATATGACTATTGGTTGTACTGTACCGTTGACGCGTTACTGGGTATCAAATAAACATACTCACTTTCGTATTGATAATAGTTGGGATTGGGAATTTAGGAAAGCTATGATTTGGATGTCGGCAAACAGATAATACGGGCCATAATGTAGACCTAAGTACTTCGAAAGTACTTCATTGCACAGAAACACAGAAACCTCATTCCTTGTTCGAAAAGCCCCATACAATGTTCCTGTAGAAAAATCTCTCTTTTTTTTACTTAAAATATTTTAAACAAAAATCAGCGTTTACTCTCTTTATTGATCACGTAAAGAATTCGCGGCGAGATGCGTTTCAGTTTTGATATCAGCTCATAAAGTTCTGATCCTGGCATGATTTTTGCTTTGACAGAAGTCTGCAAAAGAAATTCACACATCATTTTTGATACACAGTCGCCGTCCCAGAGGGCCTACTCCGAAAAACGATATACGATAGTCCGATCATCGTTGTAAATTGTGAGCAATTCTATTGGTTAATAATTTGACAACGATGATTGGACTATCGTGTATCGATTTTCGGAGTAGGCCCCCAGGTTCCAAAAGACCAATCAAAATAAATCATAATCGAAACTATTGCCTTTGCCGTATAGATTATTTTATAGAAATAACCGTAGGTATTTTGTGGAAAGATCGATAGGTAATACACTTCTGGACACATCTATTGGCCCACCTTGTATTTTCAGTTTCGTTTGGTCCTAGCTAAAATTTTATATTAGGTCGAGCAAAAAGTTTTTATGCAGTTTTGAACCTGGCACATTCACAATTTCATTCAATAGTCTTTTTTTGAATTTCGAACACAGAATTTAAAGAAACAAAAGACAATTTGGAGCCTGTTTGTTGATATCAAACAATCGAATACTAAGAAAACTTGGTTTTATTGGTTTACTTGGATTTAATTCTTGAAAAAGTGATTGATATCTTTGGTTTTGCAACAAACATTACTTATTCTTAACATTAAGGTGAGGTTCTATCAATAATCTATGGATACTTCACCTGAAGTCGCCGCCCAAGCTGTGGCACTTATTCAGGCCGGACACAGCCAAAGAAACGTGAGTGCTCAACTTAATTTAAGTCGATCTGCGGTCCGAAATGTTTATCGGAGGTACCTAGAGACTGGCGGCTTTGTTCGTCGCCAAGGAAGGCCACGATCTCGGGTCACAACTGAAAGGCAGGATCGATTCATCGTGACGACCAGCTTGAGAAATCGTCACCTTACCTCCATTGAGATACAAAACCAACTTCGCGACTTCCACGGAGTATCTGTGAGCGCTCGAACTGTTCGGAGAAGGTTAAAAGAACGCGATATGGTACCACACAAGCCAGCTAATGGGCCCAAACTAACGCGAGCCCACCGAACAGCGCGCCTTCATTTCGCACGCAGTCATTTAAATTGGACACAGCAAGATTGGAGCCGTGTACTCTTTTCTGATGAGTCTAAAATTGTGTTACATGGCAATGATGGAAGGAAGAAGGTCTACCGACGTAAGGGAGAGCGTTTCGCACAATGCTGCTTTGAAGAGAGGGTTGCTTATGGCGGTGGCTCATGGACTGTCTGGGGCGGTATATCCGCGAGCGGCAAAACTCAACTTGAGGTTGTTACAGGACCACGGCTGCCAACATTAAATGCTGAAAGGTACATTCGTGAGTGCTTAGAACCTCACGTGATACCATACGCGGACTATGTGGGCCCAAATTTCCTTTTTATGCATGATAATGCAAGAGCCCATGCGGCCGGCATCGTCAGGGAATATCTTCGGGATGTGAACATCACAGTTATGGACTGGCCAGCCAGAAGCCCAGACATGAACCCCATTGAGCACATGTGGGACGAGCTAAAAAGACGTGTTAGGGCTCGTCAGCCAGTTGCCCAGACGATGCAGGAGTTGAAAACTGCCATAGAAGAGGAATGGCAGATGATCCCTCAAAATTTCATAGAGCGGTTGATAAACTCTATGCCTAATCGTATGAGAGCTGTGGTAGATGCCCATGGAGGCAACACGCGTTATTAAATTAAACCTATATTTGATAAAACATGTTTTTTATTCAAAAATCAATTGCCTTTAACAAGGCGCATATCCGACTTGTTAGGCGTAGCTCCATGTCGTATGGTATTCTGAATTCAAATTTAAAACAATACGATCGAAAAAGATGGTAAAATGAATCAGGTTTAAAACTGCATCAACAGTTTTTGTTCAATCTAGCAATCATATTTCGGTAGGGGCCATCGAAACCTAAACTCTAAGGTGGGCCAATAGATGTGTCCAGAAGTGTATTAGATTACCTACTTATTTCAAGAAAATAAAAATATTGATAATATTGAAAACTTACTAATTTTTGCTTTTTTAAGTGTTTACTCCGTAATTGCGTTTTAGGGTTGACGTTTTCTTGCCACACTCCGTTCCAATAATCCTGAAAATGTAAAAGCATAATGAAGAACGTAGCTTACATTTTAGGGGTAGGTACATCCAAAGAGTTAGGTAGGTATTTAAAGTCGTTGGGGTAGGTACCTATATCTGCTATTAATTTTTACTGCAAATTGCTTCTGTTTATTGTTTTTTTGTGCTTATATATTTGACTTCCGCCCCTCAGTTTAACCCGCGATCCACTTACTCCCTTTTTGGGGTTGAATTTTCAAAAATCCATGCCGAACAGCCTGATCCATCCAGTCGTTTGAGCTATGCGTTGTTAGATCAGTCTGTCACGCTTTCATTTTATATATTTAAGACAGCTGTTCCCCGCGGCTTTACTCGCGTTCCCGAGATAAAAAAGTAGCCTAGGTATATAATATATAACCGTCGGGAATAATGTTCAAACAAACTCTTCAGCTTTATTAGTAGTATAGATAGATAGATATAGATAGATAGATAGATATAGATAGATAGATATATAGATATAGATAGATAGATATAGATAGATAGATATAGATTAGTAAGCTGTAGTCCAGTTGAAGCAGCAAATTGTTCACCAACTCACCCCATTCCTCAAGATATTTGTGTCAGTCATAATATGTTCGGAAGGATTGACTTGCTTCGAAGCTTCAAGCAAGGCTGACTTTTTGGCGACAGCCAGCACTAATTCTGGTGAAGCCTATTCAAACAAAATAATTAGAAATAAGAAATTAATGGACCATATTATTCTGATTAAAATTGTTAATTACTTGTTCTTAGTTATCTGTACCTGCTTCGGCATCAGTTTGTCCTCTTCTTCTTGCTTCACCTGTTGAAAATCGTCGGGTAAAATTATCCTACTAATATCATAAATGCGAAAGTTTTTGACGGACAAAAAACGTAATAAAATTGGAATTTAACGCCCCAACCGAAGCCTACACCTTAACCAGGTCCATTAGTGAGAATCCCAAATATCAGAAACTAGTTTCTGCCCCGCGGTTTCTCCCGCGTTCCCGAGGGATAAAAAATAGCTAGCTAGGGTCAGCTATCTCCACACCTCATATCATCAAAATTGGTCTATCCGTTCAAACATATACGAGTATTTCATGAAAATGTTACTAATATACCTTGGAGGAATATGTTGATGATTTCTTTTATTATTAATCAGTAAATATACTACCATTCTTGTCGCAAATAACATGACATAACTTACGATCTATAACTGAGCTGCAATTAGCAAAAAACGTGATAAAATTTGAATTTAACGCTCCAACCGAACGTTTCACCTTAAGGTTTAGATACCTTCTACAATGTAAAATAACTTTAGGGTTTTGCCCAAAAAGTAGCTAAAGGATGCTCCTTCAAGGATTTGTACTCATACATATTAAGAGTGATCCAATGCTGGGAAAGTGCATCATCTAGATTTAATCCATCGAGTATTTTCATTGGAGTAGGTAGTCCTATTAATATTATAAAAGTGAACGTTTGTGTATGTGAACTGAACTAAACGGATTGTGGTGAAACTTGGCACATAGATAGATACTCTGGAATAACATATAGGCTACTTGTTATCCCGGGAACGCGGGTGAATCCGCGGGTGACAGTTAGTTATCCATAAAGTAGTCCGGAATTTCAACGTACGTCACTGTAAGGATACTGCAAGACGAATCTTCGACCGAAGTCTTTGTACTCATCTGGCTGGAAGTGATGTCTATTCGACGCAAATGCATCAGTTGGATCTCCTAAAGCAAGCTCTTTTATGAAGGAATCCAATGTTTCCTGTAAATCATGAATTAAGTTAGAGAAATTCTTAAAAGTTTACCTGGCTACAGATGCCGTTTGCCATCTCAGAGTACCAAGACTAAAGTTAGTACGACATGAATTGTTATTCGGCTTATCAATTACGATAGATTCTGCCCGCGTTCAAGATTCATCTTAATATTGTCAAAACCATTACAGTGTGGGTTAGGGACAAACAATTAGGTACCTACAAACAGGTACCAGGTACACACAGAATCATTAATTTCATACGCGATGTCCTTTTTTTTTTACTATGTAGGTATTGGCCTGTTTTTGACCACAATCTCACCGTGGTCAGTGATGATGTGGCCGATGATGGTAAGCACACAAAGCCTAGAAAGGAACTGGCTCTCAAGTGCAGCTGTTGAAACACACCGAAAGGTGCTTGGCGACAGATTTTCAACTTGAGGGTGGTAGCCGGGTAGGTACTACTAAGTACTCTGCCACCGTGCATGGTTTCCTCACAATGTTTTCCTTCACCGAAAGCTCAAGCTCATTGTAGGATTCGAACCCGCGACCTTCGTCTTGGTATTCGAATTTACTCCCTCATAGGGTTTTAAATTCATTAAATCCGATAAAGCTGACGGCAGTGGGCGGGGCACATCGCTCGTAAAACCGACGGCCGCTGTGGCAGAAAGGTTCTCGAGTGGCAACCACGAACCGGAAAACGCAGCGTAGGCAGGCTCCCCACAATGTGGACGGTCGATCTTGTGAGGGGCGCGGGAAACTGATGGATGCGGGTAGCGCAAGACCGGTCATCGTGGAGATCCTTTCGGGAGGCCTTTGTTCAGCAGTGGACGTCTTTCGGCTGATATGATGATGATGATTGTTAAATCCGATCATAGGCAAGGTTATTCCTCCATTTACATCATAAAAGGACTACCTAGGTACCTATACAATTTTAGCTTTCTCGGTTAGCCCAAAGGTTTGGACTGGGCGTTCATGAATAGGTAAGTCAGTGACTTTTATTAAATACCTACATCGGAATAGTTAATCTGTGGTTGCTTTATGCAAACGCTGGCTCAAATCAAAGTTCTCCTTTGTTTACGGTGATTCTCCTTTACCTGTGGAAACGCTTCGGAATTTACTGTTTTGAACTTGGCTCCCATTTTAAGTTCAATGCTATGATCACCATAGTCTTCGGAACTCTCGTCATCATCTACATCACTCTCTTCATCAAATTCGTCTTCACTTTCTTTTGATAGTGATGCTTGGTTCAACTGTTAATAAAAGTGTTGATATTTTATTAGTATTGACTACTCTTAAATAGAATAGAATAGAATAGAATAGAATACACTTTATTGTTTACACCACAAATATAGGACAAAAAAAAAAAAAAAAGACAAACAAAATATATATAGTGACAACAACATAGGCGGCCTTATCGCAAAAGCGATCTCTTCCAGGCAACCTTTGGGTAATAGGAAACGGCTATAAATGGCTAGTGTAGACTAATATTATAATAAAATACATAGTAATATAAATCCTAATACATACTATTACAATAAAAATAATAATAAGATAGACTAACAAATACATACTTATTTAAATCGATAAATGATATAGTTCATATTATAATAATAACAGCATTTAAGAAATAAACAGAAAATAAAAAAAAAAAAAAAAAAAGGAGAAAAAAAAAAATAAACAAAATGTAATAGAGAGAAGAAAATAAAAAAATACCTATATAGAAGAAGATTGTAGACTCGGAAAGGGTAAACAAATTAGTTAGACTTTAAAATACACTTATCTATCACCTAACTATAAATTTGTAATGCCTTACGTTCAGCTGTTCAGGCACCTAAACTATCTACAGAATTTGACCAAAAATCTATTCTGTATCCTGTTGGCTAGCCCCTTTACATTTTAATTAAATCTTACCCCATATATTATTTCATTCAGTAGACAAACTGTTATGAGAAACAAAATACACTTCATCTCACCAAATGAAATTCTTGAAGAAAAGGCAATAACATTAACATAATTTAATCAAAACTTTATTCTGATATTGATTGCAAACTTTAATTGAATTTTCGGTTTCATTGCGGTGTACCTAGATAAATATAGGTTTAACTTCCTAGATGGATAACGTATATTTTACTAGCTGACCCCCGCGGTTTCACCCGCGTTTCATCCGCGTTTTCGGGATAAAAAGTAGCCTATATGTTATTCCAGGGTATGATCTATCTATGTGCCAAGTTTCATCCAAATCCGTTCAGTAGTTTTTGCGTGAAAGAGCAACAAACATACGTACATACATACAAACTTTCACGTTTATAATATTAGTATATAGGTAGGATAAAAGATCCACAACAATTAGCAAAAAACGTGATAAAGATTGAATTTCGCGATCCAACTGAACGTTTCACCTTAAGGGTATAACCTACGGTTGGAGCGCGAAATTACCACCTTAAGGACGATTTACGATTACGAGTGACGAAACGACGTTGAACTATCGTAAATTAATACGTCGCCATTTTGCAATTTCGAGAGATATTTTGTGAACTGACGGCACTCACAATGATACGGTGACATAAACATAACATTCTATATGATCTGCGGCTGTGGGTATGGCTGGCTGGCAACACTGGCTGGCTGCCGCATGCCGCGGCCGGCCCAAGCCGGCCGGTCGGTGTCATTCATCGGCGTGTGTAAATAAAAATGATTGTATTTTTTAATTAACTAAAGCACCAACATTCTGACAATTTGGAAATGGTTCGCTATTGTTCTGTACATAAATGCTTAGAAAGCACTAAAACAAATAAGAATCGAAGATTCTTTTGTTTTCCTGCCGATGAACAAAGGTAGTACAATAATTTTGTTTTATTTTTACGTATAGGTAAATAAACTGGACCACGAGTGAAACCGCGGGGAACAGCTAGTTATTTATACACTTATGTAAATTATTAATGGATAGGTATGCATTGGTTTCAAGTAGTTTATATCCCCTTTGTTAATAATGTTTTTGCACATCTAAAGTAGGTATACAAGGAATATAATATTAATGAATTAATAAGTATTAAGATCTATAACTGTAATATTCTTACTCTTATTACAAATGCAAAAGTGAGTTTGTTTGCTTGTTACCTTTTCACGCCTAAACCACAGAACCAATTGCACATAGCAATTGGTTGATTTGGCATGCAGTTATTGTGGAGAAGGACATAGTCAAACTTTTATGCCGGGAACGTGGGTGAAACCGCAGGGCAAAAGTTAGATGTAAATAAAGTTTATGATTGTATGTAAGTTGGCCACTGTCTTTAATTGATTGTTTTTTTTAGGTGCAAACAATGGATTAAAGCAATAGGTAGAATGGACTTACAGAGTAAAAGCGTAAATACACTTAATAAGAGCTATTTTGTATGTGAACTTCATTTTGCTGCTTCTGACTGCTACAAAAAATTCCTTAAAAGATTTGCAGTCCCTTCATTATTTCTGCCACAGCTGGAAGACTTGTCTGGTACATCAAAATATACTCAAACCGATGTTAAATTATGTTCTTGCAAATCACAAATATTAGCTGAAGATCTAAGTGCTTCACAGCCACAATCAACACAGACAACTGATTTTGGATCAAAATGTATACATCAAAAAAGGAAGTGGCAACTTGAACTAAAAACAATAGGCAAAAAACAAAGATTACTGGAGTCAATTACCGAAAATGTTACTAATGCCAGGGAGTTACATATGTCACCATTACTAAAAGAAATTATTGAAGCCCACAAAGTATTACAACATAATACTCAAGGAAACAGATATAACCCAGAATATCTAATGTATGCATTGAATTTATACTTTGCCAGTCCAGTTGATTACCAATTTATCTCCAAAATACTTAGTTTACCCAACATAAGAACTTTAAAAAGACATATAGCATTCAATATAAGTACAAAATTTGATGGAATTATAATCAAATGCTTGCAATCTAAAAGTCGTAACTTGTATGAATCTGAAAGATTTTGTGTTATATGTGCAGATGAAATTTTGTTGAAAAGACATCTCCATTACCAGATAGACAAGGATAAAGTGGTAGGGTTTCACGAAATTAATGAAAATCAAGAAAAGGAAATAGCAACTAGGGTTTTTGTGGTGATGGCACATGGTATATTCTCAAGCTGGAAACAGCCACTAGGATTTTGTTTTTTGAGTCAAAATAAGAACTATCCAGAACTGTGGCTAGAAAATATAATAGCAAAGATGATTGAAATTGGCTACAATGTATGTGCATTTGTGTCAAACTTTATTAATGACAATCAGGGATCAAATGTTATAAATATAGCCAAAAACAAATCTATTTCTCCAGACCAACCTTTCTTTTTTGTAAATGGGAGAAAGATTTATTACATATTCAATGTGCCACATCTAATAATAAATCTTCGAAACAACTTAATCAACTATGATTTCGTTTATAATGATGATGAGGGATCTGAACAAGTAGCATCTTGGGTTGATATTGAAAAGATGTACAATATAGAAAAGGACAATCATTTTAAAATGACTTATAAAGTGACAGAATCACATATCAGACCAAATGAATCAGAAAAAAAATGTGTCAAGTATGCTGCCCAGGTTTTGAGCCGTACAGTTGCAGTAACCATCTGCATGTTAATTGAATCAGGGAAACTTCATGACAAATGCATTGGAACCTCAAAATTTATTAAACTGATTAATGATACATTTGATATCCTGAATTCATCCACAGTGAGCAATGATTACACACTTAAAAAAGCTTTTAACCATGCAGAATATCAAATAAATACTTTAGAAAAAGCACAACATATACTTTCTGGATTACGAGTAATCAATCGCAATAATGGTAAACTTGTTACAAACACAATGAAATTTATCAAAGGTTTTTTGACAAGTATTAAAGCAATATCAAGTCTTGCAACTGACCTGAATACTGCAGGCTATAATAACTTGTTCACAAGAAGACTTAACCAGGACCCACTTGAAAACTTCTTTGGAAAAGTGAGGCAACAAGGTGGAAGCTGTTGTGACCCGACCGCCATTCAATTTCTTTCACCTTTCAAAAAATCTTTCATGGTTCACATCATCAGACATTCTGAATATACTGATTGTGCTGATGACTTAGACCAGTTACTAATGAGCGTAGAAGAAACTCAAAATATATTTAAATCAGAAGAAAATGTTCCTTTGGAGTCATTAAACAGAACCTTGAAAGTGGGAACAAGTGACTACAGACTCAAATTCCCTAAAGAAAATGCTTTCACTAATATATGTGGATATTTACTCAATAAGTGTTATGATCATCACAAAGACTGTGAAATTATGAAAAACTATATTATAAGTAATGAACAATATAGATCTGAGGATCCATTTGGCACTTTAATTAATCCACCAGAATCTTTCAAACAATATATTAAACAAATAAACAGCATTTGTGAAGACTATCTTAAAAATCATGATTTTTATCATGTTGGCAGTGAAATCATAACAAAGTTAAGTGCAAATGTATTTAATTTACCATGCCCATGTTTTCCTTTGGAATACTTGAAAAAACTGTTTGTGAGATTTCGAATATTTAACGTGATGCGACATAACAACAAAAACTTTAGAGACAGATCTAATAAAACATTTATATTTAGGGTATCACATTTATAAATTATTATTTATTTGCAGTTTAATATTACTTACTACATATTTTCTTATGGAAAAATATTTTAAGTAAACTTTAGTGTGAAACCTCGTGGTGAAACCATAATCTGTTGATACAGCTTTTAAACTACCAAATCAGTTTTCAGTATATGTTGGTATAATAATATATTATAGAAATTCCATATACCGCATTATTTTAATTTTTAGATAAAATCCTATAGCAAAATATGATCCTTTGTACCACGACTGACGACAATCGTGCGGTGGTATAAGATCAAAGAAATTTAAAATGAAGATATTGAATTGGATTAGGACTAAGTACGAACATCAAGCAAGCTATTAGGGTCATTGTAGGATTCGAACCCGCAACATTATTCGCGGCATTCGATGTCACTACCACTGAGCTAACATAGATCGTTTTAAAACTTGAACAGTCTCAATAAGTCTATGAAAAGTTTTAGTAGAACAGCTACCATTATACTAAAACCTAACATAAACTGACTGACTATGACTTGAACTTTACTAGAACCTTGAAACTAGTTAATATAACGAGAATTTAAATACATGAAGAATATAAAAATACCTACATTGCTCAACTCGACACTAGCAAAATACACTAAGTGTGATGCCGAAAGGAAAAAAAAAATGCTTAGTTTGGGATCAGCAAAGAAGCCCGTTAGGCCTGGGCGTAGGGGCCATAAATCTGTAGCTCTGAGTCACTAATTACAAAATTATATAAATATAAATTAAAACTCACTAAATATCCGTTAAAAAAAAAACAAATTGCAGACCACCCACCTTAAGGGTATACCTTCGGTTGGAGCGCGAAATAAAAATTTTATCACGTTTTTTGCAAATTGCAGCTCAGTTATAGGTCGTAAGTTATCAACATGTTATTTGCGAGAAGAACGGTAGTAATTAGTAAATATACTACCGTTCTTCTCGCAAATAACATGTTCCCCCGTTCCGAACGTTCCCCCTTAAAACTTATTTCTCTTTTAGTAGATTATTTTTTATATATTATGGCAACTGGCCTTGGTAATATTAATTTTGACAATTTGTTTGACATCTGTCACTTCAGTCAGTCAGCTGAACAATGCATTTTATTTTATTTATCAAATACAAAAGATTTAACTAATTCTCCCGTTTAAATTTATTACTTAAAGTTATCATACATGTGTGTCGTTTAATATCTTCAACTGGCTCCACCTAACGCATTTGTTTTGGTGACTGAACGATAATTTTTTATCGTCTGCTAATTGTTGTAAAAAATGTTTGGAAGGCCGAGATGTAGGGAGTGGACGCCACTAGTTACCCAGCAATTACGTCTACGGAGCCTTATTCAGGTAAATATTGGACTAGATAGTATTTTGGTAGGTTTTCATTAAAGTTGTACATCGACGTAGCCTGTTATTGGATGGTTTACTAACACACGCCTACGCTTCATGCATGTAGGCGTCTTACTTTACACTTACAAACTATGTTTATAGTTAGTTACAGTATATTTTTCATATTTATCAATCACTAGCGACCCTCCCCGGCTTCGCCTGGCTTTTCTCAGCTTTTCTGTACTATAATAGGCATGTATTATACATGTAAACCTTCCTCTTGAATCACTCTATCTATAAAAAAAAAAAAACCATATCAAAATCCGTTGTGTAGTTTTAAAGACCTAAGCATACATAGGGACAGACAGACGGGAAGCGACTTTATTTTATACTATGTAGTGATAGTGAAGCAGTTCATGCTCTTCTTAATTCTTGTCTTTGTTATATAATATCATTGAGAAATAAAAGATACAGAAAATTGTATGTACTCATATATCCTGTATCTATAGTGTAATGGTTTCAGATCATCATAATCTATACTAATAATAAAGATGCCAAGTTTGTTTGTTTGAACCACTAATATCTGTTGCTACTGGTCCGATTCGAAAAATTCTTTAACTAATTGGAAGCTACATTATCCCCGAAGGTTATAGGCTAATGTTTATATCCGGGAATGCCAGTGAAACTGTGGGGAACAGCTAGTAAAGGATATATTCAAAGTACTTCATATTACTTCAAAAATGTAATAGAGATGGCATATTGTCGGTGATACTGCAATACCGCGTAAGTAGCGTGTGCTATAAGGTCAAAATTTCAACGTTATTAAATCCAAAGTTTGGCCAATTTCAACGTTATTAAATCCAAAGTTCGGCCTTATAGTAAAACCTACTTACGCGGTATTGCAGTATCACCGACGATATGTAAGTAAAGATACCAACTAAGAAGGACATAGACATATGTTAAACCACAAAACTTCTCAGGACAAAAGTGGCCATACACACAGACCAATGGTCACCATTAGACTTAATATCTGGTTGAGCAAAACTTACTGCCTCGCAGGTAGCATCACATATAAATTGTAAAGAAACAGTAAACGCTAAAAGTAAAAGCATTATCTGTTATTTTTGGGTGCTTCAAAAAATATTTTACCTACTTATGTAATTCTGTTTCCAAACTCATAACATGATAAGTATAAAATATACATATTATAATATAAACAGTTATATTTATTTCTTAAGTTTTAAGAAACCAGATTATAATATTTAGTTATACTGGGAATGCTCTTGTCTAAAAATAAATATTATATCACTAATTTGACAACATAGTAACTGCATGTATAAACAGATAAACACCTTATTTTATTCTGCAGATAAGCAAAAAGTGCACTTTTATTGCATTTTTGATATAACATTATAAATAGTCTTTGTTTTTAAATTACATTTGATGTTGTCTGATTGTGTTTGAAGGTCAACTAATCTAGGTCATTGTTTTTCAAACTGTGGGTTGCGACCCTTAGGGGGCTCACAAAACCTTAGTCAGGGGGCCGTAGGCAAAAAAAAAGCCAAGTCTATTTAGGTCTTACAGTATAAAAAAACTTACTTTGAGAGTTCTTGTGGCTTACTTGCAGAGTGTAGGTTTTTATCATATATATATATATATATATATATATATATATATCATATACTATGATAAACATTGTATTCCTACTTTGGTACCTTAACTGAGATTTTGCAGTTGATTTTAGCAGACACTCACTGGTATTTTTACATTGCACTTTTAAGTGAAGAATAAATATTTTAGTTTTTTTATAAGGTGTAATTAATGAAAAATCATGTTCTGAATTAATGATTTCAGTTTTTGTTATGATGTCACTTACCCCCAGTATAGACATTTCTTAAACCAATTAACAAATCATGATGTAATCTTCCAGATTGTTGGCTACAACATCAGACCACCTGAATGGTGTAGGACCCAATGCAGTTTCTACCTGACGCTGCACCACACTACAATGTCAGCACCCTTCTATACAAGCGAGAGGATATGCTCCCCGCATCCTAAGTGGAAAGAGATTGATTCAGGTGATTTACAATATTAATTAAAATAACTATTTTATTTATTTCCATTATTATTAACTAGAAATCGGTTCGATTTTGGCTCAAAAATATAGCAGCAGATGGGCAGGAAAACTGACGGTATAAATTAGCAGCAGATGGACAGGAAATCAGACAGTATAAATGGGTTGTCGTTTTTATGTGCCTAGAGCTATATCCTACTTATTATAAATGTGAAAGTTTTTATGGATGTGAAGATATTTGTTACTCTTAAGCAAAAACTAAACTAAGAAATATCTATTTTATTCCAAATAAATTAGATATTTTTTGTCAAAAGAAAATATAAGATCCCTCGCGAATGCAGGTTAAACTGCTGGGAGGAAGCTAGCATTAGCATAATTGACAAATTCAAAACAGTTTAGAATTTGTCAATTATGTATGTCGAAAACAGTAATATTACACCAATTATTAAATCAGCAACGCAGAATAGTAATTAATCGTATTTTGATAACGATTGACACACATAAGGTTAGACGTAACTGTAATCGTTAAATGAATCATTGGGGAGACCATGCCGTCTTTTTGGGTAGAATTAATCCAAGAATTTATATATGTGACAAAATTAAAAATAAATAAATAATAATATATCTTTTATATATTTTGATTTCACTACATATTCATGTCGCAGCTACAATGCAGACCGACTAAAATATGCACGTAAGTTTTTATTCCTTATGTATTCTTTGACGAAACCAGGGAATTCCCCTTTCTTTCAAAGAGGGCGGCGTACGAAGTTTTTATGTAAAATACAAGTCATAGTATTGACGTTTGATTATTACCGACGACCTATTTAGCTATATATAGATTTGAATTAAAAGTGATTAATCAATATTTAACAAGGACACACTGACAAGAATAATATATTAAAACGATTTTTGCATTATATATTACATTTTATTGTAATAAAAATTATAAATAACCGCACTAGTATTCATTCACGCTACATTATACGTCATTTTAATGCGTCATACAATTTATCTTTCACAGAAATAACGCAACGGATGTCATCGGCCAATGTTGTGATACGAGTGTGGTGTCATGTACTCCAAACTAACAAAGATGACGATGATTTACCCCAGAACACCGTCATACAGACATGGGGCGTTTACTTCTCCGGCCTAAGATATATAGGAGCCAATTTAGCTTCAAATTTCACCTCAGATTGCTTCAAAAGCAACACCCTAGTTTTCCAAATGCACGGTGGTTATTTCTGTTCATACAAAAGTCTTAAATTAGATATCATACCGGCGGAGTATGAGATGGAACATAGCTCGCTATCCTCAGATTCGTCCGGTAGAACAAATCTATCTAAAATCGTATTAGAACCTAAATTTATTCAGAATCATAAGTTAGATAAGGAATCTAGATCGATATCGCCCAATAAATATTCGAGGAAGTATGATAAGGAATATTCTAAAAGTCATAGTCCAGTCGAAAGAGAATTTCAACAGAACTATCCTACTTTAAGGTCTTCCGCGAGCCTTAATATAAGTCAGACTCAACGAGACAGACATAGAGAAGGTGGTTCGGAAAGGGTTAAAGCAGATCCCAATTATATTTACGAACATTCTCCCGATAAATTGGACGTTAAGGAGTTTACGAGCACCGACTGTGATAATACGTCCAAAAACACATCTCAAGAAGATTTATGTAGTAGGAAAATAGACCTTAGTGAAACTGCGGAGAGTTACGATTTGAGGAACGAATCTGATGGCGTTCCTAAATTTAGATATACGGCCTTAAACTTCCTAAAGTCTGAAATAAGGCCGAGTTATAATGCTAGTAAACTGCAAAAGCTGCATTTGCTTCAATACTCAATAAAGAAAAGACAAGAAGCAGTACAAGAGATAAAGGAAAGGATATACAAGAAATCTGCATTGACAGATGAAAATTGGTGTCACCCAGATGATATAGACAATATTAAATTTAAGAGTAGATCTCAAAGGAATCTGTTTTCACCTGATGATGAAGAACATTTGAGTAATGATAAGTCGACGTCACAGATCGACTTGAGTGTGAAAAATGGTAGGATTAAGGAGGATAGGCCGGTTTCGAATGGACCACGTCTCACTTTGAAGTTGAATGATCTCCTATCGTTTAAAGTAAGTAGTCTTTAGCTACATTGATTAATATATTTTTTTACTTGTCCAGATAGTAATGAATGGCTATTAGAATATTTGCCTCTTCTGTGTTAATGGTATGCAAAGTTATTGCAAGAATACATGAATGGTTTTTTTTAAATCTGTATAGACTTGTGTTTGACCACAATCTCACGGTGGTCAGTGATGATGTGGCCGATGGTAGGTGCTTGGCGGCAGGTTTTCAAAAAAAGCTCATAGTTCCTACAATTCGAACCCGCAACCTTCGTCTTGGCATTGGACGTAACTACCACGGATTATCATTACCTTCTTTGGCCTTTGTTCTGGCACAGCCTTTTCGCAGACCCTAAAAAATCCTTTTTTATTTCAGTCAAAACCATCACCCTTTCAAAGAGCGGAACACGTACGACTAACGAAACAGTTAGAGATATTACGGTTCAAACGTATTATACTGTCCGATGAGAGGGATAGCAAGCTTGCTAGCATAAGAAGACTGAAAGAGAGGCACGCCAAGCTGTTCGAAGAGATTCAGGACGTTGGTAAGGATTTTTTTAACTTAAAGAATTTCATTCACAATAATCTAATAGCTTTAAAACGAGCAATTCTTGTATATATATATATACATATATAAATATATTTATATATAATCTGAATTTCAGAAACGGCTCCAAAGATTTTCATGAAATTTAGTTTGCTGGGGGTTTCGGGGGAGATAAATTGATCTACCTAGGTTTCATTTTTAGAAAACGTGGTTTAAAAAAAAACTAGCAAAGCTCGGCCAACCAGATACTTAAATTAATATGCGAAATTCAAGAGTTTAATTGTCGTGAGTGTGATTTTACGATTTCCTGTTTGTCGAAAGATTTTAATTATTAATATTATGTTATACTTGTATACATCATCATTATTTTCTTATTATTATTAAAATAATGTACTTGTTTGTTAGTATGTCAGCTATCTGGCTTCCATAGTACATGTTCTGCCTAGCTTGGGATCAGATAACCGTGTGTGAAGAAAGTCCCAGAATATTATTTATTAAGAACCTGTAGTATGAGCAAACAGTCAGGCAGGAAACCAGTTAGGGCGCGTCCTCATTAAGCACAAAGTTAGCGACAGACTATCCGATGACCGACTGAGCAGCGGCGCTGGCGTATCGGTCGCTAACTCAATGTATCGGAAAACGAAACGCCGAAAACTGCGTACACTACGCGCGGTATGGACACTCCATTGAAAGTATTGGGAGGCAAACTGGAAGCAAACAGTCTGCCGCTAACTGTGAGCCTAATGAATTTTTTATGAGTATTTAATTTTGTTTTGTTTTGCGAGCTAAATTGCAACAACCCTTCCTTAGATATTATGTTTGTCAAAATGGTGTAACAGGTACAGAATTGATGCAGAACTACCATGCTTTGTCGCGACGCAATGAAATAGTTCGAGAGACCCGACAGTCTTGTTTGGCGTTGAGGGAGTTAGCGGCGAGGGCCCACGCTGCCTTGGCCACACAGAGATACGAACTGCTTACTCAATTACACCAAATATTTTATATCGAACAGGTATTTTTTTTTTACTATGTATAGGCCTGTGTTTGACCACAATCTCACCGTGGTCAGTGATGATGTGGCCGATGATGGTAAGCACACAAAGCCTAGAAAAGAAATGGGTCTCAAGTGCAGATTTTCAACTTGAGGGTGGTAGCCAGCCAGTCGGGTACTACAAAGTACCCTACCATCGTGCTGTGGTTTCCTCACGATATTTTCCTCGAGCTCATTGTAGGATTTGAACCCGCGACTTTCGTCTCGGCATTCGACGTCACTACCACTGAGTTATCATCGCTTTAAAATCTCCTTTGTCTTTGAGCCAAACACCATGCTCTAACTCTCGCTTATACCGAACAGAAAGACCAGACAAGCTGGTCGATAATTGGGGTTCCGCTGGCCATATGTGGTGATGAGACCCAGCGTGTAGGGAACTCCGGGTCCAGTGTAGTGAGTGATGCAGTGGCCGCGGGGTTCGTAGCCCAGGCCACTACCCTAGCAGCAGCAATCCTCAACCAACCTATGCGATATAAGATCACATTGCACGGTTCCGCCACCAAGATACTGGATGTTACGCCCGATTTGCCCGATCCTAAGTGAGTACGAATTGATTAATTTATTTTTACACGACTGCCTAAAGGAGTATAATGTTTTCGGGGTTCATGTATGTATGTGAGTTTATTCCGCTATCATTTTTCAATATCATCGTTAGAATCCTTATGCCCGGCGCACATTGCCCATATACCTTATTTTGATTAGATAACTATTAAATTAAATTGATACAGTTTAAATCCTCTGCCGTGCCATCCGCCAATATGCGCTTGGCATTATAGTACCCTTAGTGACACTGGCTATAATTCGCTTACTTTTTAAAATGCAGTCGTGTTTTTATATTCATTTTTAAATTAATTGCGACTTCGAATAAGGGTTTCAAGATACTGATGATGATTAATTTAAAGGAGAGATCTCTTGCTGTAATTGACGAAATATATAAAAGTTCTAGGTAGTTTTAAATTGCAGTTTTCGTTCAGAATTTGAATGTAATTGTTTTTTCAACAGCATCCCACTATTCGCCCGCGGTGGAGACGTAACATTATTCCGTTACGCAATGTTCCTGCTGAACAAATGCATAGCACAGCTGATGTTGGGCCGAGGACTGCCCGTCTACGATATAAGACCAACCTTGGCCAATCTGCAGAGGCTGCTTACAGCTCCTACTAATTTGTAAGTTATCGCCTTGACACTGGCAAAATACACATTGTGATGCCTAAAAAAAAAATTACTTGTAAGTTATTTAAAGATTTATTTAGAGCTGTCATGAAGCAACAAAAAATATTTTTGTAGTTATAATATTCATAAGTAGGAATTTTGAAGGATTCAAATTTGATTGATTATCTGTAATCCATTGCGCTTATAAGTAATGGACATATGTCTTAGATTTATATGACATCTCATTTCGATAAAAGTAATATTGAGATTTGATGATTTTTTGTGAACAGCGATGGTTATCCTACTAACGTTATAAAAGTGAAAGTTTATTTGTATGTATGTTTGTTGCTCTTTCACTCTTTCTTTTTTATTTTTTTAATCCCGGGATCGCGGGTGAAACCGCGGGGGGCAGCTAGTTTATTAAATAAAGCCGCAAATCCAATTAACGTTATTCAATTGTAAATTTTTCTTAACTACCATTTGTAATGATTGCCATTTAAAATTGAACCTTCGTCCCCAGGTCGGATAGTTCAAAGTTGTTCGGGTCACACCGGCTAGTGTCGGAAGGCCAGGCGCGCACGCAGTCCCTCCGCAGCCTCGTGGCGTCCGAGCGTGGCAAGTACAGACAGTTCAACAGGTTTAAGGTACGCTTCCACACTCATGCCCTTTATGTCGCATTACGTTAGAAAAAAAAACCACTTAATATTTTGAGATGGCAATTTTGTAAACTTATTTTTGTACGACTTGTACAACGAAGTCGGTAAACAAGTATACGGCCAGCCTATGCTAGTTTTCGTTCTTAAAAAAAAGCTTTGTTTTAAGTTTCCATTTCTATGTTTTTGTAGCGTGTATATATTGCACTTTACTGTATGTTTATGGCTAAATGGTGTTCGTTTCATTCACTATATTGTAATTTTGTCGTCAAACAGTCGACCATAGAAACCTTTGTAATGCACAAAGTATTGCCAGTATGCAAAATAAAACCTCAATTCATTTTCGTACTTTTCACTGTCACTTAAAAGTCCTGTCTATTCACTACGTTATTAAGCATTATGTATTTTGTGGTGGAAGTAAAATTGGCTTATTGTCTTTGTTTTCAAGTGTCAATACACAAAATCTGATTTTTATCGATTGGGAATGTCGAGAATACCTGTAAGTTGCAACATAACCATAGACTCAGATAAATAAAAAAAGAATACAGGTTTGCTCGACAATATTAATGTCACATCAAATATTGCTGTTCTAAGATGCTATATTGCTATAGCAAGATATTCTTTAAAGCATCAAGCTATTTGTTATCTATCATTCGATTAAAGTCAAATAATTTTTAATTTCGATCGATAAAAATCGAGCTCATCTAGCAGACAGAAACTACTCTAAACTGACAAATAATGTGTTGTCTATATGATCAGGATGCAGTAGATGGCCAGTCACCGCAATCAGCGATGAATTTACGAATGCACAGACATTCTAGAAGCGTCGGCAGTTACCATGACGACCAGGTTAGTGTCACTTTGCAGTTGGATTTTAACCTGCTATGGATCTGGCATCGATACGTCTTTAATAGATGGATTCTTTTAAATGGCATCTTTTCTTAACTCACATGGGGCTTATTATATCAGGGTGTAAATGTAATCGTAACGAAAATTACATTATTTGCGTACCCCTTACCTAACCCCTTGCGTAGTTTTTTTTTAAATTTAAGGCATTGTTTGCAATTTTTATAACTAACTTAAAAAGTGTACATTTTTTTAAAGACCTACATAAAATTTTAATGCCGAAGGATCCAAAATGGTGTACAGAGGCCATGGTTTAAAATTTCGGTACGATTTGACTTACATCCGGTATAAACTTTTTCTATGGACCGGCCATCGTGGAGATCATTGGGGGAGGCCTATATCCAACAGTGGACGTCTTTCGGCTGACATGATGATGGGACTAATTCAATAATATAAAAATTAAATTCATTTTGACTGAGTACTACAAAGTTTTCGTTTTGGTCCCATAGTCCCATGGTATAAAAGTTTATATGGTTTTGCAAAAATGCCATTTCAAAGACGTCATCTACCTAGTACATGTATTGATTGTTTCAAATCGAATGGTTGTGGGATATAAAAAAGAGAAATACACAAAAGCATGTCATAAAAACAGATCTAAACACGTTGACTTTAAGTTCATTTTAGAATAATGTTTCATTTAATCCTGAATCTTTCATTAAGCTTGTCGCACTGTCTTGTTAATACTGGTATATTCTTAAAATAGACCATTATGTTTAGCTTAATTAAAAAAACAGGTTATTTTATTTATGCAATTTTTACTGTAGTTAACCCATAAATCGTTTAGTAATGCTTATTTTGAGCTTAAATGCAAATGCCAACGTTGATCACATTATTACTAACCATGGTGTAATACATCAAAATAACCAATTCCATTCAAGGCCATCATCACGGATTTGATTTCTGTATCTCGCTATTTTGTCTCCCAATATCAGAATTTGTCGGTCTCTGGTTCAAGACTAAAGGCTTCTTAGGAGGCTTTAAGATATATATCTCAAGAACTAGAGCAATTAATGCAGTTCCGTATGCTCGCAGCATTCGCTAGAAGTTGTCAACAAAAATCAGATTTTCTCAGTCCACGAGTTAAAATTTAAGGGTTCTTAAGTGGCCTTACCGAAAAGTTCCTTGGTATAATTCTGATCAAATCAAGTACGTATACTAAGGGTCGGTTGCTCATATATTTTAGTTAAAGTCATAGTCAAAGTTACCTTAACTATTACCATGCTTTGACCGTAGAGTCACTTTGACTATGACAGAGCTCTCTCGGTCGGTTATGGTTACGGTTAAAATTTGAGTTAAAGTGACACGAGTAACCCAGTTTGCTTTCTTTCGGAGGTCAAAGTTAACTATAACCGTAACCTTACTATGACCGCGCTTACGAGCAACCGAACCTTAAGATAGCAATTGCTGCACTAATACAATCTCGAGTTATTACCACCTACGATTGAGTGATACTTTCAAAGAACTGCCAAGAAGTGACCTAATAAATCCATTGTTATGACACCAGTCGACAATGCCTGTCAATTATTGAACTCGAACTGTCAAATTGAGAACTGATGCCTGGCCTAATGGAATTCGTATGACAGTACCGTCTTGAATCCGTTGGCCAAGCGCCATACGTTGGCGTTACAATAATTTCCGCTGTTATATTTTTTTGGCCATCAAGCGTTGGCCAATGTCCAAAAATTGTTGTGCCGTCGTCTTTTAACAATTAGTAAGATAAATAATTAATTATTGGAGGACTTAATATATGCTTTTAACAAAGTGCTTATACTACAATACTGTTATCGGAAACTATTAACACAATGCATAATAATGGAAGATGTATGTATTTTAATCGCTTAAAACTTATTGGGATTTATTTTGGGAGTAAATATCACTGCCTGATGATTAAACAAAAAGACAGCCACTTTAAAACGACAATAGTTTTTGTACTATACATTTAAAAGCTTGGCATGACGATTGTGTATTTTTATATGATTTGCTCATTAAGATATCTTGAAGTGATGCTAAGTCACAAAAAGTTATAGTTTTCTAGCAACCAGCGCACAATCAGGTAAGTAAATAATTTTAAGGCACTAATCCTAACAATAGTAGCTTATAGTATTCCATAAATCTAAAAAGCTCAATTAGTATTGCCACTGATATAAATTATTTTGTCTCCCAGGAATTACCAAACCTAGACGCATCAACCACTTCGATAATGGGTAGCGAATCAAACATATACAATATGAAACTCGTACAAGCAAACTCTGCAGAGTTGCCACCAATGTCTCTAAAGGCTCACAATTCAGAATCTGAAATACTCCGACTAAGCGGCGAGAACTTTCACGAACATAACGAAGACAAAGTAGTTTTCACGTTAGGTGATAATACTACATTGGCAAACCTAAATAGTAGTAAACTAGTGAGGATCTCTACAAATAACGACGACGAAATCACTTGTGCTTCATGTTTGGACGAGAATGTTAAAAGAATATGTTCGGAAATCGAACATTTCTGCTCAACAAACGTTAGTGAAGTGTCGAATATGGTTCACGAAGGATTTGACGTCGCTTCTCATATGGAGACTATTGATATAGCTAAATATATGGAGACTAAAACAAGCGGTGATGTTGAGAAGTGTGATAGGTGTGATAGTGATTGTGATATAGCTTGTGCCAAAACCGTGATGGACGTGATCGTGATACCAAGCGCCGAAGCTATATTGGACACTGGGCAAGGCGACGTTCTAAATGATGTGGATAATCAATAGCAGTTTGGTTTGTCGATATTGACTCTTATGTATGTTGCTGTTCAGGTCAATTTTGTTTTACAGATTGTTCATTCTAACGTTTTAAAAAAGCGGTCATCGTCATGAAAAACAATTGCCAGATATTTAAAATGCCTTATTTTTATGGTACTGATGAATTGAGCAACTTAGGTAATCTAATTTTATTCCCTTCGTTATCGCCATTATACTGCCTTAAAAACATATACATACACATATAACTTATCTATTATGACTGCATAATGAAATATACTTTTTTGTCCTAGCGATTATTACCTTCGTTATTTCAAGATAATTAATTATCTTGATAATAAATATGAAGTCCACAAATATTTTTTAACTAACCCTATTGTTATCCTTAAACCATACATTAAATTGTATCTGTGATTTAATTGTACATTAATTTATCATAATAATTTTACTAACTATGATGTAAAGCTAGGGCCTGGACCATAGCGCGAGCCTAAAGCAGCTAAGACACGGGTCATTGAATAAATAATACTACCGCACATAAGGTTCACTTTCTTATGAAAACGTCTCTATATCCCATAGCTCTGTCTCTTTTTACTAGCCCTTCAACTACTCTACGTGTTGTACCTTGGTGCGGCGACAGACAGTAGCCAGAGAGATATGAAAATTAACCATATCACATTGCAATAAGGTTCATCTGAATCTACATATGAATCATAGATTAAACAGATGAAATTTATTGCAAAAGATATAAGGCTAATTTTCTAAGTCCGGGTCTGTAGTTATATTACTGACCAAAACTGAGGAGTGTTCCTGCCCCTGGACGGCATATCGAATCAAGTGAATGGCTCGCGAAACTAGCCTACCATATAGCTACTGCACTTGACTAGCCCTATGGTCTAGGTCTCGGAGTCATCAATTTTAACATAAGAGGGTGTGAAGTAACAGTAAGACATCGATTAAATTAATTATTTACTTTTTAAAACTAGGTACAGTATGACACAACTTAGATGAAGCATTGGCAAATTCGTAAAATCGCTCATTCCCGAAAAGAGTACGTCTACAACATTACCCATGTTTATTAGTACTTTAGGCGAAAATGATCTTGTTGAACGTTGAATGGCGCGATAATGTATGATTTGTATTAGTTGTGTAAATCGGAATTGAAGTGTAGATATACGATTTGACGATGCTACAAATTTTGTGTCATACTGTACAGGCCTACCGTTTAACTCAGTCGATTTATGTTAGCGGCTTTACGCAAATGTTAGTGCCGCCATTATGGTGTGACGTCATCCTTCACCCCTACCTCAGGAAGCGAATGAGTAGCTTAAATACACACAAAACACACAATTTATAAGTCGTCGGCTAATATTTAAACAACTATACAAACACCAGAACGTATAACATATTCATTTAATTTTTAACTTGGGCTGTATGTGTCCCCAAAGTGAAGCTTGCAACGGTAACCCTTCCGTGTTTCATAAATTGGAAAAATAATTGTTATTCGCTAGCTTGCCTCCTATGAGATTTGGTGCGCGTTTTATTATTGTATGATATTTTACGTTTGTATGTTGCTCTTGAATGTAGAAAAGTGCATTTAAAGTTCAAAATTAGTTTCTTTTATCCACACAAATTTTATAAAGAGGTTATTTGGTTCACAAAATTCTTTCACGAATAAGCAACATAATCTCTGAGTGCTATATTCTTTTTATATCAAAATAGCATGTTATTCTACCATTGTCGGTAAAATGAAAAGACATTGGAAAAAAAGTAACTTACAATTATTTAAAAAAGAATTGATTTCAAAAGTTTGTACCCTCAACCTGTATAATGCGTATTAATTTATACGCATTGAAGCATAGTGTAATTAGTACCTAATAATATAGTTAGGTACTAAATAAAATTTCACGGACCATCCGAAATGTAAAATTAACAATAAGGTACCTAATAGTGCCTATTATTGTAAATTATAATTGTAATATATTATTATGTAAATTGTAAATAATGTACGAACACGTGTACTTGTATTGTAACGTCGTACCAACAATAATCATTTGTTATGAATGCAATAAAATATTTATTTAAATCTCCTTTTTGTTGTATTATTTCAATAGGCTAGTGTCCTGATTTATGAAATCGGCTACGTCTAGTCTTGTATGATATACTGCACTATAGCGTCATAGTTTCATAGCATAAAAATACTGGTAATTAAAAATGTACAACATATGTTTCCAAACCAAAGCAACCGACATAGCCCGAAGAATTGCCAAACTGAAGTGGCAGTGGGTGGAGCACATCGCTCGTAGAACCGATGGCCGCTGGGGCAGAAAGGTTTTCGAGTGGCGACCACGAACTGGAAGACGCAGCGTAGACAGGCCCCCCACAAGGTGACGGTCGCGGGCCTTTGTCCAGCAGTGGACGTCTTTCGGCTGACATGATGATGATGTTGATGACATACATCTGTAAGTTAAAATTGTCATAAAGCACATGCTAATGTGGAATACGTTGATGGTGATAAATAAAAAAAAACGATGGTACGGAATTAGTGGATGATTTGACCGAACGCGAAGGTGGTAGGCATACAAAGCCTAGCAGCACCTACTCGCTCTCAAAAACAGTACTTTAGACAAGATAAATAGTAAACTATTTTAAATCTTTACATCGTACAGTAATTGCTGGCCTAATTAACCAAGTGACATGACTGCTGATGTTCACCAATTAAAATTTTATTTCGAGCGCGGATTTAGACGACGAAATACCTAATACCTCGCGTACTTTGAAGTCTTATCGGAAAAATCCGGTAATTTTGCGCGTTGAGTGGGACCCCCGGATGCCGGCGTGGCTGGGAGCTAGTGAATACAAACTGCCCCAGTATTATATGAAGTTAAAATTAACGAAATCTTATGTGAAGCATGCGATGTTACACAACTTAATGCATTAGAAGTGCAAGTGCAAATTGCAAGTGTATTCCGAACCGGTGGTAGAGTCTATTGTAATGATTGTAACTATCGACGTTCATAAGTGCCTTACCAGGGCCTAAACTGAATAAATGAGTTTTTTATTTGATTGTTGCTTAAAGTAATTGAAACAATTTGGTTAAAAATTAATAAGCAAGTAATAATTGCTCTCCCGGGTTCGGTCATTTATTTTACAGTCAAAGTATTTTGCCGCCAATAAAAATAGAGCTTCGACTGGGTATATAATCACCTCGTTTTAAATTGTAAGCGTTGGAATTGAGAGCTCCGTCAAAATTGGACGGAATACTGCCCGGCGAATGTATAAATAGCACCCGTTCACGCATGCGCGTCCCCGATTCTATTCTAAATTCGAAATTGACCGGCGCCGGAGCACTTCGGAGTCTTCGGACGCATGTGAATCGAAATCGCATTTTGATGTAAAGATCCCCAATATTCGACTGGAAAGGCCACCAGAAAATAAGGGAGAACACGCGTGGTTCTTGGAATCCTTTCGCGAATCAATTTGTAAGTGTGATTTTAATGTGTGAAGTGAAAATGTGTGAACAGTGTGTTCAACGTTAATTATCAGGAAAAGGATTTCATGCGTTTCATTGACGTATTTGGTGAGTACTTCGCATTTTTTTAACTTTTTCTCCCAGAACTTTAGATTTTTATACTTGTATTTAAATTAGAACCTAGAATTAAAACACTGTTACATAATCCCCAATAAACAATCAGTTTCCAAGGTAATTGGATATATTTGCGATTTGGCTGGCTCGCCGGTTTGACAGAATGTGACGCCAAATAACTTTTAAATATCATTGATTGGTAAGACCTTACTCATTTCATTTCGTATATCTATGATTGAATGTATAAAATTGACAAGTACCAGCTACCAAGCTTCTATGAGTTTATTTCAATGGGGTTCTAACTCCTAAGACATTATAATTTAGACTTACTTATTCCTATTGTAAAGGTTAGATAAGCCACATTAGGGATTTCAATGCTAGATCACCCATACTTTTTTTTATCTCGGGAATGCAGACAAAACCGCGAGAGACAGCTAGTGTCAGAATAGTTTTGAATTTATTTCCGAATCCACAAAAGCTACATAGCGCCCAAAAATAGTGGTCAAAGCATTAGCTCACTTACTTGCCGAAAAACATAAATATTATGAGGTGATATTTACGTAGAATTGCTTTATGACTAATACTAATTTGACCAACATCTATTCATATTTCTTTGATGCTACATTTACATACATATACATAGGAACTCGTACATGCCAAGATATTTATTCTAATAGACAGACGTTTGGATGCTAAATTCCAACCATCATGGTCCATGAAGATTGGTAAACGACTCATGTATTTAAAGATCCAGGTGTCTTCGAGTAATCGGAAAACATACATAAAAAAACATTCCAAAGAATTGTAAAAAAACTAAATCCAAATTGGTCCACCATTTCAGGTGCTATGAGGCCACAGACGGACACACTACAAAATAACACCCCTCTTTTTCGTAGGGGTTGAAAATTGGAAAATAAAAAAGTTTCAACAAATAATAGAACCGCCTTCAAAGGCACTAAAAAGCACAAAATAACTGTAATGCTACACGGATAATGATTTTCCCAGGGAAATCTTAACCTAGTAAAAAAGAATCCAAATCTGTCTCAATACATTTCCTTGGACTTTAGACCGTTTTTACACTAAAATACACAAAATGTGCGAAAAATTCAGACACATACCGGGCAGTTTGGACAACGCTAGCAACACTGTCTCCGTGAAAGCTTTATAGCTTAGCTTTGCAGTTTTTCAGTTGCCTGCGGCATTCGACCGCCGCGTGTCGTTCTGTCGCCACACCTGTATACTTAACAAAAAAATGCCACTTCAATAAGTGAAATTAAGTTTATCAACAGTTTTCGTGACAAATGATTTTGTGTTCAATCAAAAGTGTTTTTGTTGTGTTGTGTTTGAAATTCGTTGGATTCAAGTGTTCTGGATTTGATTGAGGTTTGTTTTGTTATTGTTTGCGAGCAATTTAATGATATTCAGTTTTTGTTAATTAAACTGTACCGTTTGATTAAGAGTTTCCGTGTACCAACGAGATTTTATGTCCTATTTTATTATGTTATGTGTTTGTTGTTTTGAGGTTTATCGCTTGCAAATATATATTTCCAATGCAGTCTTTGTCTTTTGTCGCATTAAAGTGTTTACTGAGCAACGGGTAGGCGATGTAGCATATTAAATAGGGATATACACTGTACACCACATTGGGGAGGTAGGAGGAACTGTTGCATTAAAAATACCGGCCAAGTGTGAGTCTGAGTTGCACACGAAGGTTTCCGTACTATTATTATCTATAACAACATAACAATATTATTTATTTTATTCTGTTTTTAGTATTTGTTGCAAGAAAATTACATCCTCTGTGAAAATTTAAATGTCTAACTATCACGGTTCATTAGATACAGTCTGGTGACAGACGGACAGACAGACAGCGGAGCCTTAGTATTAGGGTCCCGTTCTACTCATTTTGGGTACGGAACCCTAATTGCATTTTATTATACCTACATGTTGTAAAAGAACATGTCCTATGAAAGGCTTTGTTAAATTTAAATCTTCATCTATTTTAATCGAGAAAATTTGACCTTTCATATGAATTGTTTGAAATTAATTTCCCTAATATAAAGTTACCTATAGTTATTATTAATAATGTGCATTCATGGCAAGGTTTATTTAAAACTGCATTGTACAATTATTCAATTGTCGTGTGACGAGTCTAACACGTTGGTTGTCTCACTCACACTCTTAGTTGAGAATCCGGTGAAGGAAAACATCTTCAGCTTTATTAGTGAAATATATTTGTTCTTCTTTCACGCAATAACGAAGCAACGGATCGACGTGATTTTTGACATAGAGACTGGTCATGAGCCGGAGAGCAACATAGGCTTTTTATCCCGGAAACGCGAGTAAAACTGCAGGCAAAAACCTAGTATAGAATAAAGCTTTTCAATTAGAGTTCCCTGGTCTAATTTAGAAATGTATCTGAAATCAGCTGACTCATAAAGTATCGTGTTCCATCGATTCACACAACATATAACGACCGCACCTGTATTTCGCGTAACCTTGTTACAAAGTTACCACTCGCTGTAACTGTAAATAAAACATAGTTTATGATAACTTTGACTATGATTTACTTATTTGATGTAATTGAATTCTTATTACTCTTGAGTTTGGATTCGGATTTCTTTGTTTGTAATAGAAGTCGCAATAACATCAAGGAAGATGAATTTCAGAACTTTTTCTCATTTTCTGATTATTTTTATTCACCTACAGTATTTTATAGGATGAAATTACTCATAAATATGAACAACTTGGACGATGGGACGAATTTTGAAACCGGTACAAACTTTGCATATATTTGATCGAGCAAGGTCATTCTCTGAGCCGCAAAAAAAACAGGTCGTTTATAAAAAATGCGATAACTTTTAAAATATTAGAGCAATCCTTTTATAATAAAAACTTAATTGAATTTTATTTCATTACAAATAAAGGAAAAAGTAAAACCATTATTTCTTTTTGGTGATTGTATTAAAAACCATGAAAGAAATTTATGGTTTTTGTTACCGACCTGTTTTCTTCGTCCCAGTGCATTAGTACTGCCACCCCAAAAAGCAGTGCCGCATGCCGGTGAGTTGCGTAAAACAGCCTTTTGTTTACTAATGAGGCTTCATAATGATATATAGGCCATAGCTACGATAGATGGCCAGCTTAATGTACCTGTATTGTACCTTAACCATAAACAAAATAATTATTCACAACGTTCCAAAGACCCATGTCTCAAATACCGCCTACGTTATGAGAAAACCTTTTAGTACGTTGAATGAAATAGCTCAGGAAGAATGTGCGATTCAAAGGTTTGCTGAACTTAAACCGCTGGTCCTCGAGACAGTCCTAGATCCTTTTGAAGGGGAGGTGAAAAAAGGATTTATCAAATTCAACTTCTAAGGGGGTAAAACAGAAGATCGCGCGTAGAACCGCGGGGCGGATATCTAGGCAATTATATTTGTAAAGTCATCCTTTACAATAATAAAAAACATTAAATGAATACCTTTGAAACGAACCTTAATCTATAACTACATCTTCTATCCTAATAATAAAGCAGAAGAGTTTGTTTGAACGCGCTAATCTCCGGAATTACTGGTCAGATTTGAAAAAATCTTTCACTAATAGAAAGCTACATTATCCCCGGAGGTTATAGGCTACTTTTTATCCCGGGACCGTGGGTGAAACCGCGGGGTACAGCTAGTCTACCATAAAAGCGATGATAGCTCAGTGGTAGTGACGTCGAATGTCGCGGGTTCGAATCCTACAATGAGCTTGAGCTTTCGGTGAAAGAAAACATTGTGAGGAAACCATAACACGTACTTTGTAGTATCTGCCGCTGGCTACCACCCTCAAATTGAAAATCTGTCGCCAAGCACCTTTCGGTGTGTTCCGACAGCTGCACTTGAGAGCCAGTTCATTTCTAGGCTTTGTGTGCTTACCACCCTCGGCCACCATCACCACGGTGAGATTGTAGTCAAACACAGGCTTATACATAGTAAAAAAAAAAGCCCAGTGCACATTTTTAGAGAGCATAATCTCGCTGCAATCTTTCTCTACCGCCCCGTAAGTCCTGCGGTGGTATAATTAAGCACACATTATGTAGGAACTTCGCAATTATACCGTATTGTTCATGCATTCTCATGAATATTAATGACATACGTCTGTTTTGGTAAGTAATGGGAGGGCGCAGTCGACTTAGTTCTGCTGGCTGATAAATTGTGTCATTGGCCAGGTCAGAAGGAATTTAGGACGGTTTTACGTCCTCTAAATCACAGGCTAAGATATATTAGTAGTTTAGTCGTGGTAAGGAAAAAAGAAAATGTGCTTCCCTAGTCGAATAGTTCTTTGACCGAAAATATACATTATTTCGGTTAAACCCAACAGTTACACACTATAAACTTATAACACCCCTCTTTTTTTCGTCGGGGGTTAATAAAATAATGATACACTACATATTAATACACAAATACTTACATATCTATACTTATATGATCTACTCTTAGTGATTCTATTGGTAATAAAAATCATAAAAAGCATTAAATGTACAACATATTTGATGTTTCCACGTGTTTTTTAGATGTTTTGATACATTGGTTAGTGTTTGGTCATTTATTTTTGTCACTGTCAACTAGCCTATTGTTGTTTTCTTGTACTTTTTTGTGTTCGTCAAATAAATATATTTTCTTTCTTTTTTCTTTATATGAATATCATATAATGTATCAAACAGTGGAATTTAAATAGTACCATCAGTTTAGTAAGATGCTGTCTTATTACGTAACACATGTCATTACTGACCACGGTGAGATGGTGGTTAAACACATAGGCCTTAGTAAAAACAAAATATAAATCCTATAATACAATTATATGATACTAGTTGTTCCGCGCGGTTCCACTCGCGTTCCCGGGATAAAAAGTAGCCTATAACCTTCGGGAATAATGTAGCTTCCTATTAGTGAAATAATTTTTCAAATCGGTTCAGTGGTTTCGGAGCCTATTCAATGCAAACAAACAAACAAAAAATCAAATCTTTCCTCTTTATAATATTAGCATAGACCACTAGCTTCCGCCCCGCGGTGTCACCCGCTGATAAAAAGTAGCCTATGTGTTATCCAGAGTGTCAGCTACCTCCATAACAAATTTCAAAAAAATTGTGGTCCAGCCGTTTGCGCGTGATGAAGTAACAATCATACTTTCTCACAAACTTTCGCATTTATGATATTAGTAGGATTGAATCCATTGAGCTGGTTGAATTTTTTTTTAATGATTATTGCGTTATTTCATTTGTATCATGAAATCATTAAATATATTATAATAGAGATAATGCTTTATTGTCACACCCCAGAAAATTAAAAAAAATATATAAAAAAAATAACTTAACCAAAAGAAAAACAAAAGTGTTACAATGGGCGGCCTTATCACTAAAAGTGATCTCTACCAGGCAACCTTTGGATGGAGAGGAATATAATTAACTAAATAAGACGGGGGTGTGCAATTCCAAAAATTTAAAACTTAGATATATCCTTATATACACTAGGAATATATAGTTAATAGACTACAATAAACTAACATAATACTTATACTAAATAGCAAATATATAAATATATACAAATATAAATATACTAGGATAAATAACTACTTGAAAAGATGAAACTTCTTGAGCTGTTCATTAAAGATATTAATAGATTGTGCACGTCTGATATGAACAGGTAAGGAGTTCCAAAGAATAATAATCGTATTATGAAATATTTAGTGTAGTATTTCTGAGTAATCAAATAAAATATCACACGATATATGAGTAAATCACACTTGTCTTGTCACTACTAAATCTACGTAAAAATATAAATGCACAATCTGCACTTTATCCATTTAGGTATCTAAATAAATGACGAAGTGAACAATCAATCATTCACGGAACAATTTATCATTCTCCCTGAATATCCAGCGTGAGCTCTGTCCGGTAATATGAAACGGAAGATTGACGGTTTCTGGGTGTTGTATGAGAGGTGGCAATGGTGGCATGAATACAGATTAATGGCATCTAGGGGGAACTAGCAGGAAATTGGTTCTAATGAAATTAGGTGCATTTTCTACTTTCCCTTTGTTTTTGGGTCGTGATCTACTGTTAAATATTTTATTTAATATTGTGACGGAGTCCAATATTTCCGAGGTTCTTCGCCATTTTTGCATAGGTATGCTGGCGGTCCTGATGGTAAGTGGCTTCCGGCGCTTATTAGCTATAGCAAGGTTTCCAGAAGGCTGGCAGCGTTTCCTCTTAGAATGGCCAAGCTAACGCGGAAAAAGCTCCCCGCCCGCCGGTCTCTCGAGAAAACCGGCGAGCCTCGGAGCCCCAAGTACCCAAGGTCTCGACCGCAAAAGGCAAAAATAAATAATATTCGTTAAAATTGTAATAATATAAATCATTATAAAGCATAAATCCAACCCTCGCCTCTAGATCCCACCCGCGCCGCGGGTGCCTATGCTTTGAGTAGGTACTTGGTTGTATGAACAAATCATCGAAGTCATTGGCGTACCTACTCTCCCACTGACAGATAATCAGAAAAGTGAACCTAGAGGTAAATAGGCATATTGTAGAAACTTCTCTTACAGTAAACACTATCCGAACGTGAATTGATTTTAGCGCATTAATTCTTTATTCCTGTAACCTCGATTTCTTCCCCAACTGTACTTTTCTCCTCAATAACACAGTTACAAATAGCTATTTTCCTCGTTCTTCAGATTGTTACAACCGGAGTGTTTTATTTTTAACTATCAGCTAAGTAGGTCAACGTCTGTGTAGGAAAGGAAACGTCGAATCTCGTCTGACTTGTCGTAAAGCCATTTATCGAAGAAAAAGTTTTAGGGAACATGAGTTAGTATTGATTGAGGGTTTCTGATACAAATGCGGCAAATGGGTCGGAAAATCCAGGTGTTGTAAGCATTTAAAGCCTAGGTAACCGCTTCCCATCAGGTGGGCCTCGCTGCCTTAGTGGTATAAACAATGATGTTATAAGCTGAGTTTATGTTGTAAGTACCTAGGTAGTTAAATAAATTATAATGTTGTCAATGCTGTAAAAAAAGTAGATTGAGATTCTGTTAAAAATCGCACTAAAACATGTTATATCTCTTTCTTACTGACTTTATTGAATTAAGACAGACAATATTCAACAGTTTTTGTTAGAAATAGATATAGCGAGACTAAATAATATTATCCTTGGACAATCTGCACATTCTAACGATGCCCCATACATTCAAGTCTGTTCCGGCATCTTAAAGTTAAGATGGAATAATGAAACTAACATACATACATGTAGAAAACATTATACTCTTCCTTTGGACAGTCGTGTAAAAACCTCTGCTTAGCTTGGGATCAAATGGCCGTGGGTTAAAAAATAAAAATAAAAGTCTGAACGAAATTATTCAACATCGATCGAGCCTTAATCCTTTTCGCACCCATTAGGCAGCAGGAACTGTGAATTTTAATGTAAATGAGCCTGAAAATATTGCCTTTACCTGCCTCTGGGCCTTGATTAAAGGAAGGCCCATGTTGCGGTTACCCCAAATTCGTCCATTTAACCCCTAAAGGATATTAATAATTTTTTTAGCAGTTTCAGGTTAATTTTGGTAGGTACAGTGCATAAAAATAAAGATTTTTATATCATGCAGTTTGTAAAAATGTGTGGTGTTTGGGGCTTTAGTCATTATGTCTCAATTGAGTAGGTATATCTCTCAATATTTTCATTGGCAAAATTTCTATAAAGAGATTAAATTCCTAACCCAAATCGTTATTCATTAATATTGAAAGCTAGTTTCTGCCCGCGGTTTCTCATATTTCCGAGTGATCTTATGTTACTCCTGGCTATGATATATTATGTGCCAAGTATAATTAAAGTCTGTTCTGTCGTTGATGCGAGATTGAGGCACAAATATCCTAACACATCAACTTAGTGAGATGCCAGCTATGTTGCAATTAAAATTGTTTAAAATTTATTAACCTTGCTTGGATTAAAATGCGCTAAGACATTCAAGCATTATCATTTGGAGCGCAACTTAGGTCACGACGTGCAAAATCTAGAGCTCGTGTAAGACCTTGACCTTCCAATTCCTGTCTCGGAAAGACCTTGGCCAAACGTGACCTAACCTAGCTCCTAAAACCTAGGAAATTGCACGAGGAAATAATTCAAATTTTACGACTGCTAGAATTGTTTATGACTAGGTTTTGTGACGGGGTTTCATGTGGTCTTAAGGAATTACGACACTTCGAGACTGTGACTTTTATTTGCATGAACGCAAGATGAGTCATCACTATGGTGCATCTTTGGCTCAGTCTTTAGATCTACATTCGTTTTTGGCAGTTTTAAAAACTGAAAATTTTGTGGTCTTGGGTTTCAAATTATTTTTTAAGCAAGTATTTTTAATCGTCAAAATATGTAAAATTAAAAAAATATGTAAAAAAGGGTTGGAATTCTACAATAGGCTCAATTTTAACTATGTTTTGTAATTGTAACAAATTGTAATAGTGGATGAGTACTTTTCTATCTACCTTAAATACCTATAGGATACCACTTCCTATTGAGATAAAACACCACCCAAAGTCACCTATCGTACTCTCCAGCTGCACTCAATATAGTAAGTTTACTGCTAATTTTTGTGTGCTTATTGGCACGGCTTAAGGCTTACGCCTATCATCACTTATCATGTTGAGAATTTACTTAGCTTTTTTTAAAAATCATTAGCGAATGCCTATAATATGCATATTCAGCCCGATTCGTCCAGTGGTTTGAGCTGTGCGTTGATAGATTAGTCACTCACGCTTTCCTTTTACACATTTAGAAGATTAATACTATAACAATCCAACCAATTGAAGGCAATGTCAACATTATTAGTACATGACCTTAATTACAAAGATTGGAACACACTCGAGACTGTTTACCTTTGCGACTCACCCGATCGCACTCAATCTTTCGTCATCGACGCCCCAAATATGTAAACAAGACCTTGGCATAGAGCCAGATCCCTAACCACGATATTGACTTCTATTCCTTTATCGACAGCTTAAGGTAACCTAGTAATTATAGTACTTTTATGTTCGTTTAAGTACTCTATATAGGTGTACTCAGATTTATATATTTTACCTACCGTAAAGGTAGATAGAAAATAAAAGATGGAAAATTTATATTGCGCCAACCACATTAGAACAGAGCAGCTATTTGATAATTATAATTTATAGAAATACTAGCTTCCGCTCCGCGGTTTCACCCACGTTCCCGAGGTATCTTATGTTTTCCCGGGATAAAAAGTATCCTATATATCTATGTGCTAAGTTTCATCCTAATCCGTTCAGTAGTTTTTAAGTGAAAGATTAACAAACATTCATCCATACTCACAAACATTCGCATTTACAATATTAGTAGGATTCTACAAAATGTGAAACGTCTAAAATAACCATCACTGCTGGAGTTTAAACCACTTCGCCATTAAAACCTTAAATCGTGAAGACGATTCACACTTCACCTATAATTTTTCTGTTAAAGTTATCCACATCAAATATACAGATCACGCAAGTTATTTCCCAAGGGAATTCGCAACGAATATGTATCCGATATAAACATATCGGTAGTCGATATGTTTATGTCGTTAAATCTTACGAGTTGTGACATAAGATGAATCTTGTTTACATGGAAATCTCGATACGCAAGAACTGAGTTATATGGAAAATTAAATATATGCTATAACAAGCAAGCATTTCTAGAGATATAAAAAAGGTTTTTGTTGTTGAAGTCAATCTGTGAATCTGCTCGACCGCAGTGGGCCAGAGCTTGATGGACTAAATTATTTAGTCTTTATCTGTGATTGAAATGTTATTTATTGTAAAAGTGTATGTGATACCTAAAAAACCCGACAATTGCGAGCCTGACTCGTGCACCGAGGGTTCGGATTGAATGACAAGCTCTAATTCGATAATATATAGGCTATTTTTATCCCGGAAACGCGGGTGAAACCGCAGGGGACAGCTAATGATAGAATAATTGCAATATCTGTGATAATTTCAGTGAATGAATACTTATATTATTAAAATGATATCCAGTCAACATGCCGTGACATATGGCCATCGCCCTTTCATTCACTATAAAGTTACGGGAACATCGCACACATAATACATATGTACAGTAGATTTATAATTAACTGACGTCACGAAGACTTACGAAAAAATACGAATTAGAAACAGTTTTAAGTAGAAATAGTTTACTTGACCCCGTAAGTTTAATGCCATCAAAAACATAACTTGTAAAAAAGTCCAAGTCGCGCAACTCAGTTCTTCTACCGTAAAAAGTTGTGAGATCCATGTAATACCAAGTCGGTCAATTTATTCAGTCCTTACTTAGGGGTCCTTCTATCTTAAGTTATTACCGTAATTAGCTAACCTAACAACATCTTATTGTGACCATATCCATATTAAAAATCTTTTATGTTTTAAAAAAAGAGATTGGACTTGGCCATCGCATGAAAACACAATGTAAGTATCTCAAAGTAATACATGTTATATTAAATTTGATTGTTTAGTGCGATTGCCAAATCAATCTATTTTGACTAGTTATAATTCTTAAACTACTGGTTCAAATTGAATGAAATTTGAAATATACCGTGTTTATACAATGCTTGCTTGGTTACTGAAAATTTAGGCTTTTAGTTTTATCCACGACGAAGTTATAGGGGGTCGAATATGGCCTGAACTGCTTCGAGAAAAGGATGGTATATAATAACGAGGCCGTGCCGCTTTTGCTCGACTTGTGGGGGCACTGCCGTGCCCCCAGATAACACTATCATAGTGTTTGAAAAATTTGTCCCTTCTCTGTAATGTAAAAATTGTTCAGGTGATGAACCTAAACAAGACCTAAACTAAGTATTTATTTGATTGTAAGACTGTTTGTATTGTTAGTAATACATGAAACTAAACCAACGAAGAAATTTACTTTTTTTTTCTAATAAATAATAATGATTACCTACGCTAATTCGTTTCGATATGTAACTACACTATGTTCTTCTCCATATCACTGGTTATCTACGTGACAAATTTCATCGCGATTGGTTTAGAATTGAAAAGGTAACAAACAAACTTTCCCATTTATAATTTCAGTAAGGATTTAGTACAAAGATATTTACGGTACGTAATCCGCAAGGGATCTCTACAATTTATATGTAAGTATGTGGGTTGGATATTACTCGGAAACTTTGCTAAGTTGTGGGTTAGAAACGCCTGGTAACAAAGTTTCCCAGCGGAAATCATGCGCCCGTTTCACGCTACTATCACACAATGATTAATTTCTTTGTATTGAAACTTCGACGTAAGGGAAATAAATCTTACTCTTGTCATTAATTTGAATGATCCATTCATAATCAAAACTCATCTATTTAGTTCAGGCTATAGCCCTATTTAAGGCCCTAATGCAAGTTACAGTACATATAGTAGACTACAACCGGTTCGGAATACACGATAATTTTTAGTAAATTTTCATTTCTATAGTGTTTTTTTTTAAATCAAGTAGACAAGCAGGCTGACGGTCCGCCAGTGTCGTGTAAATAGTGAGATAATGTTCAAAAGTAGGCTATAGAACTAAAAAATGCAGCTTCCTATTAGTGGAAGTATTTTTAGAATCGCATTAGTGGTTCCAAAGATAACTCTCTTCATACACAAACTCACAAAATTCACTTTCTTCATTATTAGTATACGTACTAGGTAGATACATAAAATATACTACACCATAATACTGGGTGATATTTTTTCAATAATAATAGCCTCCAATATTTGTACAAAGCATAGATCTGGTGATGATTATATACCTAGATCTTTCATTATGAAGGGCTTAATTATTAAATATACTTGACTAGACGAAACCAACGTTCTACATTTGCATTTAATGCCATGAAAACTTTAGCTTGGCAAGCTTTTCGCTTTATATGCCGTTTATCGCATGTCAAAGTTGTACATAAATCTTTATATTTACCCCGTGGAACTTTTTTGCGCAATTACGTAAAATAGCTAAGGTTTTTGACGCAAATAAGAACAAAGTATTTTAATGAAAGCTCGAAATGAAAGTTGAATGTTTGTGTTTACTTTTCGTTTGTTCGAGAGAAATTTTATTGTTTTACTTCCTCGCAAGAATTTGATGTTACCTAAATTAGGCATTTTTTAGACTTGTATCTGTCTACAATCTCATGTGGTAAGTGACGATGAGAAGCCTCAAATCGAAGTAGAAAACTGGCTATCTAGTGCAACTGTAAAAACACGCCGTTAGGTGCTTTGCGACATTTTTTCAACTTGATTGTGGCAGCTTGTTAAAATACTACAGAGTACCGTACTATGGTTTTCCCAGAATGTGACTAAAAGTTCTATCTCATTGTAAAAATTAAGCGCTTTCTCATGGCATTCGATGTCACTTCTAAGCTGTTAATATTTTTGTATTTACCTACATAAAATAGGCTTGTGTCTAAACTCACACAGAAGTGGAAGTCCCATGATGAAGGTTAATCATAATCCAACCAAGCAGGTATGTGATCAGAAATAATAAAAAAACACGAACGAAGACAGCGGAAAAGTTTATACGTTACATTTGAATATACTTGTGGGAAACAATTCTGAATTTCACAAGAAAAAAAGGTACATTCCTATGCGTAACTCAACCCATATCTCCCTAATATGAGGAGAAACCCTCCCGTTTATATTTGTTTCTGCATTCCCGTGAAAATAGAAACAGTCGAGTAGATTTCGGAATATGCTATTCATACATTCAGTTCGGAAAGGCGATGAACTGTGTATAAATGTAATAATAATGTTTTATATCTGTAAAAAGTCATATTGATCTGAATTTGTAGTGTCTGAAATTAAGTAAGAATTTTTAAAAGCCTTACCTCATATTATAAATGTGGAAGTTTGGATGTTTAGATCACGGTACATTCAACGACTGAACGAATTTGGATGAAACTTATCAAATAGATACATTCATTAACATGCTTTTTTCCCATAAAAAGTTACTGATGGAAATATTGTGTTTCTATGATATGTGTGTGTTATTAATTGGAATGTAAATTAATTATTATTTAGTCTATGAAATAAAAAAAGACGTGTGGCACTCGGAGACTGCCGCGGTAAAGCTATTGCATAGCTGTTTTTATCAACTTATGCAATTATAATTTTTTATTTATGCAGTATTTTTTTTCCTTTGTTTTTTTTTCTTTGATATTAATTCAAGTTACACTTTTTGAGCGTGGTCCGATACAACCAATGCCACCTAGAGACGAGTTGCTGAACTAAAGAGACAAGAGTGATATTTCAAAAAGTCATTAAAAGTTCTGCTATTCATCGATAGATGGCAAAACTAAAAAGTATCACCGCTGTGCCGGTCGGAGTGGGGGGTGTTAGGTTATTTTCGTTACGGAATTTCTGGATTCGGTCTCCACGCTCAAGGCCCGGGATAGAAGCTATGCAATAGCTTAAAAAACATATATTAGCAGTAACACGGCAACATCAAGGTTTGTTTTCGGATTACAGATATCTAAAAAAACATGTCAAGATTACGACCCTGTGTGCTTTGCTCAATCAAAACCACTATTAGTGAAATTCAATTTAACTTTTATGTGTTTTATTTCTAATACAAAAATCATTTAAAATATCCAATTACATTGTATCTTGAATAGAATAGAAATTCATGGCGTATAGCGTCTAGTCTCCGACATTGCTACAAAATTAAATGTTCAATGCTACGCGCGTAGCTACCACTACGATGACCTACGAGGCTACGATTCGTAGCACATGACAGGGCAAGCTACGAGCACTTTTATCTTTTTATTTATGGTTACATCTATCTCACTCGCACACAGTACTAACAAATTACGAACTGTGATGAGAAATTTGATAATGGCACCTTTGTCTTTGAACTTGGGTAGAATTTATATTCCTATTTTTTTATCTAAGTTTTTTTTTATTTTGAGGTCAAACAGGACGCAGTGTTCCTTACGTCATTGGCTTTGAGGGAGACATTTTTGTCTTTGATTATTCTCAGTTTTACGCAAAGCCTAACTTTCAACTACAGCCTTCAATTTATGTAATATACAGACTAAAATAAACATTCTATTATGTTCACAAGTTCACCGACCTTTATGCGTGTATTGAACCTTAGTAGACATGTAAGTAGACATAAATTATAGAGTGAAAATATAATACGGCTATATGCCCCTTCTGTATGGTTCCTAACCTTTTCAGTTATTCAATATTGTGATAATAATTAATGTTAATTCTTTATAATATCGGCTTTTAATTATATAATGCTTTATTATATAGCAATTATAATATAAAGATTATATGAAACCGCCAAGCCGTACTCTTTAAACCATGGTGTAAGGTTAGTAAACTCAGGGTTTAGGGGCTTGGCTTTTCCTGGGATCTGATAACGTTTTTTAAAGCGAAAGTGTTATGAGCTTGCGAGTTTTGGCCGCCAATTTTACATGAAATGTTTTTGGTAAGAATGTTTTGTTAGTATTAACTAACAATTACGTCATTCGACGACGGCCAACTACAGTACATATTTGTTTATGAAACTCGACATATAAAGGCTTCTTCACACCCAAAGTTATAAATCATAAGTGTCATTTACATGAGAACGTGCCCCCTTATTACGTGGCTGTAATCATAAATCACATTCCTCGTTGGAGCTAGGGCTGTCAAACAGGGAAGTGTGAAAATGATGTATTGCGTGTGCCACGATACGATATTGAGTCTTACATACATGAAAAGATGACTTTTATTTTATAGAGTTTTTAAGGTAAAACGGGAAAACCAACCCAAAAGGGTAAAACCAGGCTGTATCTAATGAACCGTGATAGTTAGACAGTTGAAATTTTCACAGATATATTTTGTGTTGCCACTGTACTTAACAGCAAATACTACAAAACAGAATGAAATAAATATTTAAGGGGGCTCCCATACAACCAACTTGATTATTTCTCTCCCTTGACCGATTTTATTTACTAATTTTGCATTAAATTACTGGTGTGCTCAGCGAATGGGCACGGCAAATAGATAAAAGCATTTGTAGTTACTAATTGGTACTTTTAAGTCCTCTGTTATCTCCCTCATGTTGAAAATGTATCACTAAGCACCTACTGTTGTTTTCCGTCTGGGTGAACTTGAGATCCAGCTCCTCATAAACGCTTACCCTCTTCTACCACATCATTACCATTGTGAGGTTGTGGTGAAACCTACCTGAAGTAAAACAAGCCGAAAACTAAAATACAAATAATTAAACCGAATAATATACTCTACACTTTATAAAATGCGAACGGAAAAACTACGTATTTGTGCTAATACCTACAGTTTCCTATAAACAATTTTCGAATTGATTATAAGAGCCAGCCCTGTCTCCAACCTGTTGTTTCGCTTCCACAGTTCGGGCGGGATATTGAAACTAATTACAGGGCTAGTAGGTTGTAAATTGTATGAAGTTTAACGATCATTTTCAGTTTATTATTATTGTAATATCTGTCCTGGATTCAGATGTATACTATACAATGTTATGGGAAGATTATATGTAATAGTGTAAATCCTAAATAATTAATTCTTGTTAAGATGTGTTTTCAGCTCCATTTAAATTAAAGTGAAAGTGAAAACATGGAAAAGTAACGAACAAAAAGTAAAATAAATTTTAATTAAAATGCTACTTTGCATAAGTCTTTTATCTAATAATTTATTCCATTGTTTCAGTTATGCATTTCAAGAGGAATGGCATTGCAGTAAACTTTTGACAGTGACAGCGAAGTAAAAATCCAAAATGGCGGAAGCGGAAGGGGGAGCAAGCGAGCAAGATGATGTTTCATTCTTGCGTACCGTGAGTATAGTTTAATTTTATTTTACTCATAGAAAAAATAACCGTTGTAAAGAGGTTTCTCCACAAAAAAAACTACCTACATTTTGGGAGATTCGAGAAAGTGGAACTGTTGGTAAACATTTTCATGTCTATTTTTTTATGTGATCTAATTAAGATTATTTTCTACTAGGTCCGATTTGAAAAAAAAAATTCACTAATAGGAAGCTACATTATCCCCGAAGGTGAAACCGCGGGGAACAGCTAGTTATAACCAATTAATATAACTAATACTTTGCTTTTAAATATGAGAAAATATTTTCCGCATTATATGGAACTCACCTCTATCTATTGACATGTGTTATCGTCTCAAATTCGATTCGGCTCCATTCCGTTTGTTAATACCACGCACGTGGGATTTTCACCCTTAGTATAAGCCAACTAATGTTAGCTTTGTACCATCCGAAATCCGAAAACAATGGATAGGATCAGGATAAACATGATATTCGGTCGTATTTTTCATCATATTCCTGTTAAGATTTAGTGTGATAACCAAATATTCTCAGTTATTTATATTCAAGGATCTAAGCTTTATTTGACAGGCCAGTTGGTTAAGACACCACCTGTTGCACCACAGGTCGTGGGTTCGATTCCCATCAGAACGAACATGTCTGTTTGTCCTGAGTCTGGGTGTAATTATCTATAATACGTATGTATTTACAAAAAAAAAGTAGTTTATGTAGTATATCAGTTATCTGGTTTCCATAGTACAAGCTCTGCTAGTTTGGGATCAGATAACTGTGTGTGATGAATGTCCCAGGATATTTATTTATGTAACGGTAAGTCGGTTAGTAATATTTAGAATTAACCCTAAGCTGGCCCGGAATTAGGAAAGGCCTTCATCCCCAAAGACGTGAAAGCCTCGAAAACATCCATAGTTAAATAGGGTCTAAGAAATGAGATAAGGGGATTTCTTTGTAAATAATTAGGTAAGTTAAGCTTTAATATGTAGGTATAGTTAGTTAACCTAAGTGATATCTTTCGAAACATATGGCATATTTTTTGTGCGTGGTTGGAACTTAAAATATCGCAATCGATTCAAATTTAAAATTGTAAATAAGTTGGTAATTATTAATAATGTAATATGTATCAGAGGAAACCATAGGTCGTCGGTGTAAGGGTTCGTTTTAGTATTTTGTGGTTGCCATTGGGCCAGGCGGGGCAGTGCCCCCGGGCCCCCAAGCTGACCAAGAAAAAGTTATATAATATAATAAAAATAATATCGTAGTTGATTAAAGAAAAACAATTTTATAACTTTTTGTGTTATTTGCATAAACTACGTGTAAATATATTCCGATTACGTTAGGTCTCTAACTATTTGCGGTAACCCTATTGCAAAGCAGGTTTTTCTGAGTTAAATTTAAATCGGGCCCCAATTCTATTTTTGCCCGGGGCCCTCGGTTACATAGCTACGCCACTGGTGCCAAAAATAAATTATAGCCTTTGACCAGCTGTGAAGGGGCGTGTGATTTACTGATCTAATTACTGACCCCTTTCCATTGGTATTATTAAATTGCCATAATAAAATTTCAAAGAACCTATGAAGTTATAATTTTGCTAATGAATATTCTGCGAGGTTTAGGTTGTTAAATGAATAACCAAATTACTGATTACTAATCAATGCCTAAGATATAGAATTAGCTTTTGAAGTGACCTAGACTGTATGACAAGAGGGAGTTGTCTTTTAGGCTTTGTGAAGGTTTGCCAAACATTGGCAATCCCCTGACATTGTCTAGGTTCATTGGCGACTGTTGCCATAAAGACCACCTGCTAGTCAGCCTTCTAACATGACGCATCCATCTTTTATTCACGGGTTTATCTACTGAATTAGTCCCTACTATCCCTCTACAACGTCAAGATTTCAATTTAATTCAAAAATCCCATAGAAAAAAGAACTTTTAGGTATTCCCGAATTTTCAAATTTTTCAGACACGTTCTGCTTATAAGAACCTTCCTCGAACTCAAACGAATATTTGAATTAAAAAGTTCTCGCTTAGGAATACATTTACATGCTATTCATTTATACAAACTTGTCGAAACTCGTAAGTTAATTTTGACCCACTTCCCGGTTTTCTATTGATCTGAATTTGGTACACACAGGTATGCAAGTTCGATGACAATACAATAATATTGTGTTATTGAGCAATGTGTTATTGTGTCTGAAAGAAAAAAGGTTGTCCTTAAAAAAAATACTTATCTACTAATAATAAAGCTGAAGCGTTTGTTTATTTGAACGTGCTAATCTCTGGGTCTACCAGTCGGATTCTTTCAATAATATAAATTAAAATAGGAAGCTACATTATCCCCGAAGGTTATAGGCTACTTTTTATCCCGGGAACGTGAGTGAAACTGCGGGGAACAACTGTCCTACTTTCACGCAGCAACCGAGTAAAGAATTGACTAGTGTTTTGGCACAGATAAAGGTTATGGGCCGAAGAGAAATATGGGCTACATTTTAAACCGGGTACACAAGTTAAACCGCAGGGCGAAAGGACTTAATGTACCATTTATCTACCAACAGCGGATCCCCAAATTATGTAATAGTATTTGACTTACTCACAGTAAAATGTGAAACGAACTGTAGCGACCCCTGTCAGCTACATAGTTCAGACACCAATAGATAACTTGCGCTGCAATATATCTACATACAAAACCTACATCGCGCTACTGAAGTTTGTTCGCGCATTGGCATATATACAAGATTCCAACATCAACAGTTGGACCGCGATCCCAAGGCACGATGACCCAGCCTGTCGGAAGATCTTCCCTTTTCAATGGAGGAATCATCCACCTTGTTCCTCCGTAGAACAAAAGTAAAGGGTATCAAAAGAATAGTTCGTGGACCCCTATTCTAAACATTATGTTCTCACGTCGCTAATTCAGTCCAGTTTGGCACGAGACTAGACGGGATGTCGACCGGCGAATAGCACGTTATTTATACACAAGCTTTGCAATGTCGCTATGTTAACTGTCTTTTCTTTGTGTGTCTAAATGGTTGCTTCGATCAGAATAAGTTATAGCTGAATGTTTTCCAATAGGGTTTGATTGGGTTTTAGCTGTTTGTGGCTTTAATCCTCTAGGGAATGAAATGAAAGCTCATTCATATGAGATGCAGTAAGAAATATAATATTTCGGATAACTATAATAATAATCAAGACATAAGCCATCAAAGATTTATTCCTATCTCTTTCTAGCAAAACAGATTTTAGCATGGAGTTTATATGACCGTCATAGTTATATGACGTCACATACGCTGTTTAATTACTAGTTTAAAATGCTTTTATCTTGCGTGTTTCTTAGCCGATTTTAATTTCACTTTTGGATATATTTTTTACGGTATTTTCATATTTTGTTAAGAAATGCGATAAAAAAAAACATGTATATTCCCTATTGTAAAGAAGGAAATAAAATCCACATCCAAATTATATATAAGGTTTAAAAAGAAAATGTCCATTTGATAATCATTTCATAGTAATATTTCTATCGTTTTATAGAAGAGTAAGTTAATTGAAAGTAGGCTTTCGCATGAATGGCGCCGGTAATTGGTCGCTAGACCCACTTTATCATAGGGTTGTCAGATTTTTTAACCTTTTATTAATGAATGTACTCAGTTCAATAAATTAGGCTTTTCAAAGTCCTGTGGACAGCTTTGATAAGATATCTATACTAATATTATAAAGCTGAAGAGTTTGTTTGGTTGGACGAGCTAATCTCCGGAGTCACTGGTCCGAATCGAAAAAATATTTCACTAAAAAGAAGCTACATTATCCTCGCAGGCTGTAGGCTACTTTTTATCTCGGAAATGTGAATAAAACCGCGGGGGATAGCTAGTCTATAAATTTAGTTGTGTACGATATTTTTTTGAGTTCCGTACCTCAAAAGGAAAAAACGGAACCCTTAAAGGATCACTCGTGTGTCTGAAACTACTGTACTGGATTGAGTTGAAATTTGGTATACATTATGTAAGTCGGTGACCCAAATACGGACGTGTAACGTAAATAAATGAATTTCAAATATGGGGGCAACTTTTGGGGTAAATTAGAATTTTTTTAAAAATTTTTGCACACTATATCGTGTGACATATTAAATGAAATATTATAATTATATATCATTTTAAGACAATCCCCCCCTTATCTCCGAAACTACTGGGGCAAGAACTTTGAAAAAAATACAGAGTTCTTTACCTACCTATAGATTAGCACTAACAGAATAACACTAAAAATACGATTTTGTAAGTAAATATTTTTCGTTAAAAAAATTAAAATTTTGGCAACCCTATGCGCAAAAGAGAATCATCACGTCAAATGGAATCTGAGAGGCGGTCGCGGACGGCTATTATATTGAGTTAGCACCCGAATAGAAAAGGAAGCCCATTTAACACTTATTCAAGCGAGATACGTTTCTGTTTATTTAGTCATTGAGGATGTATAAATATTTGGACAACATAGTGACATGTCTGAAAGTCCCAATACTATATGAATTCTATACTAATAATAAAGCTGAAGAGTTTGTTTGAACGCGCTTATCTCCGGAGTTACTGGTCCGATTTGAAAAATTCTTTCACTAATAGGAAGCTACATTATCCCCGAGGATGGGCTACTTTTTATACCGGGAACGCGAGTGAAACCACGGGGAAAAGCTAGTAAAATATAAAACTAAAGAATATTTTATTCTTTGATATGATCTATCAATGTACAACATCTCACTTTACATAGTATAAAAAGAAAGTCGCCCTCCGTGTCGGTCTGTATATCCGCTAACTCCTAAACCACGCAACGGATTTATAACTATCTGTGCTCCGTGGTTTCGCCCGCGTTTGGTGTGATGTTATTAGCCATTAACCTTTCGCAATAAACAGGGTGTATATCTGTTACTTCCTTAGATTTGCTCGTAAAAACATATATACTAACTTTTCAGCTTGATATTTAATATATCCTACTAATATTATAAATGCGAATGTTTGTGAGTATGGATGAATGTTTGTTACTCTTTCACGCAAAAACTACTGAACGGATTTGGATTAAACTTGGCACATACATAGATCATATAGAATAACATACAGGCTACTTTTTATCCCGGGAAAACATAAGATATCTCAGGAACGTGGGTGAAACCGCGGGGCGGATGCTAGTATTACATATTACAACCTAGAAGTGATAGAAATTAGTTTAGGAACTTTCAAAAACAACATTCAGTGAACGTGACCTTTCCAAAGTTCCAACTCATTTGAAATCGATTTTGAACTATCGATAAGGAAATCGCTTAGTTTAGTATCGATTCGATTAAGAGTTTAATAGCATATCAAGTTCTTGATCGGGGAGGCAATGCTGTAATAACTTGAGGAGGGCTGGAAGCGACAAGCGAGTAAGCAAGTTAATTACTTATATACTAGCTGTACCCGTGGTTCCACCCGCGCTATCGGAATAATAAGAGTAGGACACTTGTTTGCCGAATTCATCAAAATAAGTTTGACCAATAATATACCTTAGCTGTACCTCCATAGTGATTGAATTGTAATAGTTCCCTTCTTAGTAGATACCAATAGACCCATAGTAGGTAACCATAATCGGTCAGTGCAATAATTTTACCCCCCATTTGTGCAATCATGGTCAAATCTAGGAATATAAATCTAAACAGTAGATATTTACACCAAGTTGCGTATTTCAATTCGTTTCCAAAAAAAGTTTAATACCAATTATATTTCCCCTGTACACTCCTAACGTCGATGTTCATCGACAAGAAAACTGTGTAAAATATTATAATCGGGCGTTTACGGTGGCTTTTTCCTACGAAAATTAATAGTAAACGCCCGATTATATTTTATCGAACCGTTTTCTAGTCAGTGATCTTGGACCTTAGGGGTTCATTTTAGAAAAATCTCACATATTCTACCTGAGTATCTGCTAAATTTATATATCACTAGCAACTACCCGCGGTTTCACCCGCGTTCTAAGCATAATAAGTAGATTATATCACTCGGGTTATCGCTTTCGCACAGAATACATACATAATAGTAGAAGTACTATTAGTGAAAGAATTTACAAATTCAGATTAGTAGCTCCGATTATTACCTTCTACATCGAAACAAACTAACAAACTTTATAATATAAGTATAGGTAGAATCCCGATCTTAATCTCACCGTTTAAACATATTAGTATTTTGAAATAGACTTTATTAACAATATAAGTACCTATAGTAGTAGGTAATCTTCATATCCTATCAACATTCTACCAAAAGTTTGTTTGTATGTTTGTTTCGTTAGAGCGATGCCATACGGGCGTTGCCGGTGCGTTGCGTCGTCGCACCGCTGTGATTTCAACAGGTAGCGTCGTCACCGCTGTAAGGCTGAGATCTATAGAGCGTGCTTAGACTTTGCTTAGACTTTATTTATGGTATAAATCTACGTAATAAAGTAAATATTTGTTTTAATTTGTAGCCAAGTTTTTGGAAAGTCGTCGAGTAGGTGCACTTAGGCTTTGCTTAGCACACACTCGGAGAGATTCGAAGATTGCATTTTAAATACCGACTTTGGACGGTAAAGTCTGAGCAAAGTCTAAGTACGCTCTATAGATCTCAGCCTAAGCATTCAGTCCGACGACGCAACGCCCGTGTGGCATCGCTCTTACTCAGCTCCGTTGTAACGGATACATAAATAGTGCCAAATATCATGAAAATCCTTTAATTCCGAGACCAAACTTAGACTACCTAAAGCGGGTAAAAACTACAGTACAGAATTATATCGACTTGTTGATTGAACGTCTTTTTCAATGTCAAAAAAATATTTTTGGGCTATTACTATTCAGAAATGCCATGATCGATTTGCGAAGTATTTTCATTTGACAAAAACCCGAAGAATTCCTTCTTTGTCACGATATTTCTATAGATTAACGCCGGGTCCGGAGGCTGTATAGGTAGGAATTCTACTTATATACCTACCAGCTTCTACCCCACGGCATTACCCTATCGTTCCCAGGTCCTAATATTTATACCATTTTAAAGGAATTCTGATAATCTTTTATACCAAATAGGACCGATCACCATATCTTTTATTAAAATTTACTAAATAAAACAGATTTTTATCGAAGTAATATAATAATACTCGATTCAATCTTGCTGCAACCCAAAGTGTTACGTTTACGAAGGCTATTGTTTTTAGGTGGAGCTATATCTAGTTGAAGATATATCTAGTTAGAGCTATATCTAGTTACAATATATCTAGTTAGAGCTATATCTAGTTAAAGATATATCTAGGTACAGCTATACCTATCTAATAGACCAATCAGTAATTTAAGATATTCATTAATTATTTTTGTCAACAGGAAGACATGGTCTGTCTGTCATGCACGGCGACCGGGGAGCGTGTGTGCTTGGCTGCTGAAGGTTTCGGCAACCGGCACTGTTTCTTAGAAAACATTGCCGACAAGAACATACCGCCGGATTTATCGCAGTGCGTGTTTGTTATCGAACAGGTTGGTATATTTTTTCTGTTGCTGCAATACTGCAGGACCTAAACCTAGTCGTAGCATGTGCACTGCTATGTGGATGGAATAGCATGCAGCTAAGAATTTAATTTTTGACAGATTTTGAAATGATATTGGTAATCAAGACGGTGATGAAGCTGTTGGTTGGCTGCCAAGGTTGTTGGTTCGAATCCTATAATAAATCAGCTTGAGCTTTCGGTTAAGGAAAACACCGTTGGGAAAGCATATGGTGGGTTTTCCACCATCAAGTTAAAAGTCTGTCGCCAAGTGCCTACCAGGATGATCCGACAGTTGCACTCGAGAGCCAGTTCTTTTCTAGGCTTTGTGTGCTTACCACCTTCCTCATCATTACTGACCACGGTGAGATTGTGATCAAACATAGGCCTATACAAGCGAGACAGGCGAAGTGCACTTTTAGGAAAAAAAATAGTTCCTTCCAAATGATCAAAGGAACTAATGGGAAGAAAAAGTCTCATTTGTCCCTTTAAAGGAACTATCAAAGGAACAAATGGGAATAAACGAAAAAATTTTCCCTTATTAGATTGTAATATATTAGATTGCAATGTATGTTAATATTTTCAAGTTATAGGATAGACAAAATGAATAGTCATTAAAAATACTCCCTAATGGTAATTCAGCTCAGGCTCCAGAAAATTTGTAAGATGATTTTTATGATAATGAGTATCGGCAATGTTCGGCCTAATATTTCCAACCAAAATCATCCTGTATAATTTTTGTTGTTTTTTTCTCAACAGGCTCTATCAGTAAGGGCTTTACAAGAACTGGTCACGGCAGCGGGCTCGGAAACTGTAAGTATAATGGTGATTATATACCCTAAACGTAAAATGTATAATATCATTAAATATTTATGTTAAACCTTTACGATTAACAGTCGAACACTTTCTAGATAAATACTATCCGCCACCCTTAAAATAATTTTCTATTATTATTATGACTAAATATCACTATGTCCTAATTATTATGAAAAGATTTTAAATGGCAAATCTTGTTGAATGTTTTTTGTACACACACCCAATTTTATTTATTTGTGTTTAACATTTTTTTGTCCTAATACTCGTATCGTATGAATGATTTACCGTTTTACGTATGCCACCGTGTTTTAAATTTTTCCAGGGCAAAGAAAATTTAGTGAGTATAACAGATTATTGGTAATTTTGCATGCATAATTTTTATGACCAAATTTTTATTGGCTCTTTCGGAAATATTTTCTTTGTAATGTCATTAACATTTTTATTCGTTCTAAATCATTCAAAATTAAATTTCATTAAAGTATAATAAATTAAGTTGAATCCACACTAAGCTACAATTATACTTAGTATGGTTTCATCTTCGATTCAATGCCTTAAATTGTGAAATTATGTTATTTCTCACTTTATAACTCTCCTTTTTAATAAACTTTGAATGTGAAGTACCTATATCCCAATCTGTAACATAAAACGAATAACTCAACTTTGTAAATAACACTTTATTTTCCCAACCTTTATTACTTACACATAACAACTGTATATACACACAATTTTCTTGTATTTTGTTTTTATAAGCATGCTTATTGAATAAACAAAATAACTTTAAAAGAAAAGTAATTAAACAACATTAACTCGTGCATGATTAAAAAAACTTTATAATAAATTACAACCTGACCCGCCCTGAATATGTCCGACAGAATACACATAACATGATGTAAGGAACGCCGTGCTGTTTTTTCCTAAAATGTAATGCCAGTTTTCACCAAATAGTTTAGAGATATCTAACAATAGGGTATATGCATGATTTTTTTATAGCATTTCTTAAAATAATAAGAAAAAAATATCGCCCAAGAAATACGAACGAATGATTTAAACTACTAGTTAGACAGAGATATCCGACATGCGCTGTATCGTCATAAGGGCACTACAGCCATATAAACTTCAAGCTAAATTCGATTTTGCTAGACAGATATATGTATTATAAATTTTAACTACTCTCATATCGTAATGTACTTATTATGAAATCAAAATCAGTACTTTAATGACCCACTTTAGGCACACCCGTGTATAATGATTCATTATAGTATAGTTTTGTTCCCAAGATAATGCTATAAAATAACTTTTTTTCTATTAAAGTACACTTTGGACCTATCGATAGTATAATCAATCAGTATCAATTCAATTTTAGATGCAAATTTACTTTGTGTGTGGTTACATGTGACGAATTTTTGACTTGAACTGTAGAGGTAAGAATTTTTGGGAGTTGGCAACACGGATTTGATTAGGTTGATTAGGTAGGATTATTGTGTATCGTGTTACAAAAATAGCATTTTATTTTTTTGGAAATTGCAAAAAACACACAAATAATTACATTATTTATATGAGTTTAGATAAAGTACTGTATGATACTGCATATAATTAGGTATTAAAAAATCGTGTGATACTATTAACAAAGAATAAATAATATATAGCTATTAAGAACCTCGCCTACGGCTCGGTACTTAAACTCACACTCGTGTTTTAATAACCCCTATTATGCAACAGTATCATAAACTACTTTGATGGCTTATATCTTGGTTATTTTTATAGTTATTCTTCTGTTTCTTACATGAACGAGCTTTTATTAAAGCAATATAAAATCATGCATATTCCCTATTAGGAAACTCCCTCCTATCGCAACGCAAAATGACAGTTATTCGTACTAATTTATAGTTTAACAATGTTAGGAATTTACCTAAATTAGGCATTGGTTGGTGAAAATGGGTGTTACTCTACAGTTAAACAACGCATATCTTATGTAATAATAATTATTCATATAACCTTCTCTAAGAGTCTATCTGTTAGTGAAAAATTAAATGAAATATTTACTGCACTTTTTGAGATTAGCGCTTACTCACTGACAAACGTTGTGGCCTGACTTAATGCTATGTAGAAAACATGGGGAGGGGGAATTAATGAAGTTACCGGTAAGTACAATGATAATTCCAAATACAGACCTTATTAATATTACTACTGTGACTTTCTCATAAGTGCCATTCTGGGGCCTAAATTGAATAAATGGCTTTGACGTTGAAACATTTAAACAATATGTTACCTTATTGAGTATCATCTCAGACCAACTTCCGAGCCAGTAACTTTGACTTCTAACTTTATAATAAATAATAATATTATAATATTTTATAAATAATAATAGACTTTGATTTTGACTCTTCCGGTAACAAAAAAAAATGGTTAAGGTTTTATTCCACTTTTAAAATGAATGTAGGCTGCTGAAACATTTTTATCCACCCCATTTACGACATTCCTCATCGGCATCGTAATATTTCAGCGGACTGAATGAATTTTATACTTAAATTTATGACCGTGTAGAAGCTCATGCAACTTTAGGGTTTTCTGATACGTATTCAGCGTGTGTTAAATATGTCGCAAAACAGTTGTGTTTATGAGGATGACATCAGTGTTAGGTGTAGTACTTAAGATATATCCCAATTAGAGATTAGTTAGGAATAGATATGGGACAATATTCTATATTTGATGAGACTCTTAATTCTCTAAAGTCTAAACTATCTGAATGGAAATCAGATAAATATCCGTCTTATTTTTTCTATATATATAAAAGGAAAGCGTGACTGACTAACTGATCATCAACGCACAGCTAACATACAATAGCTAAGAAAGGATTTTTGAAAAGTCTACTCCTTTGATCATAAAATAAGAGATCGTGGGTGAAACAGCGGGGCGAAAAGCTAGTCAATATGTATGAAAAGACATAAAAAAAGCTCATCCTTTTAAAATTATATCAAAGCTTTTCATATTTTACATAATTTTTTTTAATTTACAAAAACTTGTAAATCTAATCTTGTATTACTTTGATACTTAAAGCTTCTGAAAAATTAGAATGTCTTAACAATTTATTTGAGTAAATAAATAATGTTTCCCTTGCAGGGTAAAGGTACGGGATCCGGTCACAGGACGTTGCTGTACGGCAATGCTATACTATTGAGGCATCTTAACAGCGATATGGTAAGCAGTAGTTACTAAAATCTGATGAGCTGTGAAGCGTCTCTCCTACTTTCCAATATTGGCTAAGCTAGTCAAGTGGACAGAAATAAATGATCAAATACTAACCAATGTACAAAACATCTAAAAACACATGGAGACATTAAATAAGTTTTAAGTTAAATTATTTTTAATTACCAGCAGAACCACTAAGAGTAGTCATAGTGCAGTATTTCATTCAAAACTCCACAGGAACGTGTGAAACAGTGGATCGTATTGACATTTAATAAAAAGTAGCTGATTTGATATGTCAGGGCACTACCCTATTCCTAATGTACAAATCCATTGTTTTCAGTACCTCGCGTGCTTGTCGACATCATCGTCCCAGGATAAGTTGGCTTTCGACGTCGGTCTGCAGGAACACTCGCAGGGCGAAGCTTGCTGGTGGACCCTGCATCCTGCTAGTAAACAGAGGTTAGTTCATTAGCTCCATTTTTGGTCGAGACACCGTATAATGACACTTATTTCACGCCCATAAACATCCATGATCATTTTGCTCCTTTCTTAGTCAGGATACCATAATAATGACACTTATATAAACATCGATTTATGTAATGAAAAGCATTGGGAGACTGTTATGTATCGAATTACTTTTATAAACCATTATGTAGGTAGGAGGTATAACCTTACAATAAATCAGTATGCTTTGGATCTCGCAGTTTGATTTTCGCGGCCTACACAACAGAGACAAGGAGAGATAGATGTATGTCATATGCCATCGCCCGATATACTAATTTCGTTCTTAAATCTTTCGCTATAAATATTAATCATAGTTTTGTTTGAAGTATTTTTCAAGAAATAATTAATTTTAATATTTTAGTAATCGTAATTATGACATCACACGGTACATTCTTATAAAATTACTGTTGTTGCTTATAAAATACTGAGTTTGTTTTTAAATCCTTGACTGACTTGATTTTAATCATAACTTTGGTCCAAATACCTAATCCTAATCATTATTCACACAAAATTGCATACAATTGAAAATTAGTCTTCTAAACTAGGTTTACAACTTTGTTACAGAAGTCGCTCTCACGCGTTTGCTCTAGTTTTAATTGATTTAGTATTAGATTAATTTTATTGTGTTGTATTCTGAGGATTTACTTTCCGTTATTCTAGAATGTATAGGTATATGATCCTGTTCATGTTATCTACTGGTAAAAAGTTTGTATCACTCGCAAAACAACTGAATCATGCAAAGATTAAACAAAACTTTACAGGTCCGAGGGTGAAAAGGTGCGCGTGGGTGATGACCTGATTCTTGTGTCTGTTGCCACCGAGAGATACTTAGTAAGTGTTTCCTTTTATATTTCAACCATTGTTCTTGATTTTTGGATAGTGCATTTAATTTAAACTAGGTAATTTTACAGAATTTATTGAATCTACGCCTTTTGTTTGTTGAAAAGAACTTTAATTAAAATATAGAGACCCCCGACACATCTTCAACGGCTGAGCGGATTTTCTTGAAACGAAACTAAGAACACTCGATTATGACACCTTTGAAATGAATAAATAATCTAAATCAGTTCATCCGTTCTGGAGCTATGATGCCAGAGACAGACACACAGATAACAAACTTAAAACACCTACTCATTTGCATCGGGGGTTAAAGGTATCTAATATGAAGAGGTCTTTTCAGTTTAAATGTATTCCGAACCGGTGGTAGAGCCAATTGTAACTTTGGACGTTCATTAATTCCGTATCAGTACCCAAACTGAATAAATGATTTTCGAGTTTAAGTTAAGGAAAAGTTGTACGTTTGGGTGAAGGAGGTAATCTCCGGATTTACTGGTCCGATTATATATTTTTTTTAAGAATTCACTAATTAAATAATTGTGTTTCTAAAAATTTCAAACCTAAACCAGGTTTTTAAAATATGTATTATGATATTTTATCAAAATCCTATGTCTCAGGAACTGATCAAGCTGAAAAACGAAGTATGTGAATAAATAAATAAGTATTATTATACGTGTTTTAGTGAAAATCACCCAAATCATGTGTGATTTAGTCCTGACTAATCAATCATCAATACATATTGTAATAAAATGGTTTAGAGGTCGTGTATTATTATTTTATGTTGTATTTTTAGTAAGGCATGAGTTGTTTAGAAAACAGTGTTTTCGTATTAAAAATATACGTATTATTGTAATTTGAGTACTTGTGATAAATGTTAGCGCACAACGCGAACGGTGGTAAATATCATGCCATCGCATCTTGCACATTAGCTTGTTAGCGTGCAAGATGAGAGAACATGATGTTCGCGGTTTCATTGTTTATTGACTCATGTTATAAGCGTTTTTTTTTCATTTCATTAAATCCATTGGATAAAAACGAAATACAGCTCGTCGTATCACTAGTTGTAAAAGTGGAGGTAAACGCAGAATTCTCCATAACATCAAGTGTTTTCTGCATTCTTGTAGTTTTTATTTGTAATATCAGATTAGTTGTATAATTTTGTCAGATTTCGAAATGTTAAATCAAATGTGGGTGAGTAGTTGAAATCGTACTTTTTCCACATTCTCGGAGCGTTTTGAGGGGATTTAAATACATAAAATGTCAATTTAGCAGCATAAATAGTTTGTCTCACAATGACCTAAATATTTTTTACTCAAGTTGAAATCCACAACCCTTTGTGTATATTTAATACCCTGGTAAAGCGAGCAAAATCTTTGTTTTGCAAAATACCTTTGTTTCTTTTGGCAAGTAATTTATTTCCCTCGCAAATTAACCTCTCAAAGGGGTCTCTCAGTAATCTCTCTCCATATTCCAATCAAGTATCGGCAACTGCACTTGAAAGCTTTCTTCTAGGCCTTGCGTGTTACCATCTTAGCTCAAATCATCAATACAAATAATAAACACTCGAGCCTTACAGTACATTTGACATCGCAAAGCTGATGCTTTCTCCTTCTCAATTTCCCTTCCTCTTTCTTGTCACACAAGCACTTGTCTTTAATTGAACTCCTAAACCGTTAGACCGATTTTTATGAAATTTTAACTACAACCGTGCGGGCTCATTGGTCACATTAAATAACGCGCCGGTTCCTGGCTTCACGATACACACTTTTCACAAAATCACTTCCATAGATTGCAGGAAAGCGAGATGAAAAATGTTATACATCAACAAGCCAACAGTAAAATAAAAAATATAATGTAATTATGTTAACAGCACACAACAAAAGAGAACGAAGTGTCGATAGTAAACGCGTCGTTCCACGTGACGCACTGGTCGGTACAGCCGTACGGCACGGGCATATCCCGTATGAAGTACGTCGGTTACGTGTTTGGAGGAGATGTGCTACGGTTCTTCCACGGGGGGGACGAGTGCCTTACTATACCTAGCACTTGGACAAAGGATGGGGGGCAGAAGTAAGTCTAATTTATACTTGTCGTTTAACTCTTGTGTTATAGTTGTGAAATAAGTAATTAGTCTGAGTTGTGTGGAGTAGTTATTGGATTGCAGGTTATCAGTTGACAGAAATTTTTTATTTTATTTTTTTACTATGTATAGGCCTGTGTTTGATCACAATCTCACCGTGGTCAGTGATGATGTGGCCGATCATGGTAAGAAAAAGACGTAGAAAGTAGAAAGAACTGGCTCTCAAGTGCAGCTGTAGAACACACCGGTAGGTGCATGGCGATAGATTTTCAACTTGAGGGTGGTAGCCAGCTAGACGGGTACAACATACTACATAGTTTACTACCAAGCTATGGTATCCTCACGATGTTTTCCTTCACTGAAAGCTCAAGCTCATTGTAGGCTTCGAACCCATGACCTTCGTTGCGGCATCCGACGTCAGTACCACTGATCTATCATCGCCTTAAATTTTTGTATGTAAAAAACATTAAATTTTTCCTCAGCATCGTAGTTTACGAAGGCGGATCAGTAATGTCGCAAGCCCGTTCTCTCTGGCGTCTAGAACTAGCCCGAACTAAATGGGCGGGAGGCTTCATCAACTGGTATCACCCAATGAGAATTCGACATATCACCACAGGCCGATATCTTGGTGTTAATGATCAGAACGAGCTGTATTTAGTTAGTAGAGAGGAAGCAACGACTGCCTCTTGCGCCTTCTGCTTGAGACAAGAGAAGGATGATCTGAAAGTGGTGTTGGAAGATAAGGATTTGGAAATCATTGGCGCGCCTATTATAAAGTATGGTGATTCAACTGTTATTGTACAGCATTCAGAGACCGGGCTCTGGTTGTCGTATAAGGTAATTGATTATTTGTTTATTTTGGGATATTATGTATTTAGGAATCCTACTCATATTTTAATTGCGAAAGTTTGTAAGTGTATGTTAGTTACTTCTTTGCGATCAAACGCGTGGACAATATTTGATTTTTTTTTGTTGCGAGGTAGCTACTAGTAAGCTACTTTTTATCTTTCGAGAACATAAGATGAAACCGCGAAGCGGAAAGCTAGTAATCTAATATTTGGTACTGCTAGTCTCCTAATCCTATTTTTCTATGACTTCATCTACTACTGATTGTCCTCCCCGTAATAGATTACCTACTCTTTGTTTTGACCTTTATGTATATGAAAATTCCTTCATATTTTATGTTTTTATAAGCTACCACAATGAAATAAGTGATATTTTCATTCGATAATTTATTTTCAAGTCATACGAAACAAAGAAAAAAGGTCTTGGCAAAGTGGAAGAGAAACAAGCTATATTACACGAGGAAGGAAAGATGGACGACGGGCTTGACTTCTCCAGGTCGCAGGAAGAGGAGTCCAGAACAGCCAGGGTTATCAGGAAGTGTTCCTCGCTCTTCACTAAGTTTATCAAGTAAGTGCTGCGCAAATATGCTGGAGATTTTCAATTCTCTGCTGCATTATTTCAAATTGATTTGCAACATTTGGTTGATATGATGCCTTATATTTAAATATAGCATAATGTTTTAACGGTTCCAATGCCTATATGGATTGTAGTACAAGCCGAAAGCTACATTTTGCTTGAGATTATGAATCGAGTAGAAAATGGACAAAATAATTTTTAACTTATTACACTTTTCTGCAAATCTAGTAATATTACAAACTAACAGCAAATAATTACCATCAAAGTTCTTGTGTATTTTTGTTAGTTTTATTACAATTTTGCTGAAGATTCGGCATTCTTTGTCTTTAATATTTATTCTTTTCCCAAACTGCAAAGCCTCAGAATCTAACGTATATTAATATTTAAAACTCTTGCGCAGTGGCCTTGAAACCCTACAAGAGAACCGTCGTCACTCCATGTTCTTCGCGTCAGTCAATCTTGGAGAGATGGTGATGTGTCTCGAAGATCTGATCAACTACTTCGCACAGCCTGATGAAGATATGGGTATGTTATTCATAAATTGTCTGATCCTGTCACGTTTTTTGTGCTTCTAAGATAGCAAACAGGTTTGGGGCCTGCCATATGTTGAGTGGTTACCGACCCTGCAAAAACCCATGTTGGACTTGAACAAAACCGCAGTAGGAAGCTCCTTTGAAATCCCATAGTGCGAGAACATTTTTTGTAAAACAAATCTTACAAACAAGCATACGCCCCACCTGAAGGAAAGCGGTAACCCTAGCCTATACAGGGTGTGGGTAACATTACTTCGCAAAAAATGATTATTATAAACGACACTATGAGATGGAGCAATAATACAGGCTGTGATTTTTTTTTCAAAATCCATGAGTTCGATTCCTGGCAAGACAAATATTTTTTTTCAAAATCCAAGTATACAGTTTTAATTTTTATCAAAATCGGCCTCGAGACTCCTTTCAGCATTTTTCGCTATTCCCTATACTTTAGGATTTGGCCTACCACGCCCACTTAAAAAATTCACCCTGTAAGCGTATACAGGGTCATTATCAGCGCCATACCAAGCTTCCCACTCTTCTCGATAAGCTCCGGCAACCTAACTAACATTGCATTATACTTGTCATCTACATATAACACGGCGTTTTTAAAGACATTTTTGCCATATCGTCTTCTAAATCTTATTTTTATCATGGTAATTCCGTATCATAGAACACGAAGAGAAACAGAACAAATTCCGCGCGCTCCGCAACCGTCAGGACCTGTTCCAAGAGGAAGGTATCCTCAATCTGATCCTGGAAGCCATTGATAAGATCAACGTCATCACGTCGCAAGGGTTCCTGGCTGGGTTCCTGGCGGGAGACGAGAGCGGACAGAGTTGGGAGATGATATCGGGGTACTTATATCAATTGCTTGGTAAGTGAAGTTTCTAATTCATATTTGGTTTTTGTTTGCCAGTTAATAGGTAAAAACCATTATAAATCCTTAAAACTACTCGGGGCAGAAGCAAAAAAATAGTTATTGTGTGTAAACGAGATGAATTATTTTAGGGATCAAATGGCAAAAAACGCAACCCTTAAAATTATCTCAGGCATTTAACTCTGAGGCAATTGGCAATATGTTGATAAAAGGATGGACTGTATTTTCTATGAACTGCTAAATAATGGTGTAGTGAAACGAACATAAAATTGGGATATTTTATCACGCTATTTTGAATTTAGAGGCCACAGAAATAGGTTTGTTTTCTACAGTGGCAAACAAATGACACGACAACAACACGGTGGTAGAGTCCATTGTAACTTTCGACGTTCGAGTGCCTTAATTTAAACTGAATAATTGATTTTTGAGTTTGAGAACACTCACACTGCATCAAAAATATCGTCTGTGACTTAGTAGTAATAACTGGAGCGTCTTTGCACCTTTCAAAGACTTATGTTCTTCTTACAGCTGCCATAATCAAGGGTAATCATACAAACTGCGCCCAATTTGCTAACTCCAACCGTCTGAACTGGCTGTTCTCAAGACTTGGCTCGCAGGCTTCGGGGGAAGGAACGGGAATGTTGGACGTGCTGCATTGCGTACTGATCGACTCGCCTGAGGCCTTGAACATGATGAGGGTGGGTGATTAATATGTGTTTGACTCTTTAGTTTGCTGATCAGTTCTATGTCGGGATGTATTCAAAATTTCATCGTCAAAAATAATCAGAAGAATTATTTTTACATCATACAACATAAATTGAAATCACTGCCTCGGTGGCGTTGTTTTTGTTGTGAGGGTGATGCCGTATGCTTATTGTACAAAGTGGATATCTTTCAGGCTGATCAACCTATTTATACTAAAAGATATTCTTTTTTCTTTAGGACCATAAAGACATTCTAAATAAAAACTATTTTTGTAGCTCTTGAATTTGATTGCAGAAGGGCGTAACAGAGACAACGGGCTAAAAGTCCACAATAATCAAATAGATAAACTTAATACTGAGACATTTTATTATTCCAGGATGAGCACATAAAAGTAATCATATCACTTCTGGAGAAGCACGGTCGCGACCCTAAAGTCCTCGACGTTCTCTGTTCACTATGCGTCGGTAACGGAGTGGCCGTGCGCTCGTCGCAGAACAATATATGCGATTATCTGTTACCCGGCAAGAATCTGCTGCTGCAGACTCAGCTCGTCGACCATGTTTCTAGGTGAGTTTCAGTTTTATTTGTATGTGGTTAAAGTATATATTCGTAGTATATTTTGGTGCGTCATCTTCTTTTCAGGCAATTATGTTTCGATGGGTTAACAATGCATCAAGGCTTTAAGATTTGTCACACTCCGACGCATTTTACTAGTTTGATTTTTAAATATAGCTTAGAAATATTACAAAAGGCGTGTCCTGTAAAAGCGAGCTCTATTCTCGATGTGTCTCATTCAACTAAAAATGCAATGCTTAGAACATGATGAACACTGATAACCTGACTTACAAATTTTAATATAGATATTTTGATGACATATTTTTGAAACATGCTTTTTATAACAGCCTTTATGAACTTCCAGTGTGCGTCCAAACATCTTCGTGGGTCGCGTCGAAGGATCTGCTGTGTACCAGAAATGGTACTTCGAAGTGACCATGGATCACATTGAAAAGACCACACATATGATGCCGCATCTTCGCATTGGATGGGCCAATACTTCTGGGTAAGAATAGAGTGTTTTTGGTTCCTAAATTTGTAGCCTTTATACCTGCATTTGTACCATAAACAAAACATGACAAATCGCTAATTTCTAATATATATCTCTCTCTCTCCCACTCTCTGACTAAGAATCAGGAGAATTTTCAAGACCAGAGTGTAGTTTCTTCGGGAAAAACATATTTTAAAATTATTTCTGTGCTTATTAAAATCTTAGATAATAATAATATAATTAATATTGTTAAACACATTTTAGATACGTACCCTACCCTGGTGGTGGTGAGAAATGGGGTGGCAACGGTGTTGGTGACGATCTGTATTCGTTCGGCTTCGACGGAGCTTTCCTCTGGTCTGGAGGTCGGAAGACACCAGTCAACAGGACCCATGCTGAAGAACCTTATATCAGGAAAGGTATGTCATCGTTGGCTGGTCGAAGTCAATACAAATCTTTAAAAATATCATGGATAAAATATTAATAACTCCATTTATTCCAGTCTAGCTTTTCCGCGCGGTTTCACTCGCGTTCCCGGGATAAAAAGTAGCCTATAACCTTCGGGAATAATGTACCTTCCTATTAGTGAAAGAATTTTTCAAATCGGTTCAGTAGTTTCGGAGCCTATTCAATGCAAACAAACAAACAATCAAATCTTTCCTCTTTATAATATTATTATTATTGTTATTATAAGTATAGATTATTATTATATTATAGTATTAGTATAGATTAATATAAAGTATAGATAACTACAGAGCATATTATTATATAGTTAGTAGATAGACCTTATGCTTATGTCGAGCAGGCTCACCAAAAAGCACTTTTTACATGATGTTGTTAACCCTGCACTAACCTTCAATACTGATTTTCCGATTTCCTGTCGACGAAATATTGACGCAGATTTTTAGGTAATATAAAATCATAAAAAGCATTTAATTTACAACATCATATTTTGTTATTGAGTAAGTTTTAATATGTTTTATACATTATTTATTTTTGACACTGTCCACTAGTCTATCTATTATATTATAAAAGTTATCCGTCTTTGCCTGAAAAGTTATAGTATTTCTTGTATTTTTCATTTCAGGTGACGTAATCGGCTGCGCTCTCGACCTAACAGTGCCGTTAATCAATTTCATGTTCAACGGGATCAGAGTGACTGGCTCCTTCACTAACTTCAATCTGGAAGGCATGTTCTTCCCCGTCATCAGCTGTTCTAGCAAGTTGAGGTACGTTGGTGTTAGTGAGGTGATGATGATGATCAATGTTTATTAGTATTAGAATACAGTTCAAAACATTATTATTGTATTCTAATTGAGAATTAAATCATAGATCATCGATATCGGTCCAGCTGTTCTCGAGTTATAAATGGTGTAAATAACCGGACTTTTTTTTATTGTATATTAAATTTTATTATGGATACTTGTTCCAGTTGTCGTTTCCTCCTGGGCGGTGAGCACGGGCGGCTTCGGTACGCGGCTCCTGAAGGCTACTCACCGCTGGTGGAGTCCCTCCTGCCGCAGCAGATCCTGAGCCTGGAGCCGTGCTTCTACTTCGGGAACTTGTCCAAGCGCGCGCTGGCGGGCCCGCCGCTCGTGCAGGATGACACTGCCTTCGTGCCCACGCCTGTCGATACTATGCTGGTTGGTACTTATGACGATTAAATAAATCTATATTCTATATCTATACTAATAATAAAGCTGAAGAGTTTGTTTGTTTGTTTGTTTGTTTGTTTGTTTGAACGCGCTAATCTCTGGATCTGCCAGTGGGATATGGAAAAACCTTTTTGCAATTGAAAGCCCATTTATTAAGGAAGGTTATAGGCTATAGAACATCACGCTACGACCCTCAGGAGCTGAGCAATGATAAAAAGAACGTTAAGCGGGAGCATGTATAGCATGGGTGAGCGATGCGACGCGGTTGTCAATGGATGACAGCGGTTGCCTAGGTAACAGTTTTTTGTTATTTTTAACTGTCATCAAGACGAGGTTATCAATTCGTCGGAATCTTTTTTTATGTATGTTCCTCGATTACTCGAAGATGCCTGACCCGATTTGGAAACTATACATACAGGTGGTCACATGGTCACCAAGTCAGGGTCTGATGATGGGATCTTGAAGAAATCGAGGGAACTCTTCAAATTTTATAGGAACTAACAATGTTTTTCATATATTTTCTAAAACTATTCAGATATTTGCGTCTGGTAGTCGTCACATGTTGCTGAGCTGATGATGGAAGGTACAACTCCTTAACGGGTAGGAGTTAGGGGATAGATCTTTAAATATGATAGGAACGATGATGGAAAGTACAACGCTAATATGCTTATCCTAGGTCAGTGACCTTGAGAGTCATTGATTACACATAAGAAACTAAAAAATTAAAAATAAAATACTTTTATCAAAAAAAAACCACAAAGGCACTAATAAGTATAAAATAACTATGTAAGAACTCTAATCTGATAGTTTTGAAGTCAACGAAATTAGCCATTGCTGTTGCATCATCAGATATTTATTGCTGCTACACTATTGACAGGTAGAAGGACGGCTCATTTCACTTCTAACAGACCCTTACGGTATTTCTTGAAAAAGACAGCGTACGCTCTATACGTAAAAATGCACCATTGGGCAAGGTTTTACAAGATGCAAACCTAATAATATGGGATGAGTGCACATGACTCATAGAGCTCATCTAGAGGCTTTAGATAGAACTCTCAGAATTATAAAATGCACAAATAGCCATGGGTGGAATAACTTTGATGTTTTCTGGTGATATCAGATAAACGTTGCCTGTTAGGGAAACTAGAGCAGATATTATTAAATCTTGCTTTAAATCTTCGTCATTATGAAAGTCTGTTGAATTATTGAAACTGTATACCAAAATGAGGAGTCACGTGGGTAGAGGAAGCACAGATTTCCCAATAAAGCTCTATTTAATCAGGGATGGGAAAGTACCTGAATCAGATAAAAAAATAGCTATTGACAAAGACCTTGGTAAAATCGTGACCAACATTGAAGACCTGATCTGTAGAGTATATCCGGATATAGTCAATATCGACCAAAAAAAAACATTAATGGATGTGTGAGAGGGCAATTTAATTTAATAAGCTGCCAGAAATATAAGCGCTGACGCCATCAACGACAAAATAATGGCTAAACTACCAGCCGACAGCGTAGTTTTCGAATCGGACCAGTAACTCCGGAGATTCGCGCGTTCAAACAAACAAACAAACTTTTAAGCTTTATTATTTTATGCTAAATAGCTTTCCACCCGCGATGCCACCCGCGATCAGTCAGTCAATTAACCAACTTCAAGCGGAGGTTATCAATTCGTTGAAATCTTTTTTTTTGTATGTTCCCCGAATACTCGAACGCCTGGACCGATTAGGAAAATTATTTTTTGTTTGAAAGGATATACTTCACAAGTAGTCCCATGGTCACCAAGTCAGGATCTGATGATAGGATCCTAGACAAATCGAGGGAACTCTTCAAATTTTATAGGCACTTACAATGTTTTTCATAAACTTTTCAGCTTTAATATAGAATGCTAAATAGCTTTCCACCCGCGATATCACCCGCGATCAGTCAGTCAGTCAGTCAATTAACCAACTTCAAGCGGAGGTTATCAATTCGTCGGAATCATTTTTTTTTGTATGTTCCCCGAATACTCGAACGCCTGGACCGATTTGGAAAAATATTTTTTGTTTGAAAGGGTATACTTCACAAGTAGTCCCATGGTCACCAAGTCAGGATCTGATGATAGGATCCTGGACAAATCGAGGGAACTCTTTAAATTTTATAGGCACTTACAATGTTTTTCATCATACTTTCTAAAGCTATTCAGATATTTGCGTCTGGTAGTCATCATCTTATGTTGCTGAGCTGATGATGGACGGTATAACTCCTTAATGGTTAGGAGTTAGGGGATAATTCTTTAAATGTTATAGGAACGATGATGGAAACTACAACGCTAATATGCTTATCCTAGGTCAGTGACCTTGAGAGTCATTGATTACACATAAGAAATTCAAAATTGAAAATAAAAAACTTTTAACAAAAAATAGAACCGCCTTCAAAGGCACTAAAAAGCAGAAAATAACTATTTAGGAACTCTAATATGATAGTTTTGAAGTAAGCGAAATAAATCTGCGGTACCATGATATCGGTTCAAATTTTTGTTAAAAGTTTTATATATTATTTTGATTGGCTATTGGACGCTGATCAGTGTTATTATCACCATCGGCATCAGCGTAGGCATCAAAGTGACCATAAGAAAGATCTTGGGAAAAACGTAACCTTTTGATGGGTTGGTCTTCTGTACCAAATTTGGCATACTGGTTTCCATTTCGATATACTTCAAATACAAATGGGTATATTTGACCGGCTGCAACTAACTCGCAGAAATGTAGAGTGTTGTAACATCTAATTTATACTTTTCTTTTGTCCCATGATTGTTGCAAAGACGGTCATGAGACATAACAGCAAATTCATCCCAATTGTTCGTCATATGCATTGCATTGCACCAAGCTTTTATGTGAGTTCAAAAGCAGTATTGATATCAACTTCGATGCAAATCACCACCAAAATAACTTTCTACCATTTTTTAACCCCGATAGGCGATGAGTTTCAATAAAATACAAAACACGTCTTCCATCAATTATCTTAAAGAATGTTTATGCAAAATTTGAAGTAGATTGGACCAAGGAATCACGTTGTTCCATACAAACTTTGTCCCAGTTGTTCAACCCCTAAGGATTTCGGAAGATCCTTTCTTATAGGATGCCTACTTCATACGAAGAACACACCCTCTCAATTTCAGGTCTCTACGATCAGCGGTTTAGGCTATGCGTTGATCCGTCAGACAGTCATTCAGGACAATGCATGTTAAATAGATATTACACCACCAAATTTATGTAATGGTACCAGACTTCAAGTAAAATTTCTAGATTTCTGTCATAGTAGCGATTGGTTTTGACTGAGCCAGCAGTTGGGCAAACAGTACTGATACCTCGCATTCCGATGATAACCATAGATTTACCATATAGATTTAAACGAATAGGTACAATTTCCTGTGAAATTACCTACCTATCGTCTGAAGTCAATATAAATAAAGCACAAGGACAAACTTTTAAGCATGTTGGAATATATTTAAGAGAAAACTGTTTTTCCCATGGACAATTATTATGTTGCCTTATCTAGATCAGGTTGCATAGGCTACTTTTTATTTGGAAACGCGGGTGGAACCGCGGGGGACAGCTAGTACTAATAATAAAGCTGAAGAGTTTGTTTGTTTGAACGCGCTAATGTCCGGAGTTACAGGACCGATTTGAAAAATGATTTCACTAATAGGAAGCTACATTATCCCCGAAGGTTATAGGCTACTTTTTATCCCGGGAACGCGAGTGAAACCGCGGGGAACAGCTAGTTAATAATATAAGTAAAATTAAATATTTAAGGAAACTACACACACTAGAAAAGAGGTGATATCTTCAAACGGCTTAGCGGATTTTCTTAAAAAATAGCTCACTCAATTATGACAGACACCTTTAAAATAAAAAGTAAATCAAAATCAGTTCATCCGTTCAAGTGCTATAATGCCACAGACAGATACACACTACAAACTTATAACAACCCTTCTTTTTATAAATTAATTTAACATTATGTAAGATTGTGAAATACTTTTATTATCAGTGACAAAAATAAATGAGAAATAATATTACTGTTGCAGATAACACTACCGTCTTATATCGAGCAAATCAGAGACAAGTTGGCTGAAAACATACACGAAATGTGGGCGATGAATAAGGTAAGAAAATCATCAAAACAACACAAACATAATCGAAATAATATAGATTAACAATATCTTATTAATCTCTGCCAGAGTCTACTTTGTAGAGTCTATACATATAAAACCGGCCATGTGCCAGTCGACTCGCGCATTAAGGCGTGCCACCATAATATAAACTTTAATTATTTGGAAGACGAGATCTAACATTTCTCTATGAATGGTTTTTAAATTTAATATAATATCCATCAAAAACATTGCCATGTATAAAAATGACAACTCTCGCAACCGTACAAGGTTGTGAGATCTCATGTATAGCTCACCACCGTCCTATGGCCCACGCTCGGCTCGGACCTGTCATGGTCTAGTGTGAGTCATCCTTATGTAGATACTATTTTTATTTTATTCAATACGATGATTTTTTCATTTGAGGAAAACTACCTATTTTTGATCGTTAGATTGAAGCTGGTTGGATGTATGGAGATCAACGCGATGACCTGCACAAGATACATCCTTGCCTTGTACCGTTTGAACGTCTTCCAGCAGCCGAGAAGCGATATGATATCCAACTTGCTGTTCAGACTTTGAAGTAAGTAAACTTTGTGTTATTCTTGAAATAGGTAGAGAGAATCAATATATATCCTAGCAATATGAATGTTTGTTACTTACGCATTCTGTAATGGGTGAACAGATTTAAATGAGACTTGACACAAAGAGGAATGATTCACTTTAGGATATAATATCTCTTTGTACTGTTTGTTTGTGTTTTATACTTGAGATATTTATATCTAGGGAAAAAATTGGGCTACGGTTAAAACGTAAACTATGGGAATCAGCTTTATAGTGGTCAAAGTTACGAGCTTGCTTTTCGTGAAAATAATAAATGCATGATTTTTGGAAAACTAATAATTAAAATTATTTTGACATACCAGGACAATATTGGCTCTTGGATACTACATCAGTCTGGATAAGCCACCAGCGCGCATACGTAATGTTCGACTGCCCAACGAACCTTTCATGCAGGTAATCTATAAAGATATTTAGCCAGAAACGTAGAGTAGACTCATAAACAGGTTACCACCAAAATAGAAATGCCAAGCATTCAAGGTATTTAAACGATATTTTAATAAGCTACATGTAAAATGGAAAGAAAATAATATTATTAGAGCCATTACTTAAACCATCTGCTATTCAAATCAAATTTTTAATCATTTATTTAATGATAGTCACGTAACATTTTAGTAATTTACATAGATGATGTTATGGTATTATGAAATCGTCTCGCAGAGCATACTGACATGACAATTCATACATTCAATATTTGTCCAGTCAAACGGCTACAAACCGGCACCCTTAGACCTGAGTGCTGTCACCCTAACACCGAAGATGGACGAGCTAGTCGACCAGCTCGCTGAGAATACCCACAACCTCTGGGCAAGGGAGAGGATACAACAGGGATGGACTTATGGGCTTAATGAGGTTAGTAGTCTTACAAAAAAAAGTGATAAAAACATTATTTGTGAACCATTTCTGAGGTCAAGTTTTTTTACAAGTGTTGTTATTAATCTTAATGATGGTTTGAATGTAGCATTAAAGGGAAGTTTCTTTTTTGGCAGTTTATTTATCTTCATCACATCCATCATGAAATGTTAGTAAATATGTTTTCTTGTTTTAATTTACAGATTTTAGGTCTTAGTCATCTTATCATAATTTCCGATACAACACCTGTGACTCTCACACTTAGTATGTGAGTATTTTATTAGGTGTGAGGGTCACAGCAAGTTGTGTCTGGGAATAGCTACGTGGAAGAATGAAAATATCTGTAAAATTTTGATATTTTATTGTGTAAATTATATTGGGTGAATTTGAAATGGTATAATAGGCCGAAAAGACATTGACGTGTACCTTATACAGACCTTGAAATATAAATATTTTTGTACACACACTATCCGTATAATTCGGGATAAAATACCATTCCAAAATCATCCTGTATAAACAATCCGTCACGTCAATACCTATGTGATGTTCCATGTATTTCAGTTGTTTTATACACATTGTAGTTAGGGTCCGATTATTTCAATGAATGATCATCAATTATTTATCAACTTCCATGTTTGTTTAACCATAAATAATACTACTAATAATAAAACTATATTGAGAAATACAAAACAAGCCATCCGTTTCTAGGATCCTGAAATGCATCGGTCTCCCCACTTAGTCCCATATCCGAAAGTGGACGATGCTATCAAGAAGGCCAACCGTGACACAGCATCTGAAACAGTCAGGACTCTACTTGTTTATGGATACAACTTAGACCCACCCACTGGTGAACAGCATGAAGGTAAAGTTATATATGTTTTAAATATACACTACATGTGTCCCTTTCAAAGCAGCGTTCGATGGAAGTATTTTTGATGTTCATATTATCCTATTGTAAACTAAATGTATCCATTATGATTTCTTTGATGGTATAAAAAAGCTTTCTTTTTTTTTCAGCCCTCTTATTGGAAGCATCGAAGCAAAAGCAAGCGGATTTCAGAACTTACAGAGCAGAGAAGAACTACGCTGTCAGCTCTGGAAAGTGGTACTTTGAATTCGAGATCCTAACAGCTGGGCCAATGAGGGTAAGATTGAAAATTTCTTTATTACTAAAATCTGTGAACCAGGAATATAATTCTAGTGTCTAGTTCCTTCAACTTTATTTGGACTTTGTAGGTAATACGTTTAGGTTTAGTTTGAATTGAGATTTAATTTTGTGAAATTTAGGTGGGATGGGCTCACTCCGACATGGCCCCCGGTATGATGCTGGGTCAAGACGACAACTCTTGGGCATTCGATGGATATAATGTAAGTCTACGTCATTGCAATTATCAATAAATTTTAGTAAATTCAGGTTTTGTAATTTTTTCATTTTTTAAAAATATTGGTCTTTGAGTAGTATAAATATACTAATTTAGTCATGAAATAATGAAAAAATTGCTAAACAAACAGGCTAGCCTCATTGAGATTTAACCATTAAAGTCAATGATGGTACCCTTAAATAGACTTTGTGTATCCATAATTAAAAGCTATATTGAAACGACAGTCGATTAAAGTGCACGGTGGTTCGAGCGACACATTCGGTGTGCAGCTCAAAGTGGGAGACATTGTCGGCTGCTTCCTCGACGTAGTCGACCAGACGATTAGTGAGTTACCACCTCTAGGTGCTTACGATGCTTTTCTGATATCAACTGATGCTTTTTCGACCATAACACTGATACTTGAGAATCTATTTTACAATAACAGGTTTTATAAAATGTTTGAAATCTTTTTTCTGAGTTAGTCCAGTAAATAAAGGTACCATGTACCTATTTATAATCTTCAACTTCAATGGTAAAAATAAATGATAAAAAAAGAATTATACTCTTTATCTTTCCAAACACAGACGTTATGCTCAAAGAATCAACTAAAATGACTATATTTTGATTGAAAAGAACTCTTGAGTTGTTGTTGTTATGTCTCAATCATATTTGGACTTTCTGTACGTGTATTTTGTTGTATCAGAGAAGCATCTTGGCGTATGTAAGTTTTCTGTGAATAATTTGTGGTAACAATCTCTACATAAGAATGTTCTATTTGTCCCTGTCTGCCATGTGTTCTATCCTTTTCCAAAATATTATCTGTACATAAAAATAAGACTATTAGGTCGATACTATAGTTAAAACTATGCGACAATCATTTAGTCAAAAATATCAGAAATAAGCGAAACAAATCAAAATAGCTACAAGTAAAATTAGACCATCAAACTTACACTTTAAGATAGTTGTTCAGTCTTTCTAAGAAACAACTGTTTGAATATTATAAATAGCATTTACTAATGGTGCTGTTTTGCTTTTTTCACAAGCTCAACTTGATTCACTTCGCTTACCTTCTATCACAAGAAATGTATTCGAACAATTTAGGTTCTATGCCAAACACTATAAGGTTTGCAAATAGAATTTTTCCCGACTTTTTAAGGAGGAAAAAGTATTCAGCGGTAGCACTGAGTCTTTCGGCAAGCAATGGGCGGTCGGCGATGTGGTCGGCGTATTCCTTGATCTCATTGATAAGACGATAAGTAAATGAACATGTCGATTTGTCTGAATATCACTATTTTTGATACCAAAATACATTGCGCTGGCTTTTTACTTTCGAAGTTGTGGCAGAAACATCTTTTATATATTTTTTATTTATGTTTGTTTATTTCCTTTGTAACTTCCGAAAAACGATACATAAATAGTCAAATGAAAGTGTGAAATTGGAATCTATAGAATTGCACAACTATTGGTATTTTTTTCGACCATCGCCGTATTTCGTTTTTCGGAGTGGATGGACCATATTACATGCATTAGTTTTAATATTTGGTTTGTTGACTTACCTGACTTTATTGTAATTTTCTATCTCTATTTATTTGTTTTAAGTTTATTTTTCAATGGCTGTTGCATGAATCCTAAACAAAGGATGATTAAAATACTATCTGTCTGTTCTTAAATTTATCCATATCCAAATTCGTTTTTGGTTATGTCTTTCCCTTGCCTCATTTATTACCCAAATATGTTTCTGCCACTGTGATCTGATATTTGAGCGAATTTGACATGCTTGGCCGCTGACCGCTTTCAAAATTAATAACGATTGACACCGCATAGCTTCGCTTGCAGTTTTTATAGAGTTTTAAAGCACTTGGAAGTAGATATAAATCGATCATCAGAATTTAAAGTTTTAAAATTGTTCTTTGCACATAGATTTGTAAATGAAATAATGTCAATCTGACACGTTTTTAGATGGTGTATATTCATAAACCATGTCATTAAATAATATCTTTTTAAATATTTTTTCAAAATAATGTTAATAAACGATCAATAGCGCATTTAATGTATGACAATATATTAGGGATTGTATGGTGAGTGTGATGATGACCATAATAATGTACTCGAGTAAATTAAGTAATTAGTTATAATGTAAATTATTTTTTCAGCCTGTATAATGAGTACATTTTTCAATCTTATTTTAATGGAATGCTAGAATTAAAATTTCAATGAACTCATGTCATAGTTCCTATCCTAATTCATTTATTTTATCAATCACATTTTATTTTATCGTCATCAATAGAAATAGTACCCTCCATAGCTTAGCTGTAGGATAAAAGTAGCATGGCAAATTAGGCTGTACTCTATAGGCACAAGTATTTAGCATAGATTGAAACCAATACAATATACTTATAACATAATGACTTAACATTGTTACTACTTACTAATTAAATGTGTATTTTGTGGAACTAACAATATATTGTATCAAATCAATTCAAATTAAATTTTCTTTATCTTTACTACTTACTTTTTCGTGGCTGGATTTGTTTTAGTTTTCATATATTTTATTATAATAATTCCCAAATATGCTGTCGGAAGTTCACTTGAGAGAAAGATGCATTTATTAAATAATAAACACAGGGAATAAAGTAAATAATGAAACAACTACTAGATGGCCAAAAAGGTACCGCCCCCAGCTCGGCATGTGCTGCAAATTATTAAGCTTTTGCATAGCTTCTATCGCGGGCCTTGAGCGTGGAGACCGAATCCAGAAATTCCGTAACGAAAATAACCTAACACCCCCCACTCCGACCGGCACAGCGGTGATACTTTTTAGTTTTGCTATCTATCGATGAATAGCAGAACTTTTAATGACTTTTTGAAATATCACGCTTGTCTCTTTAGTTCAGCAACTCGTCTCTAGGTGGCATTGGTTGTATCGGCGTTACTGCGCATGTGTAACCCCACACTTCGCCCCGCAATCTGGTGACTCATGCCTGCTTAGAGTTTCGGCGTTAGGGCACCTTCTCTTTCTAAAAATATTTTGAACAATATTAACTTCTCATTTATTTAATAAAAGAAAAAAAAATGTTTTCTTATCGGTCACCACGCTCAAAAAGTGTAACTTGAATTAATATCAAAGAAAAAAAACAAAGGAAAAAAAATACTGCATAAATAAAATAAATAAATAATTATGATTGCATAAGTTGATAAAATCAGCTATGCAATAGCTTTACCGCGGCAGTCTCCGAGTGCCACACGTCTTTAATTATAGCTTTTTATATTATTTTGTTCAATTATGTGAGTTTGTGATTCCAGAACTTTATTATTATTTATTGTGCATATAGCTGAACAAGCCTTTAGAATTACATTCATACAATAACCTGCCATATACATATAGAATTAGGTAGATAATGCAATATATTATGTATAGTTCCAAATAGAAATGTAAACCAATAGCATGGTTTCCCCAAGTACACTATAAAGCTCTTCAAGAAGTGTGCGCAAGTTCGACAACGCGCTACGGTAACCACTTACCAGTAGGCGGGCCGTGTGTTTGTTTGCTACCTTAGTTTTATTAAAAACAGCATTGTACCTACTCATCTTTGAATCTCATGATTTCATTGAATAGTGTACCTAAAATATCCTTTTTATCACGATGTTTAGAAGAACTTTATCATTTATTTCCACGACAGGTTTCTCATTAAACGGTGAACTGTTGATGGACGCACTTGGTGGTGAGACTACATTTGCTGATGTACAAGGTGATAACTTTGTACCGGCATGTACTCTTGGAGTTGGACAGAAGGCCAGGTAATAGTTTTGTCTTATATTATTCGCATTCAATTTATGAATTAGGTTGGATAGAATCGTTTCGAGATAACATTTAGTAGAAACCTTTGTTGCGTTGGTCATACATAACTACTGTTACTACGACCAACTTTTTTTATTTTTTTATGTCAGAAGGTTGACGTAGGCTGCCGGTCCACCTGATGGTAAGTGGTTACTGTCGACTATCGCAATTTGTTCAATACCAAGAAGGCTACTGGCTCTCAAGTGCAATTGCCGGAACACACCAGTAGGTGCTTGTCAAAAGAAATTAAAAAAAGTTGACATAAAAAATTAAAAAACAAGGCTGAGTTTTCAATTTCATAGTCCCATAGTAAAACTTTGAAAACTGGTATCCGCATTTCAATAGATCTGATCCTAATATAGAAAATCTGAGTTGTAAAGACAAGCCATTGATGTTTATGTGTGTTTAACGGTTTTCAGATTGACATACGGTCAAGATGTGAACACACTGAAATATTTCACGACTTGCGGTCTCCAGGAGGGATACGAGCCTTTCTGTGTGTAAGTTATCAATTACTAAAGTTTAAAAAAAACAACGGGTTGCACTCCAGGAGTGCCGGCAGAAGTGAAAAACAGCAGGAGCAGGCATACATTTTCGCCGTGTGGTAGAAAGAGAGGGGGATATTACTTCCTCTCCTACGCCGCGCCGGCGGTCTACTCTCTCTCCGTCTTACGAATTTTCGATCATTTTCGTCACGTGTAAAACACCAAAAAGTGCACAACGCCGCGAAAGAAGTTTTCACTTCAATAATATTGATCGTAGTCTATATTTATTATTATCGCACGGAATCTGTTTGCTCTATTGTCATGGTGCTCAGATATCCAGTCAAAATATAATGAGTCGGTATTTATTGATGCATTAACGTGTTACTAGATTATCCAGAGAAAGTAGATAAGAAGAAGTCCAGACTAATTGATTGTTTAAACTGACTATGAGGTGCGAGTAAATGTTATTAGATGGCTTTAAGAATCGCTAATATAAAACGTTATGGATTGTAATTTCTGCTCCCACTTTCAATCTTTTTTTGTGGTTATACAGTACCTTATGTAAAGTTGACATTACCTTTGAAACTACTCGCCCTAACTGCGATAAATCTGTATCTGTAACCATTCGTTACATAGAAGCATTTGACCACTAGGTACAGTATGACACAACTTAGATATAGCATCGGCAAATAGTATATCTACACTTCACTTCCGATTTACACAAATAATAAAAATCATTCATTATCGCGCCATTCAACGTTCAACAAGATCATTTTCGCCTAAAGTACTAATAAACACGGGTAATGTTGTAGGCGCACTCTTTTCGGGAATGATAGATTTTACGAATGAATTTTGCCGATGCTTCATCTAAGTTGTGTCTTACTGTAGGTACCTATTAAATGATCCAAGTTCTAGGTAGAAGATAATAAAACGTTTAAATGATCTATCTATAGGAATATGAAGAGAGACGTCACCCACTGGTACACAAAAGACCAGCCTATTTACGAGAATACTGACGAAATGTCCGATACGAGGATTGATGTTACCAGGATACCTGCAGGTTCAGGTAAGCTCATCGGCATCTCAGAACTTCAAATTAATAAATAATGCATCTTTCACAGTATCTTTGCACGGTAGTAGGATACTTTGTAGTACCCGCCTGGCTTGCTACCGCCAAGCACCTACCGGTGTGTTCCGACAATTGCACTTGAGAGCCAGTTGCCTTCTTGGCCTTGTAACAGGTTGGCAACACATTGGCAATACCTCTGGTATTACAAATGGCGATAGGCGACGGTACCACTTATCATTAGGTTGACAGGTAGATCTTTAAACGAAAAATTAATGTTTTTAGGGTTTCGAAAAAAAAAAACGGAACCCTTATAGGATCACTCGTGCGTCTGTCAAAATATTGGACTGGATTGAGTTGAAAGTTGGTACACACATGTAAATTGATGACCCAAACATGGACGTGTTACGTAAATAAATGAATTTCAAACATGGGGGCTAATTTTGGGGGGTAAATTAGAAAATTAAAAAAAAGTTTTGCAGACAATATTGTGTAACATATCAAATGAAAGGGCTTTTTATCAGGATGTCGAATATATTTTTTTTAGAATTTTAATATAAATAGTTTTGAAGTTATTTAAGAAAATAGGCGAAAAATTGGCGAAAATTGACCATTCCCCCCCGCCCCCTTATTTCTGAAACTACTGGGCCAAACATTTTGAAAAAAAATCAGATAATAGTTCTTTACCTAAAGATTATTTTTCAGATACGCCGCCATGTTTAAAAATATCTCACAATACATTTGAAACTATGGAAAAGGCTAACTGGGAGTTCTTACGACTTTCGCTGCCTGTCATCTGTCACTCGGAATTCATAGAGTAAGTTTTAGTGACAGGCCGTTTGATTCGATGGTTATGGTTGGAGAGCGCACTGTAGTAAACCCTACCTCATAAGGTAACAACATGGGACTAGTTTCTGGTGGTGTATAGTAAAAAAATACTCTTAAAAAAACAGGGTTGCGTGGGCGCAACCTGGAGGGTTTTGAAGAATCGGCAGTTAAGCGGTCCCTTTTTTTGGTGCATTTTACCTCATCGAGTAACAACTTGAGACCTAGCCCATTCGATAGAAGTCATCGAAAAACGTATAAAAAAAGTTGGTTGCCTCATCCTATCCTGGCACTTTCTGAAATCGGCCAGATTTTAGGGTGCTGAAAAATGACCGATTTAACCTCATCGAGTAACAACATGCCACTAATGCCATTCGATAGCTTAGATAAGCCCGATGATAAAAATATAAGGTTGCGTGACCTCAGCCTGGAGGATTTCCTAGTCGGCCAGGTTTTATGTCGGATTTACGAAGGCAAAATTTAAGGAAATCGTCTATAAAACAATGAATTTGACATAATTTCAATGGTTTAACTGTATGAGATGGCTATGATACATATTTGAATTCATACAAAATCGGTCAAGTGTGTGTCGGACCACGCATCCGATAAAATTTCATATTTTACAGATTTTTTAATGCTTTAAAATGAGCGACCCTACCTCTTCGAGTTACAAGATGTGTATAATGCCATCCGATAGCTTAGATAACTCCGATTATAAAAACATAACGTTGTCTGCCCTCACCCTGAAGGATTTCCTAGTCGGCCAGGTTTTATGTCGGATTTACTAAGGCAAAATATATGGAATGAATTTCACATTATTTCAATGGTTTAACTTAATGACGACTGTTTTGATACTTATTTGAGTTTATAAAAATGCTGTCAAGTGTGTGTCGGACCACGGATCCCATAAAATTTCATATTTTACAGACTTTTTAACCCAGGTAGGGTTGCTTATTTTAAAGCATTTTATTCATCTTATTTTAGCGTTGCTTCGAGTAACAAGATGTTAATAATACCATTCGATAGTTTAGTTAGATTACTCCGATAATAAAAATACAAGGTCGCCTACCCTCAGCTTGGAGAATTTCCTATTCAGCCTATTTTGACTCGTTTTTACTAAGGCAAAATGTACATTATTTCAATGGTTTAACTTTATGATAATTGTTTTGATACGTATTTGTTCATGTATCAATATTTTTTACCCAAACCTAATTTACACATTATAGTTTTAATCAAGAATTCCATAGAGGGGAACTTGTTTCAGAAGTCTAATGCAAACCTTATTATAAATCTTTACCTGTTTGTAGTCGTCATTTGGCCATGCTATGCCATATATTACGGTTAATTTATGCATTGATCGCTACATGATTTAAAACATATGTAAAACGTAAATATGATTAAACTTACTTTTTTAAACAGGGATCCTAATATTTTTTAAGCAATTTAAAAAACGATTGCTAGGGATATCCCTAAAATATTTCTATAATGATCAATCATCTACTAAAACTTTACTAACGTTGAATCTATACTAATAATAAATCTGAAGAGTTTGTTTGTTGGAACGTGCTGGTACTGGTCCGATTCGAAAAAATATTTCATAGGGAGCTACATTATCCCCGAAGGTTCTATTATACCTTTAAGCTGTATTAAAATAAAACTTCTATGTCAACGCAATCAAAAGAAACAGCAATTTAAGCCTCATATTTTGAAACTCGCAACTACTCGCAAGGGAATTAAAACCTGAAGGATACTTTCTGTCGACCTAGAGTCTTGAAATTTGGCATGAAGCAACGTTTTATAGCACAAAAAGGAAAAAAAATTAAAACTTAAAATTTTTAGTCACATCACATAATATTTTTTTTTTTAAATAATTATAACCTTTTCCTCATGAACGCGTAGAGATATCAAGTTGAAATGCATATCAAATACTTAGGTGTAATTGCCGTTAAGCTGTGAAAAAAAAACTAATTTCTAAGTCAACGCAAAACGCAAAGGTACAACCATTTAAACCGCATATTTTGCAACTACTTGCAAAGGAATCAAAATTTAACGGCTACTTACCGTTGACATAGAATTTTGAAATTTCGTAAGAAGCATAACTTGCAGCACAGGTAACAGAAAAATTCAGAAATCCTTAAAATGTTTGGTAGTTACCGCAATGACTGCGACTTATCTCTATGTATGGGGAGGGGACAAAATTGTTCAAACTGCAATAATGACTAACTTAATGTCATCCAATCCGGATGGTTTGGTTGGTGGATGTAGCCCTAAATGCGTTTATTTATATTTCTTATTGTGGGTTTTGTTTATTTTCAGACAGTTTGCTTGTATTGTTCCTACTGGCGAAGTGAGACAAAAGTTTTGCAAACAATTTTCTGTGACATTTATACTTTTATACTAATATTTTTGATTGTTTGTTTGCATTGAATAGGCTCCGAAACTACAAGACCGATTTGAAAAAATCTTTCACTAATAGGAAGCTACAGTATTCTTGAAGGTTATAAGCTACTTTTTACCCCGGGAATGCGAATGGAACCGCGCGGAACAGCTATATCAAATAAAAGGGCTCGTTGTGAGGATCTCAAATATAATATTTCTTTTACAATTTTAAGACGAATAGTTTTTAAGTTATTTAAGAAAATAAGCGAATCTCTCTCTGGAACAAAAATATCATACTGTGGTGACATTAGGTATAAAAAAAATATCACCAAACTTCAAGTTCATAGTGAATGGGGAGGTAAACTTTAGCCCTCTTATTCATAAACGCTGTTTAACTAAATCAGTGTTATAGTGTCCTCCATCTCACTCTTTCGACCATACGTCACTTGTCAGATAAAAATCCAAAATATCCTACAAAGATAAAGACTACGGAATTTTAACTAATCAACGTTTGGTAACTTTTTTACGAATAAAAAGCCGCAAGTTTATAGCCCCAGTGGTTTAGGCTCTCCGTTAAAAAATCAGTTAGTCAGAAGATATGTAGATATAAAAGTTTGTAAGCCATTTTTTTTGGAAAGGACTAATGTTATATATTATAGATAGCCTCTGATGGCTGCTTCAACCTCACCGGACAAATTTGTATATAGTTTAAATTTGTATGTATATAAAATTTAGTATTATATTCTCTCTGAAAGATTATTTAAATTCCAACACAGTTCCGTTGAAAGATAATGGGATTAAAATATTTAAAATATATTGGGTAAACAAACTGTGATTAAAATACTAAACTCTATGCTATGCTTGATCGAGAACTCTACAATCTACAATATTTAGAAGATTTTGGAAGTTTATTTTCAGCCAGAATACTATACAAGCTGTTACGGAAAGGGTATATACATATCAAGTGCACGGCTTCTTTCGATCATAATAAACTATATTGCAAAGGTTTTTAAATCCTATATCTACATGTTAGGAAGATATGAGGAATGAAACCAAAAACCCAAACATTTCAACGTGAAATTTACACATCACTAGCAACCAAGTCAGCTGATCGGTGTAAGTAGGTAACTCACGATACTTTCACCTGTGAAAACAAACCTCTTATGCTCTTACTCCTGGTATTTTTGGATAATGGGTTCCGGATATTTTATTTTGTTACTCACTTTTTCTGACAAAAACTGATTATGTTTGTGAACAAGCTAAAATACAAATCCTTTAAAAATTAACAAATCATCAATCAATCATCAGTAAATCATTTGTTAGCTTGAAAATGATATTGAATTTAGGTAGGTAGTAAATGTAGGGATTAGTAGGGACTAGTAAATAATACTTAGTTACCTATCTACGTAAAACAATCTAATAACAAACATAACGGAGTATGTAATGTGTGAATCTACGTAATCATTGAAATTAAACCACAGACACAGAATTTGAGTATCCAACATTTCTTTTTTATGTTGGTTGACATACATAGGTATTCTACCAGAAATTAATTGCTTAGGTAAATACTGCGAAAGAACCTAATGGAACCTAGAACAGAAAAAGGAATTCATAACATAATTTATTTTCAAATGAACCCTAAATAACTTTCCTCCGCAACTTATGTGTGTCCTGGTACATAAATAATGCTAAAGGGTTCTGTGTTTAGTTTAAATTAAATAATTAAAAAACTAGGGATTGTTTGTAAACAAGTTCAAATGCAAATGATTGTTTGCAGCTTGGAAAATTATTTTAAAACTTAGGCTGTAGGTAATAATAATAATACTTAAAGAAAAGTAACAAGAATTACGGAGTAGGTACCTAGTTCACAACTTTCGGTGAACGTGTAAATGTAGGTGCCTAATAATTATGCACATAGTAACTTTCTGCCACATTTTTTTTACGTCACAATAACAACAAAACGGGATAACGATACGAACGATCCTTTTAATGTTGATTTTTTTTATTCAACTCAAATAAGTATCAAAACAATCGTCATTAAGTTAAACCATTGAAATAATGTGAAATTAATTGCATTTCTTCCATATATTTTGCCTTAGTAAATCCGACATAAAACCTGGCCGACTAGGAAATCCTTCAGGGTGAGGACAGACAACGTTATATTTTTATAATCAGGGTTATCTAAGCTATAGCATGGCATTATTGACATCTTGTAACTCGAAGAGGTAGGGTCGCTCATTTTAAAGCATTCAAAAATCTGTAAAATATGAAATTTTATGGGATCCGTGGTCCGACACACACTTGACAGCATTTTTATAAACTCAAATAAGTATCAAAACAATCGTCATTAAGTTAAACCATTGAAATAATGTGAAATTCATTCCATATATTTTGCCTCAGTAAATCCGACTTAAAACCTGGCCGACTAGGAAATCCTTCAGGGTGAGGGCAGACAACGTTATGTTTTTATAATCGGAATTATCTAAGCTATCGGATGGCATTATACACATCTTGTAACTCGAAGAGGTAGGGTCGCTCATTTTAAAGCATTAAAAAATCTGTAAAATATGAAATTTTATCGGATGCGTGGTCCGACACACACTTGACCGATTTTGTATGAACTCAAATATGTATCATAGCCATCTCATACAGTTAAACCATTGAAATTATGTCAAATTCATTGTTTTATAGACGATTTCCTTAAATTTTGCCTTCGTAAATCCGACATAAAACCTGGCCGACTAGGAAATCCTCCAGGCTGAGGTCACGCAACCTTATATTTTTATCATCGGGCTTATCTAAGCTATCGAATGGCATTAGTGGCATGTTGTTACTCGATGAGGTTAAATCGGTCATTTTTCAGCACCCTAAAATCTGGCCGATTTCAGAAAGTGCCAGGATAGGATGAGGCAACCAACTTTTTTTATACGTTTTTCGATGACTTCTATCGAATGGGCTAGGTCTCAAGTTGTTACTCGATGAGGTAAAATGCACCAAAAAAAGGGACCGCTTAACTGCCGATTCCTCAAAACCCTCCAGGTTGCGCCCACGCAACCCTGTTTTTTTAAGAGTATTTTTTTACTATACACCACCAGAAACTAGTCCCATGTTGTTACCTTATAAGGTAGGGTTTACTACAGTGCGCTCTCCAACCATTATATGTCCTTACCACCACGCAGGTCGTGGGTTCGATTCCCACGTTTATGTGGATGGAACATGGTATGTTTGTAAAAGTAGTTTAGAATACCTATCAGTTGTGTGGTTTCCATAGTATTTACACATAAAACTAAGCGACACTATATGGGGACTGTTTTGACAGCCTATATCTATGGTGAGTTGTACCTGAGTTAAAAAGAGACGCTTAACAAGACAAGAAGAGCAATATTACGTGCCGCTAGTTTGGTGACTTTGAATTTTAGACATCTATACAGCTCACCACCTTCTGCCAGATTATCGTGAAATACTACCGTGCTGTGCATTCCTACATCTGTCAAATCTAAAAAATACTACTAATAGTGATTTTATAAGCACTACTAGCTATTCCCCGCGGATTCACTCGCGTTCCCGGGATAAAAAGTAGCCTAATGCAGTAGCCTTCGGGGCTAATGCAGTAGTTTCCTATTAGTGAAAGAATTTTTCTAATCGGTTCAGTTGTTTCGGAGCCTATTCAATGCAAACAAACAATAAAATTTTTCCTCTTTATAATATTAGTATAGATAATATTCAATGTTGAAATATAAATAAAAGAAATAACGCCATCTCTTTCACTGCAGCGAATCAGAAAAGGCTAGGAGATGGATAGAGATCAAAGACCGTCAACAAATCTTAATGAGAGAGGCAACTGAAGCGCAAATGCCGGCGCACATCGACCAAATAATGAGGAGTGGTTTCACTATGAATGATATTAAAGGTATTTTTTTTTTCATTTGGCTGTATTTATTGTTTGGTCCCCGTTTTTTGTGAATACTTTATTTGAGATCCGTTATATCCAGTAATTAAAATTGTTTAGAAATTTCAAAAGGTTTTCTTTATTTTATGACTTCAAAACATATGTACTCTATGTGTTGATAGAGTGTTATTATAAAGTTCGTTACGCTTGAACACAAAGCTAACTTTCAAAGATTTAGGAGTTTTCAAAAATTACTGGATAAGAGTGATCTATCACAAGTCCGCTATAATATATCTTTAGTTAACTACCTTTTTGTTACAAATTGTGTTTAACTTATCTTTTTATAAGTTCCTTTATTTCATTGGGCGTATACAAATTGTTACACCGCACAGATTAGGAATAATCTGACTCTGTTTTTATATCCAGTGGACAAAAAGCGAATTGAAGTGCCACCATTAATTATTACAACTACAAGTACTGCTGCAATTTGTATACGCTTCCAGCTTAATTGACCCTTGTTTTATATCCCCCTGCCTCCCCAAGGTCTTCACTACGACGAGAACCAAGAGGAAATGACCAGCTCGAAGGTCAAGAGGCAGCCTTCGAGACCACCCAGAAAAGGGTCTATACCTCGAGGGGTTACGATACAAAATTACAATTTGCAACCAGGTTATTTTAGTTTGACGCTTCCTGTCATTTCAGCTTTGATTCTTGCTGCGTCTACGCTTTTTAATAAACTAATTAGATTCTATCTAGATGCGGAGTGCAAATTGATGTCATGAATCTGGATTATGTCTCACTGTACGATATTTCGCTTAACTCATATCCTAATCACTCAATGTGGTCTCAAAGAATATTACAAATAAGAAAATTCATATAAAACAACAAAAGTCTATTAATTATCTTTGGGATTATCTCGCCATTGATTTTGTATCCAAAAATATTCCAGTATCACCTCATAAAGACAGCCAAAGACTTAAAAACGCTGAACTAAAAAAATACCAAATCATTATTACTTTTCTGACTGTCCAAAAATCCAAAATAAACTGTGCACCGCATACATTTCTATGCCTAACTTTTCCTCACTGCATACTTAACTTTCCAAAACTGAACTTTATTTTGTAATTGATAAGGATTGTTTACGATTTTGTTCAGGTCAAGTCAACGGTATGCATCGGTCTACCAGCGAAGCGGAGATGGCCAAATATGAGTTGGGAGTTACGAATCTGCCCGATGATAAAAAGGACAAAAGGGGACGATCACCTTTCAAGTAAGGATTTGAAGTTTAAAACTAACCTGTGAACTGTTAAATAGGTCGTCAAGTATACGTTTCCTGTGTTTGTGTTTTAATTTAGTCTGTATCAGTGGCGAGGGGTGAAATTATGGCGACGGTAAGCCGTTCAAAAAATACCGATAATTTTATAATTACAGTGTTATTTAAGCATGATAAAAGTGGCTTTGGTAAGTTTGGTATTATGAAAATGTGGGACTGGGATTTCTAAAATGTAAGCCGATGGGAATCGGCTTGTATGGACCCTTCGCCACTGGTCTGTATTGATGAAGATTTATATGATTTTAGTTCTCTATAATAATAAAGTTCTCATTTATCTTTTACTACTGTGTGATTGTGTCACGTAAAACATGTCCAAAGTTAAAAAGTTACATAATCATCTCAGTTCAGTTGAACATAATAGGTATGTTTTTTTTTTTACGATGTATTTGACCACAATCGCACCGTGGTCAGTGATGATGTGGCCGATGATGGTAAGCACACAAAGTTTAGAAAGGAACTGGCTCTCAAGTGCAGCTGTCGGAACACACCGAAAGGTGCTTAGCGACAGATTTTCAACTTGAGGGTGGTAGCCAGCCAGGCGGGTACTCAAAGTACCCTACCACTGTGCTATGGTTTCCTCACGATGTTTTCCTTCACCGAAAGCTCAAGCTCATTGTAGGATTCGAACCCTTCGTCTCGGCATCCGACGTCACTACCACTGAGCTATCATCGCCTTAAAAAAAGAAGGCAAAAAGAAGTTTTTTTTTTTTGAAGTATTGGAGAACTTTATGCGTCAAGAGCAATGAGACTTGACTTCTTATTTTTTAGGTTCTTCAGAAGCAAGCGCGGTGAAAGTAATGATCGAGGGAAATCCCGCAAGTCCAAGACACCAGACCCATTCAGTGATACCGAAGTATCACCTGAAAGGGGTGGTAGAAGACCCAACCCACAGATCAAGGTCTCACAGGTATGTAACCTTTATTATGTGCTTTAAAACACAGACGAAAGTTCAATTTTATGTATATAAGTTTGGATGGAATTCGCTCCTGTTTAAAATAGAAATCCATTTGCACTCTTACATTTTTTAATTCGATGTACTGAAATGAAAATTTTTGGGAATATTTTGACTTCCCATACCTACTCAGTATCTACCCTGCATAAATCCATGGGGTTTTGGTTGGAGTAAAATATTTTTGTGCCAAAGCTTTTTTAAGAATCCTCTTTTGGTATACTCCCTAAATGTTTTATTGTCCTTCACATTTATGTTTAAATTTTGCACTGCACTTTTATGTTATCATATATTTTTGTTTTGTCCCCTGAAGGCGAATCAGAGGTATAATGGCATGTCTACAAGAACCAGCAGGCCCAATATATATGGAAGCCAGTCTGGTCTTAATGTAAGTCATTCGTGCTTAACCGCTTCTAATCAACTAACGATTCTAGTGTGTGATTAACATGAAGCATGAGTTTCTTCGATAAAGGCCTGATAAGGAGATTTTCGCAAGGTTGGCAACATGTTTAGGAAACGGTAACCACTTCCCATCAGGTGGGCCTAATGTTTGTTTGCTACTGTAGTAGTATAAAAATAGCTTTACTAAAAATCCTAGGTTATATACCACTGAACATTATAATGGACCAAAATACTCTATTTCGTGAGTAGAAGTTTTTACGTAAGTATCTGTAATATTTTAAAAATACACATATTTTTTGGGATTTGTGAATGCTAATATTGTTGTAAGTAGTACAAAATGTAACATAGATAAATACTTTATTGTACACCATAAGAGAATAATATATTTGGGGCACAGATTACTTACCGGGTAACTAGTGGTCTGTGCCTCGGGTGTTGCAAGCGTAGTTACGCTACTGTAACCGCTTAACACCAGGATTGCTGCTTGTTTGCCCACTACGTTATAAAAAATAAGAATTGCGCATAACTTGCTCCTTAATTCAATAAGGGAATGAAATCAATTTACTGAACTTTTATTCCCAACAGAACCTAACAGTGGCGACACCTACACAAGATAGGAAACAAATGACGACCAGCACTCTAGCGGCTGCCACTACCGAAACTGTAGGGAATGAGATATTTGATGCCGAGTGCTTGAAGCTGATCAATGAATACTTTTATGGAGTCAGGTTGGTGGATTTATATAGATAGCGCATCGTGGTATTACTAGTTTTTTAAAGGGTATAGACTGTATTGTTGGAAGCCCTATAAATATGCCTGAGCCATATATAGATAACAACATGGCAAGACACACACTCATTTCAAAACGGCCATCATAAATTTTACGACCAATAATCATCTAAATCAGTTTAGAGAAATTGATTATGGAATCGCATTACATAAAACATTTTTAGCTTGCAATGAAAGCTCTGATAAAATCGGGCCATTGGCAGTTAAAAAAATGTCTTCAATTACAGTTAACTACATAGTTGCTTTCTAGGATTTTTAGCATTTATTTTAGATAATTTTGTAACATTAAGAAGTCGTGAAAGATTTAACCTGATACCTGATTTGCCATTCAACGTGGCAATGCCGCCAGCCTTCTTGACACGTTCACTCAGGGCAGTGATCTGGCACAACTTTTCTACTTGTAAATATTTTGTATTTTGTAAATTTAGTGTTAGGGTTATATTAATTTTTAGTTGTAAATATTTAATGTTGTTAAAAATACCAGTATCTTCATTAACCTGATACCCATTTATACCTGAATTTCAGAATATTCCCCGGTCAAGATCCTACTCATGTTTACATCGGATGGGTGACCACGCAATACCACTTGCACTCAAAAGACTTCAACCAAAACAAAGTGATGAAGTCATCTGTCATCATCACTGATGATTACGATAGAGTCATTGAGAGGTGAGCTGAAGATTAAAACTTATGATTTTAGGAATTATATTTTAGTAAAGATGGGATATGTTCGTTTATACCACAAGTATGTTATAAGTTGAGAACTACTTGAACTATCTTAAAAAATATTTTACCATTAGAATTGCTAATGACTATAGGCGTCGGTGACCACTTACCATCAGGTGGACCGTAAAACTGTTGACATAAAAAAATGTTATATAATCTATGGGTAACTAACATAGCTATATTTTATTACAAAAAAAATAGGAATCTCATAGGGTGGGTTGCACCATCCAACGTTATCGTTAAATTGTCTGTCAGAGCAACGGCAGTAAGCAGATAACGTTGGATGGTGCAACCCACCCTAAGAGATCTATATTTTTTTTTAAATAAAATATTGCTATGTTAAAAAAACCCCTAAGAAAACCCCAATAATATAACGTAAGGTGTAAAAAAAAACTGCAATGCAATGCGAAAGGATACGTTCAACATTTAGCACGATTCAATCACTTATGATGTGAGGGTCGCGGGAAACCAGACCTATCTATCCAGCAGTGGACTTATTGACCCCCCCCCCCTCCCCCTCCATCCGTCAGCGTGAACCGTCAGTCGTGCTACATGGTGCGCGCGGACGAGCTGTACAACGAGGTGATGGCGGAGGCGACGGCGAAGGGCGCGTCGCAGGGCATGTTCATCGGCTGCTCCGTCGACACCTCCACCGGCACCGTCGCCTTCACCTGCGAGGGGAAGGACACCACCATACAGTTCAAGGTCACTATTAACTACGATAACATGGTAAAAATAACGCAGTTTGTCAGTTTATCTTGGGTTTTAAGATTTTAGTAATAGTGGCCGTTCTACTTAAACTTTTCACAGACTTTTGAAGACTACTTGAAAAGCCACTATATTTACTCGTCATCATATTTCACTTAGGGTCGGTTGCTCGTAATTTTAGTTAATGTTATAGTCAAGGTTAACTTTAACCTTACTATAATCATTACCATGCTTTGACCGTAGGGTTAACTTTGACGATGATCGAGCTTCCTAGGTCAGTTATAGTTATGGTTAAAATTTTAGTTAAAGTGACACGAGCAACCTTGTTTGCTTTCTTTCAGCGGTTAAAGTTAACTCTAACCTAACTATGACCGCGCTTTATGCAACTGACACTTAGCCGGTACACTAGAATTGACATTTATTCGACAAATATCCAACAAAACTCCAAATATACGTCAACTCACTTCGCAAATTCCCACTAAAAAGTCCAATTTGGAACTTTAACACTTGGGACTTCATCAAAATAGGTATAGGGAATCGGATCCAGAATATCGAAGCTATAAAACCTGATATTATTACCCTCAGCTCAGCGGGGTCACAAGTATTTATTCGGACCTACTCGATTTACTGCGATCATGTACCGATCAAAAAACACAATAAATTATTAGATTAATGTTGATGGTCAACTACGACTTTATTTGCACTAACTTTTTCTAGATGGAACCAGAAACTAAGCTCTTCCCGGCCATATTCGTAGAAGCGACGTCCAAAGAGATCTTACAGATCGAGCTTGGAAGATCTTCCATGAGTCTTCCGCTTAGTGCTGCAGTGCTGCCAACTAGCGACAAGCATGTGAACCCTCAGTTCCCGCCGAGATTGAAAGTCCAGTGTCTGAAACCTCACCAGTGGGCTAGGGTAAGATGATAAGTATAAACAATGAAAGAAAGAAGATTTCTCAATAACTGAACGAAGATAACTATCTAATAATTATTATAGGTATTCTAAAATTCGGTTTTATCCGTATTCCTGGGATAATTTTCTGAATCAGTTCCGAACATTATTTCCTACATCCAAACAAACTTTAACGCTTTATAATAGGGTAGTTTCCTGACATATCAAATCAGCCACTTTTTAATAAATTTCAAAACGTTAGTTTTTATGGAATTTTGTATGAAATACTACACTATGACGTCATAGTTTCACAGCATCAAATGATCCACTCTTAGTAGTTCTACTGGTAATTAAAAATCATAAAAAGCATTAAATGTACAATATATTTGATGTTTCCACGTGTTTTTAGATGTTTTATGCATTGGTTAGTGTTTGGTCATTTATTTTTGACACTGTCAACTAGCCTATTATATAGATATACAAATATATTATTGCAGGTACCTAACCAATCGCTACAAGTCCATGCTTTGAAGCTTTCTGATATCCGCGGTTGGTCCATGCTATGCGAAGATGCCGTTTCCATGCTGGCATTGCATATACCTGGTAAAGTTTCATTTTATACTCTTGTTTATTCTTTTACCAATTATACATTCCATAACCACCTTAAATATAAGTTAGTAGTTATTTAATTCTGGACACACAAAAACACACTCTTAACTTATAACACAAAAATATACACTTGGATCTTATTTACAGAGGAAGACCGGTGTATAGATATCCTCGAGCTGATAGAGATGGACAAACTCCTCAGTTTTCACTCACACACACTCACTTTGTATGCTGCTTTATGTTACCAGAGCAATTACAGGTAAATACCAATAACATTTATAATTTATTTTGCGTTTATTATTTTAATTGCAGATCTAACGTGTATTATTAGGGTGGCTTTACACCAGATATGCATTATGAGAATAGAACATAGAATTGTTTCAATATTTGTAATATGACTAAGCTGTGAAAATTAAGTGACCTTGTTCTCGGAATAACATGGAGTCAGTGTCCACCTACCTGCTTCAAGCTACTCTGACTATTTTTAACAACAAACAAATTTGTAACAAAATAGTTTGCTCACATTAAAATTTGCAATATTTGTAATAATTTACGTAATTAAAACTAAAGGAGGAATGAGATGGATGAATCCTCCATTTTAAAGAGAAGATCTTCCGCCAGGCTGTGTTTCATCATGGCTAGCGACCGTGGTCCAACTACGGTCCTACTCCACTAAATATATAGAAGGAAAGTGTGACTGATTGACTGATCTATCAACGCACAGCTCAAATTTCTTAAGCTTAAAATTTCAGCTCGATCTGCCTAGTAGCAGATCGAGCTTTGATATTCAATATCGCAATTTGATATACAATAATTATTATGACGTAGGCATCCGCTAAGAAAGGATTTTTGAAAATTGATCTCCAGGGTTAAAATAGGGGATCGCGGGTAAAACCGCGGGTGGAAAGCTAGTGTTACTATAAATGTTGAGAGAACTTCGTTAGCGCGATGTAAAATCTTGTGGGGCCATCTATTGGTATGTAACTTATCTTTGCATTATTTTTTCTTCTTGTCAGAGCCGCCCACGCCCTGTGTCAACACGTGGATCAAAAGCAGCTGTTATACGCGATTCAGTCGCAGTACATGTCCGGTCCATTGCGACAGGGCTTCTATGATCTACTGATTGCCTTGCATTTGGAATCGCATGCTACTACCATGTAAGTACTATACTAGAAGAGTAAAGTGGTTATGAGGATATCTGTTCTTGTATGTTTGTCTCTTTTTGGCACGTCATAAACAGGTCTGTTAGATTGTGACGACTTTAGTGATACGTAAAATTTCATACATCACATAGAGAAGATTTGTTAATCTCTCGTTATACAATACGATAAGGTTTATCTCTTAAATCAATATCTGACAGTGGCGAAGGGTCCATACAAGCCGATTCCCATCGGCTTACCTTTTAGAAATCCCAGTCCCACAGATTAATTATTTCAAAGTAAGTACACTTAATTTAATATGTTTTTAGATATTACGAAAAAAAAGGTGCAATGAGGTGAATGGGTTGCAAGCATTTTCATCCTTTCAAAGCCACTTTTATCACGCTTCAAATACACTGTAATTATCAAATTATCGGTGTTTTTGAACGGCTTACCCTCGCCATACTGTCACCCCTCGCCACTGATATCTGATGATACAAATGAACCTTATACAACAGTAATAACGTTTATATTCCTTTCCATTCTTAAACCTTAATAACCTAGCCATATGCTTGTTTGCCTTCTTCATGGTATAATTTTGTTTTGTCAGGGAGGTGTGTAAAAATGAGTTCGTGATCCCCCTGGGCCCGGAGCTGAAGAGTTTGTACGAGGAGCCCGACATGGGCCACAGCCTCCGCTCGCTGCAGACCGAGAGCGTTCGCCCACAGATGAAGATGACTGATATTGCGTTAGTATTTTCCGCACGAAACCATAGCTTGCTCTAAAAAGGCACAACGCCATCTATTGATAATAGTTTGTACTACTGCTAGAGGGTCGGGTAGCGGTCCCGATTGGGAAGTTTTTTATTTTCATTATGTATAAGCCTCTGTTTGACCTCAATCTCACCGTGGTCAGTGATGATGTGGCCAATGGTGATAAACACACTAAGCTAGAAGGGACTAAGTTTCTATGGAATGATTTTTAACCCCCGACGCAATAAGAGAGGGGTGTGATAAGTTTAACGTGTCTGTCTGTGTATCTGTCTGTGGTATCGTAGCTCCCAAACGGATGAACCGATTTTCGTTTAGTTTTTTTGTGTCATAGATAATTTTATCCCGAATGTTCTTAGACATGTTTCATGAAAATCTGTTCAGCCGTTTGAAAATTATCAGCAATTCTGTAATGAGTTTCGGGGGTTTCTATACATTTTTAATTTTAATTATTGTATATTTTATAGTGAAACTTTTAAATATTAAATAAGACATAATGTCATAACTCATATTCAGGAAAATAAAAATATATCATTCATTAATTCAAACTTTGGAATTATAATAATAATTAAGAAATAGTAGCAATTAAATACCTAGTTGAGTAGGGTAGTAAGAAACTTGTTTGTTTGTTAAACAGAGAGAGTATAACAGAGATAAGCAACCTGTACTCGCCGCACTTCCCGCTGGAGGTGGTCCGCGAGTTCGTGATGCAGGCGCTGGCCGAGGCCGTCGACACCAACCAGGTGCACAACAGGGACCCCGTCGGCGGCAGCAATGAGAACCTCTTCCTGTAAGTCATATACATTTCCGACCACTACATTTCATTTTATTCTGATATACATCCATATTGAATGAAAATATTATGTTTGTTCGTAAAAATTTAAATCTATTTGACACAAACAGTAGCCGCCATAACCTAAATAAAAGAAACAAAGACAAAAATTTTACTCCTTGATTCAGGCTAGCGAAAGTCAATAAGTCTTATCTCGGGAATTGCATTCGCTTTTATAATAAAATCGCTTTTATAATAAAAATGAAGTAACTAAGATGTCTTATAATAGATTCAAAGAGTATGTTAAACATAAGTTGATCGACAAGGCCTATTATAAGGTGGCTCATTACATAGAAGACAAGAATACATGGTTGTAGTAGCTTCTCTCTGCACTTGCAGCCCCCTGGTCAAGTGATAATTGTATGAAGTTTATGTATATTTAAAACTGTAATTAAATAAATTCAAAAAAAAAAAAAGATCCACTAAAAAAAGAAGCCTTGCTGAGTTTCTTGCCGGAGTCTTCTCAGTTCAAGTGTATTAAAAACTGTAACTTTTGACATTCATAAGTGCCTTATTAGGGCCTAAACTGAATAAATGAGTTTTGATTTTGATTGTGGCAGTAATCACGTTTAGGAGGAGCTAGTATTATCCCGCACGCGACGTATCAATACTGCTCCTACCTCTTTAAAATATTAGTATACGAGAAGATTTATGGGATAAAAAGTTAATTTACCTAATATCACCGGTTGGTTTAATTTTCGTAAGTCAACTCAAAAAATCAAAATTCGTAAGTCAAGTCAAAAAATTCATTTTAGTTATCATTTGTAACTTATTCCAGGCCTTTAATAAAACTGGTAGACAGACTCCTGCTGGTCGGCATGATGCGTGACGAAGATGTGGAGAAGCTGCTCATCATGATCAACCCTGAGACGTGGGATCCTACCTTCGACAAAGGTAAGTACAACAAAAGTGACACTTCTATACAAATGTACTCAATTGGTACTTTTTCAATACACAAAAGCTATCAAGCTGATCTGAAATATAAAAGAAATGTATTTCACACTCTTATTAATATGTATTTTTTTATCATATAAATCCTGTATTGTTTGGCAGATGCAAAATGAGCTTTAAATTTTGAAATGTTAATATACGTTCAAACTAATTTCAAGAGTAATTCTTATAACCTGTATTCTTATAACCTATGTACCTGGGTGACCGAGCCGCTGTATTTTTTTTTGGAAATGAAACCTAGTTAGATCGATTTGTCGCCCCCTATCCCCTGCATACTAAATTTCATTAAAATCGTTGGAGCCGTTTAAGAGATACAGGTTATTAAGTTTCTCAAGAAATTAAACATATTTATTCTTTTTAACTTCTCTTCTCAGAAGGTAAAGATGAGCACCGCAAGGGTCTGTTGCACATGAAAATGGCGGAAGGCGCAAAGTTACAGATGTGTTATCTGCTGCAACATCTGAACGACATACAGTTGAGGCATCGCGTTGAAGCCATCATTGCCTTCGCCCATGACTTCGTTGGAGACCTTCAGTCTGATCAGTTGAGGTGAGGACCAAAGGGCTTTAAAAGCTCAGTAGTAGGCAGTGACGACGAATTCCACGACGATGTTATGGTACCTTGTAGTACAGTATGACACAACTTAGATGTAGCAAATCGTACATCGTATATCTACACTTCACTTCCGATTTAGACAACTAATAAAAATCATTCATTATTACGCCATTCAGCGTTCATCAAGATCACTTTCGCCTAAAGTATACTAATAAACATGGGTAATGTTGTAGGCGCACTCTTTTCGGGAATGATCGATTTTACGAATTTTGCCGATCTAAGTTGTGTCATACTGTACCCACCGGGCTAGCTACTATTCTCATGTTGAAAATCTATCGCCATATACCTACAGGTGTGTTCCGGCAGTTGCACTGGAAAGCCCTTCTAGACTTCGTTTGCTTACCACCTTCATCCATTTAAGATTGTGGTCAAACACAGGCCTATACATAGTAAAAAAGGTTTATCTAATGTTCAGGTTTAGATTCCCTCTGTCAGTTTATTAGTGTCAGATTTATTGTAAACTTTCGTTTCAGACGTTACACAGAGATCAAACAATCTGACTTACCAAGTGCGGTGGCTGCGAAAAAGACCAGGGAGTTCCGTTGCCCGCCCAGGGAACAAATGAACGCTATATTGAGTAAGTATAACATCCAAATAGAAGGCTGAATTATGCCATCTCATTTTAGTAATCATTCGCCTCACGTCCTAGAAGATTATTATCGATTTTCTGGTATAAAAGTACCCCAAGTGTTAATCCAAGTTATGCCATGTAGCTATTCGGTAGACGGTCAACGGTTTTTGTAAGTGTTTATTCACGCATAACTTTATTTATGAACCGATTTTAATAATTATTTTTAATTATTTAAGGTGGTCCCAATTTATTTTATTGTCTTTGAAGGAGGTTTTACTCTTTATATTAAAAGTTAATTATACCACAGATTATACCAAAGCAATTTGTAGTGTCGTGCCATTGTGTTACTATTAGTTTTATACTTGAAAATATATACAAAAAGAATTACACATGCCCTACTATTATTTGTATATTATTATCTACATTTTTCTGGTACCCAAGAAATAAAATTGTTGTAACCCAGGTTTCAAGCACCTTGAAGAAGAAGACATGGAGAACTGTCCGTGTGGGGAGGACCTGATCACGCGCATGAACGACTTCCACGGCGCTCTGATGACGCATGTATCACTCAACGCTTTACAGGAACCCGATTCTGAGGTTAGTTTATTTATGAATTAAGGATGCAATAACCATAGTATTGCCTATAATAATATAGTGTTGTATTAGTGTAGAACCTATTACCAGCTGTCCTAATGTAATCGGCCCCAAAGTAAAGATATCAGATTTATGTACTCTACATTATCTACAGACTCTTTATTTACTTGCGATAATTGATATAACAATAGAATTTGATGATAGATAAACTGTTTAGCAATTAGTGTCAGTTTTTTCAAAATGGACTCTGAGTCTCTTTCTAAACGTTGAAAATTGATTGCCATTGTTTTGCAATGAGCTTATTTTAATTATAATAATATTGTAATTATTTTGTAGGAGACAACCGAACCCGAAGCGAAGCCAGGTGCATTTGGCAAGCTGTATACCATCATCAATACTGTTAAAGAGATGGAAGAAGAAACGAAGGTTTGTCAACTAATAAATCTAAGTATTTATAAGAAAAGCGTGACTAATTGAACGACTTATCTATCAACGCACAACTCAAACCTATGGAATGTTCGGACTGAAATTTGGCATACATATGACGTAGGCATTCGCTAAGAAAGGTATTCTTAGGCCTGTATTTGACCAGAATCTCACCGTGGTTAGTGATAATGCGAAGGTGGTAAGCACATAAAGCCTAGAGGAAACTGCCTCTCAAGTACTGCTACGATTTTCATTTTGGGGGTGGTAGTCAGCCAGACAAGTAAATACCTACTACAAAGTACCCTACCACCGTACCATGCATTGATTTGTGAAAATTTAAACCCTATGGGGGGGGGGGGGGGTAATAGAGAATCGCGTGTGAAACTGCACGGAGCAAAGCTTTATAGATTTTGATACTGACTAAAATGTTTCGAATATAACAGGCCATCGAAGAAACTATAAAGAAAACTCCTGAAGAGAAGTTCCGCAAAGTCCTCATTCAGACCATCGTGGGGTGGGCGGAGGAGTCGCAGATAGAAACGCCCAAACTAGTCCGGGAGATGTTCAGGTGACACTTATTTGCTTATACATTACGATACAATATCAATACCAGTCCTGGATTTGTCAATAGGCCGTATAGGCCGCGGCCTAGTGGCGGCAGAATTCAGAGGACGCCCCCGATTTGTTAAAGGGGCGTCTGGTACTACACGGGCCTGCCCTAGGCCCGTGGCCCTAGGCTAAGACTGCAAATTCGCCACTGATCAATACTATTTAATGATATCACTAATGAGTGAAAATGTTGCACTAAGGATTCCTGATCAGGTTCCATTCCTAAAGGGAACTTTCGGAACAATTTAATTAGTACTAACATTGTTTAATTCACGTCCATTATCTGTGAAGACCCAAACATCGGATCAACCTGTTTAAAAAATAAACAGAAACCTGCTGAAGCCTCATCTAATTCTTCATATACTTTGAATTCTCGTAGGAAAAAGTCATCGTAAACGCCCGATTATATTTTATCCGACCGTTATCTAGTCGGTGAACATCGACCTTAATATAACAATCAATTTTCCAGTCTCCTAGTTCGACAATACGACGCAGTAGGTGAACTAATACGCGCGCTTGAGAAGACTTACGTGATAAACGCCAAAACTAAACTAGACGTCGCCGAGATGTGGGTGGGGCTCAGCCAGATACGAGCGCTGCTGCCCGTGCAGATGAGCCAGGAGGAGGAGGAGCTCATGAGGAAGAGGCTATGGTGAGTAGTCGTGAGGAGAGTTGGTGTAGTTCGTATCGTATATAACATGTTATAAATGTTGCTAGAGTGTAAAAAAAAATATATTTCTTATACCATGAAACTAGCATTAAAACTCATCTTGAATTGATTTGCAGGAAGCTCGTGAACAACCACACATTCTTCCAACATCCTGATTTGATAAGGTGATTATGTTTACCATATCTATATATGTATTAACTAGCTGTTCCCCGCGGCTACATTTGCGTTCCCGGGATAAAAAGTACCCTATAACCTTCGGGGATAATGTAGCTTCCTATTAGTGAAAGAATTTATTGAATCGGACCAGTAACTCCGGAGATTAGTGCGTTCAAACAAATAAACTCTTCATCTTTATTATTAGTCTATAGATATAGATATTTTATTATAAAATTATATATACCCATTTTTGAAGCATATTGCGTGCACGGATCAGTGTGGAGCTTTGGACCGGCGCTGTCAAATGAAATGAAAATGAAAATCTAGGAAAGTCGTGAAAAGCAACTCTTTTCAGCAGGCGAATCTTGTCCTTATTGACTTTAAAAACGTTATTATTATAATTCTTATATTTTCCTGTTATGGTTGAAATTTAAATAACATTTAAAAATAATAAAAGCGTAACGGAAACTACTTATTATCACCAGTTTAGCCAGACAGAAAGTTACTTTCACATTTATAATATTAGTATGAATACAAATAGGTACAAACAATAAATAAAATAAAACATTCACTGTTTACGTTCATACAGCCAATGTCAAACACTTACATTTTGACGGATCGGAGTGAGTGACAAAACAGAATGAATATAATTATATTCTCGTAAAAGTCAAAATGCTAATACCTAGTTGCCAATTTTAATAGTGTAACTAATTTTGGGGTCGAATTTCGACCACACGCGTAGGCGACTTGGTAAGCCTAAAAAGGAACAATTTATCTTTTTGAGGACATGAATGATAAATATTGTTTGTGACAGAGTGCTCCGCGTGCACGAGAACGTGATGGCGGTGATGATGAACACGCTGGGGCGGCGCGCGCAGGCGCAGTCCGACGCGCAGCCCGCCGCGCCGCCCGTCGCCGCAGACGACAACAAGGAGAAGGTACCCCCACCCAGCCTACACTACACTACACTACACTACACTAGCCTAGCCTACACTAGCCGACACTAGCCTACACTAGACTGGAGTCTATTGTAACTTTCGACCTTCATAAGTGTCTTATCAGAGGGTGTACTCAGAAAAACGACACACGATAGTCCGATCATAAATGTCAAATTATTAGCCAATAGAATTGCAGCAAACTGACGAGACGTAAATTTTAAGCAATAGGGTAGTTGACACTGTCAAAAATAAATGACCAAACACTAACCAATGCATAAAACATCTAAAAACACGTGGTAATATCAAATATGTTGTACATTTAATGCTTTTTATGATTTTTAATTACCAGTGGAACCACTAAGAGTAAATGATTTGATGCTGTGAAACTATGACGTCATAATGTAATATTTCATACAAAATTCCTTATAAACTATCGTTTTGACATTTATTAAAAAGTAGCTGATTTGATGTGTCAGTTAACTACCCTATTCTTAAAATTTACGTCTCGCAAGCAATAATTTGATAACGATGTATGATCGGACTATCGTGTGATTTGACAACATTCATAAGAAAACAGATTTGCAAGTTGAATATTGGAGCCGATTCTGTTGTTTACGAACTTAACTAATATTAGACAAGTCACCTCTCTTTAATGTTAACCTTATTGAAAAAAGATAGAACATTTTAATGCTGTCAGATTTGTCCATGCCGTCGTAATGTACGTGTAAATAGTCGTGACCAATAAAGATCGCGCTTAAATTTACGTTGAAATATGTGATCGGACTAATCTGACAGGACTAAAATATCTTGCATCCTTTTCTTATGTTTACTATTAGAAAGATATATAGTGAGATTAAATTTATTTAGTTCGTATACAACAGAATCGGCACCATTATGTATGATAATTTAAAAAATACGCTTTACTGTTCTTGTAGGACACTTCACACGAGATGGTGGTAGCGTGCTGTAGGTTCCTGTGTTACTTCTGCCGCACCGGGCGACAGAACCAGAAGGCGATGTTCGACCACTTCGACTTCCTGCTAGAGAACTCCAACATCCTTCTGTCCAGGCCTTCGCTGAGAGGCTCCACGCCCCTCGACGTGGCTTACTCCAGCCTCATGGAGAATACTGAGCTGGCTTTAGCTTTGAGGTAACTTTGGAGTACAAAAATAATGTTTGTTTGAAAGGAAATTTGCTTAGAAATACCTATATAAAGGTCGTCGACTATACTCCCGCTTGTCTTTTATAGGAAATTTGCTTTCGGCGAAAGAAATCGTGAGGAAACCATAGCACGGTAGTAGGGTACTTTGTAGTATCCGTCTGGTTGGCTACCACCTTCAAGTTGATAATCTATCGCCAATCACCTACCGGTGTGTTCCGACAATTCATAAGTACCTCTGAAGGTGTATTTGAATCTATCTATTTATATAAAAGGAACGCCTGACTGATCTATCAAAGCACAACTCAAAACACTGGATGGATCGGGTATACAGATAGCTTATGACGTAGGCATCCGCTAAGAAAGGATTTTTGAAAATGTTACTCCAAAGCTACCAAAAATATTTCATTCCACTTCACAGGTCCTCTGTTTCCAAACTAAGCAGTTTGCCTTGTCCGGGAGTTAAACACACTCCTAGAACTAGGATCTGAGCTTAGTTGATAAGCTATATTTCTTTCAGAGAGCATTATCTGGAGAAAATAGCCGTATACCTGTCACGTTGTGGACTGCAAAGCAACTCTGAACTGGTTGAGAAAGGGTACCCGGATCTTGGATGGGATCCGGTCGAAGGCGAGAGGTACTTGGACTTCCTGCGGTTTTGTGTTTGGGTGAGTCATTTAATTCTTGTACATCTTCTTGGGAATTTTAATTATATTGAGAAAAATCTTTTTTTTTAAATACCTACATGCTTATATTAATAACTAGCTGTTCCCCGCGGCTTCACTCGCGTTCCCGGGTTTTAAAAGTAGCCTTCGGGGATAATGTAGCTTCCTATTAGTGAAAGAATTTTACAAATCCGACTGGTAGTTCCAGAGATTAACGCGTTCAAACAAAAAAACAAAAAAACTCTTCAGCTGTATTAAGAGTATAGATATAGATTAAGGTAGCAAACAAGCATACGGCCCACCTGATGGTAAGCGATTACCGACCCTGCAAAAATCTCTTCATATCCTTGAATAACCCCTTGGGAAAATCACACTTGAAAGTAATTTCCCTTCAAAACTTCCTTTTTCCATTAGATGAATGATTAGGGAGTATTACTGCAATGTCTTGGAACCAGAGTGCAGCACTAGCACAAACAGTAAACAGAGTTGTTTTGAGACTTGCGCCACATTCCCGAAGAAGTTTTTTCAGATTATCCACTTTGAATGGCCGTAGGATACCAATATACCAAATAGTCTTCATTATAATAGTGTTGAAATAACATGCGTTATGGCACGCAATGGCGGTTTGTTAAATGTATGTGCTAGTGGCGCCATCTGCGCACAGCTTTGCGTAATATTCCCTATTGCTTGATTATTGCTATAGTACTGAGATTTCATAATACCAGCTAACTTTACTTTTCAGGTGAATGGTGAAAGCGTAGAAGAGAACGCGAATCTAGTGATCCGCCTTCTGATCCGTCGGCCGGAGTGCCTCGGGCCGGCCCTTCGGGGGGAAGGGGAGGGCCTACTCAAGGCCATCGTCGACGCCAACAAGATGAGCGAGAGGATCGCCGACCGCAGGAAACTGAGGGAGATAGAACAAGAGGGTGATGTTAGTGTGAGTTCACTACCATCATTCATTGGTTAACAGGCTTGCGTCGTTTCTCAATGAATATAAAATGTTTGGGTATACATACAGGGTTACTTTTTATGGATTTATTGTACTCATCATTATATCTCTTTTACAATGGCACTAATTCTATAATCTCGAAAAAAAACAACTTTTTCTTGTTCAGCCAAAAAAAATATTAAATTGAATTTAAATATTTGATTCTGGCTTGCTACCTATATAAATATCTGTCAATTATATTTCGGTGTGTTCCGACAGCTGTACTTGAGAACCAGTTCCCTTGGCTTTGTGTACTTACCGCTATCGGCCAAATCACCACGTAGTAAAAAGAAATATGAAATTTAAAAAAAAAATCTCGTCAAGTTTTTTTCGTAAAATTTGGTTACACATTGAAAAACAACCTTTTATAGAAAATAATTTTCTAGACCTTATGTATCAATTTTGGCTACATCAGGTCAGGTCTGGTTCACTCCGCAATTTAGTAGTAGATAATGTTATGCGATAAACAGGGTTTTGTTTGTGTGTTTTAAGTACTCACGCAAATTTTTGACAAGCCAGTTGGCGTAGTTGGTTAAGACACTACCTGTAGCGCCACTGGTCGTGGGTTCAGTTCCCACTCAAGACAAACATTTGTGTGCATGAACATGTCTATTTGTCCTGAGTCTGGGTGTAGTTATCGATATAAGTATGTATTTACAAAAAAAAAAGTAGTATATTAGTTATCTGGTTTCCATAGTACAAGCTCTGCTTAGTTTGGGGTCAGTTAACCGTGTTTGAAGAATGTCCCAGGATATTTATTTAATTTTTAGTTTTTATTGAGGAGTAAATCTTCTGTAATGTTGTACTATTTAGTATTCTATGACATATTGTGATTAAGGTCTATCACAAGTCTATCAGCAACGTGAAAAAAGAAAGCATTGTTGTCCTTGATCAAATTTTCCCGTTTGTAAATTTTAAATTATATTTTCTACAATTATAACTTCTTACTGCATTTAATTACAAAACATGAAAGGTTGAGATGCGATGTATAAGTCATACCATACCGCACTCATGAATCCATACATTCTTAATGAATCAAGCACTGTCTTTTTATATATACACAGCTCTTTCCGTTCTTTCTATCGCTTTTCTAGACCAACGCTTATTTTCTCTAAAAACTATATTTTTTAACCTATTTTTCTTTATTTTTAATGGTTGTTCGCTTCAATGAAAATTACGAATAATCTTTTCATATACATAGCATCGAATGAAACTCTGATGCATGTTATAACCTTATAACATTAACATGAGTTATTTTGTAATGTCAAACTCCAAAATTTACATCAAATAAATGCGCACGGCGATTGGGTACTTTGTAGAACCCGCCTAGCTGGCTACCCTCAAGTTAAAAAGTCGCCAAGCACTTACCGATATGTTCCGATATCTACTCTTGAGAGCCAGTTTCCTTCTAAGCTTTGTGCGTTTACCCTTCGACCACATCTTCTCTGACCACGATAAGGTTGTGGTCAAACATAGACCTATACATAGAAAAAAAATTGCCGATATAATCCCGACAAAAGCAAAGGCCTAATATTACCTATTTTTACCCGACTGCGGTGAAGCAGTATTAAACTGTGAACTCAATTACATGTACATACAGTTCAGCCATCCGCTCCCAGAATCTGAAGAAGACGAGGATTACATAGACACTGGTGCCGCCATTCTTAACTTCTACTGCACATTGGTAGATCTGCTGGGAAGATGTGCCCCTGATGCTGGTGTTATTGCTCTTGTAAGTATTGCCAGAGGGCTACGTAAATTACGAAATTCGTACTTTTGGATCATCTCCGTACCTTCGATTTTATTTTTGAATTGTGTAAATCTTTCAGGGCAAGAACGAATCTTTGCGAGCTCGTGCTATCTTACGTTCCTTAGTACCTCTGGAAGACTTGCAAGGCGTTCTTAGCCTTCGATTTACCCTCAACAATCCAGCAGCTGGTGAAGAAAGACCCAAATCAGGTTAGTCCGGATTTAAATCCTAATATTATAGATGCCATAGTGAGTTTGTTACCTTTTGATGCTTCAACGGCACGTCCAATCGTAGTGATTTGGCAAACAGGTAGATCGTAACTTGGAAATATATATAGGATACTCTTTATTCCGGGAAAGTATAAGATCCCTCGGGAACGCGGATAATACCGCGTGGCGAAGATAGTCACAAATAAGTTATGACAAATAATAAAGCGGAAGAGTTTGTTTGTTTGTTTGAACGTAATAATCTCCGGAGTTAATCCCGATTTGAAAAAATCTTTCACTAATAGGTAGCTACGTTATCACCGAAGGTTATAGGCTACTTATTATCCCGGGAACGCGAGTGGAACCGCGGGGAACAGCTGGTACATAATATGTACAGTATAGCCTTTAGCAATTCAATACTACTTCTAGAAAGTTAATACTTGGTAAGTAAGGACTACCGACGCTTTTTTATAATATTTATACCTTTAAAAAAAATGTATATTCAAAAAAAAACTGTTCCTCAGAAACTCCTCCTCCTCGCCGACGTAAACGCAAACGTAGTATGTACACTGTTTGTGATAAATGTATCTACGTGTTTTAGCGGAATAGTAAATTGTATTTACTAATCTATATATTATATACATATTGTCGTAATTTTACAGCGACTTCATAATTTTGTTCTTTGATCTCATTTTGGCATGTTCAGAATCAAGAGTTTGACAATCAGCGACTATATGTTCATACAAATCCATTTCAATGACAGATTATGATGTTTTTAAATCCATAGTATGAAATATGTCGGAATAATATTTCGCCTTCCATTTTTAGGGTTATGTTGACTCCATGGTATATCAATATATTTGTATTCAGTGTCATTATGAGTTACGATTGTTTTGTGTATTTTGTATTTGTTCTCAATATTACTTGATCGGGTGAAGCCATGGGAAAACGTTAGTACCTATACCATTTTCAATAAATATTTTAAAAAGTGTTCTTGGATTTTGTCTTTACAATCTTTTCTTTTGGAATATCGCTACAAAATAGCTAATAAATATTTGAGATTTCCATTACAATAAATTATATTTTAATAAAAAAAACTTTAAATTTGACTTTAATATAGATACCTAAATAACTATTTTAATATTTGGTTAGTTCATTTAGATATCTTGCCACAAATAAATTAATTTTCATTCTTTCTAGACATACATTCATCCCCATTTTGATACAGTATTAAAACTTTAGCTTCAAATATTTTACTATACCCTTCAATATTATAGATATGCCATCAGGCCTGATTCCGGGCCACAAGCAGAGTGTAGGCCTATTTCTGGAGAGGGTGTATGGCATAGAGACGCAAGAGCTGTTCTATAGACTGCTAGAAGAGGCCTTCTTGCCGGACTTGAGGGCCGCCACCATGTTGGATAGGGTGAGTTATATAAATTACTATCTTACCTTTGACTCTACACATATGTACATAGGCGATGGTAACCACTTTCCATCAGGCGAATCGTCTGGTTGCTTGTCAACCTATTGATATACTTAAAAAATATAAATGAAATCATATTATAAAATATAAATATCTCGGGACATTTCTTCACACATGGTTATCTGATCCCAAACTAAGCAGAGCTTGTACTATGGAAACCAGATAACTGATATACTACATGTATTACTTTTTTTTTGTAAATACATACTTATATAGATAATTACACCCAGACTCTGGATAAACCGACATGTTCATGCACACAAATGTTTGTCCTGGATGGGAATCGAACCCACGACCAGAGGCGCGATAGGTGGCGTCTTAACCAACTGCGCCAATTGGCCTGTCATTATAATATGATGGATGACATTGAACTGATGGAGATGAATAAAAAAAAGATTGTCATTATTTTTTTAACTTCATACCTATTTAACAAACATATACATTTCAAAAGCATTGCTTTTTTTGCATATGCCCCTTACTGTGTAGGTATATAACGTATTCCGAGACGTTAATAAGTGCCTCAATAGAGCGATTATTACACCAAAACATAATTTAAGCTTTTTGTTACTAGAACGACGGTTGTGAATCTGACATGGCGCTATCAATGAATCGGTACATCGGCAACTCTATTCTCCCGCTACTGATAAAGCATGCGTACTTCTACAACGAAGCCGAGAACTACGCGAGCTTGTTGGACGCCACGCTGCATACTGTCTACAGGTAACTGAAACTGAAGCTTATTTGAAGTCATGGAGATAGAAATGCACAAACATCAGTTCACGACAGTTTTTCTACAATACTATTGGGTTCACGGGCGTAGCCACGTGTGTTGAAAAAATAAAAATATTCAAATATTATAAATGCGAATGTTTGTTACTCTTTCACGTAAAAATTACGGAACGGATATGGATGAAACTTGGCACATAGATAGATCATACCCTTTAATAACATATATGCTACATTTTATCCCGGGAAAACATAAGATACCTCGGGAGCGCGGGTGAAACCGCGGGGCGGAAGCTAGTATTGAAATACGGAGAGGCTAAGAGTATAAATGCCTCGTCGCCAATTATCCAATGACTCATATTAATATTATTTCATGGACATTTTTGTTGCTTTATTTTCTTGAACCTCTTGAAATTTCTTGGATGTCACACTCTCTAGTACTCTTCGGAGTTACTGATCCGATTTTGAATAAATCTTTCACTGATTTAGAAGCTTCGTTATCCCTGGATGCTATAGGCTACTTTCATCCCTCGTGGATAAAACTAATAAGCTTATAAGCTAATATTGGTTTCGCTGCATCCGTTTTGTCATTCTATACAAATTATGTCAATTGTTTTCCGATTAAAGAGTCATAAAATTGTTCAGATTCACTAATAATATTTTTTCAGGTTATCCAAGAACCGTATGCTAACGAAAGGCCAGCGTGAGGCTGTATCGGACTTCCTGGTAGCTCTAACGTCCGCCATGCAACCCTCTATGCTGCTCAAATTGCTTAGAAAACTTACCGTTGACGTATCAAGACTGTCCGAGTACACTACAGTCGCTCTTAGGGTATGTATGCTGCTAACACTTATTGTTTGTTTTCAGGATTTAATAATTAAATAAATAAATAAAGTAATGTTGATTGTTGTTTAGCTGCTAACGCTGCACTATGAGCGGTGCGCCAAGTACTACGGCAGCACGGGCGGGCAGGGCATCTACGGAGCCTCCTCCGACGAGGAGAAGCGCCTCACCATGATGCTGTTCTCCAACATCTTCGACTCGCTCAGCAAGATGGACTACGAGCCAGAGCTCTTCGGGAAGGCGCTGCCATGTTTGATTGCTATTGGTGAGCTTATTTTTTATACTACTAAGGCAGCAAACAAGCATACGGCCCATCTGATGGTAAGCGGTTAGCGTAGCCTATAGACGCTTGCAACACCAGGGTATCACTCGCGCGTTGCCGACCCTGCAAGAATCTCTTCACACCCTTTGCGTGTTTTTTTATAGGTTAATACAACCTCTTATGGACGTTCTATGAGCCCCCGTAGCATGGCAAATGTAGACGAGAACACTCGAGTCTTCAACCAATAACTAATAATCACGGAATAATTCCATCTTGCCATATTTATTTGATTTCATTGGTCGAAGATTAGAGTCTTCTCTAGCTACTAGTACCGATATTTTGTGATTTTGAAATGCCGCCTTTTTTAAGAACCCAATATTGAAGCGCTGATTTTTTTCTGTCTGTTAGTTAAACAGTAACGGCAAGTACAAGCTCTGATGATGTAATTTGAATAAATTTCATTTTTTTTTCATGGATCTCTTTTGCTTAATTTCAGGTTGTGCTCTACCGCCCGACTATTCTCTTTCGAAGAACTACGATGACGAGTTCTACGGAAAAGAGACACAGGCAACAGGTGAACTATTCCAAATGTTTAATTCTCTCAAGTCGAAAATCTGTGTTGAAAAACACTTACTGGTGTGTTCCGACAGCTGCACTTAAAAACCAGTTCCCTTCTAGGCTTTGAGTGCTTACCGCATCGTCCAAATCATTACTGACCATTGTCAAATTGTGGACAAATACAGACCTACACAATGTGATTTTTGGTTGGATATATATAACGTATATCGTGTTAGTATAATACAAAAATAAAATTTAGAGTGAAAAACATAAAAATATTTCCATACAAACTTAGTTTGGCAAGAAAATACAATTAAATGGAAGTCTAGCTCGTTAGGAAGAGTACCTACAGATTTCTAGTGCACGAAAATCGCTTTATTGCCCAAACACGACCAGAGCTTTCACTCTAAAAATTATCCCATAACATTACTGAAATTTTGTGGGATTTTTGTTAATGGTGGGCCAAGAAAGTAGTGTGTCAGTTTTGATTTAGTTGCCTAGTCATCGAAAATTACAACAAGGTTCAAACTAAGAACAGCTGTCACGTAACAAAAATTTTGTAAGTTATCAGATTGATCAGCAAGCGAAAATAATCATTATCACCTATGCACCTATGAATCTGCAAGAGACAATCAACTTTAGGGTGGTACACCACTTTTTTGGCCGACCGTAGTACCCAACTAAAATCAACCTGCATATACACAGTAACAACATAAATAAAAAGTGATGTAAGCAACTGTTTAGGTGGCCCAGACAATCCGCAGTACGACCCTCAGCCGATCAACACTTCTTCAGTGGCGCTCAATAACGACCTCAATACTATCGTACAGAAGTTCTCCGAGCACTATCATGACGCATGGGCATCTAGGTAAGATGGTCCTATATTTTTAACTAGTTGTGCATAAAAATTAAAAGAATTTCTTGTTTGTTCTATGATTGATATTTTTTCGTAGAGACCCAAATCCAAGATGATGAATGAAGGAAATTTGACATGATGAAGAAAAACAATAATGTAAAAAATCTCACTCTCTCACAGAACCCATCACTTTCACAAAACGGAACCTTTATAGTAACACTCGTGTGTCTGTCTGTCCGTCCGTCTGTTACAGCCCATTTTCTCCGAAACTACTTGACCGATTGAGCTTAAATTTGGTACAAACTATAAGTTGGTGATCCAAACACGGACGTGTAACGTAAATATTTTTTTTTAAAATATGGTTGCTGAAGTAGAAAAAAAAGTTTTACAAACTATATTGTGTGACATATCAAATGAAATACTCGTTGCGAGAATCTCATTTTTATTTTAATAATTTTATGATTAGTAGTTTTGAAGTTATATAAGAAAATAGGCAAAAATTGACCAAAAAACCAATACGTACATTTAAAAAAATAAATACGTATTTACAGGAAAATCGAGAACGCCTGGGTGTACGGCGAGACATGGTCAGACAGCCAGAAGGCACACCCTCGTCTTAAACCATACAACATGCTCAATGACTACGTAAGTTATTAATTACATACTAGCTTCTGCCCCACGGTTTAACCCGTATTCCCGAGAGATAAAAAGTATCATATATGTTTTGTAAATTATGATCTTGGTATGTGTCTAATTTCTTCCAAATCATTGGATTCTCTCAATGACGTGACGCCGTAATAAATTGATTGCATTTATTACAGCGTGAGTAATAAGGGGTTAAATTCACACAGTTTTAAACAAACATACAGTCAGCATCAGATTTATCTGATCAAATTAGTTCGGATTCGATTCTCATCCAGCACAAACATTTGTGTACACGAACGTGAGAAATTCAAAGATTGGACACCCGTGCGAAGCTGGGGCGGGTCGCCAGTTATATATAATATGGAAAAGTATGAATGCTCTATTTAATATATTTACCATCTTTAAACCCCCTTTCAGGAGAAGGAGCGTTACAAGGAACCAGTCCGTGAGTCCCTCAAGGCGCTGCTAGCTATCGGCTGGTCGGTGGAACACTCTGAAGTTGACATACCCAGCACCAACCGTAGTTCTATGAGGAGGCAGTCCAAGTCTGGAGGCGTGAGTATAGCTTTTGTTGTAACGCTGAATTATTTCGTTCCATGTAGTGGAATAATGGTCCCGGTTCTGAGGGCCTACTCCGAAAAATGATACACGATAGTCCGATCATTGTGTCAAATTATTAACCAATAGAATTGCACATAATGTAGGTCTCGTCAGTTTGTTGCATTTCTAATGGTTAATAATTTGACAACGATGATTGACTGTGGTGTATCGTTTTTCGGAGTAGGCCCTCAGTTGTTTACAAACTAAACAAATTTAATCTCACTATATCTCTTTCTAACAAAAAACATGAGAAAGGGATAAAATAAATTTGATGTCTGTCAAATTAATCCTATTGCTTATTGCAACTTGAATTTAAGCGCAATGGTTATTGGTCGCGAATATATCCACGTAAATGATAATGGCGTGGACAATATTAGGCAAGTTCGTAAAAAGGCACCATTATTTTTTGGATTTTTAGAAATCAGTATTCGAATTTAATGATATTGAAAGGTTGCCAAGTGTTATTATTTATGGTCATAAAGAAAAAAAATATATAAAGTAAACATAAGTCAGGCTATTACTAATATTTTTTGCATATTATTGTGCTTGCATAAAGGACGAAGAAATTGAAAAACTGAAGGTACAGTTCAATTCAATATTATTGTTGCAGTGTTTAAATAATGCACGTTATATGCTTTACAAATGTTAAATATAGATTTTAATATACCATAACGGGTGGATATTTTGATTTGGTGCTTTTTTAAACAATGTTGGGTTGATTGATCATGTGTAAGTAACAACTTTTATTATTGGACCTTGGAAATGAAACCATAATTAAAGTTCTTTAGTATGATGAACTTAATTGACGGCCGCTGGGGCAGAAGGGTTCTCGTGTGGCGACCACGAACCGGAAGACGCAGCGTAGACAGCCCCCCCATAAGGTGGACCGATGATCTTGTGAGGGTCGCGAAATGAGGAGATCCTTGGGCTTTTGTCCAGCTGACATGATGAGTATGATGAACCTAAAAATCGAAAATATGCCATTTCAAAGTATTCACCTAATATAGGTTTATGAAATACCTTTCTGGAGTAATTTAAAAAAGAAACTTACTCCACTATTACTTATCTTCCAGTTTCTGTCACTATCAATGACATATGAGGAGCTGGCGAACAAAACGGTATAATTACATAAAATTAAATCTTACAGGAGAAGTAAAAAACTGAATGACATACATAAGTATGTCATACGTTATGATCGAAACCATGAACTTTGGATGCAATTTTAACACTGTTTTAGGCGGTTTTTATTGAAAATGAGTTTTCAGCGGGCACAAAACCTCAAAGGCTGTAAAAAAAAATATTTTGACCTGATGCGTAAATATACCGTTTTGCTTGCCAGCTCCTCATATCATATGACAAAGATAGGTATAACTTCTATGTTCAAAAACTGGCAGTAATGTTGCACAGCAGTTTTCACGATCACGCTATGGCCTGTGAATGTACGTGTGCTTGTCATGTTATAAATAATAATTTGTAAATTATTTTCATATCCCCCACCCCGTCCAGCGTGTCCCTGACATTGTGGTAAGTTTAACTATTTATTAATTTTAACTCTTACAACCCTATTATTAAATCAATTTTAACTATAGCATTTGACAAAATAATATTACTATGCTTCTTGCTTGAAGATAATGATGAATGTTTGCTTTGACCCTTCTTAAATTAAGTATGGCTTTTTATTCTAATTACTGTGGGATCCCGGTATGTCAGGATTCACAATTTTTGATAAAGCTTTAATGTGATTCGCTCCTTCACTACAGCCACAGTTTGATTTATGACTTCGATTTAATAGGTGGATACTTACTTAGTGCTATAATTTTTAACTATGCTGAGATTACAATGCTGAAAATGTTTTGAGACCAACTCGATAAAATCGAATTGTTCATATGAAAGACCAAATCTGTACAAAAATGTACGAAATAAAAACAGAATTTGTCTCAGAGAACAATTTGTTTACCGTGGCGAATCTAATTTAGGTATTAAAATATGAAATGTAGAAATACATATATAATGACACACCCATTTAATTTTCCTACCAGACGGATTCAGCGACACCATTCAACTACAACCCTCACCCTGTAGACATGACGAACTTGACTCTGTCTCGAGAAATGCAGAACATGGCGGAGAGATTAGCCGAGAACGCACACGACATCTGGGCGAAGAAGAAGAAGGAGGAACTTGTTACTAATGGAGGTGAGGAAGGCTTTTTATGTCAGAAGGTTGACAAGCAGCCAGGCGGTAAGTGGTTACCGTCGCGCGTCGCCATTTGCAATACCTGAGGTATTGCCAATGTGTTGACGACCTGTTACAATGCCATGAAGGCTTCAAGTGGAATTGCCGGAACGCACCGGTAGGTGCTTGGCGACAGATTTTCAACTTGGGTGGTAGCCAGCCGGACAGGTACTACAAAGTACCATACCACCGTGCAAAAAGGTTTTTTTTATGTCCAAAAAGATATACAGTATATCATTAGGTTGTATTTGGACACCAGTCCAGATATATATGATACAGAATTTTCAATTTGAGTCTTTGGATGGCACATGACGTTATATAAAGAAGGATATTATAATGAAAATTCCATTTCTCAGAAACTCCTCCCCGAAGAAAACGCAAACGTAGTATGTACAGTTTGTGATAAATGTATCTACGTGTTTTAGCGGAATAGTAAATTGTATTAACTAATCTATACCTTCAATACATTAATTGTAATAAAACTGTTACAGAAATTGTTAGTTTTAGCACTTCATTAAGTTTCTTGAGAATGTCGAATCGAGTCATTTGTTTGGCATACTATACCAACATACATATCGCTACATCTAGAGATCATGTTAAAAAGTTGTAGCAAAATAAACCCCTTTTTACGTGAGTCGGATTAAATCATGTCTTGTCAAACTCAGGTTTTAAATCGGTCACTTTCTTATGTCATTTAACAGAAAGAGCTAAAGGACCTATCTTAAAGACTGGGTTTAACTAAACCATCTCAGACAGTTTACTATCTTATTACGTACTTTTTATTAGACTTGCTTTAAACCTTCTTACGTAATAATTGGATATATCATATACATTAGGATGACATTATTATCACATTATTATCACATATCACCGCAAGTTTACTATTTCGATCATCATTTCATTGATTTATTTTTTCATCAGGTGGAATCCATCCTCAATTAGTCCCGTACGACCTTCTAACAGACAAGGAAAAGAAGAAGGACAGAGAACGTTCCCAAGAATTCCTCAAATACCTCCAGTACCAAGGCTACAAGCTCCACAGGCCAAGCAAAGCGTCACAGGGTGATACTGAACAGACCGCTACCGGCGTAGCAATAGAGTTGAGATTCGCGTACTCGCTGTTGGAGAAGTTAATACAGTATATTGATAGAGCAACGATCAATATGAAGTTGCTAAAGCCGTCGACTACGTTCAGTAGAAGGACTAGTTTTAAAACTAGTACGAGAGATATTAAATTCTTTTCTAAGGTTAGTGAATTTATTTTTACGTCATATACACTAAGTAAACTAAAATAGTTATCTCTCATTTCTTTCATACAATATTATTGTAAAGGACAATATTGAAAGCTGTCAAAGTAGCCGTACGGAAAAATAGTCATTACAGCGACTGAATTCACGTTGAAATCATATAATTGGACTAACTTTTTAAAGACTAAATTAACTTATTTTGTAAACAATGGAATTAGCATCATTCAAATTCAATTTACATTTTCAAATTTCATTGTCACGTTATGTATTAAAAATGCATTTCAGTGCAAATTTATGGACATATTTCACGGTTAAAATGCTTACTGACTATGCTGTAGGCTGGCTAAACATTATTTGAGAATAATTCTTTATTTTTTCTATACAAGCATTTTTGACATTGTTAATTTTCATTCTGGAAAGATTAAATGGTATGCTATAATTATATATTTTCTACCTATTTACAAGCAACACAAGTCGGAGTTAAAGTACTTCAAGAAGGTACAAACTGCTCCGTACCGCCATGCGCCATTGTTGTCACCTATAGCCACACGACTTATTATTTGCTTTAACATTGGCGAGTTATTTATACCTACTGATGTGAAACGGAACGAAATGAATAGAATAATCGATCATCCGAGTAGAATAAAGAGCATATTGCTAGTGACCGCCTTAATATTGAGATAAAAAAGAAATAACATTGGGTCCAACTGGTTGTCTGGCTGTTGCACCATTTTCTAATTCAATTTTGTTCCGTTCTTTCTTACATCTAGCACAATTCCCAGTAATTGTCACAAAATTTTGCTGTACATTTGATGTTATGATTTTGTAAAATAATGTCGCATTATAAATAGAAAACAAGATAAAAATAGTTGACAGTTGATTATATCAGAGATTCAAATTCAAATATGTAAGTCTACAATTGTTACAGATTTAGAAGATATCCCAAATAGTTTTCAATTTTAAGTACTTGATCCATTTTATCATCATCATCATGTCAGTCGAACGACGTCCACTGCTGGACAAAGGCCTCCCCAAGAATCTCCACGATGACCGGTCTTGCGCTACCCGAATCCAGCGGTTTCCCGCGACCCTCACAAGATCGTCAGTCCACCTTGCCAACCATAATCAAGCAACAACCTTTGATTGATCATTTCGCATGCAAATAAAGTTCCTATTACAACTACAATAAAGCTCCAACTAACAGGTCGTGCTACCATTGATGGAGAAATACTTCTCGACACATCGAAACTACTTCATAGCTGTAGCAACTGCAACTAACAACGTTGGTGCTGCCAGCTTGAAGGAAAAAGAAATGGTGGCAGCACTGTTCTGCAAGCTTGCCAGCTTATTGCGTTCTCGGTGAGTGCAAGAATTGGTCCAACAACGAATTGAGATTCAGAAAATCAGAGTACGGCTCTAGAGTACTTTATATACTCGCCTGTTTGGTACCACCCTCATGCTAAAAAATGTTCGTTGCCTTCGGTTGTATCGCGAAATTCAAATTTTATCACGTTTTTTGCAAATTGCAGCTCAGTTATAGGTCGTAAGATATCAACATGTTATTTGCGACAAGAATGGTAGTATATTTACTGATTAATAACAAAAGAAATCTTCAACATATTCCTCTAAGGTATATTACTGACATATACGACTATTTCATGAAAATGTTAAAATTTTTATAACACAAATCTTGGTCACAGTTTGGCTGCATTTGGACCAGACGTACGTATCACAGTACGGTGTCTCCAAGTGCTGGTCAAAGGCATCGACGCCAAGTCCTTGGTGAAGAACAGTCCCGAGTTCATCAGGACATCTATGTTGACGTTCTTCAACAACGTGGCTGATGATTTAGGACATACAATCTTCAATTTACAAGAGGTATGTTAATGAGTTCATCTACAATAATATTATGAAAAGGAAAATTTAGTAAGTTCGGATATGAGAGGTAATCTCCTGAGATACTGGTCCAATTCTAAAAATTCTTTCACTAATGAAAAATGAAAAAATGAAAATATGTTTATTCCAAATAAATATGGCAACATTAATTAATTGGCTGCGCTCCCACATTAGGTTACCCTGTGTTGTGGGAGACACGCTCTTCCTATGACTATTACAATGATGGAAATAATGAAAATAATAAAAAAGTGTTTTTTTTTTTTTTTTTAAATTAAACAAAATTTGATTGTGAAAACGTGCGTGAGGTTTGTTTGAGATATGGGTGGGTTGTGTGTGGGGTGGGGTGTGTGTGAGGCGTGTGCGTGGTGTGTGTGGAGAGTAAGTGAGGTGTGAGTGGGGAGTGAGTGAGGTGTGTGTGAGGTGTGGGTGTGATGTGTGCAAATGTTAGTGTGGGTGTTTACCGTGGCGATTGAATACTGTAGATATGATAAGGTTTATATATAGGTCATTATAATTATATATATATTAAGTAATTATAATTAAGTGTTGTAATTTTCCCCGAAGGTTATAGGCTCCCTTTTATCTCGGGAACGTGAGTGAAACCGTGAGGAACAGCTAGTGGTTATTAAATTAATTGATGCACTTTATGAAATTTCAAAAACTAACTATGATGAAGGTCAATTAATTTATAGTAAAGTACAGTGGTATGATATTACCTCTATTATATAATTGATATATATTTAATCAGTAGTCTTACCAACATTTAGATATAATGGAAATTACTGCTGGTGATAATTCCTTAAAGATTCCTAATCCCTCTCAATTACATTTTAAGTGCTCTCGAACTTCTTTCACTTATGGTTCTTTTGGAAACAGTGAAAATCAAATTCAGTTCTGAAATCTTAACATCAGCTACAATTGAAAATAGTCTAGATGACAACCATACAATATAAATACATACCTACTTCCTATTCACCTTGGTATTTCTATAATGTGACGTCATTTATCAGTTCCTCAGATATTACCGCTGCATGATTATTCATCATGATCATAAATTTCCCAGGGTAAATACGCTCACCTCCGCGGCACTCATCTGAAGACTTCAACGTCCTTGGGGTACATCAATGGTGTTCTGCTACCGATATTGACGGCCATGTTCGACCACTTGGCCAACTGCGAGTATGGTGCCGATCTTTTACGTAAGTCATCATTTTGAAGTATTTTTATTATACAACAAGCATACGGCCCGCCTGATGGTAAGCGTTTACTGTAGCCTATGGACGCTAGCGACACCCGGGACTGAGACCATATACTAATCCGCGCCCCGGGTACCACTCGCGCATTGCCGACCCTTCCCCCCACCCCGATCAGCTCCGGCGACCTTACTCACCTTAAAGGGCTATCCACACATGTCCGGGTGCCCGGCCCTGCCGTGTTCCGTCAGGGACGGGGAAAAATCGATTACATACATCTAGTACGAGCTTGTTCACACAGCTCCGTGTCAGAGGCACATCATCGTACGTGTACATCATAGTATAACGAACAACTCGGAACACGGATAGCCCTGACCCGGCACGGCAGGGCCGGGTGCCCGGACATGTGTGGATAACGCTTAAGTGATAACATTGTAATAACCATTTTGATTGAGGAAAAGTTGATCTTTATTATGAAAAGATTGTAATTTTCGTGCTTTCAGTGTTGCTTACATAGTTAAAGTAGTTCATAATTAGGAGTATAATGATCCCTGTAAATGTAGCTACATTGGAAAGTAAACCTGTATTTCGAGATTTGTCATGACGTCGGCATACGGCCCGACTGGAGTAAGCGGCCACCATAATAAATAGACGCTTTTAACACCCGGATCCGGAGCACAGATTACTGGCCCAGTTAAATCTATTTCGACCTCGTCCTATGAGTATTATTAAATTAAGAAATCTATACATATTGTTTGGACACATGAAAGGATTCATCATCATCATGTCAGCCGAAATAAAAAAATAATTGCAACAATGAGAGACATTATCGTCTGTGTCTAGTTTGTAAGTTTAAAAACCTTTATTTTCTTCAGCAACAGGTGGCAACTAAAGAACAAAATGAAAGTAATGATGTAGATGATAAAAATAAATAATTACATAATTTATTGACATCTGTAATTAAAAACTAGTAGAATCATCATAACTTGAGCCACTGTCGTCGGTGCTAGAGGACCCGCTTGTGGAACCGCTACTAGAGTCTTTTCTGTTTGAACTTGAAGACGCACCATAACTAAATCGACACTGTGATTTGCAATTCCTATGAAACTTCTTTTTATGACTACTTCTGCATTGGAAAGCGGCGCAAGATTCCTTTACAGCATAATTACAGGCTGCTTCACATTTTTTCGTAGAGACCTTCTTACAAGCTTTTTCTAATCTATCGCGTAGTAAGTTAACATTTTCATCGCCATCGGAAGCTTTACTAGGCAGGGGCAGGGGCAGGGTGGCATTTCGTAGAAAAACCGGCTGAAAGATATTAATAGTCTAAATAGAATATTTTTGGTTTAGGGTTATTCAAAAACAATACATTATAGCAGATCGTATTTGGAGATTTCTAATTTGGTCTTAAGGTTGTATCTAATTTTAGTTAATAGAATAAAATCTTACATCCGTTTTAAAATCGTCACTGCATGCAGCATCTAAATATCCCTCCGGTGTTATGTCCTTTGGGGCTAAAAAATATGATTATTTTAATGTAATTAAACATACAGGTCCATAGCCCATATTGGCAACATTCGTCATCTGCCCGTCCTATTTATTCGCAATCATTTCGACTTGGTGATATGTCTACAATTTCTTCATTCAACCCTTCTACTCTTAACTGCATATCGTCTTTCATATAATCCAAATCTAGTCTTCAGATACGTCAGTCTACTTTCAAATTAATCAATGTTTTAGTAACATGAACTTAGTGATACCTAAAAATGTTCAAAACACGACAAACCTTGCCTTGCCACTTTTAGATAGTCGCAATTTTTTGTTAATAAAATAGAAATAAAGGTAGAAAAAAATCGGAATTTATACGGTTTTATTCTATAATCGTTTTTTTAAGTTTCCGAAAAGTTAATCATAAAATACATCACACTGGCGATTTGATCACGTTCTGTATATTTGTTTGCTTCGAATCTTCGAATCCCATTATCAGCCCAAGGATGTCCACTGCTGAACATAGGCCTACATTGATTTCCACAACAAATGGTTTTGGATTGCTTAAATCCATCAGTTCTTAGCGACTCTGATCAAAGCGTCGTTCAACCGCAGCGGGAGGTATCTCTGTGGCTCTCTCACTCTCTCTCTCTCTCTACGTGGATTGTATATCAAAGAAACAAAAACAAAGAAAGAAATATAAAGAACGTGACGCTGAAGAAAACCGTATAATAACAACTTACTATCTGGTGGGGGGTAATTTGAAGTTTCATTATTAGTACCTATTGTCTCGAACTCCTTAATGCATCCAGTTTTGGAGCTTTGTTTGAACTTGTTCTTGAAATCACTCTTACACCGATACTCTCGACAAGAGAGTTTGAGGGTTGACTTGCATGCCTAGACAAAACATCAGCGGCTTTATGGGTAAACCTTCGGTTCGAGGGCGAAATTCAAATTTTATCACGTTTTTTGCTAATTGCAGCTCAGTTATAAGGCGTATGTTATCAACATATTCCTCCAAGGAATATTACTGACATATACGACTATTTCATGAAAATGTTACTAATATACCTTGGAGGAATACCTATGTTGATGATTTCTTTTGTTATTAATCAGTAAATATACTACCATTCTTGTCGCAAATAGCATGTTGATAACTTACGATAACGACCTATAACTGAGCTGCAATTTGCAAAAATGCGTGATAAAATTTGAATTTCGCGCTCCAACCGAAGCCTCCACCTTAAGACTTTAAAAGGTCACTTATGTGTCGACCACCTTCTAGTCTGGTTAAATACCGTTATTTCCGTTGATTAAATATTCATTTCCAAAAATTCACCAAAATAAATTATGGTGATTGTAAAATCTATTATCGTATGCAACACTGTCTAGACAGGTTTATCATCTAAGCCTACTTAATTGATTCAAGAACTTACTTTAAAACACTTCTTTATCACAAGTTTAAGGCACGCGTCGCCATACGCCTGTCTTAGAACATTCGTTTTGAACGAATCTTTATCTATCGCTTCATCTTCAGCTGAAGAATTCTCACTACTTGCACTGAATTGATTTAGCTGTAATAAAAGAAAAAAAATATGATTTAGAACCTAAATCTTCAAGAACCCACTATAGATGTTATAAAGAAAGCAATTATATAAATTTTAGTAAGCATCAATGAAAATGATTTTTCAATCAATGATAATTTTACTGCTTCTAATCAAAATAGTTACGAAAGACCCAAATCAATTAATCTCAATAAATCATGCAGCTAAAATGAATAAGACAGACATACAGACATGAAGAAGACATAATTTCTTACCATATCGTTATTAATTAAAATCAAAGCTGTCTTTTTTCCCGACCTAGTCGTATTTTGTTCGTTATAATTTTTAGTATGCTGGGAAAGTTTTTTATGTAGCCCATGTGATCTTATTGATATATTTAATTTGCTACCACTTTTCAACACGTTTACAGCATACGTCTTGGCGGTCGGTTCCTTTCTGATGTTCGTTAAATTAGCTTGTCGTAAAAAATTTCGAGGTTCTAAGTTTCTTTTCTTTTTATTTTCGTTTAATTTAGTATCCGAATCAAATGGATAGCTTTGCAATACTTTATAGTGTTTCGTTTTTGGTATTTCAGCATTAGCATGTTTTTTTTCAACTTTACTGCTTTTGTCATTGTACCTACTTATTTTTACTTGGCTTCTTCTTATTATCGGTGAATGCAACTTTATCTTTTGTGTAATTTTCTTTGGAAACATCGTTGCTTGAAGATTCCAGCGAACTTTTTGTTTTTTTCTGCTTTTCTTTTCCGGCGTGTAAACTTTGAATATACGGCACTCTTCCTGTTTTTTTTATCTCTTTGTTATGCTTTAATTTTTTTGTATTCTCGTCGCCAAATTTATCAATATCCGACCATATGACTTCTGTTGCCAACTGATAGTTATGTTTTGATGGTTTTTTTGTGGTAATTGAGAGCCTTTTACCTTTGAACTCCTTGTCTATCTCATTGTCGCTGGAGACATCACTTTCGACTATCTCTTGTGACTTGTAAATCTTTTGCAAATGTTCATAGTTCTGTATTAATTCCTGTAATACGTCGTTGACGCGTGATATGTTTCTGATGACATCGGCAAATACTGCTTCCACATCATGATGTGGGTTTGTTTTTACGGTTGGCTTTGGTTGCTGAAATAAAATTTAATTTAGGGTGAGAAATGAGCTGATTTTGGGCCAACGACCGCTTTTAAATTTCGAATAATTTCGATGACGATGCTAAAATTTTAAAAAAGTTAATTTTGTAACATCAGTTTACAATTTATTCTAGAGTAATGTATTCTATACCAATAATAAAGTTAAAGAGTTTGTTTGAACGCGCTAATCCCTGGAGTTACTTGTCCGATTCGAAAAATTCTTTCACTAATAGGATGCTACATTATTCCTGAAGGTTATAGGCTACTTTTTTCCCGGGAACGTGAGTGAAGCCGCGGGGAACAGCTAATAGTATTTATTAAACAGATATATAATACCAAAACTGCATTTGTTAATAGAAAAATCGTTTGACAATAGTATATGTAATTCCACATTTGTTTTCAAACATGTAGGCAAGCTAAATATAAATCTGAAATAATAAAATCACGAATGTTTTTTATGGTGAATTGCTTTTTATGCTTTATTGACTCTTTTATTTAAGTGTTTTGCAACTTGGTGACATTGTAAAGAAATCACAAGAATTTCTGAATACAATGAAAATTATCTTACCACGATGACGTGGTCTAATGTGCTAAACATACAGTGCATAGAATGTAACTGGATTGTCACCGTTTATCATGAGGCGAACTGTATGCTAGTTTGCTGCCTGAACATCTTGCATCGAAATGGATTACTCTACCGCGTAACTTTGGTTGTAATCTTAATTAACATAATTATTGAAAATCATCCAATGAGCGTTCGACCACGCTTACAAAATGGTCGTCATCTTAGCCCGTCATTGGATGAAAACATTAATGGTGTTCATTCCGATTCCTACCAAAAGATACGCAATAGCCCGGCAGGTAGATGTGCACCTTTAGAGTAGCCTGTTACGGTCTACGTTTATTACCCGCACAACGCCCTGTGCCTTTTATTGCTCTAAGCGGCACAAAGTGGTCTAAACTGTGGTTCTAAAAGCGGTCGATACTGCTGATGGTTGTAAACTCTTGTGAACTAGATCATCTTCCATTATTCTGTATTAATATTATGTATTTTTTAATACTTAATGAATTTATTCCAGTGGATGAGATCCAGGTGGCTTCGTACAAGATGCTGGGATCACTGTACACTCTTGGTACAGACGTTTCACTCACACACGATAGAAAATATCTCAAGACAGAAATTGAGAGAAATAAGCCTGCTTTGGTGAGCTGTTACGGTTCTTTAAGCCATGATAATTTAGTAATAGTGATGTATAATACCATGGGGATTACCGTCGGTGAAAAGTTTGTGGGATCTTAAACCCCATAATGCTTGTGGTGAATGAAAACATCGTGAAGAAACTAAAGCACGATACTTTGTATAAAGCCTAGCCTTGTAAGAAAATGTGTTTATTTTATACTTGATTTGCAAAATATTAACAAATGGAAATTTAATTCAGCAAAAATAAATTACTATGCAATATATGATAGTGCTGGACAAAGGCCTCCCCCAAGGATCTCCACGATGGCCGGTCTTGCGCTATCCGCATCCAGCGACCCTAACAAGATCGTCGGTCCACCTTGTGGGGGGCCTGCCCACGCTGCGTCTTCTGCATAAATTCCAAATCAGTCTGTCCTTCTCTCACTCCATCAGATCCTTTATTTCTCACTCTATTTATAATGCTTTTTTTACCAGGGTTCATGCCTGGGTGCCTTTAGCTCGACGTTCCCCGTAGCGTTCCTGGAGCCACATCTCAACAAACACAACCAATTCTCATTGTTGAACAGGATAGCTGATCATTCTTTGGAAGCACAAGGTAAGGTTTCTGTTTCACTACGTCTAATGATAGAGGAATTACTTTCTCCATTTATTTTAGAAGCATTTCGAATAGGTGCTGCTTTGACACGAATAGTTTACCAGCTTATTTATCCTGATACTTTGTTTATGGCCATCTGATCCCATAAAAACTGCATTAGTAATATGGAAGCCAGATGACTGATACAACTGCATAGTACAAATATCTAAATATTCATATCCACAGAATATGTTCACGAATATTTTGTCTTGGATTGTAATCAAACCCATCAGGGTAATCCATATCATCTAAGTAGCTCTTAATAAACATAAAGATGAAAAAAAAATCTTTACAATCAACTCTTCCAGAGATTATCTAATATTAACCATAATCCACAGATATAATGGCTAAAATGGAACAATCAATGCCAACATTAGAGACGATACTAAGTGAAGTGGATCAATTCGTGGAATCAGACAAATCACATAATGAAGCACCACACATAATAGATGTAGTACTGCCTTTATTGTGCTCGTATTTGCCATTCTGGTGGGCCCAGGGGCCTGATAATGTCACTCCAACTGGCGGGTAAGTCAACGTCAAAGTCAAGGACACTCCAAACGAAGCGCATGTAGAATTTAATTCAGCAGTGAGATTATGGGTAAACCTGTTCTTATAACCTTCCAGCAACCACGTAACCATGGTAACAGCGGAACACATGAACCAGTTACTCAAGAACGTTCTCAAACTGATCAAGAAGAATATAGGCAATGAAAGCGCTCCATGGATGACTCGCATCGCGACTTATACTCAACAGATTATTATTAATAGCTCTGAGGAGTTGTTGAGGGATTCCTTCCTGCCGCTGGCCGAGAGGGTCAGGAAGAGGACTGATACTATGTTCCATAAAGAGGAGAGTTTGAGAGGTTTTATTAAGGTGATTTATTTGTGATTGCATTGTACCGTCCATGCTCTAACTAAAATGTCATTTCATTTCAATTTAGGTAATCAAAAAAGATATTATAATCTTTTTATTTTTGTAAGTACTAGTTTCTGTCCTTATCCCCAGGTAAAAAATATTCTATATAATGGTCCTGTTCTTTACAAATTAAGCTAATATAATCACACCATATCTCTTTCTAACAAAAAACATAAGAGAGGGATAAAATAAATTTAGTTCCGTCAAATTAGTCTGATTGCTTAATTCAACGTGAATTTATCCTACTATTTTTTTATTATTATAGACTAATTTAACAGCTTTAACTATCAATAATACCTATATATACACATATATGTTATACTAAGAAAGAGAGGTGACGACTAATATTAGTTTAGAGTGAAAAATTAAATCGGCAGCGGCTATTTTGAAAGCGTTGTAGATGCTTAGCGCGGACACTTAATGTTTGATCCATAATAATTAAATTAAAATAAATAAATTAAATTGTCAATTTATTCCAGTCTTCCACAGACGACACGTCCCAAGTGGAATCCCAGATACAAGAAGACTGGCAGCTCCTAGTAAGGGACATCTATTCCTTTTACCCACTTCTCATCAAGTACGTCGACTTGCAAAGGAACCATTGGCTCCGGAATAATGTGCCAGGTTTGTTATACTTTTTTAACAGACTTCATAATAGGAGGAAGTTCTATATTTGACTGTATGTATTTTTAATGTATGTTCAGTTCACCGATTTCTCAGTCAATTGTAGACCTATTTTGAAATTTTTTTTTATAACGGTGACTGACTTCAAAACAGTTTTGAAACCAGGGCCAGGGTTCCTAACATCGTTATTTTATAATTTCTAGTGTTTTTAATGGCGGTTTCAATTTTTGTTAAAAGTTATGATGTCTCAATCCCTTTTTATTCCCCTCTAGGCTTTGTATGTTTGCCACCTTCGGCCACATCATCACTGACCACGGTGAGATTGTGGTCAAACACAGGCCTATACATAGTAAAATAAAACATATATTTTTAAAGTACTAGCTGTCCTTAGCAGTTTCACCATCACGATCAGCTTGAAATAGTAACAGAGATACATTTTTACTTTCGCATTTATAAAATTAGTATCGTGCGGATTAAAAGTTTTTTTTTTTTTTACAGAGGCCGAAGAGTTGTATAACCACGTATCAGAGATATTCAACATTTGGTCCAAAAGTCAATATTTCCTCAAGGAAGAACAGAACTTCATATCGGCCAACGAGATTGATAATATGGTATGTAATAATGACAGCATTTATATTATAGCTACAGTTGATGACAAGATTGTATTAGTTCTTAAAAGTATTTCTTTTTAATAGTTTTAAACTCTCACGAACACAATACAACGAACGAAAAAAAATTTGGATTAGCAAACAACAGAAGTTGTCAGTCTTGATGAACTAAAGTCGCCTTATAAAGGTTTTTAGTTATCCTGTAGGTATTATATCCCATACTAGCTTCCACCTTGCAGTTCCACCCGCGTTCCCGAGGGAGCCTAAGTTTTTCCGAGATAAAAAGTAGCCAGGGTCTAAGTGCCAAGTTCCATCCAAATCCGTACAGTAGTTTTTACGTGAGAGTGTAACATCTATACATCCTCACAAACTTTTGCATTTATAATATTAGTAGGATTTGCTTTTTCAGAAATAAAAGTAAACTGTATGTGGCAGTATATAGAGGTTATATTATTTGTTCATAACAGGTGCTTATCATGCCAACTGCAACAAGACGAGTGACGACTGTAGTCGACGGCACACCACAGGGTGGTGGAAAGGTTAGTAATACAATGTTTGTATATATGGGAAAAGAAGCATTATGTTCGAAGGTGCACAACTCTACAATGAAAGACGCAAAATCATCCATAATCTTTAATAAAGGATCACTCTCAATTATGATAAACCGCAACGTGCCACTGTAGGTACACTCATAACGCGGATCGACCACTGTGACCGCTACCTTAATTTGTACTTGTAATCATGTATTGAGTCACCATTGTATTACGAGGGGTACTACGCGAGCTTGTTCATACGCATAAAACGTCAAACTACCCACCTACCCAATTTAAACTTGTATTTTCTCTATAAGTGATTTTTGTAAATCTTCTGAGGAAATTAATTTCTTAAATCTTAAACACCGTCTAATTAAACTCAGATAAAAATTAAATCATTTGAGTTAGTACTCAGCACAGATAAAGAAAGAAAAATAATATAGTAAGAAATTAAATCATTTGAGTTAGGTGTCAAATTCAAAGCCATTTATTCAATTTAGGTCCCAGAAGGGCAATCTAATATACCGAAATAGTGATCGATATACCAAGATTTTTATTTTACGATGCTCGTGCACACAATGAACTAACACGAGCAACGTGTGAATACATAGAAAAAGAAGAAGCACCGCGACAAGAAGCGCGACAAGGACAAGGAGGTGCAGGCGTCGCTGATGGTGGCGTGCCTCAAGCGACTGCTGCCCGTCGGCCTCAACCTGTTCGCCGGCCGCGAGCAGGAGCTCGTGCAGCATTGCAAGGATCGCTTCCTCAAGGTATACCCGGACCTTAACCCTGACCTTACTGCTAGACCACAGACCACTCAGAGTACTAGAGTGTATAACCAACCGCAAATTATCGTTGGCGCCTTCTAAGGGTTTGCCAGGAATAGTGTCCTATCTTTTTTGATCTGACGGTTGGTTACCCACTAAATCTCAGTAGCTGGTGGTACGCGGTTACCGTAGCCTATGGATGCTTGCAACATCCGAGGTTTCTCACAATAATAACCATGTCCTGAACCGACCATCACGACGAGCTCTGGTGACTTACACTTGAATCGCAATAATTGTAATGTTGTTTGTTTTTATTCCCAGAAAATGTCTGAACAAGACGTAGCAGAATTTGCCAAAACCCAACTAACATTGCCAGATAAAATCGACCCCGCTGACGAAATGTCCTGGCAACATTACCTATACAGTAAACTTGGCTCCAAGAGCAAGACTAATATAACAGTGGAGACAGCCGAGAATAAGGTTAAAATAATAGATGATACTGTGGAGAGGATTGTCGCTATGAGTAAGGTGCTCTTCGGGTTACATATGGTGAGTCAAGTCTTTATTTATAAGTAGTTATCCCCCGCGGTTTCATTTGTGTTCCTTATTTTACCCCCTTAAGGTTTGCTTTTTCAAAATTCCTTTCTAAGCGGATGCCTACGCTATAATATGTAGCTATCTGTATGCCAAATTTCATCCCGATGCGTCAAGTCAAGTCAGTCACGTTTTTCTTATATATATATTTTTAAGATGATGATATCATGACGCCCCGGTTAGCGTGGTTGGTAAGCTACCCTGTCACCCTATAGGCCGTGGTTTCGACTAACCGTAGTCAGTGATGATGTGGCCGATGGTGGTAAGCATATAGGGCCTAAAACGGAACTGGCTCTCAAGTGCTAAGTGCTTGGAGACATATCTACTGTGGAATATTTTTTGTATTTATTATTTTCTAATTTATTTATTTATGTATACTACAAAATTAGATCGACCATCCACAACAAATGAGCAAGAACGTATACCGTTCGGTTGTATCCATTCAGCGCAAGCGCGCTGTCATTGCTTGCTTCAGGCAGACGTCTCTACATTCCTTGCCAAGGTTCACAGTCATTTGTGTCGTGTGCCGTTGTAATAAGTGTGGTTTTTGTTTAACTGGCCCAGCGCATAGATGTCTCATCTAAAATAACCAATAATCGTCTTTGTTATATTTAAGATTTGAAGTTGTTTCTCTTTTTTAATCCTAATCCTTTTCCAAAAACGGCATTCGTCTACGAACAATAAACTTACATAGGTACCTACTATGAATTTATTGTTTTTTTTTCAACTATTATCAGAATCTAAATGAATTGAGAGTCTAGCATGATCATTATATTAACATATCTTTATAATATTAAACCGAAACAAGTCCTTCCTTTAACTACGACATGTCTTTAACGCTAATTGACCCCTCACACCTCCATGCAGTCTTATTTTTGACTGATTATCCTCAACTCTTAATAGTTAAGAATGCGCCCAATGTATTAAATAACCTCTTTTACATACCTATGATTTTGCCCATTAACATTATTACATTGTGCATGCTGCCTTTGGATTGACAAGGCGACAAAGCCTAAACAACGCACTAATAACTGGAAAAGGATTCTATGTGCAGCTCGCAAAAGAGCTGCAATAGCTTGTTTGAGGTCCATACACCTTTATAAGCTTAGCCGGTGAGTTTTTGTAGGCGAGACATTTATGGTTTAACAGAGGCTCTTATTTGCTGTAAGAGACTATAGTGCGACCGGATAGCAAGCAGTTCACGCTAGAAATTAGTAAGTGCGTGCTTATGTTGCAGTGCCCCCTGCGGTTTATGTAATCATCCCCCGCCCCCTTCTTCGCCGCACAATCCTTTTGTTGTCATTGCTGTAAAGTCGCCGAAGAGGGACTGAGTTATCCGGTCGCACCTTATTCAAATTCATGATATTTATTTGAATATTAGTTTTGTAATTAGCAACTAAATGGGGACAGTCTAAATTTTTTATGACCAAAGACTTATTCTTGAGTGCTGAAACTCCTTCAATTTTTGTGGTTCATCAAACACTTGGAATAACTTGTTTGGTAATATACTTATTGTTTTATATTTCACAGACATCGAGCGTGCAATATCTTCGCTCGAACGTACTACGAACTGTGGTTAGAAGAAGAGAATATAGGTCAAGAAGTTATGATTGAAGATCTTACTGTAAGTACAAGTAATCAAGTCTGAACGTATGTGCTATGCCACAACTAAGGCGTAACAGTTTACATGAGATCTCCTTACCATGATAGTTTATTTATATGTTACAATATAATTAATATTATTTTTGTATTCTATATTATCTTTGTCCGCTTTTCTTTTACCGAAATATTTGGCCACATTATAAATGCCTGGATATTTAATGTCATAATATCCAGTACCTAAGGCACGGTACAAGACTTACAGGAATAAAGTTGCATAATAATGTTTAATATAGACCAAAAGCAGCATGTAAAGCGATTTGCAGACGAATCTTTAATTTCCTTATATCGAAAATGAATCCTACAGCTCACAACATAAAGTGTATGTTTGCAGCAATCGTTTGAAGACGCTGAACTGAAAAAGAGTGACGTAGTAGAAGAAGAAGGCAAACCCGATCCTCTAACGCAGCTAGTCACTACATTCTGTAGAGGGGCTATGACTGAACGATCGGGAGCTTTGCAGGTAGTTATTATGTTACAGCTTGTTGTGTTTGATCACAATCTCACCGTGGTCAGTGATGATGTGGCCGATTATGGTAAGCACACAAAGCCTAGAAAGGAACTGGCTCTCAAGTGCAGCTGTCGGAACACCCTGTAGGTGCTTGGCGACAGATTTTCAACTTAAGGATGGTAGCCAACCAGGCGGGTACTACAAAGTATCCTAGCACCGTGCTATGGTTTCCTCACGATGTTTTCTTTCACCGAAAGCTCAAGCTTATTGTAGGATTCTAACCCGTGACCTTCGACGTCACTACCACAGCTAATCATCGCCATAAAAGTTAGTAAGCTTAAATCTATCTATCTAAGCTATAGATCTACTTTTTGAGCCAGTTTCCTTTTAGGCATTGTATACTTACTACCATCTGTCACCCGCATTGACCAGTGATTGTATTTCCAGGAGGATCCACTGTACATGTCTTATGCGTACATAATAGCGAAGTCCTGTGGGGAGGAAGAGGAAGAGGGGGGTGGGGAGGAAGAGGAAGGGGGTGGAGAAGCAGAGGGGGAAGATGAAGGTGGTGCTAGTATACACGTAAGTATCTTGGAAGAATGATTTTAGGGGTATATTGTCTTTAAGTTAACTATTACTTAGTCGAAGGTAAAAATTTATATGATAAATATTGTGATGAATGATAAACACGTTAACTATTTACATGCAGAAAACTATGGATATGTTTATGGTATGTATGCGATATTAGTGCATATTATTTAAAATAAATTATCAAAACTAAACAGTATGTAATAATGTTTTAATAACTTTTAACAAAATAAAAATGATAAAAAGTATAAAATAACTATGTAGGAACTCTAATCTGATACTGTTTTGAAGTCAGCGAAAGTGTAGGTAGCTCGTGTTCCAAAGTAAATATCAAATTCTACCAAATATGTGGTATCGCTGTTTTTTTTCGCTAAACAAGTCAAGAAAACTCCATTTAATTATTATCTTTTTGAAAATTTCAAGCGGGTTCAGTATTTTTTTTTCTGTAAAATTGAATGTAATTCTTTCAGGAGCAAGAAATGGAGAAGCAAAAGCTGCTGTTCCACCAAGCTCGGCTCGCCAACCGAGGTGTGGCCGAGATGGTTCTCCTACACATATCCGCATCTAAAGGCTTGCCCGGCGATATGGTGATGAAGACCCTGGAATTAGGCATATCTATACTCAGGGGAGGCAACATTGAAATACAGATGGTGAGATAATTATTAAAAGTATCTACCGGTGTGTTCCGGCGATTGCACTTGAGAGCCAGTTGCCTTCTTGGCATTGTAAAAGCTCGGCAATTCATTAGAAAATGCCTCTGGTATTGCAAATGGCGATAGGCGACGGTAACCCCTTACCATCAGGTAAACCGCCTGCCTGCGTCAACCTACTGACATTAAAAAAAAAGTACAAAATCTAAGCCAGTTATTGAATTGAAGTCCCAGAATGGCACTTGAGAAGACCAAATTTACTTAAGTTATATGGTGATAACTACATTATTTTTATGCCAGAAGATTGACAAGCAGGCCGGCGGTCCACCTGATGGTAAGTGGTTACCATTGCCTGGCTGGCTTTCAAGTGCAATTGCCGGAACACACCAGTAGGTCCTTGGTGACATTATTTTTAATGACAGATAAAATAGCAAACTAAAATAAGTAGACTCGCAAAAATGTGGCATGAGTATACCTGTATACAGATAGATTCCGATAATAGATTTGGTAAACAAATAACTATTATTTTTAGAACAGACTAAAGCCCTAGCTTTTTTGTAAGTTTTATTGCATTTTATTATTACTTGTATTATCTATGTTGTGGAAATAAATAATTTATTATTAAACTATTGCATAGCTTCTATCGCGGGCCTTGTTGAGCGTGGAGACCGAATCCAGAAATTCCGTAACGAAAATAACCTAACACCCCCCACTCCGACCGGCACAGCGGTGATACTTTTTAGTTTTGCCATCTATCGATGAATAGCAGAACTTTTAATGACTTTTTGAAATATCACGCTTGTCTCTTTAGTTCAGCAACTCGTCTCTAGGTGGCATTGGTTGTATCGGACCACGCTCAAAAAGTGTAACTTGAATTAATATCAAAGAAAAAAAAAACAAAGGAAAAAAAATACTGCATAAATAAAATAAATAAATAATTATAATTGCATAAGTTGATAAAAACAGCTATGCAATAGCTTTACCGTAGCAGTCTCCGAGTGCCACACGTCTTTTTTTTATATTCGAAGTATAAACATAAAAAAATATTATTGCCATCCTAGAAACTTGCCTACCCTAAAAAGTGATAATTTGATTTAGAACAGTTTTTGTATAGGGTTATCAAAGACTTATTCGATGCATAACTAACCATCGGACCTTGTATTAATAAAAAATCAAATAAGCAAATTTCACATTAAATGTAATTAAAATTATTCCCAGGGCATGTTAAACCACCTGAAAGACAAGAAAGACGTGGGCTTCTTCACATCCATTGCTGGTCTTATGAACTCCTGCTCGGTGCTGGACTTGGATGCGTTTGAGAGGAATACTAAAGCTGAAGGTAATGCTTAGTTTTTATGCTAAAATCACGTGATTTCTGGAATACACCCGTGGTTTTATGTGATACTAGCATTTAGCCCGCGGTTTATTATACCCCCTTGGAAATAGAATTTTCAAAAACCTTTTCATCTTCAGGTATTTGTTATATAAATTATACACATTTTTGTTGCAAAATAGCTCCTATTACAACCGCATAAGGTGCCGCAGTGTGTAGCTTGATCTGTGGCCGTGTGTACTTATTTATACCATGGTTTCTGTAAAAAAGTGTCTTATTTAAAATAACATTTTCGACAATTATTTATTTTAATATTCACAGTTGCCAATTTTATTTGCCAGGTTTGGGAGTGGGTCTAGAGGGCGCTGCGGGAGAGAAAAACATGCACGATGCAGAGTTCACATGCGCACTATTCAGGTTCATACAACTTACCTGCGAAGGACATAATTTGGGTAAGCTTATTCTTTTAACATACTTAAAGAAGACGAAATGAGAGAGGAAGAGGTTATCAATTATTCTGTTGTATGTTTTTTTTATGTTTGTGTAATAATAGGGGTAATAACAAAATTGTAAGGGGTAACATCTAATTACCTAGTCCGTCAGTTAAATTACCAAAAAATATTGAACACATATTATTTCTTTAGTTCCGAAAACAAAAAATAACGAAGATACTTGCGTTAAAATTTCGCGTGACGTCACGTCTTAGTACACTTTTAACAGAGACGTGACGTCACAAGCCCCCATTCGTGAACTTGAATGCGCCTTATCTTTGTAGTTTTTTGTTGATTTGATAATAGTAGTTTATGATAGTACCGAGCCGTAGGCGAGGTTCTTAATAGTATCACACGAGTTTTTAATACCTAATTATGTGCAGTATCATACAGTACTTTATCTAAACTCATATAAATAATGTAATTTAAAAAAAATATAATTTTTCTAACAACTTTTAAAAAAAATAAAAAATTGTGGTATTGTGACATTTTTGGTCAAAATCATATATGTAGGCAAAAACAATAAAATAAACAGACACAATAATCATATACCTAATGAAATCCGTGTTGCCAACTCCCAAAAAATCTTACCTCTAAAGTTCAAGTCAACAAATTTGTCACATTGTCATCGTCAAATTGAATTGATACTGATTGATTATACTATTGATAGGTCCAAAGTGTACTTTAATAGAAAAAAAGTTATTTTATAGCATTATCTTGGGAACACAACTGTACAATAATGAATCATTATACACGGGTGTGCCTAAAGTGGGTCATTAAAGTACTGATTTTGATTTCATAATAAGAACATTACGATATGAGAGTAGATAAAATAAAAAATACATTTCAAATATTTTTTTATAACCTAACTGACCGACTAAACAGAATTTATTTTTTACTTTGTCATCATCCTTATTCTTTTTGCGTTTTGTTCAGTATAGTTTCCATTTTAATTTTATAGTCTTTGAAGGAGGTTTTACTTTTTTTTGTTAAAAGTTGATTATTGTCAACAGAATGGCAGAACTACCTCCGTACGCAAGCCGGTAATACTACAACTGTGAACGTTGTAATTTGTACCGTCGATTACCTTCTGAGGCTACAGGAGTCCATCATGGACTTCTACTGGCATTATTCTAGCAAGGTATGTTGTGATCACTAAATGCCGAGACGAAGGTCACGGGTTCGAATCCTACAATGACCTTGAGCTTTCGGTGAAGGAAAACATCGTGAGGAAACCATATCACGGTGGTAGGATACTTTGTAGTTCCCGCCTGGCTGTCTACCACCCTTAAGTTGAAAATCTGTAGCCAAGCACCTTCTGGTGTGTTCCGACAGCTGCACTTGAGAGCCAGTTCCCTTCTAGGCTTTGTGTGCTTACCACCATCGGCCACATCATCATTGACCACGGTGAGATTGTGGTCAAAGAAAGGCCTATACATAGTAAAAAAAAGAATATGGAAACGGAATATGAATATGGGATTCTATGTAACTGCTAACGTGTAAACAAGAGCAGGACGAACTATGGGAGTTTGCCTTGAAATTGCTTATTATATGTTTGTATGTTTATGTAAGATCAACCACTCTATTTAAAAAATAAGAGTCTAATATACGTTTTAGAATGAACCTATAGATGCAATAAAAATCTGGACGTAGTTCGCCTCTTACGAAAGTGTAACCATTCAAGTAAGCCGTCTTCTTTGTACGTCTATGTTATTCCTATAGTAAGTTGTACAGCCTAACATCTACATTTATACTAATAATAATGCTGAAGAGTTTGTTTGTTTGAACGCGCTAATCTCCGGAGTTACTGGTCCTATTCGAAAAATTATTTCACTAATAAGAAGCTACATTATCCCCGAAGGTTATAGTCTACTTTTTATCCCGGGAACGCGAGTGAAGCCACGGGGAACAGCTAGTAGAATATAAGAATGTGACATTTAAAAATATGTTCTACTGTTTAGTTCTCTTACATTTGTCATAAGTAAATTCATCGCATGAAAAAAGCCTCAGAAATTGTCCGAAGTCGCATTTGACTCGGTTAAATAAATATATAAATCAACAGGAACTTATCGACCCTGCGGGTAAAGCGAACTTCTTCAAAGCCATCGGCGTCGCGTCGCAAGTGTTCAACACCCTCACTGAGGTCATACAGGGGCCCTGTACTCAGAATCAACAGGCTTTGGCGCATTCCAGGTAATTAATCCACGTATTTTAAAGTAGGTACACATAAATTAAAAATCATATTATATAAAATGTAAATATGGTTTCATTCTGTATAAATGTAGCATAATTTTAGCTGCTCACTTGAATTTAATCACTATATAATCTATAGTTAGAGGCTTAGTTATAGGGGTCCGTTAGCACCCTTTGGGGTGACCCAAAAAAGTACTAATATTATAGGGTCCACACTAAGTATCAACGAAGAATAACATACGTACGAGTTCGATATTTGACTGTACCTGAGAAATATCGAGCCAGAAAACCCTTTATATTTTCGATTTCCCCTCCCCACCACACCTTTTGCACCAAAGACGTGGTATAGCTACAAAAATCAAACTATAGATTATAGAACATCTACTTTTGACTGAAGATATCATATTTGTGCAGGTTATGGGACGCAGTAGGTGGTTTCCTGTTCTTATTCTCGCATATGCAAGACAAACTGTCGAAGCACTCGTCCCAAGTAGACCTTCTGAAGGAACTGCTCAATCTGCAGAAGGACATGATCACCATGATGTTGTCTATGCTTGAAGGAAACGTTGTCAATGGTTTGTTGATTTCTGTAATTTTAAAAATGTATGCTCTTGTAAGATTTAAGGAACCTTTTTCATTAAATATCTCTGCCTAAATATTTCCAGAAAACATGTCTATAATGCCCTCTCCCTCCCCAGGTACTATCGGTAAACAAATGGTAGACACTTTAGTAGAGTCTGCTTCCAACGTGGAACTGATCCTCAAATACTTCGACATGTTCCTGAAGCTTAAAGACCTGACTTCGAGCGCCAGTTTCCAGGAGATTGACGCCAATAACGACGGCTGGGTGCTGCCTAAAGACTTTAAGGAGAAGATGGAACAACAGAAGAGTTATACGCCGTAAGTATATATGACTGACTGATTCACAAAATCTCGAAATATATATTGATGAACTTTGGCAAAGAGGTAGTCTGGAGATAAACATTGGGCATTTCATCAACATCATATTAGATGAAAGACGTCCACAGCTGGACAAAGGCCTCCCCCAAGGATCTCCACGATGGCTGGTCTTACGCTACCCGCATCCAGCGGTTTCCCGCGGCCCTCACAAGATCGTCGATCCACCTTGTGGGGGGCCTGCCGACGCTACGTCTTCAGGTTCGTGGTGACCACTCGAGAACCCTTCTACCCCAGCGGCCGTCGGTTCTACAGTGCAGTGCAGGCAATTCTTCGGGCTATGTCGGTTACTTTGGTTCACCTGCGGGTTTATATTATTTTTAGTATAGAAAAGTCATTTATATTTAAATTTATAATGTAAGCCTTTACCCTTTGGCCTACTGATGAAATGAAATTATTTTCAGTGAAGAAATTGAATTCCTCCTCGCTTGCTGTGAGACCAACCACGATGGGAAGCTGGACTACGTGGGATTCTGCGACCGCTTCCACGAGCCAGCTAAAGAGATTGGGTTTAATCTTGCTGTTCTACTCACCAATCTGTCTGAGCATATGCCTAATGAGCCAAGGTAAATAATTATCATTTTACGTATTTTTTAAAACAAATCACCAAACAAGCATATAGCCAAGAACCAGAGGGCCTACTCCGAAAAACGATGCAGCAAACTGACGAGAAGTAAATTTTGTGCAATTCTATTAGTTAATTTATAACGATGTTATTTGATAACGATGATCGAACTATCGTGTATCGTTTTTCGTAGTAGGCCCTCAGAACTATAATAACCTTATTGGGGTAACTTTGAACATATCATTTTATTGGTCACACTTATTCAAACAAAGTTTTGTGATTGCATATTATAATTCATTTTCAGGGAATGTGAAATTAATCCATCAGACTTTTTCCATAGGCCGCTACGGACGCATTACCACTTCAAAAAAAAACCGTGTGACTGCCTGTTGACATAAAAAAAATATCATAATAACTTTCGTTGATAGTAAATATTTTTGTCGTTGGAATTCTAGAATAGACTAAAGAACATTTAACTACAGTTAAATACAATTTGTCGTAACTATTAAGACCGCTTACCTTCCAGACTGGCCCGGTTCCTGGAGACAGCAGGTTCAGTGCTGAACTACTTCGAGCCATTCCTGGGACGCATTGAGATCATGGGCGGCTCCAAACGCATCGAACGGGTCTACTTCGAAATCAAGGAGTCCAATATTGAGCAGTGGGAGAAACCACAGATTAAGGTATCTAGAGAATATTAGTGCTGGATGATTTGATGTCACAGGGTATTTGTATTCGTGGGGCCCTGAGCTTTTGCTTATTAATTTGATTTAAAGAAGAAATAAAGATAGAAAAACCATTTATTCATGACAGCACACAACATTACAAAATTGAAAAATAATAATAAAAAGAGTGCAAAAAACTAAACAAATTAACAATACTAACAATAATGTAATGTTGCGCGATTTCAAGAATAGGTCCTAACTCAGCATAATGCTCAGGTCAATAAATAATTTGACCAGCGCAGTGTGTAAGAAACAATGAATAAAATTGCAATATGATAGAGGCCGATTGGAGCAAAAATGCATATTGTGCGGATGGCAATTATTTGGGCAGGCAAGCTTTTATAGGGGGTTTCTAGACAAAAACCAAACGCTACATTTTCTGGGATTCGAGGTTTTGTGGTTTATCCTAGGTTTATATAAACCTCTAACTCTGTCCTCTCCTTTTAATTGTAGGGCCCTTTATTCTACTACTAGAATATAATTGAAATTAAATTGTCTTTTATCCACAGGAATCAAAACGAGCATTCTTCTACAGCATAGTAACAGAAGGCGGTGACAAAGAGAAGTTAGAAGCGTTCGTTAACTTCTGCGAGGACGCCATATTTGAAATGACGCACGCTTCCGGTCTGATGGCCGCTTCTGAAGAGTCGGCCGGCGGACCCAAGAATAGGGAAGCCAGCTACATGTATATGGGAGATGATGACGATGAAAGGTGAGTGATTAAGTATTTATTAGAAGTTAACAATGTTAAGAACATAATCCGTCTTTGCTATTGCGCAGCCGGGTAAAAACATATTTTTTTGTAGATGATAGAAAACCCAAACAAAATATTAACGTGAAGATACTGTAAATTGCTAAAACTTTTATCACGCAAATATGGTCGTATAATTATTATTTTTTTCATCAAAGATGCACTTAACTAATGCTTTTTTTGATCGGTTATATCACAAAATAACATGAAATAAAAAACGTGCGAATCGATTTTACTGGTGATGCTTAGAAAACTAATATTATGTGCTAGGCATAAATATGTGGTTTCTAAAATTAGAATAATGTAACAAAAATGCACGTAATATGGTTTCTGATTTACTTATCTACGTACTCAACTCACTTCGGAACAAATTAAGTATTTTTAATTCCCTGAAATATCCTTAGTCTTAGTCTAATGTTTACTCAAAACTTAGTCTTAGTTTAATGTTTACTACCCTACTATGATAAAATATTTTATTTCAGAGCCGGCAAAGATCCATTCCGCCGCGGACTACAATCCGTCAAAGATGGCATCTTCACGGCATTCTCGTCTTTATCCCCCTCGAACATAAAAGCGAAAATCGCGGATATGCAACAAATGCCACCGGCTGAGTTAGCTGTCGGCTTCTTCAAAATGTTCTTCTATTTGTTTTATTACTTAGGCTATGGTGTGTTGGTGGTCGTCAGGTGAGTTTTTACCTTATTTTTATATGGTTAAGGTTTTAATTGAATGGGAAGCGTTATTAAAAGCGAAAAAAGATGTCGTAAGAGACTTCTCTCTTATAAAAGCAGTAAAGAGCTGCCCGCCGTGGTTTTTCCAAGAGACTACAGCATGGGGTTCTTCAAGAAGGGTGTGAAGAGATTTTTGCAGGGTCGGCAACGCTCGAGTGATCCCCCTGGTGTTGTAAGCGTCCATAGGCCACGGTAACCACTTACCATCAGGTAGGCCGTATGCTTGTTTGCTGCGTTAGTAGTATAAAAAAAGAGATTTAGAACTTTGAAGTGTTTAAACCAGTGGTAGACCAGTATTAAGCATTCATAAGTGCCTTATTAGTAGTGTCTTCGGCAGCGCAAAATGGGCTGAAGTCGAAGGTTTCTAGTAAGCGCCCAAATTTAACGAACTTTTACGAATGAACGAGAGCGCGATGGACGTGGTCAAAGTGTCTTTAGCTGGGGTTGTGACTATAGGCGATTTTTTTTTGAATGGACTAAAGTTGGTTGCCTCTGATGGCTGCACCAACCTTACCGGACAATCCGGCTAGCGCAGGGGGCTCTCAGCCGGGTAATATTTAGGTAACCACGCCTAAGGGCACCCCCGAATGGGGTACGAACCTCAACTCAGGGCGTTCTAGACATTTTATTCCGTCAAAATCTATCGATAATACATATAATTATTAAAAGACAAACAATAACACTTTCTATTTTATGTGTGACTGTATATTTTCAATGTATTTTTCACGCAACATTTGGTGCACAGTCATTGGTAAATTATTTAATTTATCGATTTCATAAATTATAATGTTTATTTTAGTATTTATAATTTTAGGACCTATTTCATAGATTGCTGATAAGTTATCTATAGTTTATCTATCAGATATGTTAAATCTGTCTGTTAGATAAGGTATCCGTACTTATCAGTAACCAGAGAGATGCCCTTAAACCTTTTTTTTCTTTAATTAGAAATGCATCTTTTAAAATGGTAAAATGTACCCTTTGCTAACTATTTTGTGCACTGTAATATTTATTTAACATTGGGATCGAAATTATTTTTTCAAAATTACATTTGAGCTTCATATTTTTGCTACGTATATTTCTAGATTAGGATGGCCCGTTTACCTTCTTTCTAACATTTGTAAAGGACTGATTTACAATAAAAAATAGTTAGTTAAAATTTTTCTTTGTATAACGAACTTTGTAGACAAATTTTTTTAGTTATTTTCATTCTATAGTTTTTTTTCAAAACATTTATTCATTATTATGGTCATAATAATTTACTCATTAGAAAACGACAACTCAATCGTTGGACATTTTTTGTTTTAAGTGGTAGATATATAAACCTATAGCGTCTATATAGGCTACCGACGTCGTATGATTGTTTGATACCATAGAAGTATAAAATATATGTAAAGATCATACTGTTGAATAAAAAACCATATGAAATATGTTTTGTTACCTCTCAGGTACATATTCGGAGTGCTCCTCGGCCTAATGCGAGGTCCTCAATTGGAGGAGGTACCTCCGGAGCCGACGGAGGAGGAGAAAATCGGTCAGTTGAGGCACAGGTTGCTCGCACAAACACAAAGTAAGACAACACACGACACTTGCAGGTATCCACGTGTGGACGCTTCGCCTTTTGCGTTTGGTCACTCGTCATTATAAATTAAAAGAAAAAAAGCTAGAAATGTCGACCGAAAAAGAGATGGATGGATGGATGGATTGTATAAAAGATGATACGAGTAAGAAAGGAATGAATACCGATATGTATGACGGATAGAAGGGTTGAACGGAAGAGGAGTACATATAGGGTAGTTTACTGACATATCAAATCAGGTACTTTATAATAAACTAGCTGACCCGGCAGACGTTGTCCTGCCCTGAGAACAAAAATAAATTTGGGACCTACCTACCTACCCCTACCTGCTCCTACCTACTACCTCTACCTGCCCCTACCTACCCTACTCTACCTAACTCTACCTGCCCCTACCTACCCCTACCTGCCCCTACCTACGTTACCTACCTACCCCTACCTACCCCGACCTACCCCGACCTACCCCGACCTACCCCTACCTATCCTATGTCCTTCTCCTGGTTCTAAGCTACCTCCCCACCAATTTTCAGTCAAATCGGTTCAGCCGTTCTTGAGTTATAAGTGGAGTAACTAACACGACTTTCTTTTATATATATAGATGTCAAAACGATAGTTTATATAGAATTTTGTATGAAATACTAACCTATAGGCGTCATAGTTTCACAGCATCAAATGATCTACTCTTAGTGGTTCTACTGGTAATTAAAAATCATAAAAAGCATTAAATGTACAACATATTTGATTTTAGATGTTTTATGCATTGGTCATTTATTTTTGACACTGTAAACTAGCCTATTGCGCCGACCACAAATGATTGGGAACAGGGCATGGAGGTGATGAATGACATTAATAAGGCTTTTGTGAGCGCCAATCGTTCAATCGTCAATTAATTTTTTTTTAACACAGTAACGTAAATTCGGTGACCAAACGCAAAGTGAACAAAATACTAAATCGCCAAACGCAGGTTTAACAACGTAACTTATGTGTAATTGTGAAAGTTTTTCAAAATGTTCTTTGTATTTTTCTTCTAATTGGCATTTAATTGGATTAATTAATATATTTGTTGCTGAGTAACAATGATGTAACAAATCTGCTTTTGAGCTGTTATTGAACAGGTAAAGTATTTTACTCTATTGATATACTTACAGTCCATTAGGGTGATTTTCTAATGTAAAATGCCGCGGTAATCAGTGGTATAGAACGTGAGAAGTTATCGCCGACAGAAACTGCAGGATTACCCAAGGCAGACGCGTGAATTTTTTTCGCTTGGATCTAGATTGCACTTTACAGAGTTGACATAAAATATATAATGCTATGTACAATCCATTTGCTTCTATTTCATTCTACGGTAATATATATTGAGTCTGGGTTATTCAGAGCTGCTCTAGGCACCGCTTTAAAGACCGAATAAATTGAAGGCAAGGCGAGTAATCCATGATATTGCGACTAACACAGCATCAGCATCATATTTAACAGAATAACAGTTAAATCACAGACTAGAAGATGCTAAGCGATAAATTTTCTATTTGAGGATTTCTTTTAACTAATCCAAAAAAAAAACGTAAAATGTTCGCATGGCCTTTCAATTGACTCACGATGAATTCCAAAAAATAGTTAGGGCGTGAAGTATAATATGTATAACTGAGAAATTTACAAAAAACTAGCATACTGCCTATTAGTACTACTACTACGCACATATGAGACACAAGAGTTTGACTCCATTGCTTTAAAGGGATTATTGCTCTTTTAGATTGATCCAGAGACATAATCTCGTAATATTTTAAATGTGTGTTTTGCAATGCTTTTTTACAAATATTGTACACGCTATGCTTTCAAATGCTGATAGATGACAGAGCTCTATAAACAGGTTTCTTTACGCTTACGTTCAGGTCCTTCAAGACACCTGCCAGCCTTACCACCGACCGATGACACAGGACAAATGCAGGTCTCGGCCTTCGGACTGGATATCACTAAAGAAGACAACGGACAGTAAGTGCGCTGCTTCTCTTAAATAAAAAAAAAGTATTTTCAGAATTTTTTTAATTGTCTCATAATAAGGAATAAATATTCTGGGGCAAAACACTGGTAAGTGCATGGTGACGGTTTTTCAACTCAATGGTGGTAGTCAGCCAGGCCGATAGTACAAAGTACTCTACTACCATGCTCTATGGTTTCCTAGCGCTGTTGCGCCTTTGCCAATCCAATGGTTCGGTTTGTATCGACGGTATTCGATCTCACTACAACTGAGCTAAGATCGCCGTATTACGTCTTACCACAAATAAAAACTGTGCCTTTTCATAAACATAGACTTTCCGTAGATTGGGTTGCACCATCCAACGTTATCATTAAATTGTCAGAGCAACGGTTTTGCTTTCAAAAGACCGTTTTGACACACAATTTAACGATAACGTTGGATGGTGCAACCCACCCTGAAACGATTTTGAGATCTGAAAAGACCAAACAGCCAGTCTTTTGAATTAAAAACTCAATATCACTTTTTTCCCAGGATACAAGTGAAACCGCACGAATCCCCCAGCACGTCGACTCCATCATCAGGTGAAGAGGCAGAAGTGTCTCCGGACGAGAGTGTCGACCATTCGGAAGAACAAAGGCCGCCATCTCTCATTGATCTTTTGGGGTAAGCACATTTCAATGGTCTATGCCAGACAGGTCAAACTCACTCGGGGGTTAGTCCAGAATCAAAAATTTGAGCATGAAGTGCTATCTAGCTCCTGGCCCTTAGACTATGACCTGGTCTATGGAAAGGATGTTCGTTAGAAAAACAACGATGATGTTATATATTTTAGCCAACTTTGATGTTTCTTGTATCCATACTAATGTAATAAATATCTGTTTCGTCCCTATCATTCCCCTTCAACAAAATTTCCATTTCCCTTTCAACGGATCTCAAGTTATGCTATCACTTAAAAATTATATAAATCTGATAAAAAAAATTGTGTCGCTCCTCCATTTGGTTTTGGGATAGCAATAGATCCATGGAATCTATCTTATAAATTTAATTTTAGCGGTGAACAAGCAAAGAAACAAGCCCAAGAGAGAATGGAAGCGCAAGCTGCACAGCAAGCCGCCATGTCAGCTATTGAAGCTGAAAGCAAAAAGGTAAACTCATTTTAAGCTACTCGAATGAATCATCGTCACGTCATATTTTAAATCTTAGATAGTATACTACATAATGAAGCTTATACTCATTAACACATAACATGAAATATATATTCATAATTATTCATTGTTCATAATTCATACGCAGCGAGGAAGTAGAGAAGATTATTTTCCGTCGAAAAAGGTAATTTTCGTATGATTACTAACTTAACTATGCTTTTATCTCACTAAGGCTTGCTACTTGGGCATTGACCCTTACATGTCTCCTATAAGCCTAACGTTGTAATTAAGTAATGAGGTACATATTAATTACAATTCAATCCAAAGAATTTATATAAATTACATAAAATTCAATGAAAGATCCACAAAAGAAATCTTTGCTGAGTTTCTTGCCGGAGTCACTTTAAGTGTTTACCGATTCGATAGCAGAATCAAATTGTATCTTTCGACATTCATAAGTGCCTTATCAGGGTCTAAACTGAATAAATGAGTTTTAAGTTTTAGGAAGGTTTCCTGGAAGAGAGTGTTTTCATAGAAGAGTAATTTATATAATTTCTTATTCTTTAAATCCAGATTGATATTATAAAGAGGTATCGTTTTTAAATTCGAATTTAGGAACTAATCTCCGGAAATACTGTTCCGATTCAAAAAAATATTTCACTAATAGGAACATTATCCCTGAGGTATTGGCTACTTTTTATCCCAGGATAAAGAAACAGCTAGTATTCAATAAACTCGTCCGGTATTTTTTCTCTTTCTAACTTGACTATGGTCCCCCAGGCAGTGCAAGGCCCTGCACCCTCGGCCCTCTCCCAAGTGGATCTGTCGAAGTATACGCGGCGCGCAGTCTCGTTCCTCGCTCGCAACTTCTACAACCTCAAGTACGTCGCGCTCGTGCTCGCTTTCTGCATCAACTTTGTGCTGCTCTTCTATAAGGTAAGCACATCATTATTTCTGTTAGTGGTTAGATCATTTTATATTGCTTTACAGCGCTGCGATGTGGGATTCTGCACATTTGCTATTTCCTGGTATTCCAAATGCAGATAGACGGTGGTGACCATTTCCATCAGGCGGAATTTCTGCATTTTTTAAAAGACTAGTTAAGGAGAGCCCAAGATCGAGATTCCGAAAAAAGCGGTAATAAACTCCATAGATAGCTGTGGCCAAAGTAAAGAACTAATTCCGAACAACCTAGAAGATTTCAGAAACGAGCCGCAGTAATTCAGAAAAATTATTATTCACTTATTATTAAAGTTCACAATTTATCATCTAAAATGAATCTTTTAGTTATCACTCCAAAAAGCGATGTGGAAAGTACTCTCTAAAAATGTCATTGAAACGGAAATATTTCGCAGGTGTCCACATTGGACGAAGATGGGGAAGGTTCTGGTGCTGGTGACATCATCGGCGGGTCTGGCTCGGGACAAGGATCTGGTAGTGGTGATGGTATTTATTACTCACTTAATCATTATTTTGTAGTCATTTATTTGTTAGTAACGTAAGACTCTCATGAGGTCGTGGGTTCGATTGCTACAATGAAATTAAGCTTTCGGCGACAGAAAATATCGTAAAGAAACCACAGCATAGTCAGGTACTTTGTAGTACTCGCCAAAATGGGTACCATGCTCAAATTTAAAAGTTTTCGCTAAGAACCTATTACCATAGTGTTCTGGCAGTTGCACATGGAAACCAGTTGGTTTTTAGATCGACATATCCCCCCCCCCTATTTTCTTAGAGACGGTAGAAAATAGGAAGATAAAGATGTTTGACAGGGAAAGCGAGGAAGAGAAAATCCAAGAATAAATATATGGAACAAGTTAAGGCAAAATTGGACATCGTTTCTTATATGAAGGTGCAGCAATAAAGTCTACTCTGTTATTTGTTTATGGAGTAAGCTACACCGTTACCAAGAGCCAAGCTTTTAAATATAGCAGAAATATCGACAACACATTGGCATTAACACTGGTATTGCTAGGTAACCACTTACCATCAGGACCGTCTGCCTGCTAATCATCCTTGTTTATCTATCAGGTAGCGGAGATTCAGGCGAACATGACGACCCTCTAGAAGTGGTTCACATAGACGAAGACTTCTTCTATATGGAGCACGTGATTAATGTGGCTGCAGCATTGCATTCTATCGTGTCGCTTGCTATACTCATCGGGTATTATCATCTCAAGGTCAGTACAGTTAGGTTGGTATTTGTGGATGGGTGGCATAAGTAGAACTGATGTTTTGCAAGGAATTTTTCCCAATTCCCAAATGATTAAATTTTGTGAACATGAGTAAATTATTAAGCTGGATCGTAAATCTTTTTCGTGGTCTATAATGATTTCTTTTTGGATCATGATGTCTTATTTCTTTCACAGTGTTTAAATCAATGGATTGGTGAAATTTGACGTTTCTGTATATATTTTTTGAAGTGTCCCTGAAATATGTAATTTATGAGATTATAAGTACATCTACTGATATTCTTGCCTACTTATTTTTTTCATTAGATGGTCGATGGTGTTTGCGCCATTTCAGAATTGGTCCCATATTATCGATTAAATCCAAGAGTATAATGTACTATCTCAGGTGCCGCTAGCTATCTTCAAGCGTGAGAAAGAGATAGCACGTAAGCTGGAATTCGATGGACTCTACATTGCGGAACAGCCTGAGGACGATGACTTGAAGAGTCACTGGGATAAACTGGTCATATCAGCAAAGTAAGTTAGTCAGGATTTTTATTTGTCTATAATATGAAGTGTTCATTTTCACAAAGGCTTTTAGCGGATTTTCATAGGGTATTATGAAATCTTGATGCAGAAAGAAAACGCTGAACCGGTATCGAGTCAATAAACGTGTTGGGATTCCTTTATGTACCAAAGAAACCAAATTCAAATCAAGCAAGCAATTTATAGTTATTGTCAAAAAACCTGAAGACACAGTTTATGGAGATAACTACAATCAAAGACAATCGCATAGAATAAAAAACCATAGTAATCGAATAAAAATTATAAATAGGATCCAAAATTACTAGGTGCTAGGTTCATATTCGTTTTGTTTTACTTGATAAGTGATGATAGCTCAGTGATAGCACAGGTGATAGTGACGGCGAATGCCGAGGCGAAGGTCGCGGGTTTGAATCTTACAATGGGCTTGAGCTTTCTGTGAAGGAAAACATAGTTAGGAAACTATAGCACGGTGGCAGGATACTTTGTAGTGCCCGCCTGCCTGGCTCCCACCCTCAAGTTGAAAATCTGTCGCAAAGCACCTACAGCACTTGAGAGCCGAAAAAAGCCGCAATTCCCTTCTAGGCTTTGTGTACTTACCACCATCGGCCACATCATCACTGACCACAGGCCTTTCTTTTTCTCTCCATTTAATCAATTATACCATATATTCCAGATCTTTCCCTGTTAACTACTGGGACAAGTTCGTTAAAAAGAAAGTGCGCGCAAAATACTCTGAAACGTACGACTTTGACTCCATCTCGAACATGCTGGGCATGGAGAAGACTTCCTTCTCCGCACAGGAAGAGGAGGGCAGCAAGGGATTGGTGCATTTGTAAGTATTTATTGTTGTGTCTTCAGAGCTTAAATTACTATGTAATTTTATTTTTGTTGTGAAACAATCTGATTTGGGATCAAATCAAACCACAGTCATTATCCTATTCATATAGACTTTTGCGATGCGCATGCGCAAACATCCCGTTTTGATTCCATTAACATTTAATGAATATACGTGAAGACGTACGAATGCCCTGACGAAGATAGCGGATTCGAATCCTATAATGAGCTTGGGGAAACCATTGCACGGTGATAGGGTACTTTGTAATATCCGACTGGCTGTCTAACAACCCTCAAATAGAAAATCTGTTGCCAAACACCTACCGGTGTGTTCGGATAGCTGCACTTGAGAGCCAATTCCGTTCTAGGCTTTGTGTACCCGTTCGGCCACATCATGACTGACCACTGTGAGAATGTGGTCAAAAACTGGCTTAAATAAAGTTCCAGTATCATCTCAACTCCTGCGTCGAATATTGCATAAATTTTAGCGATCAATAAAAAAACATTTATCTCTTTTCTAGTATAATAAACATTGACTGGCGCTACCAAGTATGGAAGGCTGGCGTGACGATCACAGACAACTCGTTCCTCTATTCTCTATGGTACTTCTCGTTCTCTGTGATGGGGAACTTCAATAATTTCTTCTTCGCGGCACATTTGCTCGATGTAGCCGTCGGGTTCAAGACTTTGAGGACCATCTTGCAGTCTGTTACACATAATGGAAAGCAGGTAAGCTATTTGGATACTCTGTTTATTTTTACTCGACTGACACAAAACCAAAATAGTAATTTTCAGGGTTCATTTACTTGAATAGTTCATTTAATGAATGTACAAGCTATTCTTCTTCAAAAAATATTTTAGAGTGGAAAACAACATTAATAATAATAATAATTTATTCAAATCAGACAATATTAATTATCCAAAAAAAAAAACAAAACCGAACAAAACTAAACTGAATCATAGATTAAACAGATGAACTTTATTGCAATGACATAAGGGTCATTTTATATATCTCTGGCTACTGTCGCGCCAAGCTGCAACGTAAATAGTGTAGGGTCACTTTATGACCTAGTTTATATACTACTAAAAACATATGGGTTTATTTTGAAATAACTAGGAACAAAATATGTTTAACCCCCGCCCCGACGCAAAAACGACGGTATGTTTGACGTGTCTGGCTGTATGTGTGTGTATGTCTCTGTCTGTGGCCTCATAGCTCCTGAATGGATGGACCGATTTCGACTTAGTTTTTTTTTGTTTGTCTTAATCGAGAGTGTTCTCTGTTTCAAAAAAATCAGCTCAGCCATTTGGAAGTTATGACCAATTTTCTAATGAGTTTCGGGGATTTCTTTATTTTAGTTATACTATCTTGTCTATGACTAAAATGCTTTGTTTTTCAATTGCAGCTAGTGTTAACTGTAATGTTGTTAACTATAATCGTGTACATATACACGGTAATAGCGTTCAACTTCTTCCGCAAGTTCTACGTGCAAGAGGAGGATGACGAAGTCAACAAGAACTGCCACGATATGTTGACGGTATGTAGAGAAAAACTACGCTAACAAGTAAATTAGGAATTGATCGTATTAGTAAATCTCAAGTGAAAGATAATCTAATGCTTTGTTACTCCATCTTTTTATTTTTGTCTAAAAACATCAGTATGTAGAGATAAACTACGATAACATACCGAGCCCTTCCAAATTACTGTTTCAATGTGTGTAGTCATATTCTTACGAAAGAGTTTGTATGTAGTTTACCAGTAGTAAGGTAGTAGTCGTTAGTATTCATCTAGTAGCAGGCCGCGTCTTCAGTATCTCACTTATTACCAGATTTCTTGGTCAAGTGATCATAATTAGCAGACCGCGCATGATAACGAACGTGTCAGTACGTCGTCAGGTCCATAATAATAAGCGATTGATGACGCCGCTAGTTAATTAATCTTCTAAATATATAAAAGGAAAGCGTGACTAACTTACTGATCTATCAACACACAGCTCATACCACTGGATCTAGCTGAAATGTAGCATACAGATAGCTATTAAAACGTAGGAATCCGCTTAGAATTAACTTTTGAAAATTCGACCCCAAAAGGAGTTAAATACGGTTAACCCGTGGGTCGTTGAGCTAGTAGGCCTATATTTGACCATTAAGTATCTCCAGTAGCCAGTTAGGCATGTACTACAAAGTACCGAAACGCTACGAACTGTGGTCAAACACAGACCTATAAATTGTAAAAGGGAAAGACAGAAGCCGATTGATCTTTTATCTCACTCTATTCTGAGTTCATCAAAACGTGTGTGTCCCCAGTGCTTCGTATTCAACTTGTACAAAGGCGTGCGAGCTGGTGGTGGCATCGGTGATGAGCTAGAACCGCCCGACGGTGATGACTCAGAGGTGTACCGCATCATCTTCGACATCACCTTCTTCTTCTTCATCATCATTATCCTGCTCGCTATTCTGCAGGGTGAGTATCGGTTAGGGTGCACTTTTGGGTTACAATAATCAACTTTTAACAAAAAAGTAAAATCTAATAATGGTAGTATAAAACAAAGTCGCTTCCCGTCTGTCTGTCCCTATGTATGCTGAGATCTTTAAAACTACGCAACGGATTTTGATGCGGTTTTTTTTAATAGATAGAGTGATTCAAGAGGAAGGTTTATAGGTTATATGTATATTATATAAGCATATTATAGTACATAAAAGCCGAGAAAACCGTGCGAAGCCGGAGCGGGTCGCTAGTGGACAATAATATTAAAATGGGGGGGCCACCTTGGAGCTATACTGAACCCAACGCAAAAATCATAATTAAAATCGGTTTTTTAACACTATTCAAAACAACCGAATAGAGAACTTTTTTTAGAGTTTCTTACCTCAAAAAGAAAAAACGGAACCCTTATAGGATCACTTTGTTGTCCGTCTGTATGTTTGTTAAGACCCTTTTTCTCAGGTACGCGTTTAGGTATCAAGCTGAAATTCATATCAATTACTAAGGTCTACTGTCCTTTGGAGTTGTGAAAAAAACAAATTTCAATTATGCTGCAAATTTTCGACACTCGCAAGGATAATAACATTATATAACTCTGATCTAACGGTAACATTTTACATTTCTAGTGATATAAATGTACCTTTAGAATTTATTCCTATTCCAAATCTCCCGTACAAAATACAGTGTTTTCATTTATGTCTCACTAGAACGATGGTAAATGTGTTGTGTTCCAGGTTTGATCATCGACGCGTTCGGAGAGCTTCGTGATCAGCTGGAGTCCGTGAAAGAAGACATGGAGTCCAATTGCTTCATATGCGGCATAAATAAAGAATACTTTGATAAGGTTACTTTATTTACTTTAATAAATAAATATTCTGGAACATTCTTCACACACGATTATCTGATCACAAACTAAGCAGAGCTTGTACTATGGAAATCAGATAACTGATATACTACTTCTTATTTTGTAAATACATACTTAAATAGATAATATCACCCAGACACAGGACTTTATGACATAACATGCAAAACGCTGGTCATTTCTGTTGATTAGAAGTGGTCGTTATTATTATAGAATTATTATAGGAATGCATTTGTCGAGACAAAATACGCTTGGAATCCTAATTTATCAGATGTTACAGAACAAACAAAACACAATAGAATCTAGCCCTGAAGTCAGGAAATTTAAAATATTTAATTTTATATGAATAAAGATTATTATCGTAATTACTATGGAGCATATATTATCAAATATACCACCACCACTTACGACGATAAAGACGGTAACCACTTACCATTAGGTGGACAACCTTCTGGCATAAAAAAAAATGTGTTGTCAACTATTAAGTTAAGTAAATAAATAATAACAAATAGTCGTTTATGATACTGTTGCATAATAGGGGTTATTAAATACGAGTGTGAGTTTAAGTACCGAACCGTAGGTGAGGTTCTTAATAGTATCACACGAGATTTTAATACCTAATTATGTGCAGTATCATACAGTACTTTATCTAAACTCATATAAATAATGTAAGTTAAAAAAATTGAAAAATCGATAGTATTTTTCTACAAACTTTTTAAAAAAAAAATTGCTATTTTTGTGACATTTTTGGTCAAAATGATATATGTAGGCAAAAACAATAAAATAAACAGACGCAATAATCATATACCTAATCAAATCCGTGTTGCCAACTCCCAAAAATTCAAAACAAACAAAACACAATAGAATCTAGCCCTGAAGTCAGGAAATTTAAAATATTTAATTTTATATGTATAAAGATTATTATCGTAATTACTATGGAGCATATATTATCAAATATACCACCACCACTTACGACGATAAAGACGGTAACCACTTACCATTAGGTGGAAAACCTTCTGGCATAAAAAAAAATGTGTTGTCAACTATTAAGTTAAGTAAATAAATAATAACAAATAGTAGTTTATGATACTGTTGCATAATAGGGGTTATTAAATACGAGTGTGAGTTTAAGTACCGAACCGTAGGTGAGGTTCTTAATAGTATCACACGAGATTTTAATACCTAATTATGTGCAGTATCATACAGTACTTTATCTAAACTCATATAAATAATGTAAGTTAAAAAAATAGAAAAATCGATAGTATTTTTCTACAAACTTTTCAAAAAAAAAAATTGCTATTTTTGTGACATTTTTGGTCAAAATGATATATGTAGGCAAAAACAATAAAATAAACAGACGCAATAATCATATACCTAATCAAATCCGTGTTGCCAACTCCCAAAAATTCTTGCCTCTAAAGTTCAAGTCAAAAATTTGTCACATTGTCATCGTCAATTGAATTGATACTGATTGATTATACTATTGATAGTTCCAAAGTGTACTTTAATAGAAAAAAAGTTATTTTATAGCATTATATCTTGGGAACACAACTGTACTATAATGAATCATTATACACGGGTGTGCCTAAAGTGGGTCATTAAAGTACTGATTTTGATTTCATAATAAGAACATTACGATATGAGAGTAGATAAAAGTAATTATGTCGGCTTGTTTCAGGTGCCGCACGGGTTCGACACGCACGTGCAGAGAGAACATAATCTAGCAAACTATATGTTCTTCCTTATGCACCTTATCAATAAACCTGACACGGAGTATACCGGTAAGAAATATTACTGTCACCATAAACCATATGACATTGCAATAATGTTCATTTGAAACTACATAAACTGAATCATAGATTAAACAGATGAACTTTATTGCAAAGAAATAAGGCTCATTTTCATATCTCTAATAATAGTTGTGTAGTGGGGTGAACCTTCTTCATGACTTTTAAACTCACTACCACTTACCTATAGCCGATTAAAACTTTTCCAATAAATATACCTTAAATTACACAAGCTAAAGACGAATTTCACTTGTATTTTTGTCCGCAGGTCAAGAAACCTACGTATGGAATATGTACACACAAAGATGCTGGGACTTCTTCCCGGTGGGAGACTGCTTCAGGAAGCAAAACGATGACACCACGGGAGAGTAGATCTTATTAATACTGTAAATAGAGTACAAAATACATCGTTACAAAGTTAATTCAATTCGCTTGCTCAAAATTGTAACAAAATGGAGATTGGCTTTGGAAGAAAAGATTTGTTAAAATATTCCTGGTTCTATTGTTTATTTTTCGACGTACAACCAAATTGTGTAGTAATATATAATCTTCCAAAGTCTTCTATTAGAGTTATAATACCTTAAAACCTTTATCCAAAAATTCGAATATAAAATGAAAATAACTATATTTATATTATTTCTTCTAGTTAATTGTAAGTAACTACTTAAGGTGGCCTTTCCAAGTAAACTTTTCTATTTTATCTATTTCGATATAGTTTATGTAAGATACGATTATATGATGTTAAATAAATATTTAAAGATATATGGATTTAATTTCGTTTTACATGGCAACAAAATAGAATACACTGTGAAAAATACGACTGGTACACTTATCCCTACCGAGCTGTCGCTACTGGTAGGGATAAGTGCACGATTTGTAGATTTATTTCTACCGGTAGGGATAGGTGCAATAAGGGGCATTGATTACTAATTGATGATCTTTTCATTACCTCAGCTTTCTTATTTTAAGTACTTTATAAAATGACACCATGACCTTTTATCAATTTTACCCGATGTTTCTAAGAATGAATTGATGCTTAATACCGTATAAATATGTGATTTTTACATGAATACAATAAATATATCGAACTATTGTTTTGTTTTATATTTTGGACTATATTTTTTAAATCCAGTCACAGCTAACCCGCATAGTAGGTTCGAAAACAAAGGTTACACAATATATAACTAAAGAACGGCTGCACCAATTTTTAAGATCATTGATTTGTTGGATTTGTCCCGGCTCCAAATAGCAGAATAACTATGAAAATATCGAGAAAAAAATCGTAAATAAAGACAGGACTGAATTTTATAACAAAATAGATTCTGCTGCGGAACTACCAGGATAGCATAAATTCAGATGTGTCAAATAAAGGTGACAGCATACAATTTTAAACGCGTTTTATAACAAAATAAATTCTGCTGCGGAAATACCAGGATAGCATAAATTCAAAGATGTGTCAAATAAAGGTGACAGCATATAATAAACGTTTTAAAACTTAATAGATTCTGCTGGAGAACTACCAGGATACCATAAGTTCAAAGATGTGTCAAATAAAGCTGACAAAATATAACGCGTTTTATAACAAAACTAGCTTCCACCTCGCGGTTGCGGAACTACCAGGATAGCATAAATTTAAAGATGTTTCAAATTAAGGTGACCACATAAAATTTTAAACGCGTTTCATAACTTAATAAATACTGCTGGAGAACTACCAGGATACCATAAGTTCAAAGATGTGTCAAATAAAGCTGACAACATATAACGCGTTTTATAACAAAACTAGCTTCCACCCCGCGGTTGCGGAACTACCAGGATAGCATAAATTTAAAGATGTTTCAAATTAAGGTGACCACATAAAATTTTAAACGCGTTTCATAACTTAATAAATACTGCTGGAGAACTACCAGGATACCATAAGTATAAAGATGTGACAAATAATGCTGACAACATTTAATTTTATACGCGTTTATAACAAAACTAGCTTCCGCCCTGCGGTTTCACGCACGTTCCCAATTTGAATGATTTTTATTTTGTTGTATTCGTAATTTTTAGGAGACAAGGTTTGTATGAAGGATTAGATTATTAGAAAAAGATAAACATTTATTAGAATATAATATTTTATTATTCCCAGAATGTATAAAAAAATATATAAACTAAGTTATATGTAGATGTGCGTCTTAACATGATGTAGGTAATTTGGTTAACTTTTGGAATACATAAAAAGCAGTGCATCTGATTTTACATATTAGATGAATACATATAACTGTACTTTCTTAACATAATTTCATCAGTCTTATTTATAAACTAATAAAGCTTATTTCTAAGTAACAACAGTTCTGGATGCCTAGGGCACGTTTATTGCGAATGTAAACTCTATTTACTACGCAATAGCATTCAAACCGCGCGATAATTTACGCATCGGCTAACAACAGATCATGAAAACAAATATGTATGTATTTGTACTTAAATAAATGTAATATTTTTTTTACTGGTTTCTATGATACCAGCTATTTCCCGCGTTTTTAGCCTATATTTTAGCGAAAGAATTTTTTGAATTCGACCAGTGACTCCGAAAATTACCTCCTACACCCAAACAAACATACTTTACCTTTTTATAATATTAATATAGATAAATACAAAACTTGTAACTATCATGTTAGAAGTTCCAGGAATCTCCCAGATGAACAACCACCCATCAGGACAAAGTTAAATGATAAGTCTCCCGTCTAAACAGCGTAATTACTAATTTCGACCACATTGTACAAAAAAAAGGCACAGCACATCTGTAGCGGCTATTTAGTATTTAATTCAGAATTTGCAGGTAGGTCTCTGAATGTAATTACAGAAAACACAATTTTAATCATAACCAAACAAAGACTAGAATTCCATAACTAGGTAGATTAAAACATTTTTGGCCAAATACAGAAACATTTGACAGTTCAACCTATACAATTGAACTGTCAAATGACATAAGCACAACGGTCACTTGATGGAGCCATGAACAAGAAATTGGAATAGAATGCGAGTGATATTTCAGTATTTGGCCAATACTTGATTAGTTTTCCGACTTATTTAACACTTGACAACACTTACATTTTAAGTTCGACTTAAAAAGATGAAATAAAAATTACAATCACTTTAAAAAAAAAGTTAACTTACAGATGGTTGTTTATGTGCTAAATATAGAGTGAGTATACTGGTAAGTGCACTTACTAAGAATATAACGTCGAACCATCTATGGTAGAAGTTAAACTGCAAATCACCCAACACTTGAGTGATGATAATTCTATATTCCGGCGGCATGTTCATTCGCATCAGAAGTACGGACGAACAGAAGTACATGCCCATTATCTGAGCTAGAATTAACACTATGATATTTGATGATTTCGACGAGGAGATTTTGTAGAAGAACTGAAAATAATGAGAAATACATGTTTATTATACTGTCAGCTACATAGTTCAGACACCGATGGATAGATGGCGCTGCAATATATCAATACCTATATACAACCTACATCGCGCTAGTGGAGTTTCTTCGCGCATTCGCATATATACAGGATTCCAACTTCCAACCTCTAGTTGGTAATAGTAGTCAATAGGCTCAAGGAAAGCAAGCTTTTTTAATTAGGGACCAAATCTGAATACTAGTTTTATTTTATTTTAATCAAAAACAGGAATAAAGTATCCCCACGGCGTACAATATACGATTTTTTTTTTCTATAACTAATTCGGGAAACAGGCATACAGTTTTGATACTAGATTTTGCCGCTGCTATAGAAATGGTAAACTCACCTTAGTAAGCGTCAATAACAATCCTCTAATACTAGTAAGTACTATGCACCCGACGAGTATAAACGACACGTGCTGGGACCAGAAGGTCACGTCGATGTTGAGCCCCAGCCAGTGGACCACGATCTCAAGGCCGCGGGTCACGGGGTCCTTCTTGCCAACGCGGTCGAATACTATGTTTATTGTTGACTGGAAAAATGAAAGGACCAACTTTATAGTAGAGAATAAGCCTTTTTTGTTTTATTAAAAGCTCTTTCATAAGGAACAGTAGTACACGCCCTCTCGTATACTCCGTATCCTTAGACCAAGGCAAGCCCTCAGCGAGCCGGATGACCCCATAACATTAGCTCAGATCGAAGCTGACGAAGCCCGTAAAAGTACACAACACACTACACAAAACCGATTACGCTACCGTCCTCGACGGCGAGGACCGCCGCGACGTCCCACTCAGTCTCGTCCCGTTCAAGCGGCCCGAGCTGCCATTAGTAACCCGACCGCCCCCAATTAGTCGTAACTCGTACAAAGTCCTCCCCTTCCCCCGGTAACGCCCTGAGCCGAGGTTCGTACCCCACTCGGGGGTGCCCTCAGGCGTTGTTACCTAAATGTTACCCGGCTGAGAGCTCTCTGCGCTCGCCGATTGTCCGGTAAGGTTGGAGCAGCCATCAGAGGCTACCAACTTTAGTCCTTTCAAAAAAAAAAAAAAAAAAAAAAAAAAAAAAAAAAAAAAAAAAAAAAAAAAAAAAAAAAAAAAAAAAAGGAACAGTAGAAGAAAAAATATTTTTCGAATAAAAAACTAAGATAAGCCGTCAAAGATTTATCTCTATTTCTTTCTAGCAAAAAATAATTTAGCATGGAGTATTGGAGTTTATATGACCGTAGTGTCTACGACGTCACAGTCCATGTCGGATCTCTCTCTCTAATAAGAAGTTTAAACTACTCAACGGATTTTAATGCAGTTTTCAGCAATAGACAGAATGATTCAAGAGGAAGGTTTATGTCTATAATACAGTACAGCAAAGCCGAGCAATTCAAAGATTTGTACACCCGTGCGAAGCTGGGGCGGGTCGTTAGTTAAGTATAAATGTAAACATTTTAAAAGGTACACAATAATACAGTTTTTAGATAATGTCGCGGGTAAAACAGGATGTTTGAAGCTACTATAAAATACTCACAATAAAAATCTTCCAAACACAGTACAGCGAGAAGAAATACCCAAGAAAATTGAAGTATTTTCCCTGGAAAGTGTTGGACCATTCAATCTTTTCTCTCATAGTGCGAGCGTCGTGCGCTTCTAGGAACAGTTGCCTGCTTAACTCTTCTAGACCGGATATCTCTTGGCGGAGTTGAGCTATATCTGTAAAAATATGTCAATAGGTTGACAAACAGACACGGTCCATCTGATGGTAAGTGGTCACCGCCCGTTGTGGTTATTGTAAAGCTGATGTAACATTTTGTACATCTACAGTGTAGATTCTATACTAATATTATGAAAAGGTAAAGTTTGTAAGTTCAGATGCAAGATCTCTGGAGTTTATAATTATTTCACTAATAGGAAGCTTTAGCATTGTCCCTAAGTGCCATATAGGCTTTTAACCTCCTTCAAAAAAAAGGACGCATAACTTTTTTGCATATGAACCAATTTTTTATAAATGCCAAACGATAATTTATATGGAATTTTGTATGAAATACTACACTATGACGTCATAGTATCACAACATCAAATGATCTACTCTTAGTGGTTTTACTGCTAATTCAAAAAACATTACACGTGTTTTTATAAGTTTTATGCATTGGTTTAGTGTTTGGTCTAAGTTATTCTTTTTGCGATGGGTTTGGTATAGCACCAAGGAGCTCCCAAATTGTTTATTGACTTCGGAGGTTTTACTCTTTTTAAAAGTTAATTATTATCCCAGGATTATAGGTAAAACAGAGGGAAACAGTATACAAATAATAAACCACTCGACTTACTTTCGCTTCCTTGTCCCAAAGGATTACCAATACTACCAACACTAGACAGTATATTGGTCCAAAACCCTCCCCTATTCTTCACATTGGACTGGTCCATATTGTATTGTGTTCTCCCTCCAACACTGTTGGCTTCAGCTAGGGCTATCCTTTTCTTCTTAACTAATATCATATCCATTGTTTGTAATAGTTTCTTTTCTATTGATAAAACATCTGATTGAGTGACTGGTCTGGAGATAAAAAAAAATTGAGAATTACATATGTATATCTAGAAAAGGTAGACCATTTTTTTAAGCTATTATGATTTTATCCTACTAATATTATAAAATGTGGAAGTTTGTATGGGTGTGAATATGTTACTCTTTAACGCAAAAACTACAGAATGGATTTGGATGAAACTTGGCACATAGATGGGTCATACACTGGAATAACATATAGGCTACTTTTTATTCCTGGAAAACATAAGACCCCTCGGGAACGTGAGAAACCGCGGCGGAAGCTAGTTTTATAAAGTTCTGAACCATTCTAAAATATGTCATTCCGTGATACACAGCTAAATTTACAAATAATTTGCAAATACAATGTTTTACCTTATAAATATAGCCATAGATGTGTATGGATAGTTGACAGCACCAAAGCCGGACAACAACGCCATAACTGTCACACCTATGACACCAATTCTAGACACACCTTGTTCTATTGAGAATATACCCTGAAACACAAAAGGGTTTTTTAAATTGCATTTCTTAACAAAATATGAAAATACCGTAAAAAAGATGACAAAAAGTGAAGTTAAAATCGGCCAAGAAATACGAAAGATATTTCGTATTTCTTATCGAGTCTTGAATTCTTAGGATTTCATAAAATGGTTCGGTTTCATTACGTCGTAATAAAGAATCACAAATGAGTACACGGTTCATTAGGTTTCTTTCAGTGAGCTCGTGAGGTACCCAAATATCGAGCTTTTTTGTGTACCCAGTTTTTTCAAATGCGCAAAAACTGTCTTGTGGTCAATTCCCAGTTCTTCCATAAATTTCGCAAATTTTTTTCGCGGCTTGCGTTGTATTTTTACCTTTTTTGTAGTAATATTTTAAAATGTATCGAATTTCTTCATTAGATTCACTCATCTTGATAGTACGAAAAACAGTAGTAGTTTTCCTAATTTGAATTTGGAATTATGTTATTTAAAATTTAAACTTTCTAATGATACCTAAACCAGCCAGATACAAATAGTATAGCCAAAGAGATTTTATTATAAGTTCATACATACTATAATGCAAAAAGACTTTTTCCCCAACCTAATATGTCGATTAATCTTATGCTATATGTTCAAGTTTCTAATTAAATTCTTACCTCATAAGTTATGGTTGCTCACCTGTTTTGGACTTAATATTGGGAATGGATCACCAAGTTTCCAGAAGAAATACAGATATATGAACCATACAAACATTGTAAGTGGCCTTATTACATTTCGTGAAACTGTAACAAAGAAAATGGTTATTTTGCAGATTCTGTTATCTACGAACTAAACTAATATAAGTTATGTCACCTCTCTTTCTAACAAACGTTATTGAAAAAGGGTAGGAAATATTTAAAACAATTTAGTCTATGTCATTATGGGGAAAAAGTTGTGATCAATAAAGATTGCACTTAAATTCACGCTAAAAGCAAATGGACTAATTTGACAGGATTAAAATTTATTTATTTCATAAGTTTGTTGTTAGAAAGAGATATAGCGAGATTAAATTTGTTTAGTTCATCAACAGAATGGAAGCCAATATTTAAATTTAAACACTCACTATGTACAGCTGAAAAGTATGTATGTTTAAATACACTAATCAGACTGAAATAACACACATGCATTAGAGTAAAGGTGCTAGTATATTCATCACTACATTGTATAAAACAAAGTTGCTTCCTGCTGTCTGTCCCTAGACAGCTTAGATCTTTAAAACTACGCAACGGATATTGATGATATTGATGCGGTTTTTTTAAATAGATAGAGTGATTCAAGAGGAAGGTTTATATGTATAATACATACATATTATAGTACAGAAAAGCCGAGAAATTAAAAGATTTGTACACCCTTTGAAGTAGGGGTGGGTTGCTAGTTAATAATAATATGCTTACCAAATCTAATATTGCTGATACAGCAGTACGCAATGTAGAACGGTATGAGAGCTATCACCATAAACAATAGTAAATACAGTCCGAGGTTCCAATGGAAATATCTGGAACTGCAAGAGAAAAATTCTATAACATACGCTACTGTTGAAAATAAATAAATAGCAGTTGGATAAGACATCACCTATCACGCCGCTGGTCATGGGTTTGATTCCCATCCAGGACAAACATTTGTGTGCATGAACATGTCTGTTTGTCCGGTGTTTGAGTGTAATTATCAATTTAAGTACGTTTACAAAAAAAAAGTAGTATTATGTAGTATAACAGTTATCTGGTTTCCATAGTACAAGCTCTGCTTAGTTTGGGATCAGATAACCGTGTGTGAAGAATGTCCCGGTATATTTATATAAATAAAAATTATTAAAATAATATACCTTGAATCCAAATACCCGATGATTTCAAATATGATCAACTCAAACATTGTACAACTGAGTGCAAAAGTGATGGAGAAAATGAGCTGAACAAGAGTGTGGTGGACTTCATAGTCACGAAATAACTGTTTCACAAAGAATATCCAACCTCCTACAAAGAATATGGTCTGGAAAGTAAAAATCAATCACTAAATAAATTAAATGTACTTTTGACCCTGCATCTTCGGGGCGACAGATTAGGGAACCTCTAATATATCAAGGAATTTAAAGAGGCTTCAGTAATAATATGTTTTGCAAGTCGGTAAGTATGTCGAAAACTTAACCTAAAAACAATTTTACATACCTGTGAAATCAGTATAATTAATGTATCCTCAAGGAAGGTCATTTTGATATTTGTATGAGAAATGCAATTCCTTCTTTATATCACAAAGTCTCGTCAGGTTTTCCAGCTCATATCCAAATAAAAACTGACTGTTGTTGACAATCAATCAATCATAAATCTAAGAATCTAATCACAGATTATATAATAAATACAAAAGTCTGTCTGACTGACGAGACGACCACAGGTTAGGAAAGTAGGAATCGGAACAAATCCAAGGATCCAATTTGGTTGGATCCAATGGATCCAATTCAATCCATCAGTTACATCTTATTATTTATTTGAATTTGAATGAAAAATTTAAAGTGTAGCACTTTCTGGCAGGGCCACCAACACGGATCTGAATTCCAAGTCTGTCGCTAATTTGTCCTATTTTGGCCCGCGACAAAATCTGATATTTGAGGACAAAATTTGACAAATTAATGACAAATTCTGGAAGCAAACAGATCTTCGCTAGGTGCTCTAGTTCTTGAGATATGAGGTGGGAGGGCCACCTAAAAACCCTTATAACTTTTGAACCAGGACGCGACAAATCTGATATTTGAGGACAAAATAGGACAAATTAGCGACAGACTTGGAATTCAGATCCGTGTTGGTGGCCCTGCCAGAAAGTGCCACACAAAGAGCAAAGGCGAATTCTTATTTGATCAAAATTTGAGCGTCTAGAAATGTCTTATAAACAAAAGTAATTCAAATAATTTTCTACGTTTTTTCAACTCAATATCTAATCTTGTAAAACCCGGATTAAATAATATTATTATTTAAAAATACTATTGACTATTTTAGTTTTCCATTTGTCAATACCATCAGTTTAGTGTTGCCATTCAATATTTCTTCCTCGACATAGTGGTAGTTATAGTTTAATAATAGCGTAGTTTTATAATTATAACAAGTTTAATAATTAATTAAACGGACAGAATGCTGTTTATTTTAATAAATAAAAATGATTTTGTGTATTGATTTTATTATTTAAGTCATGTTACATATTTTTTTTCTTCTTTAATTAGAAGAAAGGAAGTAAAATGAAAGAAACGTTATGACAACACTCTACTGTGAAAGACTTTGTATCTATGGTCATGAATAACGTTTAATTAAAAAAAAAAATCACAATCGTTCGCGCTCTGTTTTGGTGTTGTTGTTTTGATTGTATTTTCATATTTTCTCAAGTTTTACTAAAATTGACCCGGACTGCTTAAGGACTTTGATATTTATATCTCCCCTATTTGACCCCTGCATACCTAAGGACCCTGATATTTTCTACGTGTGTGACTTGTGCTGTGTTTTTCTGGACTCCGATTTTGCCATATTGTTTGGATTTTATTGGCTACTTACCGCCAAGAGGTAAAATAAAGTCACGCCACATAACCAGGAGACAATACTATGTTTATGTTTTAATTGAAAATAATGTCCCTGGCCGGGCAGGAATAACAGAATACTGTTGTAGTTGCTTAGTCGGTCGGCGCACTGTAGGCTGTTCATATTATGACGCTGGTCTGGTATTTAGGATGGGCCAGGCATCAAGATAATATTTCAGCGCCAGCTGGATTTCTAGATGATATAATTATAAGAGAAGATGAAGAATAAACTCGAAATAAAAATAAAAAATCTTGTTTTATTGGTCTTTCAACGTATTCCTTATTTCAGCTTGCCTTTTTGGCATTTTGAAAGGTCGACAACACATTGGCTGGACAACACATGTGTTGTCGAATGTAAAGAGTTTATGCTAATATCGACAGGTGACGGTAGCCATTTACCATCAGGTAACAGGGCCGGTTGCCTGCTTGCTTGTCTTTTGACAAAAAAGTAATACATATTTAATGCAATCGACATAAATCTTAATGCAATAATGCCCTTTACGATTAAACATTGACCGTGGTTTGAGCTTCTTTTGGGTTTTTGCTGTCATGAGACATGTTGAAATGGTAATATACTTAAGATGATTCATATTTACTTGCGTATCACCCCTGAAATTGACTAAATAGGTACCTATCGAACAGCCATCAAAAGTGAAATAATGACATAACCTCCAAAAGTTCAAACCTAAATATCTATTAATCTCCGGTTCCTTTTACAAAAAATCTTGCATATACAAGCTCAGGAACTGACGCTGAATCAATTAATATTTTTTTCATCTCAAGACGTTACAATTTAATCTCAAATAAATTGATGTATGGAAGTTCGCCATTGCTCTTTAAATAAATAATAAGCTATTATATAGTAAAATGAAAATATTTCATATCCTACTATATTATTCTACGTCTTACTATCATCCAACTAATAATATTATTAAGCGAAAGTTTGTGAGAAAGTATGTTTGTTACTTCTTCACGCTCAAACGACTGGACCAATTTTGATGTGATTTGGTATAGAGGTAGCTATCACCCTTTATAAACTCATAGGCAACTTTTTATATAAACGCGGGTGAAAACAAAGCTAGTAAGTAATATTACAAATGTGTTACAAAGTTTGTTAAAATGTATGTAATGGATGTTTATTACTCTTTCACGAAAAACGAATGAAATGATTTGGATGAAACTTGGCACATAGACAGGATATCATACCCTGGAATCTGGAATAACATGTAGGCTACTTTTTATCCTGGGAAAACGTAAGATCCTCGGGAACGCGGGACGGAAGCTAGGTAAAGTATGAAACAAGTCTTTCAATTCATTAGAATTTATTGTAATCCAAGTTAATTATATTACTACATAAACCTAAACTTCAACTTCAGATATCTGAATAATAAAATCATCAGCATCATCAGATACTTCAACATAGATTTTTCTGTCTTCTGACTGTTGCATATCACCATCAACATTATAATTTTCTTCTGTAAAGTTCTGAACATTAGCTTCGCTTTTGTCCTTGCTAATACTAGAAGCAAAATCAACTCTAATATTATCACTATTTTCAGTATCAAACTTTATCAAATTTATGTTATGAAGCACATTATTTCCATCCTTTTTCTTTTCATTGCTTGTAGCATCTATTCTTTCACAAGTCAAGTTAAGTTTTTCAGTTATTTTATGAATTTTTCTATGATTTCTCAAAAAGGACCGAGAGTTAAATTTACTATGACATATATCACATTCAAAGATGACACCGGTGTGGTGGCGTTTGATATGATCAGCTCTACGTGATGCTGAAAGGAATCTACTATCACAGTGGGGGCAGGGGTATGGCCGTTCTCCAGTATGAGTGCGAGTGTGGTACAAAAGTGATTCCTTTGTGACAAATCTTCCACTACATATTGTACAAATAAAATTTTTCTCTTTAGTATGCTTGACAATATGTGCTTTTAAACGACTCTGTGCCCAAAATTTCTTTCCGCACCATTCACAAATATGCCCTTTATAGTTACCATGTTCGTATTGGATATGAACACGCAATGACATTTTCTGAGTATATTTCTTGTTACAATAATCACAAGTGAATTTTGCTTCAGCTGGATCGGCTCGTGTTTTTCGTCCACATAGATTTATCTCTATATGCCGTTTGTATGTAGCTTTGTTCTTGTATACCCTACCACAGACCTGACATACAAGATTCATACTGTGACCCATTTCATGCATCTTTAAAGTGTGTCTGTTGTAAAAAGTTTTACCACATTCACTACATACAACCGTGCAATGGCTCTCAGTTTTATGAGCCTCTAAAAAAGCAGCTGAGCCATAACTCCTTGGACATTCGGAGCATTTGTATGTTTTAGGAGCATGCACTCTGATGTAATGATTCCTAAGATTCCATATTGATGGGTACTGTTTGAAACATTCTTTACATTTAATATTAGTTTTGTCATTCTTATCCAGTAGCATGTCACTTGTGGGTATCGGAATAACGAACCTGGATTTTTTTGAATTATGAACAGTATTATCTTTATATTTTGGCTTTGATGGTAATAAATATTCTTTTTTTATCTTTAATCCCTTGTCAATTGATTTCATCCTTCGTAATGCAGAGCTTAAGTTGTGAACGGGACGTTTACTATCATAAATCTGAGTACTTGTGAAATCATTTAAATTTAAAGAAACAAACATTGTCTTACTGTTTTCTAATTCTTCTGTAGTGTATGAAATGCTGTTAATTAAGCCATCCAGAGTATTGGAAAGATGTTCTGCATTGCTTTGACTCATTTGTATAAAAGTGTAGCTATTTATTGCAGTGTTAGTGCATTGTTTACAGAGTGAGTCCAACGTAGTTATTAAGCTGAAAGTCTGCAAGAAAATAAACCATTTTACTAGCTATTGATTTGACTTTGATATTAAAATTAATTAGCAAAACTTACTTTATCTCCCAATATGAACTGCAGTATTTCAGATACTGCGACAGTGCTCTCAAATTTATTTGAGTTCAATACAACCTCATCTTCTAATCGTATCGGATTATTAAGTATGGTATCAAAACACAAACAACAAAAGTCATTGTTTTTATTTATTATATTATTCAATGCGTTGGTTATTGCAGTCATTTCGCTGAACTACAAGTCAAAGAGAATATAGTACTACGTTTTCTATAAGTACTACAAAATAAATTAAATTCTTTGAAACCTTAGTAAAAAGAAAATTAGAATTTCTTTCGGTCTAGGTACTTCACTTCACTTCATGATTGAATATTGAATGGCAATAATTAGATGCGTTTTAAACAATTCTGCCAGTTCAGTCTGTGGTTCGGTCCAGGGGGTACCAACTTTCTAGGGAGCCAATGCCAACACGAATCTTTGTTTTGGGAAAAATTGTGGAAACGGGACACCGCTACAAATCTAAGAGAGATAGACATAATAAATAGGGTATCCGGACATATTGCCAGACAAAAAGATATTTTCTATTTTTTTAGCATAATGTTTTTTATAATAATTTTAATAACGGCTTTTCTAATTATTTTATATTCAAGAAGAATAACTAAAATATCATTTTTATTAATAAATTAAATAGTATGATCAAAACAAATATTATTAGACAAATAGAAAATGTGGAACCAAATACGTTTTTTTTTAATTTTGGCATAACTCTTCGTGTATTTTGCCAGTGTCAAGTTGAGCAATGTAGGTATTTTTATATTCATCATGTATTACATTCTCGTCAATCGTCAAGTTTCAAAGTTCAAGTCATGTTAAATCTTCTTCGAGTCATAGTCAGTCAGTTTAGTTAGGTTTTAGTACAATGATAGCCGTTCTACTAAAACTTTTCATGGACTTCTTGAGACAACTTGAAAAGCCACTATACACGTAATAATTTCATTTCACTTCACTGGTGCACTTGTATTGATCTTTATTGGACAAAATACAACCGATAATATTCAATAAAACTCAAAAAATACACTATTTTATGAAAATAAAATGAAAACGCAACGTCACTTCGCAAGTTCCCGCCAAAAAGTTCAACCAAATACTTCATTGTCCGTTTCTTACAATATAGTATGGCAATACAAAAAAAAAACTGTCAGTCAAAAAAATTCAGTTAACTATTCGAAACTTTTCTACGGGTTCTGAACATAGATAATATACTATATATACGAGATAGATACGCCACTCTCGGTTCAGCCCTTTTGGAAACTGTAATGCCCCTCCGAGAGATGGCGTATTAGTTTACCATGAGCGCCGCCAGATGGCGTTAAAATATTCTATTAAAATGTGGAATGAAGCTAAGTTTTGCGATATATTAATATTAACTTTCTCGACCAAATAGACAACATAATTATATGACGGGAATTTAATGTTATGTTGTAACTAAATTGGCAGATTAAGTTAATATTAAAATACCGCAAAACTTAGCTCACATCATTAAAGAAATTATTTATGATTCCATGATTCTAATGAAAACACATGGCCTTATATTAATATTTTTTTATTTCTTTCTTTTATGACAGTGAGTCTTATTATATTTCGTGGCTTGTAATTTAATATTATCATTTATGTTATCACATTTCAATTTTCCTTTTAACAGTCTGTTGACGTTGGTGCACCAACTGTGAATATTTACATTAATAATCAAATTTATAAGAAAATCATAAAGTTTTTTACTGTGAATTTGGCAAGAAAGGAACGTAAAATTACAAAATATGTTTACTTTTTCGGTAATAATATGTTTTATATTTTTTGTATGTGGCTCTTCATTTAACTGTGTTTGTATTATCAAACAGACATCATTTAAAAATGTGCACAACGCCTCTGACGGATATTTGCATGATTTTCGTGTGTAATCTCTTTCTAAAATATAGTCTTTATCCGTCGGAGGAGTTGTGCTTAACAATTGCATTTTACAATTCTGACAGTTCATGCATACATTTTTAATACATCTATGAACTAAGTACCCAGCAACATACCGTTTCGCTTCTTTGTTAACGATGTTGCTGGGTTGAGTGCCTGTATTTTGTTCAAACAAATTAATTAAAGTGTCCACATTTAGATGTACATCCGGTTCCTCTCTTGTTACAGCTTTTAGATTTATTAAACACTTTAATGGTTTTAATATTTTATTATTATCTTTTTCACAGTTTGCACCAACTGAATGAGAGGATGTTAAATTATTTACTAATAATGTTTTATATGCTCCAATAAATTGGCTGCAGGTTGGGGAAATATTTCGGATCCCATTACTCCTTATATTACAGAAAAAGTTTTCTAATGGGTCCTGATTTAGGTTTCTCATCAACAGACTGCTTATATTATAATGTTCGTTTAAATATGCAAACATTTCTTTCATAACATTAATATTATGTACCCAGTTTTTTACAGACGGAACCTGTGTATATTTACTGATACCATCTTTCTTAACCTCAAATAACATTGTTCTTAAAATGGGCAGTATTTCATCCCAGAGCTTCCAATGTGGAGAGTTTTTTTTTAATGCACATTTGTATACTTTTGCGCCGTCCTGGTAAGAGTGACCATTAAATGAGTCAAAAAGTTTGTCCATCAAAAGCAGCAGATCTGCCGTAGCGAGACACTCCTTTGGTAGAATATTGTGATCTGGAAACAAACAAGTTCGTAAATTTAATATAATTATTTTCAATATTACAAATTCCGTTTCGGCTAATATAGTCTTCAAGTAAATATTTGTATAAGCTTTTTTGCGCTTACGATTACAATCAGTAAACAATGCGCATGTATACGCGTGACCACTATCAAAGTAAGCGAACTTATATATAAAAAAAAGGTGACTGACTGACTGATGTAGCAACGCACCGCTAAAACAAGTGAACGGATTGGGCTGAAATTTGGCATGTGTAGGCATCCGCTAAGAAAGGATTATTGAAAATTCAACCCCTCAAGGGGTAAAATGGGGAATCGCGGGGCGGAAAGCTAGTTTATATACAAAAAGAGTCATATACTATGTTTAATAAACTACAGTTGGTTTCAACATTAGCTACAAGAATGAAATAATAATATTGAATACGTACTTGCTAGGAATCGCATAGCTGCAGATACCCTTTGGCTGAAAACTTGAGCAGCATACTTTACTTTCATTTTCGGAATCTTATCCTTGTTAACATAATAGTCTGTGAGTTTATTGACTAATCGAATGTCCTGTTCACCAACATCAACATAAAGGAGCATTTGCAAATGACTCCACTCTGCTATTTTGCATGAATCATTATGTGTAAATCTTAGATTTTTTGTCAGTAGATTATTTCTTACACCTTTAAGGAGATGTCGAGGATCAAAAATAGGAAATATTTTATTTTCATTTATTTCAAAATGTGTACCTTTGAAATCTATTTCATTGCGAAGGTATTTTTCCTTTGTGTCTTTTAAGAAACTATTTATCACGCTCATGTTCGTTGCGGATTGATCACAAATAGTTGAAATTATTGTTAAACCAGTAGTGTGTATTTGTTCTATTACTATTTTAATAAGGTGTTTGAAATCAGTACTTTTTGTTGCACTCTGGCAAAATGTGAATGCTAATGGTTGTTTATATTTGCCCTTTACGCTTTTTAACATAAACACCAAAGCATGATCTGCTATGTTTTTAGTTCTTTTTTCGCCAAAATCTTCAAAGCCAACTATTTCGTAAATACTGTAAATCTTTGATAGTATAGTCCAGGAGTCAGTGCCACTTCATCGAATAATAATGTACATAGCTTTTTTTCGGAAGGCAACTTTCTTGCCGTTGTTTTCAAATAATCTATGATGACATTATTTATACCTGGCACCAGAAAGATACTACTCAACATTTTCTGTATTGTTCTTTTTGAGGGTAAACAAAAGAGCCTTTGCAGAAGGTTATAAGCTTTTGGACTTTGTTTAAATATTGTTAGGCTCAAAATTTTTTCTTTCATGGAAAATCTTCTTCCCCTGGGCATCTTATGAGTTTTAGTTAGATGCATATTTGTAAATATTGCAGCTGGTTCAGGAAGCCTTTCAACAGCTTTCAAAAATGCTTGACTTTTTGAGAGTTTAGATGCCTGACGAACCTTTTGATTTAGGGATTTACATTTGTTCTTTAACTTCAAAATTCGAACTGTCAACTGCCTCATTTCTCTTGCTGCACGTGCTGTGGTAATTTGAGTTGGAGCTGAAATGTTTAAAAATGAATAAGCAGTCAATAAATTAGCTTATCAAGCAGCAATAGTAAGACGAGAAATTAACAGTTAAGAAGGTTTTAGTCTGTGTAAGACAGCTTAAAATTGAGACAAGTTATAATCGTCCTATTAATCCTACTATGTAATTTATAAATGCGAAAGTTTGTGAGGATGTATGAATGAATGTATGTATGTTTGTTACTTTTTCACATAAAAACTTCTGGAATCTACGGATTTGGATGAAACTTGGCACATAGATAGATCATACCCTGGAATAACATATAGGCTACTTTTTATCTCGGGAAAACTTAAGAGCCTCTAGAACGCGGGTGAAACCGCGGAGTGGAAGCTAGTATATAATCATTTCATTTAGAACAGTAGTCACAGTGGAGCTTATATGTAAACAAAGGCGATAATTTATTTAATTCAAATAGACCAACAACATAAAAAAATTACAAACAAATTTAAATTTTACAAACATTACTTTCTCAAATCTAAACTCATTCAGATTAGGCCCTGTTAAGACACTTATAAACGTACATCGAAATCTACCATAACTTTAACAAGACTAGTAGGACCCATATCGCAAAGCACTGTGCTACGTAATCAAATATGGTTCAATACATCTCATGGCTTTTCTCCATTGCCACAACGCGTTGTGGTCGAATAGCATGTCAGCCATAACACGAATTTCGCCATGTGGATGTTTTACTATGACCACAACGCGTTGTGAGCCATTTTTTCGCTCAATAAGCGTTTTCGGTCTTTGAGCGTAACATATATATGGTATTAGTGAAAGAATTTTTCAAATCGGTTCAGTAGTTTCGGAGCCTATTCAATGTAAATAAACAAACAATCAAATCTTCTTTATAATATTATATAATCTCATTTATTAAATATATATCTTGTAAATTATATTTTTAAATATAATCTTTAAAAAAAATACATTTAAAAATATAAAAAACAGAATCCAACCAGCATCGGGAACAGGGTCCTAGATACCGATGGTTAAGGCTCCAGACAGAGGAACTTCCTCACTATGCGTGCCGTCTCCAGGAGCACTGCCTTCTGAATTAGGCCCTTGAGCCAGCCACCTAACGCGAGCCTCTTGAGGTGTTTGTCGAGGCTCTTTTCCATAAGGCCATGGGCTGATACGATTATCGGTACAATGGTTGCCGTGTCAATATCCCACATGTCAACAACCTCGTGTGCCAGATCAAGATACTCGCTTTCTTTATCTTTCTCCGACTTCACGAGGTTCTCGTAATGGGGGACAGCAACATCGACAATCATTGCACGGCGCTCTTGGCGATCTATCAATACAATGTCAGGCTTATTGGCGACAATAGTTCTGTCAGTGATGATAAATCGATCCCAGTATAGAGTCTTCGAGAACCGGTTCTGGCACATACCTGTAGTACGGCACCTCAGACGTCACTAGGCGATATATTATTATTATTATTAGTATAGATGATAGACAAACTACTGATTTAGAAATTGAAATCTATTGAAATAATCTATTTACCTTTAGATATATTTTTTCTCAAACATCTGTCAGTTGTCATAACCTTTGTATGTAAATTAACATCCAGTCCAGTTGTAGTGGCATGACTCAGCACCATTTGAGATGTAGAAGCTGTAATGTTTATATAAATAATATGTTAGTTACACATACTACCAACAGAATTTTTATTTTTTTTGTTATTATAATTCCAATATGAAATACAAGTCGAAATTTTTATTTTGATTCTTCATGTCCAAGGGGCAATTAATTAATAATTTATTTTTTTGGAATGTCACTATTTGAACTAACCTGTATAAAACACAGTATTCTAAAGTTAATTTACCTTGGCAAAGAGGAGAATGCACTTCTGTCAGTTTAGTTGTTCTTTTTTCTTCAGAACATGGATCTTTCATTATAGAAGAAACGAAACCTATATGTTTGGAAGTAGAAGCTGAAATTTAAATTATTTATTATTTTACAAATGGTCCAGTAAAATACAAAATACCAAAACAGATGAGCATCACACACTTGCATAATATATAAATGGCTGTAATTCACATAATGCTGATTCATTGTGTACTATAATATAAACTAACCAATAATAAATATCTATACACTAATATAAATCTGAAGAGTTTGTATGTATGAACATACTAATATCAGGTTCTAAGATGATTTGAAAAATGAATTTCTATTAGATAGCATATTTTTATAAACTAACCAATAATAAATATCTATACACTAATATAAATCTGAAGAGTTAGTATGTATGTATGAACATACTAATATCAGGTTCTAAACTGATTTGAAAAATGAATTTCTATTAGATAGCATATTTTTATAGGCAGGCTGACTTTTATGAACTAGGAAACAGCGGAGAATAGGTAGTGATAATAATAATAGGAACCTTTTCAGCGCTTATTTTTTATTTTCACCTGTATAAAGCAAATTGGTAGCCTGATGCCAGAGCCGGAGGCTTTTGACCTTATCGGAAAGAAGTATTCTTAAGTTAATTTACCTTGGCAAAGAGGAGGATGGACTTCTGTCAGTCCAGTTGTTCTTTTTTCAACAGAACCTATATGTTTGGAAGTAGAAGCTGAAATTAAAATTATTTATATTTAATTAATTGTCCAGTAAAATACAAAATACAGAAATAGATGACCCTCACACACTTGTAGAGATTCAGTAATCTTTCTAAATGGAAGTATTTCACTTAATGCTGATTCAGTGAAATCTAGGTCAACCAAGTACTAATATTACAAACTAATCAATAATAATTATCTATACAGCTAATATTATAAAGCAGAAGAGTTAGTGTGTATCATACATACATATGAAATGAAACAGTGGAGAACCGCTAGTAAAAATAATAGGATAGGTTTGAAACATTACTAGACAAGAAATAAATTATTTAATTGATTTGTGAGTAGGGATTAGGTACTATTATGGCTGGTGCCCTTTTAGTCATTATCTCTTACTGCTTGAAAATCATACTTTAACGTCTTTAAATAAGCTACTTACCAATGTTCAACGTTGGAATAGCATTTTTAGTAAGACGTTTACTGGGAGTGCGGTAACATTCTTCAAAGTGATGATCACATAATCTTACATTGTTGTAAATGTAGTTATCACCTTTTGCTTTATCAACTTCACTCAAAACCATTTTCCACTGACAAATTTTTTCTGTATTAGGGTATTCGGGTGGTGGAAAGCGATGTACTGTACCTAAAATAAGTAAATAGAATAATCGTTTTGAGTATAATATTTATTTCAAAAGGCACAAATATAAAGTACAAAATAAAACTACTTGCTATAGCAAAAGTACTAACACTTTAATAACTACCTGCCTTGTTATCAATTCTTTGGGGTCGGCATAATATAGAAAGCATATAATTCTATTTCTGCTTTTTCTTTTTTTAATTATAATGCCAGGACATCACTTGGCTAATTGTGTATATATTTATCAGGTACACAGTTTTGATACTTGCCTCCATGAATAGACAGTTTTATAAAATCGTAATGATATTTTCTAGCACGTTAAAAATTTTCCGAATACACAAACATGAATACGCAACGCCATGTGAAATACCGGCATAATTTCATCCTTCTCACAATCCATTCAACAAAGTACTTTAATAGGTAAAAAGATGAACTAAATAAACTTCGTTATCATTTTATGATTATATGTAGTTGCTAATACTAATTTATTTACCAAGAAGTAAATTAATTGATAACTTTACTTACCAATACATGGTGTACATCTAAAGTAACACTTATGGGCTTGTTTTTTAGACATTTTCCAGTTTCGTAAAATCCAAATTGTAAAGGCAAAAACCAGGTCCAGGGCGAATAGCGAATAGTCAAAACGTTTAGCAAAGAATACGAAGTCCAGGTGGAATGCAGGGTCAAAATTTGGGATCAGTTATATCACAAGGAGCACCAGAAAAGTAAGAAAACACAAAACTCAACATCAACCAACACGAAAGAAATAAAATTTTGAAAGCTAACGACAAAATCCAGATAACTGTCAATCCAAATTAGTGTTGGGTTATGCTTGCAAATCTATTCATCGATACTTTATATTAATCGATTTAAAACAATATAATTATAATAACGGAGACACTTAAAAATTCGATAAATAAAAAGCTTTTTCGTAGTAATATAATTATAACCATACATAAATTTCAATCAAACGAAATTTTTTTAATTTTTTATGTAAACCAGCAAATTTGAAAAAACAGCTTTCTTGAAAAAATATCGATACTTAATTTGTTTTTATTTGTTCGATGTACTGATATTTTTAAACGGTATATAATGTCTCTGTATATATAATATAAAATTGGTGTAAAAATTAATACTTTCTTCAAATAAACAAACGAGTAATGAATTATATATAATAATTTTCGATCATATAGCTATACTTCAATCAAACTGGAAACGTGTGATTCATTATTATCTATGGTCCATTGAAATAAATATATCGTTGTTACATCAATTATGTTATTTTTTGTGGTTTTCATGGGGTTTATTTATTTTTAGTCAGTTAAAAACATTTAAATTACTTTATGCGAAGCAATCACAAATGATAATTTTCAAAATTATTGTTTTAGTTCCATTTGTCAGAGAAGCGTATATACGTCATGTCATAAACAATTTCTACGTTTTATAATAATTTGTGGAGTACTCGAAAATAATCATAGATGAATGCAAATAGTAAAGACATTGGTTTCAATTATAGATTATACCTACTAAAGTTTGTGTATACGATCGATTTTATAATTTAGTTTGTTTTTGAGAGTTTATAACACAAAAGTACTTTTTAAATTGGTTGGGTTACTAAATGATTCGTATCAACTTCAAAGGCAAAGCTATCGATAGTATTGTGCTAAATACTACTAGAACAATCGATATTACGATTGATTTGTGATATCGATACTGTTAATTTTCCGGCAACACTACTTTTTCCACTTCCGATAACTTACGATTCTTTTTACACAGTTGCTACATTATTACATTAAAAAATAAGCTCAAGCAATATTTAGTAAATATCATTTATATGAATTTAATGATTTCAATTGAGTAATAATTCGTTAAAATTATAATATAATTTAATAATTCTGAATAACGATTTTTTTATATTGATGAGGTAACCTCATGTAACGCCATCTGTACGTGTCTAACTAAAACTTTAAGTAATAGTTTTTTAATACCATGCACGTGGCGTCATCTATACGGGTTTACCTAAAACTTTAAGTAATAGCTTTTTGTTACTGAATTTACCGTGCATCAGATGGCAGAAGTTTCCATACATTATATTTTGGATTCACCAATGTATGGCAGTTTCATCACCCTGGTTCTGAAATAGTTTTGATTTATTGTAAAATTCGCTTTTTCTCCTCATTTTCTGCTTGCTTGAGTGAATTTTCCTCGCGGCGAAACAAAATAGTGCAGTTTAACAATGAACTAAGCAACTGACTCCTTATTGTAGTTCGGAAGTGATTTCTCGAATTATTTGATTTATTTTACCTTTGTTTTGTGATATTATTCAATTGAGGCAGTGACTCTAATAGTTTTAGAAGTGATGTGTACATTTTTCGAGATATTGGACTCATTCTGTGTTCGTTTTTAGTTGAGACAGTGACTCTCGTAGTTTTAAGTTGTTCGTGTATTTCTCGAGATTTTGGACTCAATTTGTGCCCTATATATAGATTAGTCAGACTCACAAACATGTCAGAAAGATATCGATCATGTGCTAAGTGTGGTGTAAAAGCCGGTGAAAATGTAGACATAAGTTTGCATAGATTTCCACCACTTGGAAAGAAAAACATAAATAGGTAAAAGCAACTATACTACAACAAGTTACTTAAGCCAGTTTCATTCATGCATCTTTTTAACCAAAATTTATTTTTGCAGGATTCGTGCTTGGGCTACTTTTTTGTACCCTAATGAAGACTGGACATCTGCAGAGTCTTTAGATAAGTTGTGCAAGCAGCACAAACTGCTTTGCAGCAAGCATTTTTCTAGTGCACATGTAACCCCAAAATAAGACTGAGTAAATATGCTATACCCGAGGAGACTCCAGATTTGCTGGGCCCTGGGCCATCAACCAGAGAAGACATTCCAATTGATGTGTATAACACTTAAGTAAGTTTGTTTTCTCTAATTTAGGAACATACAGCATTTTCAATATCAATAACATTTATAAAGGGAACCGTTTATAGTTAACGCTTTAGCTAAACTAGTAATAGTATAGATAAAAAAAATATTTTGAAATATTCTAAATAGTACATATTATTACAGATTATAGCAGATTCAGCAAAAGAAATTAATGTACACACATCTAGAGCAGGCCACATTATACCATGCGGAGACAACTATAGCAGTACATTAGACTCTGGTGATACAAAGGTATGGTTATTATCATCATAATAATTTATCATATTAAATACTAGTTTGTGTGGTATTAGTATAAAATGTATATCTTTAATCAGGATGGAAGCATGCTCCTTACCATGAAAAATAAAGTAAACACACAAGATATAATTTTTGCACTTACAAAATCATTCTTGGAACATTTTATCCTGGGACATTTTTTCACACACGGTTATCTGATCCCAAACTAAGCAGAGCTTGTACTATGGAAACCAGATAACTGATATACTACATATACTACTTTTTTTTTGTAAATACATACTTATATAGATAATTACACCCAGACTTGGGACAAACAGACATGTTCATGCACACAAATGTTTGTCCTGGATGGGAACCGAACCCACGCCCCGTCATTGTGAGAGTTATGTGTGACATGAAATAACAATGATTAAGAATGTGGTTGAGATCATCCTACTAATATTATAATGCAAAAGTAATTTTATGTGTCCATGTGTATGTTTGTTACCTACCATCATAACTGCCAAACTGATTTGTATGAAACTTAGCTCATAGATAGATGTGTGCACTCTGAAAGATCACTTCTTGTCTCAACTTATCTTTGGAGATTTTTTATCAATACATGAGATCCCTCGGGAACTTGGTTTACCCAACCATATTGGGTGGAAGCTTATCTATAACTTTAAACACAGTTTCTTTATCATTAGCTTTGAATAATTTCATGATTCTTGTATACTTTTTCAGTTACCATCAAAGTCTAAAAAATTATTGAAGATGGTGGATGTGAACAAAGTCATGGAACTAAGTCCTAGAAAACAAAAACTGTACAAAACTTGTCGAAATCAATTAAGTGAAATTGCAAGATTGCGTCTAAAATTCAAGAAAACTAAAAATAAATACAAAAGGAGCGCCATTCTTCAAGATGTAGCATCAAATAACACAGTCAACAGTTTGCTAGAAAAAAATATTACTGGGCCTTTCGCTTTACTCTTGCAAAGCCAGTTAATAAACACACCAAGAAAATTAAATGGTCATAGATGGAGAACTGAAGATAAACTTTTGGCATTAGGGATTTACAAAAAATCATCAGCATGCTACAGGATACTGAGACAACTCTTTTGCATGCCAAGTCCAAATACACTTAAAGGACTTTTAAATAAATTTCCGTTAAAGTGTGGAATAAATCCAAAGATTTTTGACACAATTAAAGGAGTCACTGAAAAGAGGGGAATGGATGAAAATTTATGTATGTTGACATTTGACGAAATGTCAATCCGCAAAAACTTAACATACAATTCAAAAATGGACCTAATTGATGGTTATCAAGATCATGGAGTTAGTCAGGGGAGGAGCAAGGAAGTGGCAACTCATGCTCTCCTATTTATGGCTATAGGATTACGTAAAAAGTGGAAACAGCCTCTTGCATTCTACTTTTCAGGAGATTTTGTAACTGCTGATAGACTGAAAGTTTTAATACAAGAGGTCAGTATGTACTGATTGCTTGATAATTGTAATTTTGAGTATTGCTCAGGGCAGAATCTTGCAAGTTCAATTTGACCCACTTATTGGTTTCCGATCGAACTGAAATTTTGCATATTTATATCGTGTGACAATGCAATATTATGATGACATGGAGCTGATCTGATGCTGGAGCTGGAAGTTGGCCATAGGAATTTAATTTGGGCTCATTGGAACCGTCTTAACGTGTAGTTGAAGACTGTGCAAAAAAAGTACAGTCGGCAATAAAAGCTTATACCAGAAATGAAATTTTTGACAGAAACTTGTTTGTGTTAAATTTTGTTTTATCTTTAAATTAGCAATTCTAGTATACATGTATGTATTTATTCTTGTATCTCATCAGAGAAAATGTTCAAATTTTTTTATTTAGATTAGGTTTTGCTTTTTAACATTAATCTTTTGTCGATGTCTGTCCTTAAAAAACGCGATTTTACGAAATATTTTCAATTATGATGGTAATAACATAGAGTAAATATATATATTTTTTTTTATACTACTAAGGTAGCAAGCAAGCATACGGCCCACCTGATGGTAAGTGGTTACGTCGCTAATCGCCATTTGCAATACCAGAGATATTGCCAATGTGTTGCTGTTTTACAATACCGAGAAGGCAAACTAGCTCTCAAGTGCAATTGCTGGAACACACCGGTAGGTGCTTGGCGACAAATTTTCAACTTGAGGGTGGTAGCCAGCCAGGCGGGTACTACAAAGTACCCTACCACCGTGCTATGGTTTCCTCACGATGTTTTCCTTCACCGAAAGCTCAAGCGCATTGTAGGATTCGAACCCACGACCTTCGACGCGGCATCCGGCGTCACTACCAATGAGCTATCATCGCCTTCTAATATACTATGTACAAGTAATAATAACGTTATTCATGTTTTCTCAGGTGCTCAGTGAAAGTTTGCAAGCTGGACTTAATGTTGTTGGCACAGTTTGTGATCTGGATGGAGGGAATATAAAAGCACTGAACTTGCTTGGATCATCTACAGACAGACCATACTTTGAGTTTGATGGTCGTGAGTTGGTAACAATATTAGACCCACCACACTTGCTGAAATGTTTTCGCAACATGTTTTTAAAATACAACATTGAATGTAAAGAAGAATTTCAAATAAATGAAAGTTCAGTGAAAGGTAATTATTATTTACACTATTATTAGAATGAGGTAAACTTGGTTATTGTATTAAAACTAAATAAAAATTTAACTAAAATATTTAAGAATATATTAGATTTTTTGTATTTTTGTTTGTTATGGATAAACTTAAAAACTACTCAACTGATTTTAAAAACTCTTTCACCTAGCGAGTATGTAAATGAGCTATATCAGCGAATAAGATGGGCTATATTTTTTTTTAATTTCCTTTCCTTGACAAGTGGGTTGAAACCCTACGAAATTTTATTAATAATTTAAGCCAAGGTATTACAAATTTGCTTATACTGCTATCCTCTGAGCTTCACTTCCAAAACATATCTAATTTATTGTATTTTTTTATATCATTGAACAGCGCCACCTTTTGAATTTTTGCAACGTCCTCTTTTATTGAAATAAAAGCCCATAATATTCTGCTCCAAATTTTATTATTCTATACATATAATTTGCTATCACTTCTATATTATTTATTCTACGCTATCACTTTTGAAAACAATTCTATTTTGACTTTTATTATTATTAAACAGCGCCACCTGTTGTAATTTTTAATAGTATTTAAAAGTAAATTCCAAAATACTTATTTAACTTTTTTTTCAGCATCTGATTTATTGAAACAATGTCCAAATTAATAATCTGCGCGAAATTAAGTAAATTCCAAAGATCTTTAAAATTAAGATAACTTTTGGAACATCTGATTTTGATGAAACAAAGCCTAAAATCTGCTCCAAATTAATCTCTGTCTATTTGTGAATACTTCATGCAAATCCGTTGAGTAGATCCGAAGATGTGCGTGTGAAAAACAAACAGATGGACAGACAGACAGAAAATAATTCTAAAAGCGGCTGATTTATGTTTTATTGCCCTTCTTTAGTTACCTTTCCGTTTTTACTACTTTTCTTCAATGTACAGTCTGTACTACAGACACACCGGGGTCTACTGTTTTATTATACTATAGATAGATTTGTTATATTTTTCAGGTACTGCAAAATGGAGCCACATCAAAGATTTCTTTGAAAAAGACAACAGCAATCCCAATTTTGTTTTCGCGCCTGCATTAACAAAGCAGCATTTGGATCCCAATGGGAAAAAAAACTGGCCACAAACTGTATTGACTGTAAAAGTGCAATGATTGCCCAAAATGTAGATGAGACTCACTTATTTTTACAATTTAAAGAATATGATGATGAAAAAAGAAGCTTGCATTATGTGAAAAAAGAGTTTACAAATACTGTCGAACATTGTGCCAATATAATAAATGAGTTTTTGAAAAGTGAAAGCAGCTGTCAAGGATTAAAGAAAAAACTATTTTCCATGATAATAAGTAAAATAAAATTTGATTGGCTGAAAAAATGTCCTGCATATTACAATAAAAATGTTAAACATATTATATAAAGCACTATTACAATATGTATCCATCGATACTGTGTCATTGAAAATAGGAAATATATTGATGAAGCCAGTAGAAAAGCTTTGAGAAGAAAAATGAGTATTATCAAACATACATAGACATAACTAGGTTTAGTTATCTTGTCGCACTGACGTCACTATTTTTGTAGGGATTTAATGTTTTTTATATATCGACTGTCTCTATATATAGTTGTTTGTAGTTTATAATTTGCAACAATGCGATTGATTATTTACCTATAAATCTCTACTTAATCTCAATATAGCCTAGGTATAGTCTGTTCAGAAAGAGAGCCGTCGTGGCCAGATTGCGAACTAACGTTACAATTTTATATTACAACCATTATTAGGAGCTGGTGTCTTTCTGTCGGCATTTTAAATAATAAACTAATGAAATAGTTACAGTTGTAATAGGATCAAAATGGAAAAGACGCGTTATTGTATTGTCCGCTAAACAAAAAAGGTAATTAAATTAAGCACAGCAGCGCTCTCTATTTTGACGACGGGTCTCTTTCTGAACAGATTTGTTAACTTAATCAAATTCAAACTCAAAACACATGTATTTAGTTTAGGCCCTGTTAAGCCACTTATTAATGTTGATAGTTACATTTTTAACAATAGACTCTACCACCGGTTTGGAAAGGCTCTTAAATAGAATAAATCAAAACTGGCACATTATAGTTTATAGTTTTCACTGTATGCCGTATTTGATGCAATTTTTGAATAAACTATATTCTATTCTAATATCCGATAAAAAACCGATTTACTTATTAACCTACTTTTGTATAATATACTACATGTAGAAACATACGTTTTTGTAATACATATCTATTCGATGGTTTTACCGGCGCCGAACTCAAAAAAATAATTATATAAATCTAGCGATTTATATAATTTCTTAAATTTACAGAGAGCCTTAATAGTTTCAATATTTTTTGGCGAAATGTAACTCATTGTATTAATCAATTAATTCTATTTACATTTCTAATGACAAATTGCATATAATTAACAGTGAATTCGAGAAATGAAATGCAGGTTGCAGTATTACTCGAATGCCCGTTTTAGACCCCTAGACAGACCGCTAGTTAATTAATTGCTTTTTAGCTTTAATTAAGTATATTCTAGTAGGTATACAAACCATTACAAGTTTGAATATTTTATTTGAACATATTAAGCAACTTTTTGAGATAATTGTAAATTTATGTTTTTTTCGTTAAAAAGTTTGTGAAATATTCAAATTCAAAATTCAAATTCAATTTATTGCTTCATGTGGTACATTTAAAGAAACAGAATTATCAAATTAGTTCTCAACATGAGCCCTGAAAGGGTATTGCAATATTAAACATATAAGTAGAGTAAAACAATCAGTATCATGCATTATTCTTACAGTATTTTTCCATGATAAAGTTATGTGTTATGAGTATTTTTCTAGTCTAATTTTCTAGTTCTATAATAAAACCTTTTACTAATGACGAAGCATGTTTTATTTATTCTTGCATGGCAGATAAAAAAAAAACATAATTTGAAAATGTAATGTGGACCTTTTGAATTTGGCGCTTAAAATTAGTTCGTATGGGAAAGAACAGAGTGCGCCACTGTGGGCACTTGTGTGCATTTTTATTCTATGGAGTTGATTTTCTTCTCGCCAGAGTAAAAGTGTTCTGTGGTTCGGTCGGTCTATTATCTTGACTTGACCTGACAGCAGTGTTGCGTTTCTTGCCACTTTTTTGAACTTTGACGCTGATTATTGCCAAAATGTGCACATATCAATTATTTATCTAAAAAAATATTAGGTGGCATGTTTTGGCAAATTAATGAATTTTGAAGAAAAAATAGCTAACAATGGGAAATGAAATGTTAAATTATTAATCCAACTACTTTAGATTAAATAATTGTAAATAATTTATTAACCTCTTAAACATGGTAGCACTGAGTGACTGCCAAAAGTGACAAATATCAATAGTAGGGATGGCGATTCTTTCCGAAAAAGATCGATTCTAATCAAATCCTGATGAATGGAGGTCTAAAATATTGATTTCTCAAAAATCAATCTTATTCGATTTTAGCTTTTATTTATTTGGGAAAAAAACAAGACATCATAATAAACAATTTTATCGTTTTTTACTTTAATACTTTTCTTCCTTTACATAATGGCTATGTAGAAGTTTATATAAAGGTTGGTAGCATTAAGCCGCCACATACCAAGTCAAAGTAAACATTAAGCTTTGACATTAAAAAGTTGGGATACTAAATACTGAAAACTGTAATGTCTGTAATTTATAATTTTTCTGTTTTAACTGCTCCAAATGTGAGCTCCTTGTTTGGAATCTGAACACACTGAAAAATACTTAAAATATTCAAAACATTTGTGATTTGGCTCCTAACAATAAATTACTTTCAAAGGAATCTACTTGATCTTCTTGGAGAGGCGAATTCAGCCTTCGGTTTTGTTTTAGAAATGTTAACGACTTCTTCAATCGACATTATAAGATCAATACCCAATAAGCATTTTTTATTGTCTATTTGTTGCCGAAGTTTAGCCAAAGATTGCTTCAGTCCACCCTTTCGAAAAAAAAAACAATTTGCTAGTGTCTCAAATCGATTCACTGAATCGATTCATTACTTGATATTCTATTCAGATCGCCAACTCTACTCAAAAGGTACCTACCTACAACAAAGTCTAACTCAAAAATTTGTAGATTTTGTAAAAAAAAAATAGCAATGTCTTTCGTAAAGTAAACAGAAAATGATTATGTAAATTAGTTCTCAAAATTACGCTTCAGGCAGTTTGTACTTATACTTTTTCATTACTTGCAAGCTGGTAGATATTAGGTAAGTACTCGACTTTTATTTCATTTATCACCAATTGTATTATATATTGAATATGAATTAAAATAGACTAGAATACTTACTTGGGTACATGGAAATTAGTAAATAAATAAATCTTAAACTTTAATAAATCTTTACCTATACTTTTTGCATAATCTCCAATCAAGTGCAAGGAACACCTAGTTCGCATTCGCCAAACATTTTATAATAAAACGCGCCTCACGCAGATTTTTCAATACCGCAGTTAATCACCGTAACCCTCATTATGTGAAAGCCGCAACCTACACGCCCTCCCGTATACTCCTTATCCTTAGACCAAGGCAAGCCCTCAGCGAGCCGGATGACCCTATTACATTAGCTCAGATCGTAGCTGACGAAGCTCGTAAAAGTACACAACACACTACACAGAACCGATCACTCTACTGTCCACAATGGCGAGGGCCGCCACGACGTCCTGACTCAGTCTCGTCCTCAAAAGAAAACAAAGTCGCCCATCACAATATGCAGTCTTAGAAGATTTCTGTTTGATACTATGAACATATTAATTTAGTTCACAGTTTAACAGCTACTAACATCTAAAAAATGGCCCACATAGGATGATGGTTACTGAAAAAGAAGTATAAATTCCCACTTCATAAGGGAAGTCTGAAATATTATTATTTGAGGACCACTGTCTATAGAAGCAAGCTATTGTAAATATTTACTACCATTGAATAACTAAGAACTTCATCTAATTGTAAGCAATTTTAAATAGTATTTGTACAAATTTTTCCTCTTCGACAAGTACATAATTTTTATAAGTTAGTTTTAACTTTGTTATTTCAAAAACAACAATAGCTGGCAGGAGGCGGAGAACAATTGACTCTTAACAATTTGAACTTTAATATTTTGCAATCAGAATCCCAAGTTGAAAAAATGGTTTTCACCCCACAATATGTTGAAACCAACAACATCCTACACCATAGGATTGATGAGACAAAAATATCATCCAAACTTTTTTATGCAAAAAATGTTTGTTTTCAAGATTTTATTTTAGCACTGTCTGCATAATTAATTGATTAGAAAAATATTTATTGTGATTAACAAAAATTACCATAAAATTTAAAACCAAAGTAGGTATTTACTTTATTATACATATTTTTATTAACTCACCACCATTTATACATATTTTAGTAAGTAGGTAAATACTTTGTTATCTTAAACTGCACTTTGTACTTAACACAAATGACCTTTTAAATGTTATTGAGTAATAATATGGTTGCTATCTGTTAATTTTCTTACTTGGAATTGATCATCTAAATATATAAAAGGAAAATGTGACTGACTGACTGATCTATCATTGCACAGATCAAACAACTGGATGGATTGGGCTTTGGCACACAGCTATTATTATGTAGCAGTGGCGAGGGGTGAAATTAAGGCGAGGGTAAGCCGTTCAAAAAACACCGATAATTTTATAATTACAGTGATTTTAAGCATGATAAAAGTGGCTTTGAAATGATGAAAATGTGGGAATGGGATTTCTAAAAGGTAAGCCGATGGGAATCGGCTTGTATGGACCCTGTTATGTAGGCATGTGCTTAGAAAGGATTTTTTTTTAAATTGACCATCTCTAAGAAAGGGCTTCGCGGGTGAAACCGGAAGGCGTTTTGTTATAATGATCTATATTTTTTAAACTGTTCCATTTTCTAATACAAAAAGTAGTTTTTTTTATTATCTTATTTAAAATCTGAGCAATGCACATTAATTATTACGAGTAGCAGCAATATCTTGTACCTTTCTGACCTACAAAAATTTTGCACCTGTAAAATTTGTCTGTGAGGTTTATATATGTCACCGTACCATTGTGAATGGCGTTAGTTCATAATATATATCGCGAAATTGTAAACTGTCGAAGAAATGTTAACTGTACCATACTGCTCACAGTATAACTTATTAATTTACGATTGTCTATAATATATCCATGTCAAACCGTTAAACTATGAACTGGCAAGTGCAACCTTGCGCGCTGATTGATCGAACGGCATATGCGCCGCGCCGCCATCTTCAACTAGAGGATTTTACCTTGTTAGATGGTCACTAAAAAGCATCTGAGTGTCCAATCATTCATTCATTTCACACTTGAAAGACAGAATGTATGCCAGAAATTTTGCTGAATGGAGTTCAGAGTTTATTACGATATTGTTTTTTTCCGCGATACGTCATCATTACCAAAATTTAACCTTTGACCAATGTTTGGAACCAAGTTATCAAATGCTACGTATAATAACATCCAATTTGTTGATTTATTATTTTTGTCATCGTCTGAGTCATTAGAAAACTAAACATTGTTGTTCAGAGATTCCAGTTTGCGTGAAGTTACTTCTTGACCATTTTTACTTACATAATGGTGCCGATTCTGTTGTTTACGAACTTAACTAATATTAGACAAGTCACCTCTCTTTCATTTTAACCTTATTGAAAAAAGATAGAACATTTTTAATGCTGTCAGTTTAATCCATACCGTCGTAATGTACGGGCAAATATATATGCTGACAGGACTAAAATATCTTGCATCCCTTTCTTATATTTACTATTAGAAAGAGATATAGTGAGATTAAATTTATTTTAGTTCGTAAACAACAGAATCGGCACCAAGATCTTTATAGGACAATCGTTTTCTTTTACATCACTATCATTATGTGGAGAGTTTTCAGGTAATTCATTCTAGTAATCATGATTTCCCCTCGTTCGCATTTTGTTTCGGCTATAAAACAAAAAAATACATTTCTAACTCTGGGAAAGATTCATCAAAAACTATTTCCGTGTAATTATGACGTATTTTTAAACCAGAGAAAATAATTCGTTATATTTTGAATCATTTGTACGCGTTGCCATTGTCAAACGCTTACTGCTTAGCGAATTACTGCCAGATAATCATGTGACATGTGTACAATTGATTGCGTACGTTAGTAATGATTTTGTTGTAAAAATAGTAGCTAACGCACGAGTGGAGGCCGTGAAGGGCGACGTTGCAAACTAAGTCGCAGACACATTGGCGACGAAAATAATCTGCGAATTTTTGCGAATTGTTTCGCAGTTGTTATAGCTGTCGCGATAAAAATTCCGTCTGTTTGATAGATGCACCAAACTGAACATTATACCTACGTTTCTTTTTTTACATTGTAGCTTCTGTACGTTTATGACTAGTGAATCTGTCGCTGGTCTAACGATGGTCCCAAATGTATCAGGTAACACAAGATCTACTTCCGTATTTAGTTTATTTCTGCAGCCTTTTTATAACCTTATACTCGTAGTTTTCATATTTGTTCCTAGTTTTTGGATGATTTTGGGCAAATGGTGATAAATTTCCTTGGACAACATGATAGCGCGTTTACTTTTTAAATCATCGAGATTAGAAAACTAAACTTGTTTCAGAGCCAAGTTTTCTCAAACCTATAAAAATTGAGATAGGATGAGAACATTTTAATCTGTAGATTTATAAAGAACACTTTTTGCAATATTGCTGATAGAATCTTGAAATCATACCGAATTCTATGCAATAAATCAAGTTAATTGTGTCTTATTATTTGATGTTTTCCTTTGTAATGGAACGACATACGAAATTATAATGAATGCACTTTTAATGAGTATTCGTTAACATTATGCTTAGTTTGGGAGATAACCGTGTGTGAAGAATGTCCTAGGATATTTTAAATTGTACTATTTTTTATTATTTTCTGGATACAATTCTTACAGTTTATACAGTCTATACAGTTCTTGTCTTTCATGCATGAGTCCCAAGATCCAATATAAATCAATTTCCATTAATACGTTCATTATTAATTATACCGGATGTAAGTCAGACCATTAATTTTGAATTTAAAACTGTTGTCCCCATTAAAATAACATTGGGATTGCGTGAAATGTTCAACTTTGGTATTAAAGTCATGTGAAAATTTGGCAAAACTACAAATTCGTCTATTGATTTCTTACATAATGTTTGCTTGTTCTGGGGTCCTCCATTATTCAGTTAAACTAGCCTAGGTGGGTGGGGCTGCCACAAGTCGGTGTAGCCTCTTCTACTCCTCCCTGTTGTTCGCTGCCTTCTGCACCTCCTTATACGACACGACGTCCAATTTTGCCTTTACTTGGTCTATATAGTTCAATCTAGGTCTTCCTCTTCTCCTCTTTCCTTCTGTCTTTCCTTCTATGATGTTTTTTATTAGTTCGTCACAAATATTTAGGCCACATGTTTTTTAACATCATCCATTCTCATTCATAAATCTTATTTCTTAACTTTGCCAATCTGCTATGGTACCGGAATGATTAGACCCACCCACGGGATATCACCAGATAAATGCAACAGTCCAATACCACGTGTTCTGCAGTGGAATACTAGACTTAATCGACCAGCATAAATATTATTGTTTTGATGAATCAATGCACCTGCCAAAATGCTATGAATAATGCGGATAAAAATATTTTAATTACTTTTATTTGGCATGTACATTGTCTCTTGTTCTATTTTTGTAGTTACCTGCCTCATTCATCATTGCCCAGTACAATATCGAGATCTGATTCAGATGATCAATTTAATTGTATATTCTGTGCAGTGTCGATTTTAAATACTTATATTATTGCTTTACGGTGATTACGATGAACAATGTGAAAGACGATTGGAGTGAACACAAGAGCTTATTCGGTATGTTTTTTTTCTATTCTGAATCTCGCTGTTAGTGAGTTAATCGAAAATAGTTCCTCTTTAGTTATTTTAATAGTCAAATTATTAGAATTGGCTTTTAGAATAGAAACTTTACATATTTAGATGACTCAAAACCTGATTACCAATAGCTTATTCTAGCAGCTAGAATCTAGCTGGTTTATGTCTTCGTTCATTTCACTAACATTTTCTCGACGTCAAAGTTTTTGTAAATCATAATGTCAAATTTAAATTTACCTTCTGCGCATTAACGATTTTGTTAAATTTTCCGTTTATGGTTATTGATTTACAATAAGATGAAAGTCTTTCGCCGCGCCATAATTGGTCACGATAAAGCACCATATCGGTCGTATATTGCAAATAAAAGTTATATATGACGTGATAAATAATTTGGGATGACGTAGTTAGAGGAGTTTGTGAATTTCACGTCATTCAGTACGAATACATGATAAGACAATGTGGGTGTGAAACTGCCGCTGCCGGCCGCGCCTCCCCAGTCAGCGGTTCAGTAAGCGAAGTTATTTGTGCGGTAACGCGCGTCTCGGATTACAGCAGTGAATTTCCCGCCGAATAATATTGCTGACATTTTTATTCTTTCCTCAAATATATTTTTGGCCAGTGTTGTTGATTTGTGACGGTCAATTTATTTGAAAATGGAAGAAGGTATGATTGTGTTGTTTGTGTACGATTTACAAAAAAAGTTTTTATTCGTTTAATAAAAATGTTAAAGAGAATGTAACACCAAGGTGAACTTGAAAATACATAAACACAGATAAAATTAACAATGTCCTGTTATAGTTATTTTATGCCCTCTCTTACCGCAATATTAAATTGTAATAGTGACGCATAATAAAAAAGGTGAATTGAGTGAGAGTAGTTCTCTTAATTTCCTAGTAATCTTATCTTACTATTTTACGGTATATATTTATGGTATATCTTCAATAAAGATAGAGTCTGCAAAAATGTGCAGTCGAGGAAACATTTTTGTTGGCAGCTCTGTCATATACATGGATAACTATTACATTGTTAAATAAGTCGTCGCTTAATTAAAGTTGATCAAAGACAATTAAAAAGCCATTAACAATATTAACATACAAATCAGAATCAACCGGACATATAAAGAATATTTTGCGCTACGTCTATGTATGCGAATAAGTAGATTAAAAAAAAAATATGACTCCGATGTCCTCTAATCTGACTTGGTCAAGGCCATTATAAAGTGCATAACCTGTAACCTAGCCATTAATTACTAGCTGTTTTTCAGCGTTACTGGGGATAACAAAATAACCTATAACACTCTAGGATAATGTAGCTTCTATCACTGAAATAATTTTCTGAATCACACCAGTAGCCCCGAATATTACCTCCTATATCCAAATAATTTGGGGTCGGCGAAATATGTAGCCTTCTTCCATTCAGCCCTTCTATCCGTCATATCGGCATTCGCTCCATTCTTACTCATGTCGTCTTTCACACAATCCATCCATCTCTTTTTCGGTCTTCTCCTTCTCGTGTATCTATTATTTACTATTCAACTTAAGGATATCCTAATGAGCTTTACAACGGATAGAAACGCTTGGAACTAATACGTATATAGGTCATTGAAGGTTTCAATCAGTGTGGTCACATGTCTTACTATCAGATGTATTCGGCTTCTCTCTCATGCCCTGTCACCTTCTGATGATAAGGCTAATTTTGGACATTTGTAAATAAATAAATATATCCATAACTAAATAGTATCAAAGAGCTACACAGTTCACCTTCTGCTAATCGATGTAATTTTTTTACTACATATAAAAGCGATTGCAGTATTTGAGGAAAATTTATGAAAAATATTCCTTACTGGGAAGTACCTAAGTACCCAACAGATAGACTGCGCAATATAATTGTTATCTTATATAGCTTCATTGATATTTTAACGAAATATGGTATTTTTGTTTGTAATTACTAATGAATAAAGTCGAAAATTACTGAACCGATTTTATAAATTCTTTCACCAATAGAATGTAACCTAAGGCATAATCTGTGCTAAGGCTGTGCCCATAGTTTAAAAAAATACCTTCTTCATTCCTTAGACATAAAACTGCGAAAAGCTAGCCTATTAGAGTATGAATTCAAAAATGTTTTATAAGTTGTCTGTCTGCGCATATTTCACCTTATTGAGTTGAAACATAGTATTGATTTAACCATCATGAGAATGTCTCTGACATGTAAAAAAAAACAAGAATCTAAATACACATGGTTGGCATTTGGACTTTTTACTTGGCTTTCCTCAGAACTGGGAGGCCTTCTGTGAGTGACAGTGACCTGCAACGGCTAGGTGATCGTTTGCGGGGTTGCTCTCCTTTAACCTTTCCTACCATAACCAGACTTTCTAGGTTATTTGGTTCTCTGCGAGCGATGTGATAATAATAACTGAGAACTGCATGACAATAGCATATATTATCTACAATGCTATTGTCATTTATGAGGAACCTAGCTTCCGCTCCGCGGTTTCACCCACGTTCCCGAGGGATCTTATGTTTCCTCGGGATAAAAAGTATCCTGTGTTAATCCAGGGTATAAACTATCTGTGTTCGTCAGTTCGACAATCCGATCAGTAGTTTTTGCGTGAAAGAGTAACAAACATACATCTATACTCGCATTTGTAATATTAACTAGTAGGATTTAGCATTTATAATATTAGTAGGCCTAGTAGGATGTATGGACGATTAAATTCACGTTGAATCAAGGAATTGGACTAATTTGACAGGACTAAATTTATTGTGCCCTTGTAAATTTATTGTATTTTTTGTGAACCTAAGTGAGATTAAATTAGTTTAGTTTGTAAATAACTGAATCGGCACCATTATCAATGTTAATAATTCGTTCATAATCTACGTTATCTTGGTTAAACCAGTCACGATTATAATATCCTCAAGATAATACCTACCGACATTGTAAAATATACAGCTGATAATTTTCATAAATAATTTACAAACAAGGAAGATTTCAGACGTGTGAATGACAGACTGAAAACATTGTAAATAAAAAAACAATGTCGTAATGGTTGAAGGTTATTGCGTGACTATGGATAATAAGATGATAGAAAAATATCTCTATGTAGTTGACTATTAGGTATTATTTTATACAGTCTAATGTTGGTTGGTACATAAGTGCACCATGGGGTTATCAAGCAGGGTGTGAAAGGGCAGGGTGATACCCCTGGTGTTGCAAGCGTTTATAGGCTTTTTCGATTTGTGACATTTCTAATACCCTATCCTAACTCGCAGTGCCGGTTTTAGCTCTACCAGCGCCCTGGGCGAGATGTGATAACCCCCCCCCCCCCCTTCTCACGCCAACAAAAGGGATTTTAAGCCATTATAGCCATTTTATCTTTAGACTTGATTATATTTAGACTCGAGATAGCAGGACTCGCTCATGAGCGACCGGAAATAAGGGTGGGTCTGGCGCCCCTTTACATCTGATGAACCCATGAGATAGCTGCCCTTACTGGCCCGTTTAAAATGTCCACCATGTATACCGGGTGATTTTCGGAGGTTACCTTATATGTAGAGGTCATCAAAAAAAGATTTTCAAGTGGAAAACAACACTAAAATATTTCACATACAAAAAATATCGACAAATTAGTTTGCAATTATAAACACGCTTCAATGTAAGCCTAATTGTGTACCTATTAGATAAATCAAGTACTAAAATAGCTACCTCGCCCCATCACTACGTTTTAGAGTGCGTTTACCAAATATTTATGCAAAAATTTTAATTGTCATAACTTCGTAATTCCTGAATTTTTGTCGGATTATTGACGTGCTCTAACCGCAGAATTACACAGCTAAAATCATCCTGTACTATCATCTATATAAAAACTATATTCAGAGCCTGAAATAGCCGATGGAATATTTGCAAAATGCACCATATTAATACATAGCTTATTCTAAAACATTTACCTTTAAATAACATCACATGATTATCAACAAAAACTCGTAAAATAGGGTATAAATAACCCGTTATCGACAGAAGCCTGTGGCTTTACTTTTATCTCTATATCACCTTAAATAGCTTTTGCATGTGTTAACGTGGAGTGATTTATTGGGAACATAATAATACCTAGACGTATAAAAACTTGGTCTTTTAAAAAAAATCACGATTTTGATCGCATTTTTTTTTAGTTGCAAGAACTGTGAACATATTTGTGCATGAGAGCCAGTTCCTTATAGGCTTGATGTGCTTACCACCATCGGCCACTATAAAAAGGGAAGTAAACAATTATGGCTACCTTCAGGTGGTGAATGAAACAATATCCAGTCACAAAGATTGAATGAATAACGACGTATTTCCCCTGTGGTCTAGATCCTACGCGGTAGTTAGATAAATTGCAGATTTTCCTTAACTGACATACAAGGTTTTTCGCTAACCGCATATGCATAGTAGATAGAAAATTGGTTTGAATAATGCAGCATAACATGAGATAGACATTTTTGAAACCTAGTTGGGTTAGTTATTGTTGTTATTGTTTGTTTAGAGTCTATTGTAATAATTGTAATTATCGACGCTCATATTTCCTCCTCAGGGCTTAAAAAGAATAAATGAGTCTCGAGTTTCGTCATGCTTATAAATTTTCAGCGCGGCGTATAGTTTTTCTAAAAAAATCTCGTATAGGCATAGGCCTTTGTTTGGCCGATGGTGGTAAGGACACTAAGCCTAGAAGCTCCTACATACAATCAAATATACCGCTCCACGCGGGGAGCTTAATGCGGCACTATTATTATCCCACCTAATACAAAAGGTACATGGTATCCTTATGCTTAAAATTGCAATAAATGAAGTATTTTTATTTACTGATTCTATGGTCGTGCTTAGCTGGTTAAATATTGAAATAGTAAACTTACAAGCTTATGTTGCCAACAGAGTAAAGATAATCAAGCAAAAAACTGATAATTATCACTGGTTATATGTCAACACTAAGGACAACCCTGCTGACCTTATCAGTCGAGGTGTCGATGCACTATATTTAGCCAATTGTTCTATGTGGTGGCATGGACCACCTTTTTTACAAGATGGTCAATATCAGTTTCGTGCTAACAATAGCTTATCAGAACAAAAAATAGAAGGTTTGGCATTCCCTAGTAATGAAGTTGTAGGTCTTCCATTACATGTAGACGATACTATTTTTAAATATATTGATAAATACTCTGATATACATAAAATGACACGGGTAATGGCTTATGTGCTACGATTTTGTAATAATGTTAAAAACAAAGTTAGAGTAAAAGCAATTCATTTAACTGTTAATGAATTACAAAATGCATTAAATAAAATTATAAAACATCAGCAAAGTACCTATTTTGTTCAAGAAATAAAGTTACTTAGGTTAGGTAAAAATATTGAGGGTGTGCTTAAACCATTACATCCTTTCTTAGATAATGAGGGTTTGTTAAGAGTAGGTGGTAGGTTGAAGAATTCTCAGATACCTTATTCACAAAGGCATCAAATAATCTTACATAAAGATTTTAAGGTAACTGAACTTATAATTAGATCAGAACACATTCGGTTATTCCATGCTGGTCCAAGGTTACTTTTGTCAAATCTCAATCAAAGGTATTGGCTAATTAATGGAATTAGGCAAATTAAAAAGATTACACACAAATGTATTATTTGTTTTAGATTAAAAGCGCAAGCAGCGAAGCAATTAATGGGTTCATTGCCGAAACAACGCGTTACTGCATGTAAACCTTTCGATAAAGTTGGCGTAGATTTTGCTGGGCCTCTCCAAGTAAAAAATTCTAGAGTTAGACGATCAGTTGTAAGTAAAGGCTATATTTGTGTGTTTGTATGTTTTGTAACCAAGGCTGTACACCTTGAATTAGCCTCAGATTTGAGTACAGATACATTTTTAGCTTGTTTAAAGAGATTTGTCTCTAGAAGAGGTTTGCCCAGTGAAATCTTTGCAGATAATGGTAGTAACTTTAAAGGTGCGGCGAACCAGTTAATTGATTTGTACAAATTATTTAACAATAAAGACTGTCAAAGTCAGGTGCAATCATATTCCGCACAACAAGGCGTTAGATTTAATTTTATACCAAGTTATTCACCTGTTTTTGCTGGTCTGGCGGAAGCTGCGGTGAAAAGTACAAAATTTCACCTCAAAAGAGTACTTCAGAGTTTAGTTTTAACATATGAGCAACTGAATACTATTTTGGTACAAATTGAAGGCATTCTCAATTCGAGGCCTCTCGTACCCATTACCTCAGATGTTAATGATTTCAGTTACTTGACTCCAGGTCACTTTTTGACAGGAAATGCTATAGTGTCATATCCTGAACGCGATGTTTCAGAAGTATCAATGAATCGTTTATCGTTTTGGAAAATATGTCAAAATATTTCGCAACGTTTTTGGAAAATTTGGCACAGGTATTATTTAAATTCATTACAATGTTGAGGCAAATGGCAATCCGATGTACCCAACGTTAAAAAGGGTTCATTAGTGATTCTTAGGGAATCTAATTGCTCTCCTTTGCAATGGCCGATGGCCAGAATTTCTAAGGTATTCCCAGGTACTGATGGGAAAGTTAGGGCTTTAGAGGTTATAACATCAAATGGCAAAACATATACTAGATCTTTATCAGGCATTTGTGTTTTACCTTTGGAACCTTAATTATTTTAATTTGATTAACTTTGTGTGATTAACTTTAACGTGTCCGTACAGAAATGTCAGCACAACTTCGAAATTAACACTCAAATGTGTAAGATTAATATTTTGTTTATTTTATAGTAAATTCTTTGTTAAACATGATTATACTTTAAGTACATATTTAATTAGAAACAATATTACAATATTGAAACAATATTAGAGTTAATTATTATTTTATTGATTTGTTTTATAATTAATTGAATATTATAAGATTTCTTTGTTAAGTCGTGGCGAGCATGTTGGAAACCAACAAAACTTTTTTATTAATATAATTTTGAATTTAGAAATTAAGAAAAAATAAGAAAACAAAAGCAAAAAGTAATGTGAAAATGTTTCATTAAAAAATATTCTATGGAAAGTCAGCACGTATTTTCTTTGAACCTCACAATATACAGTCCACTACTTTGACCATAATATTAAAGAACTTTTTTCAACAGATTCTTGCCTTTTCATAGCTTTGAGAAATTAAAGGCAAATCTTTAATAATATTAAAAGGCTCATCTTTCAAATGAGACCTTAAATAATACATCTTTTGCAACGCATCTAAATGTTTGTTGTTATGTATCAGTGAATCGAATAACTCCTTAAATGGAACATAGTCTGTATACGAACCTGAGAATGTTGTCATCTCAATTCTAGGCAACTTTGTATGCATCATCTTTTTCACATTACATTTTGCTTTTGTTTTCTTATTTTTTCTTAATTTCTAAATTCAAAATTATATTAATAAAAAAGTTTTGTTGGTTTCCAACATGCTCGCCACGACTTAACAAAGAAACCTTATAATATTCAATTAATTATAAAACAAATCAATAAAATAATAATTAACTCTAATATTGTTTCAATATTGTAATATTGTTTCTAATTAAATATGTACTTAAAGTATAATCATGTTTAACAAAGAATTTACTATAAAATAAACAAAATATTAATCTTACACATTTGAGTGTTAATTTCGAAGTTGTGCTGACATTTCTGTACGGACACGTTAAAGTTAATCAAATTAAAATAATTAAGGTTCCAAAGGTAAAACACAAATGCCTGATAAAGATCTAGTATATGTTTTGCCATTTGATGTTATAACCTCTAAAGCCCTAACTTTCCCATCAGTACCTGGGAATACCTTAGAAATTCTGGCCATCGGCCATTGCAAATCGAATCGAGAAATCGAATTGAGAATGCCTTCAATTTGTACCAAAATAGTATTCAGTTGCTCATATGTTAAAACTAAACTCTGAAGTACTCTTTTGAGATGAAATTTTGTACTTTTCACCGCAGCTTCCGCCAGACCAGCAAAAACAGGTGAATAACTTGGTATAAAATTAAATCTAACGCCTTGTTGTGCGGAATATGATTGCACCTGACTTTGACAGTCTTTATTGTTAAATAATTTGTACAAATCAATTAACTGGTTCGCCGCACCTTTAAAGTTACTACCATTATCTGCAAAGATTTCACTGGGCAAACCTCTTCTAGAGACAAATCTCTTTAAACAAGCTAAAAATGTATCTGTACTCAAATCTGAGGCTAATTCAAGGTGTACAGCCTTGGTTACAAAACATACAAACACACAAATATAGCCTTTACTTACAACTGATCGTCTAACTCTAGAATTTTTTACTTGGAGAGGCCCAGCAAAATCTACGCCAACTTTATCGAAAGGTTTACATGCAGTAACGCGTTGTTTCGGCAATGAACCCATTAATTGCTTCGCTGCTTGCGCTTTTAATCTAAAACAAATAATACATTTGTGTGTAATCTTTTTAATTTGCCTAATTCCATTAATTAGCCAATACCTTTGATTGAGATTTGACAAAAGTAACCTTGGACCAGCATGGAATAACCGAATGTGTTCTGATCTAATTATAAGTTCAGTTACCTTAAAATCTTTATGTAAGATTATTTGATGCCTTTGTGAATAAGGTATCTGAGAATTCTTCAACCTACCACCTACTCTTAACAAACCCTCATTATCTAAGAAAGGATGTAATGGTTTAAGCACACCCTCAATATTTTTACCTAACCTAAGTAACTTTATTTCTTGAACAAAATAGGTACTTTGCTGATGTTTTATAATTTTATTTAATGCATTTTGTAATTCATTAACAGTTAAATGAATTGCTTTTACTCTAACCTTGTTTTTAACATTATTACAAAATCGTAGCACATAAGCCATTACCCGTGTCATTTTATGTATATCAGAGTATTTATCAATATATTTAAAAATAGTATCGTCTACATGTAATGGAAGACCTACAACTTCATTACTAGGGAATGCCAAACCTTCTATTTTTTGTTCTGATAAGCTATTGTTAGCACGAAACTGATATTGACCATCTTGTAAAAAAGGTGGTCCATGCCACCACATAGAACAATTGGCTAAATATAGTGCATCGACACCTCGACTGATAAGGTCAGCAGGGTTGTCCTTAGTGTTGACATATAACCAGTGATAATTATCAGTTTTTTGCTTGATTATCTTTACTCTGTTGGCAACATAAGCTTGTAAGTTTACTATTTCAATATTTAACCAGCTAAGCACGACCATAGAATCAGTAAATAAAAATACTTCATTTATTGCAATTTTAAGCATAAGGATACCATGTACCTTTTGTATTAGGTGGGATAATAATAGTGCCGCATTAAGCTCCCCGCGTGGAATTGACCTATGTGAACCTGGCAACCAAGTATTCAATAATTGCTTTTTTTGAATTCCATTCGTTTGTACCCGGTTTGTACCGGACTGTACCGCTTTTAAAATCGTTTGTACCTCAAAGGGGTAAGAGATATAGGGGTGCGAAAATTTGGTCAAAAACTAAGTAAAAAAAAAATCGTTTGTACCCGGTTTAAACCGAATGTAAAGGTTTGTACCCAGTCCCTAGAGGATTGTACCGCTTTTCAAATCGTTTGTACCTCAAAGGGGTAGGAGATATAGGGGTTCAAAAATTTGGTCAAAACACAAAGTACACAAAAATTGATTTTTATGGCTTGCAATCGTTTGTACCCGATCTGTAGAGGATTGTACCGCTTTTCAAATCGTTTGTACCCCAAAGGGGTAGGAGATATAGGGGTTCAAAAATTTGGTCAAAAACCATGTAAAAAAAAATTCGTTTGTACCCGGTTTAAACCGAATGTAAAGGTTTGTACCCAGTCCCTAGAGGATTGTACCGTTTTTCAAATCGTTTGTACCTCAAAGGGGTAAGAGATATAAGGGTGCGAAAATTTGGTCAAAAACTAAGTAAAAAAAAAAACGTTTGTACCCGGTTTAAACCGAATGTAAAGGTTTGTACCCAGTCCCTAGAGGATTGTACCGCTTTTCAAATCGTTTGTACCTCAAAGGGGTAGGAGATATAGGGGTTCAAAAATTTGGTCAAAACACAAAGTACACAAAAATTGATTTTTATAGCTTGCAATCGTTTGTACCCGATCTGTAGAGGATTGTACCGCTTTTCAAATCGTTTGTACCCCAAAGGGGTAGGAGATATAGGGGTTCAAAAATTTGGTCAAAAACCATGTAAAAAAAAATTCGTTTGTACCCGGTTTAAACCGAATGTAAAGGTTTGTACCCAGTCCCTAGAGGATTGTACCGTTTTTCAAATCGTTTGTACCTCAAAGGGGTGGGAGATATAGGGGTTAAAAAATTTGGTCAAAACACAAAGTACACAAAAATTGATTTTTATGGCTTGCAATCGTTTGTACCCAGTCTCTAGAGGATTGTACCGCTTTTCAAATCGTTTGTACCTCAAAGGGGTGGGAGATATAGGGGTTCAAAAATTTGGTCAAAAACCAAGTAAAAAAAAAATCGTTTGTACCCGGTTTAAACCGAATGTAAAGGTTTGTACACAGTCCCTAGAGGATTGTACCGTTTTTCAAATCATTTGTACCTCAAAGGGGTAAGAGATATAAGGGTGCGAAAATTTGGTCAAAAACTAAGTAAAAAAAAAATCGTTTGTACCCGGTTTAAACCGAATGTAAAGGTTTGTACCCAGTCCCTAGAGGATTGTACCGCTTTTCAAATCGTTTGTACCTCAAAGGGGTAGGAGATATAGGGGTTCAAAAATTTGGTCAAAACACAAAGTACACAAAAATTGATTTTTATGGCTTGCAATCGTTTGTACCCGATCTGTAGAGGATTGTACCGCTTTTCAAATCGTTTGTACCTCAAACGGGTAGGAGATATAGGCGTTCAAAAATTTGGTCAAAACACTAAGTACACAAAAAAATATTTTTATGGCTTGCAATCGTTTGTACCCGGTCTCTAGAGGATTGTACCGGTTTTCAAATCGTTTGTACCCCAAAGGGGTAGGAGATATAGGGGTTCAAAAATTTGGTCAAAAACCATGTAAAAAAAAATTCGTTTGTACCCGGTTTAAGCCGAATGTAAAGGTTTGTACCCAGTCCCTAGAGGATTGTACCGTTTTTCAAATCGTTTGTACCTCAAAGGGGTGGGAGATATAGGGGTTCAAAAATTTGGTCAAAACACAAAGTACACAAAAATTGATTTTTATGGCTTGCAATCGTTTGTACCCAGTCTCTAGAGGATTGTACCGATTTTCAAATCGTTTGTACCTCAAAGGGGTAGGAGATATAGGGGTTCAAAAATTTGGTCAAAAACCAAGTAAAAAAAAAAATCGTTTGTACCCGGTTTAAACCGAATGTAAAGGTTTGTACCCAGTCCCTAGAGGATTGTACCGCTTTTCAAATCGTTTGTACCTAAAAGGGGTAGGAGATATAGGGGTTCAAAAATTTGGTCAAAAACCAAGAAAAAAAACAATCGTTTGTACCCGGTTTAAACCGAATGTAAAGGTTTGTACCCAGTCCCTAGAGGAATGTACCATTTTTCAAATCGTTTGTACCTCAAAGGGGTGGGAGATATAGGGGTGCGAAGTTTTGGTCCCCACACTGAATACACACAATAATCACTTTTTTATGTGTATTCAGTATGCGTATTCACATTATTATATCTCCTACCCGTTTGAGGTACAAACGATTTAAAAAGCGGTACAGTCCGGTACAAACCGGGTACAAACGAATGGAAGCCGTAATAAGCGATTATCGTGTACTCTGGGGACCAAAACTTCGCACCCCTATATCTTAGTACCCCTTTGGGGTACAAACGATTTAAAAAGCGGTACAATCCTCTAGAGACTGGGTATAAACCTTTACATCCGGTTTAAACCGGGTACAAACGAATAGAAGCCATAAAAAGTGATTATCGTGTACTCAGTGTGGGGACCAAAACTTCGCACCCCTATATCTCCTACCCCTTTGAGGTACAAACGATTTAAAAAGCGGTACAATCCTCTAGAGACTGGGTACAAACCTTTACATCCGGTTTAAACCGGGTACAAACGAATAGAAGCCATAAAAAGTGATTATAGTGAACTCAGTGTGGGGACCAAAACTTCGCACCCCTATATCTTAGTACCCCTTCGGGGTACAAACGATTTAAAAAGCGGTACAATCCTCTAGAGACTGGGTACAAACCTTTACATCCGGTTTATACCGGGTACAAACGAACAGAAGCCATAAAAAGTGATTATCGTGTACTCAGAGTGGGGACGAAAACTTCGCAACCCTATATCTCCTACCCCTTTGAGGTACAAACGATTTAAAAAGCGGTACAATCATCCTCTAGAGACTGGGTACAAACCTTTACATCCGGTTTAAACCGGGTACAAACGAATAGAAGCCATAAAAAGTGATTATCGTGTACTCAGTGTAGGGACCAAAACTTCGCACCCCTATATCTCCTACCCCTTTGAGGTACAAACGATTTGAAAAATGGTACATTCCTCTAGGGACTGGGTACAAACCTTTACATTCGGTTTAAACCGGGTACAAACGATTTTTTTTTTACTTGGTTTTTGACCAAATTTTTGAACCCCTATATCTCCTACCCCTTTGAGGTACAAACGATTTGAAAAGCGGTACAATCCTCTAGAGACTGGGTACAAACGATTGCAAGCCATAAAAATAAATTTTTGTGTACTTTGTGTTTTGACCAAATTTTTTAACCCCTATATCTCCCACCCCTTTGAGGTACAAACGATTTGAAAAACGGTACAATCCTCTAGGGACTGGGTACAAACCTTTACATTCGGTTTAAACCGGGTACAAACGAATTTTTTTTTACATGGTTTTTGACCAAATTTTTGAACCCCTATATCTCCTACCCCTTTGGGGTACAAACGATTTGAAAAGCGGGACAATCCTCTAGAGACCGGGTACAAACGATTGCAAGCCATAAAAATATTTTTTTGTGTACTTAGTGTTTTGACCAAATTTTTGAACCCCTATATCTCCTACCCGTTTGAGGTACAAACGATTTGAAAAGCGGTACAATCCTCTACAGATCGGGTACAAACGATTGCAAGCCATAAAAATCAATTTTTTTGTACTTTGTGTTTTGACCAAATTTTTGAACCCCTATATCTCCTACCCCTTTGAGGTACAAACGATTTGAAAAGCGGTACAATCCTCTAGGGACTGGGTACAAACCTTTACATTCGGTTTAAACCGGGTACAAACGATTTTTTTTTTACTTAGTTTTTGACCAAATTTTCGCACCCTTATATCTCTTACCCCTTTGAGGTACAAACGATTTGAAAAACGGTACAATCCTCTAGGGACTGGGTACAAACCTTTACATTCGGTTTAAACCGGGTACAAACGATTTTTTTTTACTTGGTTTTTCAACCAAATTTTTGAACCCCTATATCTCCTACCCCTTTGAGGTACAAACGATTTGAAAAGCGGTACAATCCTCTAGAGACTGGGTAAAACGATTGCAAGCCATAAAAATCAATTTTTGTGTACTTTGTGTTTTGACCAAATTTTTGAACCCCTATATCTCCCACCCCTTTGAGGTACAAACGATTTGAAAAACGGTACAATCCTCTAGGGACTGGGTACAAACCTTTACATTAAGTTTGAACCGGGTACAAACGATTTTTTTTTTACTTTGTTTTTGACCAAATTTTTTAACCCCTATATCTTCTACCCCTTTGAGGTACAAACGATTTGAAAAGCGGTACAATCCTCTAGAGACCGGGTACAAACGATTGCAAGCCATAAAAAACAATTTTTGTGTACTTTGTGTTTTGACCAAATATTTGAACCCCTATATCTCCCATCCCTTTGAGGTACAAACGATTTGAAAAACGGTACAATCCTTTAGGGACTGGGTACAAACTTTTACATTCGGTTTAAACCGGGTACAAACGATTTTTTTTTACTTGGATTTTGACCAAATTTTTAAACCCCTATATCTCCTACCCCTTTGAGGTACAAACGATTTGAAAAGCGGTACAATCCTCTAGAGACCAGGTACAAACGATTGCAAGCCATAAAAAAAATTTTTTGTGTACTTTGTGTTTTGACCAAATTTTTGAACCCCTATATCTCCCACCCCTTTGAGGTACAAACGATTTGAAAAACGGTACATTCCTCTAGGGACTGGGTACAAACCTTTACATTCGGTTTAAACCGGGTACAAACGATTTTTTTTTACTTGGTTTTTGACCAAATTTTTGAACCCCTATATCTCCTACCCCTTTGAGGTACAAACGATTTGAAAAGCGGTACAATCCTCTAGAGACTGGGTACAAACGATTGCAAGCCATAGAAATCAATTTTTGTGTACTTTGTGTTTTGACCAAATTTTTTAACCCCTATATCTCCCACCCCTTTGAGGTACAAACGATTTGAAAAACGGTACAATCCTCTAGGGACTGGGTACAAACCTTTACATTCGGTTTAAACCGGGTACAAACGATTTTTTTTTTTACTTTGTTTTTGACCAAATTTTTGAACCCCTATATCTCCTACCCCTTTGAGGCACAAACGATTTGAAAAGCGGTACAATCCTCTAGAGACCGGGTACAAACGATTGCAAGCCATAAAAATCAATTTTTGTGTACTTTGTGTTTTGACCAAATTTTTGAACCCCTATATCTCCCACCCCTTTGAGGTACAAACGATTTGAAAAACGGTACAATCCTCTAGGGACTGGGTACAAACCTTTACATTCGGTTTAAACCGGGTACAAACGAATTTTTTTTTTACATGGTTTTTGACCAAATTTTTGAACCCCTATATCTCCTACCCCTTTGGGGTACAAACGATTTGAAAAGCGGTACAATCCTCTAGAGACCGGGTACAAACGATTGCAAGCCATAAAAATCAATTTTTGTGTACTTTGTGTTTTGACCAAATTTTTGAACCCCTATATCTCCTACCCCTTTGAGGTACAAACGATTTGAAAAGCGGTACAATCCTCTAGGGACTGGGTACAAACCTTTACATTCGGTTTAAACCGGGTACAAACGATTTTTTTTTTACTTAGTTTTTGACCAAATTTTCGCACCCCTATATCTCTTACCCCTTTGAGGTACAAACGATTTTAAAAGCGGTACAGTCCGGTACAAACCGGGTACAAACGAATGGAAGTCAAAAAAATCAATTATTGAACACTTAGTTGCCAGGTTCACATAGGTGTGGAATTGTAACAGGCTTTTTTAGTGAATTAACTCTAGATTTTGAACAGAGTAAAGATAAGCTCGCTTTACCTGTTGAGTCAATCACTCTTAGATAGATACAGCAACCATAGCCTGTAGAGCTTGATGCGTCGGCAAAGCCGATGAGTTGCACCGCTATAGCAGCTTGAGGGACTGAAATATTTCGATTAAACTTAATAGGCTCCATAGCAGCAAGATTAATAGCAAAATGTAACCATTCATTTTTAAGCTGTTCAGAAGGCGAGGCATTCCAGTCTATATTTTCTAACCAAACCTTTTGCATGATAACCTTAGCTCTTATTATAATAGGGCTTACGAAACCCATAGGATCATAAAATTGCGCAATATAGCTTAAAATAGACCTTTTCGTTATTATCTCCTTATCAAAAGAGTGTGGACAAGACATTATAAAACTATCTCTCTTCACATCCACATGCAAACCTAACACCTTTAAGCTAAAGCTATCTTTTTGCAATTCAAGCTCGTCAAAATGTTGCTCAGTAAAAGGAACATCAGCTAAAACTTCCATATTGTTTGTTTAGAGTCTATTGTAATAATTGTAATTATCGACGCTCATATTTCCTCCTCAGGGCTTAAAAAGAATAAATGAGTCTCGAGTTTCGTCATGCTTATAAATTTTCAGCGCGGCGTATAGTTTTTCTAAAAAAATCTCGTATAGGCATAGGCCTTTGTTTGGCCGATGGTGGTAAGGACACTAAGCCTAGAAGCTCCTACATACAATCAAATATACCGCTTTATAATATAGATAAGTTTTTAGAAATGGTCTTTCAAAATTACCCAATTTCTATTAATATTTGTGGAACAGAACACACTAATATTTCAAATTGTTACTGTACTGTACCTACCCATAAAAATCAATTAAATTTAATCGGTCAATTACCTTAACCTGTTTACTACAATATGTATTTAGTTTATTGCATTTACATTTAAATTATTTAAAAATGTTAATCAATTTCGATTTGGCAGGTAGTGGAGTAGGTAGGTAAGTGTGTATGGAGAGAATATTGTCGTTACAAAAATTAACATATTATTTGGGTCACTTTCCTTGAATTGAAAAGAAATTTGTTGGGATCTATTACTTACCTACTTAAGGTGATTTTCCACTACATAGGAAAGAGGTAATTTGGCCATCCAATAGGATCATTTACACAGATTTGTACATTTGAAATTGCTGATCAGTTGAATCCTGCACCCAAGAATTGTTATGACTCAGGATTCCTTCTTACCATTTATTATCTACTCATAGTATATGTTGATAAATTATCATAATTTGAGCAGATGGCGCTGCAAATTAAAAAAATATAAAAATCTATGATATTATATCTATCAATATCTATACTAATAATAAAGCTGAAGAGTTTGTTTGCTTGAACGCGCTAATCCGGAGTTACTGGTCCGATTTGAAAAATTATTTCACTTATAGAAAGATACAATATCCCTGAAGGTTATACGCTACTTTTTATTCCAGGAACGCGAGTGAAACCGCGAGGAACAGCTAGTGAGTAAATATGGTAGAAACACTTAATCCTTCATAAAAGTACACACGTTGTCAACATAGATATCACATTAATTGTTATTTATAATTGGATTATGTGTATATAACTCGCGTATAACGGATCTACAATAATTCTAATTTCTTATCTAGCTGAGATAAGTAACTTTTATCATATTTAAGTGGAAAATTCTACAGGGATATCTTTCCTAATGATATTTCGAAACATGGTTTTTATAAGCTTTTATTTTACATGTCTTATAGGTATAACACTACTACGGCCAGTTTTGCTAGAAAGAGATAGTGATATATTTGATGGCTTAATATCTAGGTAATTTTTATAGTTATTTGGTTTTTTTTCTGTTGTTTCTTATCTAAATGAGCTTAAAAACATTACACACAGACTATTCCCTATTCTGACAAATAAACATATCTTTAAAATTATTTTAATTTATCAAGAATAAGTAACTTGACCAAATGATAATAATTAAATAAATACTACGTAAGGTAATGCATAATCATACCCTCTGCAAAAATATCATTGCCAATCGCTGTCGTCTGCAACATTGTTTTTTTTTTTTGAAAGGACTAAAGTTGGTAGCCTCAGACGGCTGCAACAACCGTACCGGACAAATCGGCGAGCGCAGAGGGCTCTCAGCCGGGTAATATTTAGGTAACAACGCCTGAGGGAACCCCCGAATAGGGGTACGAACCTCGGTTCAGGGCGTTACCGGGGGAGGGGGAGGACTTTGTACGAGTAACGACTAATTGGGGGCGGTCGGATTACTAATGGCAGCTCGGGCCGCTTGAACGGGACGAGACTGAGTGGGACGTCGCGGCGGTCCTCGCCGTCGAGGACGGTAGCGTGATCGGTTGTGTGTAGTGTGTTGTGTACTTTTACGAGCTTCGTCAGCTTCGATCTGAGCTAATGTTATGGGGTCATCCGGCTCGCTGAGGGCTTGCCTTGGTATATGGATACGGAGTGTACGGGAGGGCGTGTAGGTTGCGGTTTTACTATAAGAGGGTTAATTGCGGTGATTAACGGCGGTATTGAAAAATCTGCGTGAGGTGCATTTTATAAATTGTTTCATCGTGGGGCGACCTAAGTCAATGTGGAGATTTTCATTACGCATGTACCACGGGGCGCCCGTGGCCTTGCGCATGAAGCGATTTTGAATCACCTGAAGGCTATGGATCCGTGATGGAGCTGCATGTGCGAACACAGTACTAGCATAGGTCATGATGGGGTGGATACACGTGGTATAAAGTCTAACCTTGCTTTTAAGGGCAAGTTTAGATTTACGATTTAATAAAAAGTGGAGGCGCCCTAAAACAAAGGCGACGCGCGCGGACCGCTTTAATGTGGGCATCGAAGGTCAAACGATCATCGAGAGTTACTCCGAGATATTTGGCTTGCCTTTCCCAGGGGATTGGTTCACCGAATTGAGTAACTGCCTTTGGAGGGGAAGGGGTACCTCGATGGTAGGGTCTGTAGAACAGGACCGCCTGGCTTTTGACAGGGTTGATCTCGATCCTCCATTTCCGAAACCAGGCGCCTAGGGCGTTAGCCGCGGTTTGGAGGTTCTTAACAATGACTGAGGGGGACTTACTAGAGCAGTAGACCGCGGTGTCGTCCGCAAAAAGAGCTAACTGCACCTTGTCAGTCTTTGGCATATCACTCGTGTAGAGCGAAAATAGCAAGGGCAACATATAGTATAACAGTACTTTTAATAGTATTGCCACGAATATCGCCCAATGGCTCACACCGCGCTGCGTGTGATTACATACAAAGAACAAAGAACGTAATTAAATTAGTCCGGTTGTAGGGCCTGACTTGACTATCAAAAGATAAAATTAAATATGATACATAATATCCTAGATATCTGTATATACGTACAGACGGTCATCTGATCCCAAACTATCAGTACCTAGGTCATTAGGTTCATCGCATGTGTTCTTACTGTACGTAGAGTACATTATATGACATAAATCAGCTGATTTTAGCGTGGGTTCTGTCAATCAACTAATCAACTATTTCGTAGGTAGTAAATTTTAAAAATAAAACCGGACAAGATCGAGTCTGACTCGCGCACCGAGGGTTCCGGAATCTCCTATGGTACTTTAAATACCATAGACTTCTTATAGGTTTTCCTGTAATCTATAGGTAAAGAACTATAATCTGTATTTTTTTCAAAATTTATGGTCCAGTATTTTCGGAGATAAGGAAGGGAATGGGTAAATTTTCGCCTATTTTCTTAAATAACTTCAAAACGATGTATCTTAAAATTATAAAAAGAATGAGATGCTCACAACGAGCCCTTTCATTTGATATGACACACAATAACACTCACTCTGCTTGTCAACCTTTTGACATCAAAAAAAGATTCTACTTTAATGTACAAGACCTATTTCACTATATCCATCATTGTTATTTTATACGTAAATGATTGAGGTCAATGTTCACCGACTAGACAACGGTCCGATAAATTATAATTGGGCGTTTACCTTTTTTTTTTTAGGAAAAAGTCATCGTAAACGCCCAATTATAGTTTATTGGACAGTTTTCTTGTCGGTGAACATCGACCTAAGGCAGCATGATTTTAATCAGAGATTAACATTATTCAGGCTTCTGGTATCCGGGGGTTAATCTTTTAAGACTTATCTATACTAATATTATAAAGAGGAAAGATTTGTTTGTTTGTTTGTTTGTTTGTAATGAATAGGCTCCGAAACTACTGGACCGATTTCAAAAATTCTTTCACCTTTGGAAAGCTACATTATCCCCGAGTAACATAGGCTATATTATATTTAAAAAAAAATTAGGGATCCTTACTAAAACTCCAATAATGTAACATAAGGTGTAAAAAAATGACCTGAAAAATTCCTTACGTGGCGTGCGCTGCGAAAACTATTGATGATAGAACAAAATCATTTACTACGACTTTGCAGAACTCATCATTATCTACAAAAAGTGTCGCGACAGCATATGTCTAAATATTATAGTTATGTCACAGTAAGCAGTTTTTTATTCTAAAATATTAATTTATATATGCCGCCTCTTGAAAAGGCTCTTCATTTGTACCTTGGTATTAATCCTCATCAAAATAAATTACTTTATATTCAAGACGGCTTTAATACCTTTTTATAACTTTTTGAATTATTCAATTCGGACATTTCATTCGGAAGATATCACGAGTTTAAAAATGCAAGTATTAGAAAAAAGTCGCGTGGTTGTCGCTCACCGCGCTCAGCTAGCCAGCATGCGATGTAGGCTCCATGTAAGCGTCACTGGGGTACGGGGGGGGAGTCAATGTAATCTATATATATAAAAGAAAGTCGTGTTAGTTACTCCACTTATAACTCAAGAACGGCTGAACCGATTTAGCTGAAAATTGGCAGGGAGGTAGTTTAGAGCCAGGAGAAGGACATAGGATAGGTAGGGGTAGGGTAGGTAGGGGTAGGTAGTGGCAGGTAGAGGTAGGTAGATAGGTAGGGGTAGGTAGGGTAGGTAGGTAGGGTAGGTAGGTAGGGTAGGTAGGTAGGGTAGGTAGGGTAGGTAGGTAGGGTAGGTAGGGTAGGTAGGGTAGGTAGGGTAGGTAGGGTAGGTAGGGTAGGTAGGGTAGGTAGGGTAGGTAGGGTAGGTAGGGTAGGTAGGGTAGGTAGGGTAGGTAGGGTAGGTAGGGTAGGTAGGGTAGGTAGGGTAGGTAGGGTAGGTAGGGTAGGTAGGGTAGGTAGGGTAGGTAGGGTAGGTAGGGTAGGTAGGGTAGGTAGGGTAGGTAGGGTAGGTAGGGTAGGTAGGTAGGTAGGGTAGGTAGGTAGGGTAGGTAGGGTAGGTAGGTAGGGTAGGTAGGTAGGGTAGGTAGGTAGGGTAGGTAGGTAGGGTAGGTAGGTAGGGTAGGTAGGGTAGGTAGGTAGGGTAGGTAGGTAGGGTAGGTAGGTAGGGTAGGTAGATAGGGTAGGTAGGTAGGGTAGGTAGGTAGGGTAGGTAGGTAAGGTAGGTAGGGGTAGGTAGTGGCAGGTAGAGGTAGATAGGAGTAGGTAGGGATAGGTTTGTAGGTCCCAGTTTTATTTTTGTTCTCAGGGCAGGACAACGTCTGCCGGGTCAGCTAGTGATCTATATGTGGGCAAAAACAATGATAAGAGAAAGATAGGACACTTACATATGTATAAAAGAAAAGTCACATGACTTACCACGGAACTTTTTGGACCTCCAAAATTCATAATCATATTTTTTTTCAGGCGGCGAGATGCCGGTTAAAGAAGGCGCCAAAAAGTCGCTGGTGGGTGCCATTGACGATGGAACAAAGACTGTTAGATTTGTGGTAAGTTTTCATCTCACCACTGTGAATTGTTTGTGGTTCCACATATCATAAACATTCTTAGGAGCTTCTTTCAACCTTCTCGATGAATAGTCCTGTGACAGTAGCTAGAGTCATATGAAAATGAACCATATGACATTGCAATAAGGTTCATCTGAATCTACATATTCTTAATCATAGATTAAACAAACTTTATTGCAATGAGATAAGGCTCAATTTCGTATCACTCTGGCTGCAAAGAGACTTGAGCAATTCAATCGCATTAGTAATATTAGTCGTTAGGTTGGTCCCAGTTTCTTTTAATCTTAGGGCAGGACAAAGTCTGCGGGGCCAACTAGTTCAAAATATAAACTGTCTACATTCTCAAATCTTATCAAAAACAACAATGTTATGCAGTGGATCATTAATTGATCGTTAATTTTCGTGTCTTCACAATCCGGGGTTTCTGTAGCTGATAAAAGTTTCTGATCCATATTATTTTATCCGAATTTGATAGCGACAGGATGTTAAATTACGTATCTCATAGCCAGTCCCATATCTTAGTGGCTTTGTGTATAATCTTAGGTTACATCATCACTTTATTACTGCAATAGGATTACGGCAAAACAGTACTCAAAATTGATGTAATTAAATCGTTTATTTGTATAAATATATATGTTGTAGATATTTTAGTAATATTTCAACCCATATTGGGCTTTTAGTCATGTCATGGCGTTGCACGACATCAATTAACTATTAAAATATCTTATAGCTGTTTCCCGCGGTTTCACTCGCGTTCCTGGAATTTAAAGTAGCCTATAGCATTCGGAGATATAGTAGCTTCTTATTTATGAAAGAATTTGTAGAATTGGGGTTAAAAAGATTAAAATATTTGTAGTAAAAGGTTAAACTTGGATTTTTTGTTAGTTCTATTTATGACGCGTTTTAACTGATGACTTGGTACCTACGAAATACAATGACACAACAATAAAGTAATTTAAATAACGCAGGTACTCGTGAAATACGTAAATAAAAGAATGATGTTTAAATCATGAGATTAGTTAATTGTCTACCTAATTTACTGTGTGATGACAGTATCATCAAACCAGAAAGTTATTCATCTACTTTATTGCAATGAGATAAGACTCATTTTCGTATCACTCAGGCTACTCCCTAGAATACTGTTTATTGCAGATATACGAATAGGGGTGATGACTAAAAAAAAAAAAAATTTGTCCGTCAGTTAGATTACCAAAAAATATTGGACACATTTTTTCTTTAGTTCTGAAAACAAAAAATAACGAAGATACAGTGCGTATAAATATCGTGTGACGTCACGTTTTAGTACACTTTTTACACAGAAGTGACGTCACAAACCCCCACTCCTGAACTTTGATGCGACCTATCTTTGTAAATTTTTTATTGATTTGATAAAATAAAAAAATACGTATCCAATATTTTAGATAACCTAACTGACGGACTAAATAGAATTAATTATTTTTTACCCAGTCATCATCCCTATTGGAGAAATTAGATTCTCTAGAATACTGTTTGTTGCAGATATACGAAGCGGAGAAATCAGACGAGCTGGCGGCGTATCAGATGGATAAAACTGAGATACAGCCGCAGGAAGGGTGGTACGAACAGGATCCACTGGAGATTATGCATCATATACGCTTGTGTGCGGAGAATGCTATCGGACAACTCACTGAGCTAGGTAAGATACAGGCAATAGAGAAAAAAAAATCTAGAAAAGAGGTGATCTTCGAATCGACCTTTCTATTGCGTTCATAGTAAAAAAAAAAACTAACTAACTAACTATATAAATAAAAAATTATATTTCAGGTTACTCCAAAGAAGATTTGGTGACATTGGGCATTACAAATCAGAGGGAGACAACAATAGCGTGGGACAAATTTACTGGAGAGCCTTTGCATCATGCGATAGGTAATTACAACTTGAAACACTAACTGCAATAGTGGTAGGAAGAAAGAGGGGGGGGGGGGGGGGGTTTAAGTAGGTTATGTTAACTTTATCAAAAGTTTCGCCCATATCATATACATACACCTAAAATTAATAACGCAATTGACTATCCTGGAACATTTTTATATTATAATTTGGAATGAGAATCGATAACAAAAATTAGTTCTGATCTTGTTTTTGTACACCACAGTCGGGTTTTTAAACAGTCTTATGTTTTTATTTGATTCCAGTATGGAATGACATACGTACAGATAGCACGGTAGACGCGATTCTAGCAAAAGTGCCGGATCGTAACAAGAATTACTTGAAACATATATGCGGATTGCCGATCAGTCCGTACTTCAGCGCTTTGAAGATGAGGTGGCTGAAAGATAATGTCAAAGCGGTGAGGAGAGCCAGCAGAGACAAGAGACTGCTGTTTGGAACTGTTGATACTTGGATAGTGTGGGTAAGTGAGAAAGGGAGATTAGTGCTGTCTCTGTATATACCAGATTTTTACCATATTTTTCGTTTTGGTTGGATTAGTCAGGAAGTTTATGAGTTTTTTTTAACCAAGTATAGGCCTGTGTTTGACCACAATCTCACCGTGGTCAGCGATGATGTCGCCGATGATGGTAAGCACACAAAGCCTAGAAGGGAACTGGCTCTCAAGTGAAGCTGTTGGATCACACCGAAAGGTGCTAGGCGACAGATTTTCAACTTGAGGGTGGTAGCCAGCCAGGCGGGTACTACATAGTATCCTACCACCGTGCTATGGTTTCGAACTCGCGACCTTCGTCTCGGCATTCGACGTCACAATCACTGAGCTGTCATCGCCTTCAAAAAATTGAGTTCTGTGTTTCACCCGTATCTATGTACCTGTTATTGTTTTTGTTAGTATATTGATTATGATTTATAACATTTATAAATATAATAAAACTGTAGAACCGGCGTGTCTGTTGCGTTTAACATTTAATGTATTTAAAAAATACTGATTGGGCATGATGTAGAAAGGGTAATAGAATACATTAAAAAAAATATTTTAAATTTTATTGTATAAATATTATGCAGGATTTTTGTTTTTGCCTGTCATTAAACCCCATAGCTGTTTCATAAAAACTTTTATTTATATTTCAGAACCTCACGGGAGGTCCCCACGGAGGATTGCACATCACAGACGTAACCAATGCATCTAGAACTTTGCTCATGAATCTGGACACTTTAAATTGGGACCCTATGCTTTGTAGGTAAGGCTCGCATTCGCTTATCAGTTTAAAATTCCACTAACTCTCATTTCTACTAAAAAGAGTAGTTTCCCGAACATCATTCTATTTTGCACTATTTCTTTTTTAGGGTTTCGTACCTCAAAAGGTAAAAAAGGAACCCTTATAAGATCACTCTGTTGTCCGTCTGTCGCCACCGATTTTCTCAGAAACGGGTGGACCTAGCAAGTTGAAATTTCTACCAGAGAGGTATATATAGTCCCTATTAGGTGTATTTGGAGTTGCAGTTGGAGTATTTCCTCATTTACAAAGTTAAAATTGTACGGAACCCTCGGTGCGCGAGTCAGACTCGCATTTGTCCGGTTTTTTTTAAATGTAAGATAAATGATGTCTTAGTTATTGGTCTGAAACAGGAAGACCCCATAACACCTAAAGTAGGAGAATAAAATTAATATAGTAATAATGATTTTCAGGTTATTTGGCATCCATAGAGACACGTTACCACAGATAAGGAGTAGCTCAGAAGTTTATGGTGTCGTGAAGGATGGATCTGTGTTGGATGGCATTAGAATATCCGGTGTAAGTTTAAATCTTTATCATTTTAAACTGTGATGATTAATTGACCAATAATCTTTAATTCTAATTTTGTCGCATATAAAATCCTGTTATGGCTGATTTAAACCTAAACCTCTCCAACAGATACTAGGCAACCAGCAATCGGCGCTGGTTGGCCAGAACTGCCTATCAGCTGGTCAAGCGAAGAACACATACCGGAGTGGATGTTTCTTACTGTACAATACCGGAACCCGGCGGGTACACTCCACACACGGTTTGGTCACCACACTGGCGTATAAGATGGGGCCTGATGAACCTGCTGTTTATGCCTTGGAAGGTGAGAAGAAAAAAATAGTTACCACCAACAAATTTGGGTCCGATTTAAAAATATTTATGGAACTTAGTTAAACATGTACGGAACCCTCTCCACGCGAGTTTAACTCGCACGTGTCCGATTTATTTTATACATATTCTTATAGACCAGAGTAAAGTAACCAGAGATAAGCAAAAGATACCGTGTCTTCAAAAATCACGTAAATGGATTGGCGGTAACTTGCGAAATGACAACGTTCCGTTATTTCCATAAAATCGTGTATTTTTAGTTTTATTGAATATTATCGGTGGTATTTTGTCCAATGGTCAATTCAAGTGCACCAGTGAAGTGAAATGATTACGTGTATTATGCTTTGCAAGTTGTCTCAAAAAGTCCATGAAAAGTTTTAGTAGAATGGCCATTATTGTACGAAAATCCAACTAATATTATAAATGCGAAAGTTTGTGAGTATGGATGAATGTTTGTTACTCTTTCACGTAAAAACTACTGAACGAATTTAGATGAAACTTGGCACATAGATAGATCATACCCTGGAATAACATATTGGTTACTTTTTATCCCGGTAAAACATAGGATACCTTGGGAACGCAGGTGAAACCGCAGGGCGGAAGCTAGTCTAACATAAACTTACTGATTGCGTGACAGACTATGGCTTGAAACATTACTTGACCATAAATAAATAGGTACATGCAGATTGAAAGAATACATTGCTCAACTTGACACTGACAAAATACACAAAGTGTGATGCCAAAGGGAAAAGAAAAAAAGCTACATAAATTGCAAATTGCAGGTTCAGTAGCGGTAGCGGGCGGCGCAATAAAGTTCCTCAGAGACAATCTGAAGCTCATCAAAGACGTGACCAAAGACACGGAACAGATCGCTGGTCAGGTGTTCTCTACGGGCGATGTGTACTTCGTGCCCGCCTTCAGTGGCTTGTACGCGCCTTACTGGAGGAAAGATGCTAGGGGGTAAGGATTTACTTTATTTTTCTTTTTAAATCGCTACGAAAGAAAACATGGTGGTAAGCTACTATATCTCATGTTAAAAATCTGTTGCTAAGGACCTTCATTAAACCAAACGAAACAGGATATAAATTTGTCGCTACTGTACTTCGATATTACCATTATAATATTTTGTATTTTAATATGAAAATTAATTGATATACCTTGAGAAAAACAACTCGTAGCGAGACAAACGAAAATGATAGTAGTGGATGCTTCAGTTGGAAATGACCGTAAACATTAGCTCTCCTCAAAAAATACTCTAATTATCGCCATAAATCATATTTTTAGCACATTGACATAGGTATATCTCAAAATCCTGAGCACGTAAAAAAAATCTGTGGCCAGATTTAGATTCAGCGTCAAAAAATCTACAAGAAATTACATTTCTCACACTGGCAACAAAAAAAAATACTGCATAAATTTTGCACAAGTTTACAAAATGTATTTTTCTTATGGTTAATTTCAGAATAATCTGCGGTCTCACAGCGTTTACTACGAAGAATCACATCATACGGGCAGCACTGGAAGCCATATGTTTTCAAACTAGGTAAATATTACCACCTATCTACAGATTGTTATGATCGAAACTAATTTATTTATCTATACTAATAATAAAGCTCAAGAGTATGGTTTGAAGGCGCTAATCCCCGGAGTTACTGGTCCGATATGAAAAATTCTTTCACTAACAGGATGCTACATTATCCCCGAAGGTTATAGTCTACTTTATATCCCGGGAACGCGAGTGAAACCGCGGGGAACAGCTAGTTTAGAATCAAATTATTAGAACGGAATTCTTTGAACGAACGGGCTGAGAGGCTAAGTACAATGTATAAAATTGATATCTATCTATACGTTGATGAATAGAGAGCACAAGGAAAGCACCACTCCGTTACAATTAGTACAATAATATGAAAGTATTGTATACTTATGTTTGTTTGTTGACCGACTTCGTTGTATTTAAAAAAACTGACTGATTATTTTTCTGATCCTAAAATTGGTCCCATATAAAATACCTTACCTGCATAATAAAGTGGGATCCCAACATCATTAATGGGGATTTATTTTTGAAATTTCTTCCACGTTTATGTTCCAGAGACATATTAGAAGCCATGAATAAAGACTGTGGCATGCCGCTAGCCAAACTTCATGTGGATGGCCACATGACCTCCAACGACCTTCTCATGCAACTGCAGGCTGACTTGATTGGGATACCTGTTTGTAAGTTAATTTTTATTTCGCTATTTGTACATAATGGTCCCGATTCTGTTGGTTCCAAACTAAACAAATTTAATCTCACTATATCTCTTTCAAACAATCAATATAAGAAAGGGATGAAAGATATTTTAGTCCTGTCAGATTAGTCTGATTACTTTCAACGTGAATTTAAGCGCTATCTATTTATTTACATTGATAACGACCATTTACCCATCAAAATCAAAACTCATTTATTCAGTTTAGGTCCTAATAAGGCACTTATGAATGTCAAAAGTCACAGTTTTACAATAGACTCTACTACCGGTTCGGAATACACTTGAACTGAGAAGACTCCGGCAAGAAACTCAGCAAGGCTTCTTTTTTTGGTGGATCTTTTTTTTTTTTTTGATACATTACGTTGACATGGACTATGGATATGGACATCGGCAGCAATATTAAATTAAAATGTTATGTTTTAAATAAATAAATATCCTGGGACAGTCTTCAGACACGGTTATATAAATTTTTAATTTTGGTTATTATAAGTTGTGTTATATGTAATGTGTATTGTGTATGTATGGTTGGTTGGTATGTATGTTGCAGTGCGTGCCCACACGTGGGACATGAGCGCGCTGGGCGTGTGCGTGGCGGCGGGGCGCGCGGCCGGCGTGTGGAGCTGCCACAAGTGGCGCCGGCACGCCGTCCACGCCGACACCTACCTGCCCACTACCACGCATGACGGTAACATATACATATACATTACTATTATATACATATTTACAATACTAACTAGCTCTTCCCTGCGGTTCTACTCGCATTCCTGGATAAAATGTAGCCTATAACCTGCGGGGATAATGTAGCTTCCTATTAGTGAAACAATTTCTCAAATCGAACCAGTAACTCCGGAGATTAGCGCGTTCAAACAAACAAACTCTTCAGCTTTATTGTTAGTAAAAATATTATAAACTAGTTTTTAGTATTTTCATGTAAAAATGCCATCCAAATTTCCGACTCTCCCGATGGATTTTATAAAAATGTCATACATATACACAGTGAAGCCGCGGAGAACAGCTAGTTTATAACATTAGTATGGATTCAATAAGCACTAAAAGAGCTCAAATACTAAAAGAGTTTTGTTTTTCGCAGACCGCGATGCAAGATACACCAAATGGAAGATGGCGGTGCAACGATCACTCGGCTGGGCGTCATCAAAAAAATCTATCGCAATGACAGGTCAGGCTAAAAGACAAAATAGCATGATTGCGCTTCAACAAAGCTTAGACACCAGCTCGCCGCCCGGCAGTAGGAAAAACTCTATATATGACACCCTACACACCATAGGCGCCATAAACAATGTAGACGACGACATAGACACGTACGTAGAAGACTTGCTACAGTATTCCGCGAGAAAATTCTCCCTTTTCGTACCATTAAAAACTAAACCACATGAACATACGATTTTGGACGATGCAGAGTATTTTATGAATAAAAAAGAATGTGACTATGGTATGTGTCAGTGTTGCCCGGTAGAAAGAAAAATAGCCATTGATTGGGCGTCAATTGAGGAGATTATTGAAAATGATCCGGAAATTATTTTCGATAGTGATGATAATCCTATTATGGTTGAACGGGTGAAGGATGCAATGTTTATGGATTCGACCACTATAATGGGTAGCGGTGTTAGTCTTAGCAAAAGAATACACTTGGAAAAGTTACCTGTGATTTTTAAAACGATTTGCAGTAAATTCTCGAATAGTTCTATGCGATTATCTGAATAGATTATATTATTATTTCGCGTCATTATAGCGGTACACTTAAAGACAATATTAATTGATCGTTTCTTATATTGCGACTGTCCTAAAATATGTACTTTTTTATTTAATTGTTAAATAATTATAAGCGATTATAGACAAAAGATTCCTATTAGGCGATACCAGATAGGTAGTATAGATATAAACGCCATAGTCAACTATATTATAGCAGATTATATTCTAAACATATTTTAATTCATTTTACGACGAAATCTTATACACAACGTACACTAATGGGGGTAACCTGCTTTGTGTGTAATTATGTCCGGAAATTAACATTGTGTATGTTGCAATATTTCGTGATGTTTTTAAGGGTGAAGGGTCTCATCTCGAACAAAATGTCAAACTATCACACGCATAAGGGTTTTAGTTACACACATTTTTGTAGGACCTCTCCTTTTTTCCGACCCCTTGTAATACCCTGATTTACTCGAATTTAATTTGTAAATAAATGGTCTAAGTGTATGAATTTTATCCTAAAATACCTCTTTTACTAAAAGACAGTACATCGAATTTAGTATTATTTCATATTTATTTACGTTTTTTTGAGCTATTAAGTATAGATTTGTGACGTCATCAAATGTGACTTTTAGAGGTGATTTCAAGTTTTGTAATGTAAAAATACTTTAAATATAATTGAAAATATACTGAAAAATTAAGTATTTATTTGCTACATCATGAGTGTACTTAAATGTATTGATCTATTATTTTGCTCGATAGTGTAAAATAAGTGTTGGACGTAGGTTATTGTTTTCAAAAGATTTTAAAAATCGAATATTTTGTTTTTTTAAACGCTAGATTAGTAAATGTTATCAAAGTAAATTATTATTATTTTTCTTTGTAAATTTACTAACTTTAAAAATAAGACTGGTTATTAACTGGCTATTAAATAAAAGTATTATTTATGTTTCTTTGGGTCTTATTTTTTTCCTTGCATGACCACTGCATGGAGCATCCATAAACCTAGTTACTATTTGCTCATTTACTTTTGACCTATTTAGTTTTCAATCCATTAATTTGTTGCATGTACAGTAACCAAATAATATTGGACACTTTCTGGTAGTATAGTTTTAAAATTAGTGTCACAGAATACATAATCTGATCAGAATCAGTCGGTAGGTAACATTGCATACTGATACATTTAAGAATCACTGAAACTATTAACGTTTCATCATTCATAGTCATCACTCACAAAAACTCGATTTTCTCGAACCCTGGTAGTAGTAGTAGTTATAAGGGCGTTTTTGTGGGCCCTTTCACCTTTATAACTGAACTAGAGAAGATTTGCTTGCTCTCTGAATTTGTTGAATATAAAACCAGAGGGCCTACTTTGAAAAACGATACACGATAGTCCGATCATCGTTATCAAATTATTAACCAATAGAATTACAGCAAACTGACGAGACTAAAATTTGTAGCGTAGTCGTTTTTCGGAGTAGGCCCTCAGGGACCGAGAAAATCTGATATTTGGTGACAAATCAAAAACCTGCTGTTGGCCTTGCCAGGAAGTGTTACTCTTCAAGGTTTACTATTTTTTAATGTACAGTTTCAAAATATAACAAAAAGATAAGTTTAAATGTTCAGATTGATTTTCTCAAGAATAAATGAATTGTTTTTTTATATGTTGCGTGAGTATGTAAATATAAATGTAAAAGCTAAAGGCGAGTTTTTTTTTCTTTACAGAGGAGAGGTACAAGCTGCTGGCATCAATTCCGGCAACATTATTCCTTATAGGCAGTTTTTCAATGTTGGTAGTATCGAATTTACTCAAGAATAGATGATAAGCTATATTGATTTTTATCTCTTACGAAAAAAAAATCAATTTTCATTGGCATTGTCATAATTGGCTTAACGTAAGAAATTGTAAGATAAAAAAATCTTACAATCGAAAGCTTTTGAATGTTATTTTGACTTTATGATTAAGTATTCAATAAGGGTTAAAACAATAAATTATGTCTACTTTATGTAATAAGGAAAAACTCTGGTATGATAAGTGATCGAGCCGAGGTTCGTAACCCATTCGGCACCCCCGAATGGATTACGAACCTCAGGCGTGGTTACCAAATATTACCCGGCTGAGAGGCCCTCTGCGCTCGCCGGATTGTCCGGTAAGGTTGGTGCAGCCATCAGAGGCTACCAGCTTTAGTCCTTTAAAAAAAAAAGATTTTCTATTCTATTCGCATGATCTTTTAATACGCGTAGGCGATAAATTCGTATTGTTTCGAACACGCATTTCTTAATTTTAGTTAAGAAAATATCGGGACAAAAATCGAGTATCCTATGTTATTGTTTAGGTATGTTATTCCCGGGTTATGACCCATCTATGTTCCAAGTTTCATTCAAATCTGTTAATTCGTGTTGAGCTGAGAGGTAACAAGCATACGCACAATTTCGCATTTATAATATTTGTTATGAAAAAACAATGTGATATTAGTGTGACCTATTTTTTTTAAATTATAATCTCTCTGGAAAACCAACAGCATATTAAGCCTAATCTATTTAGGTTTTCCTACAATGAAAATAATTAAATTAACAGAATCAGGTTAATTAATACTCTACCCTGTAGGACCGCACTCAAGCAGCATTTACTCGCTTAGCGTAATACGCAGTTAATTTTAAATTGCGTCTTTTTAACTATAAATAAACTAGTGTTCTTATTTTTATTCCTAAACGAAATTTTGTGCCAATTGTTTTTTTTTTTTTAATATTAATTGAAAAGACATTGTATGAGAGTTTAATTTATTTTGTGTAGCTTTTGGTGGGAGGAACATCAGTCTAAATAAGAATAATTGTCCATAAGTCAATGCTGTTATGTGCGCATGTGAGTGAGACAGATATAAAAGCTACAAATTTATTAAAAGTATGTTTCATGCGCTGAAGAGGACAAAAACGGAATCTTGCTTACTAAGACTGTGCACTCTAGTTTAAAAAAAATATATAATGATAAATTGATTTGTGTTTATTGAATATAATTTGAATTTGATATTACATGTATATTATGTATTTTTTGATAAATCATTCCTAAGACATTGTTGCATTTTTGGGTAATTTGGTCATTTATAGGTATTAAGTTTACAATTTTGAACAAACATATTATAAAAGTTTTGCCTTATTATTTACCTAATTATTTATTGTGGGGTATTATTAAAATCCAATTTTTTAATTGTAAAAAGCGATATATCGAAAATGGGATGAGTGATTTTTATAATGATAACTGCCTGCTTTGCTTGATCAGATAAGTGATACACTTATAGTTAGTTATTTAGTTATAACCACTGAGGTATATTACGTATAGAGAAGCTATCGTAAGCAAAGGTCATGCTCCATTTTGTTAATATTCGCTGCAGCGCTGAAACAATAATTAGTCTAACCAGAAAGTTTAAACACGTAGCGCTAGACCGCTTTTAGGGTGTAGTTTTGTCCCGACCAAAAATTCGTAAGCGCCGTGTTTCGTGTTTAAGCAACTAAGTGAAGTGCGGCCAGATGGCTGCACTTGAATGGAACATAGTGGTTATATGTGGCGTCTTCTCTATACGTAGTAACATAACTCAGTGTTTATAACGCAGTTTATCTCAATAAATCGCGAACGGTGTGGAATATTATGTCTTCTCACCTCGCACGCTAACGAGAGAGGTACCCCGCTGCCGTTCGCGATTTCATTCATTAAAGCCATTATAGGAAAGTGTTATACAACTATATGATACATAATTTATGATATAATATAATTAAAAGATAGATCTAAAATTAATGTAAAGATAAAACATGAAAAAGACTTTACAATTATTTATAAATAATTTAATTTGGTCAAAAGTTAATCTATAAGCCACTATCGAATAGGCCCGTTTTAACAGCTTATAATATATTCATGTGCCAAAAAGACACATGGTGCGGTAAGGTACCTACCCTTTTGTTAAAATTGTTATTTAAAAATAATGAATTGTAAACGGGTTTACGAACAATAAAAATTTTGTACTTAAATTGTATTTATTTGTTGTTTGAATTGTCGATTGTTTATTCTTAATGGAATTAGGCTAAGCATTCAGTTTGACATACATACTTAAATTAAAATTCTTGTAATATATTATGATGATTGTAATAAAAAGAGTTTGTCTGTTGTATGGCGGATTTGATTATTGCATTTATCGGGTTGTTATCATGGTATTGTTTTATTTTTACCTTCTACCTACTTTCACCTGTATATTATGTATATATTAAAACCATAGTTTGTAAAACTATCTCAACTATATCCTGGCATAGCGATATTATAAAAATAGACAGGAAAACCTCCTTTTTTGAAGTCGATAAAAGTAGATAGCAAGCTATTAAAACAGTTTTGACATCCTCAGTGTCTCTTGCTCAGATATGGTGAACGATACACGCCAAAATCGAAAATATCGCTTGCAACTTTACTGGCGTCCATAACTACCTTTACTAAAAAAAAAATAGTTCTATTAACTTTTTAAAAACTTCGCGGGCGATTCGTTCAGAAATATTCATCAAATATTAGAATTAATGTTATTTAAATATATAAATAAAAAAAATACATTCAGCCAATATTTTTAAACTTTCTTTTTCTTCTGATTTATTTTTATAACATAATCTTTCACAAATATTTCTTATTAAAAATAATCTACAATTTTGATACTAAATTTTGTTTTTTTTACCGATCAATCTCCATCGTTTATCTTCAAATACCCTGACACTGGCAGAATTGTGTAAAAAACGCATCTAATGCCATCATAGTCAAGAAGTGAAGTGATGTTTATTGATCCGCAGTAGTACCAACCTCTTGACAGCTCACGTCAAAATCACGAGTTATCAGTCAGTCAGTGATAAAAGTGTAAACAAAGTATGTAAGTTTTATGAATTTACGAAATTTAATGCCCAAAACTATAAATTATACGTTATTTAACCATTTGTATAAGTCAGTAAGAAATATATTAATAATTAGCTGTACTCACATTCGTGTTTTAATTCTGTTGCAGTATGAAATTAATATGCAACTTCAAAATTTCCCAATAAATAAACAAAATTAAAAATGACGGACATAAACAGCTTACCTTTAGAATTATTCGTTGAAATACTAGTGAATACAGACGGCGTAACATTAGGAAAATGCCGTAGAGTGTGTAAAGTATGGCGAGATACCATTGACACTGTAGATTACATATGGGAGAAAATATGCGTCAAAGAATATAAATATTCATCTAAAATTGCTAAGAAAAAAGCTGGGAATGATTGCAAATGGTATCACATATTCAAAAATCTTTGTATGTGGACAAATGTCATGTCTTATGAAAAAAACATAAGAGAGTTCTACAAATTCTCACTCCATGACAAATCACATGCATTAAGTATAGATTATGGGGTTCTACCATTAAAAGATACAAGGGGCATAGTCCTCTATGACATGAACACTTTAAAATACATACCAGTAGCTGTACCCGAAAAGAATTGCTACAAAATTGCGAATAATGACCTAGCAACGGTCGTACTTCTGAAATCAAGCTTCCTTCTCCAAAGATCTGTTGATAGTCAAAATTACATGTCCGAAGCGTTCTTCAAAGCAGATAACTTTGTTTTAGACGGAGACCAGCTGTATTTTTTTAACAATAGAGATATATATAAATGTGACTTAACTATGGAAAACCTACAGTCAAAATTAATATTGCACTGCGATTATGATATCAAGGAAATGCAGTACAATAATGGAGTAATACATGTTTTTACTGATTGCGGTAAAATTGTAAACATTGGTAGAGATAAAACCATTACTGTTAGGCCTTTAAGTTGCCCACCAGAATGGATAAGACAGATCAAACATATACAAGCAATGAATGACAAAAACTTTGTCTGTTACTCACGTAATTTATTCAAAATTGAAACGGACAAGTATCAGCATTTATATCTAGACTTTCCACCAATAACTGCATTATTTTTCTACATAGACTTTGTACTGATTGGTACAAGAGCCGGAGAGATACTCCTGTACCGTTTATCCAGTCAGAAAAAAGCAACTAAGCCAATATTTGAGAAACTGGCTGTGTTGCCAGAACAAAAATTTGCAGTACAATTGGATGTGTGTGAAAGGAAGTCTGGACCGGTGATAGTAGCGGCAACATTTTTTGAAATTATGCTTTTGGAGATTGACTTCTTTCCACATGTAAGTATAACTCATTAAACTTTACAATAAATTAGGTTTTTGATAATTAAGTATAAGTAAACTTACTGCAGCCAGATGAGACATTCACAACTGTCCTTTTGCAATCTGTCAGTATACTCCAGTGGACTGATAACCTGAAAGAAAATAGGTACATATTATCAATAAATTTTCATTTCATGATTTCAGGAAAAAGAAGCCAAAACAACATTTCCAACAACAAAATTGTACATGTACAAGAGGCTGTTGCGACTGAGAGATAGATTGCGACTTGGAATGCCCTCTATAAAATCATTAGCATAAAATATCCTATTTAAAATATAAATAAAATTCCATAAATCACAAGAAAGTCGGGGTATTAAAAATTATAAATTATCTCGAAATTATTACCACTCTGAAGTTAAATTACTATATTTACTTTTTTTTTAATTTCGTTGTGACCATTGTATTGTACCCTTTGTCACCGTCAAGGGCCATCTCAGTTAAACGATAATGCAATATTAAGTAAGTAAGATTTTTCATTCTAAATTATTTATATCGTAACATTGTAACGAACGAATATAAAATGTTAATTATTTATTTTATTTGATAAGTAATAAAGTTGTTATTTTATGCATGTCTCATGATTTCCTTATTCTGGATGTTAGTGACGTCGTAACGAAATCCATGGATTCTTTACGTTTTTTGGAACCTCTAGTGCCAAAAAGTTGCGTGGTATTTAAAAAAGAAAGATTTTGTTCTCAGTTTTTATAATAGCTAGATATAGTGGAAAGCGAAAAAAGCCGAGGTATTTAAAAAAAAAAGATGGAGTACTTTACTTACTTTTAGCGCCATTTTGCGCCTCAGTCCTCAGGTTCAAAATAGCATAATGAGTCAATGGTTTCAGTTTACGTTACGTCGTATGATTTCAATTACACCCAGTATAAAAACTACACAAAGCTCATGGTGCTAGAAATCATCGTTAAGGTGGGAAGGGGGGGGGGGAGTTGACTTGCGGCTGTTTCGCGTTTTGACGATTTTATAATAGATTTTGCTGGCTACTGCTGCTTGATCGTGTTGTCAAAATTACAGATGCCTTACTAAATAGCAGCGACTAGCATCCGACCGAATGTGTTCGGAGACGGAGTGTATCGTTCGGTCTCCGCATCGGCATTGAGCTTTCAAAAAACGACTTGATTACCCTTAGTAGTTGATTTTCATAACTCTTCTTGAAATGTATGCAAAATTTGAGGTAGGTAATTGACAAACGAGGTGCTGTTTGATTTGAAATGATTTTATGATGAAAAATTTATCTTCAGGGCAAATGTAGAAATACCTTCCTACACCCCACACGCCGCTACAAACCAAGTAGGTACCTGCCTCGCAATACGGAAATTGACCGCAACAAAAAATGAGCACAGCATTTTCCAAATTAAATATATACCTACCTACACAACTCCAAAAAACAGAATCATGAAAAACACCACTGTTATATTTACATTTGTAACAAAAGAAAACCTATAATTATCAGGTTTTATTTTATAAACAACGTTGCCGTTAGTCTAGCCACTTAATTAGAGATAACAAAACCCTTTATGCTGTAAAGAACACTTGTTATTTTGTTATTAAAACGTTACGGTCCAGGGTGACGGCAATTAGGGTGCTTTAATAGGGCTGTGTATCGAATATCGACTGTTGTTTTTGTACTCGAATTGTATTTAAGTAAGATAAATACTCGGTGAGTATAAATATTAGAGAAAGCTGAGCTGAAGTACCGGTTTATTTAATTTGATCTAGAATTTCGTTACGTTAGGATTTCGGCTAGTTTACCTCCATAGAAATAGAATAAGTAGGTAGGTACTCGCCTCCCTTGGTATTATTTAGGTACTTCCTACCTAAATATCTAATTAGGCTGTTTACAGATCGGATTATAGAATAAAGTTTTAAGTAGGCTACCTAATATGGAAAATTAATCAACCAACGTGTCGCTTGTTTAAAAAATTAACAATCAATTGAATAAAAATAAATGAAATCTTTGAAAGTGTCTTTAGCCAGTCTAAAAGACTCTTTTAAAGCACAAAAAAGGTTACTTTTCTTTTCTTATATTATGTACCTACCGAATTGTGATAGGAGTCCGAATATAAAATATTAAATCCTACTCTCATTCTACTAATAATAGTTTATTAGTTAATGTTTATTGCCTCCTGCCTGAACGGCACAACCAATCGTGATGATTTTTTTCCCGCAAGTAGTCCAGGGTGTGGAGAAGGACATAGACTAACTAGAGAGAGAAACCGAGCGAGAAACGAGGAATAAGCAGATTCTATCCAAGTCGATCGAGTAAAATATTAGAGTACAAACAAATAACATCACTACACTGAATTAATTTGAGTTTATTATGTTGTAACGACTCTTGTGGCAAGGTAAAAGATATGATATGGTATTTAATGTATATTTTATGACTTTGTGCTTTTAATAGCAGTTTCCTTCTTCTAAATGTTATTTATATCTTGTAGTTTTTACATAATTAAACACGACATAATTATTTTCATAAGGTTATTGTATTTTGAATACGTAATTGACATTAGTAACATTTTTTTTACTATGTATAGGCCTGTGTTTGACTACAATTTCACCGTGGTCAGTGATGATGTAGCCGATGGTGTCAAGCACATAAAGCCTAGAAGGCAACTGGCTCTCAAGTGCAATTGCCGGAACGCATCGGTAGCCAGCCAAACGATAACTACAAAGTAGGTACCACCACCGTGCTATGACTTCATCACGATGTTTTTTTCACCGAAAGCAATTCATTGTAGGATTACGTCACTACCACTGAATCATCGCCTTAAATATGAATAGGTATTCCATATAGCAAGTGGCAATAGAGAGTGATTTTGGTTGGTTATTTTAGGCTAAATACCTACTGCGGAAGTGTCCCTACCTACCTACATCATTATTGATTATCAAGAACCCTACAGAATTTCAGAAAACAGCAATTTCATTACAACGATATGACAATTCAGTTTAGCGTAAATCTCTGGTAAAAGCTCGCACTCAGACACAGAGTGATGGGGTGAAATAGCTCTTTTATTACTTGAGTAATCTAATAGGTATTTCAGTATGATTACCGTATTTTAATGCTAAATTAATTTGTTGATATTATTTTAAATATTTTAGGGTTGTTTTGCATTTTAAAATACTTTTTGTGGCTTAAACATAATCCCATGATAAATTAGCCAAGATTTAAGTGACAATCTTTGTTCTGGTGAAGCCTGTTAGTCTCTACTTTGGCCGTGATCCAAGTTACTATTTAGTTAATTTAATTGTAAACCCTTTTAACAGTTACTCCTATATGAATCTTGTGACAAACTTTGCCTCCACAATCCAAGTTCGCAGTTTATACTTTCGAATAGATAGTTAGATAGATCCAAACGAATTAGGCCATCAAAAAGTTTGGCCAACTTTGCAATTTAGCAGAGTTACGCTAAAAACTAAAAGTTGTCCATCCATTTTAATGGAGCCCGGCTGGTCTGTGTAACATTATAGTAGTTTATGATACTGTTGCATAATAGGGGCTATTAAATACGAGTGTGAGTTTAAGTACCGAGCCGTAGGTGAGGTTCTTAAAAGTATCACACGAGTTTTTAATACCTAATTATGTGCAGTATCATACAGTACTTTATCTAAACTCATATAAATAATGTAATTTAAAGGTAAAAAACATATTATTTTGCTTACAAAAAAAAAATGCAATTTTTGTGTGACATTTTTGGTGAAAATGATGAGTGATGTATGAGGTGAAATGATTTGGGAAAAATGATATATGTAGGCAAAAACATTAATCATATACCTAATAAAATCCGTGTTGCCAACTCCCAATAATTCTTACATCTAAAGTTCAAGTCAAAAATTCGCATGTGATTGATTATACTATTGATAGGTCCAAAGTGTACTTTAATAGAAAAAAAGTTATTTTATAGCATTATCTTGGCAACAAAACTGTACTATAATGAATCATTATACAAGGGTGTGCCTAAAGTGGGTCATTAAAGTACTGATTTTGATTTCATAATAAGAACATTACGATATGAGAGTAGATAATTTTTTTTATTTTTAGGATAAAAGGGTGATAGTTTAACTAACTTATCAAGGTCAATTTTGACATTTCATATCTATGCATCTACGTGTCAAAAAGAGAGACAAACATTATTATATCAACTTGAGTTTGGTCTAGCCATTTAAGACGTTGTCATATCTTAAAATAGGCTAGATGACAGTGTCAAAAATAAATGATCAAACACTAACCAATGCATAAAACATCTGAAAACACGCGGAAACATCAAATATGTTGTACATTTAATGCTTTCTATGATTTTTAATTACCAGTAGAACCACTAAGAGTAGATCATTTTGATGCTGTGAAACGATGACGTCATAGCTTAGTATTTCATACAATATTCCATGTAACCGATCGTTTTGACATTTATTAAAAAGTTGCTGATTTGATATGCCAGGAAACTACCCTATTATCGCCATACAATACATATTTGAGGTGAAATCAAGCTAGCGCAACTCGTAAAAAAATATGTGTTTACTTTTCATTAAAAATTAATCCGTCAATCTGGTTTAGAATTTGAAATCTTGTGATACCTACTTCTAATTTTAATTTCAAATTAAATTATGTTAAACACTAGCTTTCAACGTGAATCAAGCGGCATGTTTAAAGTTTTTTTTATCTATACAAATATAATAAATCATAAATAAATATTCTGGGACATTTTTCACACACGATTATCTAATCCCAAACTAAGCAGAGCTTTTACTATGGAAACAAAATAACTGATATACTACATATACCTACTCCTTTTTTAAGTAAATACATACTTATATAGATAAATACACCCAGAAACAGGACAAACAGACATGTTCATGCACACAAATGTTTGTCCTGGATGGGAATGGGACCCATGACCAGCGGCGTTATAGGTGGTGTCTTATACAACTGCGCCAACTGGCTTGTCAAAAAAAATATGTTTTGAGTTTCATTACTTTCATCAAAAGCTGCAGAAAGAATGTCATACATATAGGATTTTTTAATTGATGTAGTGGTGGTTTGTGCCCCATAGAAACAAGCGTTCTTAGACTACGGTAACCGCTCGTTTACAGTCTTTGTTGCATAAAAAAAACAAATAGTACATTCCTACAGCAAAAGTATTTTCACCATTTTACTACTGTTTATTGCCATTTATGATCGCTTGCATCCCACAGGATTATAAACCGACTGGAAGCTCTTGGTCTAGACTAGACGAGGTCGCGGTCACATGCTTACGAAAGTTTTCACTTTAGCTTTACGAGCTTTCGCTGTGGTGTTGGAAATTGGATTTTTGTTTATGAATTTAGCTCTAAAACTTCATGATTTTGTAAAGTAAGTAAACAAAATTCTATTAAATATTATATTGTGATGTGAGTGTGAATGTGAGTTAGTCTCTGTCTGTTATATTTAGGTACAGCTAATTGTAAGTTTAATGTAAAAAATAACTTCATCTTTCCTTCCTCTAAATCAGGGGTTCCCAAACTTATTATGTCTACGGGCAGTAGGCTAAATAAGTAAACTTTAAAAATAAATTATTATTCTTTAGCGCCCCCATGTTTTAACCTACTTAAAAACCACTTTGGGAAAGGTTGCTCTAAATAGTATAAAACAAAGTCGCTGTCTGTCTGCTGTTTCTCTACTTACTTCTTCTAAACCACGCAGTGGATTTTCACAAAAAGCGCGATAAAAGAGAAAGGTTTTAATTAACGAGGAGGAATGTAAATTGCACCCGTGTGAAGCCGGGCCGGGTTGCTAGTTCATTATAATCATAGAAGTCCGCAGTTGTACGGATAATTTATCACTATCTAGCTATCTTAAAAAGAAGATCCTACTTGTACGACATACCTACCTACTTACCTACCTATAATTTGCGCATATTGCATAAAAATCGACAGGGTATTGTATTTTTCCTTACAAATAAATCTTTTGAGAACACGAGATTTACCTTCCGCGTCGCTAGTATTGAATTTTATTTCTAACACAGTGTAGTCAAGGAGGTGACGTACAATTTTTCCAAGACACGATGTAGGTATTCATACTGTTAATATACCTATATATATAAAAAAAAAAAGTTTAATGCTGTGGTTTTTGCTTACCTAATATAATACTCGCATGAAACTAGGAGCACTCATCTTAGTCTATCTAGCTAGGCTAAATAAAAATAAAATTATGTACCTTATTTTGAATAAATACATACCTAATTTAATTTATTTATTATTAATTCAATTATTATTGTTCCTTGTGATTAAATAAATAAATAAAAGCGTCTGGGCCCTGGGAGATATTCTTATAATATGAATATTATCTTTGCTAGGACTTCTCTATCTCCGCAGCCTTGTCTAGAGGCGCTGTTATTTCTTGCTTTCATACTAAATTTCAGCCCCAAAGCTACAACTGTGATCCTCTATTTACGCTGTCAGGAGTAAAATAAATAAAAACATCCTAGTTACCTATGTCTTATAAAAAATCTTTACTATTATTTTTTACACATTTGCACCACACAAATTATTTTCCATGTAAACATAGTTTTTAATGTTTAATTTGCTCCGTCTTTCTTTTTATCGTCATCTGAGGTTTTGAAAGAGTGAAGTAGCTGATTTTATTGCTGGCTCTTCACAGCAAATAGGTAAAACCGTCCGAACTAGTACTGGTAGAGTATTCATAAATAATGTAACAAAATAATTTTATTTTCTATCTTGCCTTGTATGACGAATATAAACGCTTGTAAATTACAGTGAGCCGTAATAGTTTCTATGTTAATAATTTATGTTATGCCGCTTGGGACTATCAGTTTGCATTTTAGCTAGGTACTTTAAATCAGAATTTCAAATCAAAAGGATTATATTTGATATAGTTAACTTAAAAAGCTTGTGAGTTTTTGGGGACGTAATAATATCTAGGTTTATTAAATATAATCTAAAACCAGCTCAAGTAATTCACGGAGTCTATGAATTTTATGAATATTATTATAGTTAGGAATTTATTATTATTTTGGAGATTTTAAATAATTTGCAGAAATTTTCATGGTTTTTTTAACCAGTAAGAAAAAAAAAAACGAATAAAATATTCAAGGCCCAACCAAGGTAAATAATTCAAGGTACCTATTATAGGTACGATTGGGTGATTATATTTTCCAAAGCAATTGAAGTGAAACTCAATTTCAATCTAAATATAAAATTTGGCAAATAGCTATCTGAGCTATTATAACGTAGAAACCGGGCGGAAAGCTATTTCTCTAATAAAAGGGCAATAAAAGGGCACAAAAATCTTTTCACACCAATTTTTTATTTAATTTTTAATTCAGAATACCGATTATAAATAAACGTCTTGGCTTCTCGACTATATCCGGGTGCCGTTACCGAGTTCGAATATCAAAGGGTCAGGTCGTATCTTATAAAGGCACTGATTCCGAATAGCGAAGCGTTTTTCTTGCATTGATATGGAATACTCTTACCTACGAGTAACTTGAGGGTATTATGAAGGATCTGTTGATCGCTTTTAGGATTAGTAGGTGATAGATTGATAAGCACAGAATAAGTAATATTTAATTACCCCCATATAGTTGTAACTCGCTCTGAGCCGACTTTCGTACCCCATTCGGTGGTGCCCTCAGGCGTGGTTTCCTAAATGTTGCCCGGCTGAGAGCCCTCTGCGCTCGCCGGATTGTCCGGTAAGGTTGGTCCGGTAAGGCAGCCAAAAAAAAAGAATTGAATGAGTTTTCAGTCACCAAAAAAATTTACTTCATTGGATTTTTTTTTTATCTGAATTGCATCCGTGCGAAGCTTAGGCGGGTCGCTAGTAAATAATAAAAAGCAGTTTCCTACCAAACTATATTGGGAAAGGAATCTATAATATCATAATAAAATTGTTCGCTAGTTTGCATGACATATTGCAGTTCTTTGAAACAAGTGGAAAGGGATTCAATCATACTGTTTGCAACTTGTGCATTTATGGTCTCACGAATTCAGAACTTGCTAAATACCTACTCTCTGGTTTCGTCTCGGACTATAACAAACGTCCAGGCTTCGCTCGGGTAATCCTAATAATAATATACTTCAATACGAGAGTTTGTGTATTTGTGTAGGTATGTATTTTAGCACTTTTTTTAGTAGTACTACGTATATGCAATAGATTTTTTGCAGTTTACTGAAGGTTTATGTACCAGCAAAGCCGGGACCATACGGCTAGTTATTAATATTAACTAATATTCCATTTTCATAACCCCATATCGTCAAAAGGAAAAGGAAAATCTCCTACAATACTACAAGCTTGCGATTAGACACTTCAGTTTGCAAAAAAACATGTTTGTAAAACTAGCCACTCAAGCGACGACGCAACAAAAAGCGTGTAATATATGAATATGAACATAAATACAGGAAAAAATACATTAGCAGCACGTCAAGAGTGCTGAATAGTTCATGCACACCACTCTTATAGTCTGGCTGGTTTAGAAAGTGGTGCGAAATGCAGGCGGAAGCGGGAGAGGTAGCGGGTGCGAGAAAATTTAGTTTTCTAACCATAATCTTGTAATAATTAAAGAAAAGTGTTTCTTGGCACAAACAATAGCTCGATTACAATACCTTACAGAATACTGCAGCCAAATAACATTTTTGCGCGTCAGCAAAGTCGCTGGAGCTAATCGAGGGGGAGGGGGATCGGATTCAAATCAAATTCTACGCTGCTGTCAGGTCCAAGACCTGTAAAAAAATTAAGCTTCTAAATCATTGTAATCAAAAGACCGCCAAAGTCACATATTTTGACAGGTAGGTAAATCTAATCCCGATAACCTAGAATCATGAAATTTGGCAAGAACCAAGGTCTCACAGTACAGTAAAGGAATAAATTCGAAACTTGATAATAATGAAGTTATATCACATAAAAAACGTGCTCGAGTCAGAGGACCTACCTACTCTGAAAAACGATACACGATAGCTCGACCATCGTTGTCAAATTACATATTAACCAATAGAATTGAAGCAAACTGATGAGTCGTAGATTTTGCGCAATTCTATTGGTTCATTTTTCTGTTGCTTTTTTCTTCCATTCAACCCATTGATTATCCTGTTATTTCCGCTAGCTCTCACAACTTGCACCACACAGGTCTGCAATTCTATGTAACGACACGTAGACGTTACCTCACTATGTCCTACCACGTCCTACCACCTGAGTACAGTAGGCACAGTACTCAAACACTCCGACGCGTTATGAGTGTGTGTTTTATGTGTTTCCTACACATGGTTAGGGGGTTTTCCATTTGGCGATAGTTTTTCTGATCCTACATTTTCATGTTGTCTAAGACTTTAGAGAAAACAGTTCTTTAGTGAAGCAGAGGGCGAGTATGTGACAACATGAAAATGACAGATCAGAAAAACTTTCGCCAAATGGAAAACCCCCTACCTAACCATGTGTAGGAAAGAAACACATAAAACACACACTCAGAACGCGTTATAAATAAGACTACAAATGTCGAAGGTGATAAATCTGAAGATTTTCTCAAATTATATCTTTTTTCTCTGAAGACGTGTACATGTGGTCGAAAGAAGATGGTAAAATCTGAAAAATGTTACCGGTCTTCTCTAAAGACTAACTTAGTTAACTTTTATCACCTTTCATTATCCCTGATGAGGTAGGCAGAGGTCTCAGTACTGTGTACCTACCTACAGTACACCCGCATTTTAGCGAAGATAATTTTAATCTCCAACGAGCCTGGTTGGTAAACATTGTTGCCAGAGATTGTGAAAAAAGAAATACTAAAGCTGGCACAAAAAAAGGGATTAATATTTGTGAATGGCATAGAACTATATTATGTGCTTCGTTTATTATAGTCTAGTTTCCGCCCCACAGTTTCACTCGCCTTCCCGAATGATTTTATGTTTTCCCGGGATAAAAAGTAGCCCATATGTTATTCTAAGGTATGATCTATCTATATGCCAAGTTTAATCCAAATTCGTACTGTAGTTTTTACGTGAAAGAGTACCAAACATGAATCCATACTCACAAACTTTAGCATTTATAATGTAAGTAGGATCTTCCTAAGAGAAAAAGAAAGTATTATCTGGTCATCTCCTACCAGATGTTTTCTAAAGCTGCTGCAAAAACTTAGTAAAGTGGAAAACTTTGTCCTGAGAATCGTGATCAATTGAATATTCAAATTTAACCGCTTTCTGAATATTAATGAGTCAATTGAAACTAAACTCTTTGTGCTTGTCAATGGTGGTGTGAATCAAAGGGTTCCTTATCCCATTGTTTGCCGCCTTCGTTATGTAATCAGGTAACTGGATGGCGGTTCCTTTAGAAAAACATAAAATTTGTCTTAATTGTAAAATCGTATCAAATCAAATCAAAAACTCATTTATTCAGTTTAGGCCCTAATAAGGCACTTATGAACGTCAACAGTTACAGTTTTACAATAGACTCTACTACCGGTTCGGAATACACTTGGACTTGAGATGACTCCGGCAAGAAACTCAGCAAGGCATCTTTTTTTTGGTGGATCTTTTTTTTTTAAATTTATGTAATTACAGTTTTTGTTTTAAATATACATAAACTTCATACAATTATCACTTGGCCAGGGGGCTGCAAGTGCAGAGAGAAGCTACTATAACCATGTATTCTTGTCTTCTATGTAATGAGCCACCTTATAGTAGGCTTTGTCGATCAACTCATGATTTTATAAACAACGTTTATATTATCTACTAGTTGTTTCCCGTAGTTTTACTCGCGTTGCTGAGATAATAAGTAGCCTATTATAGCACTCGGGAATAACGTAGCGCTATTAGTGAAAGTATTTTCAGAATCGGATCAGAATTTCCTAAGATTCCTACGACCAAATAAACGATGATAGTTACAAAAGACGGCCGTAAGTTATAAATGCCGTAAAACGTGCGAAAATGCCCGACACGTACCAAGTAATTGGAAAACGTCACCGTCTGTAATTAGGGCCCAAAGGGCGTCCTAGAGCTGTCTATGTTGACGCTCCATGGCGTCGTTATGACCGCGAGAGTACCTACGGTGCTTCAAACCACCCCTAAGGCACCCTTAGGCGTGTGAAAAGTTTTTGTGGCCAAAAACCCAGACGACTTAATCGGTAGCGCAAACTGCATACCTACATCTGTCTACAACTGTAGGCACGATGATAGTAGGTGTTATGGACAATTAAATGAATATTATTTATTGAAATAGACCTTCACAGGCACTTATGAATTGTCAGACTCTAATGCACGGTTCGGAAGGTAGCTTTTGCTGAGAAGAGCCTCAAATTCAGCAATTACGCTTTTGAAGCGAGCGCTACACCCAAGCCTTTTTGTCATATAAATACTTGTTAATATTGTAGTAAGCCTTCTTCTATGTTCCTTAAATTTTGATAATAATGGTGGCTCTCTTTCTTACAAACACTATTGAAAAAGGATAGTCCAGGCATTGTAATTTACGGGGCAATAGTAGAGACCGAATAAAATGACGCCTAAATTGAACTTCAAACAAGCAATGGCCTAATTAAACAAGATTTTTTTGTATGTCAACAGGTTGACAGGTAGAGGATCCTCCTGATGGAAAGTGGTCAACGCCGCCTATGGACTTTTGCAATACCACGGGGATTGCCAACGTTGCCGAACTTGAAGAGTTCTTTTTACGCCTCTTTTGAAGAACTCCATATCGTAGCGCTCAAGGAAAACCGTATTTGGGAGCTCATTCCACATCCGAAAATCGGCAGCAAGAACTTCAATCTGAATCGTTGTGTGGACGCTCAAGGCGGCTCGAGAACTAAATTTATTTTATCCCTTTCATATGATTCCTGATAGAAAGAGACATCATCATATCAGCCGAAAGACGTTCACTGCTGGAACCAACCTCCCCCAAGGATTTCCACGAAGGCTGGTTTTGCGCTACCCGCATCCAGCGGTTTCCCGGGACCCCCACAAGATCGTCGGTCCACCTTGTGGGGGGCCCGCCCACGCTGCGTCTTCCGGTTTGTGGTCGCCACTCGAGAACCCTTCTGCCCCAGCGGCCGTCGGTTCTACGAGCGATGTGCCTCGCCCTGCCACTTAAGTTTGGCAGTTCTTCGGGTTATCTCATCATTTCTGATCCAATCTTGCAGGGAAACTCCGAGCATAGTGAGATTTAATAGGTTTAGTTTCTAAATAATAGAAACGGGGTTAGTAGCAAACTAAATTACCAACTTTTAATGTATGCTATGCAAAGAAAAATATTTTTCTTCTACACGAACGGTTCTAAGTGAAAAAACAAATGTATGTTTAGAAAACGAGCTCTATATCTACGCGTACTAAATCCATTGTTCTTCTAACGGCAAAAGCGAGCGAGTGAGTATTTACAGACGAGCTTGCGTCTGTAAATACGCGTTGTGAATTGTCAAAAGAGTCGGCAATGATGTAAACTAGACGGCAGCACTGTGCGGGCGTGAAGGGCGTCTGACAAAGATTTATCTAGGAGAGCTAGAAGGAACATAATTTTTTAGCATTTACAGGATGATTTTGGGACGGTATAGTTAGGCCAAAAGGTACAGTACCTACGCCTTATACTGTAATTACATACATGCAAAAGAAAGATCCACAAAAAAAATGAAGCTTTGCTGAGTTTCTTGCCGGAGTCTTCACAGTTCAAGTGTATTCCGAACCGGTAGTAGAGTCTATTGTAATGATTGTAACTATCGACGTTCATAAGTGCCTTATCAGGGCCTAAACTGAATAAATGAGTTTTGATTTTGATATACAAGTTATAAAGGATAACGGAAAAGAGTGGACGATAAAACTAATAATATATTAAAACTAATTAAATTTCGAGAGTGTTCTTAAATGTTTCAATAAAATCCACTGCCGGTCATCATCATCATGTGCGTTCGGTGCAAGAAAAATCTTGAGTAAGCCATAGTTCAGCGATGTGGAATTTTGAAAATCTTCACCTAGCTCTCACTCTATAATATAGGCGTTCTGATCTGGGATCTTAATTAACATCCTGAATCTATTGTTACTTATCTTCTACTACTTCTACATTGTTTTAATCGTTCATGTTTAGAATCTGAAGACAAATCTGAGAATCCTATAATTTTCCAGATCCTGAAAACTTTATTAAAGCAAAATGATCTAGAATTTTATTTCCGTGCTAGGCAACTCTGTCTACAAGTTACAGAACAAAGCCCAGTCAGTCTGGCTAAGTTACGACGCAAGATGTCTGCACTTAATTACGGCTTCCTCTCCTAAGCTAGCTGCACAGTGCGTTACTTTTGTTTTTATGAAAAAACTACGTGTGATTAGACATTGCTAGTGTTTTTTTATGTTTTCTAGATGTAGCACAGAGTATTTATACCTACTTATTGTTAGTTATTTCTTTGGTTCCCTATTCATATTATAATGCGAAAGTTTGTGAGGATGTATGGATGTTAGTTACTCTTTCACGTAAAAACTACTAAACGGATTTGGATAAAACTTGGTTCAGATAGATAGATCCTACCCTAGAATAACATATAGGTTACTTTAATCAGGGGAAAACATAAGATCCCTCGACCGTCCGTTCCTCGACAGACGTGACCGGCCCATTGCCACTTCAGTTTGCTAACTCGGTTAGCTATGTCGGCTACTTTGGCCCTTTGTCGGATGATTTAATTGCGGATCCTTTAAAGGAACTCCGAGCATAACACTTGCCATAGCTGAGTGACTTTGAACCAATTTATGTCAGCGTCCACACCTCCGTACCTATAAACATGATAGGTAGGGCGCACTAAAAGACTTTTGTCTTTAGGCTCTGCGGCACTAGCGACTTGAATACCGCGAAGAGTATGGATATAATATATAAATTATTAAATAGCCTAGATCGTAATGTAAAAAGCATCTATCACAAAGGTAGACAAAGGCTAAATAGTCTTTTATTCGATATAATAACCTTACAAAACCTTCCCACAGGATCATAACGGTCTTTTAAAATAGGTAATATAACATCGTTAATCTCCAACATTTTCTTATATTCCATCTAATGAAGGCTTGCATCGCGGATGTACTTGTATTTATGTTTTAACGATAGCCGCCATGCAATAGGGTCATTTAGTAGCAAATTAATAGCGCCATCTGGTAGCTGAATGCGGAAATGCATGATGGAAGTTTATTTGGAGAAAAGAAAATGTGGCCGAGAGCTTTGCGATAGATTTTAACTTCCTTAAAAAAAAGAGGAGGTTTTCAATTCAGCTGTATGTTTTTTTTGTTCACGCCTGTCTAGGTAGGTTCGCGCGTCTAAATGCAAAAAAAATATCAAAGTGCTTAGTTGTGACACTATCATTGTGCTATAAACAAGTAGGTATTCTGTCAAATACTGTACTGAATATGCTTCAGAATATATTTTTCCCCTACTTTTATGGGATATTCAAGAACTGTTATCACCCAGCATGCCTAATTGACACAGCGCGCTTGTCAAACAGTAGACAAATCTGGCCTGTTTTTTTGATGCGATTCCAGCGCAACACTCTATCTAGACAGGTTTATTATCTAAGTAAATAGCTTAATATATCCTGCATACAATAACGTAAGAATAGGAACTGAACCAGCGACCTCACATTAGATCAATCATACGCGCATCACGGACGATACGTTCTGCGAACATAGGTACAATGAAATTTAATGGTCCGCCATCATACTAGAGCTAGAGTTGTTCCCACGTTCAGTTGGATGGGCACAAAATGCAGTTTGCCGCGTTAAAGTGCTTTGTCGACTGTTTTACACACGGATGGAAACAATCGCGAGCATTGTTTATACCCTTACTTAATACTAGTGGCTCTGTAAGCTGTATACTCCGTATCCTTAGACCAAGGCAAGCCCTCAGCGAGCCGGATGCCCCCATAATATTAGCTCAGATCGACGCTGACGAAGCCCGTAAAAGTACACAACACACTACACAAAACCGATTACGCTACCGTCCTCGACGGCGAGGACCGCCGCGACGTTCCACTCAGTCTCGTCCCGTTTAAGCGGCCCGAGCTGCCATTAGTAATCCGACCGCCCCCAATTAGTCGTAACTCGTATTAAGTCCTCCCCTTCCCGCGGTAACGCCCTGAGCCGAGGTTCGGCAGGCGTGGTTACCTAAATGTTACGGGAGAGAGCCCTCTGCGCTCGCCGATTGTTCCGGTAAGGTTGGAGCAGCCATCAGAGGCTACCAACTTTAGTACTTTCAAAAACAAAAAAATAAGGCTCTGTAAGCTGTAGACCTCGAGGCTTTCATTTTTGAACTTTTTCGAAAAGGCTGAAAATTATCGTATCTGCTCACAAAATGCCTTTTTAGCAAAAAAGATGCAATTCATGTCGAATTTACAATATTTTTTAAGAATATGAGCCGGAAAGTAAACCTTAAGTACCTAGACACCTTTCAAACGAAAGAAACTTAATCAAAATCTATTCATCCGTTCATGTTTGTGTGAATATTAAAAAGTAGCTATATGTTATTCTAGGGTATGATCTATCAATGTGCCAAGTTTCATCCAAATCCGATCAGTATTTTTTACGTGAAAGAGTATCAAATATCTATACATCCTCACAAACTTTCGCATTTATGACATTAGTAGGATAGGAAGAAACAAGTTTCTGTCAAAAAATAATTTTTGGTACAAACTTTTATTGCCGATTATACTTTTTTGGACGGTTCCAATGAGCCCAAACACGTCGGAGTTGTGTCGTTTTATTGCGGAGTTCCTATGGCCACCTTCCAGTTCGAGCAGCAGATCAGCTCCATATCATAATAATTTTGCATTGTCATTCGATTTACACATGCATGCAAAATTTCAGCTCAATCGGGAAAAGGATTAAATTGAACTTGCAAGATTTGATGACAAACATCGGGACAACTAAATAAAAGTTTGTAAAAAAAGCTAAGGTTCTAGTTGCTCGTATGTACATCCATAATGCAGTGTTATCTTTATGCTGGATAGCCGAGGCGGAAGTGGAGGCCAACGCAACGTGTAACAGCACCAAGATGTTCTTATGTCCTTTGTTTCTGTCCTAACAAATGATTCTCACGATTCTGGACCAATGGACTTTACAGCTACAGGATTTGTAATCCAGCAATATTGAAAAAGCTTTGAAAAAAACAAAATAATTGAATTAAAACTAAATTAAAATAAAACTACATTATCTATAAAAACGAGCAAAAAAAAAATCACCTTTGTTGTATGGGACCCCGCGGGATTCTTTTTTTTTAGTATTTGTTGTAATAGAGGCAACAGAAATATATTATCTATGAACATTTCAACTGTCTAACTATCACGGTTCATGAGAAACAGCCTGGCGACCGACGGATAGACAGACAGACACAGGTACAGCAGAGTCTTTACCCTAAAAATCACCCGAGTAAAGCCGGGCACGAACAGCTAGTTAATAATATTCATAAATTAGATTTAAAAAATTCAAACTTCAATCAAAAGGAGTAACAAAAGTTATTCAAATAAAGCAATACGATCCCTTTATATCGTATCGAGTCACAAAAACATGCAGTCTAAGTTGGCAGCTAAGTTTGTTAACGACCAAACTTCTATGCAAATATAACAACTTGTGAACACAACACCTTCGCCAAGTTATTACGGATCATTACTAACTTGATGAACTGTTGAATGAACTGCGGCCGTAAAAACACCGCACGAGCAATATTATATTACTGTTTCAAGAAAATCTGCTCAGCTGATTGGAAACTATGACCAATTTTCTAGTGACTTTCGGGGTTTTCTTAAAATTTTGGTTAATTAATTAATTTGCAGTGCCGGTGTTTTGACCTCCGCTGTCCGACCGTCCGCTTGTGGGCGTCAGCGGGCGTATCTCATGTCAGTTTGATTTTTTTACAGAATATGTATTCCACTGTTGCCGCTCAACTAAATACAAATTTTTGTTTCTCGTCCTTAGACGGAACACTTTGTGAGCAAGTCCGACTCGAACTTGATCAATTTTTTTATGCAGCTAGTCTTTAGTTTAGATAAAATTATAATTATTATAAAATAGTGATGAATACCCATTTTGTTTAATTTTCCATTATAAATTATTCTAGAATAAAATACTCCTCCAGAATTCACACTTGATAACTTAGATAGAAACGTAATTGTTAAAAACAAAATGTTCCCTGTGCGCTTATTTAAACACAACTGTTCCCAAGAATTTGCCAGACTTAGACACAGAAAACTGTTAACTTAGACACAGAAGTTTCTAGGTTTCTAGTTTCGAGTTAAAGTGGGGCTAACGATCTGTTTTTAGAACTTCGAAAGGCTACTTTGATGTTAGAAGTTTATTTTAAACTTGAAACTTCTAAATCCAAATTCCATTTTGAAATAATTGTTTAGAAAGCACTGATCCATCAGTGCTTTCTCTGATGGATCTCTCAAGAAATCTGCACGACCTATTTTGACGTTGAATTACTTGACTTCTCAGCCTGTTTAGTTTTTAACCGACTTAAAAAAAGGAGGAGAGGTTCTTAATTCGTCTGTATGTATAGTATTATTTTTTTATGTATGTTCACCGATAATTCCGTCAATTATAGACAGATTTCAAAATTGAAATATAAAAAACTTTTAACAAAAAATAGAACCTACTTCAAAAAACTAAAAATGTTTATTTTATGCCTTTTAGTGTTTTGAAGTCGGTTCTATTTTTAGTTAAAAGTTTTTTATTTACTGAATAACATAAAACCGTCTTTATTACTAAAATTGCGCCTCTTCCAGGCCTAAGTCCAAGCCAACTTATAGTCAATGAATTATTAATTACACTCAGAAGTCTTAATTATATTGGTATCATATAACTTTGTGTCGAAATTAACACATCTAATTATCCTGATATATATCTCCAATCAACGAATTCAGCCTAATTTTGCTATAACTCTCGGCCTTCGAGAGATACTAAATCAACAATATTCTCCAAGAATTTCCCTCATAACTTATGTTTACGGAAAACAGATAATGATTTCCTTTCGGATGATCAGATTACCCCAAGGTTGTTGCATAATTTGAGGTAATTTGGGCTGTTTGAAACCACTTCTCGATAGCAACTTAATTAAGCCGAGATAATGTTGCTTTTTAAATTGATATCTATTTACATAATATAGTACATACTAATAAATAAAATTGAAGTCTTTTTGCAATGTCAAAATAACTGATTTTTTAGGGAAATTCTTCACACACGGTTATGTGATCCCAAACGAAACAGAGCTTGTAGTATGGAATCCAGATAACTGATATCTATACTAATAATAAAGCTGAAGAGTTTGTTCGTTTGTTTGAATGCGCTAATCTCCGGAGTTACTAGTCCGATTCAAAAATCTTTCACTAATAGGAAGCTACATTATTCCTGAAGGCTAATTTTTAGGCGCGCGAGTGAAGCCGCGGGGAAGCTAGTACTACATACTTAAATATATAATTACACCCAGACTCAGGACTCACAGACATATTCATGCACACAAAATGTTTGTCATGGATGGGAATCGAAGCCACCTACGGTGCTAAAGGAGGTATCGCCATCAGGCCTGTCATTTTGTACATAGCTGTTATTTTGACTTTTAGCTTGCTTTTAGCTTGAAAGCTTTTCTCAATATCTGAACAAAATAGAAAGATCCGAGTAAGAAAAGAAAGATTTATATGTATAAGTATGTCCTGACTTTATGGTAGTTTATTTTAGACATAGAGCCTTAAATCATCAGGTAGAGTCAATTGAAACCTTCGACATTCACAAGTCAGACAGGACCTAAACTAAATAAATGAGTTTTCAGTTGGAGTTTAAAAATGTCGAATTCATATTTCATGAATAGGTTGTTAGTAGTTTGGTGCGTTCGTTACTCTGTTTGTTTCAGTTTAGCTAGTAGGTATGTTCGTAGGATGAAAATTAATGACGTCATTAGGCCTGAAACTTTTATTCATGCAGGATGCAACATATCAAGGCGCTCAGATGGTTAAGGAACTACAGCATAGGATTCTTCAAGAAAGTGTGTAGCGATACCAATCTACTACATAGTTCACACACTGATGGATAGATGACGCCACTTTAAACTACATCGCGCTGACAGAATTTGATGACAGATGATTTCATGAAATAGAAATAAAACCGTTGCCCATATTACAACGTGGTCACTGATTATGTGGTTGATGGTGGTAAGCGAACATATAATAACAAGGAACTGACTCTCAAGTGCAGGAACTGGTAAGTGCTTGGCGTTAGATTTTCAACTTGAGGGTGGTATAAAGGCGGGTACTACAAAGTATTACCATCGTGGTATGGTTTCCACACTATGTTTTCCTTCACCAAAAGCTCAAAATTGTATGATTTGAACCGGTGACCTTCGTCAGCACTATCACTCAGCAGTCATCTATTTAAATACTAATGAAGCAGAAAAGTTTGTTTCTTTGGACGCCCTAATCTTTGTATCAGACAATATTTTATACTTTTCGTTTATTAATATATTAAAATTTAAACATTAATTATGTTTAAATTTGTTATCTGAATATTAACTAGCTGTTTCCCGCGGTTTCAGTCGCGTTCCCGGGATAAAATGAAGCCTATAATCTTCGGAGATAATGTAGCTTCCTATTAGCGAAAGAATTTTTCAAATCGAACCATTAACTCCGGATATAAGCGCGTTTAAACAAACAAACTCTTCAGCTATTCTATTCTATTATTAGTATATAGATTTAATCCAATTCGAAGAAATATTTCACTAATAGTAAGCTACATTATCCTCGAAGGTTTAAGCAACCCGGGAACATGAGTGAAACCGCAGGGTGCGGCTAGTATAAGATAATAGGATTGTAGAACATGGAAGTTTGAATGTGCGTTAGTTGTGTTAACAGATTTAAGTAGATGAAGTTTAGCACACAGGTAAAGGACTAGAATAGCACGACGCAATGTTTCCACAGGTTAGTTTGGATTTCTAGTTAGTTTGTTTATATTCCTTGGTTCCGTATAACTTTGCTGGGAACTTATGTAGCGACGTAAGGGACTTTATTGTTACGATTTATGGTCGCAGCAGACATATCAGTAAGCCGTTCGTGAGCTTGTCTCTATATAGTCGAGGCGATTAGTGTGCACTGCAGTACTTAACGATTTTTTTTTTTATTAAAGTTGGTAGCCTCTGATGGCTGCAACAACCTTACCGGACAAATGCACTAAAGAGTTTCATATATAAGACTAAACGGCTCGTGTTGATACGGTGACGATCCCTTTCCGAGTGATATATGTGCTACAACCTTTAGTTAGGTACTGTGGTCTGTTCACGCTTGGCCGATATTGCGGAAACACGGCCTGACACGGCCTAGGGCCTAGGGTATAACTAACCAAATAGATCTACTGTGTTTATTTGCTAGGATATACACTTCCGGACACATCTATCGGCCTACCCTACGTTTTAACATAGATTATTTTTTATTTTTCTGAATTCGAAATTAAAAACAATCATTCGAAAAAACGTCCAATGTGCCAGCTTTAAAACTGCATAAAAGCCTTTTCGCTCAACTTAACATTTATTCTTTAACTAAGTCGTCAAAATTTTGGTGAAACGCCTGGTGTGCCGATAGATGTGTCTGGAAGTATTTTTTTTTCTAGGAGAAGATGCATGATAATTTTGGTTGTGTACTTATACCAGGCATTGAACCAGGCATAGACGGGCCAGTTGGCGCAGTTGGTTAAGACACCACCTATTGCGCCGCAGGTCGTGGGTTCGATTCCCATCCAGGACAAACATTTGTGTGCATGAACATGTCTGTTTGTCCTGTGTCTGGGTGTAATTATCTATATAAGTATGTATTTACGAAAAAAAGTAGTATATATAGTATATCAGTTATCTGGTTTCCATAGTACAAGCTCTGCTTAGTTTGGGATCAGACAACCGTGTGTGAAAAAATATCCCAGGATATTTATTTATTGAAGTAAACCTTATACAGGTATAATAAAAAACAATCCGAGTGAAAAACAACACTAAAATATTTCCAATCTAAATAATATAAAAGGAAAGCGTGCGTAGCGTGACTCACTGACTGATCTATCAACGCACAGCTCAAACCACTGGACGGATCGGGCTGAAATTTGGCATACAGAGAGCTATAATGACGTAGACATCCGCTACTGATAACGCACAGAATGAAGCACACTACCTATCCGTTAAATACTATTTCAAAATCAACCTGTATAATAATAAATAATTATAGTTTTTTTTCGTAATTTCAGATTTGGTCCCAGAGTAAAATTTGTTGTGTTTGATATTAATGACTCTTTCCAACTCTTAAAGAAATGCAAATAACCCATCATATTAAAAATGATGACGAAGCCGAAAACTTTTGAGATTCCCCAACTAATGATCATAATGATGGAACGATAAATAATGTAAAATAGTGCAAAGATTGCGTTTCTGACAGGTGTCGCATCAAAGTACTTTCAAATTCAGATTTAGGTACAACTTTCTATAAACTATGCTAAAGATATGAGTCGCCTAAGGAAATACTGAACCTTTTTGAGAAATATATCACACGAAATCTGTCGTTAAAATTAATAGGCCAAAAATCATTGTCTCAGCGGCCGCAGTGTAGTAGGTACCTACCCTATTCTTTCACTTAACTACATACTTACATAATATGTAACATTATTTACTCTATAGTAAATTAATAGTACCAATAATATATTGAAAATTAACTTATAAAAAATATATTGCCTGAAAAAAAAAACAAAATTTTAAAACGCCAACTCATTAACACACCCATGCAAAGTTTTCGACAAATTTATATACGGCGTGTCTGAACCAGAATTAATTAGTAAACAAGTAAAACAAACGAACAAAGTTGTGAAGTCAAAAGTTAGGGCAATGTTTCAATATCAGCGTTCGTCCTGTAGCCTGGCAGATGTTGCGAAGACTTATTTACTTAGTGCTCGATGTACAATGGCGCGGCGGCTTTTAAACTGCGGATCTGCTGAACGCAGCTAAAATAGTCACAATTAATAGGAGGCTCTTTGCGTATGTCTCCGTCCCTTACTAAACTGACGGGGACAAGCGAGACAGGAGAGACGTAATTTTAGTAAAAAAAAATGGTTTTATGTTATTTAAAAATAAACTAAGCCTTTTTTTAAAGTAAGAAAATTATTCCCTTTCTAATGGATTTCAGAATGTTTGTTAATATTTTTCAAGTTGTTTGGATGGCCCAAATAAGAGAAGAATGCATTCTTAGTTTTAAAAAGACACATATTTACGATTTTTTTCTGACGTTTCTAATGAAAAATCCCAATTTTTGAAAAACTATTCCCCGTCACATATTCTCTAGTTTAACATATATTTTTTCTAAATCTCTTGGAACAAAGAATACAGAGAAAAACGCATTTTAGAATCTTCATTTCACGTATAGCATCGCCTTAATAGGCCCGATTTGACTGTAGATAGATAGATCCATGTCTCAACCATCCAAAAAGAGGCAAACAGTAGTGAAGAACACACCTTCTTGTCAAAACAGTCTAGGCTCATTAGATTGTAACGACTACCTATAATAGATATGTGAAACTGTCCTTTTGTAAGAAACTAGCATAACCAATAATGTTTTTTCATTGTTTCGTTGTGATTTAATATTATACAACGTCCATTCTCGCATACATAATCGGCAAAAACACAAAAAAAAGGCCTTAGTTAGAAGGGGGAGAAAATACAAAATATTATGTAAGCGTTTCTAATCACGCGCCACGCGCCAGTGTGCTACAGACAGAAATTTTGCACACTTCACGCTGGAGTGGAAATATTTGGACAGCTTCTCAAACTTGTATTGATTGTTGATTCGAAATACAAACCTAAAAACAAAAACAAATCGAATTGAAAGGCAGAGGGATGGCCTCAAAACAGAGGCTTGAAAATTGCTTTCTAAACTGTGGTATTCAATTCTTTTTGGTCACACATCTGTAAAATTATCATATCACTGGAGCTGGGTTTTGTCTATTTATTAACTTTATATAGGTCCATGACATAGCGTGCATTATATATGCTCGTAGGTTATGGTGCGAAAAGCGACCCTCAGACGGAACATTTATTCTTTTGTTTTTTTTTATTCTTTCGTTATTCAAATATTAATAGTTTAAGATCTCCTAATGGCTATTGATATATTATCATGCCATGATGTTGGTGATAACATAATCTTCATCAATAAATTATCAAAAATCTAAATCAAAATATCTTTCAATATGTAGGTAAGTTGTAGGTACTTATTAATTTCATGCTTTCAATATCAATTATGAATTGATTGAAAATAACCTGACATATATCGTCGACGGTAGGTTCAATTCAGGTAAGGGACAAAATACGATTGTTCAGGAGAGGCCGACAATGTTTTAACTTAACTGTAATGTAATAACTTTTTTTGTTTTTTTTTTTGGATCTAATTTTATACAATATCTTGTATTTTAGTGCTCTATCTACCTATGTAACATGTATTTAAATAAATTAGCTTTTTAAGAAATTAGACGTCCCTTACACCAATGTATTTTGTAGTCCCATCCCTTACATTAAATTGACGGAGTTCAAAAATAAACCATCTAATGGTAATTCGATGATTTGGAAGAACCTTACCTTATTCGAAGTGGATTGTCGGCGGTAGTTACACCATTTCAAGTTGCTATATTGTAGTTTTTCAGATACATTGTAATTATGGGGCTGATCCGAAATTTGGACCCTAAAAATCAGTAGGGTAAGGGACATTTTTCTTAAGCTAGAATTTTTTCATATACACCGTTTGAAAGAGCAAAAAAATCTGAATAAAACTGTATACTCAACTCATTTTGAGCATTTCGGCCCTTACCTTAATTGAACCTATCGTCGACGATATTTTGAAATCACATATTTTCAAAATCTACTATCTAAGGCGTACCTATTATTATGACGTAATAGAGTGACGGACATAATAGGGTAGTTGACACTGTCAAAATTATATGACCAAACACTAACCAATGCATAAAACATCTAAAAACACGTAGAAATATCAAATATGTTGTACATTTAATGCTTTTTATGATTTTTAATTACCAGTGGAACCACTAAGAGTAGATGATTTGATGCTGTGAAACTATGACGTCATAATGTAATATTTCATTCAAAATTCCTTATAAACTATCGTTTTGACATTTATTAAAAAGTAGCTGATTTGATGTGTCAGTCAACTACCCTATTAAAACCTTTGCGGCAATCATGTAACTATATTACAATCACTATCAATTTTTAAATCGTTACTAATTTTATAATGTTGAAAATGTTTTCATTAGTAATTAAAGCAAGCATTACCTATTTCAATCTTGGTTGAGAGCCCTCTGCGCTCGCAGACTTGTCCGGTAAGGTAGATGAAGCCATTCTAACCAATCCATCCATTCCATTAAAAATAGTTCATTTTAGAAAACCGCTATATTTTTATTCAGAAAACCGCTATATTTAACCGATGGTTTGAAACTGATAGCAAAAAAGTTACAGACTTACTTTAAAATTACGGGAATGAGTAGACATTATAAAAACTGTTTCAATCTTCAGCTTTAAACTAAATTAGCGAATTTTCTAAAAAAATCCAGACAATGTGAAGTGGTGTTATATAAAAAGGAAATAAAGGCAATTTATCTCGCGGAATAGATTCAGCTCTAATCAGGGTTGTACGGTCGGCACCCTTTTCAACGTACGAATGCACAAACATACATACATACACTATACAATGGGACCCGGATATTTCTTATCTAATACCGTTTGTGAAATGCGAGCCAGGAATGTTTTAGAGTTACTGTTTTGTTATTTTACAAATAGATACAAGTCATTTCTTTATAAAATATGTATATGGTAATATTGGTAACATAAATATTAATCGGTAGCTGGCTGGCTACCACCCTCAAGTTGAAAATTTGTCGCCAAGCACCTACCGGTGTGTTCCGGCAATTGCACTTGAGAGCCAGTTTGCCTTCTCGGTATTGTAACAGGTCAGCAACACATTGGCAATATCTGTTGGTATTGCAAATGGCGATAGGCGACGGTAACCACTTACCATCAGGTGGGCCGTATGCTTGCTTGCAACCTTAGTAGTATAAAAAAAACGGCCCTAAAGTTAACTACGGATGGGATTGATAGGTAAAAGGAAACGAGGAAGGCCACACGCTGGGAGGACGAGGTTGTGTGTCTGGCTGAGATGGCGAAAGATGGTAATTTCTGGAGGAGGCCTTCACCTCAGGAGTTTCCAAATAACTAAAACGATATTTTTGTTTCCTTTAATTAATATTTATTGTAAACTTAGGAAATATAAGGCTTTTATTTTTCATTTACTAATTACTATTCTTAGTTTCAAAAATATTTTAAAGCCTTCAAGATTCAATTTGTTACGTCATTGTAACTTTTTTTTAAATCCATGCCATCTTATTGTAAGGTGCCTATTAGTTATCTGGTTTCCATAGTAAAATAAAGTAAAGATAATGTGTGAAAATTGTCCCAGGATATTTTTTTGTAAAATTTATAGATTGTATTTGATATATTTGTTGTAAGTAAACAAAGTATTTACTATATGTACTTATTAATATAATACATTTTCAATTATATATTTCTAGGAATGCGTTCCTAACTCCCAGTTTTACTTGCAAAGGGATGTTTTATTTGACACGTTTTCCTTCTGTGAAAAAGAAACTCCATATTGCGCACAACCTTTTCCTAGGTTAAGAAGGGTCCGCGTTTTAGTCTAATGAATTCTCTAGTACCGTAAATAATTGCCTTTATGTATAAATGGATTGTTTATGTGGAACAATACATTTTCTTTAATAAAAAAAACTGTACAAGTGTGAGTCTGCCTCGCGTACCGAGGGTTCCGACAGATAATTCGGATTGAAAGATAATCTCTAATAGGGTATTTGATGACATAACAAATGAGCAACTTTTTTTTAAACTTCAAAACGATAGTTTACTATGGAGTTTTGTATGAAATGCTAGCGTGTGACGTCATCATTTTACAGCATCAATTCTACTCTTAGTTATTCAATTGGTAATTAAAAATCATTAAAAGCATTAAATGTACATTATATCTGATATTTTCGCGTGTTTTTTGATGTTTTGTATTGTGGTTAGTGTTTGATAATTAATTTTCCTACTGTCAAATAGTTTATGGAAGATTTCCGACTGCAAATGTAATCGCATCTTTTGTTTTTTATGTGACATAAATTACATTTATTTTAGACAAAGGTTACACACACGGACATACAAACAGTTGGATTATAAGGGTGTGATCCTATAAGGGTTAAATTTTTCCGTATTGAAGTACGGAACCCTAAAAATGACAAAACCCTTGTTTCTTAGGTATATCTGGGTCTAATATATTTAGATTTATGGTAGGTAGGACTACACCGGATACCGGTGAATCCGATCCGTGATATCCGTGAATCTGAATAGGTAGGTGGGTACTATCCTACTTCTTTTTGTTTAAAAATTAAACACTTTTATTTATATTTACATACATTATTGACAAGCTTCCGCCCCGCGGTTTCACCCGCGTTCCCGAGGTAGGTATCTTATGTTTTCCCAGGATAACAAGTAGCCTATATGTTATTCCAGGGAATGATCTATATATGTGCCAAGTTTCAAGGATATAATATAAGTAGGATGGCACATACTATAAGGTGGGATATTACGTTGAAGACTTGGTTATTAGATAACTAGCTGTTCCCCACGGTTTCACTCGCGTTCCCGGGATAAAAAGTAGCCTATAAAACTCATATATCGTTAGAGTGTGCAATTCCTACAATAGTTTAGATGAGGTAATTGATTTATTTCATGATAGTGTAATAGTAGTTTATGATACTGTTGCATAATAGGGGTTATTAAACACGAGTGTGAGTTTAAGTACCGAGCCGTAGGCGAGGTTCTTAATAGTATCACACGAGTTTTTAATACCTAATTATGTGCAGTATCATACAGTACTTTATCTAAACTCATTTATTAATGTAATTTAAAGGTAAAAAATCAATAATATTTTGTCACAGGTTTTCATGACTTACGGTTATCGATTATTCGTCATTTCCATTGCCGCTCCACAATTTCAGATCCAAGTTTATTTCACCTTCGTATCACTGCTATTTTTCTATCATTTTTGGCCAAAATAAAATATTTATGCAAAAAAATCAATAAAATAAACAAACATTAATCATCATGGCGCCCAAATCCGTGTTGGGAAAAACTCCCCCTACCACATGCGCGACCACAGAGTAAATTTGCATCTAAAATTGAATTGATACTGATTGATTCCTAATTGTTTACAAAGAGATTATAATACTACGTTTAATTGTTTAGTCATGTCTGGCCACTTATAATGTTTTTTTCTTTATTATTTCGTTTGCCAAGTTGACTGACAGTAATTGAAGTATTAAAACCCAAAAATCATTATAAGTGGCCAGACATGTCCAAATACTTGTACTTTAATGAAAAAAAGTTATTTTATAGCATTATCTTGGGAAGAAAACTGTGCTATAATATAATTTTTTAATTTCATTATACACGGGTGTGCATAAAGTGGGTCATTAAAGATTTTTCATTGGATTTTGATTTCATAATAAGAACATTACGATATGAGAGTAGATAAAAACTATAAAGAATTCTTTGTCACGATGGTTTTTTGAACCTGTATAACTTTTAAGCATTAGTTACTGTTTACTATTGTACTTCTCTTTTTAATTAAGGTACCTTTTGTCAATTTAGCTTTTTTTGTATATTCATTTTTTACTATCTCATAGCGTGTTCAAAATTACCTAGAATATTAATATTATCTGGAGAAACTTTTAAATGGCTTATTTTAAATTATACGTACTACTATTTTTGTATTAGCTGTAAGTTTCTCTTAAAAATGCTAAAATAAAATAACCTTCAGGGATAATATAATTTCCTATTAGTGAAAAAATCTTTCATCCATATCCCTTCTCACTAACACTTCATTTTACTAACAGTTCAGTAGTTTCGGTGCCTATTTAATGCAAATAAACAAACAATCAAATCTTTCCTCTTTATAATATGAGTATAGATAAAAACATAGTTGTAGTAGCTTCTCTCTGCATTATTCCCTGTTTATGTACCTACCTATCTATATTGAAATTACTGTAATTACATAAATTCAAAAGAAAGATACACAAAAGAAAGAAGCCTTGCCGAGTTTCTTGCCGGAGTCTTCTCAACAATTGGTAGAGTCAGTTGTAACTTTCGACGTTCATAAGTGCCTTATTTATGTGAGTTGGTTTGTTTGTCGTTGTACAGTCAGTGACAATTGAACATTGTTGCCGATTCTGTTGTTTACGAACTAAATAAATTTAATCTCACTATATCTCTTTCTAATAGTAAATATAAGAAAGGGATGTTAGATATTTAAGTCCTGTCAGTTTAATCCGATCACACATTTCAACGTGAATTTAAGCGCGATCTTTATTGGTCACGACTATTTACCCGTACATTACGACGGTATGAATTAAACTGACAGGATTAAAAATGTTCTATCTTTTTTCAATAATGTTAAAATGAAAGAGAGGTGACTTGTCTAATATTAGTTAAGTTCGTAAACAACAGAATCGGCACCATTATCCTTTACAAAACATCATAACACTTAACTCATCATCATCATCGTATCAGCCGAAAGACGTCTGCTGGACAAAGGTTTCCCCCAAGGATTTTCACGATGGCCGGTCTTGCGCTACCGGCATCCAGAGGTTTTCTGCGACCCTCACAAGATCGTCAGTCCTTGTGGGGGGCCTGCCCACGTTGCGTCTTCCGGTTCGTGGTCACTTTAACTATCTGGTAATTATATTAGCTACTTACTTATCCTGAATGACTGATTTATCAACGCACAGCTTAAACCACTGGATGGATCGGGCTGAAGTTTGGCATTCAACCCCTGGGGGTATATAAATAGAGTATTACGAGTGAAACCGTAGAGCGGAAAGATAATCCCTAACATGGAAAGATAGTCATATAGTATTTTGTAAATAGGTACATGTTAGTAAAATGTTTTAATGTTGAAAATTTGTATCTGCTCAGGTACTTATATTGCTGACTGTACCATAAAAATTGGGGCATTATGGTTCAATTGGGTTCATTGTGGAATTTACATCCCTTATTTTATAAATATAAGGTACCAATATCTTTTTTTTTGTATACTACTAAGGTAGCAAGCAAGCATACAGCCCACCTGATGGTAAGTGGTTACCGTCGCCTATCGTCATTTGCAATACCAGAGATATTGCCAGTGTTGCTGACCTGTTACGATACTGAGAAGGCAAACTGGCACTCAAGTGCAATTGCCGGAACACACCGGTAGGTGCTTGGCGACAAATTTTCAACTTGAGGGTGGTAGCCAGCCAGGCGGGACTACAAAGTACCCTACCACCGTGCTATGGGTTCCTCACGATGTTTTCCTTCACGGAAAGCTCAAGCTCATTGTAGGATTCGAACCCACGACCTTCGTCGCGGCATCCGACGTCACTACCACTCACTGAGCTATCATCGCCATAATTCTTTGAATACTGAGAAAAAACAGTTCTGCATCAATTTTATAATTAACTAGCTGTTTCCCGCGGTTTCACTCGTGTTCTTTGAATAAAAAGTACCTTCGGGAATAATGTAGTTTCTAACAAACTCATCAGCTTTATTATTCGTATATTGATAAACAGTTTCCCGCGGTTTGGATAAAAAGTAGACTATTGCACTCTTGGATCATTTCCTATTTGTGAAACAACTTTTAGAATCGGACCAGTAACTCCGGAGATTAGTGCGTTCAAACAAACAAACTCCTTCATCAGAACTTACATAAGATTACTGTAGGACGTAGGTAGATAAATACATACAAATAAAATCTATACATATACATATATCCTACAGTATTGCTGGCATATCCAACGAGGCAAAGCCGCCAGCATTCTAGGAATGTTGCCTTTTGAAAGCGATTTTTTCATTTAATTTAGGTAGCAGATTCTACGATAAAACGTATCTTGTATACATATATTTCAAATAAATAAAATTTCGATCTTCATTTTCTTTTTTAAATTCCATTTTCTTTCTTCTCGCTGCTGGAATTTCAATATCGACTTTAGATATTTGAAAAAAAAAGTGACAAAGCTATACAAGACAAATCGTATTTACTTTAAGTATCCAATAGAGGTCTGTAACGCGAAAAGTTTTATTAAGTTACCCCCATTTGAGCGTGCAAAATTGTAACTTAGTACGTATTACACTTTTCTATTTTGTTTACTTGGTATTTAGGATTTTTTTACGTTGCGAATAACTTTGCCCATTTTGTAAGGCTCTGTGAAGTCAAGGCCAAGTTTTTAGAATACGTTGGCCTTTGTTTTTCAAACTGTAGTATTATAGGTATATACCGGGTATTTTTTAAATGGTTTAGTAGACCGAAAGGGCATTGATGTATACCTTAAATAGATCACGAAAAAAATATTTTCGTGTGGAAAACAAAACTAAAGTATTGCCATACAAATAAAAAAAAAAACTGTAATTTTGCTTTAGCGTTAAAATACGCTTCAGTGTAAGTTTAAATTGAGTACCTACCTACTTATCTATTAGATTTTCTCTATACTTGTAAGTACTCATTGCTAATAACTTCGGAATGGTACCTACTTAGGCACCTTCAATTTTGTAGGATTACTGATAACGATGCATTGGGCCTAAAATACCATCCCAAAATCAACCTGTATATGTATAGTATTTCTTTCTATCGTACCATTTACATTATGGATGGAATTATTCGAAAAGTAAAATTTAATTTCAATAAAACTGGCTACGTGCGAATCGGACTCGGGCACGAAGGGAAAAAAATCAGATGTATGGGAGCCCCCATAAATATTTTTTTTAGTGTTTGTTGTTAAAGCGGCAACAGAAACACATCATCTGTGAAAATTTTAACTGTCTAACTATCACGGTTAATGAGATACAGCCTGGCAACAATGGACAGACAGACAGCGGAGTCTTCGTAATTAGGCCCCATTTTACCCTTTAGGTACGGAACCCTAAAAAAATAAAACGTTTTCGTTCAATTCTAATAAGAAAGACAAAATCTCGACGTAATAACAGTTGAAAGGAAAACGTTTAGCATTTTCAGAACAACTACAAGTATGCGAAGTATTTTTATTAGGAAAACAGTTCAGTCTAGATAATCTTGGCATTCAGATACTTCAGACATCGTATGAGACGATGATTTATGAAACTAGTATTTTGCTTTGAATAAACAGATAGGTGAGCATACCGGCGGTGGTACTGGGTAAAACCAGGGGGTGGCAGGTAGTTCTAAATATATGAGTACTTTGTACGTAGTATATTATTTACTCTATGGTTGATCTTTATCTATGGCTGTGAGCCCTCTGCACTCGTCCATTTGTCCGGTAAGGTTGCTGCAGCAATCAGAGGCTACCAACTTTAGTCCTTTAAAAAAATCGATTGAAAGAAGTATCTCATCGCTAATCTGACTCCATCACGCATAAACACCTGAACGGATTTGAATGAAACTTGCCATATAGATAACGTGAAATCCATCGGGAAAGCAAAGCTGAAGAAATCGCGTGACACTGAAATAACGAAAAAAACAATTGCGTATCTAAGTATCTTGTTTCGTCGAAATGTATAAAAAGTCTGAAATTTTTTTCGTAATTTCAGGTTTTGTCCCATAGTAAACGTTGTTCATAATGATGAGCACAATAATTCCTAAAATTTGGCTACTCATAGAAAAGTATATATATATATAGTATATCAGTTGTCTGGTTTCCATAGTACAAGCTCTGCTTAGTTTGGACAGATAACTTTGTGCAAGCGAGGAATGTCCTAGGTTATTTATTTATCCGGTTGGGTAGATTTCCCTTTATAATGGACAACCGTATGACGGCATTTAAATGCTTTTGTTTCTGGGAACTTATTTTGAAAGTTTCATGTGGAAAAACAAAGTCAACTAGCTAGCTAGCGAGCTATCAGTGACCTCCGCTGTCAGATGGCCGACGCCCATAGGATATAATTTATATATTTGATTTCTAACAAATAAACCTTAAATTGAGGCGAAAGACGATTTCAAGAATATCATCAGTATTTTCAGTACATTAACAATCATTTTATAAAAACGAGAGCAGGTAAATGAAAACATGTGTCCGTAAGCAATTATGACGTACTAAAGGAGATAATACTTTTACGCGTATAACTTACATACGTGTTCGGGTTGGCTATGTTCTGTAAACGTTAATAGTTTATTTATATCAGTTGACGTGTTTAGTTCACATGTATACATAGGTCCATAAAATATGTATGTGTAATTAATTTTATTCAGATGGCTTGGAACCAAAAAACTACCATTATTCGTTCAATGACTGGTTTTTCTGCGCTCCATCGAGATATCACCGACGTATTCGTAAAATAAAACCACGGATACTATACTGAAGTTGGTACACTTCAGTCAGTCTTGGTGTAACCCAATTAAATGTATTTGGGCCAGATCAGCGCGCACAACCCTGCGTTAGCGACGGGCAACGGGCGACTGGCGATGGGCGACGGGCGACGGCGCGTGCAAAGAACAATGCCCATTCCCCATACATGCATTAACCTGTCACTTAATATTTTTTTAGGTGGTGTCTTCCGCTAGTGTTGTGTATTAACTTTAACGTCTACTACAAACAAATAACTTATCAGAATTTTATTTGTGAATTTGGGGGCGATATAGTATTTTGAGGTTAAATATGAAAAAAGTGTAGGAAGTAATTATGAATTTTAACATTTTATTTTTGTTTTCAGTAGTTGGTCACAAAACCTATAGTTGTATGAATATCTATAAATCAACTCATTATTAGCATTTTTAACTAATTTGTTGTATGAATATCTATAAATCAACTGATAATAAGCATTTTTTTCACATCACTGGAAGCGCTAGTCGCTTGTCAGTGACTTGACTAGTCTAAACTAGGCATTCTTCTTTACGTCCTATAATATGTCACACGATGTATTGCCGCGAGTATATTTGAGTTCAGTTTGAGCTGTATGTTTATAGGTAGAGTAATAGGTAACTAGTTGGAGCGCAGTGGAGAGTAGTGGAGACCAATCACGAACCCAGTAGTGTTCAAGTATCTTGCGATATGCAGTTGATCATATCACAGCAAGTAAATTAAACGCGTAAAAGAATTTCTAATTTTACATTTTTTATAAATTAAACGGAAATATTTTCACAGGCGGAGGTTGGAGTAATTTTTTGTTTCACTCTTTATGAATTTGTAACGTGTTTGGAAGGTTACGTTACGTTAATTTAAAAATAACACATTAATTTGGCAGTACTTGGTTATGAAGAAAATTTAGAGAGGCGAGTCTTATTAAAAATAACACACAGTTCCGTACAGTAAAAAAACATCCATGGCGTGCCATAACATTTCAATACTATTCTGTGAAAACTATTTGGTATAATGGCATGGCCTCTGAAGAAACTGTTTTAGTACCTAACGTGGCGCGAGATTCAAGAAACTCTGTTAGCAGATTGTGCTAGTGTGGAAACCTTATCATGGGTAAGTAGTATCCACCTAGTTGGCTACCACCCTCAAGTTGAAAATCTATCGCCAAGCACCTACCGGTGTCCTCCCACAGCTTTACTTGAGAGCCAGTTCCTTTTTCGCTTTGTGTGTGTAAGGGGGTAAAATACGGGATCGCGGGTGAAACCGCGCGGATAGCTAATCTATGTATATAATCAAGCTGAGATAAAAATCTAGAATCTTTAATTAATTCTAGGTACTACAGGTTCTGCCAAGATAATGATGGTCTTATGTTGTATCAGAGTAAGATACCTAATTGATTTTGCTATTATCTTATCGATTACTTGACGAGGTGATTTAACGAGTAGGTAGGTACAGGTCCATAGAAAAGTGTTAAGCCAACAACTTGTTTCTCTGAAAATACCATTTATTCAGAACGACTCGGTTTCCACCCCGATCGGTAGGAACTGTTTAATTTCATTTAAATAGTGTTACTGTATGACTATTACAGTTATTTTTACTGTGATCATTAACTGATTGTCTACCTCATTCTAAATTGAAGTCTGAAATTTGGAAATATTAGCCTTTTTCCTCAATAAATTACCTATCTGTTCGAGTCGTAATCTGAATCGAACCCAGAACCGAGCGGCTTTTAATTATCCAGCTAAGAATAAAAAAAAATTGCTGACGAAAAATAAAAAAAACAAGGAATTAAAACTAAACTTATGATTTAACGTTACGTGGCAATGTAATGATATGAAATAGTTTTCAATAAAATAACTTTTCGTTGCTTTTGAGAGGAGCTGGTAACTCGGCGTTTACTTTTAAAAAAAAAAAAAAATATTTTTTTTAAAAAAAATTTCAACATTTATGTTAGTGATAGTACCATAGCTAAGTGCATCAGTGTCACTCGGGTAGAATAACTATGATGTATATTGGTTTAAGTTGCAAGCGGATTACTGGAACAAAAGCTATAATCATATAATTATTGCTTTTGTTCGAGAAATTTTATATAAACTATTTAAATGGACTTGTTAAGAATAAGGTTCTAGTTTCTATAAAAAAAACTTCAAAACTAGTTTAAAGTTATCTATGATCTATCTATCTTGAAACAGCAACAACATAAACTCGATTATAATTAACTAGCTGTCCCACGCGGCTTCACTCGCGTTCCCGGGATAAAAAGTAGCCTATATGTTATTCCAGGCTATGTGCCAAGTTTCATCCAAATCCGTTCAGTAGTTTTAGCGTGAAAGAGCAACAAACATACATACATACAAACATTCACGTTTTTAATATTAGTAGGATTCGAGTTGGAATTTATGTGTTTTTCAACCCTTGTAATTTTGAAACTTTAATCTCCACAGGCCGAGATATTAGTTAGTACAAAACATATAAAATGATACAATGTTATATATGACAAATAAATATTTCGTAATATTTTAAATGAAAACTAATCTTTTTTATTAATTTTATTATTATTTATGATTCACTTTATTTTTAAATTTTATTGTAAGTAGGTAGATAGATTTATGTTTCGTTTTAATTTATTTATTTAATACTTATAAATATTTAGATATTATTTCTTGTTAATATTTTAGTTGTTAGTTTGAAGAAATAAATGAAAACTAAATTATAATCGAAATAAAATAAAATAATTATTTGAACATATATTTCGTTTAATATATTGATATTCTTTCGGCTGACATGATGATGATGATTCAAAATATTTAATTTCTTATAGTCTCTTCAAATACCTACCTTACTGCATTACCATGCCTAATCGGATAATAAGTTTTTTTTTTATAGAAAAATCGCTTTTCACTCATAACTTGTAATAATCTTTACTCAATTAAATTACCGTAGGCGTCTATCTATCCATCTCTTGAGATAATCTAAGTAACTAACAATGTTTTACAACTGGTTTTTTCACTTTCTTATCCTTATATGTATAAGATTCTTAATCGTGTGATTTAAATTTTTTTTCAACGTTAATTTATTCGCTGATCTTTACCGAGAACGCGAGTGAAACCGCGGGGGACGGCTAGTATTTTTAATTATATACCTACCTATATCTATTTTACTGGTAAGTAGGTAGTTGCCCTCGTTTGTCTGTCAGTTCAGTACGGAACGGGTCATTCGCGTAGGCACATCCACCCTAATGTAATCCAATTCGTATAAAGAATACCTAAAGGCAGTCAAGAATACTTCAAACAAAGCTAACTTACAATTCTTCACGGAGCAATAAATAAAAAATATTTACAGAAAGCCCAACAAAGAAACGTGGCATTGAGATAAATCCATTCATGTAGGTAGGTGCGTACGTGCATTGCTTATTCGGAAATATGCGACCCGAAAACCTTTCACGATACTTGTCATCCTATATCATGTCGACCACTTCCGTTGAGCGGTCGACTGTACAATCATCTCAGGAAAATAACTGTTTTTTTTTACAATATCCTCTGATATTTTATGCCCGAACGTGCCATTTAATCTTAAACATAGGAGAACTTAAACGATGGACACTAGTTAAGTGACGAATTTATAGGTTTCTGTTTTTTTTAATCAACCGACTTCAAAAAAGGAGGAGGTTCTATGATTGAACGATGTATTTTTTTATGTATGTTTAACGATCGATTGTCAATTAGGTAAACTACACTTTCGCTGACTTTAAAACAGTGTCAGATTAGGGGCTTTTATTTTAGTAACTTAATTTCTACAATAACACTATTATTTAAGGAGTCTCCTTCCTTTTAAGTATAAAAATATGTCAAGTGCTAATAGTAAGTCTTTGCCTTTAGTGTGAGTTCGCTCAGTGACTCGATGCGTTGCCTCGTCAGAGCAACGTGACACCATAATATTCTTATCTCGTTTACTCCTTAACAAAAGGCTGAAACAGTAGTTATAAAACATTCATCGTCGACATTTTTCACTAGATCACTCTCTGGGGAAATTTAAAGGCGATGATAGCTCAGTGGTATTGACGTTGATGGCGATACAATGAGCTTGAGCTTTCGGTGAAGGAAAACATCGTGAGGAAACCAAGTAGTAGGTACCATGCACAGTGGTAGGGTACTGTGTAGTACCCTACTGGCTGGCTACCACCCTCTAGTTGAAAATCTGTCGCCAAGCACCTTCCGGTGTGTTCCAACAGCTGCACTTGAGAGCCAGTTCCCTTCTAGGCTTTGTGTGCTTACCACCATCGACCACATCATCACTGACCACGGTGAGATTGTGGTCAAACATAGGCCTATACATAGTAAAAATTATCAAGAAGTATTTTTTATTTTTTTATACAGTAATTAATGACGTGAACTGTACCTTATAACGGGCACATTGCCAAAGATCTACGAGCAATATCTGATGTGACATCACTGATATAGGTATACTCCATATAATCCTGGTCACGTCGAGAGCTCTTTATATATCCCGGATAATAGTGATAAGCGACCTTATTGCTAAGAGTGATTGTAAATGTTATACAGCTTCTGTTTGTATTAGAGGGTTATAATGGTTATTTAATTATTATAAAGCTGCTTAAATAATTGTTACATGTTACTAATATTTATTAATTAAAGTTTGTGATATACGAGTAGTATGTTTGTTTGTTCTTCACGCTCAAAAGGCTGGACCAATTTTGATGATATTTTAGCTGACAAACTAGATTAACACATAGGCTACTTTTTATCCCTCGGGAACGCGGGGGAAACCGCGGGGCAGAAGCTAGTTAGCCAATATATCAGACGGGCCAGTGCTGTGGGTTTGATTCCCATTCAAGACAAACATTTGTGTGTATGAAAATGTTTGTTTGTCCTGAGTCTGGATGGAATTATCCATTATAAGTGGATTATTTAAAACAATATTTACATGTATAATATACCTATCAGTTATCTGGTTGACCGTAGTATAAGCTCCGCTTAGTTTGGGATCAATAAAGGTAAGGTTTCGTCTAAAAGCGGTGCCACCATGTAGCGACCGTAATACAGCGGTGAATGACGTCACTAGAACGTTGCCAAATGGCGCGGTTTCCTAAAGAACGGTAATTGGCGGCACCGCTTTTTGACGTTAAGGTGTCTAGAAAACCGCGCCATTTGGCAACGTTCTAGTGACGTCATTCATCGCTGTATTACGGTCGCTACACGGTGGCACCGCTTTTGGAGGAAACCTTACCTTAACCGTGTGTGAAGAATGTCATTATTATTACATAATTATCATTGTAGAGTGTAGCGTGCTTAATTATTTTTGCATCGAGGTATCCTACTTTCTTCTATAAGATTATAAATTCGAAAGTTTATACGTAAAAACTACTGAACGGATTTGGCAAATAGATCTATACCCTTACCATACCCTTTTTTTTTTGTGACCCAGGGAAATCCTCATGGATACCCGGCCGTACTCCGGGGGGAGTGGCCGGGTTATGTCAGACTCTTACTGACGAAAACCCTGGGGTGTTCCTTCTTTCGCCTTTTGCCGGCGAGGCCGCGGGACATTCCTCGAAGGTCTTTCGACCGCCTGCCCCGTCGACGGCGTCGCTCCCCCACACGGGGAGCCCTCCTCTTCGGGGCGGGGCTCAAACTGTTACATAGATAGATCATACCCTGGAATAACATATAGGCTACTTTTCATCCCGGGAAAACATAAGATACCTACCTCGGGAACGCAGGTGCAACCGTGGGCTGGAAGCCAGTGTACCATAATTTGTTAAAAAATAGATCAAATACAAAATATTATTCAAGCCAACCACGTTCCTGTTTGTTTACGTCATTAAAGTAGGTATTATTGAATTTAATTTCCTAGAAAATGGTACATAAAACATAAAGGAGACGTGTATAAAATTCCTCTCGATAAGCCTCTCAAACAAAGGTAACGTTCTTTGAATTGAAGTCTGAAAGTAAATGAAATAAATCCTAGATTCTTAATATATTGCGTGAGCGATATTCCAATTCATCGTCGCAATTTTTTTATTTTTTTACAAGATCACAACAAATAAAATGGTCGCCATTTTGAATTATAGCTTTCTGACCTTGAACAATAAAATTCATCTTTAGGGTGGAGGCGTCGGTTGGTGGCGCGAGTAACATTTTCATGAAATAGTCGTATATGTCAGTAATATACCTTGGAGGAATATGTTGATGATTTCTTTTGTTATTAATCAGTAAATATACTACCATTCTTGTCGCAAATAAGATGTTGATAACTTACGACCTATAACTGAGCTGCAATTTGCAAAAAACGTGATAAAATTTGAATTTCGCGCTCCAACCGAAGGTTTCACCTTAAATCACGATAGAAGCTTTATCTTGTTTTTAAACTTCTCAGAGAGATATCTAATCAAATCTAACTTTGATGAAGTATTTCATTGCCATAGAATGTATCTAGTTGTATTATTTATTTGCCAATTTACTTTAAAAGCGTAGGTAGACGATCGAATTAATTATACATTGGAAATCAAAGCACTTTCTATGAATGCGTCATTATATAAAGTCTATTATTTGATCGAACGCAGTTATTAGAGAATAAATTGTGGTTTTAGCAAATAGGGGACTGAGACTGGACTGTAACTCTAGATGTGAAAGCCTGCGGGCGATTTATGATGAAGGTCGCGATATATGATACAGTGATACGATTATTTGGACTACAGGATTTTCAATAGAATTCTCAGTAATTAGGTACATTATATTTTCTTGTTTGTCAATTAAAGACTTTGGAAAGAATAATAATACATTATCCAAAAAACAATGTCATTTTGAATTTATGTTAACAATATAGTTAACACCATCTTTAACGTTTTCGGCACCTCAATAATGCCCATTCTTCGTCTTTTCTCTTTCTTATAAATGATATTGATAAGGATAAACATCTATGCCAACGCCATTAACAGGAAAATAGTCGTGAAAAATAATTAAAAGTAAAAAAAAAAAGAATATTTTTTTTTATTTATCTCCATCGTCAGACGAGCTCAATGACACTATATTATTGTGATTTTCATTAATTTTTTTATTTTTATTTATATAATTTCAGATCAATTGAATACCGGGAAGTGAGTCAGAACAGAATTGACTTACAAAATTCAACCTAAACATACATGACAAGTTAAATAAAAGCTTGTAACAAGATTCAAACTAAACATACTAAAACGAAAGCTTGTAAAAAGTGCGTCTATTTTCGCCTTGAAAGAATCAATCGGAATTAGGACGATTTCTTTGTGAGATTATATTAGTTTAGTTTGGAAACAACAGAATGGGCACACCTATGTAAATTATACCACTATTAAGAGGAGGCTCTCCACGAATGTCTCCGTCCCATACTAAACTGACGGACACAAGCGAGACAGGAGAGACGCAATTTTAGTAAAAAAGAGGTTTTATGTCATTTAAAAAAAACTAAACCTTTTTTTTTAAAGTAAGAAGACTTATTCTCTTTCTATTAGATCTCAGAATGTATGTTAATATTTTAAGTTGTAACAAATAAAAGAAGTATTGATTCTTACTTTTAAAAAGGGGCATATTCACGATTTTTTTCTGAAGTTACTAATGAAAAATTAAAATTTTCAGAGAAAACTATTTCTCGTCATATATTCTCTAGATTAACATATATTTTTTCCAAATCTCTTGCAACATAGAATGCAGAGCGAAATTAAATCTAGAATCATAATTTCTCATCTATCTTCGAATTAAGCGACTGATACAGGAAGGAAAATAATGATAATAATTTTCAGGTGAGTTATTTTATTTATATATTTAGCTATATTTTCAGGTTGATAATACCATTTTCAGAATTGTAATTATCCACAGGGAGCTGTTAATCTAGTATGTACAATATCTTTACATAGTATAGCAATAAACAGTGGTATTTCATAATTTATGAACAAAGATAAAATGTAACAAATCGCAGAGGAGTCGTTAGTTCACCGCTTTAATTGTACCGGTGGGTTTGTGGCCATTGCAGTTTGCGGAAATCATATTTTTGTTTGCATATCTCGTTGTAGTTTATGAGCTGTGGGCTGTGGCTGTTTTTAAACGGCTTCATAAATTATTATCAATTTGACCCATATGTAATATTGTTGAAAATTATATTGTTATACAGGATGTATATCATTATTAAAATTTCAGAAGTCTTAGTATTACTATTACGAGGTTATGACAATTTGAAGTTTAGCGTAAATCTCTGGTAAAAACCTTTACATGCACTATGAAACGTAGATAGCAATTTTAGTATGTACTCGAATTTGTACATATTCTAATGGGTACATATGTATACTAATAATACAGCTGAAGAGTTTGTTTGTTAGAACGCGCTAATCTCTGGAGTTAGTCGTCCGATTTAAAAAAATCTTTCACTAATAGTAAGCTACATTATCCCCGAAGGATATAGGCTACTTTTTATCCCGGGAACGCGAGTGAAACCGCTAGTTATTAATATTCCTACAAAAATTTAGGAGTCTCAGCATTACTATTACTACCTACGAGGTTTTGACAATTTGAAGTTTTGCGTAAATCTCTAAGCATAAATCTTTAAAGGTATCTGGTAATTTATTATAAATTATATACTAATATTTTAACTTACGTTGAAGCGTTTTATTGATGTATTAGTGTTATTTTTTAAACTTCAAACCAAAATTCTATGACCAGTATTTATAAGGTAAATTTTAATATCCTATAGTCCTATTATACCCTCCCATAATCAGCCTGTAGCCTGTATATTTGGGCATCTAAACAGGTGAACATAATTTCATATGGCTACGGTAACCGATAAGTCGTATGAAAAAAATATTTTTTCAATTTAAGTGTTGTTAATAATTCTGGGGTTTGTTTGTAGCTACACGCGGGTACAATTTGTGGCCTAATTAGAGTTTCGGGGATGAGGCCGCTTCAAGGACTTTTTATGTTTCTTAAATTACTTCAACGTCGTAAGCTCTTGGCTTGTTATAGCGCTTGTTTGTACTAACAAATTATTGTTTATATTTTAAGATTATACCATACATATTTAGTTATAGCCCCGCGGATTTACCCGTGTTGTAAGGATAAAAAGCCTTTGTTACTCTCCGGCCCATACATAACCTATGCCAAAAATCATGTTGATTTCCTTCATTCACTTAATTACCCAATAATTAGACTATATTGATTTTTCTTGTTAGTTTACTTCATTAATAAAAAAAAACTAAATCAAAATCGGTCGATCCGTTCAGTAGCTATGAGGGTACAGACAGACACACACACACACAGACAGATACGTCAAACTTGCTGGAGGCCATATGCGATACTGGCATTGTATAAAAGCGTAGTGTTTAATCTATTCGATATTCAAGTATTGTCTGTCTCTGTGTTCTTGTGTCTTTGTGTGAAAACACTGTTTCATTCAATATTTCCGTTTAAACTTATATCCGTCGTTTTTGAATCGGGGGTTAAAAATATAATTAGACTGAATTCGTATGGTCCTATAATGGCGAGTTAAATTCTTAAGAGGAGGCTATCTGCGTATGTCTCCGTCCCTTACTAAACTGACGATGACAAGCGAGATAGGAGAGACATAATTTGAGTACAAAAGATGGTTTTATGTTATTTAAAAAGAAACTGAGCTTTTTTTTTTTTTAAGTAAGAAAACTATTCCCTTTGTAATGGATTTCAGAATGTATTTTAATATTTTTGAAGTCAATGCATTCTTCTCTTATTTGGGCCATCCTATTTGCATTCTTAGTTTTAAAAAGGGGCATATTTACGATTTTTTTCTGACGTTACTAATGAAAAATCCCAATTTTTAAATAAACTATTCCCCGTCACATGTTCTCTAGTTTAACATATATTTTTTCCAAATCTCTTGAAACAAAGAATACAGAGAAAAACGCATTTTAGAATCATCATTTCACGTATATCATCGCCTTAAACAAGGCAACTAGATATTTAAACAAAAGATAATTACAACGTAACAACAAATTAGGCTTGCAGTGACCTACTTGCGTTAAAACGTATCATATTTAACTTAAGGGGGAACGTTCGGTTTGAGCGCGAAATTCAAATTTTATCACGTTTTTTGCAAATTGCAGCTCAGTTATAGGTCGTAAGTTATCAACATGTTATTTGCGAGAAGAATAGTTGTATATTTACTGATTAATAACAAAAGAAATCATCTACATATTCCTCCAAGGTATATTACTGACATATACGACTATTTCATGAAAATGTTACTAATATACCTTGGAGGAATATGTTGATGATTTCTTTTGTTTCGCGAATGTGTGAATTTCGCGCTCCAACCGAAGGTATACCCTTAAAGCAAAGGTAAACCAAGTTTCCTCTACGTCGAGAAACTAAGCTGCTTATAAGCTTTTCTACTATGTGTTGTAGCAAATTCTATGTTGCTTAAAATATAAATAAAAGCGGTTTGGATCTTTTGATGTTGTTTTATGGTCCTGGGTTGGAAAATTTTGCAGTTGACACATGATTTTAGCACGGTAGTAGCTTACTTTGTAGTAGGTACCCGCCTGTCTGGCTACCACCTTCAAGTTGAAAATCGGTCGCCAAGCACCTTCCGGTGAGTTTCGATGGCTGCACTTGAGAGCCAGTTCTCTTCTTTATGTGCTTACCAACATCGGCACATCATCACTGACCATGGTAGATTGTACCTGTAAGTAAAAAAAACATAAAGGTGTTTTTTTAAAAGCATGAGTTCTTCAAAAATGTTGTGAAGAGATTCTGGCAGGGTCGGCAACGTGCTAGTGATACCTCTGGTGTTGCAAGCGTATACAGGTGTTTTCGTAAGAAAAATATTTTTCCATTAATTTTCCATATAACATTACTTCGCAGAAATTGATCATTATAAGCGATACTATGAGATGGAGCAATAATACAGGCTGTGTTTTTTGAAAATCAATTAGTTCAATTCCTGGCAGGGCAAATATTTTTTTTGAAAATCCAAGTATAAATTTTTTGTTTTTATCAAAATCGGCCCCGGGACTCCTTTCAGCATTTTTCGCTATTCCCTATACTTTAGGATTTGGTCTACCACGCCCACTTAAAAAATCACCCTGTATATGCTAAGGTAACTTACATTGATAAATGGTAGCTTAGTATGATCTATCTATGTTCCAAGTTTCATCCAAATCCGTTCAGTAATTTTAACGCGAATCCAAACATACATCCTCACAAACAAATATATTAAAATATATTTTATCTATGTAATTATCTTTATATGTTTATTATTTGTAACGGCTTAACTTACTTGTTTATGTTATTTTATGTATATATATAAATATTATTATACTTCTATCTTATATTTATGTAAATCAGTGTATGGTTTTTTTTTATTTTATTTAAAAAAATAATTCTGTATATTATTATTATTATTCTATACATATATTATATATGCGTGTATGTGTATTAGTTTATTACTATAAGATCGTAAATCTGATAGTTTAACATGTGAGAGGAGATAATCTTAACTGTTAATTTTGGTCTTCACGATACAGGCTTGCCTAGTATGAAGACCACAGTAAATCAATAACATTTCATCTCATTGTATTGTATTATCTATTGTTCATAATTCAACAGAAATGTTAATACTCAGAATCAGATATGTAAATAAATAAATAATAATAAAAAAAAAAAACTTTCAATTTGTAATATTAGTAGGATTAAAAAGTAGGTACAGTCAGCGTCAAAAATATATTGACACTTTATTATTATATTTATTAACGGTTGTTATCAATAGATTTATAACTATCACATATACTCAAGCCTAAGCATTTTCTTGTAAATACGTAAATATATTTGTTATGCGTAAACCTTTTAGCCTAATTAACAACGACTTATGTTGTGGGAAATAAATCGCAATTTGGGTATATAGTGGTCCCTTCCGGACTTGAAATAATACTCAATTTATTTACCTAGTTATGGTTGTACAATGTACTATCAACAAATTTGAAGCATGATCACCTTAACGGTGTATTTTGTGTACAGTGACCAACGGCTACCTGTGCCTCACACAATATAACCAGAAATGTCATGAAAATAGTCTATACAAAACATTTTACATGAGACTGTTTTTATTGTCCACAATGACACGGCGAGCTATGATAACTGGCTGCAAGCGAAGGTCTCAAAACTGATCATGCTTCAACTTTGTTGATGGTACAATGAAAAAGCTGATGTTCTAACTATGAGGAAGTTGTTTGTCTATCAGTGTATACGTAAATATCACAAAAGTACTGTACCCCTATTAAAACCATCAGGGGGTCTAAAAAGGAAGCACAAGCAATATTGCTATGCAATTCATATCTCGAATTTACAGCAAAACGAAAAGTTTTCTTAAAAAAAAATTTGGTGAAAATGCAAATCATTTTAATCAATCAATTTACAATTTAGACAAATTACACCATAATCTGCTATAAATTCGACATATGAATTGCATAGCAATATTGCTTGAGCGGCCGTTTTAGCCCGCCAGGTTAAAGACATAATATCCAGTTCCCAGAGTAGTAAATATACCCAACAACATTATTTTAACCTACCTAGGAACAGCTAGTATTTTCAAATAAGATGTTTCAATTTTGCTTCACTATTTATTGGAAAGATGATTCCTATACATATACAGCTAACGCTAGTTTGGAAATCAGGGCTTGCATACTAATTGTAAACACCTTATTATTACAAGAAAGATTTATTTATTATTACAATAGTCTAGTACAGCAGCTCGACTAGAGAAGTACTTCCTTTCCCTAATCGAGTTCAAACGAAAAAACGTTATGCACTCACACTCAACTAGTTTATATTTTCCAAATAATAATATTGCTGCCTTCCACACGTTTCAAATATATCATGGTCTCCTATTGTTTACTATGGGGACAAAGGTATGCATTCTGTTGGCAGATTATATTTAATACGGACTGTAAATCATAGCAAATCACATTTGCATTGTCTGTGGATATTTGGGTTACAGAGGTATTATGTTATTTGTCTGCCTTCACGTAGCACGTAATTGGTTTCACTTGAGCTCCAGTAAGAAACAGAGATCTGGTTTTACCGAGAAGAAAATATTGTTACGTCCTTCTTTTATCTGATTATCTGTTAGTCAAATCTTATAGCATTTGGTCAAGTCAAAAAATACTACTTATATTTTATTGGAAAGTGATTTTGCCCTTTCATGCTACGAATCAATCTGATTATTGACATAGACAATGGGCCGTAAAGTAATAAAGATTTCCTTTTTTTCTAAATATATAGCGTGACTGACTGAGCTATCAAGGCACAGCTCAAATCACTGGACGGATCGGGCTAAAATTTGGCATACAAATAGCTAGACGTGGGACCGCTAGAAAGGATTTTTGAAAATTCAGAAATCGCGGGACGAAAAGCTATAGTTACTAGGTGGCCGCAGGTGACACAGAAGCCATAGATTTTCAATTTGAAGGTGGCCTGTTGGCTTCCTGCGCTCATGTTGAAATCGTCCCAACGCACTTGAGAGCCAGTTTCCTTCTAGATTTTGGGTATTGTGTTCCTCCTTCGACCACATTATAAATAACCACGGTAAAAAAAAAAACATTTTTGCGTAGTTCAGCTATTATGAACCTTATAATGATACGATTTTTTTTGTATCATATAACACAATCTTAAAAATGCTGGAATTATTATCTTACAATGATGAATGTTTACTTGTAATTTGTAAGAGACTGTAATGTTGTAAATGAAATATTAAATAATAATGACAAACATTTAAACAAAGATGTGAGTTAAAGTATATACGGAAAATTTGTTGCACCTTAGAATTACTTGCAGTGGTACAAGCTACAGGAGGCTGCGCAGAATAAAAATATATTGTCCCGCGGTTTCTCTCGTTATCTGGGAAAAAGTAGCCTATAGGTTTCATACTTTTGGTTGGTATTGAATTTATTCGATAAACTCGTGAGTGAAATGTTTAATAAAACAACATTATAATATACACATATTTAATTAATCATAGTTTGACCAGGTTTTTTTAGCCAACCCACGAGTGAGTTTATAAAAAAAAATATTATTTAACATACTATAATCTGTGCTGCTTTATAGTCGCTACAAGTAATACGTCTCAATGAATTGAAACATCAAATAGAATAAGAAATGGTACTACCGTGTACCGCTTGGTGTAATGGTATCTTTTTATACGTCCATATACGCTCTAAGTTTATGACTTGTACCATGCGCAATGAGAAAAATTTGCTAATTAAAACTTTACGGAGCCTTTTCTTGAGTAAAACGTCGGAAATAACAAATTGGTTCGGTCACCGAAAGTTTATTTATTAAGGTTACTCATTCTAAGAAAGATTATTAACTTACGGGCCGAAAGGTATTCGGTAACTGCCAAATTGAATTCTGAAATTTTGGTGTTTTATTTAATGAGTATAGGTAAATTTTGGTAAATTATAAAATGTTTGCTTAAATTTGACGGGTTAATTTTGTGAGCGGTTTTATTGGCTATATTTTGAAATTTGGAATAGCGTGTACATATTTTCAGTAATATTTATTTGAAATGGTGATGCACACTTGCCTTATTATTTTTCAAATTCATTTTTGCATGTTTTTTCAGTTCTATCGAAAATACAATATCTTCCTGATACTTTAGTCTACCTATTTGTGAGTCGTGGCTGTGAATACTTTTATTCCTATCCTAAATGATTAGATATAATACAGCCCTGTCAAAACTACAAAACTACATTAAGAGATCGCAGATGCATATGCACATGGGTACTTACTAATTGTTGTGTGAAAACGAAACTGTTGTCAATATTGTGACCATGATTTGAGGTGAAAAATTATGGGAATAGTAGCAAACAAGACACGCTATGTCGACCTTTTTAACCGACTTCAAAAAAAGAGGAGGTTCTCAATTTGACTGTATGACTATTTTTTGTATGTTTGTTACGCGATTACTCGGCCATACGTGAACCGATTTTAAAAATTACTGACTGTTTAATTTATCAACGCACAGCAAAAGCCACTGGACAGATCAGGGTGAAATTTGGTACACAGATAGGTATTATGACATAGGCATCCGCTAAGAAAGGATTTTTGAAAATTCAACCAGAGTGTAAAACAGGAGATCGCAAGTGAAACCGCGGGGCAGAAAGTTATTATATGAACTAACAAAAAAAAATAGTTTGTTACTAAAAAACCTTGGCATCAAAATATGGTGACCGCAAGACGACCTACTTTTCAAAAATGTAAATTTCACACTAAAAAAGAAAATTAGAATGTAAATACCTATTATATGGTTTGTTCAGATGTTGGTTTGTGGGTCATTATTACCATAATACAAGATGTTTATGGTATATATACAGAGTGTTTCCATTATGTCACCTTTGTCTCAAAGTGGTCAAGACCAGTACCTAACACCTTTTGCAAAGGAAGTGGCTAGCTTCAATCATGAAATCACTAATGGTATGTACCTTTTGAATAAAATTTGAATGCTAGCTGTCCCCCGCGGTTTTGATCGCGTTCCCATGCTGTTTTTTGGCGACACAATATTTTCTTTTAGCTAAAGTTATGTACTCCTTATAAAATAAACTATCTGCTAGTTATCATTTACTGAATTCTTTTGGGCTGACAATAGTTTATGTTTAGTTAAGATATTTCTTTTGCCATAAAAAAATCCTTCCTTTTTTTTTAATGTGGCCAGCCAATTTACCGAGTGGTAATTTTTTTTTGAGAATCCCTTATCCGCTTATAAAAAATACAGGAAATGTTATTCAAGTGCCAAAATTTTATCAATTTTCAGATCCTAATTTTGATGCTAAAGGCGATATTCGTCATCACCAAAGCTGAAAACACAACAGACACAGACACTGATACTGAAGACACCGATATTTTTGAAGAAATTATTGACTTTTTTTTTGGTTTTTTTAATAGGTGAATAATTATTAGTGTAAATAAAATATTAAGTATAAGATTATATTACGGACATTAATTTTAATAAAGATAATTCTACTAAAGGTAAGACCAGAAATTACGAGTAAATCAGTAAGAACAATCCACTCCTCAAGGAAGATGGAAAAATGCTTGAACATAGGTATTTTGTCAAGAAATGTAAGTGAACCGTTTATTACTTACAGTTGCATTTTGTAATAAGAATTTTTATACAATAAATAAATGTTATATTTCTGTCTGTGATAAGACTTGTACCTCAAAATAGATTGTTCGCGCCGAAGGTATTCGGTGCTCATTTTTTTTTCTTTCTTTTAATTATTAATATAAAAGTGGGTACTCCTAAATCTTTTCGATTCAAATTCTTTCGCTGCACGACACAAACTTAAGTACTGGACCACCGTCGGTTGCGCCCAGTCGCGTGCGCTCTGTTCTACTAAGGAGCTACGCCACCGCTTTTCTGGAGTCTGTGCATCATCAGCACGGCTTCGTTCACTCATATCGAAGGACCGCAGACAATCGACCCCTCGTACGATGGAAGAACGCGCCCAGGTCGGCTCCAACTCCGAGGTGAGTGGTTGTGCAGCCTTTCCATGATTAGGGTTAGATTGTCTTCCCGCTAATTTCTAATAATATAAAACCTATGGTGACACAGTTGACCAATTTAAATCTTCGCGTCAACATAGATAATTAAGGTTTTCATCGTTTCATTTTTATTTGGATCCTAATCAATGAAAAGATTAAAAACTTATTGACAAGGTACCATTTTTTTTATACTACTAAGGTAGCAAGCAAGCATACGGCCCACCTGATGGTAAGTGGTTACCGTCGCCAATCGCCATTTGCAATACCAGAGATATTGTTGCTGACCTGTTACAATACGGAGAAGGCAAACTGGCTCTTGTTTTCCTTCACCGAAAGCTCAAGCTCATTGTAGGATTCGAACCCACGACCTTCGTCGCGGCATCCGACGTCACCTCAAGTTGAAAATCTGTCACCAAGCACCTACCAGTGTGTTCAGTTGCCATCTTGACATTATAAGGTCAGCAACACATGGCAATTACGTCTGGTATTGCAAATGGCGATAGGCTACGGTAACCACTTAACATCTGTAGACCGCCTGGGTAAAAAAGTTCAGATTCAAATGGTTATAATATAGGTTATTTAGGTATATTTTGGGTACGCCTACTACTTATTTTACTGCAAAGTTGAGTCACATAAAGCCGGTATGTATGCAATTCCGTTTCGCACTTTGCAAGTTTAACCTAGTAAACGATACTCCCACAGAAAAAATGTACCCACTAAACAGAACACTAAATACACACACAGTACATTTTGCACTAAAACAAAAAAAATAATATTCACTTATTGACATTCGAAGTTAGCGAGTGTTTTGTTTTGGCGGGACGCGCCATGACGACGCCATCTTCCTTTTTTACTTTTTTAAACTTCGAACGCGGACCCAGTAATTGACAGATGCGGTTTTCGATTTGCTACATACCTTTTTGCTTTTTATTATGATGTAATTTATTCTACATTTAATTTTACGTGGCAACCGGAAAGACTCCCGGTTATTTATGACACGATTAAAATGATATTTTGAAGTATTTTAGCGGTATTATGTATTTATGGGTAAAATGGGATTGCAATTCACCGAGATACATATACCTAGATGCTTTATTTGCACTTTTTTACAGGTTTAATATAACATTAACTAAGTCTATTATTTATTCAGTTTAGGCATTTATATGTCACTATTGACTCTCCACCGGTTTGCTGAAATGAAGTAGATTTGACATTATTGTTTATTTATTGGTAGAGTCTATTGTAATGATTGTAACTATCGACGTTTTTAAGTAGGTACCTTATCAGGGCCTTAACTTAATGAATGAGTTTTGATTGATTTTGATTGACTGGATGGTACCTATGTAAGAAATGTGAATCTAGATTTCTCTATTATTATTTTTTTAACCGACGGCCGCTGCGGCTATAGAATCGGCACCAAAAACGAGGATTGACACCAACATGTTGTGATAATTTATTAGCCCGAAGAATTGCCAAACTTAAGTGGCAGTGGGCGGGGCACATCGCTTGTAGAACCGACGGCCACTGGGGCAAAAAGGTTCTCGAGTGGCGACCACGAGCCGGAAGATACAGCGTGGGTAGGCCCCACAAGATGGACTGACTATCTTGTTAGGGTCGCGGGAAACCGCTGGATGCGGGTAGCGCAAGACCGGCCAACGTGGGGGAGGCCTTTGTCCAGCAGTGGACGTCTTTCAGCTGATATGATGATGTTGTGATTAATACTATAATTTCCAATGGCAACAACCATTTTATTATTGAACAAAAATCCTCAACAATGTTATCACTACATGTTATAAACAAAGTCCCCCACCGCATCTGTCTGTCTGTCTCTTCGCAATAAACTTTAAAACTACTAAACGGATTTTCATGCGGTCTTCATCAATAGATATATTTAGTGATTTGTAAGGAAGGTTTCAATAAGGTTTTGTCTAAATTGGCTGAAATATGACGATTATTGTTGAATAAGTCGGAAAAATCATGCCGCGGGGATATGACTCGGCGAGCGAAGCAGTGGGTTGCTGGTTATTAAAATAAAACAATAATGTCGTAGAATTTCCAAGGCTGTGTTTAATTAAACATTCTTATTGTATCTGCCTATTCGTTATTGTGTTTATTAAGTTTTAGAATATTTTTGTATGTAGAATAGAAATAGTTTCTGCTTCCCGGTTATGCTCGCCGTTGAATGTGTTCTTCTGGGATATATTTTAATTGAAGGTATTTATTTATATTTATGCCACATCCCTAATCCGGCCAGTTGACAGCTTGATCAACGTAGGTCAGTTGGCATTTACTTAAAAAACTAGAAGCCTAAAGTAAAAAAGTAATTATACTTTTTTACTTTAGGCTTCTAGTTTTTTCCACAACGAAGTTACAGGGAGGTCGAAAATGGCGCGAATGGCTTCGAGAAAAGGTATATCGATGGCCGTGCCTTTTTTTGATTGACTTGGCGGGAGCACTTCCGTGCCCCCAGATTTTCAGAATCGGACCAGTGACTCCGATATTTAGTTAACTTCCAAACAAACTCTCCGCATAATAGGTAGTACCTATATAATAGGTGGAGTACATTTACATAGGAGCAATAAATTTTATTCGTTTATTCAAGTGTCTCTATGTGTATAAACACTATTGTTAACGAAGCAATATAAAAGATACTTTGAACTTGGACCGTCCACAAATTTAATTTTCTGAATATCCGTGATCTTTTTTCTCGTAACCATGATGTATTATTTGGTAAGTCAGTTTTTTTTTGATAATTGTACAATTTACTACTTTCATTTACATTAAATTTTAAGAAATATACAAAATACAATCATTTGATTGTATTTAAAAAAAATCGAGGCGGCCTCTGCTGTCGATCATCTCCAGATTACGGTCAGACACACTTAGGTCCAATTTGACAAACATAGCAATAATATGGCTATGTGATAGTATTAATTTGTATAGCGAATCTGTCTTAACAGATTTACCCCGCGGAGGGCTAAATACGACATTGTGAAATTAGGACTTTTATTTACTAGACTAGGACTAGAATTTTATTGTAAATCTATTTTGCCCGGCAGGATGTTGTCATGTCCTGCATTAAGAATTTTTGGGATTTTCTCTTTTTAAAAATCATAATTCGCTCTAATTATAGAGCGAACAAAACAAAAAAAAATCAAAAGCGTTGTGAAAATGAGATTAAATAATTATATTAGCAATAGAGCTGACAATGGAAATATCTTTATTCATAAACTATCATCTCGTGCTTTGAAGCGCGAGCGAAGCGTCTCCGTTTCAACTTGGACAAAATAAGAAAAAAAATATTTAAAAAAAAAAATACTTTGTGAACCGGGAATCAATTCCTTAATTTCCTAAAACCTGAAAAACATTGGCTGTTATCCTTTACAGGTCGCATTTCTCAACCGATTTTCGTGAAATTTTGTGAACAGGTTCGATAATTACTGTATGGTATTTTAAGTCGATTCAGTTTTTGAAAATTTTCCTTCCGTAAAATATCACAAAACTTTTTTGTTACCCTTATTATGACGCAACTTTTTTCTCCGATAAACTTAAATGGTTCGAGGGTGTGAGGGGTTGGAAAATAATGAAAAACTCGCGAGGTCTACAAAGCCACTAGTTATTACACTGTTTCAAATAAACCACATCGCTCGCAGGCATAACACTTGTTGCCTATTGGCATTAAATCGTTTTGTCCATTCTATGACTCTACTTTAAACTTTGATGATACCTAAATCTATTGTATATATCTTTTCAGATTCTCGTATGCTTCATAATAGCAGCATGTTTAGATGATTTTGGTCTTCAAAAAGCAATGGATGCAATCGCGGCCGCTGAAGGATAATAAAAAAATATAATAATAATATTGAATAAACGATTTTGAGACTATATTCGATAGATTATTTTATTAGATCGCACTACTGGGGTTAAAATAAGCATTTGTGCTTATCTATAAAATCTTTACATAGTATAAAACAAAGTCGCTCCCTGTCTGTACGCTAAGATCTTTTAAACTACGCAACGAATTTTAATGCAGTTTTCAGGAATAAATTGAGTGATTCAAGAGGAAGGTTTATATGTATAATACATGCATATTAATGTACAGAAAAGTCGCTAGTAAAATGATAAGCTAATAGAAAAATAGGCTGAATGAACGTAACGATAAATAACTTTTTGTTAAATTTGCAAAACTGATATTCACTTCCTAAACTTTTAAACTGTAGCACAAATATTTTAAATAGTATAACAATGAAAATGTATAAAACATATTTATTCAGTTGTTTTTACAACGTCATAATGTCTATGAAAAATTTATAAATATTAATTGAAAAAATAATCGGCTTTTGTTCGGTTTATTAAATTGATGAGTGCTAATAAAAATATAATATTTTTAAACTTGAACCGCGCGGGGTACCTTTTCCACCAACGTGTTAACTTGGCGATCCAATGAGGAAACGCTGCCAGCCTTCTGGGAATCTTGCCGTTGATCGGCAGCAGTAACGGCCGCCTCGGCGATTTTTTTATACATAAGTGTTGTGTTGTGTATTATATGTAATATTATATGTTTAGTTTTCAAAAATTATTATTCAAGATTAATAAATAATTATATCGTGGTACACACGGCCACAGATCAAGCTACACACTGCAGCACCTTTTGCAACAAAAATGTGTAGCTTGATCTGTGGCCGTGTGTACATTCTTTATAGAGCCACCACGTTTATAGCCTTTTCTAACATTTGGAATTTTGTGTTCATTGATAATTCAGAGACAACAATGTCCTATTTCAGATTTTCATTTTTCTATTGGTAACAAGCACCAGTGCAGTGCCTTGTCTATTCTTTGGAGCAATGAGGAACGCGACAGAATCATGGTTTTCGGGTTTAGAAACATTATTAACATCACCTTTAAAAGCGCATTAAATATATTTTGAAATACTTTTAATTTGCAGTTTTATTATAAGAATGAATTCTCACGGTAGGTAAGTGGTATAAAGCCGCGCCTACATCCAAAGCGATCTCACTCCTGAACACCATGCTCACTCAACACCCTAATATTGATATATTTAACGACTAGCTGTTCCCCGCGGTTCCACTCGCGTTCCCGGGATAAAAAGTAGCCTATAACCTTCGGGGATAATTTAGCTTCCTACTAGTGAAAGAATTTTCACTCGTAGGAAGCGGACGTGTCACGAATCGGACTAGTAACTCCAGAGATTAGCGCTTTCAAACAAATAAACAAACCTCCTTTAAAATTAGGAAGATAGATTACGCAAACCACCTTTGTCACAAAGTGGTCCAGAACAGTACCTTTTGCAAAGGAGTGGTTAGCTTTTTGGAGGCAATCCTGAAATCACTAATGGTATGTACACACGGCCACAGATCAAGCTACACACTGCGGCATCTTATGCGGTTGTAATAGGCGCTATTTCGCAACAAAAATGTGTAGCTTGATCTGTGGCCGTGTGTACCTTTTGAATAAAATTTGGATGCTAGCTGTCCCCCGCGGTTGCGACCGCGTTCCCATGATGTTTTATTTTTGCGCGACACAATATTTTTTTAGTCAAAGTTATGTAGGTTATCCTTAAAAAATAATCTAACTGCTAGTAGGTACCTATCTATAATAATCATTCACTGAATTTCTTTGAGCTGAAAATACTTTTAAATAATACCGTATCCGAGATTTTTGTCTATGATTTGAATGGAACTTGAATCAACATAAATAAATAAAACTATTTCTATAACAGATATTTTTTTGCCATACAAAAACCCTTCCTTTTAATGTCAGCCAGCCCATTGAGCCTTTTTTTAGAGAATCCCTTAACCACATATTAAAAAAACAGGAATTCAAGTGCCAAAATTTTATAAATTTTCAGATCCTAATTTTGATGCTAATGGCGATATTCGTCATCACCAAAGCTGAAAACACAACAGACACAGAAACTGATACTGAAGACACCGATATTTTTGAAGAAATTATTGACTTTTTTTTTTCAATTGGTGAATAATTATTAGTGTAAATAAAATTGGTAGTAAGATAATGGTGCCGATTCTGTTGTTTACGAACTTAACTAATATTAGACAAGTCACCTCTCTTTCATTTTAACCTTATTGAAAAAAGATAGAACATTTTTAATGCTGTCAGTTTAATCCATACCGTCGTAATGTACGGGTAAATAGTCGTGACCAATAAAGATCGCGCTTAAATTCACGTTGAAATGTGTGATCGGATTAAACTGACAGGACTAAAATATCTTGCATCCTTTTCTTATATTTACCATTAGAAAGAGATATAGTGAGATTAAATTTATTTAGTTCGTAAGCAACAGAATCGAAACCAATAATAATTCTACTAAAGGTAAAACCAGACATTACGAGTTATTATAATAAAACAATAATGTCGTGGAATTTCCAAGGCTGCGTTTAATTAAACATTATTAGGTCGATGTTCATCGACAAGAAAACGGTCCAATAAATTATAATCGGGCGTTTTCAATTACTTTTTTTGACGTAAATTCATGGTAAACACCCGATTAAACTTTAACTGACACTTTTCTAGTCGGTGAACATCAATCTTATTGTCTCTGCATATTCTTTATTGTGTTTATTCAGTTTGATAATATTTTTGAATGTAGAATGGAACTAGCTTCTGCTTCCCGGTTATGCTCGCCGTTAAATGTGTTTGACTGGGATATAATTTATAGGAGGGCGGGCATGTATTATACCGGGTATAAGGGACAGCCGACTGAAAACTCTGGGAAAAGGTTCCACTGAATGCATATAATAACACTATGGAAATTAATCTTGTCTGAAGTCATCGGTTACAGATATCGTAATTATTATAATTCATGAAATGATCGACGAAAAATTCAAAGTCTGGGTGCTCCAGAATCATGATTTGGATCCATGGAATCAGTTTTCGGTCGGCTGTCCCTTACACCCGGTATATTTATGCCAAATCTCTTCTCCGTCCAGATATGACAGCTTGATCTACGTAAAGTGACTTTGGCATTACTCTAGTATAAGAATTGAGTTAAAAATTATGAAAATTCAGAATCCTAACTACTATATGGCAAAATCCGGCAGAATCCTAACTATATTATTCTTGTCTGACTAATGTCCGTTATTTATTGATAAGGAACCAATGTTAGGCATTAAATAGTTTCTATGAAAAAATTGAATAAACAATTGGCATACGTCTCAGGCGCTAATCACAAAATTTCAATATGTACGTTTTTTTTTTTACTATGTATAGGCCTGTGTTTGACCACAATCTCACCGTGGTCAGTGATGATGTGGCCGATGATGGTAAGCACACAGAGCTTAGAAAGGAACTGGCTCTCAAGTGTAGCTGTCGGAACACACCGAAGGTGCTTAAAATGTATGTAATATTTTTTATTACTAGTGGAACGACTAAAAATAGTTCGATTGATTCTGGAAAATTGTGACCTCACAAGGGAGTATTGCATACACAACTCAATATAAACAATCGTTTTGACGCAGAATAAAAAGCTGCCGATTTAAAATGTTATTATGAAATACGGTAATGTAATGAATTTAACATTATGATACTATAATCATAGACTTAGAAAAACACATGGAAAGAGTGACTTCGAAAATTCGAATGACGCTACCCATTCATGCCAGTTTTCTTGTGAATATAAACCTCACGGACACATACACACCAAAATGTTGCTGATTTTTTACATGCGCGTCATAAATTTGTTTTATATGATAGGACTCAGACACACATAGTACGTACCTACGACATGATTGTGCGTCATTTTTGTATCGTCATAAGTGGCGATTAGATTCAGTCTATCTATTGCTACATTCGTGACTATAATAATATTGATATATTTAAATAGTGCTAAGTAATATATATTTAAGTCAAAATAGCTTTTTCCGCCAACGCGTTAGCTTGGCCATACAAAGAGGGAACGCTGCCAGCCTTCTGGGAACCTTGCCGTTGATTGGCAGCAGCGGCCGCCTCGAGGATTTTTTTTATATATAGTTTGTATATTTGTTGTAAATAATAGTAAATATTGTATATTATAGAATAAATATAACTTTAAGAAGTCAAAATGTAGTTTCCTAAAATTATAATTTTCAAAAACGGACTAATGACTCCGAAGTTAAGTTTCAACGTCCAAACAAACTCTCAATATAATATTAGTATAGGTAGAGTACTTTACTTAAGAGCAATACATTTTACTGGTTTATTTAAGTGTCTCTTTTTGTATAAATACCATTGTTAATCACTAAGCAATATAAAAGATACTTTGAACTTGGACCGTCCACAAATTTTATTTTCTGAAAATCCGTAGTCTTTTTTCTCGTAACTATGATGTATTTACTTAGGTACTATTTGGTAAGTCAGTTTTCTTATAATTGCACAATTTAATATTTTAATACACTTAAAGTTATTTATAAGAAACAGAAAAAATACAATCTACGTACAAAAAAAAATCGAGGCGGCCTCTGTTGTCGAGAATCTTCGCTCATCGCACCAATTAATTCCTCAAGACCCACTGAGGTATAATACTACGTATAGAGAAGACGCCAGATATAACCACTATGTTCTATTCAAGTGCAGCCATCCGGCCGCACTTAGTTGCTAGTCACGGCACTCTAGTATTCCAGCGCTACGTGTTTAAACTGTCTGGTTAGACGATTAATTATTGTTTCAGCGCTGCAGCGAATATTAACAAAATGAATCTAAAAAAAGTATATGGTATTTAAGGTACCATAGGAAATTCCGGGACCCTCGGTGCGCGATTCAGACTTGCTCTTGTCCGGTTTTATAAAAAAAAACACTTCTTTAGAGGGAATAAAACAAAATAACTTCAGAAGCGTTTTGATTAAATATATCTATATAAACTTTATGGGAGGTCGATGCGGTACCCCTAATATATTATGTTATTAATTTAACATTTATTTTATTTACGGGCTGAACCCACGCACTGAGTCTAGCTGGCTATTTTCAATAAGCATTTTTATAGTAATCAATTTTTACTTCTTTGTTGTGGTAATGTTTTCATCAATTTAAATTTAATCCAATTTTGATTTTGTGAACCGGGAATCAATTCCATTTTTCCACCTGGAGTTGTTGGCTGTTCTCCTTTACAGGTTGCATTTCTCGACCGTGAAATTTTGTGATATTAAGACGCAACTTTTTTGTCCGGGTTCGGGGGTGTGAGGGGTTGGAAAATAATGAAAATCTCGAGAGGTCTATAAAGCCACTAGTTACATACTGTTATATAAATGACATCGCTCGAGGGCATTTAACATAAGACTTGTAGCCTATTGGCAATAAGTCGTGGAGTCGCTTTGTCCATTCTATGACTCTACTTAAGCTTTGATGATACCTAAATCTATTGATACTGTATCTTTTCAGATTCTCGTATGCTTCATAATAACAGCATTTTTGGATGACCTTGCTTTTCAAAAAGCAATGCATGCAGTCGCAAAGATAAACGCAGCAGAGTTAATTGATGGATGATAACATCATAGTGAATAAACGATTTTGATGCAATATTCGTTAGATTCTTTTATTAGATTGCACTACTGGGCGTTTTATGGAATTAAAATAAGCATTTGTGCTTATCTATAAAATCTTTACATAGTATAAAACAAAGTCGCTCCCGCTTAGACCTTTTAAACTACGCAACGGATTATATGTTTAATACATGCATAATTATATTGTACATAAAAGCCAGATCGCTAATAAATGATAAGCTTATAGAAAAATAAGCAACTTAATATAACGATAAATAACTTTTTGTTACATTTGCAAAACTGATATTAACTTCCCAAACTTATAAACTACTTGTAGCTTAAAGTTAACTCAGCAGAAAAAAGCATAGGAACATTATCCTTTTTTGTATCCTGCACAGTTATCTAACCTTAAATGTTTACAGTTATTACTTACCAAATAATACAATACAATTTCGACGCGGATCTAATGCTAGCAAATAACTATCAGTGAAATGATTCGTTACAGAGATAAATAAAATACTTGTATTGAGCACAGTATAGTTTGATTAAAAAAAAAACGAATACTAGAAAGATTAAAAATACTAATCCTACTTTAAATTCCATTTAATGTGTAATAGTTATTTAATATAAACATTATCTTAATATAAAAAGAAACTTAGATACCTACTAACTTAAATTACTTACCTAAAAATAAAAATATTTTATCAAATAATTCACTTTAAAAAAAGAGTAAAATCCTCTTCAAATTCTATAAAATTTATATGGATGCAAAAAATGTACCTATCCGTGAACAAACATTAAAAAAAACATACCTACAACCGAATTGAGAAACTCCTCTTTTTTGAAGGAGGTAAAAAATAGAACCGACTTCAAAACACTAAATATTAGAGTTCCTTTTCCGTTCGATCAATCGGCTTTTGTTCGGTCTATTAAATTACTGAGGGCAAGGCTAAGTGATATAGAAACGAATATGAAAATAAAAATATAAAATTTTAAACTTGTACCGGCAGCGGGCGGGGAGCTTTTTCCGCCAACGTGTTAGCTTGGCCATCCAAAGAGGTAACGCTGCCAGCCTTCTGGGAACCTTGCCGTTGATCGGCAGCAGTAACGAACGGCCGCCTCGGAGATTTTTTTATACATAAGTGTTGTGTTTCATGTATAATGTTATATAAGCGTGGTATTCAATTTTCTGAATTTTTTAGGCGATGATAGCTCATTGGTAGTGACGTCAAAGCTGTGACAAAGGTCGCGGGTTCGAATCCTATAATGAGCTTGAGCTTTTTGTGAAGGAAAACATCGTGAGGAAACTATAGCACGGTGGTAGGGTACTTTGTAGTACCCGCCTGGCTGGCTACCACCCTCAAGATGAAAATCTGTCGCCAAGCACCTTTCGGTGTGTTCCGACAGCTGCACTTGATGGCCAGTTCCTTTCTAGGCTATGTGTGCTTACCATCACTGACCACGGTGAAATTGTGGTCAAAACACAGGCTTATACATAGTAAACAAAAGCTTAATAAATAATTATATCCTGGTACACATGGCCACTGATCAAACTACACATTTTCCAAAATTACTACACATGTTGCAAAATAGTGCGTATTACCTACAAGCGCATAAGGTGCCACAGTGTGTAGCTTGATCTGTGGCCGTGTGTACATTCTTCATAGAGCCACCACGTTTATAGCCTTTTCTAACATTTGGAATTTTGTGTTCATTGATAATTCAGAGACAACAATGTCCTATTTCAGATTTTCATTTTTCTATTGGTAACAAGTACCAGTGCAGTGCCTTGTCTATTCTTTGGAGCAATGAGGAACGCGACAGAATCATGGTTTTCGGGTTTAGAAACATTATTAACATCACCTTTAAAAGCGCATTTAATATATTTTGAAATACTTTTAATTTGCAGTTTTATTATAAGAATGAATTCTCACGGTAGGTAAGTGGTATAAAGCCGCGCCTACATCCAAAGCGATCTCACTCCTGAACACCATGCTCACTCAACACCCTAATATTGATATATTTAACGACTAGCTGTTCCCCGCGGTTCCACTCGCGTTCCCGGGATAAAAAGTAGCCTATATATAACCTTCGGGGATAATTTAGCTTCCTATTAGTGAAATATTTTTTCGAATCGGACCAGTAACTCCACAGAGATTAGCGCGTTCAAACAAATAAACAAACAAACTCGTATATAGATATGCCCCGTTGTATATATGAAATAACTTTTGTATTCTTTTAAACTAGCATGTAAGTATTTTGGTTTACAGATACTGTAAATTAACTAAATAAATAAAGCAAATTTTCATACTGCCTTTTTACTTTTTTTTATCCATCCAAACGAATTAGTTTTGAATTTTATTCATTTCGCAAAAATCATACCTAATTAGTTATGTACATTGCTTAGAATAAAAATCTTTTCTTGTACCTATATTAGTTTTGACACTGCATAGCACGGTGGTAACCGCCTGCCTGGCTACCACTCTCAAGTTAAAAATCTTTCGCTAAGCATCTACCGACAGCTGCACTTGAGAGTTAGTTCCCTTCTAGACTTTATGTTATCACCTTAGGTCACGGTGAGATTGTGGTCAACGTTACGTTGTCTGGTTTTGTTTTCTGAGGCATAGTTAGCCGCTGGTCACTGCACACAAAATGTTACCTTATAGGTTCATGCTTGAACTTTTACAATTGTACCTACCTAGTATTCGAATCAACCAATCGTTTAACGATCATATTGCCATACATCGACGTGTCGATCTTACAAACTTTCAACGTTACAAAAACCGCATTTCAGCTTCGCCTTGTAACTTTTCCTCTAACTCTTACTGCAAAACAACCTCAAAACTGGCTGAAATGAATTTAGCCTTTATTGTTGAACGTGTAAGAATGAAGTTAAGTTAGTCAACGTCGGTGTATCAATGCCTCTTATATTTTTTTCCCTTCAGTTTCTTATAGACAAGTTATAAGTGTACACAGTGATGGCGCGTTTATGCATTATTTTATCGAGCATACTTATTCAACTCTTATCAGATACTAGCTGTTCCCTGCGGTTCCAATCACGTTCCCGGGATAAAAAGTAGCCTTTAACCTTTGGAGTTAACGTAGCTTCCTATTAGTGAAAGAATTTTCCGAATCGGACCAGTAACTCCGGAGATTAGCGCGTAACAAACAAACAAACTCTTCAGCTTTATTATTAGTACTAGCTGTCCCCCGCGGTTCCACCCGCGTTTCCAAATAAAAAGTAGCCTATGCAACCTGATCTATCTAAGGCAACATAATAATTGTCCATGGGAAAAACAGTTTTCTCTTAAATATATTCCAACATGCTTAAAAGTTTGTCCTTGTGCTTTATTTATATTGACTTCAGACGATAGGTAGGTAATTTCACAGGAAATTGTACCTATTCGTTTAAATCTATATGGTAAATCTGTGGGTATCATCGGAATGCGAGGTATCAATACTGTTTGCCCAACTGCTGGCTCAGTCAAAACCAATCGCTACTATGACAATTGTACCTACCGGTGTGTTCCGGCAGATGCACTTGAGAGCCAATTTGCCTTCTCGGTATTACAATACCGAGTAACAGGTCAGCAACACATTGGCAATATCTCTGGTATTGCAAATGGCGATAGGCGAGGGTAATCACTTTCCATCAGGTGGGCCGTATGCTTAGTAGTATAAAAAAAAAGAAAAAAAAAATTACAGAAATCTAGAAATTTTACTTGAAGTCTGGTACCATTACATAAATTTGGTGGTCTAATATCTATTTAACATGCATTGTCCTGAATGACTGTCTGACGGATCAACGCATAGCCTAAACCGCTGATCGTAGAGACCTGAAATTTAGAGGGTGTGTTCTTCGTATGAAGTAGGCATCCTATAAGAAAGGATCTTCCGAAATCCTAAAGGGTTGAAAAACTGGGACAAAGTTTGTATGGAACAACGTGATTCCTTGGTCCAATCTACTTCAAATTTTGCATAAACATTCTTTAAGATAATTGATGGAAGACGTGTTTTGTATTTTAATGAAACTCATCGCCTATCGGGGTTAAAAAAGGGTAGAAAGTTATTTTGGGGGTGATTTGCATCGAAGTTGATATCAATACTGCTTTTGAACTCACATAAAAGCTTGGTGCAATGCAATGCATATGGCGAACAATTGGGATGAATTTGCTGTTATGTCTCATGACCGTCTTGGCAACAATCATAGGACAAAAGAAAAGTATAAATTAGATGTTACAACACTCTACATTTCTGCGAGTTAGTTGCAGCCGGTCAAATATACCCATTTGTATTTGAAGTATATCGAAATGGAAACCAGTATGCCAAATTTGGTACAGAAGACCAACCCATCAAAAGGTTACGTTTTTCACAAGATCTTTCTTATGGTTGATGCCTACGCTGATGCCGATGGTGATAATAACACTGATCAGCGTCCAATAGCCAATCTAAATATATAAAACTTTTAACAAAAATTTGAACCGATATCATGGTACCGCAGATTTATTTCGCTTACTTCAAAACTATCATATTAGAGTTCCTAAATAGTTATTTTCTGCTTTTTAGTGCCTTTGAAGGCGGTTCTATTTTTTGTTAAAAGTTATTTATTTTTCAATTTTGAATTTTTTATGTGTAATCAATGACTCTCAAGGTCACTGACCTAGGATAAGCATATTAGCGTTGTAGTTTCCGTCATCGTTCCTATAACATTTAAATAATTATCCCCTAACTCCTAACCATTAAGGAGTTGTACCTTCCATCATCAGCTCAGCAACATAAAATGTTGACTACCAGCCGCAAATATCTGAATAGCTTTAGAAAGTATGATGAAAAACATTGTAAATGCCTATAAAATTTAAAGAGTTCCCTCGATTTGTCCAGGATCCTATCATCAGATCCTGACTTGGTGACTATGGGACTACTTGTGAAGTAAACCCTTTCAAACAAAAAATATTTTTCCAAATCGGTCCAGGCGTTCGAGTATTCGGGGAACATACAAAAAAAATGATTCCGACGAATTGATAACCTCCGCTTGAAGTTGGTTAATTGACTGACTGATCGCGGGTGGCATCGCGGGTGGAAAGCTATTTAGCATTAAATAATAAAGCTGAAAAGTTTGTTTGTTTGTTTGAACGCGCGAATCTCCGGAGTTACTGGTCCGATTCGAAAACTACGCTGTCGGCTGGTAGTTTAGCCATTATTTTGTCGTTGATGGCGTCAACGCTTATATTTCTGGCAGCTAATTAAATTAAATTGCCCTCTCACACAGCCATTAATGTTTTTTTTGGTCGATATTGGCTATATCCGGATATACTCTACAGATCAGGTCTTCAATGTTGGTCACGATTTTACCAAGGTCTTTGTCAATAGCTATTTTTTTATCTGATTCAGGTACTTTCCCATCCCCGATTAAATGGAGCTTTATTGGGAAATCTGTGCTTCCTCTACCCAAGTGACTCCTCATTTTGGTATACAGTTTCAATAATTCAACAGACTTCCATAATGAGGAAGATTTTAAGCAAGATTTAATAATATCTGCTCTAGTTTCCCTAACAGGCAACGTTTATCTGAAATCACCAGAAAACATCAAAGTGACCACCCATGGCTATTTGTGCATTTTATAATTCTGAGAGTTCTATCTAAAGCCTCTAGATGAGCTCTATGAGTCATGTGCACTCATCCCATATTATTAGGTTTGCATCTTGTAAAACCTTGCCCAATGGTCCATTTTTACGTATAGAGCGTACGCTGTCTTTTTCAAGAAATACCGTAAGGGTCTGTTTAGAAGTGAAATGAGCCGTCCTTCTACCTGTCAATAATGTAGCAGCAATAAATATCTGATGATGCAGCAGCAATGGCTAATTTCGTTGACTTCAAAACTATCAGATTAGAGTTCTTACATAGTTATTTTATACTTATTAGTGCCTTTGTGTTTTTTTTTGTTAAAAGTATTTTATATTTCATTTTTTAGTTTCTTATGTGTAATCAATGACTCTCAAGGTCACTGACCTAGGATAACCATATTAGCGTTGTACTTTCCATCATCGTTCCTATAATATTTAAAGATTTATCCCCTAACTCCTACCCGTTAAGGAGTTGTACCTTCCATCATCAGCTCAGCAACATGTGACGACTACCAGACGCAAATATCTGAATAGTTTTAGAAAATATATGAAAAACATTGTTAGTGCCTATAAAATTTGAAGAGTTCCCTCGATTTCTTCAAGATCCCATCATCAGACCCTGACTTGGTGACCATGTGACCACCTGTATGTATAGTTTCCAAATCGGGTCGGGCATAAAAAAGATTTCGACGAATTGATAACCTCGTCTTGATGACAGTTAAAAATAACAAAAAACTGTTCCCTAGGCGACCGCTGTCATCCATTGACAACCGCGTCGCATCGCTCACCCATGCTATACATGCTCCCGCTTAACGTTCTTTTTATCATTGCTCAGCTCCTGAGGGTCGTAGCGTGATGTTCTATAGCCTATAACCTTCCTTAATAAATGGGCTTTCAATTGCAAAAAGGTTTTTCCATATCCCACTGGCAGATCTAGGGATTAGCGCGTTCAAACAAACAAACAAACAAACAAACAAACAAACAAACTCTTCAGCTTTATTATTAGTATAGATAGATAAGTAGTGTGTATGTGAGTGATAAAATAAAGGTAATAATAATAGGGAATACGCATGTTTTTTATTGCTTTAATAAAAGCTCAATCATATAAGAAACAGTAGACAAAATATTGTTTCTAATAACTATAAAAATAACCTGGGCGTCTCCAGAACCGAACCTCACCAATGTCACTGTGGCGGCAGGGTGGATCGTTTGGGTCACCACGGTCTATCCTGCCGTCGTAGTGCTGGGCGTCTTTCACGCCACGCCACTCTAAACGATGTCATTCGTCGGGCCCTTGCCACCGTGAACGTGCCGGCTATTTTAGAGCCGAACGGTATCTCGCGTGACGATGGAAAGAGGCCTGACGGTATGACATTGATTCCTTGGAGTCGTGGGAGGCCGCTGGTATGGGACGCCACATGTGCTGACACCCTTGCACCCTCCCACGTCCAACATTCATCACGGGTGGCGGGCGCTGCCGCAAACGCTGCGGAAAACCTCAAGCGGAGGAAATATACTTGTCTTGGAGATAGTTATATATTTCTTCCGTTTGGGGTCGAAACTATGGGTAGTTGGGGTCAAGATGCTCGCAGTTTGGTTAGGGAGCTGTCCAGACGCCTTATTGATACCACAGGTGACCAAAGAGCTGGCACTTACCTCGGGCAGCGCATCAGCCTCGCAATTCAACGAGGTAACGTTGCCAGCTTTTTGGGGACCCTGCCTGCAGGCGGCGATTTAAATGCGGTATATTATTTACTAGCTTTTCCCCGCGGTCTCACTCGCGTTCCCAGGATAAAACGCCCGTAGCCTAATAACCTTCGGGGATAATGTAGCTTCCTATTAGAGAAAGAATTTTTCCGCCTACTAGAACCAGAGATTAGCACGTTCAAACAAACAAACTCTTCGGCTTTTAGTATATAGATAGATATAGTTATAGATAAGAAGTGAAAAGACAATGCTAATATAAGTACACTAGCTGTCCCCCGCGGTTCCACCCGCGTTTCCAAATAAAAAGTAGCCTATGCAACCTGATCTATCTAAGGCAACATAATAATTGTCCATGGGAAAAACAGTTTTCTCTTAAATATATTCCAACATGCTTAAAAGTTTGTCCTTGTGCTTTATTTATATTGACTTCAGACGATAGGTAGGTAATTTCACAGGAAATTGTACCTATTCGTTTAAATCTATATGGTAAATCTGTGGGTATCATCGGAATGCGAGGTATCAATACTGTTTGCCCAACTGCTGGCTCAGTCAAAACCAATCGCTACTATGACAATTGTACCTACCGGTGTGTTCCGGCAGATGCACTTGAGAGCCAATTTGCCTTCTCGGTATTACAATACCGAGTAACAGGTCAGCAACACATTGGCAATATCTCTGGTATTGCAAATGGCGATAGGCGAGGGTAATCACTTTCCATCAGGTGGGCCGTATGCTTAGTAGTATAAAAAAAAAGAAAAAAAAAATTACAGAAATCTAGAAATTTTACTTGAAGTCTGGTACCATTACATAAATTTGGTGGTCTAATATCTATTTAACATGCATTGTCCTGAATGACTGTCTGACGGATCAACGCATAGCCTAAACCGCTGATCGTAGAGACCTGAAATTTAGAGGGTGTGTTCTTCGTATGAAGTAGGCATCCTATAAGAAAGGATCTTCCGAAATCCTAAAGGGTTGAAAAACTGGGACAAAGTTTGTATGGAACAACGTGATTCCTTGGTCCAATCTACTTCAAATTTTGCATAAACATTCTTTAAGATAATTGATGGAAGACGTGTTTTGTATTTTAATGAAACTCATCGCCTATCGGGGTTAAAAAAGGGTAGAAAGTTATTTTGGGGGTGATTTGCATCGAAGTTGATATCAATACTGCTTTTGAACTCACATAAAAGCTTGGTGCAATGCAATGCATATGGCGAACAATTGGGATGAATTTGCTGTTATGTCTCATGACCGTCTTGGCAACAATCATAGGACAAAAGAAAAGTATAAATTAGATGTTACAACACTCTACATTTCTGCGAGTTAGTTGCAGCCGGTCAAATATACCCATTTGTATTTGAAGTATATCGAAATGGAAACCAGTATGCCAAATTTGGTACAGAAGACCAACCCATCAAAAGGTTACGTTTTTCACAAGATCTTTCTTATGGTTGATGCCTACGCTGATGCCGATGGTGATAATAACACTGATCAGCGTCCAATAGCCAATCTAAATATATAAAACTTTTAACAAAAATTTGAACCGATATCATGGTACCGCAGATTTATTTCGCTTACTTCAAAACTATCATATTAGAGTTCCTAAATAGTTATTTTCTGCTTTTTAGTGCCTTTGAAGGCGGTTCTATTTTTTGTTAAAAGTTATTTATTTTTCAATTTTGAATTTTTTATGTGTAATCAATGACTCTCAAGGTCACTGACCTAGGATAAGCATATTAGCGTTGTAGTTTCCGTCATCGTTCCTATAACATTTAAATAATTATCCCCTAACTCCTAACCATTAAGGAGTTGTACCTTCCATCATCAGCTCAGCAACATAAAATGTTGACTACCAGCCGCAAATATCTGAATAGCTTTAGAAAGTATGATGAAAAACATTGTAAATGCCTATAAAATTTAAAGAGTTCCCTCGATTTGTCCAGGATCCTATCATCAGATCCTGACTTGGTGACTATGGGACTACTTGTGAAGTAAACCCTTTCAAACAAAAAATATTTTTCCAAATCGGTCCAGGCGTTCGAGTATTCGGGGAACATACAAAAAAAATGATTCCGACGAATTGATAACCTCCGCTTGAAGTTGGTTAATTGACTGACTGATCGCGGGTGGCATCGCGGGTGGAAAGCTATTTAGCATTAAATAATAAAGCTGAAAAGTTTGTTTGTTTGTTTGAACGCGCGAATCTCCGGAGTTACTGGTCCGATTCGAAAACTACGCTGTCGGCTGGTAGTTTAGCCATTATTTTGTCGTTGATGGCGTCAACGCTTATATTTCTGGCAGCTAATTAAATTAAATTGCCCTCTCACACAGCCATTAATGTTTTTTTTGGTCGATATTGGCTATATCCGGATATACTCTACAGATCAGGTCTTCAATGTTGGTCACGATTTTACCAAGGTCTTTGTCAATAGCTATTTTTTTATCTGATTCAGGTACTTTCCCATCCCCGATTAAATGGAGCTTTATTGGGAAATCTGTGCTTCCTCTACCCAAGTGACTCCTCATTTTGGTATACAGTTTCAATAATTCAACAGACTTCCATAATGAGGAAGATTTTAAGCAAGATTTAATAATATCTGCTCTAGTTTCCCTAACAGGCAACGTTTATCTGAAATCACCAGAAAACATCAAAGTGACCACCCATGGCTATTTGTGCATTTTATAATTCTGAGAGTTCTATCTAAAGCCTCTAGATGAGCTCTATGAGTCATGTGCACTCATCCCATATTATTAGGTTTGCATCTTGTAAAACCTTGCCCAATGGTCCATTTTTACGTATAGAGCGTACGCTGTCTTTTTCAAGAAATACCGTAAGGGTCTGTTTAGAAGTGAAATGAGCCGTCCTTCTACCTGTCAATAATGTAGCAGCAATAAATATCTGATGATGCAGCAGCAATGGCTAATTTCGTTGACTTCAAAACTATCAGATTAGAGTTCTTACATAGTTATTTTATACTTATTAGTGCCTTTGTGTTTTTTTTTGTTAAAAGTATTTTATATTTCATTTTTTAGTTTCTTATGTGTAATCAATGACTCTCAAGGTCACTGACCTAGGATAACCATATTAGCGTTGTACTTTCCATCATCGTTCCTATAATATTTAAAGATTTATCCCCTAACTCCTACCCGTTAAGGAGTTGTACCTTCCATCATCAGCTCAGCAACATGTGACGACTACCAGACGCAAATATCTGAATAGTTTTAGAAAATATATGAAAAACATTGTTAGTGCCTATAAAATTTGAAGAGTTCCCTCGATTTCTTCAAGATCCCATCATCAGACCCTGACTTGGTGACCATGTGACCACCTGTATGTATAGTTTCCAAATCGGGTCGGGCATAAAAAAGATTTCGACGAATTGATAACCTCGTCTTGATGACAGTTAAAAATAACAAAAAACTGTTCCCTAGGCGACCGCTGTCATCCATTGACAACCGCGTCGCATCGCTCACCCATGCTATACATGCTCCCGCTTAACGTTCTTTTTATCATTGCTCAGCTCCTGAGGGTCGTAGCGTGATGTTCTATAGCCTATAACCTTCCTTAATAAATGGGCTTTCAATTGCAAAAAGGTTTTTCCATATCCCACTGGCAGATCTAGGGATTAGCGCGTTCAAACAAACAAACAAACAAACAAACAAACAAACAAACTCTTCAGCTTTATTATTAGTATAGATATAGATAGATAGATAGCTACTCTGTATATAGGATAGATAGTTGTAGTTTAATCTTAATTTAATATTTCATTTATGTTATACCTAATAGTTGTTATGTTTCAAATAAACCAATATATAAGCCAACAAAGATTTATCTCCATCTCTTTCTAGCAAAATAGAATTTTGCATGGAGTTTATATGGGCGTAGTGTTATATGACGTCACATACCATATCGGATTTCTCTGTCTAGTAGTTTAGACTATTTTAATTTCAGTTTATGATACCTTTTTACGGAATTTTCATATTTGTTATTAAATGCGATAAAAAATGCATTGTAACAGGTCGGCAACACATTGGCAATACCTCATTGCAAATGGCGATAGGCGACGTTAACCACTAGGTGGACCGCCTGCTTGTCAAGCTTCTGACATAAAAAAAAAGAAAAGCAATTAGGTACTTTAAACTAATATATATATACTCTAAAATAACATTACTCGAAGATCAAAAAGGCAAAAGGCACTTATGCTACAGTGTATTGGAATATTTACTGGTTTTGTTGGTAGAACGAAACACCACTGTGTCACACCGAACTCTCAACGAAGTTTTCTTTGAAAGAAAAACCGATACAAGTTGTATCAAGTTTCGGTTCGCTCGGGTCGCTTGCGGTTAGTTTTTTTACACCAACACTGTTCTTTTGTTCGCTTGAATGTTTGTTATATGGCAGGCAATATATGACCATTTTTCAAGTTTCAGTATCACTGATCTCTATTGGTCTTTGTAAATATTTTTTTAAACTCGCAACTTTTTAGTCATTTTAGGCCCTGATAAGGGATTTATGAAGGTCAGAAATTGCAAATACCTTCAAAGCGTATGTAAACCCATCCTACTAATATTATAAATGCGAAAATTTGTTAGTGTATGTGTATATTTGCTACGTTTTCACGCTGAAACGGCTTTTGATTAAATTTGGTATGGAGACAGGATTACCACATAGGTTACTTTTTAGCGCGGGTTTACCTATTATAAGCGAAAGTAACTCTGTTTGTTGGTTTTTTTACCGTTTCAAGACTAAGCCGCTGAACCGAACACGTTGAAATTTGGCAACCAGATAGCCTATGTTATAAAGAAAGACATAGGTTACTTTTCATCCTGGGAACGTGTGTGGAACCGCGGGGAATAGCTAGCGACTCTTTATGAGAATGCAATAACTCCTTTACCCCGGGTGCAAGCTCAAATCAGTTTAACAGAAATGTACTTACTGAAGATTTAGTTGCCGCGACGTAAGCAATTGCTGTTTCACTACGATATATGAAAGAAATGGGCTCAACTTGAAGGTGGTTTTATTTAAAAGTCAAGTAATATACGAGTACCTAGCTGTTTTTTCTTTTAGTACGAAAATATTACCTACCTACCCAATATCGATCTACTCTTGCATTTCATTGAAACTATTATAAGAACCATAATTCATGTTTTTTCCTAGTAGGTATCTACCTATCCATGTTGGATTGATAATAATTCATTCACCGCATCGCACGCAACGAAAATTCGCGTCGGAATATGCGGCCCGCTGCGCCCCGGCAAAGTGTGCGATAGTTCATATAAAATACATACGAGCCCTCCAGTAATGATGTATAAGTCAGTGATAACTAATTGACTCAGGCGTGACCTTGCGGAAATCCATTATAAGATTAGATGGAAGACAAATATTTAGTAACTAATTCCGCTGGATATATCCTTCTCTGTCAAGTCCAAAACAAGGGAACTTAACAGGAAATCGACACGTGTTTCGCTTCTTCACGAAGCATCATCAGGACGTAGTAGACCCACTGTCGACTACTCGACGAACTAATCTTAAGAAGATCGATCTAATCTTATAAGTCAGTGGTTAAGCTTGAGATTTCGGTGAAGGAAAACATCGTGAGGAAACCATAGCACGGTGGTAGGGTACTTTGTAGTACCCACCTGGCTGGCTACCACCCTCAAGTTGAAAATCTGTCACCAAACACCTTTCGGTGTGTTCCGAAAGCTGCACTTGAGAGCCAGTTCCTTTCTAGGCTTTGTGTGCTTACGATCATCGACCACATCACATCTGACCACGGTGAGATTGTGGTCAAACACAGGCCTATACATAGTAAAAACAAAAAAAGAAGACAGATATAAACCTGAGTCTGACATAATAAAATTTAAATCATCTCATTTAATTTATTAACATTCAAATATAGATACAATCTTTGTTTATTTTCGATCTTGAGCACACTTGAACTGCCACATCAAACTGATCATTAAATGCCTCCTTGTATCAAAGTACTTACCCTTAATGTTAATAGTCTACGTAAGATTTTGTTAGGACGAGATAAGCTCGTGAATGGAGGCTTTACGGCTCGAAGTAATGATAACAATACTTATTTATTGTGACACTGTCGGGTAAATGGAGTCCTGAAGGAGTTTTGAATTTGTTTCGGGTTACCATTTCATTTGGCAATGGTTATGATATGAGTTTATGTGAGAGTTTAAGAGATTTGGTATGGAATTTGAGTTTCCTTATCAGTTCCTTAGTACAAATAATAATGAAATTTCGTTAATTTGAATAAAAAGTTCTTTAACATTTTGGATTCATTTTATGTAGGTATTATACCCACTTTGAATCATACAGAGATATAATATAATAAATAACCGCAATCTATCTTTTCTTAGCGGATGTTTACGTCATAATAGTTATCTGTATGGCAAAATTCAATCAGATCTGATCCGTCCAGTAGTGCTGTGCGTTGATAGATTCAAAACAGTGTCAAATTACAGTTCTTACATAGTTATTTTATGCTTTTTAGTGTTTTGAAGGCGGTTCTATTTTTAAACCCCGACGCAAAAACGACAGTATGTTATAAGTCTGTCTGTGGCATCATAGCTCCTGAACGAATGGACCAATTTTTATTTAGTCTTAATCCAAAGTGTTACATTATCTTCAAAATTAATTGAGGTCACAGGGGACCGGCGGGCGGGGAGCTTTTTCCGCCAACGCGTTAGCTTGGCCATACAAAGAGGGAACGCTGCCAGCCTTCTGGGAACCTTGCCGTTGATTGGCAGCAGCGGCCGCCTCGGGGAATTTTTTTGTATATAGTTTGTATATTGGTTGTAATTTTTTTTATGTATTTAAATCACTGATACTAAAAATACAAAAATCATTATGTTCGATAATTGTTCAAATAGTTAAACATAACTTTCCAATTGACTTTGTAATTGTGTTGAACAAACTAATTTAATGAACAATTTAATATGGTAAATGGTCAATTGTCTGATTTTGGGTCTGTGTGCAACCGCAGTGCCGCGGGTTCAAATACAAAGTTGAGCAAATTGAAAATTCCGATTTGGTTCCGAACCAAAACCCTGGACGGAGGTTATTAGTATGAAAGGGTTATTTAATTAGTTTATATACTATGTAGTAGGTTTGTATCTACTTACTGTAATTATTGTAAATATAAAAAAAAAAATACATGTTTTGTAAACTTCCAACATAATGCTTCATTGAGTTTGCTTAAGGCGACAATATATGAGAAATGATTTTAAAACGATTAAAACGATGCTAAACGATTTTTTCGTATTCTTTGTTGCCAAGAGATTTGTTAAAAATATACCTAGGTATGTTAAACAAGAGAATATAATTATGGCGAGGAATAGTTATTTTTTTAACATTGAATTTTTGATTAGCGACGTCGGAATTAAATCGTGAAAAAGCCTTTGTTCCAAACACTAAAAGCTGATATAATGAAAAATACATTTCGAATACCTGAATTTATGCCTGTTTGAATTTTACTGGCAAAATGCCATTCACCAAGTGTATGACCATAACTAGGCGACTCTCTAGGGAAATCATGTGAAACATGTAATTTTAGAAGCACTTTTGAGCCGCTTTTTGGTGAGAAATAATATTTTTGATATTATATAATCACCTTTTAGCTTAGATCTTTGATTATTCTATAATATACAATATTTACAACAAATATACAAACTATATAAAAAAAAAACATAAATGAAGCGAAAGTGTGAACCGGACAGGTGCGAGTCTGACTCGCACACCGAGGGTTCCGTACTGATAATAATTTGAGGACAATCTCTAATTGCGGATCACAAATATACATTATTAATAGCATTTTTTAAGTGATATAACTACAAATTCTCAAGTTTCAGTCTTAATTACTTCTTTACTTGTGCTGTGAGACCTTTCTCTCCAAATTTACCAAATTGCATGATTGTAGGTCGACGGGAAGTACTCTATAGGTTTTATTCTGTCCAGTAAGCTTGATGCTATCAGGCTACCACCTATGTGTCTTTAAAAAAAAAAGTATTTATATAAAAACTACTCAACAGATTTCTTTTTTTTATTTTTGGAATAACATATAGGCGATCCAGGAACGCGGGGGACATCTAGTACCTATACCTATACTATATAATATCCGACATGAAAGCAAATTCAAGGTTGTATCCAGGGAAATGAGAAAACTTCCTGCTAAAGCTGAATATCATATGTTCGTGAAAAGGAATAACGTCTTAAATAGAGCGGAAGAGAATTACAACCGGCTCAGTCACGCACTTCACTAAATGTAGATTTAATTTGATTTTAGTTGGCCTTCCTTCCTTCCCTTACGTTAGTTTGATAAGTAGAACGAATATTATGAGTGACCAAATTACGGCATTACTTGAATAGTAATGCAGTTCTTCACTACATTTACTTTGTGCCCAATAGGGGCTTTATGTTGTGTTATTTTTGTCTAGCTGAACACCTTTTCAAACACTAATATTATAAAGAGAAAAGATTTGTATGTTAGTTTATACGTTTGGAGCACAGCTTAATATGGGTGTGAGACATGGACAATGACGCAAAGAGAGAGGTAAAGACTGGAAGCTTCTGAAATATGGTGTTGGAAGAGAATGGAGAGCATTAGCTGGACTGAGAGAGTGACCAATGAAGAAACGTACCGCAATCGTTTTTTTTTTACCTTTTGGTCTCGGAACCCTAAAAACCCAGCCATGTCTAATGCGTTATCAAAAGAACTAGAATCGGGGGCCAACTCCAAGCCAGTTCGGTTACGTCGTGATTAATAATAGATATTATTTCATATCTACAAAAAAAAGTACATTTTATCGTAGATTCATATGATTTATATATCGGTAAAGTTTATAAAGTTTCAGCAATAAATTTCTGCACGTTTTCTCACAACTTTCCATATATGTTTTATTTTCGCTACCAAGTTTATTATAGGGATGGTCGATGTTGCAAACTTAATGTAATCATCGATAGCTAAATATCGATGTTCGATGTTTCTAGAAGACCAAATACCTACACTACCTATATAAAAAAAAATTAAGTCTGTTACCTATTGGGCGTCGGCCATCGGCCATCTGACAGCGGAGGTCACTGATAGCTAGCTAGCTAGTTAACTTCGTTTTAGCTTAACAGCTTAGCTTTAGTATTTTATTTATATATAAATTGTATTTGTAAGTTATACATAGGTTACTTTACTTATCCAGAGAACGCGGGTGAAACCGCGAGGCTAGCTAGTTTAGTATAAGTTTCAAAATAAGAATGCTCTCTTTTCTTTCTTCTATTTACTGAAGATGTTTGATCATTTTCAATCTATACGTCGGTACGTTCAAAATACCGAGTTGCATTCGCAAGAAAAAATATGCTGCTCTGTGTGGGGCTGTGTCAAAGCGAAATAAAATTGGAAATGAATGAACGCCCGTCGTAATTTGCGAGTAACAAAACCTTGCTTTACTGAAAATTTACGGGTGTATTCGTAAATAAGATGCAAAGAGACTTCATTTAAATAATATTGTAATATTTTTCTGAAAAATGCTCATATAATACATCATCATATCCGCCGAAAGACGTCCACTGATGGACAAAGGCCAGGACCAAGGAAAGACCAAGGATCTCCATGATGGTCGGTCTTGCGCTACCCGCATCCAGCGGTTTCCCTTTTCCCCTTTTCACTTTGAAAATTTTACATACCTACTTAAGTTTTCAACAATTTTTAAGTATATACCTAGTTGCTTATTAACTTAAATAGATTTTTATATTTGCGTTTAGAGAGTGCCAACACCACTTGAGGGTTTTACCAATAGGTATCATTTACCGCTCTTCTAAACCCTTTTTTCCAGGTTATGATCAGTCAATGTTCCAAAGTTTAATGAAATACGTACAGACGTTACAGAGCTGAGTGGTAACAAACAAACACACATACTAGGAATTAGCACGAATGAAATAGTAACGGGCCAACATAAATGAAAGAAAACATTACACTTACTTTTTGGGAGCAGTCGTGTAATAAAGTAGATAAGTAATTAGTGAACGTCTAGCCCATACAAAAGCTATCTATCTAGACGGGTTTATTATCTAAAGATACGACTTTAGATAATAAACCTGTCTAGATAGAGTTCACGCGTCTAAACGCCAAAAAAATTATAGCCGACAGTTGGCTGATAAGCTTCTCCCGCCCGTACAGTGGTGACACTGTCCTTGTACTATAAACACGTATTCTGTCAAATTCTATGCTGAATATGCTTCAGAATATAATTTTCCCCTTTTATGAGAAATATTACAGAACTGATATCACTCAGCATGCCTGAATGACACAGTGCGTTTGACAAACAGTAGCCAAATCAGGCTTGTTTTTATGTTGCGATTGCAGTATACCTATACAGGTTTATTATTTGAGGCGATGATAGCTCAGTAGTAGTGACGTCGGATGCCGTGACGAAGGTCGTGGGTTCGAATCCTACAATGAGCTTGAGCTTTCGGTGAAGGAAAACATCGTGAGGAAACCATAGCACGGTGGTAGGGTACTTTGTAGTACCCGTCTGGCTGGCTACCACCCTCAAGTTGAAAATCTGTCGCCAAGCACCTACCGGTGTGTTCCGGCAATTGCACTTGAGAGCCAGTAATTGCCTTCTCGGCATTGTAACAGGTCGGCAACACATTGGCAATACCTCTGGTATTGCAAATGGCGATAGGCGACGGTAACCACTTACCATCAGGTGGACCGCCTACCTGCATGTCAACTTTCTGACATAAAAAAAAATAAGCATAATCAAAATCAAAATCAAAAACTCATTTATTCAGTTTAGGCCCTAATAAGGCACTTATGAATGTCAAAAGTTACAATTTTTAGACTCTACTACCGGTTCGGAATACACTTGAACTGAGAATAATAACATACAACTAACTTTTTGTGTAATAAAGTAGTAGTTAATTAATAGTGAACGTCTAGCCCACACAAAAGCTGAGATACGACGTATAACTCAATGATTTTCGTATATGTATGCAAATATGAAGCCATCTCTGTGTAATACAGTAATAATATACCAAATATTCATTAGCAACGCTGCCCGGAGGCGGTATTGTAGGGTAAGTTGTAGGCACTGTGTTCAACATGGACATTTAGCTAAATGTCTAATAATTATAATATGGTTTTATATAATACATGGCTATCTGATCCCAAACTAAGCAGAGCCTGTACTATATATATCAGATAACTGATATACTAGGGGAGACCGAGGGGAGATGAAACAATTTTCACATTTTGTTTCATACACCAAATACTATAGACAGAAATCGTATGATATTAGTACCAATCGATAGGTCATTGTTTACACTTGTGAATGCCTAACATAAAGAAATTGTAAGCGTTAGTTATTGTGGTGAAAAATCGACTTAACCGTAACATGTCAACTTGTTTCAACTCCCCTCATACCGAGGTAAGATGAAACAGGGGTCGAGGAGAGTTGAAATATATGTTTTTTTAGAAGTATTTAGGGCTGTAAAATAAATATGATAATACAATTTACAGGTATTCAGTAAAATTAAACTTTTCAAGTGCAATACAAACTTTTTTATTAATATTTTGTACTGATATATCAGTTAAGTAGGTAACTACAGGTTTAATACAAATAATCTACTCCTAAAGTAGTTAGCGACTCGCCATACCTCTGTTAGTCTTTCTTTTATAATCAGTAGTCATTCTGAAACAAAATAAACAAATTCAATCAATAAAAATATTTTTTTTTGTGCCCGTTATTTATTGACTGCTGTCTGATACAAAATTGAAAACGAGGAGATTTGAAAAATCTCCTCAGTATGAAAAAACCTCCCAATTTTTATTTAATCCACAATCAATAAGCAAATACATAAAAATCAATTGTACCAAACATAAATAATAAATCTTTAGTTAATGAGCTTTCAAAACATACGTAACTTAAACCTAAATACAAAACCATAATGTAAATATAGGCATCGTAAAAAAACGTTATAAACTTACTTTTCATGATTTTTGTCACATGGCACGCAGAACTCCTCAACAGCGCAACTTACGCCACCTACACGAACTCACACGTCAGCGGGTGGAGGGAAATGATTGAAAAACGACGTTGCCTAACTAACGGTTTTAAGTTCTGAGAAATTAGTACTGTTTCAAATCACCTTTGATTCAAATCCCCTCGGTCTCCCCTACATACTACTTTTTTTTGTAAATATATACTTATATAGATATTTACCTATATAGAGACCTGTGGCGCGATAGTGTCTTAACTAACTACGCCAACTGGCCTGTCAACTATGGAAATCATATAACTAATACCTAGGTATACCTTTCAGACTAGCTAAATCCAATAAGTAATTGATTTTTTTTTATAATCAAATTCCATTTGAGGTAGTCATTTCAAAGTTTATGTACTTTTATTTTTTATAGTTCTGTGATCTCAATGGTGAAATGCCACCACCATCACCACATGGTCAGTGATGATGTGGTCGAAGGCGGTCAGCACACGAAGCCTAGAAGAGAAAGAAGCTCTCAAGTGCAGCAGTGGGAAAACATCGGTAGGTGCTTGACAGAATTTCAACCTGAGTGTGGTAGCTAGGTAAGTACCTAACCAGACGGGTAGTACAAAGTAAAGTACAAAGTACCCTATCACCGTGCTATGGTTTCCTCACAAGTTTTCGTTCGTTCGTTTCGTTGACGTCACTACCACGGAGCTATCATCTTACAAACTCGCTCATTCATCAAGACGTTTTCAAAAACACTTAATTCTTACCGCGTCTACAACATGATATTCCAGTCCTGATGAGCCTACAAGATATAATAAGATGCTGTTCATATCTTTAGATGCGATCTTTATATTAAAGCGGTGCGACGGACGTGGCATGCAAAATAGGCTTTAGTTTAACAGGCCTAAAGTACATAGTACAGTTAATGGAAAATCTTGCTGCAACTTATTTTTTAATGTTATAGTGCTTCCGATCAATTATACCTTTGATTTTGGCATCAAATTAAGGTGCCTACTAAAAAGAGGGTTTTTAAATAGTCATTTCTGCTGTATAGATACTTATTTGTAAGGAAAAATATATGTATCAAGACCTTTCTGCAGCTTTTGACGGATTCACTTTTAAGGCCAGTGTTTTTCTTAATTTTTACTACTTACTAAACTTGGACTCATAGGATACCCGGAAACGCGGGGGACAGGTAGTTTTATATATACAGACTAGTTTTCCGCTCCGCGGTTTCAAAGTCATTTGTTCAATTTAGGCCCCAGTAGGGCACGATCCCCTATTTAATTTTTACCCCCTGAGAAATTGAATTTTCAGAAATCCTTTCTTGCGTAGCGGATGCCAACGTCATAATACCTAAATCTGTATATTTTTATTTTATTTTTATTTTTCAATTTTGTAATGTTGTGACTTGTGTGTTGTCATGAATAAATGTTTTTTTCTTTTTCTTTTTCTTTTTCTTTTTCTTTTTCTTTTTCTTTTTCTTTTTCTTTTTCTTTTTCATTTTCTTTTTCTTTTTCTTTCTTTCTTTCTATATCAGTCCGATCCGTCCAGTGGTTTGAGCTGTGCGTTAATAGATCACTCAGTCAGTCAGTCACCTTTTCCTTTTATTAAATTTGACCTAGCTGCCGCCCCGCGGTTTCACCCGCGTTTTCGAGGGATCTTATATTTTTCCGGGATAAAAAGTAGCCTATATGTTATTCCAGGGTATGATCTAGTTATGTGGCAAGTTTCATCAAAATCCGTTGAGTAGTTTTTACGTGAAAGAGTAACAAACATCCATCCATATTCACAAACTTTCGCATTTATTATATTAGTAAGAATATTATACCTATATATTCTAACAAGGATAATATGTTATAAACATTTGCTTTAATAATTTTAAAGTAAAATAACAGAATATTGTAAAATTGTTACGTGCAAATACGTCGGCTGTTCCCACATCCATTTATTATTCCTAAAACAATAATTACCAACAAATATCGGTGCCGACATCAAAACAAATTCTAATTTAATATTCCTAAACAAACGATGCACATTGCAAATAGTTGCAAATAAACCTAATAAATTATTCCATTACATTTTAGCCGCAATTTAAAATGTAAATATACACACTGAATCACTGTACGTACACTGGCGGGCAGAAAAAAGGTACAAAACATAGGTGCTTTTATGCAAATCGCATATCCGCCAGTGTATACTTTTTAACGCGAACGACTGTAAAATATATCACGGGGAATTATATCGAGCGATAACTTAATTCGACAGGTGATCATTTTCTTATTACAGGGCAGTACGGGGATGGTGTTATGCAATATTATCTACGTGAGCCTTGGTATTTACAAGAATACCTAATATTTATAAAGTTACTTAGGTGGCTTTACTTTCGTTTTCGTTTTACACGAATTTCGTCCAGATATTTTCGTAAGTTTATTTTAGTGGATTATATTGTTGTAGGTAATTTGGAAATGATACAGAATAATTTAAATTCCAAACAAATATCAAATTTGTAATATTTTCTCTAAAACAAAACTTTAGGTTATAATTTACAATAACAAAGAAACAAAAACAAATAATTGAATTAAAATTAAAGTAAAATATCAAATTGATTTTGTTTTACCATTCATTAATAAAAAATATGTTCTCTCTTTACATACGGCCGCTTGATAGTGAGCGGTTTTTGTACCCTACTACTACCGACCGCATAGTAAGATTTCCAATTAGTGACAGTAGTAAGTAGGTCAGCAATAATACAATTGCCGTTTACATCTCAAAGTTAGCAAAACGTTCATGGCCAATTACATGTGAAATGATGCATGAAAGCTGGGATTTGTAGGCAATCGACTAGAAGTAATCCTACTTGAGAATGTTTGCTATAATAGCGTCTACCTGCTTCGTCTGTTAAGAATGATTGGAGCGTCGCCTTCTTTGTCTTATTTCGATAATTTTAGGGTCCTGTAAATAAGTTTCAATGTTGATTAGCATGTTATTTCATTAAACAAATAATAATTCTTGTTAAATGATATACAATAAATAAATGAAATTTGGTCCGTCATAAAAAAATCTCGCAGTAGTGCAAGCGTGTGCATAAATGCTAAAAAACTTTTTTTTGTGAAAAGCGAAATATATTTTGAATATTACGTTCCAATTTGAATATCATCATATTAAATATGGATCGATAGATATAATTTATTTGATAAGTGGTTTTTATTTACTCTAGGTACTTCTACCCTGCGGAGACACACGCGATCTCAAGGATTGTATTGTTTTTTCGGCAAAGATTACCTACAGTTTCAGATATATATAGAATCAAGAAAAGTCGATAAAATAGGTTGGTACCTAGCTAATTACTCTAATATTTGTATTGACTTAATGCATAATCCCGTCCATAGCTTGCCAAAAGAGTCAGGAATGCAAAAGGGTACAACCCACAAAACTACCGAACATAAATCCACGCTTATTATTAAAATTCATGTAATTTTTATTTGGAGTTTTACCTTTTTCGTCCGGCTACCCACTTCAATCGCGGAATCTTTTTATAACTCAATTTTCATGTTATTTGCATACGTGTTTGGATCCTCAGGAGCGCCGAGAGGTTATTTATTGTCGCTGTTAATTTTAAAAGCGCTATTTTTTTGCTGAATTGTTAATTTTTTGTAAAAAAAATACTCTAAGGCTATAAAAATATGCTTGCGAATAATTTTAAAGGGCACTTTAAATCATTTTGGATTCAACCTTTGACTTGAATGATGTACCATTATAATATTTTCTCATTAGTAAATGGACACCTTCGAGATTACGGTCTACTGATAATTTCATAATAACGTAGTTATTGCTTGAGAAATGATTATATTACAGACAAATAACATGATTTGCGATAACCCATTCATTAGTCATTTAAGTCCTACGTGTCACGTATTAAACTAGCCCTTGTCGAATGACGTCATATATAAGGTACAATGTGGTACAAGTAAAACAATAACAAGCGTTTTATATGTCGTAGGGAAATGAGGATACTAGAAAATTCTCAAAATTCCTAGGAATACCATGAAATCACGGTAAGATGTCGAATATTCTGGATTATATACGTCTTCTCACTAAAAATATTTAGGATTAGTTTAAAGCACTGAAAAGGTTTATCCCGGAAACGCGGGAGACATGTAATCTAATTACAAATCTCAAAATCTCTTATAGCTTAGCTTCTACATAAAGCTGGTCAAATGACAATGAGAAACATCATTATTTTCCGCCATAAAGTTAATTCACTTTTAATTGTGTCTATGCGCTCGGTGGCTACCAGAAATTAGGTTTATGGCTTTTATATTGCTGTCACATAATGACTCGGCTTCACTCATGGGATTTCAAAGGATATATCAACGTCGCATTGTGATGAAACAATGAGATTCAATAGAGTAATAAAGTGGACATAGAGACATGTACTTATTTATTTAGGTTTTTTATGACAATATTAATTGGGAAATTATTCACACACGGCTCTGACCCCAAACTAAGCAGGGCTACTATGGAAACCAGATATCTGATACTATTTAAAAGCCCTGACGCAAATACGACGGGATGTTATAAGTTGGACGTATCTGTCTGTGGCTTCATAACTCTTGAACGATTGGACCGATTTTGATGAGTCTTTTTTGTTTAAAAGGTGGCTTAATCGGTAGTGTCCTTAGCTGTTTCAAGAAAATCTGCTCAGCCGTTTGAAAATTATCACCAATTTTCTAGAGATTGTCGGGGGTTTCTTGAAATTTTTAATTTCAGTTTGTTAATAATTAATTTAAAGGAGTACTTAATTGTTAATTACACCCATACTTATGACAAACAGACATATTCACTTTGTCAATGCAATTTCATTTATTTAAATAAACTATTGTTTCATTCGGCTCTAATATTTTTACAATGGCATCACTAAAATTATTTTTAATCACTTCTTGCTTCATATATCTCTACGGGGAATCGTAAGTATATTCCGGACATCCTTTAGCTTAATTCATTCTTTGGCTGTAATCCAAGTCCATTTAGTTTAAGTTAAAACGAGCCAGTAAAAACATGCTGTTGTAATAATTAGAAGTAAGCCACGTACAGTACAGATTTTCATTCTGTTAACAGCGTTTTAGAGCCAAATGGTTACAAACTTATTTGTTAGGATTTTTGCGATAAGATTTTGCGGGTCATTGGCATTTTATTTTCAAGAATTCGATGTGTAGGGTCAGGGCGATAGGAGGTAAATAATAATAATTTAAGTACTGTAATGTAATGCCTAAACTGCGCTAGGTATTATGCCCATACAATGATACGTCCACTCGCCACCGCGTCTCGAGTTCAAGTGAGCATAGATAATATCTTTACTAATACTATATAATATTATAATGAGGAAAGATTTGATTGTTTGTTTGTTTGCATTGAATACTTAATAATAATAATTGGTCTGAAACTACTAAACCAATTTGAAAATTTTTTTCACTAATAAGAAACTACATTATCCCTGAAGTTTATAAGCTACTTTTTATCCCGGGAACGCGAGTGAAACCGCGGGGAACAGCTAGTCTTTACCAATATTATAAATACGAAAGGAAGTAACTCTCTAATTGCTTGTTACCTATTCATGTTTAAATCCCTGAACCCATTGCGATGAAATTTGGCACGCTATCTGCTTATGATATGGAGAAGGACACGTAAGCTAATTTTTAACCCGGGAACGCGGGTCAAACCGCGTAATAATTATCTATAGACAGTTATCTGATCCCAAACTAAGCAGAGCTTGTATTATGGAGACCAGATAACTGATATACTACTATTTTTTGTAAAAAAAAAGAAACAAATAAACACTTAGCACCTTCCATGTTGGCCCATCATCGACCCTATTCCTGGCCCAATCCTCTGCTTTCATTTTTAAAACCTACTTAATTTGCATACTGTTATTGGATGCCGGAAACAAAGCTATCAGCTCTTACAACCATCCTTTTCCTCACTTCCGGGACGGCCGAGTTTAGGGAGTTATTGAAATTTTGATTTCTTGTTGTATTTACAATTTGATATTTAAGTGAATCTGACAGAATTCTTGTTGTGTTTGAGTGCATTTGAATAAGAATTGAATGAATTATTCGTTAGCATTTCAAGATTTATGGAACTTTGTCATTGTTAGTAAAATTACAATTCCAAAATGGTACAAACAATATTATTTATCTACCTATATAATATTGTAGAGCTAAATGTTGTTTATTAAAATGTTTGTAATCCATAAATTTATGAAATAAAACTTTGTGAAATATTTAAAAGGAAAAGGACTGACTGACTGATGTATCAACGCACAGCTCAAACCACTGGATGGATCGGGTTGTTTGGCATACAGATAAGTATTATGACGTAGACATTTGCTAAGAACCCATAAAAGAGATCACGGGTGAAGCCGCAGGGGGAAAGCTAGATGAAATGTCACTGTCAGAGTTTTCAGAATGCTGATGGTATTGCTAAGTTAAATAGCAAAATGCTGATTTGATAAGATACAGGTATCTTTGGGGAGCCCTTTGTCCAGCAGTGGGCGTCTTTCGGCTGACATGATGATGCCAGCACATCTCATGGCCATAAATAAGGTCATGTTTCGACCAGGCTTTTCAATATTTTGCAATAAAATTACATTAGCGATTTATTTCTTAACTTGGGTACTTTTTTTTATATATATGGGACCTGTGAACAGAAAACATAAAACGTCTTTATGGCATAGGCCTTCTCTGCAACTCTAGACTAGTATGGCTCCAGGGTTAGGCCGATATCGTCTTCCCATCCTGTTTTTGGGTGTTTACTAATCTCTCTTGTTTGTTTCACGTGTCACAATTGATTAGATTCTAATTGAAAAACTAAAAAAAATGTCCTGATAAAATTAACAGCAGAGGCATACTAATTGTTTTTGGCAGTGTGCCAAAATGCTTTGTACCTCCACAGCTGAAGGCCAGTGATTATGAAATCATCATGTGTTTCACACATCTGTGAATACGGTTTATACCTAGATGGCTAAATTTTAACGAAGGCAGGTGCAAGTAGCCAATGTAGCTTGCCACTTGGCTATTTTAATCAGTGCCGTAAATAGGGCGGTGCCACCGGTGCCACGGCACAGGGCGTAAACTCTCGGGGGCGCAAGAATGGCCAGACCAGGCAGAACTATTACTTTTTCGGTTTGCTCCTGATAAGTTCCCGCAGCCCCTAGTACTCGATTCCAACACATACGTACCTGCCAGTATCATCAAAAACGTCTGTTAAATTAGTCCTATACGTAGCATTGCTCTAGCTAGGGTTCATATAATATAAAAAAAAACAAGGGCGCAATTATGGAAGTTCGCATAGGGCGCAGTAAAGGCTATTTACGGCACTGATTTTAATGCTCACAAGATTCTCAGAATCGTAGAGGCTCTACGATATTTCTTGACGTCCAGAACCGAAACTCTCAGTCGTTTGTATTATAAATGATAACTTACGGAGAAGAGACGTGGTATTATACTGCTGGTTATATACTACTATCTCATTTGCTATTATTATTCTTTACTCTACTTAATATTTTAAATGCAAAAGTTTGTGAGCAAGTATCTTTGTTACTTCTTCACGCTCAAACGGCTGGACTAATTTTGATGAAAGTTGATATGCAGGTAGCTGACATCATGATTAACATACATATAAGCTACTTTTTATCTGTGGTGGAAGCTAGATCCTACTATTATTAAGTGTATGCGAAAGTTTATGTGTGTGAATGTTTGTTACTTTTCACGCTCAAACCGCTGGACCAATTTTCATAAAATTTGATATGATACATACCAAGAAAGAAAATATTTAGTTTTACATCTGTGACTGCCTAGAGAGAGTATATGTAGAGTTAAAAAGAATAGAAATGTAAATATAATTTAATATAATTTTTTATGGTAAAAGAAATTCATTGAATTAGAAAAAGACGTAAGTACAATAAAAGTTGTCATTCTTGATGAACCAAAGTCGTTAAGAGATTTCGCGTTGGGTACCAGTAATTCTGTAGTATTATACAATACCTATGAGATCAATACAAGAATCTATTGTATCTCATCAAATCTATAGTAAAAATAATAGATTGATATCGAAAAGGCGATGATCATAAAATCCATATTGCTGAAAATCTAAACATACCTTTACGACAGTATTTGTCACCCGTCGAAGATAAAACAGTAATTAATAAGTTTAATGATTTCGTCAGTAACGACTTTAGAGCGATAAAAATCTCGTAAATCTACATTAAATATGAATTTCAGCTCAATCCACTTATTTACTACTTCATGTGATACGTTTATTATTGGTTTTATGTCGCAGACGGAATCTACCAACGTTAAAAAGCATTACTCAAACTTTTATGACTCAAATCAAATGCTTTCAAGCCAAAAATTTATATTTACCAAATGTATTCAAGGAAGGCGCCCCGGTGTCCTGTAACACAGTTTATACCGGTACTAGCTTCCGTACCGCATTTTCACTCGCAATTCCGGATTAAAAAGAAGCTTATGTCCTTTTCCATATTATAGCTATCTGCGTTCCAAATTTCATCGCGATCAGCGCCAATCGCCAGTAGTTAAGGCGTAAAAGAAAACAAACAATATTTTTAAATTAATTTATAATATCATACTTGCTGTTCCCCGAGGTTTTACCCGCGTTCCCGGGTCAAAAGTAGCCTATGCCCTTTTCCATATCATAGGCTATCTGTGTGGCAAATTTCATCTTGGTCGGTTTAGCGGTTTAGGAGTGAAAAGAAAAACAGACAAATAGACTTACTTTCGCAATTATAATAATACATACATACTGAGTAACTATATATACAGACTACAGACACATAATTTACACTCTCAGCTCTTTAGTAGATACATAAATAAATAGATAAGTCTAAATATTTGCTATAATCTTAGTTATAAAGACATATTAATGTTTTTTAACCAACAAAATATTATTTTACATGGATTTTACCGAAATTCTTTTTTCTGTTAACGGGCTAGAAACAGGACTAGGTTGAACCTCACAGGACAGACCCAGTCTAGTGTGAGGTTCCCAAGATTTTGTTTGTATTTTCTGTCAATAATAGTGTTATTATTATTTTTTACAGTGTTTGACCACAATCTCTCAAGATGTGGCCGAAGGTTATAAGCACATGCTTTATGTGAAACAGTCAGCTATGTTATTACAAATATAATTTATTAGATGTAGACACACAATAGGACAACATATTAAAAAAAAAAGAATTTAGTTAAACAAAACCCGAATAATACAAGCTCTTTAAACTTTCACGAACTAAATTAGTAGACGAGGTTAATTTAGTTATAAATATTAAATTTCCTTGGTAATGCTTTTGTACCTACATAATTATATGACGATGGCTACTGGCTACTTATAATCAACAAAGGTAAATCATTTATCCACTTGTCAGCCATCTGATGTGAGAAAAATATAATACATTTTGTAATTTTTATTTGCTTAGTTTGGGATCAGATAATCGTGTGTGAAAAATGTCCCAGGATATATTATTTAAAAAAATTTCAAAATTCTATTAGACATAGCTTGATTTGTTTATGAAACCTAAAACTTATATTACTTGACTTCTGATTGAAAATTTCACATAAAATGGGGGCTAAAATGTAAAAGTTTGACAACCACTAAATGTCTATATGGAATTATATCTCTAGAAAATCTTAATAGGACCCTTTTAAAAGTAAAACGAAAAGATTTATTTATAGTTCGATAGTGTCACCTTGGAAGATAAATGGGTTAAGTTTTTTCTACTCTTTAGGTAATAACTTAGGTTGGCTTAGAAATTCTATCTAGTTTTAGATTTGGAGTTATATTATTTTTGATGTTGAGCTGAATTTGCTCACAATTTATCATCAAACTAAACGAGGCTTCGGGAAAAGGGGTGGGGGGGAGGTATTTCCGCCAACGCATTAGCTTGATCATTCAAAGAGGAAACGTTGCCAGCCTGCTGATGATCGGCATCAGCATACTAATAATAAAGCAAAAGCGTTTGTTTGAACGCTCTAATCTCTGGAACTACTGATCCGATTCGAAAAATTCTTTCACTAATTGAAAGCACATTATCCCCGAAGGTACTTTTTATCCCGGGGACGCGAGTGAAGTCGCCTTGAACAGCTAGGTTTGTGTATTTGTTGAAAACAGATAAAACAATTATATTTAATACTAGCTGTTCCCCGCAGTTTCACCGGCGTTCTCGGTATAATAAGTAGCTTATGTTCTTTTCCATATCATAGACTATTTGCGTGCCGAATTTCATCGAAATCCGTTCAGTAGTTTTTGCGTGAAAGAGTAACAAACATACATTCATAATCACAAACTTTCGCTTTTATAATAATAGTAGAAAGTAGGATACGATTAGGTATATTACATAGCCTTAAAATAGTCAGTTAATTATGCTGGACAGTTGGTTTCCTTGTTTCAATCGATCACAAAATAGGGGAAATGGATTTCTAAGCGAGCAGGTTAAAGAATATATGACCAAAACTTAATGGATAGGAAAAAGGTCAGCATACATAACTACGCTCGGAACCGTAATGGTCTTGCTATATTATTGAAATATCTTGCTTAATGGGCAGTAGGTACACGATCGCTTGAAAAATATATGGAAATATTACCTGAAACCCGCGGTTTTACCTGCGTAACCGTTATCTATTTGCTCAGTTTCTTCAAAATTCATTCTGTAGTTTTGACGGGAAAATATAGATAAGATAATGGTCCTACAGGCACATAGTAAAAATAATCTAATGGCTGAATACTTGATTAGATTACAATTGAATCGCAGCTAAATGACGACTTTTGCACGTTTTCGTATTCCACTAATAATCTGACAACGATCGAGATCCAATCATGGTTGAGTTAAAGTTGACGTTCGATCGAAAGTTATAAAAGTGGTAGATATTCTGTTAATTCGATCGAACATGAACTTTTACCAATATGGTATTCCACTAAACGTTTGACACATTTGATTGGACAACACAAACTTGTTGTTTCGGTTACCAAGGGCAACAACGATTACAATCTAATCGTAAACCAATCGTGGTTCGGTTTCATTTATTTATTGGAATACCGTTCTTTAGTATAGTTAGAATTGGATTGGAAACGAACTTTAACTGAATCGAAATTTGATGTCAGCCGTTTTAATTTAGCGAAATTGGTCCCCCTGCTGTACGGACTGAACTGTCAAATTAAGCATCAATATGTATGTTGCTGTAAAATTGCAAAAAAAGACATTATTATAAATCTCCTCCTAAGCGTAAGGTCATGAACATCACATCGTTTTTATTTAAGGCCTGTCAATAAGTTATTTCAAGTCACAATTTCACAAAATTGACATCGCAAATGTGTACATTTCATGGCAGATATATAAAGGCAGTAACGTGGTTATCCTCCAAAAGGATTCAACGTAAGCCAACACACGGTATCCTAATCCGTCAATCCCTTAAGGGTCCCTCACTGGAAAATAAACCAGGTTAACAAGATTATAACCCTGACAAATCCGGAAGGTCAGCGATGGGCGACGAGTAAGGCGCAGTCCATACAAGACCGGTAAAACGCGCGGTCGAACGAAGAACTTTTTGTATTCAAGCAAAAACGACGGGGTGTTATAAGTTTGACGAGTCTGTCTATCTGTGGCCTCATAGCTCCTGAACGGATGGACTGATTTTGATTTAGTTTTTTTTATTTGAAAGGTGACTTAATCAAGAGTATTTTTAGCAATGTTTCAAGAAAATACGCTCAGCCGTTTCTAGTTTCGGGGGTTTCTTTGTTGAATTTAGTTATTTATTTATTATTAAATATCCGTATAGCAAATAATATTCTAGCTCTAGTGCTGCTGTTAAAAGTATATTGCACACAGAGCGAGCGATGAGCCTATTGATTGATATTCGCGGCATTACTATTAAGAGTACTGTTATTCTATTTGTTGTGGGTGACAGCGATTGGCGAAGATACATTTTCGGTAGGGTGTACGTACTCACAGATATTCCATTGTTTCCTAATTCCTCATTTAAATAATGAAAACATAAATTCAAAATAAAGAATACTCTAGTGACATAAAACGCCCGTATCTACATTGTCTGCAAATATAAAACGGCCTTATGAAGCAGTAATACTAGTCACCGGGCAGTTTACAAAATGCCCATACATCTTAGCTAATTGACGTTATCTCGACTCGCAGGACTCTCGCCGTTTTTTTTCTTCTTTATTTTTCCTTCCCTTTGCAGCCGTGTTGCGGTGCAAGTTGGCATGTTAAGTTTTTTGATTTCTGTCTGTGTGTGGCGTTTGCGGTCTCTTTGTATGCTTTGCAAACGATTATAAGCTCTAGCACATTGGAATTAAAACTTTTAATGCAATGGCATTTGTGCTGCTGAGCATTTAAAAGGATTATGTTTACTGTACTAATGTTTTTTTTTATAACTGTTGTTCATTGTTAGTGACGTATGTCAAAATTATGGTATTAAGCTTTTGGGCTTAATTGTGTATTAATTAAACACGTCTATTAATATTTATATCTGTTTTGTTTTTCATTATTATTGAACCGTTTTAATAAACTACATGTTTATGCCATTATCAGACTGCCGACGACTTTTCAATGTGTGCAAAATGCCCATACATCAAGAGTCAAGGCATCAAGAATATGTTTTATGACATCATCAGGGACTGCTGCATAAGCGCGGCATGATTTTTTCCAACATCATATTTCAACCTTTACACAAAACCTCAACAAATAATAAACCTAAACCTTTCTCATGAATCATTCTGTCTATTGGTGAAAACCGCATGAAAATCCGTTCAATAGTTTTTGAGTTTTTCGCGAACAGATAGACAGACGCGGCCGGGGACTTTGTTTTATTAATATGTAAGGATGATTATTTTCCCGTTTCAAACATTAAATGCTTTGTAAAGATGCTTTGTATCACATAAAATAAATAATTTTCTAGACAATACAAATAATTCTATTTTTTCAACTTGCGTAGTAACGTTTAGCACGTGTTTTTATTTTATTTCGCTCTTCGACAGTTTCCGATAGAAAATATGACGTGGGGGCAGTTTTATTGAGTTGTACCTTCCAAGATTAGCTCCACTCCACACAATAAGTGATGTCAGCGAAAAGATTTTCGAACAAAACAACCGTTGGTCTATAGGAAATCAGATATTATAAATGGTCAGGAAAAAAATATTACATACTATGCACCGTGCTATGGTTTCCTCACCTACAACTTATTTAAATACTAGGTTGCCCTACGGTTTTATTCATATTCCTAGGATAAGAAGCCTATATTTCTCTCCAACTTGTAATAAAAAATGATCACAACAAAACATAATAATTTATGAATGAAATAATTGTCTAAATAAAATAACATGGCAGCCAGCTGCAAAATTGCATAATATACCTATAGAATGCTTTGGTGCAGTTCTCATAACTGCATCGAAACCTGTGTCGAAACTGCCAACCCTCTGCGCAGTTGGCGTACAATTCTAATTGACAGACAGTCTGTTTAGACTTAGGTATATATCTTCGTTTAATTAAAGGTAATTTTACACGACTACCTACTCAAAGCGCGCTTCCCCACAACGCATCTCAAGTCAGACCCGCGTAGTATATAGCACGCGCTTGTTATTATTTTGTTTATACCTATGACGTCATTCGACGACGGCCAATGCGAAATGAACGGGTAGTATGCGAGTTTTTTTAATAAACATAACATTTAAATTCAGAAAAAGTACACAAATTTTAAATTAAATTAAAATAAATTTTAAAAATTTTGCCCCTTCGGCATTGTTCCAAAAATGCTGGCAGCATTTCCTCGCTGTATCGCAATGCTTATACGTAGTTGGATTCCTTACATCATCCTGAGTGAAACCGGCTTTAATTATTTTACTTTTTGTAAAGGCAGTGTTCAATTTAATATTTTCATCAAAAATCAATTTTTTTTCTATATTCAAGTGAAGAAAAATAAAACAATTGTAAACCATTGTTAAAAGTCTCTTGAGAATTTTACACGAAGAAATCGTGAACAAGAAAAAAGCCTTCAAAACATTCAATAGCACTCGTACCCAGATTTAGGTGGTGAGAAGCGAACCCATACAATATGTCATGCTCTCGTAGCTCCAACCCTGGAGGCAATAGTCAGGCGAATATCAGGTTATGTGTTATATTATATTATGTAAGATTGGGGAGAGGTTGTTCGAGTGTTCTCGACATAAGTTTGTAGATCGGTCAAATTCGGGATCTAGGTACCTATTCGTGTTACTATTTGCTTTTTGAAAGTGAGTTGTAATCGAAAAAATATTGAATTAAATATCGCCTCGAGGATGATCCTATTACATTAGCTCAGATCGAAGCTCGTAAAAGTACATAACACACTACACAAAACCGATCAGGCTACCGTCCTCGACGGCGAGGACCGCCGCGACGTCCCACTCAATCTCGTCCCGTTCAAGCGGCCCGAACTGCCATTAGTAATCCGTCCCTAATTAGTCGTAACTCGTACTAAGCCCTCCCCCTCCCCCGGTAACACCCTGAGCCGAGACTCGTACCCCATTCGGGGGTGCCCTCAGGCGTAGTTACCTATTATTACGAGGATTTTTTTGATTCGATAATCAAGTGAGATATTTATCCGTAATACGATGTCACTGGGTCATTGTTAAATTTTGAACAGGTAACTAAGAGTTTAGAAAGTCCTGAATTTTAAGTGTTTATCATGAGAAGAAATCTACACTAAATATTGAATGATGTATTGGTACCTACAGTATGAACTTAACATAATTACTCTGTGTTTTCTGTTATTTTTTATAGTCAGGAGTGTGCAAAGTGTACAAATATGTTACCGTCCCGGTAAAGACCGCTATGTTACTAATAAAAGTGTTTTTACACAGTTACCTAATATTTTCTTTCAAGTATCGTCATTTCAATAATCTGATTAATTTTTATTTATGTTAAAATAATCCAAATTTTGCTAAAAGATAAAAATATTTTATCTGGGAAAATCTTTTAATCCTCATCCTAATGACCTATACCCCTGTTATTTACAACAATAATTTTAAATAAATACCCTGGGACATTCTTCACACGACCATGTAAAAAAAATACTCCAAAGTGGGTTTTAACTTTAAAATTTACTGTGTGTCTTCATATGACATGTTATATACCTACAAAAACCATACGCGTCGAATATATTTAAACCTTTTCTATTTTTAAATAATTTTAAAACAACTCGAAACCAACTCGATGCCCCAGAAATCGAAATCCTTTCCCATAGTACGGGCATTTCTCACAAATTTCACATGTGAAGTAGCCTATCGCCTTGTTGGATTACGACTTTACATGCTCTCCACCTCGAGAGTCCTGGATGACCCTTGTCGTACTAATTTTGTATCGGAATAGCCGTTTGGAGTGTCATAAGTCTTGTTATGTGACTTGAAGTGGAATTATACGACTTAAGGTAAGTCTTTTCCTTATTATACGTACTAGCGACCCGCCCCAGCTTCGCGCGGATGTACAAATCTTTGAATTTTCGAATCTTTGAAGTACAAGGAGATATAAACCTTTCTCTCTATCTATTGCTGAAAACTGCATTAAAATCCGTTAAGTAGTTTAAAAGATCTAAGTGAACAGACAGCGGAAGCGATTTCATTTTATACTATGTAAAGATAATACTACCTCTAGTAAATATATAGGGCTAAACCAGGACTGCAATAAAAAAGAATCTTTTCACACATTTTGATCTTTGTTTGACGCGTACTTCAATCTCCTAAAACACTACCTTGCATAAGTATTTTTTAACATATTAAAGGTGGTGATAGCTCAGTGGTAGTGACGCTGACGTCAATCAAATGCTGTGACGAAAGACGCGAGATCGAATATAATGAGCTTGAGCTTTCGGCCTGTATTCTGGTTGATTACCACCCTTAAGTTAAAATCTGTCGCCATAAGCACCTTCCGGTGTGTTCCCACAGCTGCAATTGAGAGCCAGTTCTCTTCTAGACTTTGTGTCCTTACCACCATCGGCCACATCATCACTGACCACAGTCAGATAGTGGGGAAACAGGCCTATACATAGAAAAAAAAAAGAAAATATTCCCGTTTATTTTCTGTGCAAATACTCGCAAACTAACATTACCACATCCCATGACGACAGATAAGTATTAACAACAATCATGGCGACACCGTCATATCCGGCTACACACATGGATGTCGGCTTCCGGTCGCGTGCCACCGGATATGCTATGAAAGCAACCCTAGTTGACTTCCTGCAGGCTTTTAGTCATGATTTAAACACGACAAGATTACTTATCATGATATTATGTTAGTTAAGTGTGTTTTTTTATTGAATATATTGTATTGTTATTATTATACAAGATTATTCAAGAAAAAATATTTATTTAGAGAAAAATGAAGGATCGAGCCCGCGACCTTTGTCAATACCACTGAGCCGTCATCGGTTATATTGGTAATTTTATCTGTTAGATGCCATAATGGCGCCCAACGTGAGGCTTTGATGTTTGGAGGAAAAATATCCTCTTAAACCAAACAGATCAATAAAATTTAACACCTGGAAGTCAAAATTTACTTACAAGTTTTGACCTAAACATACTTACAAGTTAAATAAAAGCTTGTAACAAAAACAATATTTTTTTTTACTTTTTAATCGATCAGGATTGTTTTTTTTTGTGATTTTAAAGTTGGTATCTCAATTAAAGTTCATATCGATGAGTAGATTAACTGCAAGTACCTACATCTTTCAAACCAAAGATTTAAAATACGATAGAAAGTAAAAATCCGAGCGTGCCATTTTTTTCCTATCTACTCGATCGATGAAATGAACAACCCGGCACCTTTGTTTGTAGTTTGGTAGTTATATGTTTTCAACGACTAGATTTTCCACAGGCGTAACTAAATTCAAGTTCAAACGGCAGGTTGATGCATTGCTCCTAGTTGGGTACGCTTGGATGGACAGCTGGCGGTATCTAGCCTAATCTATACCTGTCGTTTAACCTATAACTCGTTATAAACAATTCTCAGAAGTCTAGATATAAAAAAGGTATAGAAAGTAGGCCTGTAGGTAGCAATTTCAAGACCATATGCGGAGAAATTGTCGTTTGCAGGTTTGTGCTGATTGACTGCCGTATATTATAACAGTAAAGCACACAGTTTCTCTATTATGTCCATTTATAGATGTGGTGATGACTAGAAAATATTGCAGAGACAAGGTGTACTATAAATGCGTCGTCATTTATGTTCTGTAAGTATCTGTTACATAAATCTACAGTGTGTTCCTTTTAATGTCCCATAACTCTGAGGTTATATGCTAAGTAAAAGTAAAAATAATACAAAAAGTTCTAAAATAAGTGTTTCAAAATTACAACGTTTCGAAGATAACATTATCTTTTTATTATAATTAAATTAGACTGTCGATGTATTAAGTGCGAGTAAATCATTTTCATTTGAACAAATCATTCATATAAGAAAATGCGATGTTGTCATATCTCACGAAGCACCCTTCGTTTTACATAAATTTTCGGACTGTAAGAATCGTGTAAATAAAAACGATTAAATGAAAGATAATTCATATGCCAGTTAATTATTTGACATGGTCTCATTAATACCCTAGTTATGGGATACCAAAAGGAATTGTAGTAAAAAAATTAACCATTACCAATTGTTTAATTGTTAACAAAAAAACAAGATTCACCAAAAATAAAGAAGCCTTGCTGCGTTTCTTGCCGGAATCAAGTCAGTTCAAGTGTATTCCGAACCGGTAGTAGAGTCTATTGTAAAACTGTAACTGTTGACATAAGTGCCTTATTAGGGCCTAAACTGAATAAATGAGTCATTGATTTTGATTTTGACAAAGAAAAATTATTATCTAGTGCTTCAAAATCAAAATCAAAATCAAAATCTTAGCTTACTTTTTATACTAACGTGATGAATATTTTAATAACAACGTTTTTACTGTAATTAATCCGTTAAGGGTACGGCATAAAGCTCAAGGTTGTACCAAAAAAAAAAACATTTGAAACATAGACAACAATAGCAATAAGACGCTTTGTGACATTAACCCATTTTAAAGTGTCGTAAACCTTAATTTCAAACTTCCTTATATCAGTAAGTAATAAAAACAAACAATAAAGTTATATGCCGTGATAAACTGTATTTCCTACTAATAAGAATGATTTACCCAAATATGTATATACCACTTATTGGGATATTTCAAAGTAACCATTTAAGATTGACCTCCATAATTTACTAATAAACGTATAATAATGTTGATATACCAAAAAGCAAAGCTCAGTGTACGTTGGACAACGTAAAACGATATCAATGATCGAGGATTTAATTTATATCCGTTGTAAAACACGAATAGTATAACTCGAGCATTGACAAGTCGAGATATGTATGAAATTTGACAACCCTGAATTTATTGTTGTACATAGACTAAAAGTTTTACCGAAAGAATTCTCGGGAAATAACAGCGATTCAATAATTTTGTTTGAAATAATTTAAGCTGTGGTCGAAAATAGGGATGAAAAATAAAATTGGAAACAGTTTGGACATCTGAGGTAAGGAACGCATAATTTCGCAGTAAGGTATCGATAACATCGGTTCATATCGATTTATTATACATATAGAAGCGATGTAAGATAATTCGGTTTCGTGTAATCGAGTTTATTTGATCGATTATAGAATAGACGCAGGCAGTTTGGGCATAAAAAAAGGAGAAAACATATTTCGTCGGTTATTTTTGTGTATTATATTAGGGCGTTCACATTGGGGTTTATAACCTAACCAAATGGTAGTTGACCTTGTATTGTAGGTATAATATTTTGATTTGGTATTTGGTGTACCTTTTTTTGAACTACTAGCAAACAAGCTTAAAACTCACCCGAGACATGTATGATATTAGTAAATTCGCCCTTTCTTATAAGCGTGTTAAGGTCGATCTTATGTTTTCCCGGGAAGCTGGTATGAGCTTTTCTCCTAATCAGTTTAGCCGTTACATAGTTGAGTGGTAACAAACATACACACATTAGTCTAAATCTAGACCAAAACATATAGAAGTAGAGCCTTTTCGCTCGAAGAGTAGCTCAACTGGGGAAGTATTTTGTACTAGTTGTCCCCCGCGGTTTCACTCGCGTTTCCGAGGGATTTTATATCCCGGGATAAAAAGTAGCCTAAATGTTTTTCCAAGGTGTGATCTGCGTGCCCACTTTCATCCAAATCCGTTTTACGCGTAAGAGAGTAACATACATATACATACTCACAAATTTTCGCATTTATAATATTAGCAGGACAGTAGGAAGTAGGATACATGCGCGTAAGGTCGCTAGAGCTCATCGGGGAGCGAGGAAAGGTCGGAACTGAAATTGGTGAACCTGGAGCGCGGATTAGATGGTCTGTGATGGATAAGGGAAAGACTGTCATCAACTGTACAGATACAAATCCTGAAGTTCTTTGGACATGTTACCCGCAAAGAGGACTCAATGGAACGTTTGGTAGTTCAAGGCCGAATGGAGACGCATTGCAAAAGCCGCCACTCAAGACCTATCATAACCACGACCACTCTGGCAAGAGTGTCCGACTAGGAAGAAGTTCCGAGTGTTGCTTGCGTCCATAGGCAACAGTAACCGCTTACTATCAGGAAGGCTTGTTTGTCTACTTTGTGGTATAAAAAAAATAGGTATAGATCAAGAAACTAATCATCGAGTAAAATGAAATGGGCTATTTTCTTTATACAGAGAAATTGAATAATTCATAGGCTGAATACATTCTTACAAAAACGTTCATTGACTGCCGTACATTGTGATTGGCCGGGAGCCTGAGGACTGCATATTTACATAATCTATTATACAAAAAAAACCTTACTATCCATGTAAGTTTTTTTTAACCCCGACGAAAATAAGTTTTATAAGTTTGTAGTGTGTATCTGTGCGTCTGTCTGTGGTCTCGTAGCTTCTGAACGGATGGACCAATTTTAATTTGGTATTTTTTGTTTGAAAGGTATTTTAATCGAGAGTGTTTGTGTTCGTGTTTCGTTGAAATATAACTATTCCAAGAAAATCCACTCAACCGTTTGAAAATTTTAGTTATTTAAGTAAAAAGTTGTGTTTAAATCTCATGGCAAGTAGTGATGTAACTGAAGATGGTAAGCACATACAGCCTAGAAGAAATCTGACTTTCAAGTATAGGCGAGTTCTACAAAGCACTGTATTGTATGTCATTATCATGGCCGAGCTGATTAGTTAATTTTTTTAATTAAATTTTTGCAGTACCTATATACTTGGCAGCCATTTTAGTTGAGAAATTATTGAAGTATTGCATAGCGCTGAGGAGTCTAGAATCATGTTCCTACTCAATTTATGAAACCTATGAGTTTTTTTACGAAGTCCCTCACACTCAGTATGCCCATAGACATATTATTTTCAGACTACGGCAAAGCCAACAAAGCAGGGTTATTTAGTTAGTTTTGACAGCTTGAATAAAAGACGTAAAAAAAACATTTTTGAAAAATTTTTGGGATTCCATTATACAAATAGTCCTTTGTTCAGATATTTTGAAACTGGGTCGAACATCGGAATACACGGAACCTACATTTCAATTGATTCCTTTAACATAAATATTCGATTTATGCCCGGTTCCTATATTCAAGAAACGATTCGTTTTGCTTACGCCTGGTAGATTAGATTACGAGGCGTAAGTTAAAAGTGTTGCCATAAAATACGTTTCGTAAGCAAAGTTACCGTTGGCTTGCTACTTACGGATGGGAGGGCTATGAATAACGGATAGTAGGGTAAATGTATGGAAATGACAGCTTGTAGTGTTTCTATAAAACATTTGTAACGTCAACCAGCTGTCAAAGTTACTACGCGTTTCTGATTTTATTACCGCCCGAAATCGGTCGGTTGCGTACGTGAGTTTTATGTGTTTTCGTTATTAACGTTAAAATAAATTGAAATGTCTCATTCCGATAGTGAATTAAGTGATTTAGAAAGGTTATCCGACTGGAATGACTCCGATTCCGATGAAGAACTTCCTATTAATCGTAGGAAGTATCAAATGAGGGTTGATCATTTTAATACCTTGAATTTGATTGAATTTCAACTCAGATTTCGGCTAGATAAGCCTTCTGTACAACGTTTACTTGTCGAAATATATCCCTATTTAAGAGTAAAGGGAGCCAGGTATGTAATATATATTTTTTGTAACCTAAAAAATTTCATTAAATATAAAACAATCAATGCAACAAATTATTTTGCTAAGTAGTATTTAAATCGTTACCATCACTATACCTGGCTAAACAAAGTACTTACATTAATCCTACTTTGTTTCAGGAACCATGGTATACACCCTTTACACCAACTGTTATTAACTTTAAGATTTTATGCATTGGGAACAATGCTATTATCAGTTGCTGACTTTGTTGGGGTATCAAAAGCATCTGCTTGTCGTATAGTGCGTGATGTCAGTTATGCTATAGCACAGCTTTACAGCAAGTACATATACATACACAATAACACAGAAGAAGATTTCTTTAGAATTGCTAGATTTCCTAGAGTTCTAAATTATATTAGAAACTCTCATTATTAGCTGTCAAATTATGTTACATTTACTTGGGTCAAAATTGTCATCATGGTATAATAGTAATAGTTTCCTACCCACTTCTTATTAATTCTTTGTTTGCAAATGTATAAGTAAATTACTCATTGTAATAATTATATGTGATGTATGCTGTGTTATATCAATTAAATAAATAAATAAATTTTAATTCTGTTTTTGAATATATTTATATAATGGCTTTAGTGACAGCTAACACCATGTTTAGGGTTTGGTGGTATTAGGATTCAATTCAGTGGGTGTAGTGCAGACAATGAAACAACTTTATACCATACCATACTTTATAATTTGACAATTAATTAACACTAAAACAAAAACAGAAATACATAGGATAGGTACTAATCTAAACATCGTTAATTACATTACAATTCAAATTTTCTTTCTTATCTAACTCTAATCTTAAAAGCTTAATTTCTAAATCTAATTTTTCTGTTTTTTTATCATAATATCTAGCTATGGCTAAGTTACGAGCTAGACGTCCATCATTGTCTGCTTTATTTTTACCTGAAATATATAAAAATACATTTATTATTATTTATAATATGACTTGAGTTTCAACTACTTTATTTTGTTTTGTTACTTGTCAACTATTTTATTGACTGATTTCTGATATATAGGTAGGAAAGAGGTATACTTGCAATACATACCTTTCTTAATTGTTTTTAGGTGATCTGATATAGGCATTCCAAAGAAATGTTTAGAACTAGATAGTTCCGCTTGTGCAGATGCACTAGGGGTATTCATTTCATGCATTCCTAAAATTTTTCTTTTTCTTGCCTGCATGCCTAAAAAAAAATAATGTTTACTTATGTACATATATTTAGAAATCTTATTTAGAGCTTATTTAGATAAAGGAAATATAATACCTTTGCTAGGAGTATCAACTAAAACTTCTAAATCTGGTCTCGCATCATTAGAGTCCGAAATCCCTTCAGATAATCCAGACCCATCATCACCAGTGTTAATGTCCAGCACCAGACTACCACAACCAATACCATCACCACCAAATGGAACCACAAAACCTGTGCAAGTAGACCCTAGAAGACCTGACACTTTTTCCAATATTTCATCCGGTGGAATGAAATCTGGTTTACCGCCACCAGTCTAAAAGTAAAAAAAATATAATTTATGCAGGTGCATACTTACATACAACCTTTATTTTAAATACTTACCTGGTGCAAGTTACCTTTAGATTATTCATCCTTATCTGTTGGGTTCTTTTACGGGCTGCCTTTTTGACATTGTCCCATTTTAGCTTTAACTGCTCCTTGGTCCTGGGGATGGAGCCACTCTTGGCATTGAATACAGATGCCATTGTAATCCAAGTATCCTCTTTGATTTTGTTGGTTGCAGCGTTGGTCTCCTTACTAGTCAAGACTGGATTGCTTTGAATTAAATCAATTAACAAAGCAACCTCGTCTTTGTTCATGGCCTTCTTAGCTTTCTATAAATTAAATTATAAACGATTTTATGTGTAGTCAATATATACTTAACACTGAATGATCAGTTCATTTTATTACTTTGAATGTAAATAATCAAAGATACGACAACATTACGATACAATAGGTATAACTTACCGGTGTACTATCCATTAGCAAACTCATTGCAGTGTATTGTATTGTACCACTTTTAAATATTCTTCTCGTCTTTGAATAATTTATAGTAAAAATACCTAGTTGATGTTGTTAATATCCTTTAAACAATGGAAAGTCCGTTGTCGTGTAAGACACAATTTTGATTGGATGGATGTCACAGTTGCGTTTTGTTTGCTTGCACGGACGAATGGTCGAATTAAAAATAAATGATATCAAATTATTTATTCAGCAAAATCAAATCAAAGTACTGAATATCAAAAATAAGTATATTTTTCAAATAAAATTAATCATAATACTTTAATTAAGCACGTTATGCATTAATTTTTATTTGAATTCAAAATAACCTTGTTTGCAATAACGAAACGCAGCAAAGGCCGTCGGAGGGCTTCGGTAAGCGGGGTACCAACATCTGTTCGTAGCAGGTAGTCGATGTAAAAACTTTTGGGAACGTCTTTAACGGTTTATTACTCGTAACTCAAAAACGATCCGTCACTGATGTACAATAACTATTCGTTAAATATAGGAACCGGGCATTAGATGTCTGTCTCCTTTACTACTAGAGGAAAGTAAGTCACGCCGCGGTCGTTTCATAATTCATTTGGAGGAACAGAGAATATAATGTAAGCGACTGTCGTTTGTTTTCGCTGTTGTTTTTTTAATTTAACTAGCTGTTCCCCGCGGCTTCACTCTCATCCCCGGGGTAGATAGTCGCCTATAACCTTCGGGGATAATGTAGTGTCCTATTAATTAGTAATTAATTCCCGAGATTAGCACGTTCAAACAAACAAACTCTTCAGCTTTATTATTAGTAGTATATAAATAACTGAGCTGCAATTAGCAAAAAACGTAATAAGATTTGAATTTTGCGGTTAACTTGAAGCATCCCCTGGTGAAAAAATCGTTAAAAATTACCTATCTACTTTAAGGCGACGATAGCCGAGAAATTATGATTCAAATGAATAATTTTTTAATTGTAAAAAAAGGGATTTTTTTAATATCATAAAACCGTTTTTTTTACTAAAATTGCGGCTCTGCTGTCTCGCTTGTCTCCGTCAGTTTAGTGAGGGACGGAGACATTCGAGGAGAACCTTCTCTTAATGTAACATGTCGCAATTACCTTCACGGAACTGTTTTACTGTAATGAATTACCGACATAGTTCAGTTTACTTATATAGATATATTAGAAAGGTCTAACAATAATTTCTCCTTATATGCCAGTTTTAATTGAAGCCTTATTGAAAATAGAGAAGTGATTCATGTCGGTATGTCGTGTACACGTGCGTTTCTATGAAAGTAATTGTTTATGGTCTTAATGTTTTACAGTTTTGTGTATATTACTCATAATAATATTAATTGCAGTCGGTTTCTTTGTACCTATGTCAAGTAAAGTGAAATAATAGTATATTTAAATACAGATTTATGTGAAGCTTATAGTATACTATAAAATTGATTTATTTTATTTTCACTGTTTTCAAATAGCCCAAGTGGGTGGGGCCCACTTGGGCTATTTAATAATGTGAGTATACATACCTATGTCGCAGGGATATGATAAAAACAGAGATTTGATCCATTTTTTAAGTTGATATTTTGTTTATTATACATACCTACTTCTGTCACGCGGTTTTTTGAGATAAAATACTGGTTAATTTATGTACCTTGATTTCATCCAAATCTGTTTACCCCTTGGGGCGATTTATCCATTGTCAGTCTTAGTATTAGTACAAAATAAATCAGTAGGTTAGGTAGGTACGTAACTAGTTAATTAATAAATCCTTATATTATAATTGCAAGCAAATTGTCGTAGGAATAAAAATGTCCGCTATCAACAAGCAATTTCAAAATTAGGCAACTTCCTAACTGTTTCATAAATTAAGTAAGTTTACGCCCACTACTTAGAATCGACGTAAAAATCGTAGGTATAATTAATTAATTCAATAAAGTTTCACAAGGAACCTGTACCTATTAGTTGTAGAACATGATTAATCGATATCGATTAGTTATTCATTGCTACTTTATTGTGGGCCTTTTTTAATCTTTAAATATTATATTATAGAATAGAGGTGATGACTAAAAAAATAATTAGTCCGTCAGTTAGATTACCAAAAAATATTGGACACATGTTTTTTCTTTAGTTCTGAAAACAAAAAATAACGAAGATACAGTGCGTATAAATATCGCGTGACGTCACGTTTTAGTACACTTTTTACAGAAAAGTGACGTCACAAACCCCCACTCCTGAACTTTGATGCGACCTATCTTTGTAAGTTTTTATTGATTTGATAAAATAAAAAATACGTATCCAATATTTTTTGATAACCTAACTGACGGACTAAATATAATTAATTATTTTTTACCCACTCATCATCTCTATTGTTATGAACTCGAATCCTCATCAGCCATTTTATTCAGTTTTGAACTTAAATTCGATTCAGATTACTTTACCCAACGAAATTGGCCTTTTTTCAAGTCCTTAAACACTAAAAAAATTTACAATAAATGTATATTGTAGTTTGGTATTTGGTCTTTATTTTTGTCAACTGGAATCTTATACAAAATATTCCGTCAACCTCTTCTCGTGCTAATATTCGTATAGAGTCCCTCATTACGCAACGTTTCGAGATGAAACTAAAACTAATTAAAAGGTAATAATATACCTATATTACTCTATAATGTTGTCTATCGGTTTCCAAATTAATTTTGTAATTTATGAGAAATAAATATGACGACGGTCTGCGCTTAGCTTCGTGTGAAGGAGTCAGATCAATGTCAAATTCGTCGGGTAGGCCCTTAGGGTGCGTCCCCACTAGGCTTACAGTTAGCGACAGACTATCCGTCGACTGACTCCTGACCGATGCGCCGCCCGCTGACATCCCGTCAGCGGTCGCTGACTCAATGTATCGCGGTGTGAATCAGCCTTTCACTGAATGAGTCGGCTAGCGAAACGCCGCAAACTGCGTACACCACGCGTGGTATAGACACTCCATTTAAGAATTATAGGGAGGCAAATAGTCTGCCGCTAACTGAGAGCCTAGTGAGGACGCGCCCTTAAGCTTTATAGGAAACTTCTAATAAACCTAACGTAACAACCTGATAATCAAGAAATATCAATTTTTATGTATCAAGAGTAAGTATCACGCGAAAGTGCCTTTCTACCCTACAACTCTATTATATAAGACATGTAATTAACAAGTATCGATACAGTAACTCACTCTAATCGACTCGCTTGATTAATCGATTAATTTTAATAATGTCTTCATGTGTGGTCGGGGCTTGTTTGATCTAATTAAAAGCTTGTGCGTTGGCATAGAAAGCTAATGAAAATTGACTGGCCAGTTGACTTGGTTTGTTAAGACGCCTATCACTCCGCAGGTCGTGGGTTCGATTCCCATCCATGGCAAACTTTTGTGGTAATTAATTATCTATATTATATTTAAAAAAAAGTTGTATAATGTAATATATCTATTTTTTGAATTTAATTGAAAATTGTAAACTGTACATATGCGGGGTCAATTCGTAGTTAAAATAAAAGAAAAGTCTATTCTCAATAAAGGTTATATGACGTTGCAAATGTAGCGAAATTAACTACCATGACCTACTGCAATATCTTTTACAAGGAGGAGGAGGTGTATGCTTTTTTTAATGTCACAAATATTTTTTTGTTTATGAACCGATTTTAATAATTATTTTTGTGTGTATAACTCCAAGGTGGTCTCATTTTAATTTTATTGACTACTAGCTATTCCCCGCGGTTTCACTCGCGTTCCCGGGATAAAAAGTAGCCTATAAGCTTCCTATTTGTGAAATAATTTTAACCAGTAACTCCGGCAGATAAGCGCGTTCAAACAAACTCATCAGCTTTATTATTAGTATAGATGAAGGAGATTTTACTCTTTTTGTTACAAGTCGCTTATAAAAAACCACTTCTGTGCTTACTGAATAAGATTTCTATGGTCAATACTTTATTAATTGTGATTAATTTTGAATTTAGTATGTTAATATTCCTTAGTTGCATTATTTATTGTGACTTTACTTTGGCGGAATTAGATTTGTAAATAATTAATGGTATTAATTACAATAAATTAGATTGGGAATCAGTTACTTTTTTCTTAGTTACTTTATTTATTTTGTACACAATTTATAAATTGTATTGAATGTTTTTTTTTACGGAAGTAATAAATTTCGTAAATAATATATTCATTTATTACTGTTGACTGTGGAATAGACCTCTCAGAGACGGATTCTTTATTCTGCCGTGTAACCAAAACTTATTTTTTATCTGTGTTTCTCCACAAACTCACCGTAGTCAATAGTGATGTGGTCGAATTTGGTAATCACATAAAATAGAAGGGAACTGGCTTTAAAGAAGCAGCAATCAAAAGGTATGATCATGTTTCCAATGATAGAAGTAAGAAAGTACTCAAAATATACTGTATAATTAAAAAATCGAACTGATATCACTTTTACCAAATAAGCGAGGATTTTTTTAAAGGACTATTATTCCTAATTCTCGTCTGTAGTAATGACAGTCTATCTCATAACTTGATGTGGTTAAATTAGTTATAATAAAGAGGTGATGGATTTTAACAAAAAGGTAGCCTTGTTTACGGCGATAAACATAAAACACTAATCCCGGGAACGCAGAGAATACATAAAAGAAAGTAGAAATTACTAAACAATTTCGTCTTCCTTCAGTATTCTGAAAATATATTTAAGTAGACCTAAAAGCGCTAGTACATAACAATAAATATCGGAAAGAGATTCCGCGAACAATACGACCAGTACTTGCTCAAGTACTAAACAGTCCACTAAACAGTCCCCAATAGGGCTGGGACACTTAATTGCAAAAACAATGAGCAGTGTCTGCCCACGCTTCGATCCGGAATTAGCCAGTTGCTCGCTGACCATTAATTATTGTACGTGAGACCGATCCCATGTTAGTTTCCATTACACTACGATTTACCTTCCTGCTCTAGCATGAACCATTTTGACGTATTCTGTGTGGGGGCGATGAGGCCTGCATTGACGTCCCGCTTGGGCTGTATTGTACATGCTAGCTTTACCCAATTAAGCTATCCTAGCTCCTTAAAGTAACGAAGTGTGGCCGTGATGTGGGTGTTGCTGTTATCGAATGGTAAATATAAGTGTGACGCGACACTTGCAAAAGGTTCCGCGCGGAAAGTTCCGCAACTGAACTATGATCGGTCGTAGAATTATAGCGCGTTAATGTGGCGTTATGTTTGGCTGGTGTGACATAAAAAATCACTGCGAGTGTGTTTAGCGAAACTTTCCGCGCCGAATCTTCCGTGCCAAACCTTCCGCAGGCGTGGTGCTACCAATAAGTGAACTTAATAATTAATTTATCTTGAAGATTTATTCTCTATTATTTAAGTGTCTCTGTTTGATACAAAGTGCGCATAATGCATACAAAGTTACTTTTTAACTTTATTTTTCGTCCGGTAAGGTTGTTGCAGCCATCAGAGGCTACCAACTTTAGTCCTTTAGTTTTTTAATTTTTACAAACAATAAACATTTTATTTTTTTTGTATAGAATTATGTATATTTATGTAGTTTATATAATTAACAATCCGCGTTCAAAAATTATTTTAGTAAGTATAAACTAACGTGATTTTTACGACGTATCTTATCGTATTTGGTGTAACGGAAACGCGTAAAGTGGACTAATTGGTTTGGAAATTGCACCCACTGTGTATAGTTTCAACTCCTGCTACAGATTTTGTGCCCCGCTTTTAATTTTCTATACTCCAAGAGTCTAGTTCCTGTTTTTAGGGATCCATATATTTGACCACACCAATGAGATTGTAGTCGAACTTACATTGAAAAAATAAATCGTCTCTTGATATTGAATCATTATTCAAAAATATTCTATCCAAGTAGGACATTATTAAAATTGTTAAAGTTTGGATGACTGAACGGATTTGCATACAATTTGGCACACGCATAGATTATATAATATGTAGTACACTTTTTATGACGGGAGAGAATGAAATCCCTCGGGAACGAGAAGCAGAAATTGGTATTTCTTTTTTGGTTTCATGAAATATATCAATATTATTTTTGCGTGGTTCCTATGGACGCACACAACTATCTTATACCGTATTACTTGTAGCATAAGATTAATCCGCGGGGTTAAATAATTTTCCTATACACTATCAAAATTCTAAAGGTTCCATGACACCATAAAAAGGAATATATAGGTAGATACAAAAAAGAAACGCAGCTTGGAAACTAAACGGAACCCAAGTACGCTAACGCTCGTCCAGCATTTATTCTTCTTGTTGCTCCACTCTACAACTTGTGGCAAAAACAAAGTAGAATAAACTAAGAGTAGTTGAAATTAAACGAACGTTTTTATTTAGCTTGTCGCATACACAGGTTTTTTTTTTATTTCATCATCATCAGCCAATTCGGGTCCACACACAAAAATATTTTGTGGCCATTTATTTTTACATAGTTCTGAAAACGTGCTTCGGACACAAGAGTATCCACATCCACACAATTAATAGTAAAAATTGCTAATTGCTGAATATAGCCAAATATGGGAGCAGAGAATAAGCATAGCTTTACAGCGAGGTGACGTAGATAGTGTTTGGGGCACCCTACCCGAGTCATTCATAACGAGGAATAACAACAAAAAAATCTAATTAGTCCGTCAGTTTTTAGATTATCAAAAAATATTGGATACGTATTTTTTATTTTATCAAATCAATAAGAAATTAGAAAGATAAGTCCCATCAATGTGTAGGATTGGGGCTTGTGACGTCATTGTACAACTACTTTTTAGTACACTTTTTGCAGACCGGAAAATTTTAACGCACTGTATTTTCGTTATTTTTTGTTTTCGGATCAAAATAAAAAATACGTATCCAATATTTTTTGATAATCTAACTGACATACTAATTAGATTTTTTAGCCTTTAAGTTATTCCAGGGTATTATCTATCTATGTGCCAAGTTTCATCCAAATCCGTTCAGTAGATTTTGCGTGAAAGAGCAACAAACATACATACAAACTACTAGTAGGATATAGGTAAAAGTACTATGTGAAAAATTGTTTAGGTATACAAATCTATAAAATATAAAATAAGTATTATTTTAACAGAGGCCTCAAAATTTTTATATCATTCCGTGATTTTTATATCAAATTGTCAGGATATAATTTTCGTTATGGACTATAAACCGCCGAGTTAACTTTAACCGCACGGTAAACAGAGATGTACGGCGTTATAAAATATTTACATCAGCAAAATATACCGCCCTTATCCCGTTTATTTTGTAAACATACTCTCGTAAAATATGTCAAGGAAAGCGGCGGTTTTATTTAAGCTTCCTAATCCAAATTAATCATCGATTTTCATCAATGATTTGAACAAAGGAAATCTTGCTATAACTAAATATCCTGGAACATTTTCCACACATGACACATTTTACAGACCTGTGGAGATGCAGGTACGGCTGAGGCTGGTGCGGAAAATTCCAAATTCTATTGGCCCAAATTATTTGTTTTTGCCTTGGTTCCGAGGCTCGCGGATTTACTCGAACATTATCTTCAAAACATTGAGGCCTCGAGGGGACTGGCGAGCCAACGCGTTAGCATGGTCATCCAAAGAGGAAATGCGTTCTGGGAACCTTGCCGTTGATCGGCAGAAGCGGCCGCCTCGAGGATTTTTTTATAGGGTTATAAGCTATAAACCTATAAAAAGTATTTTGTATATTTGTAAATATTGTTACAATAATTATTTTATTTTTATCCAAGTTCTTCTCGGTTCTTTTGAAAAACTTAAATATTTGCTAGTATTTTTATGACTTAAAAAAATGCCTTCTCAAAAGTCGTGTAGGTACACGACTTTTAAGAAGGTAATTTGTTTAAATCGTGATATGATTAATGCTGAAAGTGTACACAAACTTGCCTAGAGCATTATTATAATGTCCATCATAATAATGTCAATATAATGTCAATATTTAGGATTATATGCTTGAAAAATATTAGTTATCTATACCTCAAAATAATAAAAAAAACGCAGTGTATTCGTGCAACTTTATTATCTGTATGTTTTCACCTAACGTACATACTTTATAGGTAAATATGATATTACAGAATTTTACTGAGATACTTTTAAACAAAGTTGCCTTGTTAATTCTAACGTAAACTGAAAAGCTACATGGGTAAATGTCCAACCTTTTTTATTACAAAATCATCATTCGCGTAAAAATATTTGCTTTCCAAGTTACATAATATATCGTGGTCGTGAAAATTCTACGTGAAAATTCGATCGTTAGATTTTTTTTCGCTGACTTCAAAACAGTCGGATTAGAGTTCCTCCTATGCTTTTTAGTGCCTTTGAAGCCGGTTCTATTTTTTGTTAAACGTGTTTTATTTGTATGGAGTTTCTATTGTAATTCATAAATTTACTGATAATCAGAAGCAAATACTTTATTTACTTTCTAAAATATTTAGTATCAAGAAAATATTTTAATTTTAATAAAAAAAAGTTGTAGGTATCTATTTGATTTAACTATCGACCGTGATGTTAAATAGACTTGACTTGAATTATACCTACTAGAACTTAAAATATAGCTTGACACTGGCAAAAAATAAGTCCTAAGGATTTGTTTGCCATATTGAAAACAAAGAAGAAGACAATAGGATTTCCAATTGAATTTCCAAATTGTGATATTTTAAGTCTAGGATCTGATTTTTTTTGTTGGCAAGTAACAGTCAATATTATAAATCAATGCTATGGCAACACTCTCGTTGATTGTAAGGATCCATCATTGTACTAATCCATGGCATATATCTATATTGACATGTATTAATACCATATTTCTTCCTGAAGAAAATAATGATTGTACGCGCTCCTCGCATTGGCGTTGTTTGTTACAATTTATCAAAATATTGGCTCCAATTTATTTGTCGACGATAAATCGTTGGCATGTTAGAGTAAAAAAGGCACTTAGATTTGTTTGGTCACATCGTACTAGGACCGTTAGATCTTCAATGGTGCCGATTCTGTTGTTTACGAACTTAACTAATATTAGTCAAGTCACCTCTCTTTTAAGTTAACCTTATTGAAAAAAGACAGAACATTTTTAAAGCTGTCAGTTTAATCCATGCCGTCGTGATGTACGGGTGACCAATAAAGATCGCGCTTAAATTCACGTTGAAATATGTGATCGGACTAAACTAGCAGGAGTAAAATATCTTGCATCCCTTTCTTATATTTACTATTAGAAAGAGATATAGTGAGATTAAATTTATTTAGTTCGTAAACAACAGAATCGGTACCAATGTGTACCCAATTTTAGGCGAAACAGATATGTTGATGAAATGATATCTGAAACATATTATGAAGCTGCAAATGTGACAAAATTAACCCTACCGATTATAATACTCTGCTTGCCATTCGACTATGAGGAAAGTTAACAACCAGCAAAGCAAAAAAAATGTGTGCCTACTTATATGGCTTTCCCAGACATTTTTCTTTCTACGTGCAACTACTTATAAGGCTTTATTTTTTAAGCGACATATTGACGTATGTATGGATGTTTGTTACTTTTTCACGTAAAAACTACTGAACGGATTTGGATTAAACTTGGCACATAGATAAATCACACCCTGGAATAACATATAGGCTACTTTTACCCCGGTAAAACATAAGATCCCTCGGGAAAGCGGGTGAAACCGCGCGGCGGATGCTAGTTTCATCATATTTGTATAGTGCAGCGTGATAGGCAACCTAACCACACGTCGTGACAATATTAATGAGGAATAACAACAAAAAAATCTAATTAGTCCGTCAGTTAGATTATAAAAAAATATTGGATACGTATTTTTTATATTGATCCGAAAACAAAAAATAACGAAGATACAGTGCGTTAAAATTGTCCGGTCTGCAAAAAGTGTACTAAAAAGTAGTTGTACAATGACGTCACAAGCCCCAATCCTGCTCTTTGATGGGACTTATCTTTGTAATTTCTTATTGATTTGATAAAATAAAAAATACGTATCCAATATTTTTTGATAATCTAAGTGACGGACTAATTCATTTTTTTTGTTGTTATTCCTCATTGGTGAGAGAGAGAAATTATAGAGGAATTTGATACAAACAGACACTCATATTAACATTAATTATTGTCATTGGATATCACGCACCATGATACACTTTGTGATAAAATTAAATTATTTAAAGGCAGATTATGCCATATTAAATTAATAGGATGTCCTTAAAAGGATGTCCAAATGAATTATTTTTAGCATAAAATGGAGGATTATGATGATGATTCTTACAATCCCTAATGGTCCTGACACTACGCGTGTGGTCACCGTACAGTGGCGAGCAATGAAAGTGAGACACTTTTATTACTAAATAAATTGCTATTAATATTGAGTAAAAGTACCAGTGATGTCAGTTTATACTTAATATATGGAAGTTTTCCTTCACCGAAAGCCCGTGCTTATTGTAGGATTCGAACCTGCGACCTTCATCTCGGCATTTGTCGTCACTACCACTACAACGTATTTAAACTCAAAGGAGGAGTCTAAATACAGATACCTATCGTATGATAGGTGTATATCTATACTAATTCTATAATAATAATAATAAATCTGAAGAGGTTATTTGAACGCGCTAATCTCTGGGTTACTTGGTCCGATTTGAAAATTTATTTCACTAATAGGCTAATAGGAAGCTACGTTATCCCCAAAGGTTATATGATACTTTTCATCCCGGGAACGCTAGTGAAACCGCGAGGAACAGCTAGTATTCAATTTTTTGACACAATTTAATAGAAAAAAATATATCGTCATTTTTTTGCACCTCACTGTATTTAAATAAAATTCATCGAATTTCTTTCGGGATGCGCTGTAAGTTAAAAAGCATCAATTTTATCTTAAGACGGTAGGACGCTGTAAGATCATTTGTCATAATCGCCGTTTGAACTAAACACCGCAGTGTGGGGCGGAGAGGGTGAATGAATAAAGGCCTTGAAATGATATGACGGATATTGGTAATATTTTTACAAGATATATTTGGTGATATGAATTTTGCTATTTTTAAGGATATTATAGACTAGCTGTTCCGTGCGGTTTCACTCGCGTTCCCGGGATAAAAAGTAGCCTATAACCTTCGGGAATAATGTAGCTTCATATTAGTGAAAGAATAGTTCAAATCGGTTATGTAGTTTCGGAGCCTATTCAATGCAAACAAACAAACAAACAATCAAATCTTTCCTCTTTATAATATTAGTCCATATCTATATATGGATCGAAACAGAACTAGCATTGTAAAAACAAAAATGGTTAGGTACTTACTGTGAGTCTTAGAAAATATATTTACAACTAGCGACCCGCCCCGGCGATTTCGTTTTTCTGTACTTATAATGTGCATGTATTATACATATAAAACTTCCTCTTGAATCACTATCTATTTCTGAAAACTGCATTAAAATCCGTTGAGTAGTTTAAATGATCTAAGCGAACAGACAGCGGAAGCGACTTCATTTTATACTATGTAAAGATATGTTATCGCGGACTATTCTGAAGGCTTCTCTATTCGTAGTTACCTAAATGTTACTCGGAGAACCCTTTATTCATGATAAACATTGAATTTTAAAAGCATTTTTCTACTATATTTAAAAAAAAAAAAAACAAATATAACAACTACTTTTATAAAAAAAAAAACCTCGAGGCGGCCCGTGGTGCCGATCAGCGGCAAGGTTCCCAGAAGGCTGGCAGCGTTTCCTCTTTGGATGGCCAAGCTAACGCGTTGGCGGAAAAATCTCACCGCCCGCCGGCCCCCTGTGACCTCAATTAGTTTTGAAGAAAATAACTAAAATAGATTAAATCTTCATAAATACTTTATTATGGAAACATACATTGCTTGAAAGAGTCCGTAACTTTGCTGAGTTGAGATTGTTAAAACAAAGTAAATAAGTACTTTGTTTTATTCTAGTGTTCAAACTATAAGGATAAGGAAAAAGGATATTGAAGAAACAAGTGTGAGAAGAATAAATTATACCTAACATAATGCCTTATGTTTATCTTTACCGACATACCTAACAACATTCAGACTAACTCGAGCCTCTTTACTCAAGGACAGAGTCAATCAGAGGGATGGTGAATTTATTATAGGCCTCCATACATAAGTATACTTTAAATAATGGTAATTATTCGGGATCCCTACCTGAAAAGGGAAACCTAACTCAAGGTACTGCCTCAATCACTCTAAATGTCTTATTAATGTTTGAGGAATCCAATACCAATGAAATTAAAATGGAACCACCTCGATACTATAAACTATCAAACAAAAAAGATTTTTCAAAATCAGTCCACCATTGACTGAGAAATAATGTGGACATAGATAAAATAAACATACATCGTCTGCTTTTCTATCTCTTCATCCAACCATGGCTTTTTTAGCGTGCATTGTGCTAACACTAACAGTGTTGAAAGAATTTTGAAAAATACATTAGGAACAAAGAAGTAAATAGCAAAGAATTGCCATTGCCATCCATCGTGGCAATGCTGCCAGTCTTGCACACTTCCGTGGGGCAGCGTTTTAGTTCATTTTGTTACATATAATAATTAATTTAAGCAATAGTTCATATAATAAACACTAGTAAGTAAATAATCTCAATAGATGTAAGACCAGTCCAATACGCGAGTCGGTCGCGTGGCGTCTCAAACTTTTTGCTTGTTAAAATACTTGCCCGCTGTGAATGAACGTGGAGTGAATGAGAACTGGTGACCGAATGAATGAGTCGGCGGGACACCGGAGCAATTACTCTTTTTTGCTTAGCACGCGTTGCGGAAACGACGGGTTGTAAATGAATTAATTGGCATATGTTTTAGTTGAAGTTTCAATTAGCGTGCAGTATGTTTAATTTTTTTGCTTACTGGCTGTTCTCCGCGGTTCCACTAGTGTTCCTGGATTAAAAAGTTGCCTATAACCTTCGGGGATAATGTAGCTTCCTATTTGTGAAAGAATAGTTCAAATCGGTCCAGTAACTCCAGAGAATAGCGCGTTCAAACAACTTTTCTACTTTATTATTAGTACTTATAGATTTTATAGCAGCTATCTGTATACCAAATTAAAGCCCGATCCATTCTGTAGTTTGATTGAGCTGTGTGTTGATAGATCAGTGAATCAGTCAGTCACGTTTTCCTTTTATACATATTCATATTTAGATTTACATTTATGGTGAAACTTTTAAAGTTCTAGGGAACCCTAAAAAAGCTTTTCCATGACATATCTCAGAATCAATGTCTTATTCAAAACCTTAACTTTGAATATAATTTACAATCGAAACCAAAAAGCTCGAGCATTGTGTTGTATCAAACTCGAATTTAAGCGAATACGAAAACCAGATGTCAAAATCGAATAACAAAACACTCCAAAGGGGAATGGCCGATTGAGTTTTTTAAATCAATGATTTACTTTCGATTGGCGGTTCGTTAAGATTGCATTTAATATATAAATGTTTGAGAACACCTGCTCTTAAGGCTTCAGTGTATCGAATGTTAAAATAACTAATGTTTTATTAAAACCTAGCTGTTCTGCGCGGTTTCACTCGCATTCCCGGGATTAAAAGTAGCCTATAACCTTCAGAAATAATTTAGCTTCCTACTAGTTAAAGAATTTTTCAAATTGGTTCAGTAGTTTCGGAGCCTATTCAATGCAAACAAACAATCAAATCTTTCCTCTTTATAATATTAGGTAGCATAGATAATAATTAAAAAAAGACGGTATGACAAATAGATATAAACAGAATAATTTAATTAAAACTAGATTAAAAATAAAACTCAAATATTTATAAATACAGAGTCACTATAAATAAAAAATCGCGTTTAAAACTAAAAACACTCAGTCTTTCTTAGTCTGAATGTAGAGTTACAGTAACAATGGTAGAGCCGACAGAATTTCTAGAACCTTCCATTTGTAATTGAAAGTAAAGCCTTATATTATGATTTATAAAATACCTGTGAACAAATAAAATTCTATTCATAAAGCGAAGAAAACTAAAATATTTTATAAAAAATAATTTTATTCAACGTTTACCCACGTCTGGCTTTTGTGGTACTCTGAGAATTTTTTATTATTAAGTTCTACTTTTGAATTGAGTGAATTTTCCAAAGGTTTCACCTCTTGGAGACTGAAAAATTATTGATTTTGATGTAATTAGTTTGTTTCTTGGAAAGGACTTGAACCTTTATGTATAAAATCTATTTTAGTTCATATTTCATTTAATAAGTATATATACTAGACGTAGATAGACAAGCTCCTTTTTCACAGTAAATAACCAAGATTGTTGACAAGGGCATCAAAAATAGATCAGATTTAATTACAAACTTGAAGAGCCTATTAATCAATCTGTTGACATACAATCTGAAAAAATAACCTATTTAATTAAATATATGGAGTGTCGGTCAAAAAATACATGGTGTGGGATGCCACATGTGTTGATACACTTGCGGCATCTCACTTGCCAGCGACATGTAGAGTTGCAGGCTGCGTCTGGTGCAGAAAATTCCAAAATCCAAAAATACGCCTTTTGGGATCCTAATTCTATCGTCGAAACTTAATTATTCAGGCCTCGCGGCCTCGGGGGAACGGCGGGCGGGGAGCTTTTTCCACCAACGCGTTAGCTTGGCTATCCAAAGAGGAAACGCTGCCAACCTTCTTGGAACCTTGCCGTTTATCGGCAGCAGCGGTCGCCTCGAGGATTTTTTTTAGATGTAGATCGTATTTTGTATATTTGTTACTTTGTTATAAATAATTGTATAGCGGGTAAAACAGACACTCTTTAACCGACATATCGCAGTTAATCATGTTCCCTATCCTCTATTAGTGACAATGTCAAAATAAATAAATGTCCGACACCACAATAAAAAATGGTGGATTCATTTAAAAACGCTCGTTAGTACAAAATTAATATTCTTTCATTTATATCAGATGCAGCACGATTAAATGCGATGCAATTAAGCTTAACTTGAAGTAAGCCGACAAAACAGTGGTAAAAAAAGTTGGCCAAGTGTGCGAGGATAAACATTCAACTAGGGTTCTGTAGCCATGTGTTTTTTTCGTTGGTAAGTTTAAATTGGTGAATAGTTTATGATGGTATGTTTTTTTTATTTTCATAGAAACAACAACACTTAAGATATACCTACCTATATCATAAAATAGCCATTATCAGTTTCCTCTTCTAACCGACTTAAAATAAAGTGTAGGTTTTCAATTCGGATGTATATTATTTTAATGTTTGTTCAAGCATAACTTTTTTGTTTATGAACTGATTTTAATAATTATTTGTTGTATTGGGTTCAGTAGGTATAGTTCCAAGCAAGGTGGCCCCATTCATTTGATTGTCTTTGAAGGAGGTTTAATTATTTTTGTTAAAAGTTGATTATTGAGTTTCTTTATTATTATTATTTTTTTATTTTTAGATGTTTTATACAATGGTTACATCTAGTATGTACCTATATTTTTTGTAAATAATTGAAATTAAATATTATATATTAGCACAATGGTTTAATGGGCACATGATTAAATGGTTTCATCATTAATTTTTCACATTGATAGCCTATTTTGTCAGTGTCATAACGGTGTACTTGCACACAGTGTAGGTAATATCAAAAACACATAACTGTACTCGTGTGGCTTTACCTTGAAAATTATATAAATGGTTTTCAATCATCACGGAACCATAAAAAGACATTTAATGCATGAACTGGTCAAACTGGATGATGGCGCCTACTCATTGACAAGTAAATGGGTGGTAAAAGAAAGAGAAAAAAATAATCAATGGACTGCCTTTACACAACTAAAACTCTACCTTACTACACAGAAAATAAAATTAAAACTTCATCATCAATATCAGAATACATACGACTAAATGGAATCAACTTGGAATGCAATGCCGGCGTCGCTGTCAGCTCATGTTAAAATATTTCGAAAGCATACAAAATGATCATTCAATTCTCGCTCAGATTTTTTGGGTATATCAAGATATTAAAGCCGAATATTGTTTAAAGTTTTACTATCACTTAGGACTGTTTGTATAGGTTTAGGGTGGTACCCAGGTACCGTTTTAACAAGGATCTGGTAGCGACAGTTAAATACGATTGGGCTTCTGTTTATGAAAAAATGTTGATAAGTTATTTATGGGGTACCTTCTAGCAGTTACACTAGGCAACGTGTTGAGGTTATTTTGATCTCAAAAAGTTTCAATGAGTATAAAGATTTGATCTCAGACTAAGAAAAAAGAAAGACAGGGGGGGCGCCGCTAACAATCAATGTACTTCATAGAAGCAAAATAATTTTACCACCTACGCTGTGATCAGATGCATAAGCAGCCAGTGATGACACTATTGGTCGAGGGACGGGCCCATACTATTTAGAGTACTGCTATGCTATTACGTTGCGGGCGACAGCGTTGGGCGATGATACATTCGCGGAGGGGTGAGAGTGTATTTTATTTACGTAGAAATAATATTATTTGATGAAAGTACGTAAAAAAAATGTGTAAATTTAATAAACTAAAGAAAAGTGTCACGGAACTTTTAATTTGAAAGTACTTGATTATAATACCGATTATTAAATAAACTGTCTTGAATTTCTTGAAACATAAAATGTCACCTAATGCATTCATAGTTGTTCTCGGTACTCCGTCTTTCTTTTTCCTTGGTCTAATTTAGAATTTGACTTGATTTTATTACACGGTGTAATTACACATTGATCTTATGATATTTAACTATCAAATAGCTGTCTATCTCGTTTTACTGTACACGAAAGTTCATATATTAGAAAGAGAATACAATAATATAGGTTTTAATAACTTTTTAATGATTCAGGGTAACGTAGGGTCAGTTCCTACGCTTCGTAACAAACCTTACGGGCTTCATGAACATTATTATTTTAATTAAACTTTTGTTTGTCTAGGTTTTATTTGAGGTAGCATTTATTTGATCAAAATACTGGCTTACTGACGTCAAATGTCGTGACAATGTACCGACGACGAGTACGGACGACGACAATTCAAGATAAACACTGTGGCATCTTATGCGCTTGTAATAGGAGCTATTTTGCAACAAAAAGGTATAGGCTGATGTGTTGGCGTCTGTACCCTACCAGGGGTACTTTGTAGCATCCGCCTGGCTACTGAAATCTGCCACCAATCATTCAATGGGTGGGGCACATCGCACGTAGAACTGACCGCCACTGGGGTAGAAAGGTTCTCGAGTGGCGATCACGACCCGGAAGACGCAGCGTGAGCAGGCCTCTCAGTAGGTGGACCGACGATCTTGTGAGGGTCGCGGGAAACCGCTGGATGTGAGTAGCGCAACACCGGCCATCGTGGAGATCCTTTGTCCAGCAGTGAACGTCTTTCGGCTGATATGATGATGATGATGATGATGTAGATACAATACGTAAATAAAACTACATCTGTCATTAACCATTTTAACTCTATACAATAAAACTGGAAATATACAATTAAATTTAATTTAATAAAGGTACTTTATGTAATTTATGTTTATGGTTTCTGTAAATAATTAGTTCTTGTGTGAATATTGAATTGGGTCAGTGTTGTAAAATATTGTGAGACTGTGTTTAACTGCTATTTTTAAAACGTGCTCATTTATTTTACTGACTTTTTAATGTTTTTTTGAGTGCAAGTGACATTATAACGAAAACGATCATAGACACGGTCCCCCGCCCCGCAGTCCGTGTTGCTCTATGAAAGCGATACGATCATCGTTGTCAAATTATTAACCAATAGAATTGCAACAAACTGACGAGACGTAAATTTTGTACAATTCTATTGGTTAATTATTTGATAACGTAGCCCTTGGACCCAGCATTCGAATTTGCGTGAATTGTTAAATCAAATCAAAATCAAAAACTCATTTATTCAGTTTAGGCCCTAATAAGGCACTTATGAATGTCAACAGTTACAATATTTAGACTCTACTACCGGTTCGGAATACACTTGAACTGAGAAGACTCCGGCAAGAAACTCAGCAAGGCTTCTTTTATTGTGGATTTTTTTTTTAATTTATGTAATTACAGTTGTTGTTTTAAATATACATAAACTTCATACAATTATCACTTGGCCAGGGGGCTGCTAGTGCAGAGGGAAGCTACTACAACCATGTATTCTTGTCTTCTATGTAATGAGCCACCTTATAGTAGGCCTTGTAAATCAACTTATGTTTAACATACTCTTTGAATTTATTATAAGACATCTTAGTTACTTCATATGGGATTTTATTATAAAAGCGAATGCAGTTCCCGAGAAAAGACTTATTGACTTTCGCTAGCCTGAATCTAGGTGTAACAATTTTATCTTTATTTCTTGTATTTAGGTTATGGCGGGTACTGTTTGTGTCAAATAGATTTAAATTTTTACGGACAAACATAATATTTTCAAAAACGTATAGCGACGGTAAGGTTAATATGTCAAATTCCTTAAACCGATTTCGTAAGGATTCGCGAGGACCCAAGCAATAGATTGTACGAATGGCCCTTTTCTGCAAGATAAAGATAGATTCCAAATTCGCAGCCGAGCCCCATAGCAGAAGACTGTAGGACATTATACTATGGAAATACGCAAAGTAAACCAACCTAGCTGTAGCCACATCTGTTATATGTCTAATTTTTCTAACTGCAAAAGCGGCGGAACTCTATTTACTAGCTAAGTTTTCTATATGAGGACCCCATTGTATTTTACTATCTAATGTTATGCCGAGAAAAACTGTCTTATCAACTAGTTCGAGTCTAAAATCATCGACTGGGACATGACTGTCATTCCTAGCAAAATTGGGGAGAGTTATGAATTTGATTGTTAATTTTTTTATGAATCCTACTAATATTATTGAGACAATACCTATCACAGGTCGTGGGTTCTATTCCCATTTAGGACAAACATTTTTATGCATGAACATGGTTATTTGTCATGAGTATCCTACATTTTAACAGCAATTTAAACTGGGACATTTCACTTCATAAAGAAACAATGATTTACTATACAGCTTCTTTGCAATCAACCACAGACAAATTTATGTGCCATAAATAATGTACAAAAATAATTACATAATTATAGGTTTAACGCACGAATCATTTAAAGGCTTGAGGTGGTCAAATTAATTGAATGTCTTAATGGAGGACTTATGGCCTTAAGTCCTCGGGCTTTTGATAAATGTTATCTGTCCCCCAATAAAATAATATATGGATGATAATCAAGCGGCTTGATCTGAATTAAATGCCAGTGCGTGAGATTAAGAAGTAATAAATTTAAAAGGTATTTTATTTCTGTCAATATTTTATAACAGTTATCTACTATAGGTAGGTAGAGTGGATCATATTTGTGAAATTGCAAAAAACCGAGTCAAGAGCATGGACGTCGCCTAGGGAGGTAGCAATGATCTGCCTGTCTGTTACTTTTACACATCTAAACCGCTGAGCCGATTACGATGGAATTTGTCACGCAGATAGCCTATAATATGGAGAATGACATAGGCTACTTTTTATCCCAGGAATACTTACGAAACCGCGGAGCGAATGCAAGTAATTGCATACAACGTCCAAATGAGATCCGAAACAGTTCTGCTATTTTACATAATAGTAAATGTCAGTTAAGCTCTCAACACACGAAATGATCCTACGTTCTTAAAATAACATATCTAATATTCTGAAATCTTCGCGAAATATTTCCTATTTTAAATCCAGGTCACATTGTAGACGTCCAAGTAGGTAATACCTGGTATTGACACAACGGAATATATTCCCAGGTACGACATTGCAATGGTTACACAATATTTTGATGTTTGGGGACATAAATAAAAATACAGGTATAGCAGGCCGAAAAGGGATTGATAAATAGGTATCTTATGGTTGACCAAAAAATTTTCTTTTATGTCAGAAGGTTGACAAGTAAGTAGGTAACCTGATGGTAATTAGTTATCCATCGCCATTTGAAATACCAGAGGTAATTGCCAATGTGTTGCCGACCTGTTACAATGCCAAGAAGGTATCTCTCAGGCGCAATTGCCAGAACACACCAGTACGTGCTTAGCGACAGATTTTTATGTTGGTACCCAGCCAGACGGGTATACCTACTAAAAGTACCCTACCACAGTGCTATGGTTTCCTCGCGATGTTTTAGTCACCAAAAGCTCAAGCTCATTGTAGAATTTAAACTTACGACCTTCGTCGCGGCATCCGACGTCACTACCACTGAGATAGCTCATAATAGAAAATAGAGAAAGAATATTTTGGAGTGAAAAACAACACTAACATAGGTAATATTACAGAATATCAACAAATTACGCTTTAAGTCTAACTAAGTATCTATTAGATTACTCGAGTGCTAAAATAGCCATCTCGCTCCAATTCAAGTTTCAGAGTGTGAGTAAACGCTTTTACAAGAGATGTATTTATCCTAAGCTTCAAATTCGTAATGGTACTACTCAGGCTCTTGAGATTTTGTAGGATTAATAATAATGACGTAGGTACACTGACCGCAGTATTCAGTATAGCCAATTAATAACCTGTATAATTAAAAAATATCATGTATCTTGATCTAGCAATGTTGACAATTTGTATGAAAACTTAAAAACGTTTTTTTCGCGGATACAGTGTTTGGTGTCATCACAGATTAAAATTGTAAAATACAGATAGGAATCCAAGGAACAAATCCAAGGAATGCTTACGCTTGACACACGTTAAATTATATTTCGTCATTACAATTAAAACTCTATATCATTGTAATTGAGACTAAAATAAAATCACTAGATAGTAGCGTTCCACCGACTTGTATGGATGTCATCATCAATACCTACAAGAAAATAGGATGATGAAAATTAATTAAAAATACTTTTCCCAGACTTCTGCAGTAATGTAATAAAAATAAAGACGATCGCTATAGAATTCCAGACAGTCAGCCAATTAGAAGCGTCTTGAAAGCCTGGATTTCAGTGCTTCATATTGAGTTAAACAATTCAGGCTTTCTGTGCTTTCTGCCCGATAAATCTTTCATCGTTAGGTACATGTTTTTGTTAGTATTTCTCCTTGGATTTGATTAAGTTTTATATTAAAAAACGGTGTGTTTATTTTATTGAAAACTAGATATGTTCTGTGGTTCGTGTTTTAGAAATGTTATAGGTTTGGATATAAAAAAAACCGCGGCTATGTGAAGAAAAATAGTTTGGCAAAGACTTGTTTAACTAAAACAGTCAAAACTTAGCCCCCTTTTGTTACAATGCAATGATACATTATCTTACAAAAATCAAAGAACCGTTTAGGTTATATAGAAAATTCCATCGAATCCTTTGAAGTATTTCTCAAGTTATAAAAGCATAATCGGACATACAGAGAGTTGTAACATTTTAGTTTAAAAGGTGTAACGCCCAATATTATAATAGTAAGAGCATAACAGTAATAAAATACATGGATATGAAATAGGTGGCCCGGATTATGGGCCTTAAAGCCTCGATGGTCCATTAGGGTTCATATCTGTACCAATAAAATCTAAATTCTATCAGGAAATAGGATTTGGGCCAAATGGCGACGCTTTAGATGGTATTTTAGTTAAACTGTGGTTATATTAAAATTCTAATGCGATGAAGGTTTCATATTTTTATAATTTTTGGAGTTGAGAACTAGAGCTGGATATTCTTTTTAAAATTTGACTTCTTACCACTCTCGACCACATCGTCACTTACTTTTGTAAGATTGTGGCCAAAGATACCTAAACTTGACAATATTTTTCAACCATTTACTAACTAAGTATCATGTTTTTTCATTTTTGCTGGTTTTACTTTCCTGAAACGAATGAAAAATGATTGTATACTACTTGTATTATTTTTTAAAATATATTTAATGTGTGTAGTGCCTATGAAATTTAGATTTTTTTTCAGTATCAGTCTCACAAATAAACATTAAATTAAAATGATAGAAATAAGTAAATGTTTTATCATGGAAAGTCACCCATTTTCAAGGTTCCGTGCTACCTCGAAAGGAAAAAACGGAAAATTTATAGGATCACTTGGTTGTCCGTGTGTCAAACAAGACCCTTTACCTGCACTCCAGCGTTTGTTTATCTTTAACTGCAAAATTAAGTTGCTATTTTTTAAAACCATTTGTCGCCGCTGCATTCCACCCAGAGAAAGAGAAGGAATGTTAAGGTAGATATTTGCTTCTCTTTTCCAAACATGTCTCATTTATCTTCAGATAAATATTATAATATCTACATCGTGTGTTTTTATAATCAAACACATAATCGCCATCGCTTATCAATGCAATCGCAGTTCAACAACACATTATTGCAGGCACAAGCGAAATATGGTAAAGCACTAATATGTAGTAAATACCGATTGAATGAATCGCCCCTGTATCTACTGCTCCATAGTTTTTGAATAAGACTAAGCGACTTTAACGTATGCTTAGATGATAGTGGTGCGAGTAATGGCGGGTGAAAAGACCTTTATAATTTACTAGATGTTGCCCGCGGCTTCACTCGCGTTCCTGAGATAAAAAGTAGCTTATAACCTTCGGGGATAATGTAGCTTCCTATTAGTGAAAGAATTATTCGAATCGGACCAGTAACTCCGGAGTTTAGCGCGTTCAAACAAACTCTTCAGCTTTATTATTAGTATTAGATTTCCATAAGCTTATATCTACTCATTCTAAAAAAAGTTTAGGCACGATCAAACTTATGGTACTCCCGCGTGTTATGTGTATTCAAAGTGCATATATGTACTTGTGAGGGTAGCTATGGATTTAGGGCAGTGTCAGTGATGTGCAACGGATGCGAACATTACTCACTCTCTGTTTAAATTTATAAGAGGAACTTTTATGTGTGTTTAAAGTCAATAACTAAAATCATCAATTTATAAGTTTTTGTTTGGATTCGCCGAATAGTTGCCCTGACGAACGCCGAGATATATTACTATTACTACGTAAATATCTGCAAATATGTAGGTACTACAATCAGAACTATCTACATACAAATTTACATCGCGCTAGTGGAGTTTGTTCTCAGATTCACATATATACAAGATTCCAACATCAACAGTTGGACCACGGTCCCCAGGCACGATGACCCAGCCTGGCGAAACATCTTCCCTTTTCAATGGAGGAATCATCCACCTTGTTCCTCCATAGTGGTGACCCCGACATGATGGATGGGAAACTTCCAATCCCTCCATTCACTGTACATAACCATACTTCTGAGCATTACAACGCTCATCACTCCGCATCAGCATCAAATCTCTGCAGTCAACAAGCAAGCCAACATCGCCTTAATCAGGTTCAACGCAGCCGACGCACCGTGCTTCCTGGTCCTGCAAGGCACAACCCAGCGACAACTCATCGCCAACACAGTTCCACCGCAGCACACGTCCGGATCATCTCCTCCGGCGTGGCAGTCTTTGCACTACGTGGACTTCATGGCTCAACCGTCGCAGCAACCCCGCTCTGTCTCGACTCACCGCAGACAACAGCGCAGCACTGGCACTTGCAAGCATTACGCACTGACGCAATAACAGATCGACCTCTGGTCTAGGAAGGGAGTGATGTAGCGACCCCTGTCAGCTACATAGTTCAGACACCGAATGAATAGATGGCGCTGCAATAGATCAACACTACAAACAGAACCATCTACATACAAATCTACATCTCGCTAGTGGAGTTTATTCGCAGATTCACAAGGTATATACAAGATTCCAACATTAACAGTTAGACCGCGGTCCCCAGGCACGATGACCCAGCCTGGCGGAAGATCTTTCCTTTTCAATGGAGGAATCATCCACCTTGTTCCTCCATATGAGCAACGTTCGCATCCGTTGCACGAACTAAAATTCTGACGAACTAAAAGTCGCGCGAATATCGCTATAAAAACTTATTTCTTATATTATTAACATCACTCACACATCAACATCACACGTGAGAAATTGCGTCATGTAATTGGCCAAGCGAGCGAACGAATCTCAGTCGCGTACCGCATTCCTTTACAAAAAAATTGCAGTCTCACGTGATTTAACCCACGTTCTTGGCATAAAAGTAGTCCATGTCTTCCCTATACCATAGGGTAACTGCGTTCTAAAGTTTAGACAAATAGACAGTCAGAGTTACTTTCACATTTATTAGTATGGTATAATTGCATTTTTGCTTATAAAACTATCTTCATTTCTGATCTATACTATTTACTATATTATTATTTTCCCAGGTCATTATTATTGGTGGAATAGCGATAAATAAATAGGTCACCATCAGGCAATCAATTTAATAAATAAATATTTTAATACTAAAAATCAATATCAGTACACGTATTGATTAAATATTCGTCAATATAGCATTGTAGCGTTTTAAACCCTAACTTAATTGACTAACTGATAATTATTTTATTATAATTATTTGGGTAAAGCATACACAATGCAAAATACTGACACATAAATATCTAATTCTCGCTGCAACTAACACCCCACCTTATCTTCATTTCTACTTAGCCTATCTCACCGGAAAATGGCTTCAGTTAAATTGTTCCAAGTTTGGTCATAATTAGTATTGGATAGTTGTAATATGTCTCATTGTCATTATGATCGTATATAGCCTTCGCAGGTGCGAAAGAGATAGCCATATTTCATTGTATTCCGGGGTAATAATTTAGTTGGAATCAGGGAAGTTTCTATAAGTACTCACCAATCCTGTGTGATGGGAAGCTCGATTTTGATAAGATATAGTAGCCCTAAAAGGCATTGTTCAAAAATATTCAAGAGTGTAAAACAACACAAAAATATTTCCATACAATAAAAAAACAATAAATAAGCTTAAATGTAAGTTTATCTGAGTAATTATTCAATAACTCGTGTATAAAAATAGGTATATCTACGTTTCTGAGTGAGAGTAGGTAAAGGTTAATAAATTGTGCTTATGAATTGTCATAAATTCTTAATGATAGGTGCTCAGGGGCATGGGCTAAAATATAGCCCATGCCCTTCCCCAGGATATAATCTATCTCCTTGCCAAATTTCACTACGATTCGTTATGCCGTGAAAAAGTAACAAACAGAGTTATAGTATGACACAACTTAGATGAAGCATCGGCAAACTTCGTAAAATCGATCGTTCTCGAAAAGAGTGCGCCTACAACATTACTCATGTGTTAAAAATGATCGGCGAAAATGATCTTGTTGAATGTTGAATGGCGCGATACTGAATTATTTTTATTTGTTGTGTAAATCGGAAGTGAAGTGTACGAATACGATTCGCCGATGCTACATCTAAGTTGTGTCATACTGTACTTTCGCATCCTACTAATATTATAAACGTGAAAGTTTATGTGTATGTATGTTCGTTGCTCTTTCACCCAAAAACTACTAAACGGATTTGGATGAAACTTGGCACATAGATAGATCATTTCCTGGAATAACATACAGGCTACTTTTTATCCCGGGAATGCGGGTGAAACCGCGGGGGACAGCAAGTTTATAATATAAGTATGGATAGTTTATAAAGATTTCATGATAAGCAATAATATTCAATTTAATAAATATTTACTATACATACTTACAATCTTTGTTACATACTTTAGGTATATCAAATTCAAATTCAAAAGTATCTTTATTAAATGAACTCATTGCAAGTATTTTTAATCGTCAAATTTGTAAAAATAAAAAATATGTATATAAAAAAAAACTATAGAAAATAAAATATTAAAATTAACAATCTGACAATAATAATAACAAAAATTATAATAACACTAAATAGCATGTGAAGCGAACAACTCATTGAAATGCGTTCTTGTCCTCTATAAAATCAGAAACTTTATAGTACCCTTTTTTGTACAACTTATCTTTAATTAGCTTTTTAAATTTTAACACGGACAATTCTTGTATTTCTTTGGGTACTTTGTTAAAGAAGCGTATACATTGCCCCATAAAAGAATCCCTAACTTTGCTCAAACGAGTTACAGGTATAGCAAGTTTATCCTTATTTCTAGTGTTTAAACTATGAGTATCGCTATTTTTGAAAAATCTCTCTATATTCAGATTATAAAATACACAGAACAATTAATAAACTAGGCATTATCATGAATAAATAAACTGAAGATAACTGAAACATAGACAATCAAATTCCTGTAACTCAAATATTATAATCTCAAATTCAATGTATTTGGAAACATCTGAAATAATTGGGAACTTAATCGAAAGGTCGAAGTTGAACCAAATTAATCAATGATAAGTTCGAAGGTCAGGAATAGATCTTAACAGATTGTAATGGGAATCCATTAGTATAGTTTGTATCTGTTGAGCTGTTGTTAACCTGGTTTATGGATATTAAGTACTAGCTGTCCCCCGCGGTTCCACCCGCGTTTCCAAATAAAAAGTAGCCTATGCAACCTGATCTAGATAAGGCAACATAATAATTGTCCATGGGAAAAACAGTTTTCTCTTAAATATATTCCAACATGCTTAAAAGTTTTTCCTTGTGCTTTATTTATATTGACTTCAGACGATAGGTAGGTAATTTCACAGGAAATTGTACCTATTCGTTTAAATCTATATGGTAAATCTGTGGGTATCATCGGAATGCGAGGTATCAGTACTGTTTGCCCAACTGCTGGCTCAGTCAAAACCAATCGCTACTATGACAGAGATCTAGAAATTTTACTTGAAGTCTGGTACCATTACATAAATTTGGTGGTCTAATATCTATTTAACATGCATTGTCCTGAATGACTGTCTGACGGATCAACGCATAGCCTAAACCGCTGATCGTAGAGACCTGAAATTTAGAGGGTGTGTTCTTCGTATGAAGTAGGCATCCTATAAGAAAGGATCTTCCGAAATCCTTAGGGGTTGAAAAACTGGGACAAAGTTTGTATGGAACAACGTGATTCCTTGGTCCAATCTACTTCAAATTTTGCATAAACATTCTTTAAGATAATTGATGGAAGACGTGTTTTGTATTTTATTGAAACTCATCGCCTATCGGGGTTAAAAAAGGGTAGAAAGTTATTTTGGGGGTGATTTGCATCGAAGTTGATATCAATACTGCTTTTGAACTCACATAAAAGCTTGGTGAAATGCAATGCATATGACGAACAATTGGGATGAATTTGCTGTTATGTCTCATGACCGTCTTGACAACAATCATGGGACAAAAGAAAAGTATAAATTAGATGTTACAACACTCTACATTTCTGCGAGTTAGTTGCAGCCGGTCAAATATACCCATTTGTATTTGAAGTATATCGAAATGGAAACCAATATGCCAAATTTGGTACAGAAGACCAACCCATCAAAAGGTTACGTTTTTCCCAAGATCGTTCTTATGGTCACTTTGATGCCTACGCTGATGCCGATGGTGATAATAACACTGATCAGCGTCCAATAGCCAATCTAAATATATAAAACTTTTAACAAAAAATTTAACCGATATCATGGTACCGCAGATTTATTTCACTTACTTCAAAACTCATATTAGAGTTCCTAAATTCTGAATGAGTTCCAGAAAATAACTTCTGCTTTTTAGTGCCTTTGAAGACGGTTCTATTTTTTGTTAAAAGTTTTTTATTTTACAATTTTGAATTTCTTATGTGTAATCAATGACTCTCAAGGTCACTGACCTAGGATAAGCATATTAGCGTTGTAGTTTCCATCATCGTTCCTATGACATTTAAAGAATTATCCCCTAACTCCTAACCATTAAGGAGTTGTACCTTCCATCATCAGCTCAAAAACATAAGATGATGACTACCAAACGCAAATATCTGAATAGCTTTAGAAAGTATGATGAAAAACATTGTAAGTGCCTATAAAATTTAAAGAGTTCCCTCGATTTGTCCAGGATCCTATCATCAGATCCTGACTTGGTGACCATGGGACTACTTGTGAACTTTCAAACAAAAAATATTTTTCCAAACCGGTCCAGGCGTTCGAGTATTCGGGGAACATACAAAAAAAATGATTCCGACGAATTGATAACCTCCGCTTGAAGTTGGTTAATTGACTGACTGACTGACTGATCGCTGGTGATATCGCGTGTGTTATCGCGGGTGGAAAGCTATTTAGCATTCTATATTAAAGCTGAAAAGTTTATGAAAAACATTGTAAGTGCCTATAAAATTTGAAGAGTTCCCTCGATTTGTCTAGGATCCTATCATCAGATCCTGACTTGGTGACCATGGGACTACTTGTAAAGTCCTATATCCTTTCAAACAAAAAATTATTTTCCTAATCGGTCCAGGCGTTCGAGTATTCGGGGAACATACAAAAAAAAAAGATTTCAACTAATTGATAACCTCCGCTTGAAGTTGGTTAATTGACTGACTGACCGCGGGTGGCATCGCGGGTGGAAAGCTATTTAGCATTAAATAATAAAGCTGAAAAGTTTGTTTGTTTGTTTGAACGCGCGAATCTCCGGAGTTACTGGTCCGATTCGAAAACTACGCTGTCGGCTGGTAGTTTAGCCATTATTTTGTCGTTGATGGCGTCAACGCTTATATTTCTGGCAGCTAATTAAATTAAATTGCCCTCTCACACATCACACACACATAATGTTTTTTTTGGTCGATATTGGCTATATCCAGATATACTCTACAGATCAGGTCTTCAATGTTGGTCACGATTTTACCAAGGTCTTTGTCAATAGCTAGTTTTTTATCTGATTCAGGTACTTTCCCATCCCCGATTAAATGGAGCTTTATTGGGAAATCTGTGCTTCCTCTACCTAAGTGACTCCTCATCTTGGTATACAGTTTCAATAATTCAACAGACTTTCATAATGAGGAAGATTTTAAGCAAGAATTAATAATATCTGCTCTAGTTTCCCTAACAGGCAACGTTTGTCTGAAATCACCAGAAAACATCAAAGTTATTCCATGTAACCCATGGCTATTTGTGCATTTTATAATTCTGAGAGTTCTATCTAAAGCCTCTAGATGAGCTCTATGAGTCATGTGCACTCATCCCATATTATTAGGTTTGCATCTTGTAAAACCTTGCCCAATGGTCCATTTTTACGTATAGAGCGTACGCTGTATTTTTCAAGAAATACCGTAAGGGTCTGTTTAGAAGTGAAATGAGCCGTCCTTCTACCTGTCAATAGTGTAGCAGCAATAAATATCTGATGATGCAACTGCAATGGCTAATTTCGTTGACTTCAAAACTATCACATTAGAGTTATTTTATACTTATTAGTGCCTTTGTGGTTTTTTTTTGTTGAATTTTTTTTAGTTTCTTATGTGTAATCAATGACTCTCAAGGTCACTGACCTAGGATAAGCATATTAGCGTTGTACTTTCCATCATAGTTCCTATAATATTTAAAGATTTATCCCCTAACTCCTACCCGTTAAGGAGTTGTACCTTCCATCATCAGCTCAGCAACATGTGACGACTACCAGACGCAAATATCTGAATAGTTTTAGAAATATATGAAAAACATTGTTAGTGCCTATAAAATTTGAAGAGTTCCCTCGATTTCTTCAAGATCCCATCATCAGACCCTGACTTGGTGACCATGTGACCACCTGTATGTATAGTTTCCAAATCGGGTCAGGCATCTTCGAGTAATCGAGGAACATACATAAAAAAAGATTCCGACGAATTGATAACCTCGTCTTGATGACAGTTAAAAATAACAAAAAACTGTTACCTAGGCGACCGCTGTCATCCATTGACAACCGCGTCGCATCGCTCACCCATGCTATACATGCTCCCGCTTAACGTTCTTTTTATCATTGCTCAGCTCCTGAGGGTCGTAGCGTGATGTTCTATAGCCTATAACCTTCCTTAATAAATGGGCTTTCAATTGCAAAAAGGTTTTTCCATATCCCACTGGCAGATCCAGAGATTAGCGCGTTCAAACAAACAAACAAACAAACAAACAAACAAACAAACTCTTCAGCTTTATTATTAGTATAGATTCTATTAATTAATTAGCAGGAGATGGGCTAAATGGGGAGGTTGGATTGAACCCGCGACCTGTAACCCCACCCAGAATGTTTAAACATTCATGTGTGTGACAGCAAATGTCTATGTGGGTAAATAATTAGCTAATTAATATTATGTCTTTCCGTCAATCTGTATGTTACCTTGTCATGCCAAAAGCCCAAAACCACTAAACCGATCGCGATGAAATTTGGCACGTAGATAATCTAGGATATGGAGATGGTTATAGGCTACTTTTTATACCGAAAACTTGGGTGAAATCGCTGGGGACAGCAGACAGAGGTACTTTCGCATAATAGTAGGGAGTAATATGGATTTTACTATAACAGCTACAAATACTTAAGGTGGAGGCGTCGGTTGGAGCGCGAAATTCAAATTTTATCACGTTTTTTGCAAATTGCAGCTCAGTTATAGGTCGTAAGTTATCAACATGTTATTTGCGACAAGAATGGTAGTATATTTACTGATTAATAACAAAAGAAATCATCAACATATTCCTCCAAGGTATATTACTGACATATACGACTATTTCATGAAAATGTTACTAATATACCTTGGAGGAATATGTTGATGATTTATTTTTATACTACCATTCTTCTCGCAAATAGATGTTGATAACTTACGACCTATAACTGAGCTGCAATTTGCAAAAAACGTGATAAAATTTGAATTTCGCGCTCCAACCGAAGGTTCACCCTTAATCAAATTTTAATGAAGTAATTTTATATTATACCTACATAGGCGTAAATTTCTTGATGGCCTCTTTCTTTATTGTTGCCGTATCGTAAAACAATGTTTTTTGACTTACAAGTTTATTAGTATCTTATTTTTATCCAGGATAAAAAGTGTAGATAATGCACGGAAAAAAATACATTCGTACTTAGGTACTTCGTGTTCGAGGTATGATCAAATGTAGCATACGGCCTACCTGATGGTATGTGGTTACCGTCGCCTATCGCCATTTGCAATACCAGAGATATTGCCAATGTGTTGCTGACCTGTTACAATACCGAGAAGGCAAACTGGCTCTCAAGTGCAATTGCCGGAACACACCGGTAGGTGCTTGGCGACAAATTTTCAACGTGTCCTAAGTTTAAATCTAAATTCATTTTGTAGGGTTAATTTAGTCACATTTGCAGCTTCATAGCATGCTACAGGTAGTTTATAATATTAGTAGAACGTAGAAAAAGTAGGAGAGAATATTATAGTCTTAAAAACTAGACCTTCGACAACCCTATTGCTATTCTAAATGAAACGTATTCAGGCATAGCATGTCGCGTTGACTAACTAACAAAAGGCAATTTCGGCGCGACATCTGGTCCATAGAGATACGATACTGCAACGATATTGTTACGTCACGGTAACGCTTTGATCATGCTGACGATTTTCGATATAATTAACACAGTTATTATATATTGACAAGCCAGTTGGCGCAGTTGGTTAAGACACGACCTATCACGCCGCTGATCATGGGTTCGATTCCCATCCAGGACAAACATTTGTACATGAACATGTCTGTTTGTCCTGTGTTGTATTGTATTTTTTCATTCAGCCATTCTTATATCATTCTACTTGTAATATGAAACCATAAAGGATTTTTTTTGGGTCAGCTGCCGACTGCTTTGTTGGATAGTAACTGTCCAGTAATGTATACCAGGTATCTATTGTTTATTAGCCTAGATTTTTTATAGATATTAAATGGGTCCGTACTGTTCTTATTTCCTGGTTTATTCCTGCGGCTTTCTTGATGTCTTCTACATATTTCACAGATTAATAAATAGTACTAAAGTACAGATAGGAATCGAAGGAACAAATCCAAGGAACGCTTACCCTTGACACACGTCAAATTACTTATTTTTGTCATTACAATTAAACTCTATGGTATTGAAATTGAGACTATAAATATTTGAGATATTATATATTAAGAAAACGTCGAATTACTTGTAAATGAAGATTTTTGTCAATACAATAAAAATTCAATGTCAATTGTAATTGAGACTAAAATCAGTTGGGATATTGTAGCGTTCCACCGAGTTTAATGGCCGATTACATAGCATGATATATTTAGTCCAAATCAAATATTCACCAGTATTGACAGACTTTTTTTTCTATGTACTATAAGGCCCGTGTTGGATCACAAGCTCACGCACATGAAGCCTAGAAGGAAGGGAGATTGATCTCGAAAAACTTTTTGACAGCTTACTTTAGCGGTTATTATAACATTCTGTCGCAGTTTTCTGTCAAAAACCACTACAACTATTTAAGCCTACGATAAGACAGACTAATTGGATCCATGATACTTTAGTAAAACAGTATTTTTTTGAAAAACGGGATTTAAGTAAGCTTTTCCGCATAAAAAAAGACAAGCGATTGTCTTAAGTATTTATTTCTAAAATTAGTTATTTGATTGTGATAAATGTATTTGAGGATCCCTAAAAATAGTGTTGTCATCCCACTGATTTGAAGTCGTAAAACTCGATAGTAACTCTAGCTTCAAAGTACTCGCCAAGCTTTCAAAAGCTCCTTAGTACTCTGGGATTTATAAGTTTTCGCTTGTTATCCCACTTAGTTGCTTTCCTAGGTAAATGTAGAAGTACTTAATTTGGTCTACATTGACGACTTTGTATGAAATCGCTTAGAGTAACCGGGTTATAAAGTGTGAATGTTTTAATTAGTTTATTAACTGTTTTGTAAGCTTAACCTTAATTATGGATTCTTCAAGAGTAGTTGAAAACATTGTAACAAACTAGTGTGGTACAAGAATACTAAACTCATATTTTTTTTTATACTGCTAAGGCAGCAAGCAAGCATACGGCCCACCTGATGATTAGTAGTTACCATTGCCGACCTGTTACAATACCGAGAAGGCAACTGGCTCTCAAGTGCAATTGCCGGAACACACCGGTAGGTGCTTGGCGACAAATTTTCAACTTGAGGGTGGTAGCCAGCCAGACAGGTACTACAAATTATATATGGTTTCCTCACGATGTATGTTACGATGTTCTCATGTAGGACAAAAACCTCCAATTAAATATAACCCACGACCTGTTACTATTTAATAATGATATTCTCTCGAGAATTTTTTATTATAAGTACCTATAAATACGACTTATTTTCATTAAAATACCTATAAATATTTTAGAGTTTTAAAAATCAAATACCAACTGAAATTAAATTTATTTTTAGCCGATCAGTGTTTGGAATAGTTCATGAAATAACTTCAATCAAATTGAATTAATAATGTTTTATGAAGTGCCTATCTATTATTAAAGTTCAGCATTTTTTTTAATTTAAATTGTTTTGAGGCAACGAATTATTCTAGATTCAGTTTTTCTCTGCATTCATTGTTGCAATCATTTCCACTTTTATGTTTCGAAGGGGACGCTCTCAAGTGTACTTAGTTTCATGGTTGCCGAAATACAAGGTTTTTAAAGCACAAAACAAATTAAACGAGAAAAATAAAATTTCCCAAAAACAAATATCAGTTAACTGATGACAAATCCTATTATCACTGTCCAGTCAGACAAATTTCCGGCCCAAATCCCCACCTTCCCTCCGCCCCTCTGCTGTCACTGTAATGCTAATTAATTTTAAATTAACCCCTATGACGTACCCGCATTATAATCATATGCATTTTAAATAGAACTCGCTTTAAATAATTATTTTAAGAAATGGTTGATGTTGTTTTATTTAAATTTATTTGTAACTAAATAAGGTTAATTTGTAAATAATAAATTGATATTGTAATATCTGCGCTTGTTTAAAATATTTGAATAATTTATGAAACCGTGTTTTGGATACATACTAAAATAAATTGCATATTTTCTTAAAAACAATAAACTAATTTACTAACGGCATGGTTTAGAATAAGTAGTTGATCATAAAGCAGAGCAACAATAGACAAAACTTGTTAAATAAAATAAAAAAATACATTGGTGCCGATTCTGTTGTTTACGAACTTAACTAATATTAGACAAGTCACCTCTTTCATTTTAACAAAGATAGAACATTTTTAATGCTGTCAGTTTAATCCATACCGTCGTAATGTACGGGTAAATAGTCGTGACCAATAAAGATCGCGTTTAAATTCCGTTGAAATGTGTGATCGGATTAAACTGACAGGACTAAAATATCTTGCATCCCTTACTTATATCTACTATTAGAAAGAGATATAGTGAGATTAAATTTATTTTAGTTCGTAAACAACAGAATCGGCACCATTGACATAACACGAAAATATTAGGTGGATCCTGGTGCACGTAACTGAAAACCATTGCATCGAGGAATAAAGGACGCCGTTATTTACAAATATATATAGTAGTTCTTTTCTGGGCAAGCATGCCCTAATATGGGCTTCGTCTCACTAAATTGGACGGGTCTATAGCCAAATGAAAGCCCCTTCTTAAATATGGGGTTGTAATCTAGGTACTGGTAATATATTTTAAACGACCTTAATTTCAATTGCAATTTTAACACACGAAAAAAGAATTCACATTAACCTTGCTCAACACATTATAGTATACTAAGTATGCTACCACTTACCTCTTTTACTTGCACCGCTTGCCCGTCCAGACGTCCAGAGTCAGGACAGCAGATCTTTTTCTTGGATAATGATTCAGGTGTTACACATCATGCACAATTTCACACGGTGAATAATCAATGAATATATGAGAGAATCTACAAGAAACGTTCTTGAAGCACTTCCACAATTTTTTTATACACGGTAATACGCACAAGTGTTCTCAACCAGTTTTAACGGATAACTGCTTTCCAATGAACTAGGAGATTACCGACCTCACAATCTCAAAAAGAGGGTAGTTAGAACAATTTTGTTGTAATATAATTTTAGTCTACCTTAAATATTTAATAATCAGCAAGTCCTGCTGGACGATTGTCTATCCATCTCGTAATCGGATTCCGATAACGATAGCTATCGTAATCATTTTTTATTTTTGGCATTGTCTAGCTTTTTTGATTCCGATGACTAATAAAAAAGTAACTACAATCGCAGTTTAGTTGTTGTTTACCTAAGACAGACAATACCAAAATTTTAAGATGATTAGGTACGAGAGCCATCGTAATCGGAATCAAGTCACACAATCGCCCTGCTAAATAATAAACATGAAAATAAAATCCTCGAGAATTAATTGGTAATTTCTAAATAATTCCATGGTTGTTACGAAATAAAGTTATTTACAATGTTGAGTGAAAAATCGTTGTAAAAGCTGTTTTTATTTACATTCCATAGTGCTATAAAAGAGGATAAAAAGCATTTTTGTTCGTGAAAAAGTAATTATTCCACACAGGTATATTACTACGTATAGAGAAGACGCCACACGTCACCAATATGTTCCGTTCAAGTGCAGCCATCCGGCTGCACTTCACTTTTGCTTGAACACGAAACGCGCAAGAGCCATGAAAATCACGGCGCGTTTTATTTTTTGGTCGCTAAAAAACTACACGTTAAAAGCGTCCTAGCGCTACGTGTTTAAGAGTGAACCTTCGGTTGGAGCGTGAAATTCAAATTTTATCACGTTTTTTGCAAATTGCAGCTCAGTTATAGGTCGTAAGTTATCAACATGTTATTTGCGAGAAGAATGGTAGTATATTTACTGATTAATAACAAAATAAATCATCAACATATTCCTCCAAGGTATAATAGTAGCATTTTCATGAAATAGTCGTATATGTCAGTAAAATAATCTATTTCTAATTTGAATTTCGCGCTCCGACCGACGCCTCCACCTTAAACTGTTTGGTTAGACGACTAATAAATTGTTCCAGCGATGCAGCAAATATTAACAAAATGGAGCAAGACCTTTGCTTAGGTTAGCTTCTCTATACGTAGTAATACACCTCAGTGTTATTCCACAGTAATTTCAGAACGAAACTTTTGTTACACTATTTTTAATTAGTTTTGAAACTGACAGGGACTAGGCGTTGGTTCACTAATTACGACTACCTATTTTTTTAAATAGTACTAGGCAATACAAGATGAATTTAAAACTGACTGTAGAGTGAACAGATCAAAAAACTTAAAATATGTATTTTAACACTTAGTATCACAGAGAAGATAAAGCTTATCATGGTGAGTGATATGGTGGCCAAAGACACAGTAAAAAAACAATTTTAATGAGTTGAGAACAAGATTAATATTTCCCATACGACAGACATGATTTTTGCCGTTTTTATAGATGGTATGGAACCCTTCGTGCGCGAGTCCGACTCGCACTTGGTCGGTTTTTATATTAGTTCGTATTAAAAAAAACTATAGAACTATAGTGTAGCAGGCTCGGATGGATGGATTGAGTTTTCATTCCATCCATCCGAGCCTGCTACACTCGTGTTACGCCACGCTCGCTCTTCTGTCTAACTTAGGGCTTAAATCATAGACGAAGCTTACTAGTAAGTTTGTGGTTGTAGAAGCACCATGCGTTTATTATTGTTGGAAGATCCGATTAATTGGTAACCAAGAACTTACCGGTGTGTTCCGACTGCATGAGCTTAGCAGAACCTTCGCCCACATCATCACTGACGAACGGTGAGATTGTGGTCAAACACAGACCTATACATAGTAAAAAAAAGTTCACGGTTCTTAAATGATAAGTTAACGCGGATTAAGAAATAGTACAAACGCAACGAAGGTTCATCCTCTACTAAAAACTGTATTTGGCACCTGCACCACAGCTTTTACTTATTCGGTAACCTATACATTAAAAAATAAGCCATGTAAAATGTTTTATGTCAGTTTTGTTTTGTGTCTATAAACGCCTCCCTTTCTGTTGCATAGCTAGCTCCATCTCTTTCCAACTGATTGGTAGCAGTCAACGGCTCCTGCATAAGCCGCATAAGTATATTTCAGAACTTAAACTGCACTGTAATGGGCGATGATCATCCATCACATAACCGGTGTGTTTTGGACTTGAAATGATAAAATTACTGTCTAATGAAGTACACAGTGAATGTCCCATCCCTAATGATGTCACCACAATGCTGTTTATTTAAGCTAGCTAGTGCTGCACCTATATTAACCAGTGTAGTTCAAACTTGTACAATGGATTTGCTTCTATTGTGTTTTCCCAGCAGCATTTGTAGGTGTAAAATGTTGCTGGTGTTTGTAAATAATCTGTGATGTATGATGTAAAAGGTAACAAAAAACGTTATTTTTCAGATTCATTGTTGTGAAACTCTTTCTTTTGTAAATATCATTTAGTGGTCCGAAAAGTTAATTAAAAAAAAAAAAACTTTTTAACACAGTCCTATTTTAATTGTATGTTTTTAGAAAGAAAAATATTTTATTATTTGCGTGCTATCCGACAAAAATAGCCTAAAAGAAAAACAAAATTATAATATTTCAAAAGTTATATAAAAAAAAAATTAAGAAAAAATTAAAAGGCTCACTTTTCTAGAAAATAAAACAATGTGACTTGACACTGGCAGAAATATCTTAAGTACTATAAAGAGTATTTTATGTTTGATCCAGTCAGAACACATCGCTAGGTGCTTGGCGACAGATGAACTGTAGGCAGATTACAAAGTACCCTACCAAAGTATGGATTCTTCATATCGTTTTCCTTCACCGAAACCTTAAGATTGGACAGCATGGGATTCAACGTCATTACAGTGCCACCAACTTATTTGTGAACTGAATTATGAGATAACTGACAGTCAAATGTGTCATTAATGTACTGATTGTATTGTAGTTCCATTTTCTGCCATTGGCATGTCATTGCCAAAGATAAAATCCTCTGAACGACATTTTAAAGGCCCACAATATTATACAGCGCGGTTGGTAAGCATTGATTTATTTGCCTTATGAAGAGTTCCGAGTTGCATTGTACTTGAGTACTTGCTCCTACAATGATTCAACAACAAAGTGTTTATTATTTCAATTTAATTCAATATAATTCTATAAGAGTTCTCCAAAATATCGCTGCGCGTTTACATATGGAGGAACTAGGTGAAAGATTCCTCCATCTTCCGCCAGGCTGGTCATAGTGCCTGGAGATCGCGGTCCAACTGTTGATGTTGGAATCTTGTATATATAGGTACGAACAGAAACTACGTAGATTAGCGCGTTCAAACAAACAAACTCTTCAGCTTTATTATTAGTATACTATAGTATAGATAATGATTATACAAAAATACTTGCAATGAGGTACACTTTTGAATTTGAATGCCTCACTCATAGCAAATAATACTACCAGGCGTACTTAGATCCCCCATAATCGCCCATCGCTGTGGCCAGTAACGTAATAGCATAACAGTACTCTTAATAGTATTGCCCCGCCAATCGTCTCACATCGCAATCTTTTTAATGTCAGAAGGTTAACAAGCAGGCGGTCCACCTGATGGTAAGTGGTTACCGTCGCCTATTGACATTTGCAATACCAGAAGAAATTTGCCAATGTGTTGCCGACCTGTTACAATGCAATATTTGTGTTATCACAGTCAAGCGTGAGTAATTCAATTACATAGTTCGATAGCGTGGAGTACACAAAGGGTTCATAACTAGGCCTAGAGATTCAATTAAGTGAGCAGTTCGTACTAAAATCTAACTTTCCACAGACACGCATTAAGATATTCTTGACTGTACATTGTATAGACTATGAATAGCAAAAGAAAACCGTGTTTATACATAGTCGATAACGTAAGGAACGAAAACCACCATAAATCCGATATTGACCACGGAGTTCATATTACATGGATAAGGCTTTTCTAAACTAAATTCCATTCTTAATTTCATTGGTCTAATTTCTTTATCAACATTTTAATTAATAATTTAGTTAAGAATTTTCAGTAATCAGAGGTCCAGCTGTAGATGTTGGAATCTTGTATATTATGTCAAAGTCCGAATTAACTTCATCATCATCATGTCAGCCGAAAGACGTCCACTGCTGGACAAAAGCCTCCAAATCTCCACGATGGCCGGTCTTGCGTTACCCGCATCTAGCGGTTTCCAGCGAGCCTCACACACAAGATCTTCGGTCCACCTTGTGGGGGACCTGCCCACGCTGCGTCTTCCGTTCGTGTTCGCCACTCGACAACCCTTCTGCCCCAGCGGCCGTCACGCATCGGTTCTACAAGCGAATTAATGAATGAACTTTGCCAACGCGATTTAGATTTTTGTGGCGCCATCTACCCATCGGTGTGTGAACTATGTAGGTTAGAGGTCGATATTTATACCACCATGCTAACTTTCTTCCATTCAAATTCTTTATTCCATTGTCATACATGTATACCTACGTAATAAAGAAACACGAATACCTAAAGTAATAATTATAATTTAAATAATACTGACATGATACTAAATATAAATATGTCATGAAATATTAATATATATACAATTTAACAATTATAGAATGCCTGTAGACCATTTATATCTCCTCTATCCTATACCTCTCTAGAGATGTTGCTGTGCCCGATAGGGTCCACAATGTATGTATTACATAATTACCACCTAAGGTGTACACATTGTGGAACGCAATTAAATAAATAAATAAATAAAAATAAAAAAAAAAACAGTATTTGTTTAAGTTTCTTAACGTTTCCTTTCTAAAAGCAAAGTCACTGTAAAATTTGGACCCATGACATTTGCCACAGCATTTATCGTCACATCGAGATGTAATAGAGTAAATATTGTCGTATCCACATTTTATGGTTCCCAGTAGCCCGTATCGAAGACCGGCTCGGTAATCCTAACAGACACATCCATTTGGAAGGGTTTTATCAGAGGTATATCTTAGTGGAGCTCCTCATATCTGGACTCGCACAATCTATGGATATAATTTTACGTAATGAGTGTATGGGAAAAGTGAGTTTACGAAATTGATTTAACATGGTGTTGAGAGAGGAAAAAAATTGTGTAAAACATTGAAATATTTAACCTTGTTAGGTATTTTTAATATTATTTTAATATAATAACTAGTATAGGTTTTCCCGCGTTTTTACCATAGTATTCTTAATTCAGAACAGGTATTTTTTTTATGGAGCTATACATCTAAAAGTGTGTTTGTTGGTTTGCTTTGTCCTTCTTTCAAGCAGTAATGAAGCAATGGATGATTATTGCCATAAAGATAGGTTATGGGCCGGAGAGTAACACTCGCCATTTTACCATGGAAACGCGGGTAAAACCTACATGGCGGAAGCAAGTCAAGCAAAAATGAAATAACAACAATAGTCACCATATTTTTATTTGTATTAATATTGCAATGCAGACCGGTTGAGGTCGAACTGTGGCATTAAACGTCATGCATATAAATGGTCCTCAATAAGACATCAATAGAAAAGGACAACGCTATACACTTTAAGGAAGCTTTCATATTTGACTATATATTCTACTCTTTATGATTTCATTATTTTTAAAACAATAATACCACTTTGAAGTCCATACTATGAAATTATTCCGATGTTTGTGTGTAGGTTCTGTCGATTTTTATATATGTATGTTACATATATAAAAAAAATGATGTTATACTCTTTCATGTAAAAACTACTGAATGGATTTGGATAAAACTTGGCACATATATAGATCACGTCCTGGAATAACATACAGGCAACATTTTATTTTTATTTGGTACAATCCTCGATGACAATGCAGAGTCTCTCAACAGGGTTAAAAATGAACATGGATAAGACGAAAATCATGTCGAACGTCTATGTTGCACCCACTCAAGTAAAGGTAGGAAATCGAAAGTCGAAAGTCTTGGACCAATGTGTGTTGCCAGTGATGACTTACGGAGCTGAGACGTTGTCGCTTACGATGGGCTTCATAAGAAGGCTCAAGGTCACCCGAAGAGCAATGGAGAGGGCTATACTCGGAGTATCTCTGTGAGATCGAATCAGAAATGATGAGACCCGCAGACGAATCTAAGTAACCGACCTAGCCCGAAGAATTGCCAAACTTAAGTGGCAGTGGGTGGGGCACATCGCTCGTAGATCCGACGGCCGCTGGGTCACCACGAACTGCAAGATGCAGCGTGGGCAGGCCCCCCACAAGGCGGACCGATGATCTAGTGAGGGTCGCGGGAAACCGCTGAATGCGGGTAGCGCAAGACCAGCCATAGGGGAGGCTTTTGTCCAGCTGTGGGCGTTTTTCGGCTGATATGATGATGATGAATTTTATGTCCCGAGAAAACATAAGATTCCGCTATAACGCGGATAAAACCGCGGGGCGGAAGCTAGTCTAAAATATTTTCGTAAGCCAAAGTCACAGGAAAACTGAATAGCATCTCCAAAACACAAGTAATAATAAAAAATAGAAATAAAGAAGGAGAGACGTAGCACCCCATGGGGTGAAGTCATAAATTGCTATAAAAACAAAAGGGCCTTTATGTTACACCATAAAACCCGAAATGACTATAAAGAAATCCCTTGACCATTTGGTTAAAATATAATAACTTTAGTGGTAACAGCCGCAATGAAGTTAAGTGACATTAATCGCGACAGGTTATTGAATGGAATACCGTCTATCGTTTTTTGGTCTTGGGATCAAGAGAGAACAGGGTGTCCACGACAAATATCAATTTTAACCTTTGTCTAATTCATCATCATTATGTCAGCCGAAAGACGTCCACTGCTGGACAAAAGCCTCCCCCAAGGATCTCCACGATGGCCGGTCTTGCGCTACCCACATCCAGCGGGCGCATCTTTGTCTAATTATTTAACAATAAAAATATAATGCACATATGAAATAATCCTCGAGGGGGGCGCTGCTGACAATCATCGGCAAGTTTCCCAGCAGGCTGGGAGCCTTTTCTCTTTGGATGGCCAAGATAATGTGCTGGCGGAAAAAGCTCCCGCCCACTGGTGCCCCAAGGCCTCTCGCCCAGAATGCAGCCTACTCAGCTCGACAGAACGACACATAAAACCGACCTACACGTTATCGTTCTAGACGGCGAAGCCCGTTGCGACGTCCCATACCCAGTCTCGTCCCATCCAAGCGGCCCGTGCTACCTCCAGTAATCCGACCGCTCCCAATAAGTCGTAACTCGCAATATGTCCTCCCCTCTCCCCGGTAACGCCCTGAACCCTCTTTGTGCATTAATTGATTTATAACATCGTACTAAGTACTACTATTAACTTATATTTACTAAGTTTTTCTCATCTTTTGTCTTCTTACGACCACGACATTACAAAAGGCGTCAGCTGAAAATCAAATTACTAAATTTAGTTTTTAATGTTAATATATATTTTGATCAAGTATTCATCCTGAATAAACATGAATTCCACAACCTTTATAAACACTCAGATTAGAACAAGAACGCGCTAAAAGTTTAGAAATTGCACTAAGTTTATGCACTAGGGAGAGCACTGAATACCACATCGCCGGAGTGGAGCTAGAAGTATCAACTAGTGTTGTACTTAATGATAATGAAACGCTCGACTAGTGATGCGCGGTCGATGGTTGCATCACGATTAGGGCATGCAATTATCCGCCTCATTTTACTATCCGGATATTTCGGATACTTCCAGTTCACTATCCGAATAAATCCGGATAATATGGATAATTCGGATACCCCCTTAGAAATGGGTAAATCAATCAGTCAACTTAAAAATATGTCTTTAATTAACATTTTTAAACACGCACGCTAAGTGCCTCATCAACCATTTATAATTAAGAGACGGCATCCACCCTCAATAGTCAATCACCCCGCACGACGCCCAACGAAATGCTCAACAGACAGATCTCAAAGTCTTTTACTCGCGACACACGCCAATTTAATACAGTCAGTATTAAAGAGGCCATTGAGCAGAATAAAGGCTCTAAAGTGCAAGAGATCTCTCTGTTGGGCAGAGCCAACTGACGAAGCTGAAGACTGAGGGTGGCAGAATCATCACATCAAACATGTCGACTAACCCGACACTATACTGAAGATATCCCGGACGTCAGCCTGTACGAGATTAGAATGGCTCTCAAACAACTCAAGAACAACAAGGCGCCAGGTGATGATGGAATTACAGCTGAACTTCTGAATGTACACCGATCCTTAGGGCCCTTCAGAAACTATTTAATTCCGTCATACTCAAAGGCCGGACGCCGCAAGCATGGCACAGAAGTGTGGTGGTGCTCTTCTTCAAAAAGGGAACTATTCAAGAATTACAGACCCATCACACTGCTGAGCCATGTTTACAAGTTGTTCTCGAGAGTCATTACAAACCGTCTCGCACGCAGGTTTGACGACTTTCACCCTCTCGAACAAGCCAGTTTACGAAAAGTCTTTAGCACCATAGACCACATACACACGCGGCGACAAGTTATACAGAAGACCGAGGAGTATAACCAGCCATTATCCTTAGCGTTTGTCGACTATGATTCGATTGAAACCTAGGCCCTGCTGAGGTCTCTTCAAAGGTGCCAAATCGACTACCGGTATATTGAGGTGTTAAAGTGTTTGTATGAGAACGCCACCATTTTGGTCCGTCTCCAGGACCAAAACTCGAAACCTATCCAATTGCAGCGAGGCGTGAGATAGGGAGACGTGATATATCCGAAACTGTTCACCGCTGCACTGGAAGACGTCTTCAAACTTCTGGACTGGAACGGATTTGGCATCAATGTCAATGGCGAGTACATCACTCACCTTCGATTTGCCGATGATATAGTCGTCATGGCTGAGACCTTGGAAGACCTCAGTACAATGCTCGATGACCTCAGCAGAGTCTCTCAACAAGTGGGTCTAAATATGAACATGGATAAGACGAAAATCATGTCGAACGTCCATGTTGCACCCACTCAAGTAAAGGTTGGGAATTCTGCACTCGAAGTTGTAGAGTACTATATTTACCTAGGACAGACCATCCAACTAGGTAGGTCCAACTTCGAGAAAGAGGTCAATCGTCGAATCCAATTCGGCTGGGCAGCGTTCGAGAAGCTACGTAATATCTTCTAGTCTCAAATAACGCAGTGTCTCAAGTCGAAAGTCTTCGACCAGTGTGTGTTGCCAGTGATAACTTACGGAGCAGAGACGTGGTCGCTTACGATGGGTCGCATCAGAAGGCTCAAGGTCACCCAAAGAGCAATGGAGAGGGCTATGCTCGGAGTTTCCCTGCGAGATCGAATCAGCAATTATGAGATCCGCAGGCAAACCAAAGTAACCGACATAGCCCGAAGAATTGCCAAACTTAAGTGGCAGTGGGCGGGGCACATCGCTCGTAGAACTGACGACCGCTGGGGCAGAAGGGTTCTCGAGTGGCGACCACGAACCGGAAGACTCAGCGTGGGCAGGCTCCCCACAAGATGGACCGATGAACTTGTGAGGGTCGCAGGAAACCACTGGATGCGGGTAGCGCAGGACCGGCCATCGTGGAGATCCTTAGGGGAGGCTTTTGTCCAGCTGTGGACGTCTTTCAGCTGACATAATGACGATGTAAAATGTTGTAATATTTGAGTGATTTTGATGTAATCCAATTAAAAATTAGTATGCTATATTAATAAAGTAACTATTCGTTTTATTCGTTTTATCCGGATAGTAAATCGAATAATATCCGAATATTAAAATCGACGGATATCCGGATAATTCGGATATCCGAATATCCGGATAGCATGCCCTAATCACGATGTAATTATAATGGCATTGATTTTGACTCGCGGTGCGTAAAACTTGCTTGTAGTCGCCGACAAGTGCCAGTCATGCGGGTTTTAGTGATGTGAATAGGATAGGTAGTCAATATCGAATTGCGTTGGTATTTATTTTTATGAAGTTATGTTATTTAAGAAATATATGGAATTGAAATGTTTTTTATTTCAAATCGACGCAATTTAACATAGTTAGCGATAAAATATAGCCATGAGTTAGGATTCTTTTTTCCTAGATTTAACTCGGGCTTTTCATCATATTTGCATCTTATTAATCAAAATTATCAAAGATTGAAGTTATAATTTATGAATGATCTTAAAGCCATACCATTGCTCGTCATATTGACCTTTATTTACATACATTACATTTTTATGTATTTATCCGTTAAATTGTAGTTTAATGTATTGACCTTAGACCACGCGCCTGCGGACAACTATGACAGTCAGCCTCCGTGTCAACTTGTCAATCATTTATTTGCTGTGTATTTTTATAGTTGTTGTTTATATTAAGTTGGTCTTTTAGTTATTATTTTAAGTTTAGTGTAGTAATAGTATGTATAGTAATGGTAGTAACATAATTAATTCTTCCGCTTTTTCATCGCAGTCTGCAGGATCATCCTATATTGATCGAAGCAACGAAGAAAAGAGCTTGGTGCAGTGTCCACATTGTTCTCAGGCGCGTTTCTTTAAGGGCCGGCATGGTCTGAACGTTCACATCGGTAAGACACACAAACGTGATCCCCAGTGTGTGCGTTCGGATCTATCCGGCTCTTTTTTGGCTTCTTCAACAGCTCAAGTACAAACTTCTGGATTAAAACCCTTTTGGCAAACCATTTCTTCATTAAAATCTTCAATTTCGATAGTAAAGCGCATTCCACGCGGTGCTCGGATCGTTGTTGCCCAAAATTTATCACAAAAAATTCAAAAAGCTTTACATGAAAATTCTGAAACCGCTTGGGAACAACTTTTGTTATTCACCTTTCAAGTCCTACACGCAGAAAAGTCACAAAGGTCACTGACTACCGTTATTAAAAACAATTGTTCCGTACCCGCCAATCCCATTCCTATTAATTTCCCTTCTTCAAACGACATCTATCTAAATTCTAAAAATATTTTCGACAAAGTAGAAGTTAAAGTGAGCGACGGGGACTTGAAAGGGGCTGCCCAGCTACTTTTCTCGAATGATGTAATCGCTCCTGACACACCAGAAACGCTGTCAGCCCTTATTGATAAACACCCACCTTCTTCAGCTCCTCTTCTCCGTCCATCTTTTCAATCAACTTCAACTTCCTCTGAACCATTACAGGTATCCGAAAAAGATGTCAGAGGAGCACTGATGTCTTTTAAGAATGGTTCCGCCGGTGGCCTCGATGGTCTCACCCCACAACACATCAAGGATTTGGTGTTTGGGGTGACAGGGGACGCCGGCCGGGCCCTTCTTCGAGACATCACTGCACTCATTAACTTCATGCTTTTGGGGAAAGTGCATGAACAGATTGCTCCACTTCTATACGGAGCTAACCTATGTGCCCTTAGAAAAAAAGATGGCGGTATAAGACCGATTGCCGTAGGTTGCACGTATAGAAGGATTGCATCTAAGATCTGTTGTAAGCACATCCTCCCAAAACTCACAGAAAAATTTCAACCTCTACAATTAGGCTTTGGAAGTAAGGGGGGATGTGAAGCGGCTGTTCATGCACTTCGCTCATACGTCAACCATAATGGAGGGGAGGTGATTTTGAAGGTGGATGTCAAGAACGCCTTTAACTCTGTTGACAGGACTACGCTTCTTTCGGAAATTCAAAATTGCATACCTGAAACATTCAACTATCTTTGGCAATGCTATGGTTTTGATTCCAAATTATTGTATAGAAATCATTTGATTAATTCCTGTACTGGCTGTCAACAAGGTGATCCACTCGGACCGGCCATATTTAGCCTTGCTTTACATCCAATCATTTCATCTCTAAATTCTAAATTTAACATGTGGTACCTAGATGACGGGACTCTGGGAGGCGATGTGGATACAGTTCTACAAGATTTAAAAATGTTAATAGAAAAATTTCAATCCATTGGTTTAGATCTAAATTTTACAAAATGTGAATTATTTATAACAGATGTTGTTCCGAATAAAGATCGAGACAACATCATCAACAAATTTAATAGTCTGGCTCCAAATTTAAAAATTTTAAAGAAGGAATCGCTACGCCTCCTTGGGGCCCCTATTTTAGACGATTCTTATCCGGCTTATATTGACGAACAACGTACTAAATTTGAAGAAACTTCCGACCGTCTGATGAAAATTCATTCTCATATAGCTTTTCACATCATTCGGTTTTGTCTATTTCTTCCAAAATGTGTATACACACTCCGCTGTTGCCCGCTTTGGAATTTTAAACATTTGCTTACCAATCTTGATGAAAGTATAAAAAATATTTTATCCCAAATTCTAAATTGTAATCTTTCCGATAACTCTTGGTGCCAAGCTTCTCTTCCTATCAGGTTTGGAGGCTTAGGCACCCGAAAAATTTCCAGTGTTTCCTTACCTGCATTTCTGTCTTCTGTCCATAGTACCTCTAATCTATTTAGTAAAATTATACACAATTCTTTAGGTGATATTTCGATTATGTACATGGCAGAGGCCAGAAATGCATGGAATATGGCCTGCCCGAATGAGGGCTTCCCAAAAAACCTCCGTTTGCAGAGGCAATGGGACGAGCCTCTTTGCAAAATTATTCAAAATTATTTATTAAACAGTGGTGATGATATCAGGGATAAGGCTCGTCTCATTGCTACTAGCGAACGTGAGTCGGGCTACTGGTTACAGGCAACACCTTCGATTAATATAGGAACGCTACTGGATAATACTAGCTTTTCTATTGCAGTTGGTTTGCGTCTGGGCGTCTCCAGAACCGAACCTCACCAATGTCACTGTGGCGGCGGGGTGGATCGTTTGGGTCACCACGGTCTATCCTGCCGTCGTAGTGCTGGGCGTCTTTCACGCCACGCCACTCTAAACGATGTCATTCGTCGGGCCCTTGCCACCGTGAACGTGCCGGCTATTTTAGAGCCGAACGGTATCTCGCGTGACGATGGAAAGAGGCCTGACGGTATGACATTGATTCCTTGGAGTCGTGGGAGGCCGCTGGTATGGGACGCCACATGTGCTGACACCCTTGCACCCTCCCACGTCCAACATTCATCACGGGTGGCGGGCGCTGCCGCAAACGCTGCGGAAAACCTCAAGCGGAGGAAATATACTTGTCTTGGAGATAGTTATATATTTCTTCCGTTTGGGGTCGAAACTATGGGTAGTTGGGGTCAAGATGCTCGCAGTTTGGTTAGGGAGCTGTCCAGACGCCTTATTGATACCACAGGTGACCAAAGAGCTGGCACTTACCTCGGACAGCGCATCAGCCTCGCAATTCAACGAGGTAACGTTGCCAGCTTTTTGGGGACCCTGCCTGCAGGCGGCGATTTAAATGCGGTATATTATTTATAGTTACTCTGTATATAGGATAGATAGTTATAGTTTAATTTTAATTTAATATTTCATTTATGTTATACCTAATAGTTGTTATGTTTCAAATAAATAAGATATTTATTATATGTTAGGTTGCAATCTATACTAATACTATAAAGAGGAAAGATTTGATTGTTTATTTGTTTGTTTGCGTTGAATAGGCTCCGAAACTACTGAACCGATGTGAAAAATTCTTTCACTCATAGGAAGCTACATTATTCCCGAAGTTTATAGGCTACTTTTTTTCGGGAAGGCGAGTGAAACCGCGCGGAACAGCTAGTATTTTATAAACCATAACAGTCTCTTCTAACTGGGATACGTAATTTCCTAGTCTGAAGGCCACCGAACCTTTAATCAAAGGTTTCAGGTTATTATAACATCGATAACGGTCGATAATCCAGCACACCACTAAGCGGCGGTGAGCCAGAGTGACCACAGAGCTTCCTCGTTGCCTAGCTTGAGCTCTGATTATAAATTGTGGCCCCTTTATTGGCTCCTACATAAAATAAGTCCGATAGCTTTGAAATTATAGTTATCGTTTATAAAGGTGGATTGTAACTGGACGTAAGATGGATGTAAAAAAATCATAAACAGATATACATTTCTTGACAAGGTGCCCCGCGGTTTCACTCGCATTCTCGCAGATCCTATATTTTTCTAAAATAAACGTAGCCTATGTTACTCCTTATAAAATAAGATAACCAGAAAGTCCCGTTAAAATCGATCCAGCGGTTTCGGAGATAAGGCGGAACAAACAGCACTTGCGCGCACAGCCAGCTATCACGTATTTTTCAATATAACTCGTTGTTAAACAGAGGCTGTAAATTATTCCGTAAACCCAGCCGAACTTTGTATTTTGGTTTTATTTTAAACGAAAGTAAAAAAACACGAATAAAACGAGATTGAAATTTACGAGGTTGATTCCACCGATTATTTTCGGCGTTTTTTTATGTGGGCAACACTAAAACCGTCTGTTTTCTGTCCATCTGTCTATCACCAGAATGTTAATGTTTCTATGTACTTAAACAGATTGATGTATTGGCTGTTTCGCAAAGCCGATAATGTGCGTGCTTTTGGTCTCATTCTTTCGATCGGCTATTTCATATTCGATAGGCCTATTTTTGGCTTATTTCATGTGCTTACTTAGTTTCTATACCTATTCGTACTAAACGTATAAAGTAACTTTGTAAAAATATTTTTTGATAACCTAACTTACGGGCTAAAAAGAATTAATTATTTTTTACCCAGTCATCATCTCTATTGTTGGGAAAGATCGAGTCTAGCAGTGTGTGGCTGATGATGAAAAGGAAGTAAGGATCGTGGCTCCATATTTTTGGCTCTACAATACAATAGGGTAGTTGACACTGTCAAAAATAAATGACCAAAAACTAACCAATGCATAAAACATTTAAAAACACGCTGAAACATCAAATATGTTGTACATTTAATGCTTTTTATGAATTTTAATTAGCAGTGGAACCACTAAGAGTAGATGATTTGATGCTGTGAAGCTATGACGTCATAATGTAATATTTCATACAAAATTCTATATAAACGATCGTTTTGACATTTATTAAAAAGTAGCTGATTTGATATGTCAGTCAACTACCCTATTGTAAATAAATATTTTTGACGATCTAGGTAACGGTTGATTCGCAAAGATTCTCTTTATACATATTTTTTAGCAACACCAAATAAACATAAATAAAATTTAAAAGAATATGAAATAGACACTGACTTGTAAATTGGTGATAATTTTCAAACAGCTAAGAACTCTCTGGATTAAGACACCTTTAAAACAAAAAAAAATCGAAATCGGTCCATCCGTTCAGGAGCTATGAGGCCACAGACAGATACACACAAAGACAGACTGACACGTCAAACTTATACCCCGTCGATTTTGCGTCGGGAGTTCAAAAAATTTAAAAAGCTTTTATTTTCTTCCTCATTCATAATTAAGTATCAGTAGTTATTAAAATTTGGAGCAACTCAATATAACAATGTATTATGTATTTCACCATTTTCACAGTAGGACTTTTAAAATTTAAATATGTCAGTCTGTTACTATCAGTATTATTCAGTATGAACGAAACTAGCTTATTTCCATGATTTAAACTTATACTGCTATTTTGGAAACCTTTTATATATGAGTGGAATGAATAATGATAATATTTATATATCGGTTCTGACGTATTTTTGACTCCTACGTAAAAATAGTCGATATGAAAATGAGTTCAGTGTAGGGTGGCCTCATATTCCATATTTTACTGGATGTTCTATTTTTTAGCTATGAATTTCTGCGTTTGTTTTACATTTTAGATCCTAAACCAAGTAGAGCTTGTGAAAACCAGTTAACTGATAATAATTTAGGTATCTAGGTAGGTATACTTAGACTTAATATAAACTCATTTGTTATTCGTCTACAGTGCTTTATGGAGTGGAAGTACATACGAACAGCATTTAGTATGGGAGTTGGTCCTATTGAAATTGAAAAAAATCATTTATTTTGATCGAGCAAGGTGATTTACTCTCAGAGTCAGGACAAACAGATATGTTGATGCACACAATGAAAACAGATATGTCCTGGATGTCAATCGAACCCAAGACCTGCGTGAAAGGTGTCACCAACTGACTCATTAATTAATTTGATGGTTCGATTTTCAGTTATAATTTTTGCCAGAGCGAATCTAGGTTTAATGTAAAATAGGCATAGATTCTAGTATCCGATATGATTCTCATGAAAATGTCAACGTGTGAGCGACAAAGATCAGACCTTGTCCTAATAACGCGTTTCATGACGTGATGTGGGTAATATATACATTGGTGTTCGTACATTGTAGAACAACTAAGTTTATACATGGAATGAGAAATAGTGCGAACGTACTTCTTACGAATAAAAACTGTTCAGCATTGTCACAAACCTTTGTGGTTTTTAAATGCTGTCTAATATGGTTTTTTTTTCTATCGAATGTTTTTTAAATGGTAATTATTAAAAAAAAAATAGTATAGGTGTATAGGTAGGTACTAGGTAGGTACACCTAATATAAACTGCCTTTAGGTACGAAACTTTATAAACATCTCATTCTATCGTATAGCTTCATTTCTTTCTAATGCGGACTTAGGCACAATCTTTCTATATTTTCTATATTTCACAGTCATTTAGGATTATGTGTGGAATAAGCGCTGTATTATGGTTTTTTATTACCATACTAGCTTTCCGCCTCGCAGTTTTACCCGCGTCCCCCTTTTTTAGCACCTCAGGGATTGAATATTCTAAAATCCTTTCTTAGCGGATGACCTCATATTGGCCAGTCAAATTTCAGCCCTATCCATCCAGTTCTGCGTCACGGTTCTTGGGAGTTCTGAAAAGTCCATCATAAATATTGTCGAACTCCCATCTATTAGTAAGCCCCATAAGTGCGTACGTACATAAATTTTAATAGAGCGTGGTGAGTATTCGTTACTAGCGAACCGTGGAAAGGTATTGTTCGACCACCGGCGACTGACCGTCGACCACACCAAGGCTGTGTCCTTTCAACTCTTCAACCATATTGTGAATTAGTACGAGTATTTATCATACAAGTCTTTTTTTTACAGGCTGTTCTCCGCTGGCTGAGTAAAGAAATGCCTGAGATTGTAGGACCGTGAGTTATAGAAATGATCTCCTTCTCAGTTATTGATTTGAAGATGATCCAACTTTTGAAGCAACATTGAGATAAATATATTTTCTCTATAAAACTATCAATTTTTGAATGGCAATTTCACTTTGATGAAAAAACCTTCCGGTGAGTTCCGACAGCTGCACTTGAGAGCCAGTTCCCTTCTAGGCTTTGTATGCTTACCATCATCGGCCACATCATCACTGACCCCAGTGAGATTGTGGTCAAACACAAGCCTATACATATATAAAAAGCCTGTATGTGTGCATACAAACATCTCGAAAAGTATAGTGCGACTAGGATCTTTTGGCAGTTGAATGACATCGGCCGGCAGGAGGGTGCTATTTAACTTTTAATATTAACTCTCTGACACCACTTCTTATTACTTTACACACGCACGACCCTGCCACAAGCAAAGACTTGTATTACTCTAAAATCTAACCTCCTTGCAATCTCCAAACCATAATCATAATAATCAGACAAGACAACAAGCGTCCACGCGACGCCACATGACCTATTGCTAGCTCGGATCATCCGGATTACAACTGTTTGCCCAGAACACAGAGGATAAAAACAAGAAGATGTTTAGACGGGTTAGGGTGACCATCTCTTGCGGTATACCGAGGACGGCTACCTAAATTTTCCGAATGTATTGTGGCTAATTTGGGTTCTTGCAGTGATCGACGTCCGTCACGACTTATTCAATACCAATAATATTTCTTTTTAATTATTTTTCATGACATACAAAAACAAAATAATAAATAGATAATAATTGATGCATTGGGCAAATATTACATTAATATGATATTTGAAAGATTATGAAAACGGAATAATAATCTATACTATCTACATATACGAGTACTAATAATAAAGCTGAAGAGTTTGTTTGTTTTAACGCGCAAATCTCTGGAGTTACTGGTCCGATTTGAAAAATTCTTTCACTAATAGGAAGCTATATTATCCCCAAAGGTTATAGGCTACTTTTCATCCCGGAACGCGAGTGAAACCGCGGGAACAAAACCAATATGTGTAAATGAATTGCAATTTTGTTTGGTAGGTACTCTGGTATTTGGTATTCGCCCAATCAGTGAACCGTGCGTGCACAAGCTTAATTATCGCGTTCTTATTTTAAAAGTATTAACGACTAGACCTATTTGTTACCACTCTCTGAGTACATCTGTAGTCAACATCCCTGATAAAAGTAGAGAAAAAAATAGTCTTATTGTTCAGCAGAGTGGTGGGTAAGTATGTTAAGGTTCACGCATTTGTCTTGGAGGATTTGGGTGGATTTGATTCTCTTCACTTAAGGGTTAGTGTAGTTGGTTATACAATGTAAATACAGCGAGGGGATGTAATTAATTAAAGTAGGCTTTTTATATTATACGAGTCATCTCGCGGTTTTACGTTTTCGACAGAAAGACGGACGAATGGATGGCCAGACAAAAATATTTTTTTTTTTTTGGTATGTATGAAAATACAAACTTTAAAATAAATCGGACAAATGCGAGTTAAACTCGCGTGGAGAGGGTTCCGTACATGTTTTAATTAAGTTCCATAAATATTTTTAAACCTGACCCAAATTTGTTGATGGTAACTATAAAAAGTTTTTTTTTTTTGGAAATCGTCTTTTTGCATACCAAATTAGGTATTATCTGATTTTTTTTCTAAATGTTTGGCTCAGTAGTTTCGGAAATAAGAGGGGGGGAATGAGAAATTTTTCGCCTATTTTCTTAAATAACTTCAAAACTATTTATATTAAAATTCTAAAAAAAATATATTTGACATCCTGATAAAAAACCCTTTCATTTAATATATTACACAATAATGTCTGCAATTTTTTTTTTTTTAATTTTCTAATTTACCCCCCAAAATTAGCCCCCATGTTTGAAATTCATTTATTTACGTAACACGTCCATGTTTGGGTCATCGACTTACATATGTGTACCAACTTTCAACTCAATCCAGTCCATTATTTTCAGACAGACAGACGCACGAGTGATCCTATAAGGGTTCCGTTTTTTTTTTTTTCGGAACCCTAAAAAAAGAGTAAAATGTCCTTCAAAGTCAATAAAATTAATATGAGACAATCTTGGAGCTATACCGAACTCAACGCATAAAGAATTGTTAAAATCGGTTAATTATGCAAAAAAAATATGCGTAAACAAACATACAACTGAATTGAGAAACTCCTCCTTTTTTTTGAAAGTGGTTAACAAACAACGCATTGATATTTTCTTTTACACCCAATACATCAGATTATCCATTTCAAACGCCAATATCAATGGGATGGTAAAAATATGACTTGTAAAAATAGAGTGCGATACGTAAAAACATAAAAATGCCATTGCTCAGTAACATTTTTCACTTACAGACGTACTCGGTAGATATATGATATTTTTTGTTGGTGTTAACGTTGTTACAGATATAAATAACTCACTGGATGTGTTATGTTTTTTTTTAATTAAATACTATTAAAAAATATATTGGTATCGATTCTGTTGTTTGCGCAAACTAATTTTATTTCTTTATCTTCAAAGAATACTATCTATTACTACGTATACTAGTTACGAACTGCTTGTTGTAGAGCTGCCATATTTGACAGCTGTCAATCGTCGGTCAGAAAGGGCGGTTATAAGATTGGTGTTGGTTAAATCCGTGTACCTATTTGATTCAAATTAACATAATACGGTTCTGTATCTATACGCATAAAATATAATGTCATAATTTAGTGTGGCATAATTTTACTTAATAATATGCATAATAATAATTCCGCATAATTTTTTGGATCGTGTTTACCATAATATCTAAACATAGCCCAACGACAAACAAGCTTATTAATACTTTTTAAACTCTCGCGAACACAATTCATGTTTATGGTAATGTAACGAAAATGATAAATCACTTCATCACTTATTAGAGTCTGGACCAAACCACTGGATTGAGCTGCATGACCCAAAAATCCTTTCCACCGATCGTTATTTCTATCCTAGAATTATTCGAGAAGCGATTGAGATTATAAAAAATATCCTAATTTCAACCGCGAAGATGGTTTTAAGTTATCTGCTGCGTGGAATCCAGTGATAAGTAAGTGTTCGCGCCGCCGTGACTTGCGTTCGAGTAGGTGTGTTGATACAATTAGTACAGTGTGCCGTGAGCGTGACAGTTATATTTTACAAGACCAATTGCGGGTAGTTGGAGACAACTCTCGCCAAGCAAGATGTTGACCCGCTGTTCCAGTCCACTCGTGACCACGATCAATGCAACTTGATCGAAACGTCGACGTTAGTCAAAATTATATTTTGATAATATTCTATGCGCGAATAGACCCGTTACATTACTATAAACACAAACAAGCTTATTCTTAGCATAATATATTCGCATCTTAACCTACTGTTACTTTTATCCATAGTAAGTTTAAAATAATATAGCCCAAAAGATAATTATGCTTACCTTAACAGTATGCCAAATAATGTTTATATAAATGTAAAATTAATATTATCAACAGTAAGTACCTACTATCGGTCGTAGTACCTAGGTGGTAGTATAGCGCCTTAAGTTCGGCCGATGTGCCATGGGTTACTTAAAAAACACTTCAAGGCTGTTTAGCGGAACATGCCGCGCCGAATCTCCCGCAGGTGGGGCGGTACACTTAGGTACTCTTTTAGGTCGCTTCTAGTCTAATCATAATCCATGGCAGCTCCCCCTCATTCGGCGGAAGCACGCGCCTAGATCGCTCGTTTGTCTCTGGCCAGGTCAATGAACCGTTTCCCTTTTCACGCAAATGTGATACAAATAGTCCATACATTGTGCATTCCAATGAAATTTTATACAAGTTTTCCGAATTTATTTATAGGTAATAGAGGAAGAATTGGGTTTCGCGGATGCGGATTTTATTCTGAATTGTAGTATGGGGTAACATCCTGCCTGAGAATCTCAATATTATGAACCACAGAATAAAAAACCGAAAGTTCCTACCTACCTATAGACGTACAATAAAATTTGGATGGAGTATTTTCGAATTAAATATAGGTATTTCTCATATTTCTTATTTTTTTTTATTCATTCTTGTATACAGACGAAAATGGTAAAAGAAATGCTTATAAAAACCATTTGGCTTAGAGTCTGGGTCCTGCTCACTGTTCAGTTGTTCAGATTAAATATACATAATATTCTTTTTATTTACAACAAATATATAAAATACTACAAATTATATAATATAAATACTATCTGTATGAGTTTTTGCATACATACAGCCTATAGTTTATGAGCCGGAGAGTAATAAGTTACTTTTATCCCGGAAATGTAGGTAAAGCCGCGGGGCAGATCCTATTTAAACATACGAGTAGGTAAATCCAACGTGAAAGTAATTTAAAAAAAAAACGTGAAAGCTAAAATAAAATTAAGCTTATCTATTACATAAACTTGTAAAAGCTCTCGCAATATAAAACCATCAAAGCTCGTCGATAGCAATCTAATAATCCGCTAATAATCGAATAAAATTATCGACTCGTAATGGAATTAAATAAGCTTTGCGATTTCTAGATCAAATGTTAAAAGCACATTAAGTATCGAGTAAATTGGCAATATTTTAATCGATTATGTGTTGTAACGGACCTGGTTGATATTGGCTCTGAATAGTCGCAGCGAATAGGCCCATAGATGAATAGGTTTTCCATAACCCTCAACTAAGATGATTCTTAGTTGCGTGTTAAGCATCATATCTGACTCTGATACTACAATATAGATACTACTCCAAACAAGTTATTATTATGAATACCTAATTAAAAAAAACATGAAAAAAAATGGCCACAGTACGTAAAAAAAACAAAATATTTCAATAAGTAATCGGTGTAAACGAAGCCTTATTAACTAATTAAAGCACGATCCACGCGTAATTTTATCGTAGACATACAATCGGTACGCCATCTTGTATCCATTTTATAAGGAGTTTTCATTAGTACTCGGCCTTTTTAGAGCTAAGCGTGAATATAATGATTTAGATTATTCCAGCAGCTGTCCGCATCCCAGTTTCACCCGGGATCCGCGCGATGTAAGGCATTTTATGTAACTAGTTGTTCCCCGCGGATTCACCCACGTTCCCGAGATACAAGGTAGCCCTATAACCTTCGGGGATAATGTAGCTTCCTATTAGTGAAAGATTTTTTCGAATAGGACCAGTAACTCCGGAGATTAGCGCGTTCAAACAATTAGTATAGATATACATAGATAGATCCATTGGTGAAAACCGTATAAAAAATCGTTCAGTAGTTTTTTAATTTATCGCCTTCAGACAGACGGATAGACGCGACGGGTTTGTTTATGTGTAGCAAATACATCCAAAATCGTCCATAATTTTCATTGTAATTTGATGGGCTGTTTAAAGAAAATCAATTAGCTCACAGATAAAGCGATAGATAAATCATTCATCGGTGAAATAATTACAATTCCATTCATTCATTCATTCGGTCATGTCATGTTACACAAACTAAGCACGTATAGGACGGTAGAGAGTAAATTAGCCGAGTACCTACGTGGATCATTTTTATTCATTAGGAAGTCTTGTCTGTCTAGACTAGGAATTTTATAAGTCACTAACTACATACATACTTGTAATCTGTAGTGTATTCCGAACCGGCAGTAGTGTCTAGAAATTGTAACTGTTGACATTCATATGTGCCTTATTAGGGCCTAAACTGAATAATGAGTTTTTGACTTTGATAGGTATATTTCGATTTTATTATTTGAGTTTCATCCTTACCAAAATTACCTTTAGACTAGCTGCTCCCCGCAGTTTCACCCACGTTCCCGGGATTTTTTTTTGCAGAATGCAAAATGGCGATATGCGACGGTAACCACTTACCATCAGGTGGACCGCCTGTCTGCTTGTCAACATTCTGACATAGATGCTTAGTTATTAGTCAGATTTTGTCAGTAAATACCTGTTATTTTAACATTACAAACAGATACTTCAATTATATTTATTTGTCTATGTAAATAATGATTGCCACACATCTCGCAGAGTAAAATGTAGGTAGGTACCTACCCGGAGTTTTTTTTTCTTTTTGTGTATTTCAATACTTTAATCATTTTCAACTCATAGTCACGCAGTCAGTTTATGTTCCGTTTTAGAGTAGGTACGCGTATTACAATGTAGCCGTTCTACTAAAACTTTTCACGGACTTTTTGAGACAACTTGGAAAACCACTACACGTAATCATTTCATTTCACTTCACTGGTGCACTTGTATTGATTTTTATCGGACAAAATACCACTGTTTGATGAAAACAAAACGAAAACGCAACGTCATATCGCAAGTTCCCGCCAAAAAGTCCGTACCCGGAGTTTATAGCACTATGACATTTAATATTACCTACTTCGACACGCCCCTAGACGGTAAACTTCTGATTGGACAAGTAAAACGTATAATATATCTTATTCCTTAAATGACACGTGAAGGTAAAAGAATTAAAAAAACTACGAGTATTAATTGCCGTTTACCTACTGTTTACACTTCAGACTACACCTTTTTGTTGCAAAATAGCTCCTATTACAATCTCATAAGATGCCGTAGTGTTTACCTTGAACTGTCGTCGCGTCGTCCGTACATACCATTAATAATAGATATTTCTTTTTTATTATGACGGACATCGTAATTAAGACTCCATTCAAAACATGATATAGATTACCTAACTAGGTACGCATTAAAAAATCAAAATAGACCAAACGCATAAAAGCGTCTTGAAAGACGCGTAGTTTACAAAATAGTGATCAAAGTAAACAGGATTCCGAGAAATCGACTAATTACAAAAATATATGGTTTTAATTCCTGTTGGCGCCTTGAAATTGATCTTTGGGTGGTATAAAATCATGGTTTGTGTAACTAAAGACAATATGTTTTTTTTAAAGGACTAAAGTTGGTAGCCTCTGATGGCTGCAGGAACCTTACCGGACAAATAGGCGAGCGCAGCCGGGTGACAATATGATATTCTGGTTCATTAAGAATAGGGAAAAATATATACCTAATATTAATATTTGACTATAATTCTTTTTGATATATTTTAAAATCGCTAATAAATTTTAACCCCCGACGCAGAAACGACGGGGTGTTATAAATTTTAAGTTAGACTGTCTGTCTGTCTGTGTGTGTCTGTATGTGGCCTCATAGCTCCTGAACGGATGGACCGATTTTGATTTAATTTTTTTTGCTCAGCTGTTTGAAAATTATCACGAATTTTCTAGAGAGTTTCTTTTAATTTTTAATTTTAGTTATATTAATAGAGACATCATTATGAGCGACGACTGGGAACTCTATGGCTCTATCATATTATTTCTAACATATTTTTTTAATTATAGGTAGGTACTTACTATGCGAACGATTGCGTGTAAGTGTGTATTTGTTCCACTCATCTCCCTAATGGAACATAAATACTTATACCATGATCGTACCCTAGAATGTAACAATAATAGGCTAGGTAGCTACTACAGTCCCTAAAGTTCGTAAAACTAATTAATTATCATATTGATGAACTCCAATTAGTAGGTAGAGGGACTGCAAAGCCGGTCGACAGGGATGAGCCGTTAGGCAAAGTGCGAGGGTGACACCGGCGCCGATCCAACGGAGGACCCGGTGTCTCCATCACATGCACAGCGGTAGGCCACCGGGGTGCTTTTAGTGGGTAAAAATCCCACATAACCTGGTTACACCCCTCTTTGTAATCAGATATCTTTTGAAGATTTCCACCTCGACAATAAAAACAAAAAAAAAATGTACCTACGTTGTAGGGAGGTAAAGTTACGTACTATGTTACAGTTGGGCTATTTGTTGATAGGTAAGTACGAAAAGTATTCTTAGTTTGTAATTCTAGGTACCCATGTCGTAAAATTAATGTCATACATAATTGGAGCCTTGGAGGTGAAATCAAGCTAGCGCAACTCGTAAAAACGTAAAAAAAAACTCGTGAACAAAAAATGTTGGTACCTATTTACTCAAAAAGGCTATAACTCCTTAGAACTTAGGCGTAATGTAGCACTAATCATGTATGTATGTGATTTAATACAGGGTAAAAGGTGTATGCCCGCGTTGTTAGCGGAGGTTTCGTTGTATGTACCAAATAGAGGTGCTAACGTTAGGATACAGCGTACTTTTACGTTACCCTCTGCCAGGACCAATTTAATGCAAAATAGCCCATTCTCGTGTGCCTTGAGGATGCTGAATTGCATGGTCAGAGAAAATATGGGGCTAGATACATTTCATTCATCTGTGACTGAAATCCGCCGATGTGCCGTGAAGTACTTAGAGCAGTCATAGAACTTAAGGTGGAGGCGTCGGTTGGAGCGCGAAATTCAAATTTTATCACATTTTTTGCAAATTGCAGCTCAGTTATAGGTCTTAAGTTATCAACATGTTATTTGCGAGAACAATGGTAGTATATTTACTGATTAATAACAAAAGAAATCATCAACATACTCCTCCAAGGTATATTAGTAACATTAGGCCTATAACTGAGCTGCAATTTGCAAAAAACGTGATAAAATTTGAATTTCGCGCTCCAACCGAAGCCTCCCCCTTAAGACCATTTTGTACGCATTGGTGTAAACTGATATGTGCAATTTGTAGATAAGAAAATAAATAAAAAAACTTTAGGTACCTAAACTTTTTTACTATTCAAGAAAAATGAACCCGTCAATCTATGTGGTCTAGGTTCTACACGATCGTAAGAGACGCGCTGGACAGACACCGGTGGAGGCAGATCATCTGCTCCAGATCCAACCCTGTTGTTGACCACGATCCTCAGTCATGCATGAGGGACCGACCAGAGAGAGAGAGATGTGGTCTAGAATTTGACATCTTATGATATATTTTTAATTTCAAATGAAATAGAAAATTAAGAGTAACACTGCCATTCAAAGTGAATCAAGCGTTATAAGTTTTTTTTATCTATCTAAGTAGGTAAGTAAGTAAGTATATCCACATGTTTTGAGTTCCCTCAGAAGCTACAGAAAGGTCTTGAGAATGTCATAAATTATCATTGAAAATAAGTATTTACAGAGGAGGTAATTATTATGGTTTAAAAAACCCTTTTTAGACTTCGTGACGTGACATTACATTATTTTTGAATACTTTTAAAAAGTTTTAATACACACAAAATATCGAATGCCTGCCTTGTCCGTCAGGTTTGCTCTATTTTTTTTTCTATCAACGGTTTTGAGTTTACGCGAGATATCCGCGCGCCGCTCGCAGCGCGCCAGTCGGGCTTTGTCGCTCACGGTGGTTAGTTGTGTGAGATTACGTTCCCGCTTGTCAAATCGACGATACGCTCTCGTAAAACAGTGATACTGTACAGACACAGAAATCGACTTTTAACGATTTCAAATACGGATTTCAGTGTTTTTGTTAAACATACGTTCGGTTACAGATTTTTTATGGAGTTCCCTGTGATGTATGAGTTTTAATAGTGACGGGATGATGTGATTTAGGATTTATTGTGTGGTGTTGTGGTTCTAAAAGTGTTTGGTAACTGGGATTCTTGGAATTTTTCGAGCAGCTGATTCGAAATAACAGGTTGGTTGTTTTTCTTATTTGTTCGGATTGCTAACTAGATTTCCTATTCCCTATCATGTTTGTTTTAAGAACGGTGTGTTTATGTTAGAAATGTAATATGAATTTACACTGTTAAATCTTGATAAATTACAAGTACTTACCTAAGCAGATTTTGTGATGGACTTTTTTTACAAACTGGAAATCCATAGAAGTCCAAATCATTATTTTTTTTTTTATTTGTATGATGATATAGGTAGGTAGGTTCACAGGTTCTCGTATTTGGGTGTGTTTATTGCGGAAATTACGAATTTGTCTTCCAATATGTAACGTAGGGTACCGACTTTAAGAAAAGTGTTTCTTGTTTTAGATGAATTGAATATCAAGTTATTGAGACTGCTATTTAATTGCCAAATACAAATTCAAATCACATTTTATTTGCTTCAATATATCTACCTATTAGGTAGGTACTTATGGGAAACTGAGGACCTTGATCCCTTTGGGAGACTATGTAGGCCTACGCGAGAAATACGGAAATATTGAATGCATTATTATTCATAACTAGGTTGTAGCAAATTTTTTGTAATACCTATGACTTTCCAAGGAAGAATTAGAAGTTGGAAACAAAAGGAGGATCAAGTGTCCTCAGGTTCTCCTATAGGTGACGGAAGGCTCTCATAGTTCCATGGAACTTCCACATACCTAGGTATGTGGAATCCTATTCTAAAAAAACACCGGAATTTATTCCCTTCCATGGGGTTATTGAATTCAGTCCTACTTTTAATTAATTATGAAAATGAAAATTGAGCAGCTATATTAATAACCTCCTGCAATTTAGGTACCTATTAAATAGGTATAGGTATCCAACCCCATTATAGTTATGTAGGTAGGTACTACCTACTTATTTGATGGTAGGTAGGTTTATATCATAAGGTTTGTGCGCGACCGTTTTATTTAATTTCCGGTATAATTGAAAATCTGATTGCCTATTGCATTAAAGTTACGTGATCCCTGATCCCAACATGTAAAATCAAAATTCATTTTCTCAGGGCAGCGGCCGTATAGTATGACACAACTTAGATGAAGCATCGGCAAAATTCGTAAAATCGATCGTTCCCGAAAAGAGTGCGCCTACAATATTACTCTTGAGTTAATAAATGATCGGCGAAAATGATCTTGTTGAACGTTGAATGGCGCGATAATGAATGATTTGTATTAGTTGTGTAAATCGGAAGTGAAGTGTACGAAAACGATTTGCCGATGCTACATCTAAGTTGTGTCATACTGTACCTACTTATGTAATTACCTTCCAAGTACCTAGGTAGGTATACCTATTTCAGTAAAGTATTATGTAGGTAACCTTCTTTTATACCTATCCAAAAATATTAAACTGCACCTAAGGAATTACCTATGCCTGAAATCTTCATGAACCTTGATCTACTTAGGTGTTCAAGGCTTAGAAAGCTGCTAGGTACCTATTTGATGTTTCGAAACCATTTTCCTCTAGCACTTAATATTAAATGTCGACTCAAAGGTTTCAGTCTGAGCTTTCAAAGAATTAACTAGAACGGTACTCGGAAATACCTATCTAGTATCTACCTAGCTAGGTCAATCTCATTCATTCGTTTTGTTCAGTTCCGAATTGAATGAATTTCAATTTAAAACAATTGGTAGTTCACTTCGGGATCCCGAATAGGTAGGTATAGGTACCTAGTTACCTAGTGCCCACGGTAATATGCCTAGATACCTTCTTAGGTCTTTTATGCCATTGATATTTTTTTTTTCTGACACGAAATTTTTAGAGGAAATATGAACACGAAATCTTTAGGAGGAAAAATGATCACTAACACTTTAGGAAGAAAAAATAATCCTCTCAACAAATTATTTCCTGTTTATAGGAATTGATGTATTTTATTAGATTCGATGTGGTGTAAAGCAGGGATTCCAAACTTAGGGTTTCATGTAGGAAACTGTGTAGGTATAGCCACCGAATCTATTTATTTATATGTACCTACCAACTGCACACATACTACATTTCAAATAATTATCTACGCGTAGTTGAACGTCAAAACGCGTTCTGTCTTTAAATAAAAAGTAGCCTAGATTACTCTCTGAAAAGTCCTCTACCTGTAAAAAGTCCGTGTCAGAATTTTAGAAAATTCCATCTCCGAGATCGGCCCAAAAACAAATAACGATCAGTCTGACTTAAAATACCTATTTTAAAAACGCGTGTTTGGGTTTTGGTGATGTGATTTAATATTACACAGGCCTGTAGAATAGAAATACATGAAACATGTCGATGAAATGCCATTCGAAGCATATTATGAAGTTGCAAATGTGACAAAATTAACCATGCCGATTTGTATGTATGGAGTATCGTTAGAATCCGTACATCAACACGTTTGACACTGGCTGTAATTAGTTTTATTTTAAAAAAAAAAGGCTTTTGCTTTTTTTAATTTCTGTGTTAATTGCGTCTTGTTGTTTAATTGCTCTGGTTTTACTTTTTTGTATTCCGTTTTAATTTAATGTTATCTGTCACTGACAAAAAGAGCCTTGTTGTTTTCTTTGCGAATTAAAATAATTTAAAATTACTTTTTTTGCATTAAAATGCATAAGGTTTCGTCGTAGCATAGTCTACCGAATTAAATGCGAACCCTAGGCAAAACTCAATTCAACCCTTTTATGCTTTATTCAAATTAAATGTAACCCAAAAACAAGGTGTCGACTAGACTCAACCCTAAAAAGCCGCTAGGCCTGCAAAAACCGTTGGTAGCAATTTTTCATCTTTGATTCTGGAACACTGTTCTAATAATAAATACCTACACCACACCGTGTTTTTGACAACAAACATTTTTGGCGTAGGTAGGTATTGTTTTTATGGTTTAATGTTTTTGTCATTTGGGAGTCTCCCTATGATTTAATCTTTGACATTGAGAGGTTTTTATTTGTAGCCAGACATACAACCCACTTTGTTTGCTTATAAAAGTTATCTGTGGATAAAGGACGATAGAATTCAGTCCTGTGTCACGAAAACAATAATTAGGTACATAGGTAAAAATAATTTATTATTTACACAAGAAGGAATTTGAAGTCTATAAACTAGTGGTAGGTAAAAAGCGGTTCTCAAATTACAACACATTGGCGTTCTGCCCCGCGTTTTCAATCGCGATCCCTTATTTTTATTAAAAAAAATAACAATACTTTCTTAGCGGATGCCTACGTCGCTATCTGTATGCCAAATTTCAGCCCGATCCGTCCGTTTGTTTGAGCTGTGCGGTTAATAGATCAATCAGTCAGACTATAGGTACTTACTTATAATTTCAGAGTAACGGACAGACATGTCGCGTTTTATCTCACTAAGTAATATTATGAATTCGATAAGATTAGATGTTTAGGTGTGTGGGTGGATGTGCCTGAACGCAACGCCTTTCTAGCTTCCCTTCTAGCTTTGTGTGCGTACCACGCACACAAAGCTAGAAGGAAGCTAGAAAGGCTAGGGAAGCTGGGAACTTGCGATTAAATCAATTAGAAAGTTCAATTGCCTGAACACACCGGAAAGTGCTTGGCGACAGATTTTCAACTTGAGGGTGGTAGTGGCTGGCTACCGACTGGTACTACAAAGTACCCTACCACCGTGCTATGGTTTCCTCACGATGTTTTTCTTAACCGAAAGCTCAAGCTCATTGTAGGATTCGAACCCGTGACGTTCGTCTCGGTATCCGACGTCACTACCACTGCCATCATCGCCTCAAAACATCACTTGGGCCACTTGGCACATATATAAATATTTACACTTTTATTCCAGGAAATATAAGATCCGATCAGATAGTACATAGATTCAGAGAATCCTAAGATGTAATTCAATTAATAAGCAACCATTAAAGCAAAGTAAAGCGTTGAATTTTCACCTCGATTGGCTTAACAGAATAAAAATCAAAGAGTCAGTCGATGCAGAATGTTGTTGACGCCATGTCACGCTTTCCCATGAAATGATAATGCTACTCCCCCAACGATCAATACCTCCATTGACGCCTTAAATTCTCTCCGAAGATTTCCATTACGTTAACACCCGTTGTAATCTTATCAAAGAGGCTTGCTAGGATATGATTTTGAATTCAATTGAATTCCCTAAAATATACTTACTTATAGGTAGGGTAAGTATGAGAAACTTGATCTTATTATCTCGCTAGCTGCGCCCCGCGGTTTTATATACGTTCCTGGGATAAAAAGTAACCTATAGCACTCGGGTAGCCTGTAACCTGTAGCTTTCTATTCTATATTTTTTATTTTATAAATAAATAAATAAATATCGTGGGACATTCTTTACACACGGTTATCTGATCCCAAACTAAGCAGAGCTTGTACTATGGAAACCAGATAACTGATATACTACAAATACTACTTTTTTTTTTCTAAATACATACTTATATAGATAATTACACCCAGACACCGGACAAACAGACATGTTCATGCACACAAATGTTTGTCCTGGATGGGAATCGAACCCATGACCAGCGGAGTGATTTTGCTTTTCCGACTGGTAGTTTAATATACTAGCGACCCGCCCCGGCTTCGCACAGGTGTAATTTAGATTTAAAAAATCCCCATGAAAGTAAATATTTTGGCGATTTGGTTCCGAAATAGGTATTGTCTTTATTTTACATACACACATAAAAAGGATTTCTTCATTTAAGATATTTTAACTTCCACGAAGTTAGTTTGCATTGAACCAAGATAATGGCGATTTCATATATAGGGAAACTAATATTTTCTTGTAGAAAGAAAAAAAAACTTTTGGATTAATATTCATAGTTCAAGAAATCAAATGTTAATTGTTTTGTGACAAGACAATTGACATTTGATCCAAGACAATGTATCTTCCACCAAAGAGATTTAGTTTTCTAGTTCTAATGAAATTGAAGTTCTTAATCCAAAAGTACTTTAACTTGTTCATTCAAGAAAATGCAGAATCAATGTAAGAGATGATATTCTTAGTTCAATATGATAAAAATGTATAACAAAACAGAACGACCTTGTTTTGAAATTGGTTTTACTTGGATTTTGAAAGTGATACATATCTTAAGATTTTTTTATCTTCACATGATATAAAACATTCTCAGTTTAATTTGTTATTATATTATAATAACAAATAAAAGCCTTGCATAGAGAAATAATAGATTCTTTCAAGATTTCAACATTTTTGTGTAAGTTTCTGAAATCTTCTGCAGAAATAAAATATTCTCATTGTAAAATTATTTGTCCTACCAACAAAAAGGGTTTTCTCATTATGAGATAAATTTTACTTGTGGCAAAACGTCACGATTTTTTACTAAACCGTAACTATCTTGGATGTAGTATTGTTACTTTCTTCTGAGAATTAAAGGGTTTTTATTAAATCGTAATTATCTTGGATGTAGTAAAGTTACTTTGTTCTGAAAAATAAAGATCTCCTTTCAATAATTTGTTCCTCATTGTGAGATTTTTGGCATGCTTGTATAGCTAGATATATATTTGCTTAGTCTAAATTTAAGATTATATTAGTGTAAAAACCATAATTTCTTTGCCATAATGTAGGTATTCGTGAAAATAAAAAATAAATCTATTTTTTTCTTTCGTACACATCTAAAAAATGTTATGAATTTTCACGAATACATTATGGTTTTTACACTCATATAATCTTAAATTTAGACTAAGCAAATATATTTCTACCTATACAAGCATGCCAAAAATCTCACAATAAGAAACAAATTATTGAATGGAGACCTTAATCAAAACAAGCTAACTTTACTACTTACATCCTAGATAATTACTATATACCTAATAAAAACCCTTTTAGTCCCAGTACAAAGTACCCTTACTACATCTAAGAAAGATACAATTTACTTTCTTTTTACTTCACACAATTTTTTCAAACAAAATGAAAAACAGGTTTGAATATAATGCAATCTATATTAATAGCTGGCTGTACACACGAATAACATCATATTATTCAAGTAATAAAGACATATCTCACATAATGTTATTAATTTACACATAATTTAAAAAAATAGGAGAAACTGATTTTAAATTCTCATATAACACTTACAACAGTCAATAATATTGATTAATTACAAAATTAAAAATTAAAATAATAGCCTAATAACTATCTAAAACTAAAATGATAATTTAGATACTTTTAACATTATTCTTTAAAAGTTGGCATGCTTATGTCGACTTACCTACAGTAAATATGTCTAACATTATAAAACTGTCAGTACAGTATAATTAATAATAGGTCATTGAATTATCAACACATTAGGTTGAAATATCTGCAAATTCCCTTGTAAAATTATATTGAACATTTAACTTGTTTGCTTGCAGAGGCCTTCAGCTTTTGTTCTTCTATTTTTGTATGTAGGAATATCACCAGGATTCTAAAAATAAGACAATGTATTAGAACGTTGATTGATCAGATCGTAGCGATATTATAGAAATGACACCTAGATTAATGTATGACAGACAAAATAAAACATAAGAGGTGGATGAATGCATATGTATTGTAATGAAATGATCATATTCTAAAATAAATAAAATACTTTGGGGATGTACTAGGTACGAGTACCTACTGTATGTATCTAAATGTATAATTTCCAAACCGGTCTAGGCGTCTTTGAGTAATCGGGGATCGAACATGAAAACAAAAGAATATGAATGATTCCAACGAATTGAGAACCTCGTAATTTTTTGAAGTCGGTTAAAAATAAACTTATTGACTTACTTTCACTGTCCAATTTTTCTAAGCCTTGCACAATGCTGAGCAGATTTTCGTTTACAGGTTTTCTTAATAAACTTCTTTAAATAACCTATAAAAAGTTGTTCGTTGCGTGGGACAGCAACGCACAAGCTTTTACTGCGAGGGACACCTTGTCCATTGCATTAAAAGCATTTATGCAATTTATATTGGCCCTAAACTGCCTCTGCGCGCACATATGGAGTTGCTTGTTATCACTTTCTACTATAGGCTTCTGCTTGCAGAACTTCTTCTTGCATCTTGCTTTCAAGGTGCACCAACGGCCGGCCGGTCACGGAAAGAATGGACATGGTGGCCGCTCGCTGGTTGCGCGGTATTGTCTTGACAAAAACATATTTTGTCTGCCGTAAACCGTAATTCCTTTAATCTAGAAAATGTATCTTACTATAAGTTATTTCGTTCAATGATATGAAGCAATAGGAATTGTTAAGTTAAGACAACATTGTTTATTCCAATTAACATACTATAAAACTACAATGAAAGAAGACTATCTTAATTTAAGATATTATTACTTTGGAACTTAATAAAATAATATTTTCTTGCTTAAATAACATAATTCTTCATTTGAAGATTAAATTTTAATAAATTAAATTGTTTAAAAATGTTGAAATAAGATTTTTTTTTGTTTTTAAACTAAAACTTTGTTTATTTGCTTTGAAACATGTTTTCTTTAAATGTCAAGTAAAATATTTTATTGTACAAAGAATAATATTTTCTTGGAGAAAATATATATGACTTGAACAGAAACACATTATCTTGATATTAAGAAATATTTCAAGACATATTTTATTCTTAATTGGAGAAATCCTTTTTATCTGTGTATGCAATCTTTAATTAGGTAGGTACTAAACATATTTAATCCTTCCAGAAAAAAACGTCTACATAATTGGTAACAGTTTCAAAATCCGGATGTAGTTAGTGGATAAACAAACAGACAGACAGACGCGGAGGGCGACTTGCTTGTATACTGTGTAGAGACTGGGATTAGTAGGATAGGATGAAACAAACTCGTCTCTAGTTAGGCATAATACATATTAAGGTGAACACACAATAATTCGAATCGAACGCGTCGAACGAGTCGAACGAAAAGAATTTTAGTATTCTATATATGAAATCCGATATGTATTCGAGACCTCCTTGACTTCGATTCGTTCGATGCGTTCGACTCGTTATAAGTGTATGTTCAACTTTATAAGCACCTAAATAAGATTTATTTACTTACCTGGTGGAAAGCCTATTGTTCTGATACTACCTAGTATCTTCCCATCTGGAATAAACTAGAAGTCCTATTTTGTTTTAAACTCCCTTGTCTGTTTTCCGCCTCCACTTTGCATCGCTAGGTACTTACATTGTTTTCCGTAACGACAAAAGGTGGATTTTCACGTTTCCACGTTTTGCAAGATAGTCTTTCTTGGTATTTCTTTATTCTTTTATATACCTACCGTTGTTACGGGCCATTCAAATAGATTTTATTTACGCGAATAAGTTATAGTGAGACGAAAGTTATCCGATGATGAAAGTGGTGTTGTTTGAATTTTATTGTATTTAATATTAGAGTTTCTATTTCATTGTTTCTTACGTTGTTTTTTAGGGTTCCGTACCCAAATGGTAAAACGGGACCCTATTACTAAGACTCCGCTTTCTGTCCATCTGTCACCAGGCTGTATCTCTTGAACCGTGATACTTAGACAGTTGAAATTTTCACAGATGATGTTATGTATTTCTGTTATATATTAACAACAAATATTTAAGGGGGCTCCCCATTGGGGCACCCATACAAAAGACAAGATATTTTTTCCGTTTTTGTAGATAATGATACAGAACCCTTTGTGCGCGAGTCCGACTCGCACTTGGCCTGTTTTTTTATACGTTAACTTTATCCCTCTTAACAATCTATTATACTCACAGTAATTTTAATGAACTTTTATTAATAATATTCGACATCGAGAATTTAAATTAAGGAATAAATGGAGGCAGACATTAAGTAATATTAGAGTCGGTAAATCAAGTTTCAAGTTTTCGAAGGAAAGGTGTCAATTTTAATTTAGAAAGTTGGATGGAACACTTTACTCATGTTGTATGGGGATGGGCTGATATCGACGTCGATATATCGATGGAATAGTAACCTACTTCATTATAGTACATGTCTATTATAGTAATGAATTAAGGGTTATAAAATAAGTATTTAAGTAATATTATAACTAAATCATTTATGTATCTAATTTAGGTACATAATCTACTTTTGTAATAATAGTTAAGGGCTGTTGTGAATTTTCCTGATTTTTTTTTTTTTTTTTTTTTTTTTTTTTTTTTTTTTTTTTTTTTTTTACTGTGTATAGGCCTGTGTTTGACCACAATCTCACCGTGATCAGTGATGATGTGGCCGATGATGGTAAGCACACAAAGCCTAGAAAGGAACTGGCTCTCAAGTGCTGCTGTCGGAACACACCGAAAGGTGCTTGGCGACAGATTTTCAACTTGAGGGTGGTAGCCAGCCAGGCGGGTACTACAAAGTACCCTACCACCGTGCTATGGTTTCCTCACGATGTTTTCCTTCACCGAAAGCTCAAGCTCATTGTAGGACTCGAACCCGGGACCTTCGTCTCGGCATCCGACGTCACTACCACTGAGCTATCATCGCCTTAATATTTTAATTTTATTGCCTTAATTATTTTTTGATAAACTATGTAAGTACCTAACTCAAGACAATTTAAAACTATATTCTATACACTGATGTGTAAAGTCAAAACAATTTTAAGTTTATTTATTAAATTCTCATTAACTGAAGTGTTCTATTGAGAATTAAAGTTTGTTTAAATCTAAAACTGCAAAATTATCACATTTAATTGGAGTGTACTTATGTCACTTCTGTAAACGAAAATTTTAATTAAAAACTATGACACTTTCCATCCTCGGAAAATAAACTGTAGCTCATGCTAGTGACAACTGACAAGTTAGGTAAAACAAATGATTAATTGGTCATGTTACTTAATTTAATACTTAATATTAATTTTGTTTTAAAACTCTTTAAAAGTTTTTGATTTAATTTTCAAACTCAACGTTTATCAATTTTAATCTGGTAAGTACTTAATGCGAATTTTCTGGGGTGAAGAAAACGTAATTGGTTCAGAAGACGTTAAAATCATGGCTAGTAATTTAAGGTACATTAACGACTGGAACATAAACTTGGGACTGTCAATGGAAATTTGGAAAGTCAATTAAAGTATAATTACTCTCTTTCTGTTAGCGAGGTATCTTTATCGATGTTAAAATTATCGACTAAATTTATTTTTAAATATAAAAAGTGTGTGATTCGGACTCGCACACGAAGGGTTCCGTACCATAGTAAGTACATTGATTTTATTTTCATTACCTATTTGTTGTTATAGCGGCAACAGAAATACACATTCTGTGAAAATTTCAACTGTCTACCTATGTCGGATGGACCGACGGACAGCTTAATAATAGGGTTCCGTTGGCACTTTTTGGGTACGGAAGGCCAAAATATACTATAAAACTTTACTTGCATAAATTTGTTTCAATTTAAATTTTATTATTAAAAAATAAATCCACATTTAATTTTATTTTGTTTAATATTATGATTATACTAGCTTCCGCCCAGCGGTTTCACCCGCGTTCCCGTGGTATCTTATATTTTCCGGGATAAAAAGTAGCCTATATATTATTCCAGGGTATGATCTATCTATGTGCCAAGTTTCATCCAAATACGTTCAGTAGTTTTTCCGTGAAAGAGTAACAAACATCCATACATCCATACTCACAAACTTACGCATTTATAATATTAGAAGGATTATTCACATTCTGCCGGTGTGTTCCAGCTGTTCAAAGCTTTGTTTGCTTGCTTACAACATTCGGCCACACACATCACTTACCATCATTAAGATTTTAAGATATAAAGTAAAAACATCTCCGTAAGTAAGGGGTGGTATCAGGGCCTTGAAGCAAGCGTGCCTTAATTTAAAAAACAATATACTTACCCCTATAATGTCTCGTAATATTCCCTGTTTTATCCTAATATCTAAAGACAATATATTATCTGCAGTTCAAGGGTTTCTCAATGTATATTCTGTATCCTACCTTATATAAACCACTACATAGATTCAACAATATTCCTTAGTCAGTGGTTCGCTTGCCATACCGACGGGAATATATTTGAAGTGGCCTAGATCTCCAGTAAAGCAACCACAGATGCTAAGATATCTGTACCAACCTGAAGAGATTCAGACGAATTGATAAAATGGATATTCTGTTAGTCATATTGTAGCTAGTTGATTTTCAATTTGAAACGCTTTTGTTTTGAATTTGGGATTAGAATAAGTAAATAAATTAATACGTTATTCTAAAGAGATAATTACTAAGTTTAAAGTTGGCTCATCTAAGTAAAACCAAGTTATGTAACGGTGCGTAGTCTAACTATTCATAAGTGCCTAAAAAGCCTACGTGAATAAAATATCTCGGCTTGGATTAACTTTTGCTCGGCTAAAAAATAATTTTCCCAAAAAAATATTGCGCGAATATAATTTAGGAAGCAGATTAAACAGTATACCCACCCGATATGCTCTGGAAGAGAATAAGTAAAATACGGAATAGGGTCCACTTTTTGTGGACCATAAACAACGTTAAATCCGGGAGTGCCGACGAAACGGCGAGTAATGTTATTGCAAAGGAGAACCTCCCAGAGTTAATGTCCGGGATTGAATTAACTTATTTCTCTGGCCTCACCTTTTAAATAGCGATGCGGGGCCATATTTTAAGTCGGTGATGACATCGCCAACGTTATCGCTTTTTAATCGATCGATTCTTTTTAAACATCGTTTGCGTGTTCAATTGATTAACAACTTTTTATAATCATAATAGAAGTTTCTTATTTTATTTAACATAATTGAAAAATACCACGAAATTGAAATCTAAAATCTGAGAAAAATAGTTACTTTAATTAGAAATCAAATTTCCAGACAAAACTTACTAATTTGGATAATTCTCGAAGTAAACAGCAATTTACAGCGTTTGAGAAACCTGAATTTAGAGGCAACAACTTTTGGCACAATCAAATTTTATCCCAGATTCGGCAGCGTGATAATTCTTCATTTCGACCTTAATGCCAATTCACCGTTTTATTCCTCTCTCGGTTTAATATCCCTCCATTTTTGTGATATAAATTGCTGCTATAAGGTTCAGTTTTGCAGCCTACTTACATGCTTATAGCGCAAAAGACTTGGAAATAGCTACCTAATAAATAGGTCACGCTCAAGTCTTATAAGAGAAGCGACCTTAATGACAGAAGCTCTGTCTCCATCACCAACGTTTCTACAGTTGTATAAGGAAACCTGAGCCTGAGAATCTGTAAATTAGATCAAGATGAAACCAAGAACGGCACAAAAGCATAAGCTTTAAAATAGGGTCTCATCGTTACTTTGCACGTTGTAGCAGCTCCAATATCCTGCATGTCTCCTAACTGGACATTAGGTTTCACATAGGACATTAGGTTCGTTGTGGGGCTGTGACTCCATTAGATAGTGGAGAGATAGCCCTCATTGACTCCTAGAATGTTGTTTGTACGGCACATCAAGGTCGTTAGCTCAAAACCGCATTGCGTTTAGGTAAATTTACAAGTTATAATTACATGCCTTGGTTGCATGATAACCCAACATTTTAGAAATTTTGTGAGCTCTTTTCACGTCCTGGTATTCCTGATCTGTACATAAATTTAAAGTCATGTCTTGAAGTAACTAATCCACTGAACATATGGTCTGTTCTGTCTTGGAAATAATATGTGAGGTAGAAAAGAGAGATCCCTTTTAAAGTGAGTTTAGTAAAATGTTACCGAACTGAAAAATTATGGACTTGCCTAAAATTACGGCAGTGTTGCTCAAGGATATACACCTTGTTCTAAAACAAGTATCCGTTAGCTTCCCGAAAAATTCTCTAACTTTTGGGGTATGTTTGGAAGTAAACTTTACTTGTGGAAAAGAGAAGGAAACTTTTGAATAAAATAGCTACAAAAGAAGGGATATAAGTAAGTACTTGTTGTAAAATGTGAAAGTGGGAAAATGTGTGGGATGTTTGTCTACAGTTTGAAAGTACTGAGGTAACATAGTTTAATATAACGTATATTTAGATAAGTTAAGTAGTGAGTGAATGTTAATTATTTAATTTGTGAAGACTTGATACCCATTTGAAGACAGCTGTTAGTCTCGCTTGATTATATAAATAAATTACAAAGCCCTTTGTACCTCGAAATAGTTTTTCTTTGAAGTATTCTAAAACCTAGACTTATTTTACTCTAATTTGATAATTTTAAGTTTTTTATCGATAAAACTAAATCCATCCCTAATTAAATATTGGGACCAAATTTTAACACTGCAAAAGTTACATAAAAATCTCAAAATGCATAATATTGATAAGCAGGTAAGTAAGTAAAAAACGCAGCTGATTACATAAATATGTGTTTCAAACATTTCCTTGTTCATTCAAAATTCATAAAGACACCCACTATTTTGCAAAACGGTAAAAAATAAGCTTGTAATAACTATATAAAACCACATGCTAATGTTTGCCATAAACACACGTACAAAATAAACATACAGGTTTCTTATCAAAACATCTGCCCGAGTTTCCTGTCCTTATCTCTTATTATCCCTTAGATTATGTACCAAGGAAATGTGAACTTACTCTAATAAAATTTAAAGTCCTTTATCGTTTCTCGATACCTAAGACGTTAGAATGCAGTTGGATAATAAAAAATATAATTGAAACAACTAGTAGTAGTCTTTATTGCTTTAACAATAAAACATTTAATAGCTTGCTTTGTGCTTATGACAGTAATAACGTGGAATTGAATCTTTACTGCGTTGTAAATAAAGCTTAGTATGTTTCGTAGGGGGTATTAGTGTTACACGTTTATCGATAAGATGTTGGATATTCCAATAAATCCTATAAAGTTGGTAACAGGATCGATAACAAGGTTTAAATTGAATATATTTTACAAGTTGTCGATATATTGTTTTGTTTAATCACAACACTATTATAAACATTCAATGGATTGCTTTAGCTATAACATTATGGCAGGGATTCATAGCAAGGTAGGACACTTAGTAGTAACACTTTATTTATTTTCTCTGTGTTAGTAATTCGTGGGTTCCGCGAATGATTCGATCGCGTCCCTTACTAAACTGAAGCAGACACGCGAGACGGGCGAGGGCTCCTAAAAAGTCGTTATATATTCTTTAAAAATAATCCTTTTTTGAAATTTGTATGAAAACTATTCCTTTTCTCAGAATGTATGAGTTATTTGGATGGACCAAATAAATTAATTTCAAAAATGGTTATATATCCGCGATTTTTTTCTGTCCTATGTCATTGCCAGTAAAACACTTAGGGAGATATTCCATGACGTCACATCTCATGAAGTGGGCACCAATTTTCCTAAGTACAATTGCCTATTGCCTAAGTGAGCAGCCATTTAATATGCCTGGCTAGACAAAAGATAATTGTGTATCTGCTCCCTTTGGCTGAGTTACTTTGAAATAAACTCAGCAAAATTATGCCCTGGCGCTTTGCCATAGACGAGAAATTGTCGATCCTCTTTATCATCAGAAAATTTTACTACATTTGGCGCGCCTTTATAAATTTTAATTCAAAGAACTTTTGCCTTTCTATCTATCCATCCGTGATTTGTCTTTCATCCAATGGAATTACCATAATGTCTTACTAGAATATAAAACTAATTTTATTACCGCTACCGAACTATTATGGTAGATTTAATATGATATATCGTACACAAATACTAACAATATTACATAGAACGAATGATTTATGGTTATTAAAAAACGATTATAATAATAATGTGCTTTTAAACTAACCATTTTGTTTATGATTCTTTCAAAATATCAATTCAACAAGTTGATTAACTCAATAAACTTATTAACGAAGTATCTATGAAACCAAAACCGCTGGTTTAGACACTGAGTTATATTACTGCGTATAGAGAAGCTATGTTATGAAACTTAATGCTCCATTTCTAACCAGAAAGTTTGAGGCGACGATATCCAAGAAATGATGATTCTAGATTAAGTTTTTCTCGGCATCCTTTATTGTAAGAGGAACTAGGGAATATGTGACAAGGAATAGTTTAACGGGTAACGTCAGAAAAAAATGAATATGCCCCTTTTTAAAACCAAGAATGCATTTTTCTCTTATTTGGGCCATCCAAATAACTTGAAAAATATTAAAATACATTCTGAAATACATTAGAAAGAGAATGGTTTTTTTTTACTTTAAAAAAAAGGATTTTTTTTTAAATAACATAAAACCATCTTTTTTACTAAAATTGAGTCTCTCGCTTGTCTCCGTCAGTTTAGTAACGGACGGAGACATTCGCGGAGAGCCTCCTCAATGCTCCATTTCTAACCAGAAAGCTTAAACAGGTAGCGCTAGACCGCTTTTAAGGTGTAGTTTCTTCGCGACCAAAAAGTCATAAGCGCCGTGATTATGTGGCGTCTTCTCTATACGTAGTAATATATCTCAGTGGGTTTTGACGAGTTTTATATAGAGACCACATAATTAAAAGCACGGTCTGAGGCGACCCCCCATCGCACGGTGGTCTTTAAAACCAAGATGGTGGAAATGCAGGTGTGCATTTGTGTAAATGTTTTTTTGATGACTTATATTTATGTTGATTTTCATTTTTATGTTATATTACGTAAGAAATGTCACACTCTCAACTTTTTTTTTATACTACTAAGGTAGCAAGCAAGCAAACGGCCCACCTGATGTTAAATGGTTACCGTCGCCTATCGCCATTGGCAATACCAGAGATATTGCCAATGTGTTGCTGGCCTGTTACAATGCCGAAAAGGCAAACTGGCTCTCAAATTGGCTTGGCTGGTCCGCAGTTAAAATTTTGACAATTTCATAGGCTTAATTTTGTCAGTATACACAACACAATATGTTTATTACTAATGAGTTAGTACGAAATAATTCTTGTTACCAAAAAGCAAGCTTTTCCTAGTGCCCATTTTAATAGAGCCTCGTTTATTTGGGTTTCCTTTTTGAAACCAGCTTTTGGCTCTTTGTAAATTACGGAACTAACAACGGGACTGTAAAGCACACTTTGAACTTTTGCGTCCTGTTGTATGTAGTTTTATTTTGAAAGCGGCCTGTAAGCTCTGGCATGCGGAAACTAAGTTTGTTCTGCTATTTTCGACAATATTTTTGGGAAAATGTTTTCTATTTTTACACGAATTGCTGGGACATATGAGACTATTCTTGGTTCTTATGAAAAGGGCACTTCTATATTTGAGATTTCTATTAAAAAAAAATGAATAATTCTCCTATTTGATTTCTGAAAAATGTGAGTTGTTTGTATGAAAGAAAATAAATAAAAATCGAAAGTATTTCCTTACTATACGGTCGATGTATTTCTTTCTATCATTTATAAAGTTATCTTGGCCACATGGTCACATATAATATGTGGTAGGATTGTGGTAAGACAAAAGCATATTCATAGTAATTTGAGTTCGAAAATTGTATAAATTCTACGTCAAACATTACTCTACACAGATCGAAACAATAACCAAATAAAATCAATAATAATATAGCTGAAGAGTTTGTTTGTTTGAATGCGCTAATCTCTGAATCTACCAGCCGGATTCAAAAAATTCTTTCACTAATAGAAAGCTACATTATCTCCGAAGATTATAGGCTACTTTTTATCCCGGGAACGTGGATGAAACCGCGGGAACAGCTAGCAAAGCAATAAAACAGAAATACCGTCACACCTATGTCACAGAATAACGAATAGTTCTCACGTATCTTGTATAAAACACAATCTGTACGTGTTCTCTCTGACACGGACGTAGTCCATGAATAAATTGGAATTCTCCCTTGTTCCTTCCTTACGTAACATTTAATCACGAGTAATATTTGATACGGAGGTGGATAAATCCGATTATACGTAATAAACATGCTATATTTGTACAGTATGACACAACTTAGATGTAGCATCGGCAAATCGTATATCTACACTTCACTTCCAATTTACACAACCGTAGTACGAGTATATTATTTATTCTTTGACACAACTAATAAAAATCATTCATTATCGCGCCATTCAACGTTCAACAAGATCATTTTCGCCTAAAGTACATGGGTAATGTTGTAGGCGCACTCTTTTTGGAAATGATCGATTTTACGAATTTTGCCGATGCTTCATCTAAGTTGTGTGATACTGTACATTAGTTTGAAATACTTACGACCTTGTTTACTAATGTAATGTGGTTTTCGTTCATGGGGTTCTTCGAGAATAGTGTGAAGACCCAAGCATGGGTCACCGGCTTAATATCAGCCGGGTGATGAGTTTCAATCTTTTTGAGTTGTAATTCTAACGAGAATTTTAATTTTGAACTTAGTTTCGATTGGATAATGTCCGAACTTCAATAACAGTAAATTGGCTTCCATATCACACAAGATATTTTTGGCAAATAGTTCGAGAATTAAATGCATAACTTTCACTCGTGGAAAGTAAACAACAACCAGATACGCAAAAAATATGCACATTTTTTTCTTTGTCAACTACGAGTAGGTAGTGAATGTGACTTTATTTTTTTTAAGCGCTATAGTGCCAGATAATTATTTTTTTGGTACGGTTTCATTGGAATCATAAATCATATTCTTCGACGCTTTCCTTTTCAGAGTTACAGCGTCCATAGGCTTCGTTACGGTAGGCTAAGGAAACCGCTTACCATCAGACAAACTGCATGCATTGTTTCCCGACATTGAGGTATTAAAAAATAAGTAACGATTCAGTCGGACCTACTGCGGACCATTCGGATGTAGAATGAGCTCCCCATCATGGTATTCTAGCTCTAAGATTTGGGGTTCTTCAAAAAAGGCTTAAAAAGAGCTCCTCAAGGTTGGCAACACTTTGGCAATCCCACTAGTATTGCAAATGTCTATAGGCGGCGATGAACACTTTCCATCAGGTTGCTTGCTTGTCAACCTATTGACATAAAAAAAAGTACAAGTAGATTACAAGGCTTTAAGAGTAAAGAATTGTCCATAAATAAGCTAAAGCTACTTTATTCTTCATTTATTACAAGTAATTTTACAGCCAAAAATATGACAGAAACACGACCTCGGCGTATGATGTTAAATTAAAAGTAATTTAATTTCCATACACTGTCACTATACCTACTTAATATGGGTGCGGTCCATCAGACGAATGATGGATGGTGCAATGGACAAAAACTATCATGCTCAACTTGTTATTTAATGTAGGTACCCTAGGTACTGCCATGTTGAAAACAAAGGACGTGTCTTCTAGTTCAAGAGCTAAAAGACTCATAAGTCGTGATAGCTTTTCCATGTAATTACATTTTTATTACTCGTACAAACTTTTATTTAACTTGCTTTGTTTACAATATTTACAACAAATATACAAACTACATATAAAAAAATAATCTTGAGGCGGCCGCTGCTGCCAATCAAGGGCAAGGTTCCCAGAAGGCTGGCAGCGTTTCCTCTTTGGTTGGCCAAGCTAACGCGTTGGCGGATAAAGCCCCTCGGTCCCCTGAGGCTTCAATAAGTTTTGACGATAATATTAGTATGTATGTCATGTGTTGTTTAGGTCGAAACTGGCAAGTCAGTTTTAACCCACTTCCCGGTTCAAAATGATCTGAAATTTGGTACACATGTAAATCCCATTACAATATAATAATATGGAACTGAATAAAAAAAAAAACTAGTGTCTTTAATTTTTTTTTGCATAAGTATTATCTCAAGCTGTAATTTCAGAACTTCAGTTCAGTTATAAGGGGCAAAAGTATAAGGGCCCCTTGTTTCTGTAATAAGTATAAAACATTATTTACAGCGCGCAATTTCCCTGAAAATTATTCCTAAATCTCATGTCAGAAATATCTACCCATACACATCTAACTGGCCAGCGGGCTTTTTAGTTTTGGAGCGGTAAAGTTACCCAACTACCCATTTAGTCTGCTTTTCCGAGCTGGGTAAAGTCGATCCTAATTTTCCGCCTGCATTTACCGATTAAACGATAACGAGCGGAACAACACTCCATCCTAGAATATTGAGGAATACATAAACCGACCAAAACTGAAGTGCTTGTACTGGTTGTATTATAGGACCGAGGTCACAGGTCATAAACATATGGAGTTATTGTTATCTTACTACTATTTATCTATCTATTTATATCTATACTAATAATAAATCTAAAGATTTTGTTTGTTTGAACGCGCTAATCTACGGAATTACTGGTCCGATTTGAAAAAATCTTTCACTAATAGAAAGCTACCTACATTATCCTCGAAGGTTACTTTTTAGGCCGGGAACGCGGGTGAAACCGTAGGGAAAAGCTAGTATAAATGTGAAAGTTTGTTATGATGTGATCTCATCTTCGTATTTCTTTTATTATACAACAATGTTTGCAAACACGCATGCAAACCGCCTGGCCTAGGGGTAGTGATTAGCCTTAGACACAGGTGAATACAAGTCACATAGTTGTGAATGTTTGGATTATGCTCCTTATATTGTTTTTATTCTACTAAAGTAGCAAACGAGCATACGGACTGCCTTGTAATGGAATACTGTAGCCTTAAATGCTTACAACACCAGTATCACTTGTGCAAAAACATCTTGAAGAACCTCATGTCGTACCAGATTTGCAGTAGTGGATGTTTGGAAAATCCCTATAGGTACATTTCGCTCATTATCTGCCGAGTCACTGCGATTGAGCTACATTTTTTCATGATCCGAGACTCGGATCGGTACAGAACGTTTGGAAAATCTCCATACATTTCGCTCGTGATATGCCCAGTCACCTACTTGTTTTCATGATCTGAGACTCGGATAGAGGGTGACGGACGATCAATACCGATAAATCCGATATTGTACCAAAACATTCACGGGCTTCGTAAGACTGGACCGTATACCCAAGTTAATATTCGCCCTATCTGACCCAGGAAGGTGTTATGGGAATTGGTTGCTAACTCGCTATAGTAGGGTGTGCAGTGTTGCCCCTAGATCTCGCATAAATATTAGAGCTTTGCAAAAATATGCTAAGATTTAAATTCGTCGCACTCTATCACTGTATCTACTGGCTCCCACCTAGTGCAGTTGTCGGAAATAGTCTGGTTGGTAGTTCCGCATAAATATTAGTAATTTACAAAAATATGTTATGATTTCCTATCTCTCTCATTCCTCATCTCTTTCATTCTTATAATGAAATACTGTATATTATAGTTAATTTGAATTCGAATGAACTACCTACCATTCTTGTCGCAAATAACTTGTTGATAACTTACGACCTATAACTGAGCTGCAATTAGCAAAAAACGTGATAAAATTTGAATTTAACGCTCCAACCAAACATTTATCCTTAAAGGCGTTTTAGCGCTACGTGTTTAAACTGTCTGGTTAAATGACTAATTATTGTTTGAGCGCTGCAGCGAATATTAATAAAATGGAACTTGACCTTTGTTTAGGATAGCTGCTCTAGACGTAATAATGTACCTCAGTGGCCTATGCTTACCCTATTTTAACTGAACTAAATAAGGATAGGTTTTAACCTTGAAAGTTTCTTGAGTACGGATGACATCACTGGCAACCCTGTACCACTGTAATACCAGACGCCAATAAGTGCCACGAAATTGACATTTACAATGTGTACGAAACGATGCTTGAAACGGGTTAAATTAGAATTAAAGAGGGGTTGAGTGGGTAATTAATTTCGGACGATAAAAAATCTGTGTACATTAGGGGGTTAATTTGGTATGAAGTATTTTACTTATTTGGCTTATGTCGCCAGTTTTAGAACGGATTTCGTATTACGAGTTTGGATTTAAAAGACAACATACTTATATAGGTTGATTTTCAAGTGGGCCTATGCGACACTATGAAATGGAGAAAACACAGGCTGTGTTTTTTTCCATGGCGTTTGGTACGGGTTCAATACTGACTTAAAAACTCAGATTAGAGTTCCTACACAGTTTCAGAAAATCCCTCAAAAGCTTTAAGGTATTTTACCACGGGATCGCTAAACTATACGGTAATCGCTTACAATCAGACAAGGGGCGGGTGTATAATTGTCTGCCCCATAATTTTTTAATGACTTGCATATAATATACTTACTTCTATCTGAATTCAAGGCGATGATAGCTCAGTGGTAGTGACGTCGGATACCGAGACGAAGGTCCCGGGTTCGAATCCTACAATGAGCTTGAGCTTTCGGTGAAGGAAAACATCGTGAGGAAACCATAGCACGGTGGTAGGGTACTTTGTAGTACCCGCCTGGCTGGCTACCACCCTCAAGTTGAAAATCTGTCGCCAAGCACCTTTCGGTGTGTTCCGACAGCTGCACTTGAGAGCCAGTTCCTTTCTAGGCTTTGTGTGCTTACCATCATCGGCCACATCATCACTGACCACGGTGAGATTGTGGTCAAACACACTATAAATAGTAAAAAAAAAAAAAAAAAATCAAGACCCTTTCGGCCTTCTATACCCTCCCAAAATTACAGTGTATAATTTAAATTAAAAAATACAAGTAGGTGATTATAAAATAAACGAAAATAAGATTTTTATAAATGAAAATCTAAACATCGCACAGTAAATTAATAGCGAACGGTCAGCAAATTAAGCAACACCGGCGGCCCATTTACTTTTATCGAATGTTCGATTTGCGTGCATACGGCTCATTTGAAACGTGGGCACTATCGGACCGATGGTTTATGGACCGCTTTATGCAGAAGGTACGGAGACTATTACTTATTCAGTGGCAATGAATAGCCTCTACTAAACAAAGGAAGGCAGAATCTTTACCGTAATCAGCTTTGCTATAGCTCTTTTCTTTCAAAAGCTTTCGTGAAGAAAAACATCGTGAGGAAACTAGGCGGTAGTAGGGTGGTCGACTACCCTTAAGCAAGCACATATTTCCAATTTCCATCTAGGCTTTGAGTGCTTACCACCTTCGGCCAAATTATCACTGACCACGGACACCACGGTGAGATAATGGTCCAACATATATACCTACTGGATGTTTTTGTTGCCATCTCGAATTTTTTAGGGAAACTTTTCATACAAACATCTATCTTGATCGGTCAAAATATATGAAAAGTTTGTATTTTTTTTTGTGAATTCAGGGTTGGTCCCAAAAAGTTGTTCATAATAATGAGTACAATAATCCCTAAACATTTCAATATGGCAAAACAATCATCCAGTATACACCTAGTAAAATCAAACCCTATATATATACATAGTAAAACTCATAATAAGTAGTAATCGAAATAAGTTTAGTAATGAGGCGTTTTTATGACACTAACAAGAATTCAGTCAACAACAAAATTGTTTTACAAATTGAATATAATCTCCATCGTCTCCCTCTTGCGTAACACTTGCCATCTAAGTTCATGGCGTGCTACAAGCCCGGTGTCTACCTACGGAATACATTAAAAACGGTGTTACTAATACATTTCCCCTGGAAATATGCAAATTGCCGTATAAAAAATATCTATTAGGATTTATTTAAATAACGTCCTGTTTTGATAACGGTACTTTTGTAATGGTAATTGAAAATAAACTTTTGTGAGTGGTTTTATTCTTTTATCAAGTTAATATAATTATTTTGAAAGTGATTAAAACTTTGTTACTTTACTGGCTTTGGTTTGAATATGGAAAAAAATATAATATAAAATTCTCGTGTCACACAGTGTGTTGTTTTATACATCACTAGCTTTTCCACGCGGTTGCACTCGCGTTCCCGGGATAAAAAGTAGCCTATAACCTTCGGGGATAATGTAGCTTCCTATTAGTGAAAGAATTTTTCAAATCGGTTCAGTAGTTTCGGAGCCTATTCAATGCAAACAAACAAACATACAAACAAACAATGAAATCTTTCCTCTTTATAATATTAGTATAGAAGTATAGATTATTATATAAAAAAAATCAATGCCACTTTTCGTTGTAATTTTATAACTCAAGAACAGCTGAACTGATTTGGCTGAAAATTGGTGGGGAGGTAGCTTAGAACCAGGAGAAGGACATAAGATATGTAGGGGTAGGTAGGGGTAGGTAGGGTAGGTAGGAGTAGGTAGGGGTAGGTAGGGGTAGGTAGGGGTAGGTAGGGTAGGTAGGTAAGGTAGGTAGGGGCAGGTAGGGGTAGGTAGGGGAAGGTAGGGTAGGTAGGTTAGGTAGGTAGGCGCAGGTAGTGGTAGGTAGGAGTATGTAGGGGTAGTTAGGGGTAGGTAGTGATAGGTAGTAGGTCCCAGTTTATTTTTGTTCTCAGGGCAGGACAACGTCTGCCTAGGGTCAGCTAGTACATCCAAAAACACTAAAATAAATGACGCATAATATATGTATAATTAATTCATAAAATATTCACCATAATACTACTATTATATTATACTTATTTAATTAAAATTGTAATTAAGTTTACTTTGATGTGAAATAACTTTATGTGCTTTACATTTTGTAAACATCTGTTGTTTAAGTATTTCATGTACGAGTATATATTGCTTCAGGTAATTATAATTAAGGCTTCGTTTATTACATACTAGTGTATGCCGCGACACCTTCGCATGGTTATTTTTCTGACTTAGCACAATACAACAGGAACAGGCATAGCTTAAAATTTTATTATAAGTCAAAAATATACATGCATTTTAATCGAGTTTCAAATGCTATTATTAAGCTTCTAACAAACTAAGGCCGATTTTCATCGACAAAAAAAACGGTCCGATAAATTATAATCGAGCGGCGTTTTTCATGGTAAACGCCCGATTATGATTTATCGGACCGTTTTCTAGTCAGTTTACTTGGACCTAAGTATGTAAAAAAAAAATCTAGGTAGGTAGATTTTAGCATAGTAATGTATGCTAAAATCGACTACCTAACATCTTTCGTCTCGCTTTTCCTGCAATCTGTGGGACTGATTTCGTGAAAAGCGACGGAAGATGTGTAACAGAAAGCCGGGGAAGCGCGCGTTATTTGATTTGACCAATGAGCACGAGCGGTACTAGAGTTGGCTGTCAGATAGTAGTTACCAACCCATTTTCCGAGAAGTTGGTACTGTCAGTGTTGCTTTATTACCAAGGTAAAAGGTCCTATGTTACGTACCTACACACATACCTATACATCATATGGGACTAGTGTAAGAGACGCTCGGTTTTTGATCACTATCTCATCGTGGTGAGTGATGATGTACCCCAGGGTGTTAAGCTCACAAAGCCTAGTAAAGAAGGGAGGAAGGGAAAGGTTTGTTAGTTTCCATCAGTTAGATGAAAAAAAAAAAATCTTTTTCCAAATTGGACAAGGTTTCCTATAAATGTGAGATATATTCCTAATAGGGATATAATATAATAAGAATGAAACATGACCCGAACATAAAGGTTATTGCCAGTTCAGTCAGTTTATTGAACTTTACATAAGATCTAGAGCTTTAGTTAAAGTTCAAAGAAATCTAAGAAAAAGTAACGTAAAGAAATATCTGAAATATATTCTTTTCCGAGTTGTAATCTTATAGAAATGTGTATTTTTTGAGTAGGTGTGTAGGTACCTAAATACCTTTTTAAGTACTTTGTAGTTAATAATGGTCAAAAAGGTGAACTTGAGCAGATCGTTGCATTACTTTATTTTATGTATAGGCCTGTGTTTGACCACAATCTCTCCGTGATCAGTGATGATGTGGTCAAAGGTGGTAAGCACACAAAGCCTAGAAAGGAACTGGCTCTCAAGTGCAGCAAATGAAACTTATCAAGTGCTTGGCGACAGATTTTCAACTTGACGATGGTAGTCAGCCAGGCGCTACTGCACTGCTGGTCATCGCGCTTTCACTCGCGTTCCTGGGATATAAAGTAGAAAGAATTTTTCGAATAGTACCAGTAACTCGGAGATTAGCGCGTTCAAACAAACAAACTCTTCAGCATTATTATCTATAATATAAAAATGAATCGCAAAATGTGTTGGTAAGCGCATAACTCAAGAACGGCTGAACTGATTTGGCTGAAAATTGGTGGGGAGTTAGCTTAGAACCAGGAGAAGGTTTTAGGATAGGTAGGGGTAGGTAGCAGTGGCGAAGAGTCCATACAAGCCGATTCCCATCGGCTTGTATGGACTTTTACCAATCTTCATATATACTTACTATAATTATTAAATAATCGGTGTTTTATGATCGACTTACCCTCGCCATAATTTCACCCCTCGCCACTGGTAGGTAGGGGTAGGTAGGTAGGTCCCAGTTTTATTTTTGTTCTCAGGGCAGGACAACGTCTGCCGGGTCAGCTAGTTAGTATATAGATATATAGATGTGAATGTCTTTGAGGTTGTATGTAGATGTTTTTACTGTTTTTGTAAAAGCAACTGTAATGTAATGTAAAATGTGTTCACTAGAGACAGTAAACATTTCCTGACTAGAATTTTCGGTGACTTAACTTGGCTTCCATTTCGCTAGTAACCTTACGACCAAAATCATCACATATTCTAATTTATGTATTCAGCTCGTAGCCGGCGTCGAGTAAAGGCCTAAATCTCACGCCCTTTTCGATCCCACCTTAGAATATCGAATAGTTTACGATAAAACTTGCTTTTTATGCCTATAGACTGGACTTGCCTGTTTCTCTAATTGGGTTATACCTACTAACTTATTTTTTACCTAACAATAGCAATTACACGATCTAGATTATAGATATACAAGTAAGTGGTTAGACTATTTGATGGTAGGGCAGGGGTCGGAAAACTTTTTAGACAAAGAGCCAGATGCCGGAAACATATTTTTCGGGAGCTCAAAGAGCCGCAGGTCAGGTTTTTCACTGTATACCAGGATAGCAGTCGTATCGCGCTATTTACGAAATAATTGATATTATATTTGCATAAAAAAAAAATCATTTTTTTAAGGGAAGAGCCGTAACTGACCTTTCAGAGAGCCGTGGTTTGCTGACACCTGACTTAGGAGTAGTATCCTCGGGTTGTCGACTTTGCAAAAATCTCTTAACCCCCTTCTTGAAGATCCCCATGATGTGAGCTTGTTCCTGAAAAGAGCGTCTGTGGTAAAATGGGTTCTTTGAAAGCATAGTGCGAAAATATTTTGGTTCCAATGTGTGAAGATGGACTCCCCGTCAACTAAGAGACCTGTTTTCCAGGGAAAACATAAGATCCCAAGTAGAAACTAAATAATTATAAAAAAAATCTACTTAATTTATTCAAATTTAAGGCAGTCAAATAAGAAAAAGGAGTCCGAAATTCGACGTGTTTTTCTAACGGAACAATATCCTAAAACAACTGAGCTGTGTAATGCAAATGCCTGCTTTATGAACAGTATAAAAACTCATATCGCGCTTACATATTAAAATGGTTCAGGGCAATTTTTTACGCATGTTTGGATATTATTCTTCATGGGAAATATACCTCGGTCGGTTGGATTCCGTATATAAAAATAAAAGGTTTTTTAAGCGTCGTCGTGAATATGTTTACAAGGGTTTTGGATTGGTCATAAGGCTTATAATGATGTGTGTGATGATGAAAGCCCTATATAATACCCAATTAAATTTATATAGAATAATATTTCTGAATATTATTTTCTGTAAGTTCCTGGAAATCTATCATTTCTTATTGTACCTAGTTATGGGACGCGTGTCAACGAATTGAGTAGTTTAACTGCAAAAGTACAGAGGCTACCAAACTTTTTATTTACTATAAGAAAAGGGGGCCTTTGCCCTTTTTTAAAAAAAAAAACAGTGTTTTATAAATTAAAAAAATAAGTATTTTTTTTTATAAAACTATTGAAACTAAAAATGCTAATGCACAATAGGTATCTATTCTACTAATATTTTAAATGTATCAGTATAGTCCAAGAGTGACACTTAAGTAAGTACCTACCTAATACCTGTCTCGTATTTCTCTTTTGAGTTATGTCCATATATAAGCGCCTATGTTTAAGTATATTAGCCTTGCCTTAATTAAATACTTAGGTTACATGTTCACCGAAAAGAAAACAGTCCGATAAATTATAATCGGGCGTTTACGATTACTTTTTCCTACGAAAATTCATGGTAAACGCCCGATTATAATTTATCAGACCGTTTTCTTGTCAGCGAACATCGACCTGAGTGTGTTACTTTTTATTCCGGAGCTAAATTTCATCAAAAGCAGATCAACTTTACTGCGTATTGAGTTACAAAAACTCACAACAAAAAAAAAAAACTTTTTAAATATTTTACAACTTTTTCATGATACTAACCTAACCTATTACAGTAATACATCTAATGAAGTTATTGATTCCAATAATGAGTAAATTAACGGATGTTTCAATACATATAAACTAACAGAACTGTTCGCGGGTAGTCTGTAATTAACAGAAACTTCATAACAATGGATGTGGTGTTCGTAAAGTGTGAAAATGGTAATTAAACTGCAATTAAAAGTTATTACTAGTGCAGCTGCACATCAAGTATTTTTGATATTAAGTTAAAATTCAATTTTATGCGCAAACTGCGCATTTTGATGACTTAATGTAGACCGCGTGTAATAAATCTCTTCTCATTTTAGCTTCTGACCGCATATTTAATGAAATTCATAGAAAATATTAATTCCCTGCGCAGAGATGCGAACTACTAACTTTAAAGAAATAACTGAAGTTATTTTGCTAAATCACTGAAGACCAAATAAACAGGATGAAATCAACCTTTTAACGATTCTAAATAAATAAAGCAACCTTGAATGGACCAACCATTACCAAAACTCCATTTATTGTAAGAAAGCTTAACCAACATTTCGAAGTAGTAGGTATTTCTTTCAGATAAAATCCGCCTTTATGGTTTTTATTTCCCGCTTTTATAGATCATTGAATCAGAACATAAATCGTACACTACTAAAGGAACATGAACTGACTGAAGGAGAGATATGAATTGCTCAATTTGAATGAGACTCTCTTTCAATCGTTATTTATTCTTTGACGGCGCGTGAGCGTGACCGTTGGTTCGCGCGATACGACATTTTACGACTTCACTTCGGCTTCGTTGGAGATCGTATTTTTCTAGCACTCAGTTAATTAATCGGCTGTATTTATTGTTTCACGCTTCTGTTGGAAATGTGTTATATTTGTTTCCAATTCAAAGTATCAAATTGTTAAAGCATAGTTTCTCAATCTTTTATTTTGATGCCCCCCATGATATTTTTTTATAATTTTTCGCAAATTCTTTAAAGCGATGTATCGGGGAAACGGTTTGTATGAGGTTTTTGTTTTTTTTTAATTTGGCATACAAATTGCTATTAAAAAGTAGGCATCTGCTAAGAAATTCAACTCCTAAGGGTATAAAAAACGGGATTGCGGGTGAAACCGCGGGGCGAAAAGCTAGTTTAAATATAATTAAACAGTCAAATGTTTAATTAAATCTCCCCTCACAATTGTATTTCTAAAAGCCAGCAATATTAATTTCTGTTCATAATACATTTACTTCAAAGCAAATTTGTCTATTGTTACTATAGTAAAAATTCTTAATTTCAGAATTTCCTTTCTGAAATAGTATAAAATTTTACTGACATTGACCTTCCCTCTAAATTAGTTAGTAAAAGACAAAATAAGTATTCGTAAATCTTTTCCTGTCTAAATTAGGTTTAACTAAGATTTGGGCTTCAAAGTATGTCTTAACTTAAGTAAGAGTTGAAACACCAGACCTAATTAAATCATCATAAATGCTCAGTCAAACGACCTTGTGCTTACGCAATGGAAACGCTCCAAGTTAGTAGAAATCAATAAGTATTTTTTCCCCTAATCTTAGGGAAGTTTTCCTACAAAATATTCAGCATACTTAACTAAATGTAATGGCAGAGCGAGCTTTCAGTCTAATATTACAGACTTGTTAGGATTGTGTGTACATTTTATATATAAATGTTCTTGGCGAAATTGTGTAGTTTTGTAGCTCCTTAGTATGTAGCTTTCCTAAATTTTAATAAAAATATACTTTACATAGGAATACCAGTACTAGTTATCACCCGCGGTGTCTGGATAAAAAGTACCTTATAATATAATAGGCTATTTGCGCACCAAATTTCATCGACACCGGTTTAGCGGTTGAGGCGTCAATAGGTAACAAAATAACTAACTCACTTTCGGATTTGTATTAATTGGGATTAAATTTCACATTATTTGATAGAAATTCCTCCAAATTGTCAGGAGACACGAACAGTAAAAAAGTGAATAAATGGTGACTTAATTAATGATCTCTGATGATGAATTAATGAGCCAATCGCCTTCTTGGTATTATTGCAACAGGTCTCCAACACATTGGAAATACCTTTGGTATTGCTAATGGCGATAGGCGACGGTAACCATTTACCATCAGGTGGACCACCTGCCTGCTTGTCAACCTTGTGACATAAAATATAATATGCAGCAGTTAGATATTTTGTAGGACTAATAACATATGCATGAATGTTACTCATATGTTACTCATAGCATATACCAAAAATTTAGGTAACATTGATATTCTGAAAGTTTTATCATACTCATTTCGTATGCAAATATGTTAGTTCTCTTTATGAAAATATGTTTCAAAACAAAGTCTATCTGTGAAGCTAACGTCACCGTAGCATATTTTATTATAAAACGAATTGGCATTAAAGTTTTATGAAAGCAAGTTTGAACTAACTGAAAGAGAATTCATAATGTTTTCTACTGTAACAATTGTGTAGGTAATATTTCATATTTAAAACTGTCGACAAAACTAAAAGCAAACTACATTTGAATTTAAATTATTTTTTTTATTTAACTTCCCAATTCAAACATGTAGCGAGAAGTGTTTCCCAATCTTTTCTGGGCCCCTCGTTGCGTCCTCTCATAGAATAACATTATATGCCATTCATGAAACTTTTTCAATTTATTTGACGTTGAGACTTGAGTTCTAAGTTTTAATTGCTTCTTAGATATGGGTGGCCCTTTCTCGTCAATCAAATTGGAGAAAACTGCTGATGCACGGACCTTTTTATACTTTTTGTCACCAAATTAATGACTTAATTGTTACGGGCGGATATAATTTGAGGAAATTGAAATTAATTTGAGAGAAGAGTCTTAGATGGTATTGATAAAGGGATTTTGTCGCCCAACGAGTTTGAATAATAAAAACTTGAATGTCATGGTTACAATTCGAACTTTTAATGAATAATTTTCTTCTTAAATACAGTCGTGTTTTTAGAACGATAAAGTCTTGAATAAATTGTAACTGAGCTGGTTACTTTGCATGCGATTGGCACGGCTAATATTGGCTTGACAATGAGGAATGCTGATGAGTTGTTTCCTTCCATTATTCTTAGGTTATTGACAGTTTATGTCAGTATAATGCAATAAATATTCTTGATTGATTTTGTCTTTATATACAAAATATCTAGATCTATAAAATTTCCTCGAGGCGACCACTGCTACCGATCATCGACAAGGTTTAAGCAGGTTGGCGTTCCCACTTTGGGTGGCCAAGCTAACTCATTAATGGGAAAAGCGCCACTCTTGCCGGTTTCCTGAGGCCTCGATTAATTTGTTTGGTAATTAAAATTATTTAATAAAGAACTTGAGTAATTAATATTTTTCAGATCTTTTTCGCTACAATTTCTGCTTAGCATTGGATGTAAGTGGCTTAGGATTGTAAAAAGAATTGTTAACCAGTGGACTATTCAAACTCTTGAGATTTACATATTTTAAACGTTTAATTACATAGAGATTTGAAATGACTTCTGGTATTTTAATTACATACAAACCAGAACACATAATTTACATTCGGACTAAAAGTATTAACCCAACCTATATGTTATTTCAGATTGTTGTTTACAAACAATTTTACACTCGAGTTGTTGTTAAACGTAGATTAAGGTGACGCTAACGGTTGTAATAAATGACTACAGTTGTTACTTTGTAGTATGTGTGATTTTATTGTTTATTCAGGACAAAATGTGTTATCAAGCGTTAGTTTTCGATTATTATCTCTTTTGTTTTATTGAGTGGGGTAATGAGGCTTTTTGAACTTTAATAATAAAACTTGTTGATAATGGTTACGATGGTTGTTACGATCATGTTTGATTGATTGGAATTTAAGATTTTAACGTAACATTTTGGTGTTATAAATAATGATTATCTAAATTACTAGTTTTACGCTTCGTGATTTTATGCGTAATATTACCCTATGCCCCTATTTTATCCCCTTAGGGGTTGAATTTTGAAAAGCTCTTAAAAGATACGTTATTGAAACCTGTGTGTAAAATTTTAAGTTTTTACCGCCCCGTGGTGGAGGCTCACTTGATAGCTCAATCAGTCAGTCAGAACAAGTAACTTTTTATAAATATATGAAAGCTTTCCGCCCCGCGGTTCCACCCGCAATCCCCTATTTTACCACATTAGGGGATGAATTTTCAAAAAATCTACCTTATCAAATGCATACGTAATACGACATAATATCTATCTGTATGTCAGATTTCAGTCCGATCCGTCTAGTGGTGTGAGCTGTGCGTTGATAGATCAGTCAGTCGGCCACCTTTTCAGATAGTCAGGTCAAAGGTCAAGTCAACAAATTGGCTAATGTTAAGTGTAGTTATAAGTATTTCATATACGAGTAATCTTAAGGGAATAAACAGTTAGTTATATCTTTGATAAGATGGCACATTGTTTCCTTTACTATCTTTAATAAATAATGGTCTTAACTTAAATCGTAAATAATGATAGTGTCTCAGATTCTTGTTATTTAACGAGGTACTTGTATTATAATTTTACGTTGGCAATTATTTGTCATAAGGATGGGATAAAAGTGGAAACGTTTCTAAATTAATGTCACTTTGACAGATTGATGAAGATTTACACAAAATGATAATTAATCTGCCAATGAATAATAGTTCCCATACTATATGGAACTTGGTGTAATTTTGCTTGTATACAAAGTAATTGTTATTTCTGAAATAAAAATATGAAAGTTTTTTTATTATAATAAAAGGTAGTAAAAAAACATACGTCCCATCTGATGGGAAGCGGTTTCCGTAGCCTATTTATTTATTTGTTAATAATTCTAACTCTATATTTTATTCTTAAACTAAAATATTTATGGTAGTTAAAAGAGACATCTTACCTTAAAGTTTGGGAAACATTTATTTTAGTTTTACTAAGAATTGACCCCCTATTATAAAAGTACCAATATAAAAGAGGGATAAGTATTAAACTTTAAGAAACACTTGCAATCCGAATTTATGGCTAATACGGCTTTGCGTTCGAGGTTCGTTGGCCATAATACATCTTATTGTGTCCTAAATCTTCAGCTTTGGTTAAATACCATAGTGGTCCATACTGTTTCCATGAAAATCGCAAAGGATTTTATTTATTTTGTTGCATAGAGTTCGTTTGGGTTCCGTAGGAATTTAAGTTGACCACGGTTTTCACATACTCAATAGTGTAAGGAATCATATTTTTTTTTATTCCAAGGGTAATTTGCGTTTGTTTTAAATTGCGTTTGAAATTACTACGTAGGTATCAAGGTTACAATTTATTTTTCATAACAGTGTAAAAGATTGCACGCTCCTTTTTATGGCGCTTTATTACACCAAAGAAACTTGGCTCCATGCATGTAAAGACTATTAACGAGCTCTGGAAAGGGTCCGTCCAGTCCAGACACGCCACTACTTATAGGTCCTACAAAATATGTAGGTAGTTGACGCGCGATATATAAAGATTTATGACTCCCTAGTATTTTTGACATCGACCGAAAACAACATAATAAGAGGTACCAAAGAGGGAACGCTGCCAGCCTTCTGCGAACCTTGCCGTTGATCGGCAGCAGCGGGCGCTTCAATGATTTTTTTTATATGTAGTTTGTATATTTGTTGTAAATAATTGTAAATACTATATTATATAACTATAGAATAATAATAAATAAAATCACTAACAACATACCTATAGTTCAAAAATATTCGCCACGTGCATGTGTCATTTTTGAAAATAATGTAAACTTTTGTTTGGTGAATATTCTCGGTGCACTGTTTAATTAAAGTCTTGTATTATTAAACCATCCACTTGTATGTAGTTATGGTGTGATTCAAAAGTGGTCAGTCTGAACAGACATTTAACGAACTATGATTGACTCCACTCCACAATTCTTAAGTAATTGTTAGTGTTCGACTACTAAAACTAGTCTGACTGCATCATCTCGTGATAGTTTAAAAGTTTTTTCACTTTTACTTCAATAATTTGCTTCGGGATCAGCTTCTAACATGTTACAATGAATTTTCAAGAAACTTTTAGCGAGCGTAAGATTTTTCAAAGTTTTCTTGTTCAGTGGTATATCTTATGTCTTTGAAAAACGTTAAAGCTTTTTATATTTGCACATTTATTGTAGGTTTTTATAACTATAATAAATTAATTATAAAGAAAGTTAATATAAAATACACAATTTAATTCTTATTTCAAAAGAGTAACTGGCAAAATCCTCGAAAGGTTGTTCCAATGAATTCTTGGAACTATATCAGAAGTAGATTCTAAAATTCTAAATCTTTGTAGAGTAGTAACCGTACCTGAAATAAAGCCTTGTAGAATTTCCAGTTCGAAAAAGGAAAGAACTAGTGCAATTTAATTCAACAATACTAAAATTTATGGCCATTGCGTCCATGATTTAATATAGAGATAAAAATCCCGACCGCATTTAAAAAAGGAACAAAAAAGTATTAAACTAAAAGAGAGAGCCTAGTTAAAAAAAATGCGTAAGTATATCAACAGAAAATGCAGTTTGAGCATAAACGGTCTAAAAAGTAAAATGTAATAAGTTTTATTTTGCATTTTTCATAAACATTTGCAGACTGTATTTTATGAAAAAGTTAAATGCCTTTGATCTTTATTTATATTTAAAGCGTTTTCAAAATAATCGTTTTGTTGATATTTTTTTTACAATTACAGTTTATCACAACAAAATATGAACCTGCGACAAAACCTATTCAAATTTTAAACATTCTCATTTTCCAAAAAAAAAAACACATTATAAAAAGCTCAAGTCCTCACTTTCCGCAGTCCCACACGTATGCAAACCCCTCATTTGTCTGATTACAGTTATTTGGAGCTGGCGGATGCTAGAGGCTACTTTCGACACATTGTTTGGAGTTCACGGAATTATCACTTTCCTTCTTTTTTTTATTAATAAGGGTACGGTTGGATACAAACACACATGCAATGATACGCAAGCCGAGCTATTAATTTTGACCAATTTGCAGTCATACTCGCATTTTCGAGGGATCTTATGAATTACCGCAGTAAAAACTTTTTTTTTTATTCCAGATATTATCTATCTATGTGCCAAGTTCATTCTAAATCAGTTTTGGCATTTTGACATTATTCATAGTTTACAAGGAGTGAATTACAAATGCTACTTCTATACTAATATTATAAAGAGGAAAGATTTGTTTGTTTGTTTGTTTGTTTGTAATGAATAGGCTCCGAAACTACTGGACCGATTTCAAAAATTCTTTCACCTTTGGAAAGCTACATTATCCCCGAGTAACATAGGCTATATTATATTTAAAAAAAATTAGGGATCCTTACTAAAACTCCAATAATGTAACATAAGGTGTAAAAAAATGACCTGAAAAATTCCTTACGTCGCGTGCGCTGCGAAAACTATTGATGATAGAACAAAATCATTTACTACGACTTTGCAGAACTCATCATTATCTACAAAAAGTGTCGCGACAGCATATGTCTAAATATTATAGTTATGTCACAGTAAGCAGTTTTTTATTCTAAAATATTAATTTATATATGCCGCCTCTTGAAAAGGCTCTTCATTTGTACCTTGGTATTAATCCTCATCAAAATAAATTACTTTATATTCAAGACGGCTTTAACCTACCTTTTTATAACATTTTGAATTATTCAATTCGGACATTTCATTCGGAAGATATCACGAGTTTAAAAATGCAAGTATTAGAAAAAAGTCGCGTGGTTGTCGCTCACCGCGCTCAGCTAGCCAGCATGCGATGTAGGCTCCATGTAAGCGTCACTGGGGTACGGGGGGGGAGTCAATGTAATCTATATATATAAAAGAAAGTCGTGTTAGTTACTCCACTTATAACTCAAGAACGGCTGAACCGATTTAGCTGAAAATTGGCAGGGAGGTAGTTTAGAGCCAGGAGAAGGACATAGGATAGGTAGGGGTAGGTAGGGTAGGTAGGTAGGGTAGGTAGGTAGGGTAGGTAGGTAGGGTAGGTAGGTAGGGTAGGTAGGTAAGGTAGGTAGGGGTAGGTAGTGGCAGGTAGAGGTAGATAGGAGTAGGTAGGGATAGGTTTGTAGGTCCCAGTTTTATTATTGTTCTCAGGGCAGGACAGCGTCTGCCGGGTCAGCTAGTATATTATAAATGCGAAAGTTTGTGAGAATGGATGTATGGATTAGAGATGTGCCGAGTAGGACTGACTCGAGTACTGACTCGAATACCTAGTAGGTACTCACGTACTCGAGTATATAAAATACTGTATTCGGATCCACAATATACATAAATATAAAGTTAAAAATTTCAATTGATAATTGTTATAGTTGATAGTTGTTAGCTTTAATATGCCATGCCATACATCATTACCAAAGGATGCTTATAATTATGATTTAATTACTGATTATACAATAATCTGCTGTGATTATTTACATCGTACAAGCGTTCATACACGATTTGTGATGAAATATTAGAATTTGTCGTCAAAAGCAAACTACAAAGTTCGATTCAAAAAGTACTCGAGTCCACTGAAGTATTCCAATACTCGTGCCAGTACTCGAATACCTGTCCGAGTCTTCAGACTCGAATCCTTTTTTAACGAATACCAAAATATTCGAATACCAAAAATAGCCGACTCGGCACATCACTACTATGGATGTTTGTTACTCTTTCACGTAAAAACTACTCAACGGATTTGGATAAAACTTGGCACATAACTAGATCATACCCTGGAATAACATACAGGCTACAGCTAATCCCGGAAAAATATAAGATCCCTCGGGGACGCGGGTTCTACGCGGGTAGATAGATAATACTTTATTGTCACACCACAAAGATTACAAATGTATACAAAAAACTTAGTAACGGGTAACTTCAGTTAAAAATATTTTATAATTAAATAAAAATAAATACTTAACTTTTGCAACCTTTTTTTATGATTTCGCTGTGTCGGACTTTATAATTTGATTCTATATCTTATTTTAAAACAAGAAATCTTTTCGATTTCAATTTTGATGTCAGCAAATAACAAGTTTTTGTAGCCGACTGTACAATTTGTATTCCGTATTTTTATCTTGCAAAATTATCATGTCTGATTGTCAGTGTAGGTACTTCCCCATCTTCTCAATTGGAGGCGTACACCCCTTTTATTTTACTTTTAACCGACTTTGCGAATATGTAATTACACTTGTATGTATGTACATTATAATAGTACTCTTCAAGGTAGGTAATTAATACCGTGGTATTGTTTTTTTTTTAAATGTCAATACAGTAGTGCGAAAGAATTCCGCATGTTTTTTCTTTCTTTCTATGACGTACCTAGGCATCCGTTAAAAAATATTTTTTGTAAATTCAATCTCTTAGTAAGTAAAATAGAAAATCGCAGTTCCGCGGGGCGGAAAATTAAGTAGAAAAACTTCGAAAAAAAAATACGCTACAGTCTAACGATACGGGGTTCAATATAATGTACAGAATCCATTGTTTCGTAGGTATATTATTAACTCTGTGGTTTCAGGTTTCGATACGATGTCCCTACACTACTACTATTGTTTTTTTTTAATTTTTGAACTGCTGCCTAATTAAACAGAGCACAAACATAGACTAACGATGACTATTTAAACTGAAGCCGGCATAATTGTCCAATTTACAACAAATTAGTAACTTAATAGATTTGATACGCATCATAATTAATTAATCAAAGGAAGTGGCAAAGGGAAGCGACATAAAAACTTTTAATTGAATTAATTCGTCATGCCACTTTAAATTACCTTTTATTAATTACAGACAATAATAAACTGTAAGTAAATGGGATAGAGCTTTAATTTCATTGTTTTATTATTGGGTAATAATTGTACGTTGGAGTCGACCTTGATGACTTTTGGGTTCCTTATAAGTGGTTCTTCAAAATATTATACAAGCGTCTCGGTCCTTATATAATATATCTACGCAAAAAATAAAATCAAGCAATCGTCAATACTTTGCTCTATTGCTGCGTGTAAAGAACATATTAACTAGCTGTTCCCCGCGGCATCACGCGTTCCCGGGATGAAAAGCCTATAACCTTCGGGGATAATGTAGCTTCCTATTAGTGAAAGAATTTTTCGAATCCGACTGGTAGATCCATAGAATAGCGCAAACAAAAAAACAAACTTTAGTAGTTTCATTAGTATAGTTAAGGAAGTAAAGTCACGTCTACATAACGTCTTTAACATGTGTCTTTTAATGATAATCGACTAATCGTAAGAATCGTAGAATGACATAATTTTACTTATTAACTTACCTTTTTTTAATTAATTTAACTTTTAAAAATCTTTAATACAACAAAGCCGTATTTCGAATTTAATTTCGAAATACGGAACCCCATGTGTAAAACAAAACGACACAAAATTCACTCTTGAGATTAATTTTGTCTCTTTTCACAGAAAGTAATTTAGCTCGAAGGCGTTGTTTGGTTCTTGACACTTCCTTGTCATTTTCTGTAAATGGTTACTTATCGAATGGAAAATATTAAACATCCAATCCGCGCCATCATTACAATTATTTTTTGAAGTTCTTACAATTTTATCATGTCAATGAACTGAAAGGTGGCTTAACGGTTTTCAATGAAATTGATAAAAAAATAATTGATTTACACATAATGGTTATATTCAAGGGTGTAAATATCTGAATTCTCAAAAGCCGTAGAATAAAAGTTGGTGGTTTTACGTCAGTTACAAGCAGGGTTCGCCGATATATATCATTTGATTTTTTCCTGTCTTCTGAACCAAAAATTTTGGAGATTAATGTTTACATGTAGCGAAAAACTACAATTCAGAATAATTTAAATTATCTCACAAACATATGAAGATTATTATAATAATAGGTACCTACTTGTTTTTTAAGTTTAAAAAAATCTTTCTCAAATAAACAGTAAGTAATTCTTTTTTTACTTTTTTTTAAAATAAAAAATGTGATAATTAGACACTTCCCTATATTATTTTACAGATTCCATTAATATTTTTATGTGTTTAATCCCTTTATAGAATGAAATTAGCTTCTTTTTCTAAAAAATCGGATTTTTGGTATTATTATAAAAATCAGATTTTTTCGAACCCTGATTTAATAGTTTATGTTGTAGGTATATCACATAACTGATTTTATGTGCGAGGAATGTCCAAGCATATTATATTATTTAATAATGTAACCCCATCGGGGCGTAGAGAGATTCTGGTAGATATAAATGCGTTCCTAAAATGTTCTCACATTTAACATCTGTGACAAATCTTTTAAATAACACTCTCTTTTCAATTTCAGGTACCCATCACTTATTAAAAGCGTTCGAGATGCGGAGATACCCGAATAGGGACAGAAGGCCCGATTGTGAGCTCACCCTTTCAATTTCGTTTGAGAGTGAATACTGAGTATGTGTGCTTCGTGGAAATATATCCACTTTATTCTTTTGATGCTGGGTCAAAGTCTGAGGTAGAAAGTTGACTATAAAATGAATTCTATTCATCTAGTATCTTTTAAATCATCATCATCATATTTTTTGGACGTCTTTTGACTCATGTCAGTCAAAAGACGTCCTGTTGGACAAATGACCTTGCGCTACCCGCATCCAGCAGTTTCCCGCGACCCTCACAAGATCATCAGTCACCTATTGGGGGGCCTGCTCACGCTGCGTCCTCTGGTTCGTGGTCGTGGACGTCACTCGAGAACCTTTCTGCCCTAGTGGCGGGAGGGATGTGCCCCGACCATCTACCACTTTAGTTTGGCAATTCTTCGGGCTATGTCTTTTAGATCATAATTTCTGCTAATGTAGTACTTAATTGTGAAAGTTTGGATGTTAAGATTAGATGGAAGACAAATATTTAGTAACTAATTCCGCTGGATATATCCTTCTCTGTCAAGTCCAAAAAGCTTCTTCACGAAGCGAAACACGTGTCGATTTCCTGTTAAGTTCCCTTGTTTTGGACTTGACAGAGAAGGATATATCCAGCGGAATTAGTTACAAAATATTTGACTTCCATCTAATCTTATAATGGATTTCTGCAAGGTCACGCCTGAGTCAATTAGTTAGTTTGGATGTTTGCAACTCAATCATGCATTGACTGAATGAATTTGGATGACATTTAGTAAAGAGATAAATCATGCCCTGGAATAACATATAGGATACTATTTATCACTCGGGAACGAACGTGAAACAGCTGTATGAGGTGTTGGTTTACGTTGTATTGTTAAAATATCGATATACTTAATATTTTTTCCAACCAAAAATGATTCTCTCCGTGTCTTTCTCAGTTGATAGAAAAAAATGATTTTCGAACTGGATAAATGATTTTATCATCGTAATATAAAAACAATTTCAGGGTCCCAAAGTAGGGATAAGTTGGTCCCAAAGTAGGTAAACGTTGGTCATATTGATGGCGATTTTCAGTTATAAGTGTGCCCCTCGTCAAATCTGTCAACCTGTACCTTCGATACCTTCGTAAAAATCGAAGTGTTTTTATTAGCATATTTTTAGTTTTTAAATAACTTTGACTTTTTGCCGACCTTATTCACTCTCACAAAAATATCTTTGAAGTCTGTGTATTATACCATTCAATTTTGAGCACTATCCTCGCACAGTAAAGTTTAAAATTTATTAGCTTTGGAAATGATGTAGAGTAGACCCCTACTAAGCTACTGAAAGCCTGAAAAATTACTTCACTTGCCTCTATAAAACAGAAAACTTATAACTTACCTTCGCAAAGGTAAAGTTTGCAGATGAAATATTATATAGTGTCTGCAAATCCGACTTATAATTCCCAGTCGACTTGTAGTCTGACTTATACAGATATATATAATGTATTCTTTATGAGGGGTCTCTAATATGGTGGATGGTACAAGTTTTTTCATACTACACTAGCTTTCTCCCGAAGTTTTACTTTTTTGAAAGGACTAAAGTTGATAAAGTTGAGCCTCTGATGGCTGCATCAACCTTAACGGACAAATTTACGTAACCGTGCAACATTTAGGTAACCACGCCTGAGGGCACCCCCGAATGGTGGGACCTCAAACTTAAATGTCATTTTTGCCTACAGAAATAATAATTATTATCATATTATAACATGAGGCTGCCGGAACGTAAGAATTTGACAATAGATTTTACATATTGAATTTGAGTCGGCTATTGCCGATCTTCTAGACTTTGTTTACTTATCTACGGCTACATTATCACGTATACAAAAGCAATAGCTTATTAATAGGTATGTTTTTTGAGTCAATCCCATGGCCAAGGATTTGTCTCAAGAAATTAAAAAATATTGCCCGCTTCCGCTTATGACTTGTGAACAATACTTCATAAACGCAGTTATTGCAAACATCTTCCTACAAATGGAGTTCTATCTTTTATTAAAATGGACGCTATAGTGTACATATACCGTATAACATATAAATATTAGTCAAATAATACGAGTAAAACTTAACTCCGTCGTTTTATTTTGAGATAGCTTTTCTGTTCTTTACAATTAAAATAATTTTATTTTGAAAAATATAATGAGAATTAATCCTACCTATTATAAATGCGAAAGTTTGTGAGTATAGATGAATGTTTGTTAGTCTTTCACGTAAAAACTACTGAATGGTATTGGATGAAACTTGCCACATAAATAGATACCCTGAAGTAAGATATAGGCTAATTTATATCCCGAGCAAACATAAGATACCTCGGGAACGCGGGTGAAACCGCGGGGCGGAAGCTAGTTTATTATAGTCAAGAGTACAAAATGTTCTAAAAAAAAACAGTTTAAATTTAGTAGTATCTAGTATTGTCATGTGACTTACTGGTGTGATCAATTGAACACCAGGAACCAGGAAGTGAGTCAAAAAAGGTATTAAAGTTCACTTCCTTTAACTTTTGATCTATATAGCATGAAAATACTTAATCAGGTTAAGTTTCAAAGTGAATCACGGCCAAAGATTAATTAACTGACGTTATAAATTAAGCAGCTAGCTAACAATATTGTTTCTTACTGAAACAACTTTCCTTAATATATTTTGCAAAAGCTTCCGTAAGCTCACACGATGTTTTCTTAGAATTTTCTAAATGATTTAAAAGCAATAAATGGGTCTTTAACAATGAGCTTCTTTTTAACATGTTGCGATTGAATAACTTGAAATTATCTTAATTTATAATTTTTGTATCATCAATAATATTGTCATTTATCGTTTAATCGGGAAACTCCAAGGTCATGAGGACTTTTAGCAGTAATTCCTTAGTAGTAAGTTTTTCCTTATTTCTAAATTGGCTATAAATTGTGCACTTTACCTGTACAGACTATCATCATAATGCCCTTTTCTATAAAACTGACCGCAAATCTGAAAGCCAAATATAGGTACAATCGATCAACTAAAGCTAGCTCACTTGTTTTTTACCAGCACCAATAAACTATAACAAAAAGTCTTCATGACACCCAAACCTACATTTTCCTTACCCAAAACTTTCTTAATGCGTAACACTATCACGTCAATAAATAATACCCAAAAAACGATATTTTCTGTAACCTTATCTACAACTATCACGGAATCTTTATTTTAGTTCGACGTTAAACGATTTTTCATGTAAATCGTTCCGCACATGTCATGGAAATCGAAAATAAATGGGATATGCATCAATCATTCACGATAAAATGAACACGTTGAAGAACCATCACTATAGCTCTGTAGACATCTTTGATATAGTCTCGTGTACGGACGTTAAATCATGTGTAAGAACATCGATTGATGGGAAGATGGGTGGCCATTGAGATCCTTGCAGCCTTGGGAGAGACTCTTTAACTTTTGATAACAGTCATTGATACATAGAAAGGTCTGTACTGTCAAAAACAATTCTGAACTTATCAAACAATTTACTGATAGATTATTCAAGAACAATTGTAATATCTTTTTAGGCATCAAGTAAGTAGAGTTTTTCAACTATTTATGACAGATTAATAGTCCTCAGTATAACTATTTTTTTTTGGGATTTTGGATGACAAATAATAAAATGATGGTACTAAAAATTGTGTAGGTAACTTAAAACCTGATAAATGATAAATAAAAAAAGCTAGAATAGGAAACGTCTAGTTTACAAAACAAGCAAATTTGCGACAGGAGCAGTGTGCGTAAGAAGATAAGCCTCGGGAAAATCCCCAAAATGGCCTGGCCATCACACTTAAAGCCGTCAAAACTAGTTGGGGAGAAGATGTCTTGAAAACTACAAGGAAATGTAACCATCTTGATTTGGCTAATAAACATTAGTCGCACAATTATTTGATTTCAAGTGACGAAACTAACCTTCCGCATTGGGGTTTGAAAATTATCGAGAGTTTAGAATTAGAGAGAGTCGAACACTTGTCAGAGCGGTCGTGGTTTCGCGTTGAAGAGGTAATTCGTTTTCTCGAGTATTGAGTTCTTGGCGATACGCTTCCAATCCTGGCGATTCGAAGCGTTCCTCGTACATTGAACTATGGTGGACTCAGTCACTTTGGTTATCAGGTCAGTCCAGCGGGTTGGTGATCGGCCGCGTGATCTCTTCACTGAGTACTATTTATTGATGGAATGGAACTGATGATGGAGTCTATCCCAGAAATAGTGAAGTGTATCTTATATATATGACATAGTAACTGGATTTTAAATTTATTTCACCGATCGATCGTCTTGTCAAACTTCTGAGATGATAGTGATCAAATGACGAGTGATAACATCTCTTATCAAGTCAAGAAGCTTCATAATCCCTTTATTTGCATCTCCTGTCCCAGCTTCTTCCCAAATGATTTTCATTTTGAATCGGCTTAGAAATACAAATTTCCATTTCACTCCAAATATTGTAAATTCATAAGTCTTTGTCTATCATTTCTAATCATAGCTTCGTTTATTATAACTCTCATTAATTCAAAAGGTTATGAATATTCTAATGCTAATAACTCTTAATAAACCGTCAAATTCGTTTGATGTCAGAACCTGAGACGGCTAAAGATATCGTTTGGATTCGCGCTTGTTTTATTCTCACATTGCCCCAATTTCGGGGCCATCCAAGGTACTTGCAAGTAATCCTGGACGTAATGCTTGGAATGAGTTACTAGTGATTAGCGGTTTAGGTTTGTAGGCTATTCTGTACGGATGAAAAGTTGATAATACATTTTTTTATGTATTTAAGGGCCGGTTGCTCGTACATTTTAGTTAAAGTTATTGTCTCTGATGCTCTTGCTTTGACTCTGATGCGTAGAGTCACTTTGACGATGACCGATCTCACTCGGTCGGTTATGGTTACGGTTAAAATTTTAGTTAAAGTGACGCGAGCAACCCAGTTTGCTTTGAAAGCAGGCAAGCAAAGAAGTTAACTTTGACTATAACTAAAATATTTTTAGAGTTCCGTCAAAGACTGCAGAAAGGTCTTGAAAATGTCTTATTTTTTTTTTTTATATTTTTTATTATATAGGAGATAAATTGCTTTAGAAACCCCTTTTAATAGAAATCATCAAGTGACCTCACCTTAATCCTGGAAACTTTGAAGCAATGTAGATATTTTTTCGGACATTATTGACAGCCATTTGAAAAATCTCAGGTATTCCGTCAAATATATTGGCGTTTATAGATTTTAAAGCTGTCAACAATATAGCCGATATTTTTGTTCCAGCACATCATGAATACCTACATTAAACTATTAAATACATTACATATTACTACATTATTATATTAAAACCGCTACCGCTCATGCTTTACTCCAAACCTATAGACTAAGCACGTACCTACATAAATCCGCGAATTCTTTCCCGAACGCGCACAGAATAATTTATATTAAAGAGTTACTGTACGTAAGTGCGAATCGAGAATGTGCGAACACTGTGCGTAATGCAAGTATACAAATAGCCGGATTTACGGAATTTATTTCCGTTTCTACGCTTTTACGGAGACGGAAAAATGTTTTTAATTTGAATTACTTAGCGTTAATATCCTAAAAGCATGCATCGTGAAATAATGTGGGAGTGGGAATGTTAAGTTGGCGGGGGTTTTTGGCTTCAATTCAAAATTTTCTTAAGGTGAACATGCCCTAATTTTTCTTGCGTTTTCATTTAATTCATAAAGTTTAAGCGCCTATGATCCGTTCCTGAAAATTATTTCACTAAAAAGAAGCTATATTATCCCTTAGTGCTATAAGCTACTTATCACCCCGGGAATGCGGGTGAAACTGTAGGGGATGGTTAGCTTGTAAAACAAAGTAATGTCTATAGATATATAAATAGAACCATTTCTAATGCAAAAGAGGAAAACCAATCCAGGCAATATTATAAACACACACTAGAAACTCCATAAATAGAAATATCTAAGACAATATATTCTGTAATTTAGTTAATACATAACGCCTACAACAGACATTCGTTTTTGCCCTCACACGATTTAGTAATCCCAACCATTAGGTTTAATCCTAACTAGTTCTAGACTAAACTTGATTGTTTCTGATAAGGCTGATGTGTTTAAACTATGCTATAATATTTAGGAAACCTTTTCTACATAGGTATGTAAGTAAATAATATTTTAATGAAATATTGTCATGCATATCCGTATATTTTTGATTTGATTTTACTGGTAACACTAGCTAGCAACCTGTTGTTAGAATTAAATTAACTATTGATTGCCAGATTTGTCAGTTGATCGTAAACTGTCGTCGTGAGCTGACGTGTGATTGTACATAATGTAAAAAAAAAGTTTGTTCAACATGTATAGGTAATCATATCATAATTTACTAATATTATAAAATGCGTAAGTTTGATACCACAGTTCCGTAATGGTTGAACGAATGAATTTGGCACATAGATAGATCATACCATGGAAAAACATATAGGTAACTTTTTACCCTGGGAAGGGAGATAGCAAGTATATATATATAAATTAAATAAATTGTCAATTTTATTTACAACAATATAAGAAAATCCTCGAAGCTGCCGCTCTAATTCGTTGACGGAAAAAGCTCCCAGCCCGTCGGCCCCAAGGCTTTTTGGATTGCACTCTAAAATATTTCATGATATCTATACGCAACTAAAAAAGAATAAAGTACATTACATAGCTTCTAATGGTTCCCAAACCTTACCCTGGCAACAGACCAGATGATAAATTATATAACAGGCAGACTGCCCCAGTCCGGTATTGTAGAATGTATGTATGATTATGTCATATGCCTGAGATTTATTCATGTGAAGAAATGTCAGATTAATTACTTTCGTTTTGTCCCTAAGGACTAGACGAGGCGGATAATGTTATTGTTCGGGATTCCTTTAGGCTCTTAAGGCGTATGTCTCTGTCCCTTACTAAACTGACGGAGATAAGCGAGACAGGAGAGACGTAATTTTAGTAAAAAATATGGTTTTATGTTATTTAAAAAGAAACTAAGCCTTTTTTTTAAATTATTCCCTTTCTAATGGATTTCAGAATGTATGTTAATATTTTTAAGTTATTTGGATGGCCCAAATAGGAGAAGAATGCATTCATAGTTTTAAAAAGGGACATATTTACGATTTTTTTCTGACGTTACTAATGAAAAATCACAATTTTTAAGAAAACTATACCCCGTAAAATATTCTCTTGTTTAACATATATTTTTTAATCTCTTGGAACAAAGAATACAGAGAAAAATGCATTTTAGCATCATCATTTCACGTATAGCATCGCCTTAAGAGGATGCTCTTCACTGTCGTGTATCGTTTTTCATAGTAGACCCTCAGGTTCTTTGTAGGACTCAGACCTGCTGAGCTATCATCGACATTTAGAGTGACACTAGAAATAAAATTTTATGTAATCCAAGTTTGTTTTTTGAAAAGAGTGTATGTATTTAATTCTGTATATTCAGCTAATTTTTAGATAGTTATGTAGTAGGTACATATACGCAAAACAACCAGGACAGAATGTATTGAGAATAAATAAACATTTTTCGAGATTCTACCTACCGTCGATAGTGGATGAATAACCACCGTAAAATCGTTTGAAACATTCCAAAAAAATATCCGTGACGCAAACTCGAATTTTTTCCACCATAAATATAAAAAATTCTGACTACGTGTAAAAACCTCGGTACAATAACTTCGAATCTCTCTTTGTCACGTCAGTTGAAAAATAGTGTAACAATATTTGATATTTGTTGCGAAATATATGTAGATTTGGTGATTTTTGTTTCTCTATTACCACTGCGTCTATTTTGAATGCCTTATTTTTTAGCTTCCACAAAATAGGTGTTATAAGTTTGTAATCTGTCCGTGGCATAGCTCCTGGAAGGATGAATTGATTTTGATTAAGTTTTTTTTGTTTCAAAGGTGTCATAATCGATTTGAAGACTTACCTCTTTTCTGTATATTTCGCGGGCTTCTTTAAATACCTATAGCAGAAGCTCTGCTAACTTTGGGATCAGATAATCGTTTATGAAGGATATCTCAGGATATTATTAGACCAACCTTATTGTCCTTTAGCTCTCGACTTTAACCTAAATTAAGACCCTTAATCTGTGATGAATAGGTAGGTAATTAAGTCAAGGATTGCGGTCAGCCTCCCACACAGGACTATAATAAGTAAATAAGCATGCGAATCAACACAATACTGTATAATCCGAACATTACTGGTTTTTCCTTGGGAAATCTTAAACTAATTACAGGTTAATGGAGGCTTTGATATTAGCCGCTGATTATTCTCCATATTTAACGATGCTAAAAAGGAAGAGGTTCTCAATTCAGATGTAAGTATGTTTTTAATAATTTGTGCGTTGTTATCAATATAGCTGAAAGGTATTATTGTCTTTGAAGGAGAATTTACTCTTTTTGTTAAAAGTAAATTATTTTTTATACAACCAAGTCGATGAACAAGCATATGACTGCCTGATGGTAAGCGGTTAGCGTAGCCTACGCTAGCGACACCCGGGGCACAGATCACGTATTAATCCGCTCCCCTGGTACCATTATCGCGTTGTCAACCCATCCGCCTATAAGTTCTGGCGAGGCGACTACCTAACATAACATAAAGCTATTTGGCTGCTGTATTCTGTAAGGTGGAGGTATTTCCTAGTCGAGCTGATCTTCAAGCTCTACCTATGTTCTACATCTCTATAATAATTGCGTTCCTTAAAAGCTATGTTTTCATAAAAACTAGACCACCCTCAAGTTGAAAATCTGTTGAGCACCTTCCGGGTGTTCCAACAGCTGCACTTAAGAGCCAGTTTCCTTGTAGGCTTTGTGTGCTTACCACCATGTGTATTAAATTATCTTTGAAACATTATTTTATCCTTGCCTTCGGCATATTACATTATGTGCGGGCCCGTTTGAAAAATACGAATAATACAAATTGCCTGCCACATATAGCATGGTCATCATCTATCGAAAATATTACAGTTGGGTTTTGTACTGTAGTACAAAAACTAATACAAATACAAACATGTTAAAAATGCAGCTGTATTTCCCAACATTATTATAGCAATCGCAACCATATTAACATTTTTATTATTTCTTGCACTAGATGTGATCTTTCCGAGCTATGCTACTAGTTACGGATGCAAATTATATTGAAAAATAAATTGAGTTGCACTACATTTATACTCTGAGGGTTTCGTACAATATCTTTTATTTTCTTTTGTGAACTGGAAGTGGATTTCGCTATTTCTTCGTGAATTAAGTTAATACATTATTTGGCGGTATGCCATTGAAGTAAAATATGTATTTATTCAAGGAATTATTTATATCTTTATATAACAATTTAATACTAACCTACTTACTACCTAAAATAAAACAAACTACCTACATATAATGTTAATAAAAAATTAATTAATTTAAAAAAAAACCTCCCCTAACTCCTCCCCTGGCGGCAGAGTACCAAGAATACTGGCGGCATTGCCTCGCTGTATTGAGAGACTTATTCTTTGGCCTAAGTTGCCGCCATCCCGCGTAGCTTCCACCAACCGCTTAGAGATTTCTCTAAAAATACAATACCTTTGTATCCACACCCAATTACTACCGAATGAGATATGTAGTATTTTTATAAAAATAATGAAATCAAATAATAAAGGTTTGTATATAGATAGGATTTTTAACCGACTTCAAAAAGAAAGAGGTTCTCAATTCGATTGTATGTTTTTTTTGTCACTTTGCTCCGCCATGTGTGAACTGATTTCTAAATATCTTTTTTTATACGAAAGAGTAAACTCCTGAGATGGTCCCATTATCAGGATCTTGATGGAAATGGCAGAAAAACAAAAAAAATAGTATCTCGCTATTAGCGCGTTTAAACAAACTTCAGCTTTATTATTAGTATAGATATAGATAGATAAGCTTTAAGTTCTCGTTTTTGCTTCCATGCCCTTACTGCGATCTACAGTACAGATCATACTATAACTACCACAACAAAATCCATGCTTAAGGTGGAGGCTTCGGTTGGGGCGTTAAATTCAAATTTTATCACGTTTTTTGCTAATTGCAGCTCAGTTATAGGTCGTAAGTTATCAACATGTTATTTGCGACAAGAATGGTAGTATATTTACTGATTAATAACAAAATTAACCATGAACATATTCCTCCAAGGTATATTACTGACAAATACGACTATTTCATGAAAATGTTACTAATATACCTTGGAGGACACATTCCTCGATGTTTTCTTTTGTTATTAATCAGTAAATATACTTTCATTCTTGTCGCAAATAACATGTTGATAACTTACGACCTATAACTGAGCTGCAATTAGCAAAAAACGTGATAATATTTGAATTTAACGCTCCAACCGAAGGTTTACCCTTAAGTGTCTTATCAGGGCCTAAACTGAATAAATGTGTTTTCAGAATCAGTTTTAGCTACGGACGACCACAAGTCAAGGTAAACACTACGGCACCTTATTCGGTTGTAATAGGAGCTATTTTGCAACAAAAAGGTGTAGCCTGATCTGTAGCCGTGTGTACCTACTACAAACATTATTCCTACATAAGGGTCTTATCAGGGCCTAAACTGAATAAATGTGTTTTCAGTTTGAGTTTTAGGTATTTACTCCAAACATTATTCTATTATTTCCTCCATCACGTAGTACGGAACCCTAATAACCGGTTCCATGCTGACATACCCGGTTAATATCCGGTCGACTCCTTGCTGTCGTGTCACTCTGTATCATCGACTTCTGTTAATAGAAATTTACTAGTATCCGCTTTGGGGTTTTACCTGCATTCCTGAGCAAACTAATACTTTTCTATGATATGTATATTGCAGTATATTGCAGTTTTTTAGTTAAGGCGCTGTCATAATGTAAAATTGAAGTGAAGGGCAATTGAATATATCTCCTTCTAAATTCAATTTAATTCATATCCTAGAACTCCTAACCTACTATACTACTAAATTAAGCTGAAGATTTTATTTGTTTGAACGCGCTTATCTTTGGTGTTACTGGTCTGATTCGAAAAATTATTTCACTAACAGCTATATAGCTATCCCCGAAGGACGCGAGGGAAGCCGCGGGGAACAGCTAGTATACTACTAAAAACGTTAGCAACTCCTATTGATATTTAAGGCGATGATAGCTCAGTGGTAGTGACGTCGGATGCCGAGACGAAGGTCCCGGGTTCGAATCCTACAATGAGCTTGAGCTTTCGGTGAAGGAAAACATAGTGAGGAAATCATAGCACGGTGGTAGGGTACTTTGTAGTACCCGTCTGGCTGGCTACCACCCTCAAGCCTCAAGCCAAGCACCTTTCGATGTGTTCCGACAGCTGCACTTGAGAGCCAGTTCCCTTCTAGGATTTGTGTGCTTACCATCAACGGCCACATCATCACTGAGATTGTGTTCAAACACAGGCCTATACATAGTAAAAAAAAAAAAAAAATACTCCTACCATCTCGCTCTCATCTCATCAGGATTCCACTTGTATCACCTCATTCCGCGAGTTTCCTTTTTTATACAGTAAAAGAACATTTTTTGTCTCGTCGAATTAGGGGTAGGTATTTACTAAGACGTGACAGGGTGGCATTGAGGATAAAAAATGTTGAATTAAGCAATTTTCCTTTTCACTCTAATACGGGGGGAGCTGTTTATATAAGATTTTTTTTTGTTCTATTTCATTGATTAAAATTATTATTTATAATATAATATTTTGCTGAGCCTTTCTAAAACCTTGAAACGTGAATAAGTTTTACAGTTGATTGGATAGTTTTTTTATTTGGAAGACTTTAGTATAATTGAAGTTTTTTTTATGGAAAAAATGCTGCATAATCTTTCGAACCGTGCATTAAAGTCTGACAATTCATATGCCTGTAACTATGTTTCATTTTATTTCAAACTTAATTGTAGGTATCAAAGAAACATAAATATACATTATTAATTAGCATTCCTTAATTCATGTTACATCAAGTAATACTACATTAAGGACACTTTTGGGCACCACTATATAAGCAAAGTGTAGAAGAGAGAAGGACTTTGTTATAATTTAACCATGATTATAATTTAAATATTACAAAATAAACGATTGTTTCCAAGGATGAATAAAGACCGTTAAAAAGTCGATTTGTTGCTATGTTACAACTTGAAAGACCGACAAGCAAGAAACACAAAGGAACTCACTTGCATAAAAGATTCTGGACAAAGATCTCATCTCTTTATCAACCGCACAGAACGGAACGTCAGCTGCAAACAAAACAGTCCAAAAAAGGTCAACAAGTTTCGCCCACAAAACCTAGAAATCCGTAAAATCTAATGCATGAACGTTGCAAAATGTTGCAACGTGAAATTGTTGTGAACATAGATCCAGAACTAAGCGCTTTAAAGCGTTTTGCTGACATCAAAAACCCTCGTGCTAAAGTTTGTCGGTCCGCTTCTCGGTTATTTTTAGTGTTGAAGCGTAAAATGTTCTGGAGATTTTTTTATTAGTTTTCCCGTTTGCTAACAATTTTATTGTTTGTAAAATATAGGAGTCCTATGACAGTAGCCAGAGTGATATGAAAATTAAATATGACATTGCAAAGAAGCCTTACCGAGTTTCTTCCCGGAGTCTTCTCAGTTTAAGTGTATTCCGAACCGGTGGTAGAGTCTATTGTAAAAATTGTAACTATCGCCACAAGTGCCTTAATAGGGCCTAAACTGAATAAATGAGTTTTGAGTTTGAGTTTAAATAAGGTTTATCTATATAATATTCTTAATAAAAGATTATTTTCGTATCACTCTGGCTACTGTCACAAGAGTCATGCTATATTTTACAAACTGTAGATTCTTCTGTCTACATAATGTATAGGTTGACAAACAACCAAAAATACCACTATTATGTGAAAGTGTCTGAGATGTAAAAATATTTGGTACTCATTGACACTACAACTACTGAACGGATTTTGAAGAAACATGGCACATAAATAGATCATACCATATAACATCTAGGCTTCTTTTTATATAGAGCAAGACGCTCTACGTTCCCGGAATTCCAGACCTTCCGGGAGCAATAATAAGTAGCAAATAATTATTATTATTCTTACGATTTTTTTTTTAAAACCTTCATTTTCTTGTGAAATGAAAAAGATTCAAGCCTTTAAATCTTTCCTCTTTCATTATAAAGAAATAATAATTTAAATAGAATATTCTGGAAAGTCGGTCTTACCTTTATTAATACCTGTTTTCCGATTCGGTATTATTTCGGTCTATTTCCTACCAAGTTGATTTGATTCCGTAAACCATCTTTGAATTTAACTTGGTATCAAATGTTTTGACCCAAATTACTATTAGGAGGTAACGATAGCCTTTAGAATTTTGCCAAAATAACAAGTAATCGTTAAAGATAAACTGTTTGTAATCATATCCAATTTCTATCTGTAAGATATTCTTTGATAGAAGCTCAAGCTCTTTGTAGCTTTGAACGTTATTTTTAGTATAACAAGGAACCAATAACAAGACTAACCTACTTAACTTGATAAGCAAGGCCTTGAATTAGGTACCTATATCCTTCCTTTATATGAAGTTTAAGCACTCGCGTTCCATTTGCAAGATAAGGGGTTAAAGTGAAAATTAAGTACAATACATTTACTTTAAGTACAAATTATTTTTACATCACATTACATTTTCATAGGTTTATTACTCCACTAGCGACCCGCCCCGGCTTTTCTCGGCTTCGAAGGAAGAATTTTTACTATCCTTCATATAAAAGTAAAACTGAGGTTTCAAAAATTTTCGTCAGACTCCTACGTTATTGGACCGATAAAGCTATCCGTCAAACGGGCTATCTTGAAACCTGGATTAATTATACTGTGGATACTGTACACATTTTGGGATATATGATATTGTATAAAACGTAGAAGTGACGTAGCAAAAAGGAATGACCCAAATCCTAAAAGGATATTGCCAATTTTGAAATTTCGTATCAATAAATGCAGGTTTATCCGCCACATGTAATCGAAAAACGGCAAAAATGTTGGCTTCAAATGATTTTACATCTGTAAAACAATTCCCCACAGAGTAATTTGTGTAAAGACTGCTGTAACGATGGGGATTTGGCACAATCACCTACAGGCTTAACATTCCCTTCGATAAGGCTTACGTTTTCGATATTTTTTTCGCGGGACACCATTTGTTTAAGGGGCGTTTGGAGCCTCGTCAGTTTTACACGTCGATTATTGGTGCCTTCTCATTTCCTTAGCTTAATTCAGCTCAAATATAAGCCAAAATAGTGTCACATTGGAAGACAATGCTAGAAAAGTGGAGATACGTGAGAATATTTCCTCATAACAGTTACTTAAATAATAAAAACAAGAAGGGCATTTTTAGATAGTAGAATGATCCTACTTGTCATAATATACCCTTACCTGTTCATGTGATCGCCTTAATCTTCTTGTTGTGACGGCTAAAATATACCGTCGTATTCCTTCCCCGAAAGCTCAAGTTCATTGTAAGATCCACAAAATTTGACGTTTACTGTAGCTATCACCCTAACCTTTATCAAAGCAATGAATGCTCATTGAGATAATATGAAACACAAATACAAAAACAAACGACAAAAGCTATTTGATCCAAAACTGCTACATATTTCACCTCAACTCCTTTCCAAACGCATTAGTGTCAAATGTCATGTCTCTTGAGGCTTGCTCAGATTCAGCAGTTTATTCGCGACTATTCTCGTCGTGAACTGGTTGTTTTTCGGTTTTGTCAGTGTTACTTGCTGGTTGCACTGAGTAGGCCGTGACCTGAATCTTTAGTGTTTTATGATTTTTAACTACTTTCCTGGATGGTATAAGGTTTTAAATTTATTATCTCACGGTTTTCCCTCAGCGCTACGACATGGGGTTCTTCAAAAGGGGCGTGAAAAAAGCTCTTTAAGGTCGGCAAGATATAGGCAATCCCCCTGGTATTGCAAATGTCCATAGGCGGCGGTGACTACTTACCATCAGGTAGACCGTCAGCCTACTTGTCAACTAATTGACATCAAAAAAAATACTAGTTGATTCGATTCGACAGTGTTGTTTGTTCAGATGTAAAATGTATACAAAATCCCATAAAAAAGAGCACTTTCAGTTTTTCCCAAATTTTCGGGCATCTTTTAAATTTTTTCTGCTCATAAGAACCTACTTCGGACTTCAAAGAATATTTGGAAAAAAATTACCTGCCATTTCAATTATATCTCGGTGGCCTTCAGTGGACATACATAATATTTAACCATTTTTCGGGAAATTATACATCTCAAGGCTTTCCTTTTAAGTAAGTTTTCCAGGTAACTTTTTACCAACCGAATAACATGTTTATTGACACTCGAAGGAACGAAGACTTATATTTTATTTTTCAATACAAGTTTTTTATTGAGTCAATATACCATCAGTCATAGCTAGTATAGATTAAATTCGGATTTCGAATCAATCTTCCAGGTGGTGTAGGTATCCAGGTTTTTAAATTTTACTTTTTAAAATTAAAATACGCAACCAACATCCATCGAGAATACAATATGAAAAAATATATTGGATGTTGATTAAAGTTTTTAATTAAAATGTGTAGTTCGTTCTAGATATAGGTACCTACTGCTCGGAGTATATATATTGCTTTCTGTACGTTCTATTGCATAGCACAAAGCAAAATTGTGAACTGAAATACCTATAGATGTAAGTAAATGGAATATTGTGAAAAATAAAACATCGTGAAAGCAATCGATTCCAGCTATTGAATCTGTTTTCGAGTCCAGCTTCCGCCGCGTGGTTTCACCCGCGTTCACGATGTTTCCGGGATAAAAAGTATATTTTATTCGCAGGTATGATCTATCTATTTGCAAGTTTCACCCAAATCCGTTGTGTAGTTTTTACGTGTAAGAGTAACAAACATGCATACATTCTCACAAAATTTCACATTTACAATATTAGTAGTCATTGGGTAGAGCATAGCGATTTTTCGATTGAAGAGCAGCTCGACTGGGGATGTTTGTTTTTTTTTTGCAAATCCTATCCCTTACCCTACGACGAACCCATTAAATCAGTGATCATCAAAATCGGTTCAGCTGTTCTAGAGTTATAAATGGGATAAATAAGCCGACTTTCTTTTATATATTAAAATTTTGCATTAGTCTACTGATATGCCAGCCAGTTGTATACGTACTTACTAGCTTTCTGCTCCGCGGTTAGACCCTAATATTATACCCTAATAGGGTTAATATTTCAAAAAATCTTTCTTAGCGGATATTTAATTATTCTTTATTCTTCCTTCTTTGATCTTGATGTCTTTCAGCTCTATACGTACGTTTACGTTGATTAATTAGCTAGTCAGTTACGATTCACTTTTTGTTATATATATTGATAGATATGCAGGTAATCGGATGAAACCAGGGCTCAAAAAGTTATCTATTGCAAAATACACAAATTTCCAAGAGTAGAGACCAAAGTTGGGACAGCATTACCATAACATTCTCTTTTAAGGCCTACTATGCTCCCTATAAATATAAACTTGCTTATATATTACAAGTAATGATTTACATATAAAATTATAGAGAACATGACGTTTGGCATATATGATTCAAAGATATCCAAAAGGAAAAGTTTTTGCTACATCATTCCAATCTTTAAGAGCCCTTTAAAGTGACGGCTCCGCCATAAGAACGGTCCAAAGGCGTTTCGACTTCCGTTTCCTCTCCTTTTCTTTCGTTTAGGTGCTCACAAAAGACCCTAAGCACCTACTTTCACATAAAATCCTATAGATTTGCGTTATAACCGTAAAAGAGTCCTCCAAAATACGTGAAGGATCGGCTATAAAATACGTCCGTAATCGCTTACCGGTATTGTAATACCGAGGGAAACTATGTTGAACTTTTTATTGACTGAATTTTTGGGAGTATGTAACATTTTTGCCAGAGTATAGGTAGCTGGGAATATTCAAATAAAGACTTCCCCATGAATTTCCTTTACAGTTTAGTTTATGTTTTACGACGTACTATGGGAGTTTCGACTATTGACGCACTCCATAAAGGGTATGGTAAATCTATGGATGTAACAGTTTATCTAGAAAATGCCTATATAGATTCGTGGGGAGATAAGTAGGAATCAAATTTTTGCATGTATAGTAGCAATTTAATTTAATTGAATTCGTCTCCCATTTTCTATATTTTTTTTTACACACTATAATTTACACGCAAATTTTATATCAACCGAGTCAAGTAGGTAAGCCATCCAATGACTCATCCTCGCCCCGCGTGTGGTCTAATATTAAGAATTCCAAATAATAAGAACCAAATTCAATGACGTTCCATTTGTTACGCAGTAGTCCCGCTGGTAGCTACTGGACTTGCATACTGATAAATCAATTTCCTCTTCTTAAAGCTCATAGGTTAATATTTTACATGAATACCACAGAGTTTTCTCCATGCTAAATCATAATGCAGCCAAAGATGAAACACAAAGTCTATAATGGATCTAGTCTTGAAGTAGGTAAATTTGGTACACCCTGATACCGTCAGCGTCAAAGGCGTTCAAAGTCCAAGCCATTTATTCAATTTGGGCCACAGAAAGGCACTTATGAAGGTCAATTTTACTGAAGTTACCACTTAAGTTTTTGTCCCTGTAGATGTTAAGTGTTAAGATTATCAATAGAATATTATGAAAGGATACCTACCCTTGTAAATTGCGTAATGTGAAAAGGTACTAAAACTTTTGACTTTGAGTGTATATGACAACACATTTTTATTATTAGTAAGACACATTTAGTAAGGTAATTCCATATTTCTATAAAGAATAGACAGCAAGAATCTGATATATATGCTAAAGTACAAACGCTTTTTTACTACAATAAAGCAGTAACAGATTAGGTAACCTTATACCGTACTGGTAACACAGGTAACGTTGTTTATGGACAGCACCGAAACGTAATAACTGTACGTTTCGTTAGCAACGTGTTTAAGGCGATATTGTGAGAGTATCGGGTGTAGTGTAGTCTAAAACTCGAGACTACTTGCTTGCGAGTGCTTGCAGCGCATCGTAAAATGTTACGGGCTTAATGTTATCAAGTCATAAGCGACAGAGATTATTATACTATCCCTATCATCACTTGTAATACACAGAATTAGTTACTTAATCAAGTTTAAAGAGAAAGAGTAACACCTCTTTAAAATACAATAAAAAATGGGAACACCTTGGAGCTATACAGGACCCCACGCAAAAATAATTATTAAAATCGGTTCATAAGCAAAAAGATATGCATGAACAAACATAAAAAAAAAAACATACAGCCGAATTGAGAACCTCCTGCTTTTTTGAAGGAGGTTAAAAGTAATGTTAAACATTTTCATTATTTAGTAACAAAGAAAACTGAGTGTGCATGCGTGTGTGCAAGCAATACGATACGGTTCACCAGTGCTTTTAACACGAACCATTTTGATGTTTGGAATCGTTAACGTAAGAATTTTTGTATAGAAAAGACAACAGTTTTATTAAATTTAGATAAAATTTCATACACTTTGTATCAGCCAAAAATATTTTATAAATTATATAATCCTAAAAAACGTCCTTATTTTAATCTTATTCCTTGTACCACACCCTCCTCCATTTATCCATGCGTAACAATACGTAGAAAGGAAATATCTCGAGCGCTGTCCACGCTTTAACTTTTATTGGAGGCTTCAAATAGCGACTCTACTCGTTATGGGCTACCAATATGGCTGAATTGCTTTTAAGTACAATAAGCTTTATTTTACAACATACAAGTGCGGAAATAAATATTTATTTATCATCACTACATAGTATAAAACAAAGTCGCTTCCCGTCTGTCTGTCCTTATGTATGCATAGATCTTTAAAACTGCGCAACGGATTTTCATGCGGTTTTTTTAATAGATAGTGATTCAAGAGGAATGTTTATATTTATAATACATGTATATTATAGTACAGAAAAACTGAGAAAAGCCGGGCGATGCCGGGGCGGGTCGCTAGTTTATTTACAAAATCCTTAAACTATCATTACAGGTACCTAAAGCGATAGAAGGCCCTTAAGGTTAGTTAGTATCTTATAATCACAATTTGAATAAACAAACACAACAACATAGGTAATATAACATATAACTTAACTAGTCTATATTGTAATATAAAAAGTATAATAAAAAAAAAATCGAATATACTAAAATGATACTCATACGCCAACAGAAATGGTACTTATTACTAAAACGATCTGTTTCAGGAACCTCCGATCAAAAATCTCTAGATTGGATTAGTTCAAATTAGAAATTAATACGTTACAATATTATCTTTGATTTTGTAAATAAATAGAGACTAGCTGTTCCCCGCGGCTTCGCTCGCGTTCCCGAGATAAAAAGCCTATAACCTTTGGGGATAATGTTGCTTCCCATTAGTGAAAGATTTTTTCGAATCGGATCAGTAACTCCGGAGATTAGCGTGTTCAAACAAACAAACTGTTCAGCTTTATTAGTAGTACAGATATAGATTGTAGCCAAACACAATCTGAGGCTTACGTTTTGCTACAATTTACATTAGAGAAAAAACAAGCGTTGAACTTTTACAAGATCTGAACGACTTGGTATAACGAAGCCTCTCCATCAAGTGTTCAATTAAGTTAAATAAATCTACGAAGATGAATTGACTGAAAATTCCTACCACGGACGCTACATACGGAGACTAAAGAATGGGGTTCTTCAAGAAGAGTGTGAAGAGATTTGCAGGGTCGGCAACGCGCGAGTGATACCCCTGGTGTTGCAAGCGTCCATAGGCTACGGTAACCACTTACCATCAGGTGGGCCGTATGCTTGTTTGCTACCTTAGTAGTATAAAAATAAAGTAGTTTGTTTGAAGCTGACCTGAACTGACCTACCACAGACGCTACATACGGAGACTACAGCATGGGGTTTTTCAAGAAGAGTGTGAAGAGATTTTGCAGCGCCAGTGATACCCCTGGTTTTACAAGCGTCCATAGGCTACGGTAACCACTTACCATCAGGTGGGCCGTATGCTTGTTGGCTGCCTTAGAAGATGAGAATTTGTTGATTTGATTGCCTTCAGTTCAATCTATTCTTGAATACAATTTTCATGGCAGTGCCGCATTACCTCTGCTCAATTAATTTTATGATTAATAAGTCCATGAGCCACAAATCTATATTATCAATATCATTATCATGAACAACAATTATCAACGGCGTGTAATCGATCCTCAATTATAATTTCACGGACAGATAATATTACGATTGAGAGGGTTTTCTTTGAAATATTTGTGATGTCGAATTTTGTTAAGATAATCGAATTCAGTGAATGAAAGCATCATAAGGTGATGATTGTTGAAGATGTCGGAAAAATCATGTGCGAGCAAGAGGTCCCACACCGTGTGAAGCCGGGGCGCGTCGCTAGTGTTTAAGGCGACGATAGACGAGAAATGATGACTCTAGATTCAGTTTTTCTGTGTATTCTTTGTTGCAAGAGATCTAGAGAATTTATGACGAGAAATAGAGTTTTTTGAATGAAAATTTGAATTTTTTATTAGTATCGTCGGAATATTCCCCTTTTTTCTAAAAAAAGGTTTTTTTTCTCTTATTTGTTCCATCTATATAACTTGATAACATTAACATACATTTTAAGATCTAATAGAAAGAGAATAGTTTTCTTACTTGTTTTAAAAAAGCCTAATTTTTTTAAATTCAAAGTGGGCCTTGTTTGTCCCCGTCAGTTTAGTAAGGGACGGGGACAATCGTGGAGACCATCCTCTTAAAATATATTAATTCTGTTTCTATAAGAAAATTTTAGGTTCATCAATAAGCTCAATATTTGAAGTACGTTTTTTTTTTGTAGGCGTCGGAAATATATTTCGATGAGAGATTCCGCTTGTAAAGTTATTGTATTCAATAATACAATTATTACGTGAAACAATTCATGTGACATGTTAGGTACCTTCAATACCTTTAATATTTGGTATACTTTCTACACTCAAACGCGAGAATTTTTCATTAAAACTTTTTTTCACTGAAAGGGAATTCATTTTAAACTACAAAGTATTTAATTTCGACCCGTTTAAGATTTTATCTAAAATTAAATTGTTTGAAAAATTATGAATAACTAGCTTTTCGCCTCGCGGTTTTACTTGCGATACCTTATTTATTTTACCTCTTTATTTTAGCGGAGACTTTGTAATAGGGTTCCGTTGGCACCCTTTATGGTAATCCTAAAAATGATCACTGTTACTGTTATTCTAAACGTTGCAGACGACAGCCCTGGTAGTGTGAGTGCGCGTTCTTTATGTAAAAAATAGTATTCTCAGCCTTAGGTGACCTGCGTATCAAATTTCATCGCGATTGAGCAGCTTAGGACTAGCCTGACAGAGATACTTTCAATATATATATTGGAAATTAGTATTGAATATTATCATAAACTCTCTATAGCAGTACAAAACCCTCTTAAAAAGATATTACCCTGCCATATGATCTGAACCAAATACATGTTCCATATTAACTCATATTTTTAATCTGTATCCTCTTTTAAACCCTGCCCTGGATCCGTTTCAGACCCTTTTGTTTTCAAAATTTATTGCTTCACAAAATTAATTGAGTGTGACATTTTTTGTTTTGTTTATATCCTTTAAACCTTTTGTCGAGCAAATTAAAGCACCGCTATCTGGATTAAATGTCTAAATTAAATAATTTTTATTTTTAGATTTTATCATTGTTTGAACTCTTGTGTCGATGAAAGTACGTTGTAATTAATAAAATATTTTTGTCACATAATTTAAATTATTTATTTAAGAGATTTTGATGCAAAATTGATCGAAGCTACATTTAATATTTTATACGAGGGTTCCGTAATTTCCTATGATTTTAGATTAAGTTTTTCTCGGCATTCTTTATTGCAAGTCATTTGTAAAGAATATATGTTAACCTAGAGAGTATCTGACGGGGAATAGTTATTTATTTAATTAGGATTTTTTTCATTTGTATCGTCAGAAAAAATCGTAAATAAGCCTTCTTAAAACTAAGAATGCATTTTTCTCTTATTTGGGCCATCAAAATAACTTGAAAATAATAACATACATTTTGAAATCTATTAGAACGGGAATAGTTTTTTTTTTTTTTTTAAAAAGGCTTTTTTTAAATAACTTAAAACTGTGCCTCTCCTGTCTCGCTTGTCTCCGTCAGATTAGTAAGGGAAGGAGGCATTCGCGAGAGACTTCTCTTAAATAGCATAGATTTCTTATAGGTTTTTCTGTAATCTATAGGTAAAGAACTATTTTCATATAAATTTATTACTAATTATAGGCCAGTTTCTATTTTGCCAGCTCTGAGCAAAGTATTTGAAAAGATCATCTTAACGCAATTACTTGCTCACTTTAATTTGAATAAACTTTTACATAATGAGCAGTATGGGTTTACAAAAGGTCGTTCAACCATTGATGCCGGGGTAGCACTTTTGAGAAATATTTTTAGCGCTTGGGAAAAGTCACAGAATGTTATTGGAGTCTTCTGTGATTTATCTAAAGCTTTTGATTGCGTTGATCACCGGACGCTCATACGTAAACTGGATTATTATGGAGTTAAGGGTGCAGCACTTGATCTGATGATATCCTATCTTGGGAATAGAACTCAAAGTGTTGATGTTAATAGAGTTAAATCATCTGGTTCTCCTGTGCATATGGGTGTGCCGCAAGGATCTATTTTAGGTCCTTTCCTATTTTTAATTTATATAAATGATTATTTATGTTAAAAATACCTGTGGAATTGTACTGTTTGCTGATGATACCTCACAGATTTTTAGTGTTGATAGACAGAAATCTAATTTTGACGATGTAAATGGTGCATTAGCCCAGGTGTTAAACTGGTTTACTGTAAATAATCTAGTTTTAAATGCTAAGAAAACTAAATGTATTAAATTTGCACTACCCAATGTAAAAAAAGTTGACTGTAACTTAATGATAAATAATGAGTCTCTAGGTCTTGTTGAGTCAACGATATTCTTAGGGATTACTTTAGACTCAAAACTTCAATGGGGCACCCATATATCATGTCTTGCGGGGAAGCTCAGTTCAGCTGCTTATGCAGTTAGAAAAATTAGGCAGCTAACAGATTAGTTTATTTTAGCTATTTTCATAGTATTATGTCCTATGGTATTTTACTGTGGGGTAAGGCAGCTGACATAGAAACTATTTTTATTTTACAGAAAAGAGCAGTGCGAGCTATTTACAATTTGAATTCTCGGGCTTCCCTAAGAGATAAATTTAAACAAATCGGTATCCTCACTGTAGCGTCACAGTATGTTTATGCAAACATATTATTTGTTCATAAAAATATTGGTCTTTTTGTAAAAAAAAGCGACGTGCATTGTATCAATACTAGAAATAAGCATAAACTTGTAAATTCTGCTTATAGACTCCAAAAAGTGCATGGTTCGTTTTTAGGTCTGTGTACACGCTTTTATAATATGATACCTCTTTCACTTTTAAATTTGCCTTCACATAAATTTAAGGAACATATTAAGACCGTTTTAGTAAAAAAGGCTTATTACAATATTAACGAATATTTAAATGACAAAAAGGCTTGGGTGTAGCGCTCGCTTTTGCAGGATATATGTTATGTACCTAAATTATGAAGTTTATTTTGAAAAGAGTAATTGCTGAGTTTATTGCCGGCTCTTCTCAGCATAAGCTACCGTCCGAACCGTGCATTAGAGTCTGACTATTCATAAGTGCCTGTGAAGGTCTATTTGAATAAATAATATTTCATTTCATTCATTTCATATTTCATTTCATTTCATTTCATTCATTTCATTTCATTACATACTGAATATAATTTGAAATTGTACCTATTTGCAAACACATTTCCTTCGCGTTTATAATATATAGTAGAAAAGGATTAAGTTTATGAAAGCGTTCATGCAAGAAGCTCCCGTTGTTTTAGAAAGGGTAATTGCCTAGACTTGTCTTTGTAGTTGGTCTAAGCATTGTCTATAATCTGAAACAGTGTTTTGAACATTCATAAAAGCATAGAGAGGATTTGCAGATTATTTGTTGGAGACTAGACAAAGAAACAAAGACTATCTTTTTAATATGGTTTTACTCTCAAACATATTGGGTGAAACATACTTAACATATACAAAAAATATCATCATCATATCAGCCGAAAGACGTCCACTGTTGGACAAAGGCCTCCCCCGAGGATCTCCACGATGGCTGGTCTTGCGCTACCAGCATCCAGCGCTTTCCCGCGACACTCACTAGCTAGATCGTCGGTCCACCACGCAGCAAGGGCAGGCCACAAGGCCTGCCCTTGCTGCGTCTTCCGGTTCGTGGTTGCCATGCCACTCGTGAACCTTTCTGCCTCATCATTTCTGATTCGATCTCGCAGGGAAACTCCAAGCATAGCACTCTCCATTGCTCTTTGAGTAACCTTGAGCCTTCTTATGAGGCCCATCGTAGGCGACCACGTCTCTGCTTCGTAAGTCATCACTAAAAATATCATGGTCTCTGAAGATATTATAGAATTCCTTACAGGAGACTTCAGAACAGGGGCTCTATCGCGTATCTTTGGTTTGAAAATTATCATTATTGAAAATCATCCAATGAGGGCTCACCACGCCCACAAAATGGTCTTCTTCGTAGCATGTCATTGGATGAAATCATAGATGGTGTTAGGTGGCAGTTTATCGTCCTATATCTTTTTTTCTTTTTTTAGGACTAAAGTTGGTAGCCTCTGATGGCTGCAGCAATCTTACCGGACAAATCGGCGAGCGCAGAGAGCTCTCAGCCGGGTAATATTTAGATAACAACGCCTGAGGGCACCCCCGAATGGGGTACGAACCTCGGCTCAGGGCGTTACCGGGGGAGACGGAGGACTTTGTACGAGTTACGACTAATTAGGGGCGGTCGAATTACTAATGGCAGCTCGGGCCGCTTGAACACGACGAGACTGAGTGGGACGTCGCGGCGGGTCCTATATCTTTATTTCATAGATTTTTGTTTATTAAAGGCGTTTTTTTTCTTTGTATAACGAATTTTTTTTTTGATAAATCGTGTTTTCTAAAAATGATCCTAGCTAGATCGATTTATCGTCCCCAGAACCAAATTTTATGTAAATCGTTGGGGCCGTTACCGAAATTCAGATTATATAAGAATTGCTCGTTTAAAGGTAAGATAACTCAAGTTACTGTAAATGGTATTAAGTTTATTTCAACGTTGCATTAGAAATTACCTACTGTCGATAAACTCGTATCATCATCATCATCAGCCTATATTAGTCCACTGCTGGACATAGGCCTCTCCAATTGCACGCCACTGAGCACGATCCTCGGCTACTCTCGTCCAGCTCTTTCCAGCCGCCTTGCGAAGATCATCGCTCCACCTAGTCTGAGGGCGTCCTACACTACGTTTGCCGATTCGCGGTCTCCACTCAAGAACTCGTTTACCCCAGCGGTTGTCGGTTCTTCGGCTGATATGGCCGGCCCACTGCCACTTCAGTTTGCTAATCCGCTGAGCTATGTCGATGACTTTGGTCCTCTGTCGGATCACCTCATTTCTGATTCGATCCTTCAAAGAGACTCCGAGCATAGCCCTTTCCATAGCTCGCTGAGCGACTTTAAATCTGTGGACCAGCCCAAGCGTGAGTGTCCACGTTTCAGCACCGTATGTCATGACGGGTAGGACGCACTGGTTGAAGACTTTCGTCTTCAGACTTTGTGGAATTGGCGATGTGAAAACTCGACGTAGTTTTCCATATGCTGCCCAGCCCAGCCGTATTCTTCTATTGGCTTCTTTCTCGAAGTTGTTTTTACCCAACTGCAGTATTTGCCCGAGGTAAACATACTCCTTAACAACTTCGAGAATACTGCCCTGTACAGCGATTGGTTCCGGACTAACATGCTCATTGAACATGACCTTGGTCTTATCCAAGTTCATCCGGAGACCAATGCGTTTCGAGGAATCAGCTAGGCCGTTCAACATATGTTGCAAATCTTGCAGCGTTTCTGCTACGATGACGATGTCGTCTGCAAATCGCAAGTGTGAGAGGTACTTGCCGTTGATGTTAATACCGTGTCCATCCCACTCCAACGTCTTGAACATATCTTCCATGGCATTTGTGAACAATTTGGGGGATATAACATCCCCTTGTCTCACACCACGATGCATGGGGATAGGTTCAGAGTGCCGGTTTTGGACCTGGACGGACACGGTAGCGGCATTGTATAGACCTCTCAGCACTTGAATGTATCGCCAATCGACTTGGCATCGCTGCAAAGATTCCAGAACAGACCAGATTTCAATGGAGTCAAAGGCCTTTTCATAGTCCACAAACGCTAAGCACAGGGGCCGATTATACTCTTCGGTCTTCTGTATAATCTGCCGCACTGTGTGGATGTGGTCTATGGTCCCATATCCCGATCGAAACCCGGCCTGCTCCGGCGGCTGGAACTCGTCGAGTCTTCGCCCAAGACGATTCGTGATGACTCTTGAAAACAGCTTGTAGACGTGGCTTAGGAGAGAAATTGGTCGGTAGTTTTTCAGAAGAGTTTTGTCTCCTTTTTTGAAAAACAACACGACAACACTCCTACTCCACGTCTCTGGAGTTCTCCCATCAAAGAGGACAGTATTGAAGATTTTCTGGAGCTCCTTCATAACAGGTGTACCACCAGACTTCAAGAGCTCAGTAGTAATACCGTCCTCCCCAGGGGCTTTTCCATAACTCGTATATTATTACTTAAATCAAAGCTCGAGCCAGTTAATGATTGTGACCTTTGTTACCTAAATGACATTGAAAAGGTATTTCAGATTTGATATAGAAATTCTAATTACTACCTCCCAATTCCATTGAATCGACTTTTATATACAGGTTAATTAAATATCAATTTACTTCCATTGAAATAATTGTAGGAGTAATTGTACCTACATATAGAGGAGAATTTTAAAGATTTTATGTTTAAATTTTAAACTGTCTCAATCAATTTAATATTATATAGCCATTTTAAATGGCCTTATTGGAGCTCGTAACAATAGCTGCCTTAAACAGGACTATTTGTATACTTGCATTACTTCATGTTATTATGTTATATGGTACCGAAGAATTGCCAAACTGAAGTGGCAGTGGGCGGGGCACATCGCTCGTAGAACCGACGGCCGCTGGGGCAGAAGGGTTCTCGAGTGGCGACCACGAAACGGAAGACGCAGCGTGGGCAGGCCCCCCACAAGGTGGACCGACGATCTTGTGAGGGTCGCGGGAAACCGCTGGATGCGGGTAGCGCAAGACCGGCCATCGTGGAGATCCTTGGCTTTTGTCCAGCAGTGGACGTCTTTCGGCTGACATGATGATGATGATGATTACTTTATGTTCTGGAATATGTAAAACTTGTTTTTTTTGTCAGAAGGTTGACAAGCAGGCAGGCGGTCCACCTGATGGTAAGTGGTTACCGTCGCCATTTGCAATACCAGAGGTATTGTCAATGAGTTGCCGACCTGTTACAAGGCCACGAAGTCTATGGCACTTGAGAGCCAGTTTGCCTTCTCGGTATTGTAAAAGGTCAGCAACGCATTGGCAATATCTCTGGTATTGCAAATGGCAATAGGTGACGGTAACCACTTACCATCAGGTGGGCCGTATTGTTTACTATCTTATTAGTATTAAAAAAAAACAAAATACCCTTTTAGGTGAAGAAAAAATATTTTTTATGAAAAAATGACGCTTTGGGGTCCAAGAACAGGTACCAAATTCATGGTTTCAGTTTTTGTTAGAATTTCACGTACACCCGGTATACCACAGACTAACTAGAGCGTACAGTCTGCACCCGCAATGCTACAACTATGTGAAAATCCGCGTTTCAAATAAAATGCTGCAGTTTCTGTGGCAAAAAAGATAACCTGTAAACATAAATAACGATAGTTTATTTTTATCTAACTGAACAATACCTATAGGTACATCCCTATTCATAGGGCCGCAAAATGTTCGGGAAAAAAAACCACAGAAATCGCTTTTCGCAATCAGAAAGGGTGGAAGGTTGCCGTATCAGGTGGTGCGTTAACGTTTACGATAACGGTGCGGTTATGGTGATGAAGAGGCGGCGGTTAATGGGATTTTTATTGTTGTTCTGTGGAAATTACTTTTTATAGTATGTAACTTTGTAATTGTTGTTTTTAAGGGAATATTGCGTGGTTCTAATGATGCGGATATGTTGTATTATTTTGCTGGTTGTATATTTTTTTTATTTGTATATATAAGAAGTGCATTAATGTATTTTAAATATATTATTTATTTAATATTTTTGTATCTACTAATAAGCTTACATATTTGAGCTTTGCTGTTATTTTACACTATTAATTTATGTATATTCATAGTAAAAGTTTGTAAAATGAATTAAATTAAACCTAATATCTATTAATAATGCGATATATTTTTCTTTGAAACATGTTGTGAATGTAATAAATATATAAAATTTACACATATAAAAATATAATAAAAACAATAAAATTGGAGAATAATGTTATTAGCTTATATTTTCCAAATCGCTTTAAATATTTATTGCATTTAATTTTACTATACTATCAAATAATACACTTAATTTACGTAACTATGGTTGTAATCAGTTGCAATTTATTTCCTAACTCGTCAAATAAAGCGTTGAAATTGCAAAACTAACGTTCCGATAAATAATACGCAATTTCCTTAACACAACAGTTTCATATTGCTTGCACTGTCATACAATATGTTCAGACATTTCCCGCTAATCGCTCCGCTTATACCACTAAGACCACACCCGTCGTGTTTGAGCGTAACAAACCGTGGGTATCGCTATATCGCACGTGACAATGGCATATTGAATCTAAAAGCTAAAACCCAAAAAGGTGTAAATGCTGCTTTTGTGCTGTCATAGCGTGGAGATTGTTTGTTTTCTTTGTAAGTTTCAGTGATATTTTGTACGTTTGTTTATTTAATTTCGTATGTATGGAATGATAAGTGTAAATTGTGTATGTACCTAAATTTAGGGCCAAGGGCGGTCCGATTAATTAAAATCGGCTGTTAAACAGAATTTTCATGTTCACAAGAGCTAATCAACCGGTTAGTACATAATGTCAAAAATCGGCATCATTTTGGTGTATTTACCAGAAAACTGGCATCATTGGGTTGCGTCATTCGAATGTTCGAATTTGGTCTGTACCTGCATGACTTTTTTCTAAGAACATTTCGTTTAGTCGCCAAAAAAGAGCAGCTCATACAAAATAACTGAATGGTGTGTTCTTGAGGTCCTTCCTGCATGCAAATATACAAAACAGCGTCCCCTGTCGGTCACATAAGTCCTTACTTATAGGTATGTAGTCATTACTGTCTAAAAAACCCATCCAGAACACGAAAATACTATCGAGTACAGTATGACACAACTTAGATGTAGCATCGGCAAATCGTTTTCGTACACTTCACTTCCGATTTACACAACTAACAAAAATCATTCACTATCGCGCCATTCAATGTTCAACAAGATCATTTTCGCCGATCATTTTTTAACACACGAGTAATGTTGTAGGCGCACTCTTTTCGGGAACGATCGATTTTACGAATTTTGCCGATGCTTCATCTAAGTTGTGTCATACTATACCTACCATGTAGGTACATTGTAGAATTATATAGGATGGTTTAAAATGAAAACATTAACCAGAAAATGACTAGAAACAACATTAAGTTCCGTAATATTCAAATTCGCCAACCATTAGCAGTTTACAAAAACATTATATCATTTTGACGGTACACTTATGAGCAATTTCATTTCAGTAAATGTTAAATTAAATTCCCATACAATACTTTAGGCACTCCGAAAAGCATGTACGTTTTGTATTGGTCTAGTTTCTATTTGGGTATTGCTTATTATGTTTAATAAAAATGATTTTTTCTTTGTTTAATTGACTGTAGGTAAATTTAAATTTTAATTAATTTATTTCTCTAGGTTTTTTACTTGTTTAGATGACACTTAATTTTTAACTTTTTTTTAATTAAGGATAATTAATTAATGGAACTTTTTAATTGGCATATTGACAGTAATGTTAGGTATGATAATAATATTTTAAAGTAACTTGTAATACGCAGAAAACTATGTAAGCAGAACTTATATAATGGATATTAGATAGCTGATATTCGATTTTAATAATTACATCCAGACATATGACTAGCAGTTGTTTACCCAGTATTTTTTGTCCTGATCTAGGATTCGTGGGGCCTATCAAATCGGCCCCACGAACTGTAATAGGTATCATACCATTCCTTATTTTAATATTCATCAAATTAACTCATTACAAGTATTTTTCATCGTTTTCCGTTTCCTGTTAGGAACATCTAATAAAAACACGATATATATTGAATAAATTCTATTATAAAAGTAATAAGAATTTACCTCTTATTTTTTCATTTAAGATATATATAATCAATTACGTAATAAGGAAAAAGCGATATTATTTCTTTCTATCAATTTGTATTCAAAATTAGCATGTTTGAAGGGAGCCGTTTCATGTAACATAAAATCCAATTTGCTTTGGAGCATGTGAGAGGTACTGAGTAGTCACAAAACAGATACGCACAGATGGCAAATGCGAATGTGCTTGAAAATACAGACTTTTCTGGTCATACAGACATTTCTAGTATACGTACAGCGCTATTTTTTCACCTGCATTTTGTTATGGGATGGAAGTACTAATCAGTATCAATAACTTTAGTATAGGACCGACTGTGAAATTGCAAAAATAACACAGAAACGCTTTAAGCGCTCAATTCAAACATTTATGACAGATTGTCAGAGATTGAGACCTAATGGAAAATATTTTTTATTTTAAAAAATATTTATTTCGAATGGATTTAACAGCCAATTATATTACAAAAATAACCTAATTAAATTATTATTCAATTCTTGCAAGAAAACCATTCATAATATTGTACCAATGAATAACTAGTAACTAGCTAGTAACAATAATTATTTGCAAAGTATGTGAATAAATTAATATAAATAGGTTTCCTTTGAAGACAAAAGCCAACCATGAAGTATCTTTGGTCCAAAGGCTTTATAAGCTTCCCATTCATCCGGACTTTCTACCAACACCTATTTAGTGGTCATTACGCAGTCGTTTCTTGAATTTATTCTCATCATCATACTGTAATATTGTTAGGCTATAGGTTTGGTGCACAGTGAGAGTTAGGAATGTGGGACATAAGGATTAAAGTCCTATATCATAGTCGGCAGTTTTGCTCATAAAGACGTATGGAATATGGAATACTGGACATTTCGAAACTGATGTCTATTGTAATTTCAAGACAAACATTTAAACAAGGAGACTTGTTAAACCCACAATGGTTTTATTTTCTGGAGACAAGTCTCATAGAATATCTTCATTATTCAAAATGTAGATTCTTAGCCCCCGCTTAATATTGGCAATATCAAAAGTTAGGACAAGTAATTATTTATGTATAGTTCATTACTAACCGAAATGACTTGCAGATTGAATCATGTTCAGCTTTCAAGAAAACTTAGTTCCTGTTTCCATAACTAAACCGAATCCTGAGCCATTATATAACCTAAAACATCTCGAAATCAAATCCCCAGTAAACGCAACACCACATTAATCCGAGGAAGCGTCGGTCGTATTTAATTTAGCTGTCAAAGGGAAGGACAGCATAATTATGTTCATATGAAATTCATGGAAGTCAATTTAACTTAGTTTATTTGCATAACTTTGAAACTGTGTACATTAAAGCCTTTAGTGACAACTACCATGAAATAGGCTTCTCTGTGTTTCCTTTTTATTATACTCACGGATGAGAGGGATGTCGAATTTTTTGTTACCTACAAAATATTTGTATAAAAATCCGGAAGACGCAGCGTGGGCAGGTCCCCCACAAGGTGGACCGACGATCTTATGAGTGTCGCGGGAAACCGCTGTATGCGGGTAGCACAAGACCGGTCATTGTGGAGATCTATCATGGGAGAAGGTCTTTGTTCTGCAGTGGACGTCTTTTGGCTGATATGATGATGATGCTGATAAAAAATCCACTTACCGCTTCCAGAATCGCTCTGTATGACAGCGTCAAAGACTATTGATTGTGGAAAACAATTGGAGTGGGCTTTAAGAGAAAGCTATCTGTGTATGTCTCCGTCCCTTACTAAACTGGCTGTAACAAGCGAGACAAGAGAAACGTAATTTTGGTAAAAAATATTGTTTTATGTCATTTAAAAAGAAACTAAGCCTTTTTTGAAAAAAGTAAGAAAACCCTTTCTAATGGATTTCAGAATGCATGTTATTAAGTTATTTGGATGGCCCAAATAAGACAGAATGCATTCTTAGTTTTAAGAAGGGGCATATTTACGATTTTTTTCCATCGATCCAACCACCACGTCTATGTATCACAAATGCATTTAGTAATCAGCTTTTGCAGTTTATTTAAGCATTCCACATATAACGCGTTGCAATTCTTCGTCGCTCGCTATTCTGTAATTAAACTTCGTACCAACTGTAAATGTGGTAAGTGTCGATTCTAGATATAATGACGCTTTTGGCTTGATTATCTTGTCCTTCTATTCTATATACTTACTTAGGTACCTACGCTAATCCATGCTTCTTCGAAATTAGATAAGGCTTTTGATGAAAAAATTTATGCATTTCATATCTTAGGTACACACGGCCATAGGTCAAGCTACACACTGCGGCACCTTATGCGGTTGTAATAGGCGCTTTTTTGCAACAAAAATATGTAGTTTGATCTGTAGCCGTGTGTACAGTACAGTATATTCATAAATATTTTCAAGTAATTTTGTAGAGCGAGAGGAATAATTATATAATTATTCCAAGGGGAGGAGTTAGGGGAAGTTTTTTATTTATAATTAATTTATTTTTAGTTACATTTATAAGTAGTTACTTAGTTTGTTTAGTAGTTAGGTTAGTATTAAATTATTATTTAAAAATGTAAATAGTCAGATATTATTATATAATTACTTCTATATAATATTAAATACAACATTTTTATGTAAAAAAAAAAAAAAATATTCCAAGAGTCTTTGATACTTTGTTAAAGATCAGTGCATTCCAAAGGATAATCTAATTTGGATAATCAGAGTTTTCTAAAACAACCTTAAACCGAGACCAGTGATCTTACGGCCACTAGTAATCACTAAAACACCGTCGAGTTAAGATCTAAAGTCAAAAGACGCAAAGAAAAACTAGTCAATAGCCTCAAACTAAACATCAAATCATTCAGATATCTCTTAACCATTTTATTTGGAATTTTCCTCATCCATATCAAACTAACTAAACTAATAAAAAGCTTTTAGAAACCCTACAAAGCCGCCCTTTGAATAAATCTTCCCAATCGTTCAACTGGATTGACTAATCTGGTTTCCAACCCGATAAGGGATCAGGACAAAGTATCTTCCTATAGAGAACGGATGGAATACTAATTCACTGACAGCTAAAGTCTTTCCTAGTAACTTTTGATTGCTTGGCTATCTTTTCGTAGTTTACGACAAAAGATCGGATGATCGACTGTTCAGAGGAGCAAAGTCCGCCTGATCGTAATATTGAAGTATAACAAAGGACAGATCTTCGCTTTTGATTTGAGATGGATTAAAATACATTGTGAACTACTTATATTGGAGAATCATTACATTTATCCTACCAATCCTACTAATATTATAAATGCGAAAGTTTGTGAGTATGATTGTTTGTTTTTTTTTTTTTTTATACTCCTAAGGTAGCAAGCAAGCACTAAGTGGTTACCGTCGCCTATCGCCATTGGCAATACCAGAGATATTGCTAATGTGTTGCTTGACCTGTTACAATGCCGAGAAGGCAAATTGGCTCTCAAGTGCAATTGCCGGAACACACAGGTAGGTGCTTGGCGACAAATTTTCAACTTGAGGGTGGTGGCCAGCCAGGCGGGTACTACAAAGTACCCTACCACCGTGCTATGGTTTCCTCACGATGTTTTCCTTCACCGAAAGCTCAAGCTCATTGTAGGATTCGAACCCACGACCTTCGTCGCGGCATCCGACGTCACTACCACTGAGCTATCATCGCCTTCACTGTTACTCTTTCACGCAAAAACTACTGAACGGATTTGGAACACAGATACTAGTTTATAACCTAGATTAACACAGGAGACTTTTTATCCCGAAAAAACATGAGATACCTCGGGAAAGCGGGTGAAACCGCGGGGCGGTAGCTAGTATACTAATATTTTACTCCCTACCTATGTAATAATAGCTATCTTTATGCCAAATTTCAGCTCAATCCGATTGAGCTGTATGTTGCCATCAGTCAGTCAGTCCGGATCAAAGTCTATCTTATTTAGGTATATACCTACAGGTCGAATTATGTACGCTTCTTACGTTCAACTTTTCTATACGTCGATTCGGCATTCATCTTTCCTTATACCTAATGGATTACGTGTAATCTTTTCACGCAATAGATCTGTCTTATCTTCAATTTTCCTCTTCCTGTAGGTATACTTAGCCATTTTTTTACCATTGCTTTTTTTCGTACTAAAAGTAATAAACAAGCTACAACATTTATGATATAAGTAGGATTTGGGAGAAAAAGCAGAGACTTTATGAACATAATTTCCAGGTATTTTGTGTCCACTAGTGAACATAGGCCTCTCCCAGAGCACGCCACTCCTTCTGATTTTTCGGCACTACTTCTAAACTCAGCCCAATCCGGCCATATTCTTTAGGTCGTGTGTCCATCGTGCTGGAGGGCACTTATTTCGCTGAGTTTCTGGCTTGTGGTAACATCAGTAAATTTGACCTTCATAAGTACCTTTCTGGGGCCTAAATTGAATAAATGGCTTTGACTTTGACTTGACTTGTCGGATAATCCCATTGCGGCTTTTATTTATCAAACAAACTGCAAGCATAACTCTTTTCATAGCTCACTGAAAACATCGATAAAAATCATCTTATTGACAATAAAGTCCACCTAAAGAAAACAATACAGGAAACAATACATTTCCTTCCATATTAAAGTAATAAAAATAAATTTAGTTTCTTTGTCTTGAGTAGTAAGACCTAAAAGCTCAGGTATTCCCATCCCAGGTGATCTAACTTTGAAACGGGAGCCAGTTTAAAGTTTCCGAGAATTATATGTATAATGGGATTTTGATGTCCCAGCCAACTTGAAAAGATGTAGGAAAACTTATTTTAAAGTACTTAGAGTATGCTTTAAATACATAACATAAGTTGTTAAGAGTTGTTGTACGATGAGCTTAAGTTTGTTGCTTATTATGGTAGTTGGAATGAAAAGACGTAAAAGAGGATACTTACATTATATGAATGTATTCTGACGTTTTTACGATTATATTTTTTTTAAAGGATAAAATAAGCATATTTTTCTCCTGATGGCTTACCATCGCCACAACCAACAACCAATTAAAAAAAAACTATTCCTCGTCACATCCGATTCTCTACATAATAATATATTTTTTACAATCTCTTGCAACTAAGAATGCCGAGAAAAACTTAATCTAGAATCATAATTTCTCAGATATCGTCGCAGATATGTACAGATATAGCTGCAACAACTGTAGAGACTAGACAAGGATCACAAATGCAGATCACGTACTAGAAAGCGCAGCGTGGTGCCAGATTGTCGAATGACCTCAAAATCTTTGATGTAGATTCTGATGCCAAATGATATATAAGGATGAAGACGGAGATGTTTCTAGTATAGTCTTTATACTTTTTCATATCTTTATGACAGCAAGTCGACTAAACCTCTTATACTCTAAGATATTCTTCACACGATAGTACTTGGTATAACTTTAGTCCAAAAAACCCGCAAAAACCTACGTCTTTTGCTAATTGCAGCTAAATCAGATTGTCTGTTTGACAAAATATGATTTGCGCCTGATACGTATATCTATTGATTATTGTATTTATACATGATGCTTTTTAAACTATTGAAATCCATACATTGGTTATCATCAATAAATAACAGACAGGAACTAGTACAGTACTCTGCTCAGTTTGGGAAGAATGTCCTTGATTATAATTTAATATAATAATATTTTCAAAGCAAAATGAATACATAGATTAATCTATAGCCATTTTCCTTGAGTCGTCAATCACATTTTATCAAACACGACCTATTACTGAGCTGCAATTTAAAAAAAACATAATAAAATTTTAATTTCGCGAGCTTTTTGTAACATCCCTCGTGTGCTGGTACGCCATTACGATGTTATGACGATTTGAAGTTTCGCTTTGTCTGACAAATGCCATTTCTGAAACAGTGATGTCGCAAGATAGTTATTTTAGTACTCGAGTAATCTATTAGGTACCTAACCTATTCAGTTAGACTGTAGTAAAGTGTATTACAAACCGGTGGTAGAGTCATTTGTAACCTTTTGTAACTTTCGACATTCATAAGTGCCTTATCAGGGCCTAAACAGAATAAATGAGTTTTGAGTTGAAGCGTATTTCAATGCCAAACTAAGTAATTTGTTAAAAAATAAAATATTTTTCTAATGTATGTACAATATGACACAACTTAGATGTAGCATCGGCAAATCGTATATCTACACTTCACTTCCGATTAGTTCCGATTTACACAACTAATAAAGATCATTCATTATCGCGCCATTCAACGTCCAACAAGATCATTTTCGCCTAAAGTACTAATAAACATGGGTAATGTTGTAGGCGCACTCTTTTCGGGAATGATCGATTTTACGAATTTTGCCGATGCTTCATCTAAGTTGTGTCATACTGTATGTCCCTTCAATTACCTTTTGGCCTGCTACACCCTTCTGATATAGGTACCTACGCAGAATGAAACATTCTAAATCCATTGAATGTTTACTAGTAAAGAGTTCTTTCATTGAATATTTCCTTGTATAAATATTATAAAACAGAACAGACAAATCGCAGTGACTCGATCATTTCGTTTCCGTAATATCGAATACGTGACTTGGTTTTGTGGTACAAGTGAAAAGCTGACAGCGATATAATAGTTTTCCATGTAAACTATTTATTTACTCCATGTTTTGTGACTAAGTGTGTCCCATGGTTTAAGGAATTCTTATAATGCAACATGGCAGAGTTACTTTAAGAAATGCTTTATTTAATTCTTGTGTCATCATCATGTCAGCCGAAAGACGTCCACTGCTGGACAAATCCTCCCCCAAGGATATCCATGATAGCCGGTCTCGCGCTACCCGCATCCAGCGGTTTCCCGCGACCCTCACAAGATCATCGGTCCACCCTGTGGGAGGCCTGCCCACGCTGAATCTTCCAGTTCTTGGTCGCCACTCGAGAACCCTTCTGCCCCAGCGGCCGTCGGTTCTACGAGCCATGTGCCCTGTCCACTGCCATTTAAGTATGTTTGGCAGTTTATTCTTGTGTTTCTGGAAAATAATAAATACATTCATTTTTTTTCTTATCATTGTGTGCCGTGGAATGAGAATAGAGCTGGATAAAGAGTTTGGATCAAAATTCTGGACCGTCTTTATATATGCTAGCGACCCGCCCCGGCTTCGCACAGTGTATCTTATCGACATATTTCAACCAATTTACACAAAACCTTAACAAATTATACCTTCCTCATGAATCATTCTGTCTATTGGTGAAAACCGTTTCAAAATTTGTTCAGTAGTTTTTGAGTTTATCGCGAACAAACGGACGTACTTTATTTTATATCATATATTGTGATAAATAAACAAGCTGTAACACATAATACAAGTTAATTTATATACCTATTTTTTCACTCCCCTGTAGGTAACTATTTACACTACTGATAATAAAAATGCGATAATTGGCATATAAATTGATCAGATCATAGAATAAAAAAAAAATATCCCATCAAATAACGCTCCTGCGCATCAGACAGGTCAATAGATTTCATAAGGGGGAAGGGTCGGCAACGCGCGAGTTATCTCTGCTACGAGATACATTTTCACCCAACTCCGCTTGTATCTCAAACCAAAAAGCATTGAGTGAGAATTCCGATGTTCAACCCTACGGCGACCTTAGGGGGTCAACTAGACATTGTAGACATATTACAGCGTCAATGTTGACTGATCGAGCGTAGCTCTAGCTCTGACGTCACGGCCCTATATCTGACGTATGCTTTTGTTTTTATTTGGGAAAACTCGATTTACTAAAGCAATATTTACTTAGTTTTTTTTCTGGGATTTTTTCAGAGCTCCCTGGTTAAGTTTAAATTGTTTCATTCCATGGTTTTTCTATTGTGTGAATGTGTAAACACTTTAAACTTAGAAATTTACTGTATCTTATGACACTGACAAATGCGAAAAAAAATATAAAGCAGGTTAGTTTTTCGAAAATATTAAAAAAATTGTTGAGTAGGCACTTAGTACCTACTGTTAATTAGTTCGTCAATAATTCAATGTACTATTAAGTTAACAAATAGCCGAGTTTCCCTTTTTTTATTAAATTTGGCAAGAAAAATAGTTAATTTGGCACTAGTCAGCGTCAATCTTTTTTTTTTGTAAAGACTTTAAATCAATATAGTTTTACTACCAATTTAAAAATGAGTGTATTCGAAAATCTGAAAACCTGAAACCGGTTTTAAAATAAACCTAATTGCATCAGGTTACTAAGCGCTCAGTAATTAACTGACTTCTATTTAAAACCTAATAAAGAGCCAATTACACTGCACAATATTTCCCCGACATTTTTCCTATATTTTGTTCTTTCCTAGTCTATTTAAAATAGGTAGAAACCACCTTAGAAAGTTGTGACCTAGTTTTTATTTCCATTAGTGTTCAATTACCTTTCAATCAATCGACTCGTATTATTGTTGCTGTAAAACGAGATGTCGTTAAGGTGGTTCCTTCGGTTGGAGCGCGAAATAAAAATTTTATTACGTTTTTTGCTCAGGTATAGATCGTAAGTTGTCAACATGACGTGTTTCGCGACAAGAATGGTTGTATATTTACTGATTAATAACAAAATAAATCATTAAGATATGTCACGTTGTTAAATTTGTTGTAAAAAGTAACGTTTCGGTCGTATATGTCACTAATATACCTTGGAGGAATATGTTGATGATTTCTTTTGTTATTAATCAGTAAATATACTACCATTCTTGTCGCAAAACACATGTTGACAACTTACGACCTATAACTGAGCTATAATTAGCAAAAAAAACGTAATAAAATTTGAATCGCTCCAACCGAAGGAATCACCTTAAAAATAACCTCTACGGCATATAAAAAATAAAAAAGGTAGGTATTCTACTGAATACCCTCGTATAAAACGTTTCATTTTCACTCTATTTGTCGAACAAAACACCCTGAAAGAGTGACCTGAAACTGCACGGGGCTATGAAAAAATACGTTTCATTTTTCAATAGAAGTGTTATTTGAATCTCAATTGGAGTTCCGTAACCTGTAAGTTAAATTAAATTAAAATCCTTTTGAGTTTTCGTGGGTTATTTTCCGACAGTTTGATTAAGCTGACGATGTTTTTCAAAAACTTAAATACATAATAACAAATTTATGCCTACTTACACGCGTTCGAAATGTGCTCAAAAAAGTATTTTTAGACTATTTATTATAGTCAAAATTATGGAATTAGTGGAATAGAATTCCTTGCTTTTGTCTTAATACTACAAGAAACCTTTCCAAAATATCGTTAATGATATTTTTTATAACCAAGGAACAAAATTTCGTTTTCATTATTTTGATCAATTAAAGACATTTTTATAAAAGACACCAACATAAATTCAAACCATGAATAAAAGCTCACCTATCTTAGCAAATACTGCAGCTGAGGCTGTGACTTTTATTTATACTACGGAACCTTCGAACACGTATCAAACTCGCGCTTAACCGGCTTTTTGAATGTACGAGTGTTGCGTTAATGGCTCGTTTGACTTTCTCTTTCAATGTAATTTTTAATTAATCGTCGACTATTGTTTTCATGTTATAGTCCAATATTTTTTTTTTAAAGGTCTAATAAAAGTGTTAAATAAATATATTATGTAATGGTTACGAATATACAATACAACATTGTTTTCAAAAATTGGTACGTTTGCCTTTTTGTTGGTATGTTTGTTTGTTGTATTTTGTATATTCTACCTGTATCATACAGGTATATTAGTAGTATAGAATACAGGATATTCATATGTATTACTTTAAAAGTACGTACGTACGTATAAACATGACCAACTTGTATGGAAACTAGTTAACGGATCTCCAGTTGGCGCAGTTGGTTAAGACACTACCTGTAGCGTCGCTGGTCGTGGGTTCGATTCCCATCCAGGACAAACATTTGTGTGCATGAACATGTCTGTTTGTCCTGAGTCTGGGTGTAATTATCTATATAAGTATGTATTTACAAAAAAAAAAGTAGTATATGTAGTATATTAGTTATCTGGTTTCCATAGTACAAGCTCTGCTTAGTTTGGGATCAGTTAACCATATGTGAAGAATGTCCCAGGAAAAGAAAAAAATATATATATATATATATAACTGTATAGTTAGGTACATATTATAAAGTATATTAAAACTATGTGACAAATCCGTCTAGCATGACGGACGTAGGCAGAGACAAGCCTGGCTCAATCATCAGAAAATATTATCATACCGCGTCTGAAAGAAATAGGGCTACGTTAGAAAGAGATACCAAATTTATGTCGAACTATTTTCTGTTCTATGGACGGAAATAACTACGTGAAAGTCTATGTTAATGGTATAAAATAGGCAGAATAACTTCAAAGACATGCTGCGCAGAAATAACATTTTTATGCACATTAATTCAAATTACAAAGGTTCCGCGGCTCCTTTAGTAACCGTTTGGAAACTCCTCACATAGTTGCAATATTTTCTTGCAAAACTGAGTTTGTCATAAGCATTTGTGTGTGAGTACAGTTGCGAATAGGGTAACCATTTGTAAAATACAAAAAGATTAAGATTTCCAAAAAATGGAGTGAAGCTTTTATTATTTACAAAAATATCGTTGTGTGATATAAAATCCGCTTGATGCATAAAATTAAATTAATTAAATCAAAATATAATAGAACTGTTGAATTTTTAACATCCTTCAAAAAAAGGAGGTTTTTAATTCGATTTTTTTTATGAACCGATTTTAATATTTTTTTTGCGTTGGGTTCAGTAGCTCCAAATTAATATAGGTAATATTAATTTAAATATTTTGTCTTTGAGGATTTTTTTAAATTTAATTATCCACTAAAATTGCTTATATTTGATTACTTATCTATACTATTTTACGATTATAAATAGATAAGTAACCAATTAAATTAAAACGAAACAAATTACAAATAAACTAAAAAAAGTTACTCCGTCTCTTTGTCTATTAACTTTACATGCCTTAACCGCTTCAAACAAACGTAAAAATTTGTATCCCGGAAACTGGAGCAACAGCAAGTAAAATGTATTTTAAGATCTGAAAGTTTTAAAAAGCCCTGACGCATGGTAACACTAGCGAAAGCACTTGCGAAAGCTTGCCGATGTTACTTAACGATACATTTCTTGGTATTTGAAGGAAATGTCTGGAACAAAATACACGGGAAATTGCATGCCGGGTGAACAACCATTCATTTATAGGTCTCGAAGCGGTACTAAGATCAGATCGAGGGTACGTTAACAAAAAACTTCCGATCGACTTTTCCACAAGTATTTAATCATTCAAAAGCATTAACCTAATATAACAGCATGACCCAATAAAACGCCGGAGAGTCTTAACGTCGCCATGTAGAAAACACACATAAATTTACCAGCGCCATCTAGCGACAATACTATTAACTATATTTTTTAAAAACAGTTTAACATACCGCCCACCAAGGACAAATTTTAAAATATTTGTCCTTCCAAAACTTTCCGCCCACCATGGAAGTAGTTGGGTAAATAGAAAGTAGTAGGTATATTTTATTCTTAGTGAGTAGTTTTCTTATCCATACTTCAGTACAATTATAATAAACATGACAGAAAAACCATTAAAATTAAATCTATAAATCATTCACAATTACTGGTAGAAGACAAAGTTTAGATGTAGGCCTTTTTATAACAGAACTCTTGGTACGTAAAGTTACAACTCGTGTAATACCATCAGCACCCGGATGTTTTGTAACCACACGACCAAGCAGCCATTTAGAAGGGGGCATATCATCTTCTTTCACCAATACTAAATCGCCTATAATCGGTTCTGGAGTTTGTTGCGCCCACTTATATCTATGTAAAAACATGGTTAAATATTCTTGTGACCAACGTCGCCAAAAACTTTGCATCATACGCTGCGTAAGCTGCCATCTACGTATACTATTAATTTTGGATGACTCATAGTTATACTCCGGGACGGCAAGCAATGGTTCACCTACAAGAAAGTGACCAGGAGTCAAAGCCTCGACTCTATCTAAATCATTGTCTATCCGAGATAGAGGTCGCGAGTTGAGACAGGCTTCAATCTGAGTCAATACTGTAGACAACTCCTCATATGTTAACGTAGATTCCCCAATTACTCGTCTTAAATGAAATTTCACCGACTTGACGCCGGCTTCCCAAAGTCCCCCAAAATTTGGTGAATGTGGGGGAATAAAATGCCATTTAGTTCCTTGCGTTGCCAAACTTTGAGCAAGTTCTTCCTTGAAGTTTGATTTTTCCGCTAAAAACATTTTATTCAATTCTCTAGCTGCCCCCACAAAGTTTGTCCCGTTATCTGACCAAATATCCGAACAATATCCTCGGCGTGATACAAATCTCTTAAATGCTGCTAAAAATCCCTGTGTAGTCAAATCACTTACTACTTCGATATGTACTGCCTTTGTGGCCATACAGACAAACAAACTTATATATCCTTTATAGGCATGATGACCACGCCCTTTAGAAGAACGTATATTAATAGGTCCCGCATAATCCACTCCAGTACATTTAAAAGGTCTACTTTGATTTACTCGAGCTGCTGGTAACTGTCCCATCAGCTGGTTTGAAGTTGCTGCTGAATATCGCGTGCATGTAACGCATTTACGAACATGAGATTTTACAACTTCTTTTGCACCAAGTATCCAATATTTCGATCTTAAGTAATTAAGCATTAGTTGTGTACCCCCATGTAGTGTTTTGTAGTGTGCATCTGCAATAATCAATTGTGTCAAAGTTGACTTCTTCGGAAGTAGTATTGGATGTTTTCTACATTCACTCAGTTCTGACTTCTGCAATCTTCCTCCTACTCTTAAAATCTTGTTAACATCAACGAATGGACATAAAAACTTTAATGGTCCCTTTAACTTAACAAAACCTTTTTCTTTTGCAATTTTCTTCATTTCTTCATAAAAATGTTCATTTTGACACTTTCTAATGCACACTTCTAATGATTCGTTTAATTCTTGAGCTGACAAAAATAAATTCTTTGTATCTTTATTTTTTCGTAAGAAACGCCTACAGTATGCAATAACTCGTGTCAATCTAGTTAGACTCGAAAACCTTTGCCAAAAATTGTTTTCTGCCTTACTGAAATGAACCTTTATTTCTTCTAGGTTAGTTTCAATATCTTTTGGTTTACTGTATTGAATTTCAGCGTTGTGTAAAAATGTTGGTCCATTAAACCAAGATGACTCCTGTACTAGATCTGATGGCTTCATGCCCCGAGAAGCACAGTCAGCTGGATTTGCTTTTGAACTTACATGAGACCACTGTTGTGCATCTAGTGTAGTTAATATTTCTGAGACTCTGTTAGCGACGAAAGTCTGCCAGCGGTTAGGATGACTATTCAGCCAGGCCAGTACTACCGTAGAGTCCGTCCAAGCATGTAAGTGTTCTCTTTTAATGTTTAGTACTTCAGCTACTTCAACTAGCAATCTCGTTAAAAGCACGGCACCACAGAGCTCTAATCTCGGAATTGATATTTGTTTTATTGGTGCAACTTTTGTTTTCGCTGTGAGTAATGACACATGAATTTCACCGATGTTATTTATTACCCGAATATAAACCGTAGCAGCATATGCAACTTTAGAGGCGTCAGAAAACCCATGAAGTTCAACGAGTACATCATTTTGTTTAGTGCAAATCCAGCGAGGTATACTTAATTCCGATAATTGCTTCAAATCTTGACGGTAAGTAAGCCATTCATTTAGTATTTTAGTTGGTACTTCATCATCCCAATCAATACCTGATATCCAAAGCTTTTGAATTATTACTTTTGCTACTATAACACTTGGTGAAACCCATCCAAGTGGATCAAATAAACGAGATATATCAGAGATGATAGCTCTTTTTGTTACAGGCTCTTTTGTCAGCGGAAGTACCACCGTGTACCGAAATGCATCAGTCATTCGATTCCAGGTAAGCCCCAGTAATTTCATAGTTTCATCAATTTTTAGCTTTAGTCCTTCTTCTTTGTTTATTTGATCCTTATGCGATTTTTCTTTACCTACTTCTTCCTCAGTTTCTTTAATTTTTCTTAACAGTTCCTCATTATTAGTTGACCACTTCTGTAAAGTAAATCCCCCTTCCTTCAGTAGTCCATTCATTTCTTTGTATACTTGTATTCCTTCTTCTATTGATTGAACGCCCGTAAGAAGGTCATCCATATAAAAATCTTCTTTGACCTTTGCAGCAGCACTAGGATATTTCTCTTCTTCATCTTTAGCTACTTGCTGTAATACTTTAACCGCTAAATATGGTGCCGATGCTGTACCGAAGGTAACTCTTAACAAACGATAATCAACAGTTTCTTCATTGTGATTTTCTTTCCAAACGATTCTCTGGAAATCAACATCTTGTTCGGCCACTTTGATTTGGCGATACATCTTCACTACATCAGCGGCTAAACAGATTGGATGCATTCTCCATCTCAATAAAAGATGTCTTAATTCGGGTTGCAAAGTAGGTCCTACCATTAATAAATCATTCAATGAAATACCATTTTCACCTTTACAGGATGCGTCGAAGACTATTCTCAATTTTGTTGTGTCTTTATCTTCTCTAATAATAGCAAAATGTGGTAAATAAATTCCCTTACAACTTTTAACTTCTTCAACTGGTATTTTTTCCATGTGACCTAATATTAAATATTCATCTATCACTTTTGCGTACTCTGCTTTCTGTTTATTTTTATTCATTTTTGTAATTAAGAAATTAAGCCTTTTTTCAGCTATATTTTTTGAATTTTTTACGTCCAGTCCTGTATTTATACTTTTCAACGGCAGTCGAACAATATAGCGTCCAGTTTCATCTCTAGTGGTTGTTTCATTAAATAACAGTTCACACGATTTCTCTTCATCTGTTAACATTTGTTTTTTTATCATAGGTTCTGCTTCCATTTCCCAGAATCTTTTCAATATGTTATTCTCCTCCACATAAGTATGCATTACTACTATATTTCTATTTAGTTGACTTGATTGCTCTACTACTCCAGACAAAATCCAACCCAATGAAGTAGCTTGAGCTAATAACGACCCACATGGTCCCTTCTTTATACCTTCCTGAATTACTTGGCCATACACTTCAGCTCCGAGCAACATATCTATTTTATTTGGCGTATGATAATGTGGGTCTGCTAAAGGCAGCTCAAATACCCAATCTACTTTAAACATTTTCTTACTAGGAAGAAATGAAGTTATTGATTTAAGAACGAATGCTTGAACCAATAATTTAACATTTGGATCATGAATTGATGTAAGTTTAATCTCAACCATGAAACTTGAATTGACATTTTTGTTACCTTCTAACCCAGATATAAGCCCTTTTACTGGAATCTTTTTTAAACCCAAATACTGAGCAGTTGCCTCTGAAATAAAGGATGCTTGGGAGCCTTGATCCAATAATGTCCGGATAGTATGATTTGAACCATTTTTAGCTTCTGCCAGTACCATAGCAGTGGCCAATAGAACCTGGTTATGATTTGAAATTTTATTGGAAGAAAAATGCGCTGCTAATGTTTCCGTATTAACTGCCTCGGAAGATTCTGCATTCCTTTCACTTGATGAATCTCTGCTGCCGGCCCGGGGCATGGTATTTGCTAAATTAACAGCGTTATTATCCATTGTATGAAGCAACGAATTATGTTTACGTTTACAAATCCGACATAAAGTTTGACTCAAACACTGCTTGGCCGAATGGTTAAATCCCAAACAGTTAAAACATAGACCATTTTGTTCTACAAAGCTGCGACGTGCATTTGCATCTGTTTTAATGAATTTGCTACAGTGAACTAATTTATGGTTTTCGTTACAAAATTTACATACCATATTGGAGATATGAAACGCTTGAGATTTATGAATTTTATTAGTATTAGATCTAGTATCCAGAAATTCTAGTGCTCTATAACGACTCGTAAGGAATTCTTTGAATTGATCAAATGTTGGCAATGAATCTGAAGTAGTATTACTAGTCACTTTCAACTCCCATTGTTTTCTGGATTCTGGGTCTAATTTAAGTGTAATGATGTGTATTATTATAATATCCCATGATGATACATCGATACCAAGGTTTATTAACGCACCCAAACAGTCACTAGTCGTATCTATCAAGTCCCTCAGGCAACTAGCCGATTCAGATATTGAACTGCGCTGGCTTAACATTCTTTTTAGAATACAGTGTGACAGATATTTTTTGTTATTATATCGTGATTCTAGCGCAGCCCAACACCTGTCATAATTATCTGCAGATATGTTAATTTGCCTTACCAGTTGTTCTGCTTCGCCTGTCAATAAACCTTTCAGATACTGCATTTTTTGTGACTTATCAACTGATGTACTATGGACCAAGGATGTGAATAAATCACGGAATGTGGTCCATTCTAAATAATTCCCTGAAAACTTAGGGATTTCTATTTTTGGTAACTTTAAATTAGTACCAGAACTTGATGGCCTTGCATCAATACTATGTACCTTTAGTTCACTATTATTAAACTGAGTCATTAAAGATTTCAATATACATTTATAATCCTCATACACCTCTTCTGTTGCATCATATTCATCATTTAACATATAAGTAGTAGCTTTTAAACTTTTCGGTTCATATGTTTTTAATAATTCTTTATGAGTTTCCATGAATTGCAACCATAATTTTTCAAGGGACTCCAGTTTGCTTTCTACATATTCCCTGGTAATGCGATCTTTTGGTGATTTTTTAAAATTAGTTCTGGCTTTACTTATTCTTGACTTAATGTCATCTTGTAAAAACAAAAAGGACTCCATTGTATAGCAGTAAAAGGATATTGTTATTGCAAATAAAGTTTATAAATTCTACAGTGTAATTTAATTTGTAATCAAAACAATAAAAATACTAACCAAAAGAATATATCACCTCACGTGTACCAGTCAATACATTACTTAACCGAAAAGAACTAAGTGTTAAATTTTTATTACAACTGATAATCTAAAAAAAATACAAGTGTTTACACTAACCTTAACTCTAACAAAAATCGGGCATAGGTTCCCCGTCTTAGCCAAAATATGAAAACTATTCTAAGTCCTGACTAACAAGCAAATTATTCTAAGTTTAAACTACTAATAACAAATTTTATAATTAATTAGCACTAAATTGTCCAATTTTTTTCTAAGTTAATTCTTCAAGTATTTTAAAGTTCAATATTGATAATCTTTTGCGGTTATAATCAAAGTGTACTCACGGTTATATCACTTCACTCACGATTCACTCTACTTTTGTTTGATATCCCTCTGACGTCACCATCAGGCTTGCTGCTTGCCTAAATTGCTCCTGATGTTGGCCTCTCGATCCGCTCCTTTGATAATACTTCGCTCATGTGGCGCCACCTGGCGCTGACTACAGTACTGTTCACCCTTTTTCTGATAGATACTGCTAATGCTCCAAAGCGACAAACAGCACTTCACAAGCGAAGCCCTTCCACCCCGGAACTTTTCAAATTGTTGTAAAAATATACTTCGGCAAAATCCGACTACGAAGGACCATGAACAACCATTCATTTATAGGTCTCGAAGCGGTACTAAGATCAGATCGAGGGTACGTTAACAAAAAACTTCCGATCGACTTTTCCACAAGTATTTAATCATTCAAAAGCATTAACCTAATATAACAGCATGACCCAATAAAACGCCGGAGAGTCTTAACGTCGCCATGTAGAAAACACACATAAATTTACCAGCGCCATCTAGCGACAATACTATTAACTATATTTTTTAAAAACAGTTTAACACCGGGAAATGCAGTATGGCATAAAGTAGCAATAACCTAGTAATTAAAGACGATGTAGCGTTAATGGCTTCCTATTAATTTCCCTTTCAATGAGCTAGAAACTTCTTCATTTTCTGAGAATAAAAGATTTTTTGTGCAATTTGTTGATGAAGGAAAATCTACTTTAATGTATTATATTTCCTGTTGGGCGTCGCCACCATTTAATACAGCTTTAATAGATTTCCCTTTAGGTATAGTGGACAACCGTGTGACGGCATTTAAACGCTTTTGTTTCTGGGAACTTATTTTGAAATTTTCATGTGGTAAAACAAAGTTAACTAGCTAGCTATCAGTGACCTCTGCTGTCATATGGCCGACGCCCAATAGGATATAAGACATTGGAACGAAGCAACTAGATTCCTTTGAAGTTATGGTCTAATACAAAATATGTGGAATATGTAGGTCGTGTTGTCGAAAATACTATTCGGTATATTATTATATAGGTACAACAAGCTCTCCCACCCAGTTTAATACACATTCCTGGCAAAAGAAATATCATATGTTTAATTCTATACATATATAATCTAATTTTTATCTTCTTTATTTTTTCTTTACATTATAAAACAAAGTCGCTCTCGCTGTCTGTTCGCTTAGATCTCTTAAACTACGCAACGAATTTAAAGTTGCAGTTTGCAGTTTTAAGCAATATATAGAGTGATTTAAAAGGAAGGTTTATATGTATAATATATGCATATTATACTACAGATAAGCCAATAATACGTCGTAAAGGCAACATAAGAGGGGTAGGTCCAATCCATATTCAACTTTATTAATAACAGAACTATAAAACCGAAACGACTCAATAGATAAAATGAATTGAATTGAATTGATAGCGATTTCATTGTGTAAACTTTATTGACGTGCGCATAACTCGGAAACTATTGTGTCCGAGTCGTCAGAATCCAGACAAAAACCTGTATACATATGGTAATGCACAATACCTTTCCGGTTAGCCTATACGCCACAATCTTGCCGAATTGCCGAGATCGGGAAAGACGGCTGTGGCCGTTTGCCGGAATACATTGTTACGAGGAAGGATGTGCCCAAGGAGGTTGGTATCCCGTTTGGGTCTTATAAGGGTTGTGTTGGGATTTTCGTATGATGGATGACCCATCTAAGATTAAAGTACATACTGATGTTATGAAGAATATCGTGTCTAGCTTTCCCCCCGCGTTTCACCCGCTATCCCGGTATAAAATGTTCCGTTCAATAGTTTTGTGCGTGGACCTACTGACTGACTGATTTATCAACGCACAGCTCAAACCGATGGACGGATGGGACTAAAATTTCGCATAGGTACAGATAATTTTTATGACAGGCATCTGATTTTTGAAAGGATTTGAGAAAGGATTTTTGAAAATTCAACCCCTAAGGGAATTGTTGTAAATAGCTTGTTTCAAATTCAATATTATAAAATTATAAATTATAAAAAATATTATCTTGACATGTATCTTGTAATGTGAGGACATTATTCTAAAAAACTTTCTACTATTTATAAATAATAGTAGTAAGATGTAAAAGCAAAATCTATTTCTGTTTCTTTATATAGTTTAGTATACAGGAGAGGGACATGGTCTCCTTTTTATCCCGGAAATGCAACGAAGCCTCTCGGGATAGCCAGTAGGTATAAAGCTTTTTAAAAAATCGAACCTAACATTCCGAGTGCAAACAAAGTAACGTACAGTTGAAATAGGTCGTAAGCGCAATAAATTCAACTTTATGGGTTGTAGAACAATGAAAAATTCATTCCAAAACACGTGTTCTGAACGTGGAGGAAATGCGTTGTTGATATATGATGTCACCTTCTTTATGTCTATTGCAGGCTGTGGGTCTGTCGATTTATGTTAAGAACTAGATTTTGAGAGTGTTTTCACAGCGGTAACACTAAGGCTGAGAGCTATAGAGCGTGGTTAGACTGCTCAGACTTTACTTAGGGTATAAACCTCCTTAATAAAGTAAATATTTGTGTGTTTTAATTTGTAGCCAAGTTTTTGGTAAGTCGTCGATGAGGTGCATTTAGGCTTTGCTTAGCACACACTCAGAGATTCGAAGATAGCATTTTAAATACCGACTTTGTACGGTAAGACTTTACTTATGTAAAACTTGGCTCATTTACGAGTTTTAATAAAGTACATTTTTGTTTGATCATTCATTATAGCAAAGTTTTTGGTAAGTCGTCGATTTGGTGCACTTAGGCTTTGCTTAGAATACACTCGGAAGGATTAAACTTTGTCTTAACTCAAAGCAAAGTCTGAGTACGTTCTATAGACCTCAGCCTCAGATATAGTGGAACACAGACAAAAAACACAATTTAATCACATATATCCTGGGGCAAATAATAACTGGAAATGAGGAGATGGAACGCGCGAGGTAATCTACAATTATAAATAGAACGCAATTCTGAGTGAAATGGATGTATGAAAGAAAGATATAGTTAGATTAGATTCAGTGAAAGATTATTTTTTTACCTGCGAGCTGTTATGAAAAAAATCTGTTGGTATAAGTGGAATCTGCCAGTTTTATATTAGGTTCTCCAGCCCTGACTTTCTATATATATACCTACTAACTAATATCGTGACGAAACCATAGCACGGTACAAGGAGGTACGTTGTAGTACCCGCCTGGCTGGCTACCACCCTCAAGTTAAGAATCTGTCGCTAAGGACCTTCCGGTGTGTTCCGACACCTGCGCTTGAGAGCCAGTTCCCTACTAGACTTAGTGTGCTTATCACCATCGGCCACATCACCACTGACCACGGTGAGATTGTGGTCAAATGTACATACCTACATAGTAAAAAAAAGTGACACTCAGCCATATTCATGAAAAAGGTCATAAAATGTCCAGTCTAGTATAGGTATATAGCTTAACCACTTTTACCTAGATAAGAATGGAATGTTCCTTTATTTTAATAACTTTGACCCATCTGAAATAACATAGACATACGACATAGCCTGAAGAATTTCCAAACTTAAGTGGCAGTGGCCCGCCCACTGTGGTCGTAGAACCTACGGACGCTGGGGCAGAAAGGTTTTCGAGCAGCGACCACGAACTGGAAGATGCAGCGTGGGCAGGCCCCCGACAAGGTGGACCGACGATCTTGTGAAGGTCGCGGGAAACCGCTGGATGCGGGTAGCGCAAGACCGGCCATCGTAGAGTTCCTTGGGGGAGGCCTTTGTCCAGCAGTGGACGTGTTTCGGCTGATATGATGATGATGATCTGAAATAAAATCAGTAAACTAGATATCACGCCATGCCTTGAATTCATTTATTCGACAAGCCAGTTGGCGCAGTTGGTTAAGACACCACCTATCACGCCGCTGGTCCTGGGTTCGATTACCATCCAGGAAAAACATTTGTGTGCATGAACATGTCTGTTTGTCCTGTGTCTGGGTGTAATTATCTATATAAGTATGTATTTAAAAAAAAAGTAGTATATGTAGTATATCAGTTATCTGGTTTCCATAGTACAAGCTCTGCTTAGTTTGGGATCAGATAACCGTGTGTGAAGAATGTCCGAGAATATTTTATTTATTTATTTATTTCAATAATTGGTGCAAATAAATTTTATTTTCCGAAGACTTAGACGCAATTTGTACGCTTAGATTTCGACTATTTATGTGACTATTTTTATTGTATAAATTATTATTAAATAGATAATATTGTAAAGCATTTTTATCAATACCTAAACTAATCAAGTAAATTGTTTGACAAGCTGAAAAAAGACATTGAAAAATTTAAATGTAAAAACTTATTTTCTTTTCAGGTAAATTATTTTCCAGTCTAGAGAAAATTGGAGTTTAAGTTACATACTAAGCTAACGCAGCTAAAGGTAGGTAGATTTTTCTTAATTTTATTCGTAGACGTAATAGATTTTTTTGCATTTTTTATTCTAGATTACTTGTTGTCTAATTTTAAATGTTTATAATATGTAACATTATAAATGGGAAACTGTTTGTCCGTCTTTCACGGCAAAACGGAGCGACGAATTTACGTGATTTTATAAGTAGAGATAGTTGAAGAGATGGGGAGCGATATAGGCTACTTTATGTCTCTTTCTAACCCCCCACTTCCCTGAAATGGGGGAGAAAGTTTGTATGGAGCATTCCACAATTTTCAAGGTAGAAAGCTAAAAATTAGTATGCGGACTGTTTGTGACAAACAAAAAAATCGTGCATTGTTTTTTTGGAAATTGCTCCCACCCCCTTAAAAGAGGGGCTGAAATTTTATATGGGACTTTTCGCAGTTTTCAAGGTAGGAAGCTAAAAATCGGTACACAGACTCTTTGTTACCAACGAAAAATACCTGCCGTATTTTTTTTTTAAATCCCCCAGCCCCTAAAATAAGGGATGGAAATTTGTGTGAGACTCTCCGCAAAATTAGTACCTACAGAAAAAAATAGTTAGACAAATAGAAAGTTGTAGGTAGGTAGGGGTAAGTGTAGGTAGGGTAGATAGGTAGTTAGGTCCCAGTTTTTTATTTGTTCTCAGGGCAGGACAACGTCTGCCGGGTCAGCTAGTAATATTATAGTATGTATATCATCCTCTTGAGTTTCAGAACACATTGTAAGCGATTTATAGCGATCTACGTTACCATGCTACAGATATACTGACAGACAGACATTCGTCAACCCAACACCCCTTGTATTTCGATGTCGGGAGTTCTAAATAGGACATAAACGTACTGATACGCTGCCACCGTACATATCTTAACAAACTACGTTTGTTCGGTGAACTTATTCAATTCCATTATGCAAACTAACTTATTTTGCATAGTGAAATTGAGCGGTAAGGTATTCTATCAAATACTGAATATGAAGCTGACATTTTGGATTAAAATTGTTTTCTACTATTTATTTTGAGTCTCTGTGAGTTATATGGTATACTAGCTGTTCCCGTGGTTTCGCTTGCGTAAAAAAGTAGTTTTTATGTTTAAGTACAGGCATGTTTACGATTTTCTCTGACATTCCTAATGAAAAATTCAATTTTAAAAAAAATAACCTGTCTTCGTCATATATTGCATTATCAAAATGTCCATTGCCACTTTCTTTAAACACTCTGCACTCTAAATCGAAAGCATTTCTTTTTAAATTTAAAACTCCACCTGAAAACCATTGCGGCAACAGTCGCAAGCAAAATTGCGATTCCGTTGTTCGATAAACACCCGCCAGCGATCACTGTGAGCGATAATCGCTCAAAGCAATCTCCACTTTAAAACACTGGCTAAGTGTGTATTTGATACATGCAGCGGGTTCCGTGCCATTGTGTTGCTCAATAGGCGTCAAAAATAAATGATGTTTGATCATGCTAATGTATAAAACATCTAAAAACACCTGGAAACATCTGATATGTTGTTAATGTAATGCTTTTTATTTTTAAATAGCGACCCGCCTAGGCTTTGCATGGCTTTTGCTGATTTGGTATGTCAAAAACTACCCAATTATTTTAATTCCACATTCAAAAATCTGAGTTTATAATTTACTAGCGGAAAACATATATGGTATTCAGTTATTATGCACTAGCATCCTTCTGAAAGAATTTTTAAAATCGGTCCATTAGTTTTTGAGTTTATTCATAACAAATCTTTACTCTTTTTAATATTAGTGCAGGCATACAGTGATGGCTTTTTGGTGATAGATAAAACCTTTGTTCCCCTGTACCTGCGATGACTATGGTCTCTTCCCTCGGTATTATAGGCGAGACTCTTACGTGCCGCAATAGTGACGTATTTAAGATGTGGATGATGTTTATGAGATACTGTTCTTTTTTTTTTAATATTTTAAAATAGTTAGGTACTACGTCTTTTTTGGCTGAATGTTTTTTGATTATTTTTATGTCTGTGTCTGACATAAAGGAGAATAAATATCCTGGGACATTCCTCACACACGGTTATCTGATTCCAAACTAAGCAGAGCTTGTACTATGGAAACCAGATAACTGATATACTACTTTTTTTTTGTAAATACATACTTATATAGATAATTACACCCAGACACAGGACAAACAGACATGTTCATGCACACAAATGTTTGTGCATGGAATCGAACCCATGACCAGCGGCGTGATAGGTGGTGTCTTAACCAACTGCACCAACTGGCTTGTCAAGAATGACGAAGCACTATTTATTCTGGCCTTGACAGTTGACGCCCGAAGCAAGTTCTACTCCTTTGCTGTCCGCATTACAAATGAGGGTAAAAAGGTGTTATTATTATTTTATAATGTAACTCAATAAAGCTAAAAGGTATTTTTTTCTAAATAAAATGAGTTCAGCACATCCTATTTACATACGTGATAAAGCTGTTTCTAAGAATTTACGTCTTCCTATTAGGACGTTTTTCGTTATGGAACCCTAAAAAGGAAAATGAAACCCAGCATGCAACGAACTTAAAAACAGATTTTCCAAATACTTACCTACCAATTTCCATTAAAAATATAAATCTGCACAGTTTTGTTCAGAAAGATTTTTCACCGAAAGATTAATTATGAATAACCGCAATGTAAAATATATTTACTTGTATTCTGAAAACTGAAACTCGTGGCCATTGTGTCTTATTGCTGTGGAATATATCACATTTTACCGTGTCATTTTTATTATAAAACGCTGCCCTTTTGAATGTAACATTTCTATATTCTATTTCATTTTTGAATAAAATCATATGTAAAATTGAGACACAAATCCTCGTAAATTTTAAGTAAGTAAATATCTTAATTACATAGCAAAAAATACCTATCACTTACATACAAACTAATACATATTTTTCATATTATTATAATACAAAAAACGAATGTCTCAACCTCACTCGTATTCAGCCCAAATTTCTGAAACTAGGAACGTATAATTTTGCCCAAGGCTTCTTTTTATAATGTAAGCAAGCACAAAAGTGTTTTTAGAAGTTCGACCCGTATTAATACCGTTAGGCGAAAAGCTAGTTTTTTTTTATGTTTGTGCTTGTGAAAGTTATCGTTTACAGGTCGCGGTCGCGGGTTCGAATCCTACAATAAGTACAGTGATATTGTGGTCAAGCACAGGCTTATACGTAGTAAAAAAAAATGGTCAAATCTTTACACTCATTGAATCTACTAAAACGATTCTGGTGTCCATATGTAAAGGTTTGCAATAAGTCACTTCCATCCATCACATATTCCAACATCTATTTTACGTTCGGTTTCCAGCACTTTATCGCACCTGACCCGAAATATTGATCAAACTGTAGGTATAACCAACACCAGGTGTTCGCCCCAAGTTTGGGTCCTTAAACTTCTTCATGTTTTATTACGTTACCTTTTGATATTTTTAAACCGACGTACTCGTAAACTCTGTTATTATTTTGGCAATTAATGTTTTTGTCCAAGTAATTTACTGAAAATTTGTCATTTTCTTATGAAGTTATTATTTTTATATCCACATGTTATAATCGGTTAACAATGGTGTCGAATCTGTTGTTTACGAACTTAACTAATATTAAACAAATCACCTCTCTTTCAAGTTAACCCTATTGAAAAAAGACAGAACATTTTTAATGCTGTCATTTTAATCCATGCCGTCGTAATGTACGGGTAAATAGTCGTGACCAATAAAGATCGCGCTTAAATTCACATTGAAATATGTGATCGGATTAAACTGACAGGACTAAAATATCTTGCACCCCTTTCTTATATTTACTATTAGAAAGAGATATAGAGAGATTAAATTTATTTAGTTCGTAAACAACAGAATCGGCACCAATGTTTTTTTTTCTGACATAAAGAGCAATATCGCGAGGAGACATAAAGAGCAATATCGCGAGGAGAGGACCACTCGCGTCAGTCTTTAATTCCGACTTTATCCTCAATTTTCCTGATACTTAATAAAATATAGCCTATATTACTCAGTGATACATTCCATTTAAAAGGAATAGGTGACTGAACGACTGACCGACTGACTGACTGATCTATCAACGCACAGCTCAAACCACTGGTCGAAATTTGGTATACAGGTAATGATGACATAGGCATCCGCTAAGAAAGGAATTTTGAAAATTAATCCTATAAGGAGATAAAATAGGGGATCGCGGGTGAAACTGTGGGGAAAGTTAGTTAATTATAAACAAACATACAAATCTTTTCTCCATATAATATTAGTGTAGATTGGATAATGTCGTAAGGTGGAAAAAAATTCTCTGTTCATTACTTTTCTGTTATACAGTTCTTGTAGTAACGAAACGGCCAAGCTACATATTTTGACTAAGGTGTAGAGTTTGTGAAGTTAGGGCTCGTAGAGTTGGGCGTGAAGAGTAAGAGACTTGGCTCTACATTAAATCTGATAATTTTTTAACAGAGCGAGCCATGGTCTCGGCTTGGCAAAATTTTACATGAATATGTTTTGGTGGGATATTATATTCTGGGACATTTTTACATGCAGCTATCTGATTCTAAACTAATCAGTACTACTAAATAGTTCTGTAAACCAGATAGTTAAAAAAAATATTTATTTAATTTATTTATCTTATTTATTTTGATGTTCTTTGTGTCTGTATTCTTTTTTTTATTAGAATTTGATGAAGTCTAAACTATTGTAATTGAAGAAGCGGTCATTTTTATTACATATTTAATTGACACGTAAAATCCTTACCTTAGAGACTAGACGTCTGAAAGTTAAGGAATTTCGTCTAGAAATATAGTAGAAAATAGACGTTACTTAGGTACTAAGTAACAGCTAGGTAAAGGGATGTTCTAAATAAACAAGGTCCCTTGTATAAATCTGGACTCAATTCACACACGCAAGGTACCTGAGGTATGTTATTGTAACCTTACAAAATACGATGCCTTTAGCTTTGTTGTTTTTGGTTGGAGTAAAATGGAAGTCAAGTTATTTGTAGTATTTTGTTACATAACTTGTAGACCTTGTTTAGTATCTGTGCTATACTAAAATTATATCTATCCTTTTTCATCTGTCTCTAACTCTATCTATCATTCGCTGTCAAGCATATAAAACTAGCTCCGCTTTAATTAAATAATTTTTATAAAATAGTGTACAGTGTAAAAGTACTCAATACATATTTAAGTTTATGGTTTTACTTAACATCGCCTAACTCCTAAACAGACCTATTAAAAGACGTGTCGTGTAAATTAAGGATAATAATAAAATATAAAACAAATATACTGACTTTATCATATATGGCCATCCTGGTATCCAATTCTTGCGCCTTTGACATCAATGTCCCTTTTGACATGAAAAAATGTAACATGGCGCATATTTGGAAAAATAGGATTGGCATACAGATAGCTACTACGAAGTAAGTTAAGGCGATGATAGCTCAGTGGTATTGACGTCGGATGCCGAGACGAAGGTCCCGGGTTCGAATCCTACAATGAGCTTGAGCTTTCGGTGAAGGAAAACATCGTGAGGAAACCATTGCACGCTGGTAGGGTACTTTGTAGTACTCGCCTGGCTGGCTACCACCCTCAAGTTGAAAATCTGTCGCCAAGCACCTTTCGGTGTGTTTCGACAGCTGCACTTGAGAGCCAGTTCCTTTCTAGGCTTTGTGTGCTTACCATCATCGGCCACATCATCACTGACCATGGTGAAATTGTGGTCAAACACAGGCTATATATACATAGTAAAAAAAAAGCATACGCTAAGAAAGGATTTTTGAAAATTCAAGCCCTGAGGAAAGCTAGTCTTTCTATAGTATGTGTGAAAATGAAGACTTTAGTCCAGTCATTTGCTTGCATCAAATCTAAACTCCTTTAACAATTTTTTGAGAATGTAAAGTTATTCAAAATAAATGAACCGGAACCTTTATCACAGCAAAATGTAGTTGTTTATACGCTCTGCTGATATTTGTCCTTATTATTATTCTGCTAAGTTATCCAAGTTTTGTCTTTGCGGCTGACAGGGGGTTGAACTTAGTTCCAACTTCCAAGTTACTTCAAGTTCATTTTAAACGGGCATGTAACTTCCTCTCTCTGCATTGTAATCGCTGATTACAATTATGTTTGTTGGTTGTATGTTAATTCCTTTATAGTACTTGCTAACTTTGTTGGGTTTACCTGGACGATAAGAAGTTTCTAGGCTTTGCTTAGCTTATTGATATCTATTTAGAACACCTGATCGAATAAAGCTATTATTATATTATTTATTTTACGTTGGTAGAATTCATAATCGAAAGTGGCTTCGAAATCATACTATGTTGCTAAATCTAGCCATATTTTTCCCATTACAATTGTTCGCTGTATAAAAAAATAAATTCGGGGTTGCCAGCTTCAATTTCAGCTTTGTACCTCGACACTGCGTGAATCTTTTAACACGGCGCGGCCAGATTTGAAATTCAAATTGGTCGGTGACCATTAATCGCCACGACACAGGACAATCTACTGGCGTGGGTAAAGCAGTCTCTGTGAGGTGGATTTCGCTTTGTATTTAGGTAGTCCCTGGTGTATGAGAATGGACGCTTTTGTAAAGCCAAGTTTCATTTGCTTTACACATATACTATGATGAACACTTATCTTGTTAACTTTGTCATTTGCTTATATTGTTATTTTAGTGACAGATTTCTGTATCGAAAAGGCAACTGTACCAATTTTGATACATTGATTAATTTCTCGAATTTCAGGAAATTATATGCAATTTATTTATTACATTCGGAAATGCTGATGAAATCAATGATTAAATTACTAATTTTTTGATAAAATATTGTACATTGATAAAATAATCTATCGTCAAGTACTTAACAGTAGGGTTAATTTTGTCACATTTGCAGCTTCATAATCTGTTTCGCATGGCATTTCATCGACCTGTCAACTATCTTTTGTTTCATCTAATTTGAAAGATCTGAAAATCCAAATTTTAGGTGAAACAGATATGTTGATGATTAAGCCTACAGTGCGTTTCACGGAAGCAATAATTTAGCTATACGGCTGTTGCATTTGTGAACAGTTGCCTTCCACAGTGCAATAAATACTATAAAGGAGCTTGACGAATGTAGAGATAAACTGCGATAGCATGGCGCGCCCCTTCAAATTACTGTTTCAATGTGTGTAGCTACATCCATGCGAAAGAGTTTGTATGTAGTCGTCTTCAGTATCTCAGTTACCAGATTTTTTGGTCAATCAAAATCAAAATCTCATTTATTCAGTTTAGGCCCTAATAAGGCACTTATGAACGTCAACAGTTACAATTTTACAATAGACTCTACTACCGATTCGGAATACACTTGAACTGAGAAGACTCCGGCAAGAAACTCAGCAAGGCGTTTTTTTTTTTTTTTTTTTCAATTAATCATAACTAGCCGACCGCGTAAGATAACGGACGTGTAATTTTCATAGAGTACGTCTGCGCAGAAGCCATACTAATAATAATGAGCGATTATTGACGCCGTTAGTCAAGGAACAAATGCTTGGATTTATTTTTGTTTGACGGCCGTATCAACGCACACATGTGTTTTGAGTCTGTAAATATCTTGGGACATTTCTTCACACACGGTTATCTGATCCCAAACTAAGCAGAGCTTGTACTATGGAAACCAGATAACTGATATACTACATGTACTACTTTTTTTTGTAAATACATACATATATAGATAATTACACCCAGACTCAGGACGAACAGACATGTTCATGCACACAAATGTTTGTCCTGGATGGGAATCGAACCCACGACCTGCGGCGCAATAGGTGGTGTCTTAACCAACTGCGGCAACTGGCCCGTCAAATGTTTTGAATTTTGGAGGGTCGCGCCATGTTATCGTAGTTAATCTATACGGCACCGACAGTTCAGCGGCCGAACATATGTAATATAGACAGACATACGTAATAACAACGTAAGTACATCAAATCAAATCCATATAGTAACTGGAACTTAAGCTCCCAGGGGATCTATTCATACTTACTTTGACCGGACCGTAACCTTATGAAGCAGTTAATTAATTAACATTTACCAGACTGTAAGTAAAGTAATAAACCAGATTTTATGTGTTACTTTGCCTGAAATAGTTGTAGTGAGATTTAATAGTCAAAGAGAATAGTTTGTGACTTGGCCTGGGGACCTCCAGCGATTCAACTTTTGTACTTCCAATAAAAAAAATCCTTCAAAATTTTCCAAATCTAACTAACGAATGAAAAAAAATAAATAACGAAGGTTATTAAATAACCTAATCATAGGCTCGACTGTGCTACCACATAGTGTTCGGCCGACGCTTGGCTCGGACCCGTCACCCGACACAGTCTAGCGTGAATCATTGCTCGTTTCAACGTGAACGCAGATCTTTATTGGCCACGACTTTTTCCCCGTAAATTACTATGGCATAGTACTACTTTGACAGCATTCAATATTTTCTATCCTTTTGAGATAAAAAAAAAAAAAACAAGACACGATAGTTAGTTCGATCATCGTTATTAAATTAATAACAAACTAGCTTTCCCCTCGGTTTCACCCTCGTTCCCGAGGGATAAAAAGTACCTAGCCTATGTGTAATCCAATCCTACCTCTATACGAAATTTCATAAATATTGCTCCAGCCCTTTGAACGTGAAGTAACAAACATACTCACAAACTTTCGGAGTTATTAGTAGGACTGCAGCAAACTGACGATACGTAAATTTTGTGCAATTCTATTGGTTAATATTGGACTACGATAATTCGAACTAATGTATATCGTTATATCATAATAGTATCCTTACCAGATTAATATATTGGGTAGATCCAAGACTGATCATATTTATCGCGTTATCCCAAAATTAAATCACTCAAGTAATTAAGTTAAAATTTACGAGACCGCGACTCCAAAGGCCAGATTATTTGAAAGGGCCCAGCGGTCAACCGCCCGGCCTCTTGCTAGATTTGCTATGAATCTAATGAGATTACTTCATCTTTGATTAATTATTCAAATAAAATAATATATTGTTTAATGAGAATTATGGAGTTGTATAATTGGAAATTGTTTATGAATTCATGGAATAGTTATCAAGATATAGTTAAAATTGCTTGGAAATCGTTAAGGTGGAGGCGTCGATTGGAGCGCGAAATTCAAATAACTTACGACCTATAACTGAGCTGCAATTTACAAAAAACGTGATAAAATTTGAATTTCGCGCTCCAACCGAAGCCTCCCCCTTAAGTTTCTTTGTGTTTCTAAAAACAGGTATGTAGGGCACACCTTACATACATATACTTACCATACATACATTACGATACCTTATTTGACATAAAATAACATAAACCTACTTAATAAAGCTTGACCAATCGAAAATATTTTTTTCATTAAAAACACATAATATTCAAATGTCAATAGACTAATAGATGAAAAATGAATATTTTATACGTTGAATTCATAGAAAGGCTATCCAACCATAAAATAAAAACAAACTTGTTGGCCTTTGACATCTCTTTACAAAAAATAAATATCTACCAAAAAACAGTAGCAACATTTGCAGAAAATGACAGCGCATGGCAACATAGTTTATAGGACAACCTCCCCAAACTAGCTGGGTTATAACTTAATTGCATCATGAATAATTCATGCTACAAATTTCTGTAGGTACCATGAAATTAAGGACGGCCGGATAAGCTCTTAGATTATTTTGTTTACAAGATGCCTTATAACCGATTAATGTTTACAGTTGATGGATTAGCCGCATCTGTGTTTTAATTAAAATCATTTTGGATGATGAGTGGGTGGGTATTTGGATTCTTCCAGATTTAAAAGGAAATTAAATCTGAAATTGATTATTTATATAACTTATCCATATCTGATGATTTTGAAAAGGTGGGTATAGTAGGCCGAATGGGCAGATGAATTCTTAAGAAAATACTTTTTAGTTTTCATACTTTTATATAAGTAGGTACATACTTATATATAGGTACTTACACCTCATTACATTCTTTAAAATGACACCAAATGCTTAATGTTTTTTTTGTTAAGGACTATAATTGTTAGTCTGATGGCTTCAACCTTTAGGTACCGGACAAAATTGCTTATAATACATAACCTTGTGATGAAGAAAACTCTTAATGTTGAAGGTCGAGTCCGCTTCGACATTTGATCACGTAACAAAAATAAAAATGAAAAAAAAAAATTTTTTTAATTAATTTTTCATGTAACATTACTTCTTAGAAATTGATCTTTATAAGCGACACATCTCATAAAATGCTGGATTTTTCGCTATTTCCTATACATTAGGATTACCACGCCCACTTGGAGAATTCGCCTGTAGGTATATGATTATGATAATATCATTAGAACTGAAAAAAAAAAAGAATTTTATTCTACTTTGAGCACCTATATACAAAATAAAGAATCACATTATTTTGTCCATTTTTCCACCAATAAACCTATTTCACAGCACAATTCCAACAAAATCTCGTACGAGTAATATTTCCACTTTAGAATGCAACATTTTTATTTTAACACTTTCATTGCCGCAAAATTCAACCCCGTGTGAAAACCTCGAGGGTTGTTAACAACGCTCGGTTGCTCTAACTACGCTGCACTGTCGGTTTAAAGTAAAGATGTGAAATGTTCACTTTAAACATAAATTATTTACTCTCTAATGTACCGAGAAATGGGTTTTATGCAACCTACATTTGGGTTGAATTGATTCTAACGTAAAATTTGATGAATGTATGGATTAATGATTTTTACTCTTTCACGTAAAAAGTATTGAACGGATTTGGATGAAACCCGGCACATAGATCACACCCTAAAATAACATATAGGCTACTTTTTATCCCGGAAAAACATAAGATAACTCGGGAACGCGGGTAAAACCTACTTACAGTTTCCGCCCTGTATGTTTTTCCATCTATGTGTCAAGTTTCATCCAAATTCGTTCAGTAGTTTTTACGCGAAAGAGTAACAAACATCCATACACACCACGACCGATCACGCTACCGTCCTCGACGGCGAGGACCGCCGCGACGTCCCTCTCATTCTCGTACCGTTCAAGCGGCCCGAGCTGCCATTAGTAATCCGACCGCCCCCAAAAAATCCATACACACATACATCCTCACAAACTTCGCATATATACAAGATTGTTTGTATTTTGATTGGTATTATTTGATTACTTGGGGTAAGTATTTGATTTTAATGGGTACTAATTATCTTTATAAAGTAAATGCTATAATGTCATGTGAATTGTTTCATAAAGCTTGTATTATTTATTGTATATAGTTCATTTTATTTTAATGCTTTTTAATCCCTTTATCTATATCAAAACGTTTAATAGGCCATTAAAAAGATATCGTATATCAAACAAGATTAATAATTTCAGTACATTCAATTTATTTCTGTTTAAAACTCACTATTTCTAGGATAATTTTACATGTATAAATAAACCAATGTAATATCAAAGAAAGAAATCTACCAATCGAGTGATACCCGATTGGAATATGCTTATCCATCACAACCTAAAAAGATATTTCAAACCAATCAAAAAATAAAATAATACCAGACAATTCCCTAAACGGAATACAGATTACAAAATATATCAAGAAATATCGGCTCTACGAGCTCGTCTACGGCTACGAGAGCTACGGCGCTACGGTGCTACGAGCCTGCTACAGAATTTCTCAGTTCACGCTCCGATACGCTACGCAGAAGTAATTTCTTGGCATATATGCTGATCTTGGCACATGAAAGAAAATGTACGAGTCATAAAAAGATTGTCTTATATTATTTCTTAGACTTCAAAGTAATTGAAAATTTTCTATTGTTTTGTTACTTGGATTCTTTTGTATTTACAAATAAATTGGCGTGGGCTTCTGCATAATTTAGTGGACAAAGTGATTGGGTTTATTGATTTTATTTACCTTTAGAAATAGCGATGCTGATAAATTGTGAAACAAAGAATATTTTCTCAACTATATTTTTTTGTGTTCGTATTTTCGATTCGAGATTGATTACTACGAAATATGATTGATTTATTTGCTTCGTTTATGAAGGTATGACCTTTAAGTTTATCCATTAGATACAATATACCTATGTATTTTTTTATGGGCTCTTATCACAATAAGTGATGATGTGACCGAAAGTGGTGAACATAAGAGTTAGTAACTGGCACTCAAGTGCACCTGTAGGTGCTTGGTGGACAGATTTTATTTAAACACAAGCCTTCTGCCTCACGTCCTATTTTATTCCCTTATGAGTGTATTTTCAAAAAACTATAGCTTAGAAGATGCCATTGTACAAAGACACTTTCCGAATTCATATTTATTGGACCAGTGATTTAGGGCGTGTGTTGGTGTTAGTCGGTGATCAGTCAGTCAGTTTTATACTCTGGGCCGCAAAAAAAGCGGGTCGGTAACAAAAACCTCAATTCAAAAAACCATCTTTTTACAATTACCAAATAGAAATATTTTTTTTTTAATTAATTCTTCCTAAATTTGTAATAAAATAAACTTTAATTTAATTTTAATTGTAAAAAGATTGCTCAATTTTTTTTAAAGTTATCGCAGTTTTTATAATAGACTCACTTTCACTGTGGATCAGTGTATGTACCTATATAGGTATATACAAAAAAAACTCAATATTACAAAGTATTTTAGGTACAGATAGTTCAAATATAATTTAATTAAAATTATTTTAAGTTATAATCAATGCAAAACTAATTAATACCACGCGACAAACTTCACTTATTTGTTTTATTAAACAATTTGAACGTCAAATTTGTGCGAAAGTATAATTTGTAATCAGCTTGTTATAATAAATTCAGAACTATTCTAAACTTGACTATTAAACTTAAATGGAATTCCTAAGTTTCGGTCTCCACGGAATCCAGCTATAATATTTTACAACTTTGATTTTATAACCCATAAAATTGTCCATTATAATAGGGAACTATAATGACTTATGGCGTGACCCGTATATTGTAAGTTAGGTCATGGCAAAAGACTTGGCAGGTGCTTTTAGTTTGAAAACTTAAAGGTAATGGCGGTAGGGATCCATATTTTGATAAAACTTTAAAATCACAAATTAATCAGATCTTGTAATAGGTTATGGTCGCCCGATATTTATATAGGACTAGCTTCCGCCCCGCGGTTTTAACCGGGTTCCCGGCCGTATGCTTGTTTGCTGCTATTTTTGTTATTATTATTGTCATATTTTTATTTTTAATATTTTATTTTATTTTCTATAGTTTTTTTTATATACATATTTTTTATTTTTACAAATTTGACGATTAAAAATACTTGCAATGAGTTCATTTAATAAAGACACTTTTGTCTTGTCTTGTCTTGTCTTGTCTTGTCTTATAGTAAAATAAAAAAGTCCGACATGCACTTAGCCGGTTTTTCAGATTTAAAAGTAGCATAAATATATATTTTCTCCTTATAACATAAAGTATCGTCAAAATTATTCGAAACCAATATACAGATAGACGAACAAATTTTTTTACAAACTGTCATTTTTATAAGTACCTACCGTATATACCTATACTTTCATATTTAGTAAAGAGCTTTTTTCCTTTGAGATTACAAATAGAGATCTTTTTTCAGAAATTCTAAGAAACAGACAGTTCTGTGATTTCTGAATTGTTATTGGTCTCTATAAAAAATAAATCGGACAAATGCGAGTTAAACTCGCGTGGAGAGGGTTCCGTACATGTTAAACTAAGTACCATAAATATTTTTTTTATTATTGTTGAAGGTTTGGAAATCGTGTTTTCTAAAAATGAAACCTTGCTAGATCAATTTATCGCCCCCAAACCCCCTGCATCCAATATTTTCGGACAGACAGACGCACGAGTGATCCTATAAGGGTTCCGTTTTTTTTTTTGGAACCCTAAAAAATAAGAACACAAAGAAACCTTAAGTTGATAAAAACGATATTAAATTCAATCTGTAATTCCCGAAACATTCGCCGAATCACTTCTCGCGAAATCGAATAGAAATCTAACATTGAAAGAATCATTAGAGGTGGGCGCCCCCCTTGCGGAGACTGGGGACAAATGACGTCATCAATTCTAGACCGCCACTGAGCCTGAAATATTGAGGATAGTGTGTTTGATGGCAGTTTTACTATCTCCCTGATGAAGATCTATCTATCATGTCGATAGACCATTTTTGTTTCGAAGTCTCTGTGGAGACTGCTTATAAATAAAAATTGCTTTGTTATTGATCAATTTTGAATTATTAGTCTATTATAGGGAGAGCTGTTCTAATTTTGTTGCTTATAGACTAACTAAATTTAGTTTTACTATATTTCATTCTAAATAAAATCTCTAAAATTATATAAGAGTCCAATTACTTGTTTTCAACATGAATTTAGTTGGCACTGGCTATCCGCCCTGGCTTTGCACGGATGCAATATAAATTTAAAAAAAATGCCCATGAAAAAACATTTTTGGCGACTTGGTTCCTTATGAAACGTATAGTAGTATTACACACATAAACCTTCCAGATGTTATCTGAATATCTATATGATGTTGAAAACCGTTTCAAAATCCGTTGCGTGGTTTAGAAAGAACTAGCGGAAGAACAGACAGACATACGCGCAGGGCGAATTCTTTTTAAACTATGTAAAGATTCAAAATACTAAATTGATACAAAGATTATTTCGCTCGCGTAATAAATAAATCCAGTTAATTTTAAAACAATTATTCTGTATAAAGCTAGGCCAATAAAAATAATTTTAATACCGTGAACATAGAAATGTAATATAATTCTAGAACTACCTTTTGGGGTGGTGTAAATCTATATTGTGTACCAGAAGCACACAATTTGATTTGATGGCCCATTCAGATGATTAAAAACCTTTTTTTAAGAAATACTTAGCTTTGTTTGCTAATAATATACATTAGCAAAAGACTGGTTAACTTATTTTGACACAGGGAGGGAAGATAGTCGTTAAATACTCTCAATTTATGTCGCCCTTCTCAATATGTTGACTTTTATATACTGCTGCCGGAATACATCGTTAGGTTCTTGGCGACAGATTTTTAACATAAATGTGGACTCGAACCCTCCCAGTTCCCGTCTAGGCTTTGTGTGCCACCATCGGCCGCATCAACCACGGTTAGATTCTAGAAAAACACAGGTCTATGTAGTAAAAAAATCCCCTTCATTTGATAATGATTTACGATACACAATTTATACTACGCGACATCGTTATAATGACAAATGTAAAGGGTACTTATGGGGTACTTCTATATACCTCAATTTATATTAACATTTCTATGACCACGTACAATGATCTTATTGTAATTCAAGACGAATACTAGTAATAAGTTTCAACAAATTCTTAGACCTTTTTTTATTCTAGGACAATTCCCGCACGGATGAATTTGGAATATTTAATAGCAATTACCCATCGTATTTTTCTCTATAATTTTACCTTTTGAGACTTTTTTTGTGAAGGAAAGTATTTTTTTATCTGCTTCGAATTCCATAATATGATTTAGTTGCGACATGTTTTGCGTTTCAACGAAATTACAGGCTACTAGGCTAGTTTTCGCACCGTTGTATTATTTTTAACCTCCTTAAAAAGGAGGATGTTCACAATTCAGCTGTATTTTTTTTTTATGGTTGTTCACGCATATCTTTTTTGCTTATGAACCGATTTTAATAATTATTTTTGAGTCGAGTTCTGTATAGCTCCAAGGTTATCCCATATTTTACTCTATTTCATTGTTTTTAATGGAGGTTTTACTCTTTTTATTAGGTTTAAAGAATTTTATTCTCAATAAAAAAATACAATTTCACTTACTTGAGAACAACAGGTTAACTTAAACAATAATCATAATAATTCGTCGTTTTAATACACATTTAATGCATTCAAGTTTGAGGAGACTTATTGTTCACAATTACAAATTGAGCTAAATTTCTTTTGAATACATTAAATGAGTGTACATTTTTAATGTGTGAAGGTATTTTATTATAAAGAAGTGCCCCTTCAAACGTCAGCATTCTTTTTCCATAATTAGTTCTAATCTTAGGTAAAACTAAGAAACTAGCGCGACGAGAACTGCGTTGGGTAATTTGTTTAATTTTGGTGAATGATAAACTGGTTTGAACACTTCTGTCTAAGACTCTTCGAATAAATATGCAGGTATTATAGGTATACAATTGCTTTAAATGCATAATTTTGGTTTCATGATAAATATTAAAGTTGATAATTCTCCCTACGTGTTATTCCGCGTAATAACATGTCAAATTTTACAGCGATAGCTTGCGCCAGCATATACTATCATTATCATGAAATACCCCTATAAAATCAAAGACTTCAAATATTACACTTCATTTTCTTTTCAGTTCATTCGCTGCTAAGAAAACCGTAAAAATAATTGGTATAGAAAATCACTGCCATCGGCTAACCGAAGCCGTTGAAATTGATTGCACCTTTCATCCCCTACCCTCTAATTTATTATCATTCACATCCCTATTTTAGTACCTCTTAGTTCTACATGGACGCTTGTAATACGGTTCATATTGCTTCGGCAACTGCTAACTAAGAGGATATGACTTGAACGCCCTTTCTTTACCATTGAGTAGGGTTACCATGCGATTTTTAGATGAAGCTTCTGAGACTTTACCACAAAAATACAATGTGCACTTACAGCCCCCTGCGATGTATCGTCGCCCACCACTGTTGTCCTCATCGTAATAGCATAGCAGTACTCTTGGTAGTATTTCCCCGTCTATCGACCAGTGGTGTCGCCGCTCGCTGCGTGTGCTTGATCACGGGGTAAGTAATCAAATTAGTTCGCTTGCATGTTGAAATTTTATATTAAACTAGCTTCCGGCGTCGCACGGGTGTTTGTTATTGAGATTTTCATACAAAAATACCATTTACCATTTACAAAACACCAAAAAAAGAATTACCCAAATAGCGCATTATTCAGAAATTAATTTTTATTTATAGATATATACCTATATAGATTCTGTAAAAAAAATGTACGCATTTTTTATTTTATTTTAGAAGATGAAAACAAAAAAGTAAATGGATAAACAGACTGCGCTGTGAATTTCCTCGCGTCCAGCGCGTTATTGCAGCGTATCTAGCATTTTTGCCGAGGCGAGAGTGCCCGTCAGCATACTGCTGATGCTGAGTGCTGGCTCAGACAGTTCGCTTTATAGATATATATCACCAACAAGAAAACCGAATATGACGATAGAATTTTTTACTTTTTTTACTTTAATTTTTATCTATACTAATTATAAAGCTGAAGAGTTTGTTTGTTCGCGCTAATCTCTGGAGTTACTGGTCCGATTCGAAAAATTATTTCACTAATAGGAAACTACATTATCCCCGAAGGTTATAGGCTACTTTTTATCCCGGAAAAACATAAGATACCTCGGTAACTCGGGTGAAATCGCGGGGCGGAAGTTAATCTACAAATTTATTAACATATCAAAAACAAAAGTTTATTTCTAAATTCCTTTTCAACTCGAACATTGTGGTCTTTATCTTTAAGCACCGATACCTAATGTTCGTTGACCTTCAATGGAGGAAGTGCCCTCGGGCTGTGTATCGATATTCCATTTCATACTGTGTTGTTACTGATAAAGCTGTGAGAAAAAACGTTACATAAAGGTTGTATAAAAGTAGCAGAAATCTCCAGTTATATAGCAGCAATTTATATAGCCTTCGCGCAGACACTTTTGATGTTATAACTTTTGAAGATCGACCTTTTTCAGACGAATTGTTGTGTAACTTTTTAGGGAGTTGTAATGAACTTACGTATTATTATGTGACCAATAATGTTTATTTATTTATTAATCTATACTAATAATAATGCTGAAGAAATTGTTTGTTTGTTTGAACGCGCTGGTCCGATTCATTTTTTATTAGTTATATATGGAAGGTTATAGGCTACTTTCTATCCCAGGAACGCGAGTGAAGCCACGGGGTATAGCTAGTAATACAATAAATTAACTTTATCACCGGACGATATTTATGATGATAAGAGCTATTTAAATTTATCTTTCTTAGGAGTCGATTATTCGATAACTTTTTTCTTTAGTTTTTTTTTTACTATGCATAAGCCTGTTTTTGGTCAGTGATGATGTGGCCGATGGTGATCAGCACACAAAGACTGGAAGGGACATGTTTTCTAGTTGGTACACCTCGACCTTAGTGTATTTTTTTTTACTTGAAGGTAACTAAGGTGACTTTTCCTTAATCTGTTCCTAAATTAAACTAGCTTATTTCAAAACCCATGGTCACCGTCCCCTGGGGACCAGCAATGCCAGAGGCACTGCGAGTACGTGGCCGACCCAGCAAAAACATGAACTTTTAGCTTTATTTCTTTTGTTTTCTTCTTTATAACATGAAAGCTTTGTTTCATTACACAATAAGTAGTTCCATTATTTAGAGGTTTCAGTTTATAACAAAGCTTTATTATTCATAATTGTGTACTTTAGTACCTAATGAATAAAAGGCTAACAAAAATAATAGTTGTTCAAAGCGATGCTTTTAAACAGCTATAAAAACACTCTTATATTACTTTCGGTTGTTGCTTTTGCTTATTTGGTTATTTAAATGGTTTAACAGATAAACATCAATACAAACTACCGTGAAATATGCCAATATTGCCCCCAAGGGAAACTTTGCCCGAAGAACAATTTATAAGCATATCTTTGATGTGCAAAAATATCTTAATGTTATGGCAACATTTATTGACTTTGGTGCAAAATAGGTCATATGTATGGCAACATTGACTACGGTGTTTGTTGCTATCTTTGCTCAGTAACTTGTTGGAACTCGTCAAGTGAGGTGCGTGTTGTTACGGGCAAATTTTCGTGCAAATTTGAAAGTAAATTCTGTGAGATGGCGAAAACACAGGTTATTATAATTTATAACATGTGATAGTAAATTATTTGTAGAGTTCATTAATGCTAATGTCATTGCGTAAGGTCCTTGAAAACTAAAGTTATGATGATGGGCAATGTTATCTAGTAATGTTCTGAACTACGATTGACAACATTGCCCACCATCAAAAAACGCTTAGGGTTGGCACATTACGAACGCTTGATTTTTTTTTAGTTTTTAATTTACCGCAATTGAGTTTATTTAATTTTAAACACGTCAAAACAAAAGAAATCATCAACATATTCCTCCAAGGAATATTACTGACATATACGACTATTTCATGAAAATGTTACTAATATACCTTGGAGGAATATGTTGATGATTTCTTTTGTTATTAATCAGTAAATATACTACCATTCTTGTCGCAAATAACATGTTGATAACTTACGACCTATAACTGAGCTGCAATTTGCAAAAAACGTGATAACATTTGAATTTCGCGCTCCAACCGAACGTTTATAATTAGTAAAATGAACTATTGTGCCATCGAAAAATATGTGATTTATATTGTTATTGCGGGGTGGATTCAGATCAATCACTAGTAAATTACCCCAAAAAATTTTATCTCTAATTATTAACTTTAATTATAAAAATATGAGTAAGAATATATAATTTAATTTCATGTGTTCTCTATTTAAGTTTAACTTCTACATAATTATGGTTAAAGTATGTATGTGTGTGTGTAATGTACCGTATGTCTTCAAATTAAGAAAAATTGTATTAATTTAATTTATCTACCACATACTTGTACCACATGATACGAGTTACTTGACTTGACTTGATCTCTTTCATAGTACCTAAGTATCTACTTTATCGAAAAAGTGTTAATTATAATTTCAAATTTTATTAAATACTAATAAGCGTGAATAATTTTTCTATGTTTTTCTTTTTATTTACCTAAACACATTCTTTCCATGTGCCAACCCTAGCACATTTAAAAGGTGAAATGTAGATTGTATGAAAAAGATAAAAAATGTCAGGGTAATATTGCCCAGTCATTTTTGTAAGAAACTTTTCATAGTGTCGTTTACATTCATGAAGTAAACGCCATCTTTACCAAAATTCTTGTACTGGTTTTTATGTCATCTGCATAAAGACCATATTTACGTCAAAAATCAATGTGGGCAAAGTTGGCTAAAAGTCTAGATAACTTCGCCCGCCAACGAAATCGAACAAATATAGCATTAAATGTTGAATAGTATTAAATTTAGTTATACTAACACATGCACATAATCTTACGGTTGTAGCTAATGAAGGAAAATACTTACGTCTTCATAGAAAAATTGAATTCAAATTGAAAATATTTGATAAAAGTGGGCAAAGTTGGCATGTTTCACGGTACATTTTATACTGTAATGTGCCCTCTATTTGACCCGAAACTTAATTTGTATTCATGTCGCAACCTTTTTAAGGCTGTTTCAATAATAAATAAAGGTACCTACTCGGTCCAGTTCAAAAGTGACCTGAGTTACAAAAGGCCATTTATCTCGGCAACAGTGTTTTCTGGTTCATTTCTGAGGGCTGCTAACCTTAATAGAGGTAACATCACTAACAAACTGGCTCAAACACGTTTTTTCGGGATCATTTTTTCTTTGAGTTTGTTTTTTCTTTATTATGAAACGGGCTTACTTTTGACGTTCTCTCAACGGACGAATAGTAAAAAATAAGTGATATTTTACCTACTTTTTGTTTTCAAAAATATACATTGGAGTTATTTAAACGATTTTTATCAAATTAGTCTATCATAATTTGGATTTGGAATCTATCTTTATCTTGCAGAAAAGGGCCATTCGTGCAATCTATTGCTTGGGTCCTCGCGAATCCTTACGAAATCGGTTTAAGGAATTTGACATATTAAACTTACCTTCGCTATGATAACTAATTGACTCAGGCGTGACCTTGCGGAAATTCATTATAAGATTCTAGCGGAATTAGTTACTAAATATTTGTCTTCCATCTAATCTTCGCTATACGTTTATGAAAATATTATGTTTGTTCGTAAAAATTTCAATCTATTTGACACAAACAGTAGCCGCCATGACCTAAATACAAGATACAAAGACAAAATTGTTACTCCTAGATTCAGGCTAGCGAAAGTCAATAAGTCTTTTCTCGGGAATTGCATTCGCTTTTATAATAAAATCCCATATGAAGTAACTAAGATGTCTTATAATATATTCAAAGAGTATGTTAAACATAAGTTGATCGATAAGGCCTATTATAAGGTGGCTCATTACATAGAAGACAAGAATACATGGTTGTAGTAGCCTCTCTCTGCACTTGCAGCCCCCTGGCCAAGTGATAATTGTATGAAGTTTATGTATATTTAAAACTGTAATTACATTAATTTAAAAAAAAAAAACCACCAAAAAAAGAAGCCTTGTTGAGATTCTTGCCAGAGTCTTCTCAGTTCAAGTGTATTCCGAACCGGTAGTAGAGTCTATTGTAAAACTGTAACTTTTGACATTCATATGTGCCTTATTAGGGCCTAAACTGAATAAATTAGTTTTGATTTTGATAATATTTTTGATGCATTTCATCATAGATTTATTCCTATCACTTTCTATTTAAACAGAACTTAGCATGGAGTTTAAATGGTTCATATAGTATTATGACGTCACATCTTATGTCCGATCTCTCTGTCTAATCGCTGTCTAATTAGTAGTTTAAAATGCTTACCTATATCTTCCATGTTTCTTGGCCGATTTTAATTTCACTTTTTTACATCTTTTTATATTATTCTCATATTTTGTTAAGAAACGCGATAAAAAAAGTTCATGCATATGCCCTATTCCTAATAAAATTCCATTCTATAAAAAAACTACGCAGGCCTGAATTGTGCAATATCTGCGTGAAACAAATTCTATTTTCAAAAAAAGTATTTCCATTTGTTCCAAGTTCGAAATTGTCAACGTGTTATTTTTTCATTCACTCACTGAAATGTTAATGAAAACGCTGGCGGCATTGCCACGTTGGACGGCAATTAGTTATACAATCTTGAGATACACCAGCGGTCTTGCCAAGCTTTCATTGGAAAAATATTTAATAGCTGTCTGACGTCACTCGTATTTATTTTTATTTGTAATATCAGCCTTGCAGCACCTGTCTTGTCAATATGCAGTATCATCATCATTTTCTCTCTGGCAAATACCTATGCCATTTATAGCCATTAAAATACATGACTTCGTATAGATCATAGATAATCACTCTTTGTATAAAAGGCACGGAAATTTTCTCGTATTGAAATATTACGTCCGTAGTTTTAAGGCTCTCACATAAATCGTCCACCATGCCATGGTCGCTTTAACCTTTTTTCCAATTTCCAATGATATATTCCATTTGAAAACGAACGTTTGAATTTCGAACTAATTGAAAAATAAACTTTTGAAGACATCAAAAGAATTTCGAAGCAATACAACTCTGTTGGAAATCTCATGTTGAAATTTAAATTAGACACAAGCGAACAATAAGTTAGGCAAATAAAGTTGTAGAATCTGAAATAATTATGAACTCACGTCGCGAAATGTAGGTTACCCAGAGGAGTTCGAGACTAATTTTTGAACATCTTTAGAGCTCATAATTGAGTTACTCTCTTTTCAACTTTGCTGCGTAAACTTTTTTAATCTAGTGAATTTGGTTGATATTAATGAACCATGACCTTTATGTGATGTTTTAAATCATCACTTTCTTCAAATTTACGTTACACATGAAAGTTTAAGATAAAAATTCTATAATTTAATAAAAAATCCTTGCGTGTAAAAAAGTTACACATAATATATTTTATGACAAACTTAGTACAAACTAAAGTGGCAGTGGGCGGGGCACATCGCTCGTAGAATCGGCGGACGCTGGGGCAGAAATGTTCTCTCTACAGAAAGGCGACCACGAACCGGAAGACGCAGCGTGGGCAGGCCCCCCACAAGGTGGACCGACGATCTTGTGAGGGTCGCGGGAAACCGCTGGATGCGGGTAGCGCGAGACCGGCCATCGTGGAGATCTTTGGGGGAGGCCTTAGTCCAGCAGTGGACGTCTTTCGGCTGACATGATGTTGATGATGATGATATATTTTGTTAATACTAGACTCCGTTCTGCTCTTTCACTCGCCAATCCCAATTTAATCCAAACAGGGGTAGATTTTCCAAAAATCTCCATAGTTGTACAAGCTTTGCTTACTTTGTAATCAGATGGCTTTTTTTCAATAGTTATAAAGTCTTATAAATTGAAAAAAACCTGATTTAATCAAACTAAAGCTTTATTTAGCTACGATTCTTTACAATCTTTCTAGAAGAATATTGGAAAATCCTCCTGTGAAGTGGTTTAAAAAAATTGAGTGATTTAAATGGCGTCCTAAGTCCCTGAACTGTCTTTTCTCTTCCGACTCTCTAATCCTCCGATCGTCCGTTTTTTAACTCATTGCTCCTTTAAGGCGACGATATCCGAGAAATGGTTTTTCTAGGCATTATTTGTTGCAAGAGATTTGTTTAAAATATATGCTAAACTAGACAATATCAGAAGGGGTTTTTTTTTTTTAATTAACTGTTCATTTATATCGTCAAAAAAAATCGTGTAGGTAGGTATATGCCCCTTTTTAAAACTAAGAATGCATTTTTCTCTAATTTTGGCCATTCAATTAACTTTGAATATATTAACATATATTTAACATAAAACCGTATTTTTAACTAAAATTGCGGCTCTCCTGTCTCGCTTGTCTCCGTCAGTTTAGTAAGGGACAGATACATTCGCGGAGAGCCTCCTCTTAAACCTCCTTTGCTCCTGATTAATGTCATCAAATTGGCAATCTTTAGAACTGTCTGCTACTTACTTCACACGACTACACACTTTCTAAATAATAATCTAAGATTTCAAATAATTGCATTTTAAGCCTGTGCATTTGTCTTCGTCTTGGTTCCAGGATCAATCATCCTCATCGCTGCCGCTGTGGTGATTTCGTCGGCGAGCTTGGCCACCATGGGTTGTCGTGCTCTCTAAGTGCCGGCCGAATCTCTCGTCACTCGGCTCTCAATGACATAATCCGCAGGGCTCTTGTTGTCGCCAATGTGCCTTCTGTACTGGAACCAGTCGGTATTATGCGTGGCGATGGCAAGAGACCGGATGGTATGTCTTTGATCCCATGGAGTGTCGGTAAGTCGTTGGTGTGGGATGCCACATGTGTTGATACACTTGCGCCATCTCACTTGCCAGCGACATGTAGAGTTGCAGGAGCGGCTGCAGCTGGTGCGGAAAATTCTAAATCCAAAAAATACGCTTCTATTGGCCCAAATTATTTATTTTTGCCTTTTGCAGTCGAGACCATGGGTCCTTGGGGGTCCGAGGCTCGCCGATTTTCTCGAACATTATCTTCAAAATTAATTGAAGTCACAGGGGACCGGCGGGCGGGGAGCTTTTTCCGCCAACGCGTTAGCTTGGCCATACAAAGAGGGAACGCTGCCAGCCTTCTGGGAACCTTGCCGTTGATTGGCAGCAGCGGCCGCCTCGAGGAAATTTTTTATATATAGTTTGTATATTTGTTGTAAATAATTGTAAATATTGTATATTTATAGAATAAAGAGTATACATTAAAAAAAAAAAAAAAAAAAATTGCATTCAAATTACTTTAAAATGTAATTCAAGAATGTGTCTACTGTTCTTTGTTTGAAAATTCAAATTCAATTACATTCATTGAATCCCTAATGGCCCCAGGCGCTACTTTGAGAATCGAATCTCTTAAGACTTCATAATAATGTAATGGATTCGATTTCTCATTTGAATACAAGTTTGAGATCTATTGTGCATTCTAAAGTTTAAATTATGTTAATGGACAAGCCAGTTGGTGCAGTTGGTTAAGACACCACCTATCACGCCGCTGGTCATGGGTCCGATTCCCAGCCAGGACAAACATATGTGTGCATGTCTGTTTGTCCTGTGTCTAGGTGTAATTATCTATATATGTATGTATTTACAAAAAAAGTATATCAGTTATGTGGTTTCCATAATAGTACAAGCTCTGCTTAATTTGGGATCAGATAACCGTGTGTGAGGAATATTCCAGGATATTTATTTATTTCATGATATCTTTGTGAATCTATAAATAAAAGAGCGGAGATTATCTAAGCCTCCCATTATGAAGTAAAAAAAACAAATTTACGGACGTAATCACGGGCTCAGAGTAAAATAAAGAATGTTACACACATGCCATGTGGGCAAGCCATATTTGTCGCAGAACCTATAAACGGGATAAACGATTACTTGACCACGCACAGGCAAGTGAATTGTGGAACGCCCCCTGTTAGCCATCTAACGGGGGCCGAATCTTCGTTCAAGTCAGCAAGCAGGTCCTGGGGCCTAAAACGGCCGCTCGAGCAATATTGCTTTACAATTCATATCTCGAATTTACAAATTGCACCATAATCTGCTGTAAATACGAGATATGAATTGTATAGCAATATTGCTAGAGCGGCCGTTTTAGCCCCCTTGGTGAATCAATAAGTGATTCAGGATCAGGACTATTATTTTTATATGTAACTACCTGGTTGTTTCCAGCGGTTTCACCCGCAATCCCTTTTCCCATTTTCGATCTGCGATCTATCAACGCACAGCTCAAACCACTAGAAAGATTGGGCCGATATTTGGCACACAAAAAGCTATTATGACGTAGGCATAGGTACGTCAAGAAAATTCAGGTGAAATTGAAATCTAGTTTCTTTTCCCGAGAAAAAAGTAGCCTATATGTTATTTCAGGGCATGCTATATCTATGTTCCAAGTTTCATCCAAATCCGTTCGGTGTTTTTTACGTGAAAGACTTCTTTTTTTATGTCAGTATCTGGTGTTGGATACCGTCGCCTATTGCCACTTGCAATACCAGAGATTACTAAAGTTTTGCCGAACAATTGACAAGAAGGCAACTGGCTCTCAAGTGCAAGAATAACAAAATCCGTATATACCTACATGCTCATAAACTCTCACGTTTATAATATCAGTAAAATATAAATAAATAAATATCCTGGGACCTTTTTTTCACACACGGCTCCCACGGTTTGGGTTCGATCCCAAACTAAGCAGAACTTGTACCTACTATGGAAATCAGATCACTGATATACTACACATTCTACTTTTTTTTGTAAACACATACTTATATAGATAATTACACCAACCCTCAGGACAGACATGTTCATGCGCGCAAATGTTTGTCCTGGAAGGGAGTCGAACCAACGACCTGCGGCGCAATAGGTAGTGTCTTAACCAACTACGCCAACTGGCTCATCAAATAATATTAGTAGGATAATAAGTATAAGGATGATAATTTCTAATGAAAACTCTACATCTACCCAAACAAAAGTACTTTATACATTGTACCTACATATACATCCTAAAAACTAATAAGGCCACCTTATTTTATAATAAAGGCTAAACAGTTATTTCAGGGCATCGTAAATTGAATAAAGTTTCTTAAAGCTTCTCTTTTATACGTTATATAAAGCCTTTTTTATAATACGAATGAATAGAACTAAGGTTCGGCTCTTACAGACGTTAAATAGACCTGATTTTTTTGGAATGAAGCCTTTTTTAGTACTCAAATCTAATTCACTTTAGTTTCTACCTTTGTGATCTTTTTATTAGGTACGTTTTGTGAAGGCTTAATGAAATGATGATTTTAGGAGAGGTAGGAGCAAAACGCTTTTCTCTCAAAGAGCAGTTTCATGGAGAAATACTTCCAGCTTATAGAATACCACAGCTAAATAATGTATAGCCAGAGCTTATCAGGGTTGGCTCTCAGATGGGTCGGCAACGCATGAGTGATACTATGGTATTTCAAGCTCTATATCGGATCCCCTATATTTTTTTACTGTTTTGATTAAAAAAAATCCTTTTTAGCGGGTACCTACATCATAATCTGTAAGCCAAATCAATCCCTAATGTGAAAAGCGTGCGCTTTGCGAAAAGTGCATTTTGAGAAGGGTGCATTTTGCGAAAACTCCATTTTGAGAAGGGTGCATTTTGCGAAAAGTGCATTTTGAGAATGGTACGTTTTGCGTAGGTATGGGGTGCATTTTGCGAAAGGTGCATTATGTAACCGAGTCAATCCATCCTGTGGTATGAGCTGTGCGTTTGTAGATCATTCAGTCACGCTTTCCTTTTACATAATTAGATTTCTATGCTGTTCATATCACTTTAATTGCTTTTTCCCCAAACAAAAACTACAGAACTATTGGCACAAACGAATCCCATCGCTAAAATACGATTAGGATGCTTATTGCTTGTGCAAACAAGCATAAAAATAAAAAAATCAATACATATAAAAGAACAAAGATCTGTAGGTATAGGTAACATTGTCGTGGCGTGGCTTGCATCCTCAGCGTAATGGTGGAACAAATATGCGACTCCTATATTCCGAAGATTTACGACGCCATAAACTGCGGCAGTGCTTCGATAGTAGTTATAGAAATCTTAAGTGAAAAGCTGTAGATGTGGCCTACTTACATTTATTTTGAAACTGGCTTTCCACCCTGCAGTATCACCCAAGATTTACTAATTTAAATTTGGGTTTGGTTTTTGAAAACCATTCCTTTGGTGTGTAGTTTGGGCTATGCGTTGATTTATTTTACGGTAACTACTTAACTACTTAAAACTAGATTACGGTATAGCTGTGGAGCGTATTTTTTTTTTGCTTTGTAGTCAGTATCCTATAGCCAACGGTGAAATGTACACAAATATTAGAATGAAGCTGGCTCTCAAGTGCAGCTGTCGGAACGCACCGGTAAGTGCTTGGCGACAGAATTTCAACTTGAGGGTACCTACTGGTGGTGGTAGTGCTACAAAGTACCCCTTCTAGGCTTTGTGTGCTTACCACCATCGGCCACTTCATCACTGACCACGGTGAGATTGTGGTCAAACGCAGGCTTAATAATAAAAAAAACTGTTACAGTGAAGAAGGTAACTACTTTAACGTTTTATCTAAGTATAAAAACACATCATAAAAATTCCTCTATGCGTGCTCTCCTCTTTATTTTCTCTCGCAAAGATATTTCCTCAAGCTTCAGTAATTTGATTTATTACCTCACATTCTTCACACTTAATAAGGCATCCCAGTGTGGACGTACTTCTGAACTACCTCCAAGAACACATAAGATATATTTTTTAGTCATAAAGTTTAAAGTAGGTTTAACATAGTTTGACAGGCCAGTTAGCGCAGTTGGTTAAGACACCACCCATCGTGCCGGTGGTCGTGGGCTCGATTCTCATCCAGGACAAACATTTGTTGCATGAACATGTCTATTCATCAGAGATTAGAGTTTCTACATAGTTATTAATTTATACTTTTTTGTATTTTTGAAGGCGGTTCTCTTAATGTAAAAAGTTATTTTTAGAATATAAATTCGATGATCAGTTCCGAACAGTATTACGTTTTCCGTAATCCAATACGTTTCCACATAAAAGTGTGTTTCCACAAAAAATACAAAAGTGTGTTTCCCTTACGGCCGTGTACACACACACAGCTTTAAAAACTCATTAGGGTTAATTTTTGATAAATCCTTTTGTGATTAATATTTCGTCAATCTTTTCAGTCGTTTCTTTTATATGAATAGACAATATACTTACCTATATTTAGATAGATTAGATCAGGGATTCCCAATCTTTTTCAGCCCGCGGCGCCGTTACATATTTAGTATTTTGTCAAGGCGCCCTAGCTATTTGAAAAAGATATAGTCGAAAGAAATAGGTTATTTTATATTACCTACAATAATAGTACAGATTTTTTTAAATAAACGCTCAAGTCCAAACTAATAATTATTTTAATGAAAGTTAACAAATTATAACAAACGAGATAGAAAACGCCACGTATGACGTCACCAAATTAAATTCGACCCTAAGAAGTACTGACAACCGCACCGGAGCACGTCTCGAGCCAAAGTGAGACGATCCACCTCAGTGTTGCCCATCTCCGCGCTTCGTCCAAACATTGGCTGGTTAATTATACGTCACACACAGCGCCATCTGTGTTAGTTTTCTCTAACAGTAGTTAATTTAGGTAGAAAGGAACAAAAATTAAAACATCTACTACATCGAATTTTATTATAAAAGAATTGAAACAGAAAACAAGAAAGACTTTTCGGATAATGATAGAGGATACATTCTACGGCGCACACTTTGGGAACCCCTGGATTAGATACATACATTTACATATAATACCGTTTTGTTTGTTAAAACATGCCGTTACATTCATATAGTATCAATATAAAGTAATCAAGCACTAAAAACCACCACCAAACTAATAACATAAATGCAACAATATTGCAAGCCATTTTTGGCAGACACTTAGGTACACAAACATTGTGGTTACAAATATTTGCACAAACATTGGCCACATGTGTGCCAACACCATTCAATTTATGTCGAATACAAACATTGAATTATGGACCGCAAGCAGCTTAGGGAAGACGTTATGATGTATAGAATGGGTAGGGAGTTCGTGGTTACAGTTATTTTATAGGCAGAAGTGTTACAAAAATATTTATTATGGACGTGTTTTGGTTTTTATTGCGAATAAAAGTTTTTTTTTACTTTGATTAGATTTGTGTTTGTCCAAGATTTCATTATAGCGATGTTTTGTGCGAAGTGTAGTTACTAGTTTACACGGATAGGTGCTTGATGACAGATTTTCAATTAATTAATTGTAAAGTATTAATAATTGGACTAAACTAAAAACTACATAAAAAAAAGGGCTAATACTTTTTAAACTCTCGCGAACACAATTCATGTTTATAGTAATGTAACGGGTCTATTCGCGCATAGAATATTATCAAAAAATAATTTTGACTAACCTCGACGTTTCGATCAAGTTGTATTGATCGTGATCATGAGTGGACTGGAACAGCGGGTCAACATCTTGCTTGGCGAGAGTTGTCTCCAACTACCCGCAATTGGTCTTGTAAAAAATATATTTTGATAATATTCTATGCGCGAATAGACCCGTTACATTACTATAAACATAAAAAGGGCTAAACTAAATGAAGAAGACGCAGTCAGAAGGCATCGTTCCACAAATACTGGCGGCATTTAGTTTTATATAAATTAAATGTAATTAATATAATTTTAACTCTTCGGTCCAGTTGTATCGTCTGACATTGACATACCTACGTGAAATAGTTATCTATCTATACTAATAATAAAGCTGAAAAGTTTGTTTGTACGCGCTAATCTCCGGAGTTACTGGTCCGATTTGAAAAATTATTTCACAAATAGAAAGCTACATTATGCCCGAAGGTTATAGGCTACTTTTTATCCCGGGAACGCGAGTTAAACCGCGGGGAACAGCTAGTAAATGTTATAACGATTACTAACAATTGTTTGCCGGATGGGTTCCTTTGGAAAAAATTGAAAAACAAACGTTAAAATGAAACTAATGGGTTACCTAATGGTTCGATACAACCGGACCCTAGTAAAGTTTTCTACAGATATAAAATATACTTTGCTTTGAAATATAACTAAACTTAAATTAATAAAATATGTTTATTGTTTACCTGCAAATAAATACTAGTGGATACTAGTTCATATGCTTAACAAAAATCCAACTTGAAAAATCTAAATAAAAAGCTCTTAACGAACGTGTGAAACAGCTGATAATGGCGTTTGTATAGAGCCTTATGTAGCGAAAGCTGCCACAAAACATGCGGCTTGTATGGATATTAACTTGACCCAAAAATTATGCGGATCACTCACTAGTAAGGGTCATAACTTAGTGTATGAAGAGCTCTAATGATTTTTTTTTCTTTTATCTAAATATTAAAAGAAGAACGCGACTGACTGACTGGCTGACAGACTGATCTATCAGATCAAAACCACTGGACGACTTGGGCTGAAATTTGGCATTCAGATAGCTTCCAGGTAACTATTATGATGTAGACATCCGCTAAGAAAAATGAAAGAGAAGAAAAGAGGAAAAATCTGGTATTTGTTAGTAAAATATACGTAATAATAAACATTATCACCAAATTTCAGGTTCAATATTTTTGGAAAAAATATTACTTTCGTTGCTTCTCATTTTACAATATTTTTTAAAACAAAAAAATATTATATTTATCTACTCACCGAGCTCTAAATTTTAATTTTCGCGCCCTCTTTAGTTATATGGGTAAAACATTAAAACGTTTAAAAAAAAATACCACACATGTAGCTCCAACCGTTTGGCTGTGAAATCTGTGGCATACAACACGGACACGTGAGTGACAGCAGTAAGGCTCCATTTGGACCCTTCGGATGAGGAACCCTTAAAAGGGACAGTCTCCACAAATTATTAACAACTATAATATAATACCAAGTTCCCAAAGATTGGGGATAAACCTACAAAGTTCTTTCAAGGGTACATTTGATACATCAATTACGTTTAAAGGGTTGATAAAGGCCCATCATCCAATTTCGCACACTTGAAACTTTGAGGGGTTAAAATGGAGTTTTCCCGACTTGAATGTTGAGAAATAAGGGAACAAAAAGTTTTGGAAAATGTCGTTTTCGTGATTTCTGAGACATACTGGCTGATGGAAATTATTTAAAACTTTAGACACATTTTTAAGACAGCTGTTTATTTGTAGCCCATTCTTTATTTAATTTCTGTCTGTATTCTTATTATTTTTATTTCCTTTTCAAAGTAGGTACTTGCAACTGAAACGCTACCCGCTATTCTTATGTAATAAAACCATAGCCTTAATCTACATTTACTGGGACAGCCAAATTAACAATATAACAGCTCGTCCCTTTAAAACATAATGTCGAGCGTCGTTGTTTTCCTACGGTGTTGCTACATACCCTACTTTTCTCTAGAATAAAGAGTTATAGACGTATTGTATTTAGCTAATCTTCTCTAACCCTTGGTCACCCAATGCTGAGTCTAGGTCTCTTCTAAAGTCTTGTGCCTTCAGCATCCAATTTTTCCAAAGGTTTTTCTTTCTATCATTTTAATTTTCCATTTGATAATTTCTGTTATTTAATTATGCTTTCAATATAATAATAATATATATAAATACAATTATGTTTACCACCAAATACCATACATAATATACCTACCGACATATAACATACCTACATATGTAGATATACATATTTGTACTTCTTATTTGGGGAGAGACAAGGAAACATGCCGATACCCGTAGGGCATGTTGGAAATAAATGATGTGACATACCGTTCACAGGTGTAACCTATGTTAGAAGCCATAAAATTCAGAAGCTTCTTTCAAAGAGTATTTCTTGTTCACGTCTGCTATACAGGTTGATTTTAGTTGGATATATTACATTGAATAAATTAGGTCTCGATTAATCTAATAGGTACTCAGACTGACGAATTAGTTGATGTCTAATACTATCAATCGATACAATTTCATCGTTTACATTGAACGAAATAGCTACTAAAAAAATACGTACTCACACAGATTGACAACCCTATCGATACTCGTGTCGCATCCGAAAGAGAGCTATGCGAAAAATGAGAGGCATTTATGTAAGTTATCGTAATTATACATTTTTTATCAAGGTGTGATGCTTCTGTACTGTAGGACTATATTCTTACTCTATGGTGATATCAAAATATGGTAGCATATGATGTGGCTTAAGGTGATTCGGCCAAAATACACGCGAAATTCAAATTTTATTACAAAGAAATACTTTATAAACTATTTAAATCCATACATTGGTTCCTTTATAAATAGTGGGCAGGAACCAATGTACAGTTTTATAATATTTTCAATGCAAATTGAATACATAGATATATCTATAGCTGTATATCTATCTCTGTGTCGTATCACACGACCTATTACCGCAATTAGCATGAAACGTAAAAAACTAAGAATTTCGAAGGATTTTTAGAACATCCCCCTTAACAAAAAATATATTGTGGTAAAGTTATAGGACTTATCCTACTAAAATTATAAATGCGAAAGTTTGTGAGGATGTATGGATGTTTGTTACGCTTTCACGTAAAAACTACTGAACGGATTTGGATCACCTACCCTGGAATAACATATAGGCTACTTTTTATCCCGGGAAAATATAAAACATAATATATAAATACAAGCTGTAAAATGCAATTGCAAAACGCGTGGACAAACCTACAACTCATTTAATGGGGAGGCTAACACCCCATTGTTGCAACAAATCCTACAAACGTGGTAAAAAAATATCAATTTATTTTCGTTTCCGATTTTATTTGCATCAATCAATAAAAACCAATCACAAAAAATATTTTTTCGCACAAAATATACTATCCCTGTTTCAGTGACAAACGGCTGTCTAACCACGCAATATGTGGGAAAATAGGACAGGACGTGTTTTGCATATAAATACATCGGTTCCGTATGTACATTCTTAAATTTATTACCGTCTGTAACGGGAAATGTGTTTTATTTTAAAATAATATACTGGTATATTTACCCAATACATTTTGCGGTTGTGTTCCTTTTTAAAAAAATATTTCCATTCGATAAAAAAAAATATACCTAATTTCAAAAGATTACTTAGATAGGTTTGAACCCAATCTTTTATCTTATAGACAGGTAGTAGACGATGTTATCATAAAGGTTGTTACCAATCTAAAATGAACTAAGAATTAAAGCTATTAGTAGCCATTTTGCTGTAAAATTATATGATTTTTCTTTCTTCCTTTCAGTAGTAGTGACGCCGAATCTTCCTTCCAGTGAGCTTTCAGTGACGAAAAAATCTAGAAAAATATGCATTTAGAAGGTACATAAACAATAAGATTTTCTTGAGAGACTAATTCATAAAAAGAGTAGTAAATGTAGCTTAGGATAAGCAGTGCTGTTCCCAAAAAGAAACTGACAACTGAAAAACAATTTACATTAAATTTAAAATAGGTATACTACATAGTTTATACAGAGGTTTATAGTACGATGATAGATCTTACCCGCTCCACCCTCAAATTTCTAATAAAATATGTAAGGCATTTAAAGTATATCAATATGAAAAACTTTTATGATGGTACTAACTCTGAAATCTCAAAAAAAACTTCATACATTTTATTGTACTTCTGATGTACTGCATCATATCAGGGCATAAAAAGAATAAACTAGGCTTAAGTTAAAGGTTTTTTTCAAAGGAACCCTAAATACTGCAGTGACCCGATTCGGCATCTTCAAACATAACTCACACATAGATAAAAGCAGGCCGGATGACGTCGGATATCGTCAGCTAGACCACATTTCATTGGTGAAATATTAGATTATTACCCGACATGACATGGGTTTGGGTAACACCCATAGATTAACAATGTGGGAATATGATAGCGATAAAATATCTATTATTATGTATAACTACCGACCGACTTTCCAACCCGCGGCTACACTAGCGTCCTTACCCCCTTAGGGGGTGGATTATGAAAATCCCTCGAGTATGGAAAATTTTCTAGACCCTCGCTTACGTGAAACAGTTTTGTGAGGCAAGTCTTGTAACACACAGGTTATAACTTCCATCACTTTAATAAATCATTTGACAGAAAGAGACTGGGCTATCTTGTGTGGTTTTTACAAGACTTGCTCTTAACCATTTCATGTAATAAGGACATGGTCTAAACCATTGATAGTTTGAGCTGTGCGAGCAGTAAACCAGTAAGTTATTCTGTTTTTATAGAGTAGCTTCTATCCCTAGATTCAATCCCGAAGATTATTTTACTTTCTTCTTCCTTGCCTCATCCCATTATTTGGGGTCAGCTCTCCTCGTTCAAATGCGCCAATATGATCTGTCCTGGGTTGTGAGTTTTATCAGTTGGGCTCGTTCCAAGTCAGTTCTGCTCGTACCAGGGCCTGACGAACCACGTGGTCTTCAGGTCGTCTCATCACATGACCATCCCAACGAAGCCTTCTCTCAGTTATTTGTCTGTGATGGTCGCAACACTCGCAACTTTTTAAATATCTCTGATGTGTTAATTTGGCACTCTATCAAGCCTTTTATTATCTGGGATAAGAAGTATATTATTGCCCAAAATAACGCTGATATATTGCTTTATTGCATTCACATACTTTCACATTTATAAAATTAGTACGGATGAAAGGATTGTTCATAAGAAAGAGATTATAAACTAAATTTATAACATTATTAAGTGCCGCCATTTTTATATTCCGAGCGTGCTTGTCTTCTAAGCATTTTTCGAGTTAAATCACGTAATACTTTTGCAATCAGTTTGAATTGAAAACCGGTTAAAAATATCGGTTTTGCTATAAACTATTTATGATAGCTGTATTTGCATTTTAATATTTTAGAGGATATTTTTTTAATTGATGTTATGTAATCCAGCATGATTATATGATGTCGCAGGAATATAAGGATACGAGAGATTTCACGAAATTCCTAAGGATACCATGAAATCGATGTAGAATATTCTAATCTATTAATTACGTCTTCTCACTAAAAATGTTTTACATTTATTTGTAGTTTTATTTTAAGTTTGTAATGTATTATTTATTTAGTAGTGTTTTTTATTAAATTCAAATAAAGATTTCGTTTATGAAATGCTTATATGTAGATGAAGATGTTTCTAAGCAAAATATTTTTTAATTTTGCATGAATCCGACACGGTTTCTAAAATAAAGTATAGCAATGCAAAACTATTTCCAAGTTAAATAAAAAGAAAAACATAAATAATTCATAAAGAGCTGAAATCTTCGGACCTACCTCGCAAAAGGGTTGAACATTACCTAGAAATAATAAAAGGTTCGTTTGTTTTCACTTAAATATTAAAATTACTTTTCATCTTTTTCAGGTATACCTACTTGAGAAAATGGCAGAGAGTCTTAGCAGCAAGTAGCCCGGAAATTCTAAATTGGTAACATGAAAAATAGCACTTAAGAAGTCTGGTTTTTCTAAAGCCACCTACCTACCTTCAAATGGCTTACATTACAAGAGCTTTTATATAAAGTAATCACATAAAAAAAACAACTAAATTAATTAATGCGATAGTACTATACCTACGTTGTTCAGTCTGTTAGTCAATTATAAATTTGGAATAAAATTTAATTGGTACCTAGAAATTATATTCTAAATTGACGACAAGTTCATTGAGCAAAGTATTCACAATATCAAACCTACTAAGCTAGTTTATAAAGTTTAATTTTAACTGAATTTGGTAAAAAGATATCTATGAAAGCATGTAATCAAGTTGAAATCTGTCGCCAAGCACTAAGCCAGTTGGCGCAGTTGGTTAAGACACCACCTATCACGCCGCTGATTATGGGTTCGATTCCCATCCAGGACAAACATTTGTGTGCATGAACATGTCTGTTTGTCCTGTGTCTGGGTGTAATTATCTATATAAGTATGTATTTACAAAAAAAAGTAGTATATGTAGTATATCAGTTATCTGGTTTCCATAGTACAAGCTCTGCTTAGTTTTGGATATAACCGTGTGTGAAGAATGTCGCAGAATATTATTTATTATTTTTATTATAAAATCTATAATGTTTTATCCATTCAAACAATGAATTGCGCTGCAAATAGTAAAGCATCTCTCTAAACCCCAAAAAACAATCACAAAGTCGCTTTCAACAATTAAATGTTTTGAAAAATAATTGACAGAACAGCCAAATTAATTTTACCTCTAACGTAATCCTTATGACAGCTGTGTAAGGTCTGAAATCGCAGGTATTTTAGAAGGGTTAGTATGTCGAAAACCGCCGAACAATCAGTGGGTAGAAGCTGACATGGTGGACGAGATTGGTGCAATTGTTTCGCCAGTGTCTGGCATTTTGGGTGGCAGCTGACGTACGTACTGCCATCTAGTGGCCATTCAATCTGGGCCTTTGCTGTTTTTAATACGTATTCGAGGCAGAATAAAAAAAAAATGGTTTAATGTTTTCTGAATTTGGACATTCTATTCAAATTAGATTTTTGCTGGCCCCATGAGAAAATCCTCTAAAAATCTGAGGGATCCTTTTTTAACCGACTTAAAAAAAATAGAGGAGATTCTCAATTAGGTTGTGTGTTTGTTTACGCATAACTTTTTTGTTTATGAACCGGTTCAGTATAGTGCCTTCCACTTTAGTTTTATTGTCTTTGAAGGAGGTTTTACCCTTTTGTTAAAAAATGATTATTTTATTCCATTTATTACGAAAGTTTGTAAGATTTTTGTCACTTTTTCACAAAAACTAAAGAACGGAGTTTGATTAAACTTAGCACACATAGATCCGGGCACCGGGATCAAAGGTGAAACCGGGTTAGTCATATCTACGTACTGCCCAAAACTGAAAAAATCAAATGACACTCACTTTCATATATATTTAACTCAATTAATAAATCAGCGGAAGCCTCCAGTTTCTAAATTTCCTAAAATAGGTCTGATTATATTCCATTAATTATCCTGATATCATTTTTTATTACTAAGTTTCTAAGCGTATCATGCTCCTTCAACAAAGCGTAATAAAAAAATAACTCCAAACTCAAACAAAAGCAGAGACGAATGAAAGGAATAAAATTAAAGGTAATATAAAAGCCCCCACTCTCTTAAATAGAGTCACGTGTAAGGAAAACCTCAAGATTTGAAGTACAAGAAAAAATAAACGAGCCCCCATACATTAAGGTCATTATACGACATAAAGATACTTTTGGGCTGTACCAGGAAGCACACTTTAATTTAAATTCTGAGTTGCCATGGATAAATCAAGCGGGACATCGCTGGGTTACGCCTTTAGGCAACTGTTCTACTGCCAGCGAGTTAGTACCTATGCGACTGGATTTAAGTATTTCCCTTTTCACGAATGAAAAAAGAAATTTTCAGGACTAATTATGCTAAAAAGGTTCAAATGCCAGTGACGAATTTATTGTTCCTAATGTTGAAAACAATTAGTCACGAGGAGTAAAACCTGCTCCTTAGGTTAAGGGGACCTGTAGGTCGTCATCTGCTTTTTTGACACAACTGCTAAACTAGCAAGGCTAGGTGGATTGTTATTGTGAAGTAGGTAACTATGAATTGTCTTGTCCCATCTGTGGTTTACTTTTAGGCATTTCATATCGTAACGTTTTTAAAAAACTTCTGAGAATGTTTTTACACACCTAAATCCATTACAAAAATCGCCATAGACATGATTAAACGAGATTCAAACAATTTACTCAGAGTCAGCTACGCGGAAGGTTATGCCAATTGCAGTGCTGCCAATTCCTCATCGTTACGACGACTTATCGTAGCGTAATTAAAAAGCTAATTTTTTTTTTTATTTATACCATGCCATGTGTACAAATTAACGATTTCTTCTACACAGGATTACATTTTTTACTAGTTTTTTTTAACATATAAATTTGTATTATTACTCGCGGGTAGTGGGACAGGTCCTCAAGATGGGGGGAACAATAATACAGGCTATACAGAGAATACGAAATGGAGAAAAGAATAAAAACACTTCAGCTAAATGATCCGGGTGACAAATAAACAAATATGGTCGCTATTTGAGCGCAATAATGGCTTTTATAATATTTTGTATTACATTCAATACAATGGTAGTAATACTTATTGTTGTTTGCAAACGTTTAAATCATTTCATCTCTTACGAACATTATAAGAAAGGTTAGAAAATATTTAATGGTGTCAAATTAGTCTATGCCGTTGATTTATGGGACTATTGGCAATCGGTTTCAAATAATTTCAAAAATGTTTCCATGAGCAATGAAGATTGTCCACAGAGTATTGGATAGTTGCAAGTTAGGATTTTCTGTAGTTAATACCTATGGAAAAAAATCAGACAGTGGCTCAGAGCCATACAGCCTTGTCTTGTCTTTTTTCTTATTGTAAATTTTCTTTTTTTTTTTATTTGTGTTTGATAAGATTGTATCTTATTATGTGTTGAGTGGCGCGCAAAAATTAAACTATTGAGTTACCAAAACGTTAAAAAGTTGTCTGAAAATATCCGCCGCTATATACTCCAATTATTGCTTGATGACTAACAAACAAACACAATCTTTCGCAATCATAATATCACTAAAAATAAACATCCCCTTTTTATAAGTCGATTAACAAATTTTCTATATAACAAAAAATCCATTAATCTACCTTACCTTTCCATTTAAAGGCAGTTTAAAACAATTTTTTAAATTCCTCTCAAGTTACCATTTCCGACCATCCCCTTAAAAAGAAATGCCTTTTTGAGGCGATTTACATAATTATGCGGTATTCCGGTCACTACGGAGCTTTAACGTTATAATCACGCTGGTACGTTATAAATGGGTCTATGCCTTAAGTGCTTGTTAAATTTTTAAAAGGTAAGCTAGAATACTGTGAATGGATCGCTAAAAGAAAAAGCGTTTTGAATAATTTGGGAAGATTATAATAAAAGGGTGGTTGACAACACCTATCACGCTGCAGGTCGTGGGTTCGATTCTCATCCAGGAAAAATAAAAAAAAATGAAAATGAAGTGAAAATGTCTGTTTGTCCTGAGTCTGAGTCAATATAAGTATGAATTCAAAAATCGTACTCTATATCAGTTATTTGGTTTTAGTACAAGCTCTGCTTAGTTTTGGATCAGATAACCGTGTGTGAAGAATTTCCCAGACGCAGCGTATGCGTAGGCCCCCAACAAGGAGGACTGACGATTTTGTGGTCGCGGAAAACCGCTGGATGCGGGTAGCGCAAGACCGGTCATCGTGGAGATCCTTGGGGGAAGCCTTTGTCCATCAGAAGACGTCTTTCGACTGATATGAATTAATTAAATAAATAATTAAGATGATGAATTAACCAGTGAAATTCAAAAGTTAAATTATTACTGGATACTGGAACTCATCGTAAGAGTTTTCTACGGTAACCGATTACCATCAGCCATATTTATTTGCCACCTTAGAATTAAAGTAGGTAAAGCGTTTAATGATATTATAACGATTATTTTTTTCACGATATAATAAAATTTTGGTTCATCCATCGAAATATTTTAAGGCAGTAAACATTTATACTGACTGACCCGTCAGTTATATTTTATTTCGCTTTCTTTGTTACTTTTTAACAAGGTCGTCCGGCGAAAAGGCGATCGCTTTCTTTCGTCTATTGTTGATTGATTGTTCTCATTTCCCCCTTTTTTGGGTACATTGTGTTTAACAATAGATTCATCGCTGTATTTGGGTCACTTTTGACGAGCTGCGAGCTGTAAACAATTTTAAACTCCGTTTCCATCAGAATAGGTGATTTTTTTTATCGCGTTTCTTAACAAATTAAAAAAAAGCCGTAAAAAAGATTTCAAACTTAATATTAAAAAATGTAATAATCAACTTTAGAAGAAGAGTAAAACCTCCATAGACAATAAAATTACACACACACACACACATTGGAGTTATACAGAACCCAACGCAAAAATAATTATTAAAATCGGTTCAAAGCATAAAAGTTATGCGTTTTATTAACAGTACCTGGTTAACCGAGCTGTGCTCGTTTTTTTTTTAAACGACGTTTTCTAGAAATAAACCTAGCTAAATCGATTTATATCCCCCGAAACCCTCTGCATTTGAAATTTCATGAAAATCGTTGGAGCCGTTTCCGTGATTCAGATTATATTAATCTATACAATACCTTTAAACGAGCAATTCTTGTATACAAGAATTTCAAGAATATGTTTAAAGGTATTGTATAGATACAGCCGAATTAATAACCTCCTTTTTTTAAGGAGTTTAAAAATAATTAGGGTTCTGCGCAAAGTAAAAATATCCGAGAAAGCGCATGGACAGCTATTGACTAAAAGAAATGTCTCGCTAACTTAGTAAATAACATTACTAACTGAGAGTATGTTTCAAAACTCGGCAAGTCCAACACATCACCCTCGATTCTTTGCGCTCTACTTACAGAGGAACATCTGAGCATTGAGTTATATTACTAACTATAGAGAAGCTATCCTAAGCAAAGCTTATGTCTCCATTTTGTTAATATTCGCTGCAGCGCTCGAACAATAATTAGTCGTCTAACCAGACAGTTTAGACTACATGTCTAGAACGCTTTTAAGTAATTGTTTCGCGACCAAAAAGTCGTAAGCGCCGTGATTTTCATGGCGCTTACACGTTTTGTGTTTAAGCAGCTAAGTGAAGTTCGGCTGTATGGCTGCAGTTGAAAGGAACATAGTGGTTATGTGTGGCGTCTTCTCTATAAGTAGTGATATACCTCAGTGCTTACAGAGGAACATCTGAGCCGGAATTTCCTTTCCTCGTGCACGCTACATTTATTAGCGCTCTTTTTGCGAAACTTCTGAAGATGACGTATGAATAAACGATGATATATTTGACGTTATAGCTATTCTTACTAATATTATAAAAGCGAAAGGATATGTGATGTCCTTTTTTCATGTAGCGGATCGATGTGATTTATATGCCATAGAAATAGGCTATGGCAGAATTACAAAGGCTTTTTATAACAGGAACTACGGTACAGACCTCTAGCCTACAACAAGATACACAACAAGTGAACAGAGTATATCTGTGCAAAAAAAAAAGTATTAGCGCCATCTGCATACGAATGTGTGACTTTACGGCATTTGGATCTTAAAGCCATCAGAAGAGCTTTTCAAGCTCGCAAATTTACTTGTCTTGTTACTTACTATTGGCGCGCGATCGCTTACCATCAGGTTCACCGTCTGCACAAGTAACCTTTATGACTTAAAAAAGTGCTAAAACCTTTAAACCTATTTACTAAAACCAGACTAATTCTTTTTGTTATAAAAAACAAGTCTGTCTGTCTCCAAGCAAGTGTTTAATTAATTAAAGGACAGACAATAGACTACGCAGACGTGCCACTTTTTTGTCGCAAAACCGTGCGTTTAGCAATTAATAAAACTAGTATTATATTGAAGATTAATGATGAAATTAAACTATAATGTTCGAATTTAGAATGTGAGCAAGTTTCTTTTTTGCTCATCCATGTACCGGCCAAAATATTTTTTTGCTCGTAACCCAGCAGTGAGATTATATTTTAGATAGCTTTCTGCCCCGCGGTTTCACCCGCAATCCCCAAAACCCAGAAAATCTCCTTCGTCCTGAAATTTCGTTGGAAAAATGTATGGTAAACGCCTAATTATAATTTATCGGTTTCTAGTCGGTGAACTTGGACCTTAGTGTGCTTATACTTCACAAGGAACATAAATGCGAAAGTTAATTTGTTTGTTACCTTTTCACGCCTAAACCACTAAAGCGATCGCGATGAAATTTGCCACGCAAGTAGCCTATGGTAAGGAGAAGGACATAGGCTACTTTTCATCACGGGAACGCGGATGCTAATTTTGAAATATAAGATGATGATGATGACAAAAAGATACCCTTGGTATTAGGAGTGCTACGTTTGATGATTTTTATGCGACTAAAAAGTTGCCAGTCTATTCCTCAAATACACATCAAGGTATCATAAAATAATTGGAAGGCTTGAGTGTTACTCAGAAACTTTCCAATTAGCCTCTCCTAATTGTTGAAATTAATCTTAGTTTATTGTTTTTATTATATGAAGGTCACGGCGTCTGGGGAATGACAGATGATAAAAGTTTATGTCTGGGATGAAAATAAAGTAACTCAAGTCTCGTTAATACTTAATATAAAAATACTTAAGACGCCATATAAAATGGATGAAGTGACTTATAACGTCGAAGGCATAGAATACTAACTATTATCATGTATGGCGCACTCGCTCCCTCCTGCGAATGTATCGTCTCCCATCCTTGTCGCCCGCAACGTAATAGACAGTGTGCACGGGATTTTTCAATCGCTGAAAGCTGATGTCTACACAAAATTCCAATTTAAACTTAACGTGAAATGTGGACCTAAGACTTGACGTATGTAAGAAGCTTAGGTTAATTTAAAAAAAATACTTTAAAAAATACTAGGTACATCTATGAATATGATTGTTTTTTTTAATAAAAATATTTTCTCAATTATAATTGGTTCTTTGATTTACATGAATACAAAATATAACTTTTTTTTGTATTTATAATTTTTAGCTTTGTTATACCAGTACTATTAATTATTATGTGAACCATAGGTGCTCGTTACAATGTTAAATTTTGAATTAATATTACTAAATTTGAGAGTTTAATTTTGCTATCAGTAAAGCATGAAATTAAATGTTGCGCCACACCTGCGGAAAGTTCCGATAGTTACGCTCGCAGTGTTTTTTAAGTAACCTATGGAACATCAGACGAACGTAACGCGCTATAATACTGCGACCGATATTCAGTTGCGGAACATTCCGCGCTGAATTTCCGCAGGCGCTACACTAAGACATTAACACGTGTCACAAATCCGACACGTGTCTTAAGGTTCTTACTTAGTAAAGCAGATCAAAAGAAAGACGAGTCCAATTACAGACATTAGGACTCTATAAGTCAGTCCCATTTTCGAGTTCAAAGACTTAATGAAAGGGCAATACATTCTTCATAAAGATTATCTTAATTAGATAAGCTTGGCCATAAAATAGGACCTTCCTTTGATTACGGTCACCCAATAAATTGTGCCACTATTGAGCTGGGTGACAGTTCAAGATATAATGGTCTATTCAAAGGTCGTTTGACGCGAAATTGTATAGACATTTTGTTGGATTATTTTTTCATGTTTTTGTGTTACTATGTAATTAATAATTTGTATGACTAGTTGTTCATCAAGGTTTCATCCGCGTTCTTGGGATAAAAAGTAGCAATTAGCACTCCGGGATGATGTAGCTTAGTATTAGATGGTATTAGTGAATTTTCAGAATGGAATCAGTCGTTATTATGTGTGGCATACAATGCGTTGATCCGTTGCGGCGACGCAACACAGCGGACTAGTGGGGCCTTTCCCTAAGGAGGTAAAATAGGGGACCGCGTGGCGGAAAGCTAGTGTATAATCACTATCACTACATAGTATAAAACAAAGTCGCTTCCAGTCTGTCTGTCCCTATGTATGCTTAGATCTTTAAAACTACGCAACGGATTTTGATGCGGTTTTTTTAATAGATAGAGTGATTCAAGAGGAAGGTTTATATGTATAATACATTCATATTATAGTACAAAAATTTGAGAAAAGCCGGAGCTGGTCGCTAGTATTTGTATAAGATAGATTTTTTTCTTCTGAATCGGACACTCTTGTCAGAGCGGTCGTGGTTGCGCTTAAGAGGCACATGAAGAGACATTCTTTGAGTAATTCGTTTATAGATTTTGTATGTATTATATTTAACAAAAGCTTTATTCAATAGTTAAATGAGAAAAGTAAATTAGTGAGAAAATATGGTTTTTAAGATAAAAGGATAAATTAGTTTTCTCCGAAACTTTAAAAGCTGTTGGGAAAAACTAGGTGTTAAAATGTTTCGTCTAAAATTCAAAACATCCAAAATTCCTTTTACAAAAGTGCCAATATCTGTAACACGACGACTTCAATTCGAGCGAATGCTAATCTCCTAATGCAATAACTTAAACACTTGTGCTACAGTTTTCCTCTATCATAAAGAAACGCGACAATAGATACCCTGAAGCGCTGTACCACGGGTCGTATAGTTTTATGGTCTTCCCTCATTCGTCATTCGTACTGTATACTGTCGAGCAATGAAACGGGTGAATAGTTTTGCTGTTTCCTTATTAGGCTTCGTAACGCTTCAGTATTTGTAGGAATATGTTGGGCTTAGGAAATTGAGTTTGTTAGTGCGTACTAATATTTGATCGTGCATATCTCTGAAGCTACCAGACTGATTTCAATATTTTTGCTTAAGATATTTGGGTATATAACATAGAGCACAGCGAGTAGTTTATTTATGTTTAAAAAAAAATGATTTTGAATTATGACGTTTATATAAAGTTGCGATAGTTTTCAATTTACATAAATTATTTATTAATTAATTTTACGAGTCTTTTTTTGATTAGTTATGTGCACAGAGTTAATAATATACTATGTAGGTACCGAGTATGTGCCTCTCTTTTCAAAATAAATCTCAAAATAATGACCAATAAAGCAGAGTCAAACAAATTAGGTCACAATTTTTAAAACGTGAAGTTGCAAAACGGGTTAGCGTCAATTTGAAAGCAGCTTAAACATCCTCGGTAGTTCCATAAACAAGAGTTAAAAAGTAAACACAGTAGAGAAAATAACGAGAAAAGTAGAGTAAAAATGTTTACTTTGTATAATTAAACTGAAAACTAAATTAAAACTGAATAATTAACGAATATACCTACGCAAATATGAAAACCGGTCAAGTGCGAGTCGGATTCGCGCACGAAGGGTTCCGTACGTAGGTGTTGTATGGGACCTCCACTTTAATATTAATATTAGTTTAATTTAATTGTTTATTTTTAAAGTGAATAATATAGTTCAATATTCTGTGAATATTTCAAGCGTCTACCTGTTGCCGTTATCAATATCGAGCAAAAACAAGCACAAAAATTACGTTTGTTGTATGGGAGCCCCCTTAAATATTTATTTTATTATTTTTAGGGTTCCGAAAAAAAAAAACGGAACCCTTATAGAATCACTCGTGCGTCTGTCTGTCCGAAAATATTGGACTGGATTGAGTTGAAAGTTGGTACACATATGTAAGTCGATGACCCAAACATGGACGTGTTACGTAAATAAATGAATTTCAAACATGGGGGCTAATTTTGGGGGGTAAATTAGAAAATAAAAAAAAAAAGTTTTGCATACAATATTGTGTAACATATCAAATGAAAGGGCTTTTTATTTAATTATAGTTTCTAATTCTACTAATCCTATTACGGTTCATGAGATACGGCCTGGTGACAGACGGACAGACAGATAGACATCGGAGTCTTATTAATAGGGTCCCGTTTTACCCTTCAGGTACGGAACCCTAAAAATAAATTACAAATATTATGGATGTTATGAATAAAATAATATGTTTCTTTAACAAATGGGATTTTTCGTACACAACCTGGAAAAATAAATATCATTGTGAATAGTAGGATTATCTTCGAAATATTATAATTTAATAGAATACACTTTGTCGTGTCGCCAAAGGAAAATCGGAGTTAATCCAAATTCAAAATTACAAAAGCAAATTATTCTTAGATTTGGTAATAGCTTCTAAAGGTAAACAAATTGAAATAAAGTATTGCTTTCAATAAATAAAGAATAAATTTATTTTTATTTTTGTATCGTCAGACGTAACGACCTACTTTTGATTTTGATATATTTCTTTCATTGAGTATTCGAGGCCAGCATTCTGAGATGTGAAGACAAATATACGTTTTATATCCAATACTTTTCATATTATAATTACCAGTCATCTTTGCTTGCTATATATCTCTAATATCAATAGAATTATTTAGTGAATTTGCAAAAACTTTTTTGTTTTATTTAAAAATGTGTAGGTTTAATATTCTGCTTTGATGTTGATTTTAATTTATCATTACAATTCATCATTTATCTTACTCATGTGTTGTGAATAACATTAATAAAATGATTTTACTTAAGCTCCTACCTTAGTAAAAGAAATGGTATCATAACATTTTCTTACGTGGTAGCATACAACATAAATTAATTTTAAAAATGTAATTAATGATATGTATGTAATCACAATTTCAGTTAAAATTAAAAAAGTCCGCAATTTAAACAACATTGTAGTTTGAATAAGCGAAGTTGAAATAAAACAAGGAACTGCAACTCACGTTAGGTACATGTTTTGTGTATTTCATTATGTCCCAATCCAAAAATATAATTTAAATAAAACGTAATTTCGAGTTGATACGTATATATGTAGATGATTTTCTATAATCTATGTCCACGTCGCAAATTTTATGTTTATTTTGTACTAGCTGTTCCCCGCGGTTTCACTCGCGTTCCCGGGACAAAAACCAAACAAAAACCTTAGGACCAGTAACTCCAGAGATTAGCGCGTTCAAACAAACAAACACTTCAGCTTTATTATTAGTATATAGATAGATAGATATGATACTTGCTATTAATAAAATAAATGTGAGTGTACCGTTATTTTGTCCGCCACAATACAAACGCTCGAACATGTAATGTCATTGAGTTTTCTCGTTTTTGCGAGTATGTGCAAAAGTTTAGCACTCACAACTCGGTTCAGTAAACTTTGCCCCACTTCAGCTTCCGTTACGATATCTCCTAATGACTTTAGGGATCTGTCCGATAAAGATTTATATGCTAGTGTTCCGTAGGTGCGAAACTTTGTAAACTTACGAGTGAATTTACATTTGTTGATCGTAATGACTGTAGGTGATTTTGAAATTGTATTTTAGTCCGAATTCTACGGATAGTTTGCGTCGTTTTCAGTAATCTAAATTTCAGGTGCCTGAGTATTATCATTGCGAAATTATGACAATTATAAGTACAACAAAAATACTCGAGTAATCTAATAGATAGGTACTCAGACTTACAGTGTATTTTTTGCGTTTTTTATGTCAGGCGTGATGGTAATCGGTAACCGTAGCTAACGCTTGTATGAAGTGCCTAAGGTGTCGTAAGTAGCTAAGCGTGCTTACACTATAGATAAAAAAAAACAAATAGTAGATGATAAATAAAAAAATAAATGGTTCATTACCACAGAATACCCGTATGATGTTAGCCTTTCGCTGGAGAAAAAAAAATCGCGAGGAAACTAAACGTGGATGGTAGAGTACTCATAATCCTTCAGATGAAAATCTGTCTATGTGTATTTCTCATTCTGGGCACTAAAAAGTGGTATTTTCCATATTGCATTCCCTCAAATATGCACTCTAAATACAAATTTGGTTTCTTTCCATCTAAAAAGATTATATAAGTTTCCTCTAAAGTACGTTTTTCAATATCACAGAGGGTTATTTAAAGTCTAATAGAATGCTCGAACTAAAGTTAAGCTCGGCTAAATCTGCTTGGCACACGTTAAGTTTAGTAATGGATAGTACGTTTCTAAATCACTATTAATCTCACGTGAAGGGGCATAAAATCAGTTGCTTTGCCAAGTTTCGAAATCTTGTGCGAAAAGCAAAAATTTTAAGACATTGTTTACCAAACTTGATAATGATTTTTAAGACTATCCATTTTTTTATAGCTTAGGATTGTTAGGGTTCCGTACGCAAAGGCTAAAACGGGTCCCTATTACTAAGACTCCGCTGTCTGTCCGTCTGTCACCAGGCTGTATCTCAAGAATCCTGATAGTAAGTTGAAATTTTCACAGATGATGTATTTCTGTTGCCGCTATAAAAACAAATACTAAAAAAAAGAATTAAATAAATATTTAAAGGGAATCCTATACAACGTAATCATTTATAGATAATACGGAACCCTACGTGCGCATGTTTATATTTTTATCAAATTTGGATATCGAACAAGGAATAGACTACACACTATAGAATATGAAACACTTATTTTTACACCCAGTGCTTCCTCAATTACAGGACATCACATAAAGCACAAACAGATAACTAATTGACTCAGGCGTGACCTTGCGGAAATCCATTATAAGATTAGATCGAAGACAAATATTTAGTAACTAATTCTTTCTGTTCGGCGGTCGACGATCCAACACGTCTGCGGAGCTCAGTGTGTGTGTGCTTGTGCGCGTTCATACGGGTTCAGTGTTCGAGTAGTCGACAGTGGGTCTACTACGTCCTGATGATGCTTCGTGAACAAGCGAAACACGTGTCGATTTCCTGTTAAGTTCCCTTGTTTTGGATTTGACAGAGAAGGATATATCCAGCGGAATTAGTTACTAAATATTTGTCTTCCATCTAATCTTACAAACAGATAACACACAAAAAAACTAATAAATACATAACTTTTACAACCCAGTCGCACACATCTTTAATAGGCTTCTGTGAGCGCTTGCATCATCTTGGTGGGCCATATACTATTTTATTAATATAAATAAAACTAAAAAACATATGGCGCTTTTCAGTAAAAAAGCGGTCTTTTGTCCTCCACTGACAATAGTCTAGTTATTTATTGAGGGCTGTTATAGGATATCAATGCTTGTAAACACATCAAAATATTTTTTTGTTTTATGATCTGATCTGTTGAGGATTAATATGAGACCAAAGGGTGATAGCAATATTCCGAGAGACGCACGTAGATTCAATAAAATGCCTTTGCCGTAAGGATTTTATCTCAACTAGAAAATATACCGACCGGTATTTTAGCACGAATCGTATAACTATATTTTAAATTTGGATCGGCCTACAGATAGCCACTGCTAGGCAGTTTTCTTCTATTCTCCAAAATATGCTTCAACATTGAGTCCACCTTTTTAGGGTTCCGGAACTCAGAAGATAAAAACCCTTATAGGATCACTCGTGCGTATGTCTGTCTGTCCGAAATACTAGACTGGATTGACTTGAAACATTTTAAGATCAATCGTTTTGAATTTATTTAAGAAAATGGACCCATTCCCCTCCACCTTATCTCCGAAAATACTAGGCCAACAATTTAAAAAAAAAATACAGTTGATAGATCTTTACCTATAGATTACAGGAAAACCTATAAGAATTCTATGGTATTTAAAGTACCATAAGGTACCATAGAAAATTCGGGAACCCTCGGTGCGCGAGTCAGACTCGCCCTAGTCCGGTTTTTTAGACATCCCATCACTACTTCAAAATAATTACTAATGGAGGGGGATTAATAAAGGTTAAGAATATTTACTGCCATCAATATTTCGCATGTTAAATACATTTTGGTTTATTTTCCTCGAATGAAGTGCTGAGCTCAATTTATACGTGTTTTATTACAGGCTGTTAACTTTGCAGCTTTTTATAACTTCATTTCGTTGAGCAATAAAAAAAATAAGACACTGTTTACGTTATAGATATAAATTGCCAACTTATTTTCTTATATATATTTTTGTACCAAATTTACCAATGAAAATATAATAAACAGACATACTATCTCCCTTTTGCGATCAAGACCAAGGGAAGCATGATCGAGCCTCGCCAATATGCTGGCACATAATCCTCCAAACTGATCTAGGCCTACGGAGACCATAAGGTGGGCATTTTCCACCAACGCATTAGCTTGTTTTTTTTTTACTCTCACCATGGTGAGTGATGATTTGGCCGATGGTGGTAAGCACACAAAGCCTAGAAGGGAACTGGCGGGACCACTGCCTACTTGATGTACCGTGCCGGCTTAAAATATTAGTCTAGACTGAATTATATTCTTAATAAGCCCGGGCGGTCACAATATAAACACGTATATGTTTACATGTGATCTATGAGACAAGTCAGCGGTTTCCCGACGGTTTATTATTTGACATCGCGGTTAGACCGCCTATTTATAGGTCACTTCACCCGAATCTAGAGTTCAGAGAGAAGCAGTTCATAAATATTTTTTATCAAAAATACCTACTTAACTTAAAAATAAAAAAGTATCTTCTTCAAAGTTAATACCTATGGGATCACCTTGGAGCTATACCGAACCCAAAGTAAAAAAAAACTATTAGAGGTTTTTTTTGCGCATAGTTAATGTTAGTTTAGTTTAGATTTAAAGTTTCTTTAGTTTATAGTTAAGTTAAGTTGTTTGTCTCAAAACTAAGTATATTTTACTTCGAGCACCTACCTAACTATTAAAATCGGTTCATATACAAAAATGTTTTGCGTGAACATTAAAAAAAAAACATACAACCGAATTGAGAACCTCCATATTTTTTTGAAGGAGGTTAAAAAGCAAATAACCTTCAAAGACACTTAAAAGCATAAATACAAAGTTACTTTTCAATGAGTTACCAAATTTTCTGGGATTATGTAAACATCATTATGAACAACTTTTACTATGGGAGCTACTCTGGAAAAAAAATCAAACTTTTCATACAAAACCTCATCAATCTTGTTCCGCGAAAATTTATGAAAAGTATCTAATTTTTTTTCGTACGTCTGATTGGAGGTAAGTATTCCATATCAAATTCTACCAATTGTTTGGTACTGCACAGTTTTATAAGTCGGCTAAAAATGGCTGTAAAAAAGATTTTTGTTTTAGCTATTTTTTGTGCACAAATTTCGGCCATATTTGTAAAATGCTTCTAAGTTATGGAAGAAAATATCTTTTTTTTTTGGGTCACTCTCTCACATAATTATTATTATGCAATAATAGTGATGGATTTTAAATTAATGAATCAATAAAATAAACATAATTTCGAATCCTATATTCCATTCAAAGTTTTACGTTTACTTTTGGTACCAAAAGTTCTCTCTCCAATTATAGCAACATACTAAATTATGTCATTTTAATTGGACCCCAGGGATGTGAGAAACCGTTGTTTTCCATCAAATTATTAATGTCAACGTCCTGTGTTAATTTAACAAACAATAAATTGATAGTCCCCACTATACCTGCATTGTTAAAATCCCCGAGCACTTAATAGCATTTAGGGTTATGTGTCAAAATTTTATAAAACCCCATAAATAAAACTTACATATTTATTTTGCTCTTTTATTATTATAAAGAAATGACTGGTAAAATTCATCTGCTTGATGACTACTTAATAAATATTTATAAAACAAAAAAAAATGCAAAAGTGTATCAAAATCATTATTGGCTGACGAAAGCCTGAAAGGCTTATTATAGGTATGTGTCAAGCGAGAGTTCATTTGAGTTGTTTAATTTGAAGGTAAAGGCCATCAAATTAAACATAACACACGCTATGGATCCACATAACATAATTAAGAAATAGCATAGAAATAGAGCAGAAATATACAGTTGATCGATGCTTTTATTATCTTAGGTAGATACTAGCGGCTTTGCCTGAAAAAAACCGTAGTTTAAAATTACCAAGGTTAACGGGAAAGAAATTGCTAATTTAATTTTACTATTTAGAGAAGGGAAGGAAAAAAATGTACCTACGGAACCTTATTACGTTTAATGCTATCGTGAACTGCAAAATATAAATGCTACTGTATTATTTTAATAATGGAATTATAAAACGATTAATGATTTAATTAACTATAGTATTGACATGTTTTAAACACGATTAGACCTTCAAAATACAGTTAGTATTGAGGTGACCTAAATATTTACAATTTCCGCACGGAATACAAACATAATGATTATTTATTTTAGAACTGTAATGAATGTCTTAAAAATGACAACGATAGGCGTCATTATTGTTTCCTAATGTTATTCCTTACCAAAAGGGTTAGGTCATCATAGGTTTGCCTAGGTAGGTAGTGAATGTCGGGAACGAGATGAAGGTAGCGGCTTCGAATCCTACTATGAGCTTGAGCTTTCTTAACAGACATCTACGATTGTTTTTATTTTTGAAAGGAATTAAATTGGTAGCCTCTGTTGGCTGCATCAACCTTACCGGGTAAAACATCAAGTTACTTTTTTTTTTTTTTTTATATCCTGGGACTTTCTTCACACAAGGTTATCTGATCCCAAACTAAGCAGAGCTTGTACTAAGGAAACCAGATAACTGATATACTACATATACTACTTTTTTTTTGTAAATACATACTTAAATAGATAATTACACCCAGACACAGGACAAACAGACATGTTCATGCACACAAATGTTTGTCCTGGATGGGAACCCATGACCAGCGGCATGATAGGTGGTGTCTTAACCAACTGCGCCAACTGGCTTGTCTGTTACTGTTGTTACTGCTGTGTCAGTTATTTACCAGAAGGTACAATTTTAAAAAACAAAATTTTAATTAAAACACAAGATGAACTCATTTAATTTGTCTGACAATAAAATTAACTAAGAGATTAAACTTCCCAATCTTATTTCATTAACTGAAACTATTTGAACCTTGCGTCTGCAGTAATCTCTAGTTGTAAGTACTGTCGTAAGAGTTAAGGGGCCGTTTCCTTAACACGACTTTATTGTGCGACAAATCGCACGCTCAAAGATATTATGGAAATTCTCGGTGCTCACAAAGCGAGAAGGCGGCGTGTAGGATTATGCATGTGCAAGTAAGCGGAAAAATAAATGAATTCTGCAAATATGCATTTGTATGGAAGTTTGTAAGGTAAACATTTTCACAATTTTATTCATGTGACAAATTATTTGTTCAAATGTTTGCATATTATAACTGACAAGTAATTTTTTGCCACTGATATCAATCAAGACCATATTATTGAAGGTATTGATGACATTTTTAATACCTCTGTAGAAGTACCGCAGAGTGTATCCTATTTGAGTCCTTTTATCTAGTATTAATTGCAGAATAAACAATAATTATTATTTGTACGCAGCATACTATTTTGCTTTTAAGTCCTGATATGAAATTAATTAATATTTTTATAAAGTCCTGAAAACAATATCATTAATTATTTGATACTCAAAAATATTTCAATCATAAAATCGTTTAAACACATCCACGTGGCTGTAAGATTCCCGAATACATACATATGGCATTTTCTATACATATATAGTTACTTGTCCTGACTGACTGACTGATTCGTCAATTCCAAGCCTACACCACTGGGGCTAAAAAGAAGGTGTGTTCCTTGTGATAAGCAACTACTAAAAAAAATTTCATTAATCCACTCCTAAAGTGTTAAAATAGGAGATCGCGTGTGATACCTCGCGGAATGCAAGTTTCAATATAATTCGTGTTAACGGAACACGCTCTTAATCAACACCAAGAAACGCAATAAAACAAGTTGCCTACTAAGTACAACTATGTAAGACAGAAACATGTCAAGGGTATACTTGGTTCTGAGACATGGCGGAACATGACCTCACTTTGAAGACTTCGTAGTTATGGGTATAGTAGGTATAGTTATAGTAGACCGAAAGGAGATAGAAGTATAATAATCTTAATATATATAATTTATATTTCATGAACGGCTGGAGTAATTTTGATGATCTCTGATTTGTTGGATTCGTCTAATCCGAGAATAGAAGAATAACTATGGAAATATAGAATGAAAAAGTATAGGGGTTGGTAGGGATAGGTAGGCAGGACAACGGCTGCCGAGCCAGCTACCTATGTTATAAAATATTTTCTTCTTCTAAAGTGGAAAATAATATTCAAAAAAATATCAATATAATCAATTTTGTCAAAAAAAGTCTAACTCAGAATTACCAGATTAATCTAGTACTAAAATTGCCATTTCGCTTTATCACTGCATTTTTAAAGTGATTTGGGGCTTTACCAATGGTTTTCACAAACATCTAATGTTACTTCGTATAGGTAAGTACCTAATGCTGAAGTTTCTGAAATTTCAAGTTGATGTACACTTTGGTAGTGATGTACGCTACTTATCCGCAATATTAGGCCTAATATACAAAACCTAAATCCTGAATATTTTTGCATATTTAGTTTGAATAAGGGGAACAAAGTGTTTGCATAGATGAGGATGAATCATTTTACGACTACCTGTGTGTGTAAATATAAAGTTTTAAAAGATCTCAAACATGAGAGTGATTGAAATGTTCTAACGTCACGTTTATCTTGAGGACTGTCAAAAATTACCTGGTTTTATGCCGGGTTCACAGTAAGCAAACAGATAGAGGCTAAAGGTAGCACACATATTAACTCGGAAAGGGATCGCCACTGTATCAACTTGAGCCGTTTAGTATTCTTTGTATGAAACACCCTACTGCAATGCACACTAATCGCCTCGCCTCGGGACAAGCTCACAAACGGCTTCGCCGAGCTTACGGCTAAATGTAGGCTTCCGAGGCCCACGGCTTGCGGCTGAAGCGCGGTCATAGTCAACATATGGAGGAATGTATGGAGCCACTTCCGTGCCCCTCGACAGACGCGCGCGGCCATAGTCAACATATGGGAATGTATGGAGCCACTTCCGAGGCTCGCGACAGACGCGCGCGGCTGAGACGGCTGTATAGGTACAGCCACGGCGCGTCTGTCAGCCGCGCGGGTCAGACGCGCGCGTCTGACGCCTCGGCTGCGACCCTCGGCCCTCGGACTAGCACCTTAAGCGCGGCGTCGGTTGCCGTCGTCGCCTATAGCTTCGCGTAGCTGATGCTCTTTTGTTACGTGCTTACGTTAGGTTGGCGCCTGGATGATGAAAACGTTCCTTTTTTCATCAAATTTAACTCGTGACATATGTTGATGATTTCTTTTGTTATTAATCAGTAAATATACTTCCATTCTTGTCGAAAAACACATGTTGACAACTTACGACCTATAACTGAGCTGCAATTAGCAAAAAACGTAATAAAATTTGAATTTCGCGCTCCAACCGAAGGCATCACCTTAAGAACAATAGAGAACGGTCTTTGGACCGTGACGGTGAAGAATAGGTACAACTGAACCTTCGTTTGCGAAGTATGTACCGATATTTAGGGTCATCGAATTGCTCTAAAAACTGCGCTATCTTAAGAAAATATTTATTAGAATTTTTCGTCCAGCTACTAAAATACGACAAGAAATAAAGATTTTTTCTAATTCACTGGCTACTTCAAAGGAGCCATTAGATCTGGCCACATTCACTAGAGGACCGAAATTCAGGAAAAGCCATTTTATGAGGATCCTTTTTTATGAGCATCGCATTTGGCGGGAATCCACGCTCGCCTTTTTGCGCTCTAATTCGTTTGTCACGTGCTAGTGACGTTACGTTTCTATAGTTATCGGTTGTTTAAATAATATATACATATAGTACATTTGAGTGTTAAAATCGGATGTGAATCAAAATTTTTATGGTATTATATATCAATTTAGTTTTACTATCTCATTTCAATTACTTAATTTATTTATTTTTAGTTACATTTATAAGTAGTTAGTTTGTTTAGTAGTTAGGTTAGTATTAAATTATTATTTAAAAATGTAAATACCTAGTCAGATATTATTATATAATAATAATATTACTTAAGGTTAAAAATGAGTCCAAATCCGTTCAGTAGTTATTGCGTGAAAGAGCAACAAACATACATACATAAAATCTGCCGTATTCTTTATTTATATCATAAAGAAACCCTTTGTGCAATATTTCACTTTTCTATGTCCAAAAGATTGGTTTGGGCGTTGATGAGTCAGTAAATGAGTAAAGTCAGAACTTTTATTTTCATAGGTTTCATAGGTACATCATCACATAATATAGGTACTGATTGAAATAAACCTTCAACATAAAAACATTATATATTAGACAACTAATCAAAACTTTATCCAAATATCGATATCACTAAACCCAGCCATCACTCACAGAGCTTAGCACGAATTCCCAACTTTGGAAAGTTCAAAACTTTTGGATATCATCGATAGTATCGATAGTTTGTGAATTATCACGTCCCGACACTAAGCCTAAGTTTACACGAGGGTAAAACGTATAAAAGCATTTACATATAAATGTTTGGTACCGAAGGCTGTATAGGACCCTATTCGGTACTAGTACTGCAATAGACATAACACCACTAAAGGAAAACAAGTGGAAAATGGCTGGATATTAAACAAACGCTTTAAATGTTATGTGATTGATACAAAATGTGTCTTGTATTTATGTGGAAACGGTTGAGTTTCCTTTTTTTAGTTGGTGTGAATAACATGTCGTAAAAGTGCGTTTATGGTGGTTGGTAGGCTTTATTGATAGTGTTATAGCTTAATGACTTATTTACAGGGGATTTAGAAGTATGATGTAATGTAGGTAGATGGTTCTAGAAAGAGTTTTCAAGTCATGTTTCTAGTAATATCTTACCTACTTTGTTTTTTTATCTACTCTCATATCGTAAAGTTCTAATTATGAAATCAAAAACAGTACTTTAATGACCCACTTTATGCACACCCATCTATAATGAAATTAAAAAATTATATTATAGTACAGTTTTCTTCCCAAGATAATGCCATAAAATAACTTTTTTTCATTAAAGTACTAGTATTTGGACATGTCTGGCCACTTATAATGTTTTTTGGGTTTTAATACTTCAATTTCTGTCAGTCAACTTGTCAAACAAAATAATAAAGAAAAAAACATAATAAGTGGCCAGACATCAGGACTAAACAATTAGAATATTAGATGCAAATTTACTTTGTCTGTGGTCGCGTATGCGGTAGAGATCTCAACTTAGAAGTTTTTCCCCACACGGATTTGGGCGCCATGATGATTAATGTTTGTTTATTTTATTGATTTTTTTGCATTCATATTTTATTTTGGCCAAAAATTATAGAAAAATAGCAGTGATACTAAGGTGAAATAAACTTGGATCTGAAATAGTGGAGGCGACAATGGAAATGACGAATAATCGATACCTGTAAGTCATGAAAACCTATGACAAAATATTATCGATTTTATACCTTAAATTACATTATTTATATGAGTTTAGATAAAGTACTGTATGATACTGCACATAATTAGGTATTAAAAACTCGTGTGATACTATTAAGAACCTCGCCTACGGCTCGGTACTGAAACTCACACTCGTATTTAATAACCCCTAATAAGCAACAGTATCATAAACTACTATTATATTGCTTAGTTTTGAGTTTCGAGTTATAAAAAGTGTGAAATTATTATGTTAAAGAATTAGAATTGTATTGAAATGGATGTTTTTTTGACAAAAAAAATTGTTGAAATGTTCAGCTGTACTTAATCGCTTCTTACTCCTTGTGTTTTCTGTGTAATTCACGCTGTCAGTAAAGCTTAATTTCTTTTTTATTTCTTTCATTACAATGTTGATATTAGATTTAAGCAATTTGGTTGGAATGAAGCGATTTTATCTCATGCATTTCTTTTATAGAACAAAGTCGGCAAACCAATAAGTATGGCACGCCTAATCCGCGCCCGAGATTTCGTTAATGTTGATGGCCAAGCACCTACCAGTGTCTTCTGACAGCACTTGGGAGCAACTTTCCTTCTAAGCTTTGCGTGCTTTGCTTACCACCTTCAGCCACTTCACCACTGATCACGGTGAGATTATTTTTTAAAAATGAAAAGAAAACACATCGTTATTTGTAAAACAAGTGCTTGTGTGCACTTGTACACCGAGTCACACACTCGTGGTACCTACCTGCTGCGAATGGATCATTGCACTTTGCCCTCTATAAAATATATTTGTTTTGTTATGAGGCTGCTCTCCGCGAATACGGAGTCATTCCTTAATAAACTGTCGGGGACAAGCGAGACAGGCAAAGCGCATTTTTATTAGTAAAAAAGACGGTTTTATGTAATTTTAACATATTTTACTCATTTTATAATTTTTTACAAATCTCTTGCAACATATAATGCAGAGAAAAAGAAAAATATGTCTAAAATCATAATTTCTCCTTTATAGCACTAATATCTCTTATTTCTTCTCGAAAAATATTAATTATTCCAGTTTCAAACACGTTATTTCATAAACACAACTGCTGATGAAGCCGACGCGTCGTGAACTATGATTTATAGTGTTGCACCAGCACCCATATATCTGAAATGCAGACCGTTCAGAACAATCACAAATGCAAGTGACTCGGCTGCGGAATATACGGGCTTTTATTGTACTCTTCAGCGCTTTTGCGAACCGATTGCGTTGTCTTGTGGCTTCAATTGGCTTTTGTAAGATGGTAATAGAAAGAACTCCTTTTGAGATTGTTTTCTGATCTTTATTATCATGCTGCTCATGTGTGCGCATGAATATGTATGTTTGTTGCTTCTCAGTCTTGATGATATCTTGATCTTTGGTAACTAACAATAAACTTTGTAAGACTGCCAACTTTTGATCTACGACTTTTTCTAATTCAATTATTATTTTTAATCCAATTTGCAGTTCTAATCTTCTCAACTCGACATAAACTTTTTAGGCAGTCAGATAAGCCATAAGTAGTACGCACGAGGCAGTCACAGATTAACTCAGAGTATAATTTGTGGAACGATGAATAGAAATCCGTTTTTGGATTAAACTTGGCACACACCCTGGACATAACATATAGGCTTTTTAACACAAAACATCAGATCCCTGGGAACGCGGGTGAAACCACGGGGCGGAAGCTAGTACCTACTAAAACTAAATATTAATTAAATTTTTTCGTGGTCGGACAAAGTTTGTATGAATGTTTTTTTTTTTTGAAAATTCATCAGGACAGGAAAAAATAAACACATGGGTGCCTACCTACGAATAGTATCTATATAAATATAAATACAAGTAGTAGGAATGTCAGTTATCTAGTTCCCATAGTACAAGTTTTGCTTAGTTTGAGATCAGACAGCACTGTTTGAAAAATATCATAGAATATTTTATTACCTTCTTGCCCCTTTAAATTTTTACACCCGTCGCAATATCTAATGCTTTTTTTATTCAACCTTTTTAATTCATTCTTTTTTTTAATTTATATCATCCGACGTTTCCCACCAAGCTCTTTTTTGGTATTCCTTTGCCCTACTTTAATATTCATTACGTTTTAGTCTCCGACTTTCATCCCACATTATAACACAACGGCTAACGGTTACCTTTTTAACTTTGTCATAAATGAATATTAATTTGTAACGAGGTTAATTTGTTTTATTAACATTCTATAGACTTCTAGACTGAGGTTTCGTAAATTAGGCCAATCAATGCTTATGTCGAGATTAAAACAATTTGAAAATTAAAACTAGAAATATTTTTTTGTTGGGTCAGCAATGTGCAAGTGATGTTTCTGATGTTGCAAGCGTCTATAATATTGGCTTGGTATATTGGATTCTGGTATTTAAGCTAATCCGCGAATAAACTCCGTCAGCGCGATGCAGGTTGTGTGTAGATTATTGTGGCGCCATCTATGCGTCGGTGTGTGAACTATGTAGCTAACAGGGGTCGCTACAATTAGTTTGTAAACAACAGAGTCAAAACGGGGCCATCGAATAATAATAATAATCTTTATTTCAGCCAAAAAAGCCATATTACATATCTACAGATATAAAAAAATAAATAAAACCAAAACAAATAGATAAAATCTAAAAAGATCTATGGTCTGGTCACTTTCGGTTCTCAAGCTGGTGCACAGATAGCCAATACCTGTGTATAGAGCTGTCCAAGCCTGACCTCACCGTTTGGAGTATAGTATTACCAGAGCATCGTAATGTCCAATCTTTGAAACAAATTGGAACCGTGTCGTTCAAATACTCAATACTCATCCGTCTGTTTCCACGTAAGTCAACTAAGTAAATGCTCCAGCACTGCACAGTAAATGAATATGAATTACTACATGTAGAACTGTTTAATATTAATTTAGACATGAATAATTCATACCTTTTATTTTCAACGGTATGACGGTTCATGTTCGCAAGTTTCATGTTAGCAGCACTTGTTATAAGTTCTTTGACTTTTTTATTGAGTGATTTCTAAGTTTGATGTCGCGTCGTCGTCTAAAAGAGATTGTTCTTAAAATAACAAAGAATATTTACTAATATTATTTGATCAAGTGGATAAAATAATACAAAGATAAGGCGCATCAAAGTTTAGGAGCCTTTGATGTCACTTCTCTGTAAAAAGTGTACTAAGACGTGACGTCACACGAAGTTCTAACATGCTGTGTCTTCAATCTTCATCTTAATATTTATTGATAAACTAGCTGTTCCGCGCGGTTTCACTCGCGTTCCCGGGATAAAAAGTAGCCTATAACCTTCGGGGATAATGTAGCTTCCTATTAGTGAAAGAATTTTTCAAATCGGTTCAGTAGTTTCGGAGCCTATTCAATGCAAACAAACAAACAATCAAATCTTTCCTCTTTATAATATTATTTTTATTATTACCTATTAGTACTTATAGATAATCTAACTGACTGAACTGAGAAGTTTATCGCGTTCAAACAGCCAGATGCGGTGTGCTTTGTTTTATAACACTACGAGTAGGTACCTATAGGTATATGTAGTAATAACATCTGTACCACATTACCTTTGTTAATAAATACACCATGGAATAAGAGTAGATACCTTAACAAAGTAATCCCTTATTACACCCCTGCTAAAATATGTAAACCGTAAAACTGGGGCTTTAATATCAAACGTGTACCGTTACTGCATATTATGTAACCTGCTTTTGTCATTTGAAATATAATACAGTAATTATCATTAAATATAATATCAACGCTACTCGGGATTTGCTTATGTATTGCAAGATTCAAGCTTCATTATGTATTTCTTTTTCCCCGTTTAGATACTTAAAGCCAATCCACAAAAGAAGCCTTGCTGAGTTTCTTGCCGGAGTCATCTCAGTTTAAGTGTATTCCGAACCGGTGGTAGAGTCTATTGTAAAAATGGTAACTATTGATATTAAACTGAATAAATGAGTTTTGAGTTTGAATGGTTTCTATAGACATATGTATTATCATAGTCAAATTGACTAATTTCCTTAAAAAATCCTTCAAAATATAATAGTGGGTAGATAGGTATATCCTACTATCCTATTAATATTATATTGTATATTGTAATGTTTGTTACTTCTTCACGCTCAAACGGCTGGACCAATTTTGATGAAATTTGGTATAGAAGTAGCTGACATCATGGATTAACACATATGCTACTTGTTATCCCTCGGGAACATAAGATCCAAGCTAGTACAAAATAAAGTAACAAAACCAGTAGGTACCTAAATATTGCACATACATAGACAAAAAAATCAGGAATATTGTATGATGTCGAATAGGATTAGTTACGACCCAGATTAGCCTCAAGGTATTTGATAAAGATTTAGATTAAATTAAATGACTTAATTAAATTAATTTCGAGAAGTAACCGTCTCGACGCTTTACTTCTCTCCAGTAGAAATGCACCCTAAAACCACGCCTCAATTATCCTCTTATCATTGGTGGATACAGGGGCTTTACGCTTATATCGCAGATGCGAGCGCTGTGCGTAAAATTGACACACGCTTGCCTGACGTCCGCCATCATTTTATATATTCCATGCGATTTCACGCAAAACGTTTCCTGTGTTCTGTCGCGGTAAGGGATCTGACATACAGAACGTTCAAATTCAAATTCATATATTTGTTGAACATAAGTTGTCTTTGTGCTTGCCTCCGTCTGGGAGCGATGTGCAATGTTCCACATCGCTGTCCCTGCGGGGATAATGTCGACGAGCTGGGCCATCATGGCCTTTCTTGTAGTAGAAGTGCCGGGAGGCTGTCAAGACATGCGGCACTCAATGATTTGATCCGCCGTGCTCTTGTCACCGCCGGCGTGCCAGCTGTTTTAGAACCTAACGGGCTGGTACGTGACGATGGCAGGAGACCGGACGGTATGTCATTGGTGCCCTGGAAGATGGGTAGGCCCCTGGTGTGGGACGCTACATGTGTCGACACCCTCGCGCCTTCCCACCTTCCAGATACGTCTGTAGTCGCCGGCGCTGCTGCTACGCAACAAGAGTGCCTCAAGCGCCGCAAATACGCTGCTCTACAGGGGTCCAACGTATTTTCGGCGTTTGGGGTTGAAACTCTAGGGCCCTGGGGACCAGAGGCTCGTCGATTATTCAAAGAGGTCTCCGCTCGTCTTGTTGAGGCCTCTCGTGACAAGAAGGCTGGCACATACTTTGCTCAAAGAATTGCCATTGCCATCCAGCGCGGCAATGCTGCCAGTCTTCTTGGCACACTTCCGCGGGGCAGCGATTTGGCACAAATTTTCTATTTATAGTTAGGTAATTTTGTTTTTATTTTTAATTTTGTTAAATATAAAGCACCTAATAATTATAAGTTTTAAATAAACGAATTACAATATATTTAAATAAATATGTCCAATAAAAAAAAAAAGTTGTAAATAAAAGATCTTACAAAAATAAATAGTATCATTATGTTCTACCATGCATTGGCGTACAAATATTAAAATAGAATACAAATTACTACATAACAAAATCTACATGTCAAAAAAAAAAGTTACGTTACTCAAGCTAACTATATCTTAAATTAATTACTTATAACTAGCTGTTTATTGTGATTTGAAAAGTTTCCGACACGAAAAGGAGCTTATAAGACTTACTTTTTATCCCGGGATAACATTAGATCCTTTTGAGAACGCTAATAAAACCGAGTAGCTAGTTTATAATAATTTGATTTATTGTCATGAATAAATGTAATTCTTTCATTCTTGTAGCACATTTAACAGAAATTTAAATATTGGCACTATTGCCTTCAAGTTTATCTTTGACTACTTTTTAATATTATCTAACGTAATTTAAGTTTAGACTTTTCCCAAAAATAAAAACATAAAAATAATATTTTTTGGTAAAACAATTTTTTTTTTGTTTTTCGTTACCAAATATTGGCATTTGTACAGACAGCAAACTCGTTTGAATATGTAAAACGTTAGCAACTAACAACGTCATTTGAAATTCATATTCAAGCAAATACACGTTTCATTTTATTGAGAATTGTTATTGACGAGCTCGCTTCGCGTTTAGAATGCGGATGAAAAAATCGTGTCGCAAATAGTATCTAGTCATTTATAAGCATTATATAATACACCCGGGGTTTCAACCGAATAAAAAGTAGCCTATATGTTATTCCAGGGTATGATCTATCTATGTGCCAAGTTTTATCCAAATCCGTTCTGTAGTTTTTGCGTGAAAGAGCTACAAACATACATACAAACTTTCACGTTTATAACATTAGTAGGATTTGTGTTCTCGGGATAAAAAGTAGTGTATGTTACTCTCCGGCCTATAACCTATCTATATGCCAAAAGACAGGTCAAACTATTGCTTCATTGCTGCGTGAAAAAAGGACAAACAAACACACTTTCACTTTAATAACATTAAGCAAGTTAATGTTTATTCTCATTGCACTATTGAATGTGTTAATATATTTTCAGATCAAACCCTTGGATCAAACCGATTTTTTTCTTTCTTTGATTTCAAGACACAATTCTTATTATTTTGTTATGTTTTTTTGTATTTTTAATGAAGTTGAGAATTTAACCTACGATATCTTCTAAGACCTAGGGGGCTAAAACGGCCGCTCGAGCACTATCGCTATGCAATGAATCTCGAATTTACAGCAGATTATGGTGTAATTTATCTAAATTGTGAATTAATTGATTAAAATGATTTGTATTTTCACCAAAAAAATAAACTCGAGCGGCCGTTTTAGCCCCCCTGGAATTCAAATGTTAAAAGTCTAACTAACTTGCATGATAACATTTAAAAAAAAAACACATATCTTGTGGGTTTACCTTAACCAGCACCATTTACCATCTTTTACGGAAAGTTAAATCTATTTTAGGTTAGATCCAAACGTAGGTGTTTCCGTATCTACCACAACCTACACGTGTCATAAATTACTATAAAATGTCTTAATACCAAGTCTGCTGGTCGTTTAGGGGTCCGTATCTCAAATATATGTAAAAATTATGTCTTTTTTTGGTTCATGACAAATTTTACGACTCAATTTTAGATAATGAAGAATTTTCTGTTTAGGTACCTACTTATAATGGCCTATCAAAGTTATATAAAGCAAACAAAAACAGGTAACAAGAAATAATACTTAATTCAACAATCTTTTTTATACTTTTCTGAATGTGTTTTGTAGAATATGTCGGAGTTAAAAGAAAAATTAAGAAATTTGACTGCCGGTTCAAAACTTAAAAGTTCAAAAAGTTCAAGCTTACCTTTTTGACAGTTAGCTACCCCTCGGTCGTTCTACATTTTTTTCATTAAATTGGTTCAAAGTTTCAAACATTCAGATTTAAGCAAATAACGGGCAAACATACAAACTTGAAAATACCTTTTTAGGCAGTCGTGTAGTAAAGGTTTTTAAGAGGATGCTCTCCGTAAATGACTCCGTCCTTTAAATAAACTGACGGGGAAAAGCGAGGTAAGTGAGGAGCACTTTCAGTAAAAAAGACGTTTAAATGTTATTTAAAAAAAACAATTACTATTTTGTAAAAGTAAGAAAACTATTCCCTTTCTATTAAATCTAAGAATGTATGTTCATATTTTCAAGTATTTTGGATGGACCAAATAAGTGAAAAATACATTTATAATTCAAATAATTCACTATTTTTTCTACTTCTAATGAAAAATTTAAATTAAAGAAAACTATTTCACGTCAGAATCCTAATTCCTCGAATATCGTCGGAGACTACTAAATTAATAATTCATACGGAACCTCGTAACTTTAAAAGAATGTCAAACTTAACCGGCACTATTTTAACAACTGTAATAGTAAATTTAATGAGAGGTTTTGTGGGTTCTAGTAGTGACACCATAAATTGTATTTTTTTACTTTTATTGCGCCTGGGTGGCTTAGATCTATTGTACAAACTACTCTCTGATAATGATTGCCCAATGTTTGGTTTTCATGAATATAATGCTATAAATTTAAAAGATAACTTTTTATGATTTATCTGAGCTTAAAAACGACTATTTTATACTTAAGGATTATTCTATGAAAGACAATATATTGCATAGTCAAAATATTGGGAAACTAAAATATTGGATAATTCTTGTAGTTATTTATCATGGTAATTTAAAATGTAAATTTTTCACACAGATAAATAATTATATGTTAGGTCTTCTACAATTACATATCTATACTAATAATAAAGCTGAAGAAGCTTTGTTTAAACGCGCTAATCTCCAGAGTTACTGGTCCGATTTGAAAATATATTTTACTAATAGGAAGCTACATTATCCCCGAAGGTTATAGGCTATTTTTTATCCCGGGAACGCGAGTGAAACCGTAGGGAATAGCTAGTAATTTATATTTCAAATCCATTTGCAAAATAGGTAGGCAATATAGCCATTAATATTTGAAGCATAATCAATAGAATATTTATTAGAAATCTCAGAAGTGAATGAAACGGAAACATACGTCTAATTAACTCATTCGAACAATGAGGATCGTTTAATATGTATAATAGTGAAGATCTGTAATTGTGGAGTTCCATAATCTACTGTAGATATGTTGAATTTTAATTAACCTGTCACCCTATATAGTACTCTATAATCTGCTTATCAGAGTTGATCTTTGATCATAAAAAAAAACATCTTCCTTAAACCAAGCTTAGTAAAACCCAGGATTAAAATTGGTTTATCCATCACTTTAATTTATTAGAAAGAGCCAGGACTATCTTAAAACCGGGATTTACAAGACTTTGTTTAAACCATCCCACGTAATTATATAGGATAAAGTCTGTTTTTCCTACTTTATGGGCAATATGTTTTCGTAGCCGAAAAAAAAATAATCATGGCAAAATCAGTAGCTTCGCGGACAACTACGGGGCAAAAGCTAGTTTAAATATCCCTCAATTTTCCTCTACGCATATAAAACGGTTGGAAAAGTCTAGTAAATTCTAATAAAACAACGAAATCCAACATGGCGGTTGCGGTACGCCAGCAAAGCGTGAAGAACCAATTAAATAAAATAATTTTGCACTGGAAATTATTTTAATCTAGAGTTAACAAAAAGGTAATATTTCAGAGGTTGGTTATTTATCTTTGAATTTTCACTGAGTATTTTCATGTTGAAAATTATTATGTATGTACCAATTTTTCTCTAAATATGTTGTACTGAGTAAATATCTTGTAGAAGTAGGTACGAATTAGCCAGAATTTGTGAGCAAACTTTTGTCTTGTACACCCTAAAATTTAGATTAAAACCACGCGAAATACAACTCTTCGAATCCATGTTGGGCCTATTGGATGGGTATTGAGTTTTATGATCCCAATTTCAAACAATCTAATATCAGAATAGATATAATTAACTCCACTGTATTCTAGTGTGCGTTTAATGTGAAAGCCGAACAACTGTCAGAAGCATACAACTCTGTTTACAAACGTTTTGAAATTATAATCGAGGTACTACGAGGAAACATAGTAGCTCGCGACATTTAAGGCGATGATAGCTCATTGGTAGTGACGTCGGATGCCGCGACGAAGGTCGTGGGTTCGAATCCTACAATGAGCTTGAGCTTTCGGTGAAGGAAACAATAGCACGGTGGTAGGGTACTTTGTAGTACCCGCCTGGCTGGCTATCACCTTCAAGTTGAAAATCTGTCTCTAAGCACCTACCGGTGTGTTCCGGTAATTGCACATAGATGGCATTTTATGTGATTTTACATCTTCAAAAATTGGTATATTTAACGGAATATTTTAAAAGTTAATAGTCAGTCAAAATACTCCTTCTATGATGTTTTAATAAGCTCCGATGAGCTTGATGTGAAGTAAGCGAAAAATACCTACAAACAATAATATCTATAATAAGTAAATATCGTGAGTGTAACTAATCCCAACAATTATATATGAAACATCATAGCGTAATAAGGGATGAAATAATTACATCCAAGGACCGATCGTCAATAATATTGACAGAAGAGAATTAATTGAATAGATTGCCCTTTCTTCAAACAAACAATGGTACAAAGGTCTGCCCCCACTACATGCTCCCATTAATAAAACCAATAATTGTTATTGGGGTAACGCTGATCTTTCTTAAGGCTATGTTATACGAGAAATGATGATTCTAAAATGCGTTTTTCTCTGTATTCTTTGTTCCAAAAGATTTGGAAAAAATATATAATAAACGAGAGAATATGCGACGGGGAATAGATTTTTTTTAAATTGAGATTTTTCATTAATAACGTCAGAAAAAAAATCGTGATTATGCCCCTTTATAAAACTAAGAATGCATTTTTCTCTTATTTGGGCCATCCAAATGACTTGAAAAATATTAACATACATTCTTAAATTCAGAAAGGTAATAGTTTTCTTACTTTAAAAAAAAGGCTGAGTATTTTTTAAATAAGATTTTTTTACTAAAATTGCGTCTCTCCTGTCGTTCCTCCTGTTAGTAAGAGACGGAGACATTTGCGGAGAGCCTCCTCTTAATATGGGAATTAATCTGGTTTAATACCTAACGAATTCCGTGACAAAAATAACTAATCCTTTCTAGACGAGATTTAAGGTGACAATAAAGGCATAATTTTATGTGACGTGCCGAAATTGAGGCGAGGCAGATTTTGCCGTTTTATTAGCTGTCAAAGAATCAAGCGCACCTCAGTAAGTCGAAGAAATTTCGCACAGTCACGATTCGAATTAAGGTTAAAAAACACTTTTTAGGGCAAAAAGTACAAAAGTTATTCGATCTTAACCTCGACTCATTAAAAATGGCGCATTAATCTTAGGGTTTCGTCACCCGCATAGCGAAAACACCAGAAAGTATGCTCGGAATTTTGTTAATTTCCCGGTAAAACTAGCTTGTAATGTAGGCTTGGTAGATTTATTACTTTGAAGGCTTAAATTATGGGTGGAATTGAGATTGAAATAACTTCTTGTTATTTTTTTTAATAATAGGGTATTTTATGACACATCAAATCAGCAACATACGTACAAATTCATGTAGGTATATGTTTTCTTTTAATAAAAATAATATGGTATAGTCTAGTAAAATGTCATTCATATGGTCTTCTTGTTCTTCCTAGTCGGACACTCTTGCCAGAGTGGTCGTGGTTATGGTAGGTCTTGGGTGGCGGCTTTTGCAATGAGTCTCCATTCGGCCCTGTTGCAAGCATTGCGGGAACACTCGGTCATGGTGGAGTGTGTGGTAGACACTATAAGATCCGACCATCTCGTCGGAGACCGACCACGTGCTCTTTTGCCATTCATTCTGCCTTGAACTACCAAACGTTCCATTGAGTCCTCTTTGCGGGTAACATGACCAAAGACTTCAGGATTCGTATCTGTACAGTTGATGATAGCCTTTACCTTATTCTGACCTCATCCAAAATCGACACATTGGTGCGGTGCGCTGTCCACGGGATCTTCAGTAGCCGCCGCCAGCACCACGTCTACAGTGCATCTATTTTCCTCCGCTCCTTCAGTATTAATGTCCACGTCTCAGCTCCGTAAAGAAAGATCGGAAAACGAGGCTTCTCATAAGCCGAACCTTAGTGGCTCTGGTTATTCTTCGGTCTTTCCAGATCTTAGTGAGCTTTTCAACAGCTGAACAAGTAACTGCACAGCGTCTTCGAATCTCATCTTCACATTCTTCATACAATCTTCACATTCACTTTTAATTCGATTTTGTCACAATTTTAATAAAACTTATTAATCTATAAACCAAACTGAATCATGTTTAGTGAACAGACGCCTTTAATCCGTTTTCAAATAATAATATTACAACATTAATACGTGCTTATTTTATCAAAAAAATACTTTACAAAAAATAACCTCAATTCTTTCTCCCTTGTCAAGTGATTTCGGGTACAAATAATAGAATTACATCTTAAATATTTTTAATCCATTCATGTCGGTGAAGGTTTTTGTCGGCATCGAATTCCTCCCTAAGGTATTTGTCGGCAAATATTTATTCTTTGTGAATTAGGTTTGGAATTTTATCGAAAAACTTTTATTTGATCTTGACACCTACCGAATCTTTTTTTTTGTGAAATTAAAGTCGTTTGATAATACCAAATAATACTGAAACATAGCGATGATATTATATAAAAATACAATAAATAAGATTGTATTATATATATTTCCATTGATTTGGGAAAATACTTGGAAGAAACGGAAGTTTCGTGTGTTTATGCGATGGTATACATGAAATGATGATTCTAAAATGCGCTTTTTTCTGTATACTGTAGTATTTGTTCCAAGAGATTTAGAAAAAATATATGTTAAACCAGAGAATATGTGACGGGGAATAGTTCTTTTTTAAATTGGGATTTTCATTAGTAACGTCAGAAAAATATCGTAGATATGCCCCTTTTAAAAATTAAGAATCCATTCTTCTCTTATTTGGGCCATCCAAATATACGTCTCTCCTGTCTCGCTTGTCTCCGTGAGTTTAGTAAGGGACGGAGACATACGCAGAGATCCTCTTAATTTACATTTCACTAATAGGAAGCTACATTATCCCCGAAGGTTAGACGTTTCCTGGAAACGCGAGTGAAGCCGCGTGAAACTCATGACTTAACATAACATGGAGTGGAAACTCACGGTTATTAAACAAGTCAACAGTTACTCGTCTAACATTTAACCTTTTTAATAAATCTACATTGAATTCATTAATATCAAAAGCAGAATCATCTCATTTCAACTTTAAAATAATAAAACCCGTACCCTGGAGCGTATTTTAATATTCAAAACGTGGCCGTTCCCAAATAAATTGTCACGTTATAAAGAACATATAAAATATTTTATAGTTTTCTGTGTGGGTTTTGATTATTAATTCATAGCGTTTTGTAATTAGTTAAACAAATACAAAGACGCACAAAAAAAGGGCACCAATCACTTTTTTGTGTGGTGCAAGTAATAAGAAATGATGATTCTAAATTAAGGTTTTCTCTACATTCATTGTTGCAAGACATTAGTAAATATATGTTAAACTAGAGAATATATGAGGAGAAATGTTTATTTTTTAATTTGAATTTTTCTTAAATTTAAATCAATTTTTGTTTTAAAATTAACTATAAACGTCTTTTTTCTCCTAAGAGTGCTACTAGCCTGTCTTGCTTGACCCAAACTCAAACTCATTTATTCAGTTTAGGTCCTGGTAAGAAGGCACTTATGAACGTCGATAGTTACAATTATTACAATAGACTCTACCACCGGTTCGGAATACACTTAAATTGAGAAGAAACTCAAAAAGACTTCTTTCCCCCTTCAGTTAAGTAATCTTATCCAGCAGTTAGAAATTCTCAATTAGTTAAAAATGCTTGTTTATGGTTTATATTCTCTTGTATTTATTTTGCTTCAGGCTGTTTGATCAGTAGAGTATATTTTGCTGTCTTTATTACGTACATAGGTTGCTTTAACAATGGTAGATAGTTAGATACATTATTCATTAGATAGATTGCTACAACAATGGTAGAATAAAAAATGTAGAAGCAATGTTTTAATATGGTAACAATGTCAAAAATCGCTTGTAGCCTGCAACTCTCATCTCCCCAGGTGATTAATGTCGTGTTAACATAAATGCTGTTCGTTAGAAGCATAAATAAATCAGTACTAGTTGCTAACTAGTCGCTAGTTGTGTAACACTTGGTGAGGCTCGTGTTTAGAATATTAAATCGTCTTCTAATTTTAATTGTAGCCCGTTATGTGCTGATGAATTTATGCAACTTGCGTTTCCACGGAAATGTATGAATAACAGACCTACCGTAACAGACAGATCACAAGTCTGATCGCTGTAGGTATAGGTGAAATATTTACCGAGGATCTTTAGTTTTGCTACGATAAAAAGTAGCTATGTGTTAGTCCACTACCACACTACCACCACCATGATACCTCACGAAGTTTTCCACGTTTTGAATATGTTTAGTTTCGTCGAAATTGACAGAAGTGTAGCTTAGTACAAAGATGAACAGACATATTACCCTTTGTGTATTTAAATCGCTGTAAACCGCTGCATTCAGCCATTTTATCCATTACAATGTAGAATAAAGCAAATTATTTTATCTGGCAAAAAGCGTTCTGAAATTAAATACCAGCTAAAGGAGGATGACCACTTACTTAATCATTTTAACAAAAAGATTCACATCTTTATTGTGCTGGCTTCATTTTAGGACAGCCCTTAAAGGCTAACGCGGCGTATCTATCATTGTATCATTGGACAATGGGGAGCTATTCATGTGACATATTCACTTTAACCATAAATTCACAATGGTGTGTCCCGTTTTTTATTTTACCCACGACACTTTTACTTGTAACACTTTTTGTTGCTGAACTTGAAAATGTTTTAGCTATTTTGTAATTTAATGAAAGGGTTTTCGATTACTATACTAGTCTGTGTTTCATCACAATCTCGCCGTGGTTAGTGATGATGTCGCCGAAAGTGGAAAGCAAAGTCAAGTCGGAACACTGGCGACAGATAGGTATTCAACTTAAGCAAAGCAGACGATACTACCGTGCTATGGATTTGTCACAATGTTTTCCTTTCCGTTGACAAAACATGGATAAGACAGTCAGCTTGACGTTTGTCTACCGCTTACGTCATCAGGCGGGCCTTACCTATGCTTGTTTGCCGACTTTGTTGTATAAAGAAAAATATATCTTGCGCGCTGCCAATAGTAATCATATTACGGTAACTATTTTGTCATGAATATTTTTTTTATAATAACGTAATCGATTTTCGACGAACGAGTTTTTTTAGGACGGACCCATACCTTACCTTCTCCTTTATTTTATCTGCAGTAATTTTTTAAATTATAAGGCTGCTCGCCCACGTCCGATAATCGGTGACCGATTTTTTGTAGGAGAAAAATAGAACGTACGTACTGATTGTAATAGTGCAACGCACAAGTCCTACACGGTCGGTCAGAAATAAAAAATTGGCCCGGTTATCGGTCCTACAAAAAGTCTGACGTGGACGGGCATCCTAATTTATTAATTACTTGTCTATACTAATAATAAAGATGAAGAGTTTGTTTGTTTGATCGCGCTAATCTCTGGAGTTACTGGTCCGATTGGAATAATTCTTTCACTGTTAGGAAGCTACATTATTCCCGAAGGTTATAACTACTTTTATCCCGGGAACGCGAGAGGAACCGCGAGAAACAGCTAGTAATCAATAAAGACAAAAATGTGCTTAAAACCAGCGCCTTTTAATTAAGGCAAAAAGTATCTGAATAATTATTTATTTGTCACATAAAACCATTAACTAAACAAACAGCTACAAGCGTCACTTAGTAACAAATTGTCCTCGCACAACACTTGGACCAATTCATCTGTCGTCGAGTCTCGTAATGGACCAATTTGAGTCCAATCGAGCCTCAGCGGGCCATTGTCGAGACACGAGACTTGTCAATAGCTTCTGGATACTCACAATAAGGTTGTAGTGTTAGACACTTATATCTAATATAATAATTTAGCTAAATAAATCTTTGGTTTGTGAAAAAAAATCTCTCACAGATTTTTTTAATAATTAGTTTACTCTATGGTTGTTTTTTTACAAAATGCATATATATGAAGGAATATAGTATTTTATCTGTGTGTCTGTTCCGGCTTATGTCTGAAACGGCTAGACCGATTTTGACGAGAATTTCACTGGCTTATGTTAATAGAAGCAACTTGGACTAGAAGAAAATGAATTAGGTTTCCGCGGTAACGCGGGTGAAACCGCAGGGTGCCTACAGTTTATTTAGAATATAATATTACAAAAATAAAATGTCTTCACGTACATTTTCTCAGTATTCAGTCTCGCATGCCACACAAAACATAATAAAAATGAGAAACTAAAATCAAACTGTCAATATCAATCATAGTTTCCATCTCGAAATCCTAAAAGTAATAAAGTTTTGAACTAATGGTTTATGCATATCTACCTTAATCTAATAAGCTCAATTCGAACTAATGCTTGAACTCGCTTGGAACAAGAGTAGAGTCACCATATCACGTTGAAAAATGTTGGGAAATATCTGATTCATGTATAAAGTCACAATATTTAATCAAGGGTCGTGTTTCAAACAGATACGTCAAGTGCAAAGCAAGCAAAGGAGTAAAAAAGTTTTCATAAAGTTATCTAAAGCCTGTAACTTAAACCCTGACAAAAACTTGACGTGTAAGCTAAAATTTGTGTATGTAAAGGTGTTAAATGTTTTCGTATTTCATGAATTTATTAAAAGCCTGTAACATCAATCCGCACATAAACCTGACGCTTAAGCAAAAAAATATTTACCGTATCTTTGCTTTCTATTATTAATTTTTTATCCACCTGTCAACATACCGCCAGTATTTTTTTATTTACGTAATGTTTTTTTTTCACCAATATTGAAGCAAAGTGTAACTTACAGCATTTGTCGCAGTATCATATTATTTTTTATAAATAAAACATGTATCATTTTATAAGACCCCTGTGACTTTGAATGCCGAGACGAAGGTTGCGGGTTCGAATCCTACAATGAGCTTGAGCTTTTGGTGAAGGAAAACATGGCTGGCTACCACCCTCAAGTTGAAAATCTGTCGCCAAGCACCTTTCGGTGTGTTCCGACAGCTGCACTTGAGAGCCAGTTCCTTTCTAGGATTTGTGTGCTTACCATCACCGGCCACATCATCACTGACCACGGTGAGATTTTGGTCAAACACAGCTTTATACATAATAAACAAAAAAAAATCCTCTCCTTATTGGAGTTTGATCACTGAAATATTTTTCTAGGATGTTAGAACAACTTACAAAACCTGGAAAAACTTACCGCATGATAACCCTTCTCCCAAGCAAACTTTAGAGCACGCTCGCACCCGCGTTCACGAACTATAATATGGAAAACGAATTTCATAGTTCAAACCTCACCCGTTCATAACTGCATGTCAAATCAAACAAAGCTTAAAGTTTCCAGTTTTCAGTGACACCCTTCCATATTTTGGAATAATTTGAGAGTCTGGAATTTGGTATGCTTTGTGGGAATTCGATTTATTTTTATAGTAAAAATAGCTGGCCCGGCAACCGTTGTCCTGCCCTGAGATAAAAAAAACTTTGACCTAGCTACCCCAACATACAGTATGACACAACTTAGATGAAGCACCGGCAAAATTCGTAAAATAGATCGTTCCCGAAAAGAGTGCGTCTACAACATTACCCATGTTAATTAGTACTTTAGGCGAAAATGATCTTGTTGAACGTTGAATGGCGCGATAATGATTGATCTTTATTAATTGTGTAAATCGGAAGTGAAGTGTAGATATACGATTTGCCGATGCTACATCTAAGTTGTGTCATACTGTACCTAATTCTATAGCCACACGCTTCAGTCGCTAATTACAAAATTACGACTCACAGATGCCTGAAATTGACGTAATAAAATAGACTTTAACTAAAGAAATAATTCATAAAAATTCAAACGGCGGTCCATCCACCTTAATTTAGATTTAGCTAAAAAGTTTTTCAAATCTTTTTTGCAATTTAATAATTTGCTAAACTCACACCCAAACAGCATAATTTATAGTTGAGGATCCAATTAGGGTAAAAAAATATGTTTTTCAAGCAAGCGGTCCACCTGATGGTAAGTAGTTACCGTCGCCTATAGCCATTTGCAATACCAGAGGTATTGCCAATGTGTTGCCGACCTGTTACAATACCGAGAAGGCAACTGGCTCTCAAGTGCAATTTCCGGAACACACCGGTAGGTGCTTGGCGACAAATTTTAAACTTGAGAGTTGTAGCCAGCCAGGGTACTACAAAGTACCCGACCACCGTGCTATGGTTTCCTCACGATGTTTTCCTTCACCGAAAGCTCAAACTCATTGTAGGATTCGAACCCACGACCTTCGTCGCGGCTTCCAACGTCACTACCACTGAGCTATCATCGCTAAACTAATACTAGTATTCAAATAGTTATTTGTAATTATCCAAGTAATGTAAATAACGATTATAATTGGATATTTTAAAGCTGATAGCAAATAGGAAACCTATTAAAACTCGCCCATAATTAACTCTGATAATTCTCAATCAATACAATCCATTCCGGACGTGATTCAATCGGCAATCTGTCGGACTGCTGGAATGTCTGTCACTTTTTAAACATCCAATAAAGCGTTGAATGCGATGTCATTAACTGCAGTGCCTACGCACGGGGTAACTTCATTTGTCTATACTATGCATTACATCAATCATTTTGTGAATTTATTTCTTTTTACTGTAATTGAGCTGTCAATTGACGATTAAGGGTAGTTTTTCTTTGTCTTGTTGATAAGGATTAGCGTTAATTTAATGGGCTGACGTTTGATGACAGACCACAGATAATTCAAAGATTTTTGAAGGGAACTGGCTCTCAAGTGCAGCTTTCGGAACACACCGGAAGGTGCTTGGCGACAGATTTTCAACTTGAGGGTGGTTATCATGAGGAAACCTAGCACTTCCGTGCTATTTTTTTACCATGATATTTTAAATTATTTATCTTTTAGTTTCCATCTATGACCAATAACACAACCTAAATACATTTTTTTTTTTGTTTCAGGAACCCTTCATAACCGAGTATCTTCATAATTTTGACCTAAAATATCAGTGCTGAAAGTTCTAGTGATGTGCGACTCAAAAGTGCGATATATCGAGAAATATATCTTGCGGTGGAGGTAGTGTAGCGTTATCGACAATGTCGCTGTCTCGCTCGCACGTCGTGTCGAGCGTGTTCGTGAGTCTGCTGCTGCAGTACTGCGTGGAGAGTCAACAAGAAATCCTTATTGAGGAATCATGTAAGTGATATGGTACCCTATTTTAATTTTCATGTTTATTTTTTTAAAGGGGGGAAAGGGTTTTGATAAATTATACATATATTTTCGAATTTACCTATAAAATTTAGGAAAAAGAAATATTTACGGAATATTATAAATTTTTCTGTGCTAAAGAAAAGTAAACCAGTAAACTGGTGTCAACTCTAAACTAATATGCTAATGTGCAAAATAACTAGGTACCTACGTCGATCCATTGGTTCATTGCTGACAGAAGGTTAAACAAACTTTGATTTTTACAATGATTAGTAAGGATTTTATTGTAAACTGTAACAATAACTCAGAACAGATGACCTGAATCAGTGGAAGAGGTCTTCTCATCCAGGAGGAGAAGGATAAAGAGTGGCATGCCTTGGAAGATGCTTATCTGCAGAATAACAATAAATCCTTGTTAAATTACATATTTTTAACCTTTCATGTTATTTGAAGAAATATTTATTGGATATTCAAATTAACTTGAAAGTAGAAATGAAAATCGATTAATCGTCATAATATCAAATATAAAAATTCAGTCTTGTATCTAAATGTCAGATATCGAATATGCGCAAATAAAATTGTTCAACTCAAACAGAATCGGACATACAACGTCATGCCGGATGCGGAAATGAATCGCAAACAATTTCGTATTATGTTGAACCGTGTAATTCGTTTGGAAATTACGTAACTCGATTTCCTACACGATTTCAAATAAAGTGACACCATAAGCTTTTGTATTTCAAATTTGGATTATGTGTCTACATTCGACTGCACGTAACATGGTGACAGCTGACACTTAGGAAAGATGTTAATTATCGATATTTTTATAATCATAACGATACATCCTTACTTTGTACTAACAATTTTACTATCCTTTCGAATGTTTTAAATACCTAGCTTGTCGATAAACGGATAAATGGATACTTTGAACGTTTGTAGCGCCTAGCGTTTTATAGCGCCTCTCGCGGAATACTCATGGAACTAATTTCTGCCATACAAAATAGGCTAGTTGACAGTGACAAAAATAAATGACCAAACACTAACCAATGCATAAAACATCTAAAAACACGTGGAAATATCAAATATGTTGTACATTTAATGCTATTTTTTTTATTACCAGTAGAACCACTAAGAGTAGATCATTTGATGCTATGAAACTATGACGTCATAGTGTAGTACTTATTTCATACAAAATTCCATATAAACTATCGTTTTGATATTTATTAAAAAGTATCTAATTTCATATGTTAACTACCCTATTGTAACAAACGCAAACGCATACTTACACCCGGAGTACAGATAATCAATTTCCGAGACTTTGTTATTTTAACCATCAAAGCGCGAGTGTATTCCAAAGGTTTTAGAACACCAGTTTCCTCTATGCAACATGTTGTAGAAACAAGATGTTTCCACGTTCCATTCCGCACCCCAGCCCAAACGTCATTTAACCAAGAATAATACCTACGTCAAAGGAATGTTATAACTGAAATTTTCCACCAAACTTCTTTGTGGTACAATTAATTCCCCTGCTGTACCCGGAGGCGGCATTATGAAGGGATTTTAGGAAATTCTACGCCTTTAATGCAATCATTTGTTAAATCTTTTGGTGGGTGGATATTTTGAGTTGTAAATTTATCTTTGAGCAGATTAAAGTAAAGATCCTCACGAGCAATATTGCTATGCAATTCATATCTCGAATTTACAGCAGATTATGGTGAAAATTTATTGATTAAAATAATTTACATTTTCACCAAAAAATATTTAAAAATCATTTGGCTCTACAGAAATTAATTGTATTAGCAAAATTGATCGAGCGGTCGTTTTTACATTTTTTTGGGAGCAGGGTAGGCAGACCATGGTTATTGCTGAACTTCTCCCATAGAATTCCATATATACCATTTTAAGTTTAATATTGTTATACCTAGTTAATTCTCTTTTTTGTACTTTTAGCTTATTTCTGTTTGCTTGTCCAAATAAATAAATAAATAAATAACCACGGGCCAAAAATTTATACGTAGGTACTTAAATAATAATATATTCCATAAAATTATGTTTTGCAAACTATATGTCGGCGGCCGATCCTATAATTCGCCAAATCGTAAAGTAGAACTACCAGTCAAATTAGAAATAAAATCACAAATGGGAACCTACATTATCCCGGTGTTATTGGTTACTTTTTATCCCAGGAATGTGGGTGAAACCGCGGCGGACAGCTAGTCGCATGTAGTCTTGCAACTCCGTCAATTAACAACATTAATTTATAATCACATAAAATTCGCCCCGTTTTCCATTTAATTAATGCACCATTCTGGCATACAAACGACCAAATGCTATTAACCCATCAAGTAAATCATAAACACGTGCCAACAATATAATTTAAAATGATCTCTAACGCAATAGCAATGAAAGCTATAATAACAATCAGCTTTATGACCCGCATCCCGTTTCCTAATTACGAAAAGCCACAAACGAATGTACGTATCAATTTATGATGATGAAGTTTGTCCTTTAAGCTAACTCAATAAAGATGAGTTTAAAATGCAAATGTATATTCATAATTTTGATGGATGGATTTATACTCCTTTAATACGTGAGGCTGTTTAAAGCAAGTCTAGGAAAGCTTATATATTCGGTCACTTTCTTACGCCATAGAGCAGAAAGAGACAGATTGAATCGAATGCCCTAAGAGCAATGACATTTTCTGCAATTAGTTCATTATTTACAACAAATATTTATTTTCTGTCGTGTTTTATTTGTCACGATCCATAAACCTATAGATGAAAGTGTATTGAATGGAAGGGGTAACTAGTTTCTGTATGTTTTTTTCTTAAATATATCAAACCGAGTCTATAGTTACTTACTTTAGTTTTTGTAAATAAAAAAATATGTGGCAATATGCCGCAGCAAATCTGATGATATATTTACTCTATAAAAATTAAATACGCCATAAAACTCTTCATAAAATAGAAGCACCCGTTTCAAATAAATTTTAATAACGAAATTGTACCGGCTCTTTGAAAACATACTGAAATACTTATACATTTTTATTACCTATCTCGTAACTTTTCATGATCTGTGACCAAATTTAAATAAACCGAATGAATTTTACGAAACACTTTAATAACATTAAATGAAGAAATGTCATTCGTATCGTAATATGAAATCTATAACTATGACTTGAAGATGATTTAACATGACTTAAACTCAACTTGACGAGGATTAAATACATGAATAATATAAAATACATGACTTACTCCACTTGACACTGGCAAAATACACAAAGTGTGATGCCAAAATGAAAAAAAAGTTCATCTGTTTAATCTATGATCCAGTATGTGTTATTTTAATTTATCTCTTGTTACTGTCACCCACACTAACACTAACAACTAACATTTTTAATTGTAAATAGAACAAAACACTAAAAACCAACGCAAATACTCAAAATGATCTCATTTTCGTTGAATATACTAATTGTTACACAATCGCGCTGCATTGAATATGCTGATAGTGCAGCGGCATGGCATCACCTCATTTTTCTGCAATTCAAGTAATTACGTCAATCGACGGCACGAGGCGCCGAATCAGCGAATCATGTTACCACCAGCGCCGACGACTCTAAATTCATATTTCACTTGCGTTCTCACATCGAACCTTGTAAGATCTAATTAAGTCTAATTTGTAATTTCTATATAAATTAAATTAAGTTAAATAAAAATTGGTTTTTTTTCGAACTATCGCTGCCGCTAAACGTAATTGGCGCAGTCGGTAGGATACTCGAGTCAGTGCGCACAGGATCGAAGACTTTTCCCACATCGAAAGGACCGAAGCGGAGCCCTGGCGTAGCTGACCGGTTTTCTAACCATAGACGAGTATCCAGAATCTACGGGAAGCTGCAGCATAGACGGTATCCAGACATTGATACACCCAGAGAACCAACGAAATGATATTGTAAGTACACAGAATCTTTCTTGTGACTTTTCCCTCTTTGTGTTAATTATAATCCTTCCAAGATTTTCCATCCAAGGCAATCTCGGACTTGTAATCTTAAGGAAAATAGGCATAGTCAGCGTGTAGAACAAATAGACGCTAATAGAAACTTAGATAAGATGTCGGAAATAGATACGATTTATAAGTCACTTAGATTATTACCAGAATTCGATGGTAATTCGAATGTTTTAACGCGATTTATAAAGCTTTGCGACGCATTAGTGTTAGAACATGTCAAACCCGAAAATGAATTGGCAAATGTGGCCATGATAAATGGGATCCTAAATAAAATCACAGGACCCGCCGCGCGTTTAATTAACTCGAACGGCATACCGGATTCTTGGACTGGGATACGCGAGTCACTTGTAAATAATTTCGCAGATCATCGCGACGAGTCTGCGTTGTATAATGATCTTTCCCTGCTTAGTCAAGGTAATACTTCGCCTCAAGAATTTTACGAGCGTTGTCAGAATCTTTTCAGTACAATAATGACTTACATAAGCTTGCATGAATCTGTGCCTACCACTGTTGAAGCTAAACGTACCCTGTATAAAAAGCTAACTTTACAAGCTTACCTTAGAGGTCTTAAAGATCCGTTAGGAGGACGTATCAGATGTATGCGTCCTAGCACAATTGAAAAGGCCTTAGAATTTGTCCAGGAAGAGGTTAACATTTTATATTTACAGCAAAGGAGCGATTCCATCCCCGAACGTAAAATGCAATCTCAATTAATGCAGAATTCTAATCCTAGACAGTCATATGTACCATTATTTAATATACCACAGTCCAAGCCAGCTATTACATATAATATGCCCGGACTTTCACGACCACCCATGCAACATTATAATATGCAACCGTGGAAACCAAATTCAAATCTAAATCAGTTCCAACAAAACCGAGGTCCCACACGCACACAGCAAATGTTTAGGGCACCCCCACCAAACTACAACCCTCAAAGTAATGTCTTTAGGATGCAGCCTAGAAATCTACCTGTGAACCCCGGGACAAGTGGACCAAAGCCGATGAGTGGTGTAAGCCATTATGTGACCAAGCCTCTGCCTCCTAGCGGGCATGATTGGCGGAAATTTGGTAACCCGCCTCCACAAAATTATTTTAAGACTAGAGAGATGAATTTTAATCAGTGTTATGAATATGACCCTTATTATAATGATTTTTCAGATTATGAATATGATAATAATTATTATGTTGATTCCAGCGACTACTATGACCCTAACTTTGAACAATATTCGCCCTATAATAACCCTATGATTTCTTGTGAGGAATCGTCACAGGAACAACCCCTTAGTAATGATAATCAGGATTTTCAGAAGGACCCCCAGTCAGACAAACCCATATAGAGATAAACTTACAGACTCAAAGACAGTTACCTTACATAGAAATTAGTTCACCACCTCTTAAATTACTGATAGATACCGGAGCTAATCAGTCGTTCATAAGCCCGGAAGCTGTTGATAAATTTTATTCAGACATTCCCCTTAATTATGACCCGTTCGAAGTCACTAATGTTCATGCTACCAGTAGAAATGAATATTCTATCTCCGTACCATGTTTTCCAGAACTTAACGATAATACTGAGATCACACTTTTCATATATAAATTCCACGATCATTTTGATGGATTAATTGGCTCAGACTTACTTGATAAATGGGAATCAGTTATAGATTATAAAAATAAAGCCCTTATTACGCAAAAAGCAACGAATCAGCTTAAAGTATATAATTCGCGCAATGTGAATTTATATGAAGATGTGATCCCAGCTAACTCATCTAAACTGTTGCGATTACCAATTAACATGCACGATGGTGACGTCATAGTTTCGGAACAAATGATTTCAAACTGTTTAATAGGCGAGTGTATAACGAAAGTAACCGATAGTAGGGGCTACGTAGAGATTACTAATCCAACTCAGTATGACGTCATTTTTTCAATGGATCGTCCCGTGCGCGCCGAGTTACATAGCATGCAGTGCGCGCGTACCGAACAAGTATCACCGCGTACGAAGGAAGTACTATCGCGATTACGTACGAGTCATTTGAACGAAGAGGAGCGCGCGAATTTAACTTCACTTTGCACTCAATATGCAGACGTTTTTTATATTGATGGCGAAGCTTTAACTTTTACCAATAAGATCAAGCATTGCATAAAAACTACGGACGAAACACCCGTCTATACAAAGACATATCGCTATCCATATGTTCACCGTCAAGAAGTTAGGGACCAGATTAGTAAAATGCTCGATCAGGTTATTATTAGACCATCTGATTCTGCATGGAGCTCTCCTATATGGATCGTACCTAAGAAAACAGATGCATCCGGAAAAACTAAATGGCGATTAGTTGTCGACTTTAGAAAAGTTAATGAAAAGACCATCGACGATAAATACCCGATCCCTAATATTACTGACGTGTTAGATAAATTAGGGAACTGTCAATACTTCACCACGCTTGATCTCGCAAGCGGATTTTATCAGGTTGAAATGGACCCCGCCGATATTCACAAAACTGCATTCAATGTAGAACGTGGGCACTTTGAATTTCTTCGAATGCCCATGGGTTTGAAAAATTCTCCTTCTACATTTCAACGCGTAATGGACAATGTCTTACGTGACCTCCAAAATGTAATATGCTTAGTGTATCTTGACGATATTATAGTCTTCAGCACCTCCCTTCAGGAGCACATTATCAACCTTGAAAAGGTGTTTCAGCGACTTAGAGAATCCAACTTCAAAATCCAAATGGATAAATCAGAGTTCCTCAAACTGGAAACTGCCTATCTAGGGCACATCATTAGTACGGACGGTATAAAACCAAATCCTGATAAAATCGCCGCTATTAAAACCTACCCCTTACCTAAAACTGCCACTGAAATAAAAAGATTTTTAGGCCTACTTGGCTATTATCGAAAATTCATCCCAGATTTTGCTAAGATAACAAAGCCCTTCACTCAGTGTCTCAAAAAAGGATGCAAAATAGTTACTACTGATCCAAATTATATTAATTGTTTTGAGAAATGTAAAACCCTCCTAACAAATGACCCAATCTTACAATACCCCGACTTCAATAAAGAGTTTATACTTACCACAGACGCCTCCAATTTGGCCATAGGTGCCGTTCTCTCACAGGGACCTATTGGGTCTGATAAGCCCATATCTTACGCATCTAGGACTCTTAACAGCAGCGAAATTAACTATAGTACAATAGAAAAGGAGCTATTGGCTATAGTGTGGGCAACGAAATATTTTCGCCCTTATTTATTCGGTCGAAAATTTAAGATCATTACTGATCACAAACCCCTGCAATGGGTAATGAACTTAAAAGAACCCAATTCTAGACTTACTCGTTGGAGACTTAAGTTGAGCGAGTATGATTTCACCGTTATCTATAAACAAGGAAAATATAACACCAACGCAGATGCTCTCTCCCGTATTGAAATCCATAATGAGGAGATAAGTTCAATCATAGTCAACCCTTCTGAAAAACCACCCTCAGTAACAGGTTCCTCCACCCTTACGGCATATACGTCAGCCGAGAACCCTATATTAGAAGTACCAATAACAGACGAACCCTTAAATAAATTCAGTCGTCAAATATGTTTTACCGTTGTAGGTGATATCAAAAGAAAGACAGTAGTAACTAAGCCTTTTGAAACCCACACTCGCTTCGCTGTTCAGCTCTCTAAATCTAATCTACATCTGGATGTTGTAAATGCCCTTAAAGAATACGTCAACCCTAAAGTTAGAACAGGTATCATAATTAATCCACCCCTAGAAATGTACAACATTATTCCAATTATTCAGAATGAATTTAAAAGCTCTACTATGAATTTAATTCTAACTAAAGTTGAACTCGAGAACATTAAAGATTTCCTTCGTCAACAAGAGATAATTCAAAAATATCACGAAGGTAAAACCAACCATCGTGGTATTACAGAATGTCATCTTGCACTATCAAAAAGATATTTTTGGCCAAAGATGAAGGAGCATATCACTAAATATATTAATGAATGTACAATCTGTGGGCAGGCTAAATATGATCGCAGTCCAATCAAACAGCAATTTCATATAGTTCCTCCCCCAACCAAGCCCTTTGAAATTTTACATTTAGATTTATTTACAGTACAAAATGAAAAATACTTGACACTTGTGGATGCTTTCTCTAAGTATGCACAAGCGTACCATTTGAGGGACGGAACCGCGGTTAGCGTTATTCAGGCTTTATTAAATTTCTGTACTCACCATGGAGTTCCCCTGACAATAGTTACAGATCGCGGAACTGAGTTCACTAACCAGTTATTTGCAGAATTCATAAAATTACATAAGATACAGCATCATAAGATCTTAGCGCACACCCCTAATGAGAACGGAATTGTAGAAAGATTTCATTCAACACTGCTCGAACATTTACGTATTCTAAAATTAGAACACCATAATGAGCCTCATGTCAACCTCATGCCCTATGCCATTTTAGGCTACAATAGTTCGATACATAGCTTTACCAAATGCAGGCCAATAGAGATTATTACCGGACACTTCGATCCTCGGGATCCTTTAGATATAAATTTATCCGAACACTTAATTCAACAGTATATCGTAGATCATCGTAAACGCGTAAGCCAGGCATACGATATAATAAATGAAACATCGTTACATAATCGCACGGAATTAACAGAGAACCGCAATAAAGATAGGGAACCTGAAAAGGAATATGAACCGGAACAGCAAGTTTTTATTAAGAACCCATTAGCATCCCGTCAAAAGTTAGCTCCAAGGTATACACAAGACGTAGTCCTAGCTGACCTCCCGATTCATATTTATACCAAAAAGAAAAGAGGTCCTGTAGCGAAATCTCGATTAAAGAGAGTCCCTAACGTCAACCAATTGTTGCAGGATAATACTGACCTTCATCCACCTGACTCACGCGCAAGAAGTAATATTTGACAGCCTTGACAATGGACCAGGAGTACTACCATTTAGTTTAGGTCCAACAAAGGTGACATCCCACTATCATTCCTTTTTACAAACTATTAATCTCAATGAAATTCAGTCGAATATAGATAAAGTAAAAGTACAGTTACGCGAAATTAGGCCTGAACTTATTAACAAAACGTTATCTCTATACGAACCTCATTTAGACTACCTCTCGAATAGGCTTGACAAGATTTCTGATCAATTGCTCACTTTTGAACCGATTCGTGTTAAAAGAGGCCTCATTGACGGTCTCGGATCTGTTATAAAAAGTATATCTGGGAACCTTGATTATACAGACGCTATTCGTTATAACGATGCAATAAAATCTTTACAGAATAATGACGACAAACTAGCTTCCGAATTAAATAACCATATTAGTTTAAGTAAGCAATGGATGTCGGAACACTCGGTAATATTAAACAAAATTATTGAAAATCAGAGTAAAATCGGAAACGTACTTAACTTGATTAGAACATCTGAAGCTAATAGAGATAACGACTTAATTAAATATGCACACTTTGCGCAATATTTAATGATCTTAGGAGATAATATAGAAAATCTATCTGACGAATTACATAGGTTAGAAAATATATTAGGTTTTATACGTGCATCGAGCACTTACCATTCTATTTTGAGTTTAGAATCATTAAGAAATATGGTAGATAAGCTAAAATCTTTATATACTAAAGATGAAATTTTAGATAGTAACTTTAGAGAATATTACGATATGTTAAAGTTAGGTTATTACTATACTAGCAATGAGATAGTTATAGTCTTCAAATTGCCGATTGCCTTTCCTGAAACATACGACCTATACAAGTTATCAATTATTCCTAATAAAAATAATAGTATCCTTATCCCGTTATTCCCCTACATAGCCATTCATGAGAAAGATTTCTGGTACATAGAGACAGAATGTCCGAAGATAGGTTCATGGTATCTCTGCGAGAAGAAGCGCAACTATCATCTTCAAAAAGATCCTGATTGTATCCAGCATCTTATTATTACGCAGCAAATAGCCAGCACGTGCCGAATCACCACAGTCAACCTTACTACAGAAGCATTAGACCAACTGGACGACCGACACTACACTATAAGTTTTCCAAAACCAACCAAAGTACAAATATCATGCAAACAAAACCAGTACAGTACTTTAAAGGGGAGCTATCTTATTATAATGCCCTTTGGATGTTCAATGAAAACTTCAGAGTTCACTATCGCAAATAATAACGATAGAGTAAAAGGACGAGTCTTGAAAATGATAGATGTACCTACGAAGATAAGTTTGCCTATCCAATTACAATCTACAGTCAAACTTAACAGTATAGACTTGGATAATTTGCACGCAGTTAATACGAAGATTGATCTTCAGACACCCATCAAGCTGGACCAGACATCTAACGCCTCTCTCTATCACACCACCATACCTATCTACGTGTTAATCCTAAGTGGATGTATACTAGCTATTGGAATAGTATGCAGAAATCATTATATGAAGAAAACCCAAGATGGGACAAAACCAGAACCAGCGACACAGTTTTACGCGGAAATTCCACCCAGGCAACAAGATGACCCCAATCATCGTGCAGCAATCTTCTCGACATCTATTCTCAAATGATTGCTGATCTTCGGGGGGAGATGTTACACAATCGCGCTGCATTGAATATGCTGATAGTGCAGCGGCATGGCATCACCTCATTTTTCTGCAATTCAAGTAATTACGTCAATCGACGGCACGAGGCGCCGAATCAGCGAATCATGTTACCACCAGCGCCGACGACTCTAAATTCATATTTCACTTGCGTTCTCACATCGAACCTTGTAAGATCTAATTAAGTCTAATTTGTAATTTCTATATAAATTAAATTAAGTTAAATAAAAATTGGTTTTTTTTCGAACTATCGCTGCCGCTAAACGTAATTTAATTCAAAACAACGGAAACACAATACAAATAACAAACTATAATTGCACGGAATTGGCTTGGAACGAGGAAACACAACTTAAATAATACAAGACCAAACATACCAGATATGGAAAATCCAACTCTATTACAGATATATTACAGTGCATATGAACTGCAGATAATTTGGTAATATTTTAATCCCCTGGACTACCGCCAGAGCCCGCTTTTCCAAAATGGCGGATGGATTATTATTCAGAGGTTATTTGGTTGTGGCAATAAGCAGTCTATGTATTACATTTTATGGGAAATTGTCTCGTAATGACAACTAAAACTAGATCATCTTACATAAAAAAAACCGGCCAAGTGCGAATCGGACTCGCGCACGAAGGGTTCCGTATCATAACTATAAAAACGGCAAAAAAGTAAAAAAAGTTTAAAAATGTATAAATAAATATATAACCATTAAATATTTATAATCCTGTATGTTATGGTCTAACAGACAATTCATTTACCTCATAGGGTCGGTTGCTCGTACATTTTAAAGTTATAGTCAAAGTTAACTTAACTATTACCATGCTTTGACCGTAGAGTCACTTTGACGATGACCGATCTCCTTCGGTCGGTTATGGTTACGGTTAAAATTTTAGTTAAAGTGACACCAGCAACCCAGTTTGCTTTCTTTCGGTGGTTAAAGTTAACTATAACCGTAACCTAACTATAACCTTACTATGACCGCGCTTTATGCAACCGACCCTTAGTAAGACTAGAAGTCTTATACTAAACTTTACAGTCTTACAGCGAACAAACCGCTGTAACTTGACAAACTTTGATTAAACTTACATGAATCTCCTGATTTTCCGAAAAGTTTTAATTAATACACGGCTCCATCGCTTTTTTGGTTTCCATTTAATAATGTACCTAAAGGAGATTGGGGATATTTAAATTGTTTTGTTCAGTACGGGTAGCATTATCGGATAGTGGACGGACAACCTGATTATTCTATTTTGTGGGCCTATAGTAGACTTGTAACAGAGGTAAAAACACAAAGTCAGGATTGTGTGTCAATGCACACAATAGGGTAGTTGACACTGTCAAAAATACATGATCAAACACTAACCAATGCATAAAACATCTAAAAACACGTGGAAACAACCAATATGTCGTACATTTAATGCTTTTTATAATTTTTAATTACCAGTGGAACCACTAAGAGTAGATGATTTGATGCTGTGAAACTATGACGTCATAATGTAATATTTCATACAAAATTCCATTTAAACTATCGTTTTGACATTTATTAAAAAGTAGCTGATTTGATATGTCAGTTAACTACCCTATTTTAGCGTTCCTCATTCGAAAATCTGAACCGTTTCTAGTTTTCATTTTTAGTTTCTCATTTTTTTATATATAAAATATTCCGTTGAGCTTGAACATGTAATTACAAAATACAATCTAATTCTACATTTGAATTAAATATTTAAAGTCACGTTCCATAGGTACCGAACAGTTTTTAAAAGCGTACATGGTATATTTGTACTAAAAATAAAATATGACGTTACGTTTTACGCACTTACTCGTATTTAGAGGTTAATAAATCAGAAATTACGACTTTCCGGTCGCAGTGTGGTTTCTGTTTATTTCATGTCAATTTTAGGGTTCTAGAAAAAAATCGATGATAAAAATCGAGCCGCATTACGCACAATAAATAGGATTCCATAGTTATTTTTTTTCCAAATCAAAAGTTGAGGAGCAAGCAGGCGGTCCACCTTATGGTAAGTGACATCCGTCGCGTATCGAAATTAGCAATACCATGTCTTGCTTATACAATACTGTAGTTAAAGTAATTACCGGAAAGCACTGGTAGGTGTTAGGTGACAGATTTTCAAAAATATTTAAACTTAAAATTTCGACAGTCTTAGTTGTAAAAACATACAGAACCATTTTGTTAATAAAACGTGACACATTATTATATTATTTTTGTTGTGAAGGATAAAAATAACATCATGTTACACTGCATCTCAGATGCTATAAACGGTAATTACTGGCATTAAAAGATTGTTTTAATTAAAAAATACTGGACCCTAACCGGCTGAGAGTAATTCTGAGCTGCACGCGATATCTTAGGGTTTCGGTGGGATTGAGAACCATTATATATATAGGTAATTTTAATGTTACCACTGCTTAAATATTCCGAAGTAGGTACTCGTTAACAACAAAAAACTATGCTATTTGTAGTGACTTTTATTTTAGTTTAATTTATTTATTAATGAAGAATAGACGTCAAATAAATTTATAATAAAATTCAAAATTATATTTACGTTTTTTTTTACGATGTATAGGCCTGTATTTGACCACAATCTCACCGTGGTCAGTGATGATGTGGCCGATGATGGTAAGCACATAAAGCCTAGAATGGAACTGGCTCTCAAGTGCAGTTGTCGGAACACACCGAAAGGTGCTTGGCGACAGATTTTCAACTTGAGGGTGGTAGCCAGCCAGGCGGGTACTACAAAGTACCCTACCACCGTGCTATGGTTTCCTCACGATGTTTTCCTTCACCGAGAGCTCAAGCTCATTGTAGGATTCGAACCCGGGAACTATAAAATCGCAAAAAAAATGTTTTGTCATAGGTTTAGTCGATATATTTAGTATGATTGTTATTTTACAGTTATATTTTAAGTCTGAAAGTTTAAGCCATGATTAAAAAAATCTTGTTAATAACAATTTGACACTGATCATCATCAAAAAAAAAATATATTGAAATAAAAGTATTTCAAACTTTTAATATTATATGTACCTAGATTATACATAGAAGATGTTCAGTCAGACCCTAATAAAAAAATCTCGCCGGGAACGTGGGTACAAAACCCTTTCTTGGTCTAGTCCGAAACGTACTTGGCAAGTACCTACCTATTTTATTTATTTTTATAGTGAGACTCGAAATCATACTTGATACTTGACATGACTTACTCACTTAAAAACATACAATGGTGGCGATTCTGTTGTTTACGAACTAAAATAAATTTAATCTCACTATATCTCTTTCTAATAGTAAATATAAGAATGGGATGCAAGATATTTTAGTCCTGTCAGTTTAATCCGATCACACATTTCAACGTGAATTTAAGTGCGATCTTTATTGGTCACGACTATTTACCCGTACATTACGATGGTATGGATTAAACTGACAGCATTAAAAATGTTCTATCTTTTTTCAATTGGGTTAACATGAAAGAGAGGTGAGGTCACTTGTCTAATATTAGTTAAGTTCGTAAACAACAGAATCGGCACCAATGTAAACTATTCATTTCATTCATACACACGGAAAATAACTTGGTTTTAAGTTATTACGCGCTTAGCCCTTTATTATTATGTTCTTTTTAATGACAAACTTAATCTTGGATGATGAATGTTACTCGGACAATTATGGATAAACCTAGACGTCACCTTTTCGGACCCTAAGATGGATTTTTATACTGAAAAACTTATAATAGGTATATGACGTAGTATATAGTACACGAAGTTTCTACTTGTTTCTAAAACAACAAAGTAGATAATAAAATCAGTGAAGTATATTTTTTAAATGACTTATTTTAGGTTATTTATTGTCATTCACCGCAATATTTAAAAAGTGGCAGCACTTTTTACTATCCAACACTGAAATTACGAAGAAAAATACAAACTTTTTTATTATTTATTTTAATCAATATAAAACCTGTATTGCAATGTTCTTAATTAATCTACAAATCTTTGTAAGAATTCAAAACATATCATCATCGAAAAAACCGATTTAAAATTTAATTAAAAAAAAGTATTCTTCATCACATATTCTCTAGTTTAACATATATCTATACTAATATAATATTATAAACAGGAAAGATTTGATCGTTTGTTTGTTTGCATTGAATAGGCTCCAACACTACTGAACCGATTTGAAAAATTCTTTCACTAATAGGATGTTACATTATTCCCGAAGGTATAGGCTACTTTTTATCCCGGGAACGCGAGTGAAACCGCGCGGAACAGCTAGTTTTTTATAAATCTCTTGCAAAAAAGAATTCAGATAAAAACTTAATCTAGAACCATCAATTCTCGCATATCGTCGCCTTAACAATACAAAATACAGTCAAAAGCTCATAATGACAGCAGATCAACTGGATATACCTATATATAATTCCCGACACGTCTGTCTGTGTCTATATAAGCTACGTTTGTCTATCAGTTTCTCTTAATCCTCAAACTGAGCCCTCTGTAATGAGTAATACAAAGGGATGTACCGAAGACAGGAGACATTCCCTTAATGTCATTTACGAACACACTGTTCAGAAGTTCGTCGAACAGTACAACGAACTTTTAATTTTTTTATATTCCCTGGACACATTTTTAATATAAAAATTTAGTTCTCATTTTATCACACACAATGATATTTTCCTTATTCGCCACTTTATTCTTATTGGATCATTATATTTTTATTTACAGAACTCACAAAATTTTGCATTTTATTTGATTAATAAAATAACATTTTATAGCTTTATTTTATTTTTTGCAGGACTTATTGGTTTAAAAATATCTTACAGTACTGCAAAAGTATTGTTGCAGACAAACTATACCTACTGCAAAATATATTTTGCCTCCTTACGAGGGTCGACAAAGCGCGAGAGAACACTGGTGCTACAAGCGTCTATGGGCTACTAACCACTTACCATCTGGCGGGCTATTTTATAGATTGTCTACATTTTTATTTAATACCAAAAAATAATCATAATTACAATGGGTTTGTTCACGTTTGAATGCTAATAAAATTAATAAGCTAAAAATCAATTATAGAACATAAAAATTATACAAACTATGCAACCATGTGTACAAGTCATTAATTAGAAATTAATTTATACTCGACCTACTCAATTACAGTTCAAACGACCGACGAAATTATATATACTTAAATTAAATATATACCTATATTTAAATACAAACGTAATTCAAATTAATTATTATTGGTTTTAAATAGTAGGCGCTGTAATTTTTTTTGTAGTTTTTTTTTTTATTTATGGCGTGGTCCATGGTAGATATGATAAAAAAATCGTAAAGTAATCTGAACGGTAAACATTTGCTTAGCAACTACATTATCTTTAATTCATCTATATTATACCTACTAATAATAAAGCTGAAGAGTTTGTTTGTTTGAGCTAATCTTTTTTTTTTTTTTTACTATATATAGGCCTGTGTTTGACCACAATCTCACAAAGTACCCTACCACCGTGCTATGGTTTCCTCACGATGTTTTCCTTCACCGAAAGCTCAAGCTCATTGTAGGATTCGAACCCGGGACCTTCGTCTCGGTATCCGACGTCACTACCACTGAGCTATCATCGCCTTAAATCTCCAGAGTTCCTGGTCCGATTCGAAAAATTCTTTCACTAATAGAAAGCAACATTTTCCCCGAAGGTTATAGGCACCTTTTTATCCCAGGAGCGCGAGTAAAGCCGCGGGGAACAGCTAGTTTTCAATTTGACCTTTCAGAGTTTACTCCCATTTCGCCCAAAGTTCTTAAATTCATTTTTAAGTAATTGATTCATTTGATAAAAGTTATTTACTTTGGCGACTTCACCGTCTCAAAGCTATGTTACTCGTGTTATCTGTCGGACATAGCGAAGCTTTGCCAAACAGAATAAGGGTTTGCCAACAAAACGACCCAAGTCAATATTAACATGCCTATGTCAAGAACCCATCATTCCCTTTGCCCTTTGATACCAGAATTACCTTTTACGGAATTCTGATAAATCCTCGTGACATGTTATGACAGCTTTTAATGTTACTTTTTTTCTTTTTAGCATCACATTAGTGTATTGCCAGTGTCAAGTCGAGCTATATAGGTATTTTTATATTCTTCATGTATTAAATTCTTGTCAATCGTCATGTTTCAAAGTTCTAGTATAGTTCAAGTCTTGTTAAATCATCTTCAAGTCATAGTTAGTCAGTTTAAGTTAGGTTTTAGTACAATGGTAGCCGTTGTACTAAAACTTTTAGCTACTTTTTATCCCGGGAACGCGGGTGAAACCGCGGGGAACAACAGCTGTTCTTTATTAGGCACAGTAGATTAACCTGGTTAAACTAGGTTATGGTATGAGTATTACATTTTGCAATTTTTCATTTGCAAATAAAGGCCCCCAGAGATGCTCTTTGAGCAAAGGAAAGTATACCATTCTTTAGGCTTACGTTTTGTCATAGTCTGCTCTGCTAAGGAAAAGAAAAGAACGTTAAATAACGTATGATTTCAAGACAGTCTGTGTGAAAAAAGATTTCATAAATAAAATATGAATGGAGATCATTTCGGTTGGGTATTCGTTGACCGATAAAACATTGATGTAACCTTTAACAGATCATGAAAAAATATTTTACAGTTGAAAACGTACGAAAAAGTATATATCTATCCTCTAAATGATTTTGTTTGTTTATAATTTTATTATTAATCTATATTGTAAATACAGTTCGCTGAGGACACTTTTATGGTGAATTTTATTTTTGGTCGTATATCGATGCTGAAAAAGCATAATTTGATACAGAAAAGTACCTGCCATATCCTTAAGGTGATGCCTTCGGTTGGAACACGAAATTCAAATTTTATCACGTTTTTTGCAACTGATTAATAACAAAAGAAATCATCAACATATTCCTCCACAGTATATTAGTAACATTTTCATGAAATAGTCGTATATGTCAGTAATATACCTTGGATAAATATGTTGATGATTTCTTTTGTTCAGTAAATATACTACCATTCTTGTCGCAAATAACATGTTGATAACTTACGACCTATAACTGAGCTGCAATTTGCAAAAAACGTGATAAAATTTTAATTTCGCGCTCCAACCGAAGCCTCCACCTTAAGGCATCCATCAATTTATCTTTTTCCAAACTCTTGAGTGACATAAAGACAGATCAATAGGGTGATCAAAAAACCATTGTCCCAATTTGCGGAACTCAAAATAAGTTAACTCCATAGGTTGGTTCCCATAAAATCCTCGAGGCTTTGGGATTTACTATTGAATTTTTAGTTTCTGTAACCGTAAAATTGGGCTTTAGTTCCAGGCGATAAAGTTGATTTTTAGTACTATTTTAAACTCGCTTTATGAAGTTTCTTATAAAATGTTTTACTTGTGTATTTATATTGGAAGGTAATTCGGCGCGTATCAATGCAGATTTTTGCAGATAAAATTTACCGTGGGAACCAGAATTTTAAAAACTTTGAATGCAAATTTTGTAAAGTATGAGTAAGGTATGTTAATTTACACAATTTGTTGGCTTTTTGAGATTTTTTCATATTATTTATTTTATAGGTACGATCGGCCATGAAAGTGGTGTGCCAGTTTTGTTTCCTAGTCATCAAAAATTACAACAAGGTTCAAACTAAGAACAGCTGTCACGTAACAAACAGTAAACAAAATGTTGTAAGTTTTCAGATTAATCTGCAAGCGAAACTAATCATTATCACCTATGAATCTCCTATTTACCATTTCAGCTCCTTAGTGGTCCGCCTGGCTGGCTACAACCCTCAAGTTGAAAATCTGTCGCCAAGCACCTTCCGGTGTGTTCCGAGTTCCGACAGCTGCACTTGAGAGCCAGTTCCCTTCTAGGCTTTGTGTGCTCACCATCATCGGCCACATCATCACTGACCACAGTGAGATTGTGGTCAAACACAAGCCTGTACATAGTAAAAAAACCATAGTTTAAGTTCATTTGTTTTAAGTAGTTTATGTTTCGAGCTCAATAAATCTTTTCTATTCTAACTGCAAGCAACATTCAACCTTAGGGTGGTACATAACTTTCTTGGCCGACCGTACTAACTTACATACTTAAATATAAATGAGCTGGGTATCAAAAAGGGCAAATCTATCGAAATTGAATTAATACGTTTATTTGACTTTGTTAGAAATTTAACAACGTCGTAAAGCCAAGTCTTTAGTCAAAAAACCATAAATTTATATGAAGAATATATTTGACCGTCTCGTCCCACAAAATATAACTACCACATAATATTTTTTACAAAACCCACAACTACCCGTATTGAATAACACACACATGGCCGCTTTTAATCCGCGACCGTCCGCGGGTAAGTGCGTATCAGAAGTACAAAAACGTATCACATTACTATACACACGTGTCAAATATGTATTTATGTCAATTGTGATGTCGTAAAGTGTTGTACGAATTAACGGGATTTAGCTCGGACGGGTAGACGGATAGTGATGGGGGTTGACAGCTACTGTTTGTTTTATCGATAAAACAAATTTGACTGAGTAATAAGTTTTTTAAATGTGGTTTTAAAAATTATGTATGAATTATACCTAGTATTTATTATTGATGGTAAAATTATCTTTTTAATGATTTTAAAACTAATTAATTAAATACGATCTAAATTAAGATCTAAAGTATACAATATTTACAGTTATTTACAACAAATATACAAACTATATATAAAAAATTTCCTCGAGGCGGCCGCTGCTGCCAATCAACGGCAAGGTTCCCAGAAGGCTGGCAGCGTTCAAATAAAATTATAAATCATTAATTACTAATTAAAGATACATGTGTCAACCCATCCAATGCACCTAAAATAAAACTGGACTACTTATTAAATGTAAATAAACTAATTTACTCAATTATAAATACAAAAAATACCTCCCTGACTCTTTCCCGGTAATAACAAGCTATAAAATTAAAAAACCTCCCTAACTTTATGCAAAAAATCACATCGATCCGTTGCTGCGTAAAAGAAAGACAAACCGACAACACACTTTATTTAGAATTTATAATATTAGTATAGATATACTACTTACCTCTATATATTACCATGATAATCTTGAAAACTATCGATAAAAACATCGATAACCGACAATACTCCCCTCACTAAAAGCCATCACTCTGGGACTACACGGGTATCTTATTACAAAGTACGAACCCCGCGACTTCACCCACGCCCAAAACACTAGCAATAACATCTTCCGTCCTTCCCACACGCACTTGAATAGAAAGAGAGTGTTGTAAGGATATCTTGAAAACTGTCAAGTGCTCGCTCTGATTTTATAGGATGTATCTGTGAGTGTGAAAAGGGTGTTGTTCTTTCATGAATTTGAGGTCAATGACTAGATATATATTGATATAATGAAAAATGATATTATAATATTGATCGGATATTACAGCGATAATCGGCACATATTTTTTTTACATTGTAAGACTTCTCTTTTGATGTTATTTTAAAAATCTTTCTTATTCTGTTGGTTACAAACTAAACAAATGTAATCATGCTTTTTTTTAAAGCTATGTGTGTTGAACTTTGATTATGTAAGACCTTGTAAACCACATTTAGAGCTAATAAACTATTCTATTCTAATCGCATTATATCTCTTTCTAACAACAAATATAAGAAAGGGATGAAAGATATTTTAGTACTGTCAGATTAGTCCGATTACTTATTTCAAATTTAAGCCCGATCTATATTGGTCACGCACGACCATAATTATAATCCTTACATTACATGGACTAATCTGACAGCAGTAAAAAACGTTGTTTTTTTTACAGACAGAAGTGACGTGGCTAATATTAGTAAACAACAGAATCAGCACCATTGTTGCGTGATTATTTTTTTACTTATAAAAGATCTAACGAAGTACCCAAAATATATCATCTAGAATGCATATTAAACAGCGAGGCGAAATGGAAACGAAATATAATACCTAACCCTAAGTCTTATTTTATCAACCCACTTTTTACCTCAAAAACCATCTCCCCACAAAGGGTTTTATGTGTTAAAAAAAAACCGTAACCCGTCGACCGTGGCACAAAACAAACACGATTTCCCTATTAATTTGTCCTAATAGAATTTCTCTGGGTCTTTGTGACAGTAATTAATTGCCATGAAATGAATTCCATCATGAAACTTGATGGAAACGTATCAGTCTTCAAAGGAAACTTTATTGATATAGATATTATCTAATGGTAATATCGTTGATATATTTTTAATGGATCCGACGACTCTGCGAGACTTAATTTGCATCACTATTTTTTATTTTATTTTATAGGGATTTATTTTATTGGAATTATTAAACATTTGGAAGAAATGCTATCTAGTGGGCATTATAAGGTTACTTCAGGGAGGCAGGTTCACGCAGAGATACCACAAAAGACTAGATATTTATTTAACATCTGATATTCTTATTGTATTGTAGAGTTCCAAGGTTGAATCAATAAAATACGAAGTTCTTACGTTAGTAAACATCAAAACATACCTACATTGTTTGATAAATATCCACGTTTTATGAACCATAACGTTCCAAATGTTGTCAAGTAAAAAATACATGGACGCCATTATCGATACGGGCTTTGCGGAAATCGTAAACGTATTATGCGATAAATGAGAAAATGTTGTTCAAATATCAAATAAATGGGGCATATAAGGAGAAAGTTATCGAATGAGCACAACACTATTTCTTAAACTTGGCCAAAAAACATTCAGATTACTAGACTTGGCTTAAGTTTTATTGACATTATATTTGTGATCTTGGTTCCATTTTGATTGTGTCATTTATTTTTTCTTACAATTAACTGGCTGTGCTTGCGACTTCGTTCTCGTAGTAATTATTTGTCGTTACAACAATTCCAAAAAACATAAATTGGGATTCAGAATCGTTCCATCATAATAGCTACATGTATTCCAAATTTCAGCCCGATCCGTCCAGTGGTTTGAACTGTGCGTTGATAGATCAGTCAGTCACGCTTTCCTTTTATATATTTAGATCAACCTATAGAGAATTATATCATTGCTTTGGAAACGTAATACGACACTTGTTACCATTCTCCTTTCACAAACTAAATGATTTATTTCGTCGTATGAAAATAGTGTCCATAAATTAATTCTTTACTTAGAATTTCCTATTCATTATAATAAACTGTTTAAGTATGTACTTAAGTACGTTATGTGACCTAAATTATATGACCAAAGGTTTTGCTGTTTTATTTTACTTCTATAAGTTGTTTTAGGGCTCCAAAGTGAAACATGGACCCTTGTAATGTCCTCATCATCATTTGTATTGTCACAGACCTTTTTACGTGTTATAAATAATATTTAGATTTTTTTTCTGAGTAGTTTTATGAAAATTTATTTCAAATCTTTCTTATATGGACAGCTGTACTTGAGATCCAGATCCCTTCTAGGTTTTGTGTGCTTACCACCATCGGCCACATCATCACTGACCACGGTATGACTGGTCAATCAAAGGTTGCAATTAAGCAAGTAAATTAACACAACACACAAGTAATCACAATTTCGTAATCACCCAAATTACATTATTACCCGGCAGAAATTAGTCGCTAACCAACAACAAAGAGTATCAAATAAATTGCCATAGTTTTATTTTTGTGTGACTTATCACAAAACAGCGAAATACTTGTCATAATTTTCTCATTGTTACATGGGTTATAAAAGGTTTTTTTATTTTTCTCTTTTTTTATACACAGTCTTCGCAAACTTTTTATTAAATTTAGTCTTCTACTGTATCTATATTATATATACGATTATTTGATGTGCCAATTTAAATGCCAATTTGATTCATTTTGTAAATATAAAGTAATAAAAAAGCGATACATTATCTCAAAAGTTTTTTTTATACTACTAAGGTTGCAAACGTTACGCGTTGCGTTACGTAGGTATTTTCGATTTTGGCGTGTATGGGACCACACCGCATGTTTAGTCGTTGGGCGAAGCAATACTATCAAGAGTACTATCACGCTATTATGTTGTGGGCGGTAATACATCCCGGGGAGGTATATTTTCGCCTTTACTTATTAGTAGTTAGTATTCTTTGACTAAGGGTAGGTCGACAATCTAAGACAAAATATCTATTGAGTCTCAGAGACCAAGCAAGCAAACCCATAATACAGTATATAGTGTTTAATATATCAATGCAAACAGGATTATTTTTCTTTTTAAGTATCATCATTTATAAGAAACGAAATGCTTAAATACAATTTAGGTCACGAAAAGAAAATCCATGTAGCGTAAAAAAATGCGATTTTCTGTATTTTTGCCCGATTTACTTACGTTATCGTAAATTGATGCTAGAAAAAGATAAATGGTCACAATTTTTTACGATTACGGTTCAGCTGAGTAACGATCCATTAGTACTAAGCCTTGTATATGGGCTAACCTAATTGGGCTAGGATTTGTTCCAGTGGTTCTCAAAATTGAGATGTTGTCTGCTTTAATGATCAATTTGAGATCCATTGTGGAAGGTTGTAACATGATAGTAAAACAGCGCTTTTCTGCTGAGAGGCAACCTGATTCTTTATTTCATTTATGTACAAATCTAAATTTTAATAAGTAGAATAAGGTGTCTCCCACACCACGCGGAAATTCCGTCGTGGATCTTCCGTCACGGAACGTATTGCATACAAATGAATAAGCGACAACGACTGATCTTCCGCGAGGTGTGCCCGTTATTAGTAATTAGCTGTCCCCGGCGGTTTCACCCGCGTTCCCGGGATAAATGTAGCCTATATGTTATTCCAGTGTATTATCTATCTATGTGCCAAGTTTCATCCAAATCCGTTATGAAGTTTTTGTGTGAAAGAGCAACAAAGATACATACAAACTTTCACGTTTATAATATTAGTAGAATTTAACTGCAAATTGCAATAAAATGTATTGGCGGTCAGTGACGGAGGATCCGCGACGGAATTTCCGCGTAATGTGGCCTGGCCTAAGAGAGTATTGCGTTCTTTTGCTCAATGAGTAGCTCAACGTCGGAATTACTACAAAATATCGCAGTCAAATAACCGAATGTTTTATTCCTGTGCGTGAAAAAGGTCGCCAAAACTCGACGAAGTGCGTGAGTGATGCCCGGGGCGAGGATTGCTTAAGTACCTACGCGGATCCCGGGTAGTAAATAATCTGCGGCAACTTTCCAGGCGCATAAAATAACTCCTAATATTCTAAACTAATATTATTTAGCCGGATTGAGAGTCCTGCCGTCGCTTTGTCCGGTAAGGTTCATAAAGTCATCAGGCTACCAATTATTTTAATTACCTCTTGAAAAATGGACATTTAAATTAGTCCATGCCATCGTCATTAACGGGTAAATAGTCGTGACTAATAAAGGTGGCAACTTTAACGATAAAAAATAATTGGAATACTTTAACAGGACTAAAATTAAAATAATCTCTTATATTTTTTTGTTAGAAGACCATATGCATGATATTTTTCTGAGCTCATTCATATATGTAAGTAACTAAAAATATCCAAGATTTATTTATTTATATTTTGGAAGACTATAGACTTTATGGTACAATATAGCTCCTTTTATTCCTATCTCTTTCTAGCAAAAAATAATTTAGCATTATATTATGGCCGTCATAGACGTCACATCTTGACACGTCTCTGTCTAATCGCTGTCTAATTAGTAGTTAAAAATGCTTATATCTTCCGTGTTTCTTGGCCGATTTTAATTATTACTTCACTTTTTAACATCTTTTTTTACGGTATTTTCATATTTTTTAAAGAAATGCCATAAAAAAATTCATGCATATTATTATTCCCTATTTAAAGAAGTCTGAAAGATGTATTATTATTTGGATGTTCCTAAATCCTAACTAATAGTCAAACTGATTGTTTTCCGATTTCCAACACAATTTGATTCCCTTTCTATTAATAAAATGTTTCTTTTCTGTGTTATCTAAAATTACTTCCATTTTTAATCTTGTGAAGAGCTTTCCAGCTGTCGGAAGTGGCTGTTCCGTAGGGTTCCATGTTCCATAAAAAACCTTACAATGTTAAAAATATTTAGATATGTTACTGTACTTTGCAGCAAATTTTTCATTAGTATTGTAAATACATATTCGAGTAGTTTTAAAAAAAATCTTTAGTAACTTTCGTTTTAAAACTAAGAATGATTTTTTCTCTTATTTGTGCCAAATAACTTAAAAACTTACATACATTATGGGATATACATACATTATATTATAGAAAGGAATAGTTTTCTCCCTTATTTTCTAGGTTTTCCGTGAAAAACTAACAAACATGTTCACATCCAAACAAACTTTCACACTGTATAATATGAGTAGGAATTAAAAATTATGTACCTACGTACCTTAAGTATATCAATCAAGTTTTTATTCTATCAGTTTAGACTTTAATGATAGGTCAAAACTTAATGGGAAAAAAATATGAAAGAATCCTATCGAATATGTTTCACGCGTGCTTGACTGCTTTTTACGAAGAAAATTTTCTTTGATCCGACGACAGATCTTGAGTTAGGGAAGCTTTATATAAATTTATGTAATAAGTTAAATGAATTACTTTTTTTAAGAGTACTCTTGAAACCGGAAGTGTTTCTTATCATTATGACGGCTCGAGTGTAAATAACCGTGTTGACCTTATTAAGTCAGATACAGACAGACAGGCAAAGAGAGCATAGCAATCCTTACGAAAATATCATGGTACCGCAGATTTTTTTTGCTGACTTCAAACTGTCAGATTAGAGTTCCTACATAGTTATTTTATGCTTTTTTGTGGCTTTGAAGGCGATTCTATTTTTTTAAAAGTTTTTTATAATATCGGCATGCAGGTTATTTATTAGCCGTAGAATAACATAGTCTTTTTATCAAGAAAATAAACGTGAAATGTAACATAATAATTTAAAACATCTAAAAATACGTGGAAACATCAAATATGTTGTAAAAGAAATTATTTTTAATTCCTTTGTTTTCCTTACTTTAATTATTATTATTTTTTAACTTTACTTTTCTCTGCCCTGTACTTCCGTCTGAGATCACTAAAGGTGCCAGCAAGGTGTGCAGCTGAAAATCAGCGCTGCTGGTATCAGCAGCACATGCTGAGCTGGTTTCCTTTTGACAGCACACCCTACTTTTTTTCATGGCGCGAGAAAATATATCTTGTACCAGTATTGTTATATTTAGTTTGAATTGTTGATTTTTGTTATTTATTAATGTTATGTTTAGTGAAACCTATATGTATATTTCTCGACACTTTGTTTATTATTATTTGCTGTCAATAAATGTCTATTCTATTCTACCTATAGAACTACTAAGAGTAGATCATTTAATTCTGTGAAACTATGACGTCGTATTTCATACAAAACTCCATATGAACTATCGTTTTGACATTGCATTGATATGTCAGGACTCTACCCTATAGTCTACAAGTTTACACTTTGAAAAAAAATGCTAAATTGCACCGTAAAAGCTGTATAAAAGCTATAGGGCAACCATTTGTTGCCAAGTGTGTTTTCGTGTTACGCAACTAAGAATTGTAAAAAATGTTTCTGCCCTCAATATATCCTCATAAAGTGACTTGCGGTGGCCTTTTGGGCACAAAATATACTCTTATGAACCCTACCTGGAGGTCAAAGTAATGTTTCTTTTCGGGTACATACTTTTACAATTTATGTACTTGTAAGTTTGTAGGTAAGTACATTGTTTTTGTTGATTAATTAAATACTTTTTCTTAGGTTTTTATATGGATTTCTTAGATAATATTAAATTAATGGTATTTAAATAAGTAAAAATACCTTTTTTTTATTATGTATAGCCTATGTTCACAATCTCCCGGAAGGTGCTTGGCGACAGATTTTCACCTTGAGGGTGGTAGCCAGCCAGGTGGGTACTACAAAGTACCTTACCACCATGGTACGGTCTCCTCACTATTTTTTTTTATTAAAACAGAAAACCGATAGATCCTCATGGCTATAAATAAATGTATTTTTATACATTACTAAATGCATTTCATGCTACTACCTCCTACAAATTCTCCTAAAAAATAGTTTTATTTTTTTTATTTTTGAACACAGAAGAACAGAGAATGATGAGAATTTGAAAAATGTTTTTTTTTTAAATTACGCTAAATATAAGCTATAGAGGCAGCCTATATAAAATACAAATTGAAATGTTGAATCTCACATGCGTTGAGTTTTTAGATTTCTTAAAGGTTTTCTCACTTTGACTCTTCATTGAAACCAACGCTGAATGCGTAGAAACACCAATATTTAAAGATCTATTAGGTACGAATTATTACGAACCTTTCAAATAAAGAACGAGGTTTAAAAATATTCAAACTTACAACGAATAAAAAAAGAATATTGGAACAGACATTCAAAAATACGAATCGTGTATTCATGTATGATGCTTGTCCAATCTCGTGCTACTGGACGCGGTAGCTAATTAAAAAGGGATTTAATATCCGATTCCGGATTTTCGTGTTCGATACAGATCCAATCTGGGCCATATCTAGGCTTTCATTATTGCGGTAATACCAACTGTGTTTGTGAAATTGTTCTAGAGTCTTCGAATAGAAATCACACGATATTTTATTAAACTATATGGCCATGGCCTTTAACTTATTGTTAGTCAAGAACATACCCAGTATAACTTTTGGTTCTTTGGTCTAATTTATATTGAAATTTTAGTAAGAAATAGAGAAGACAGACGGACGACTCTGTCTGGAATTAACATAATATTTTTATTAAATAGACTAGTGATTTATATAAACTTTTATTTAGACTTGAATAATCTAGTACATAACTACAATCTCACCATGGTTATCGTCATGATGTGACCGAAGGTGATAATCACACGAAGCTTACAAAGAAATTGCAGCTTCCTGATACCTACACCGATAAGTCTTTAACCATGCGGGTACTACAAAGTTACCCTGCCAGCACCAGATATTTTCCTTCACCGATAGCTCAAGCTCATTGTAGGATTCGAACCCGTGACTTCCCTCACAGCATTCGATGTCACTACCCCCTGAGCTATCATCGCCTTGCACGCCTGATAAAGCTATTCATTCAAAACGTTTAGATTTAGAACGCATTTCAAACTCAACACTTCAAATGCTGCGCGTGGCCAGTTCCAAAAATTCAAAAAGAGAACACATGCAAACGACATAAATCAACACCTACGCGCGCAAACAAAGACTTTCGCTTCCAAAAGGGCGCGTTCCCACAAAAATGCGTTCATTGTTCTTCGGCATTCATTTTTTCAAGATAAACCTGGCACATTAGGTTGAGGCACACATTATTGGTCCGACCTCCCGCCGCGTCACCTCCTTTGTGCTTTGATATCGTTGTTACGAGATGAATGTTATGAGGTCTGTAAAAAAAAGAGAAAAGGCCGTTATACATCTGTTCTATTTTCAAATTCTGAGGAATTTAATTGGCGTTAGTTTAGAGGTTCGAATTAAATTATCATCCTTATTTTAACACGTTTATGCTTACGGTTTTGTTTTCGTTTATTTTTAATCGGTCTTATTATTCATTGTATTTTACATTTTATGTGTTAGGTTTAATTTTTGAACTTAGTTGTATATGATTTTTTTTTATTTTAGAGTTAATTGTAGGAAAGTAGGTATATGTATAATCGATATTAATATTGAAATATTTAAAATAAATTTTGGATTGTATTTCATTTTCACGTTGACTGTACATATTGCACCTAGCTCGTAATAAATGACCAACACGGTCAAACGTATTGCCCACAAGGGCCCATTATTCAGTCGTTTACCTTATTTAGCACGGTATTGTGGCCAATAATTATGTTTTTACCATATACTGTGTTTATTATTAGTGTGTTCGTGTCGTATCGAAATAATGTTTTTTAAAATTGGAATGTTCAGTAAATTATAATATTTACATGACGTTCATTCGATAAAAAAACTATCAACAGAATAGTTATTTCGAAATTTGAATTGATAGGTACGATTCTACCAATTCTACCACTGATTACATTCTTCTTTATGTATTGTATTCGACCACCCTTTTAAATATCAATATTCCAAATATGAAAATTTAATTTAATTTGATTTCCATTCTGGTTTAATCTGTATTGCATTCGACCACCCATTTGAATATTAAATATCACAATACTACATTGAAACTTTTCTTGGATTCAAAAATGGAATCTATTAATACTAATAATAAAGCTGAAGAGTTTGTTTGTTTGAACGCGCAAATCTCTGGGTCGGATTCGAAAAATGATTTAACTAATAGGAAGCTATATTATGCCCTAAGGTTATAGGCTACTTTTATCCCGGGAACGCGAGTGAAACCGCGTATATATACCTATAATGACGTGAATATATGTTTTTAATCTTATTCAATTAGTTTCATGCCTTACTCCACCCTTATATAGCTTTTATGTGGCAATGTGAAATATAGTGCGGTAATGTATTGCGATACAAGTATTAATTGCATTGCGAGTTGTGATTGGTTACTTAGGAGTGTTATAAAAGCCGCTAAATGTGAATTGAGGTTGTGAGTCAAAGATTTAGTAGGTATAATGAGTTTTCGACTCTGCTAGTTGAGAGCTAGTTCCTTTTTAAGCTTTGTAAGTCAGATTGTGTGTTTTTAAGGCGTTGATAGCTCAGTGGTAGTGACGTCGGATGCCGAGACGAAGGTCCCGGGTTCGAATCCTACAATGAGCTTGAACTTTCGGTGAAGGAAAACATCGTGAGGAAACCATAGAACGTTGGTAAGGTACTTTGTAGTACCCGCCTGGCTGGCTACCACCCTCAAGTTGAAAATTTGTCGCCAAGCACCTTTCGGTGTGTTCCGACAGCTGCACTTGAGAGCCAGTTCCTTTCTAGGCTTTGTGTGCTTACCACCATTGGCCACATCATCACTGACCACGGTGACATTGTGATCAAACACAGGCCTACACATAGTAAAAAAAAAAAAAAAAAAAGAAAACTTTTACAACGTAAAAAAAAACAATATCATATCCTACTAATATTATAAATGCGAAAGTTTGTGGGTATAAATGTTTGTTACTCTTTCACGTAAAAACTACTGAACGGATTTGTATGAAACTTGGCACATAGATACCCTGGAATAACATATATGCTACTTAATATCCCGAAAACATAAGGTACCTCGGGAACGCGGGTGAAACCGCGGGGCGGAAGCTAGTTATTCATATATCTTGTTTACTGGGTTACGAATAAAGTAGGTAACATGTTTAATTAAAGACATACAATTTATAAGAAAACAGTGACATGGATTTTTAATTGAATCTCGGTCTGGTAGAAATTAAGTTAACTCAACGTCTGATTGCTAATTTCCCTAGAGCGTTTGGCCTAGATCTCGATTTTAGATTCTTAGGATTGAATTTAAGGTGGAGTTGGAAATGTTTTTAAAAATATGGCGGATGCATTTTTTTTTTATTCATACAACATTTATTAAATAAGTGGTAACACATTTTGTATTAAACTTTAAATCATCGGTATTATTAATGAAGGAAAAGAAAAGAAAAATTCAGTAAAGACTATTTTGATTCTGGCATTTGTGTATAAATACAAAGCATCACCCAAGCATATCTGGTATCTGGTACACGCTGTATAAAAATACCAACTATAATGGTTCGGATGTTGCAATTATTTTATAATAGGGTAGTTGACAGTGTCAAAAATAAATGACCAAGCAGTAACCAATGAATAAAACATCTAAAACACGTGGAAACAACAAATATGTTATACATTTAATGCATTTTATGATTTTTAATTACCAGTACCACAAAGAGTAGATCATTTGATGCTGTGAAACTATGACGTCATAGTGTAATATTTCATACAAAATTCCATATAAACTATCGTTTTGACATTTATTAAAAAGTAGCTGATTTGATAAGTCAGTCAACTACCCTATTTAAAAAAAACCTTCGTGTTTTTCATGAAATATTAAAAACTACAATTTCTGTACCAACTGCCGTGTTTCAAATATAAATCACTAGCTGTCCCCCGCGGTTTCACCCGCATTCCCGGGATAAAAAGTAGCATATATGTTATTCCAGGGTATGATCTATCTATATGCCAAGTTTAATCCGAATCTGTTCAGTAGTTTTTGCGTGAAAGATAAACAAACATACATACAAACTTTCTCGTTTATTATGAGTAGGATTCCATTTTCAAATACAATAGGTAAGTACTAGGAAATGAATGAAGGAGGATACTCTCTCAGTAACAATTTGTAGTGTCACGGTATGTAGAGTTACGAAAATGATACAATTAAAATAGAGTGGTATTTTTTTTATCTCCTAAACGTAGATCTCGTTAATTTTTAATTTTGCAATAGTCTTGTAAAAAAATCTCTATTTTGTTTACCAACATTATTTTTTTTTTATTTTTTTTTTTACCTTGTTTAACTTATATTTAATAATTGAACTTCAGATATTTACAATTATTTACACGAAAACATTAAATTAAACTAATTATTACATCTGAATATATATATCTTTTTTTTTATTTATTAAAAATAAAAAAATAGAATGTGAAACGTTATATTTATACTGCATTACTTTTTGTTTACTCAGTTTCTTTTTTAATGTTTGTTTGTTTTTATTTTAGTTACATAAATCTTATTTATTGTTATTTTATAGTTAATACAAAGTTAATTGTATTTACGAAAAATGCTCGAGCTTTACCAGGGCCGCATTATGAGTGTGCGACAGCTACATATTTTTCTTGTTAACTTTTCTGGGTAAAGCTCATCATGTCACGTTACTCAAAAGTCAATGTTACGTATAGACTGAATAGACGGTAATTACTAACTATAACTGGATTGATCTGGATACCCGGACGTGGGGGTTCAGTTGGTAAGGGGGTTTAACACCCTTAAGACGTGTTGAAACAAGTTGAACTTACGTAATGCGACGTGTCCTATCTATACGTTATTATATCTAGGTACATAGAGTTGAAGTTCGCACACAGGTTTCATGTGACTTGATATGAAAATAAATACGTACTTAACCTAAAATTGTTACTCTTTTTTGATGAGATAGAATTCTTTGCATTCCGCTATTTAAAAAAATAGTTTAAAAATAAAGTTATTCTAATTTCAATCAAATTCTTCTCTTCACTCAATTGACTCTACCAATAAGCACTTAAAGTAAGAGGACTCCAGCAAGAAACTCAGCAAGGCTTCTTTCATTTGAACTCATGTAATTAGAATTTTTGTTTTAAATATACATAAACTTCATTAAATAGGGATGAGGACTGGGTAAAAAATAATTAATTCTGTTTAGTCCGTCAGTAAGGTTATAAAAAATATTGGATATGTATTTTCTATTTTATCAAAAAATACAAAGATAAGTAGCATCAAAGTTCAGGAGAGGGAGGTTGTGACGTCATCTCTCTGTAAAAAGTGTACTAATAAGTGACGTCACGCGAAATTTTAACGCACTGTATCTTCGTATTTTTTTGTTTTCGGAACTAAAGAAAAAATATGCGTCAAATATTTTTTTGTAATCTAACTGACGGAATAATTAGATTTTTTTTGTCATCATCCCTATTGTCACTTGGCCAGTGGTCCTATAAAATAATTTTCTGTGCTAAATAATGCAATTTCTATTCCATTAGATTCCTACCTCAACGTCTGTCATCAGTAAGTAAATTAGTTTAGCGGAACTCAGTCCTTTGTCCCAGTTCCATTATAAATGTAAGACATAACTTCGTAAAGGCACTTGTCGACAGACCTATTTCATATACGTCAACGCCACACACCACAGTAACGCCACATCAACGCCACATAGAAAATGTTCACGATTAAGTAATAGTAGGTACCTGGATGACCAAAGCTTTGCTGGGTTTTTTTTTTGTTTGGCAAATTGTGTTATTTTGGAAATGAAACCTAGATCGATTTAAGTATCGCCCCCGAAACCACCTGCATACAATTTTATGAAATTCGTTGTAGCCGTTTCCGAGATTCAGATGATACCTATATATATAAACGAGCATTAGATAGGTAACAGGTAGGCGAATTGCGATGCATTTTAGCACAAGTAAATCTAAGCTAATAGATAGGTGTTACCTTAAAAAATATCTTAAATTTAAATGAAAAAAAAAGGCTTTTTGTATATATAGGTACTTATATAAAAAAAAGTCATCCCGGGAACGCGGGTAAAACCGCGGAAACAGCTAGTATTATTATAAATACGAAAGTTTGTGAGAATGAATGCACGTTTGTTACTCTTTCACGTAAAAGCTACAGAACGGATTTGGATTAAACTTGACCCATAGATATATCATACTCTTAAATATATGTAATAGGCTACTTTTTATCCCGACAAAACATAAGTTTCTTCGGAAACGCAGATGAATCCGCGGGGCGGAAGCTAGTGCAAAACAAAGCTTTAAAAATAATGTCAACAAAGCTCCTAGGTAAATTCGTTTACGCTCCCTGAATTGTCTTACATTCTATTAAACTCCAGAGATGAAAGCTTTGACTGAGCCCTGCATTTTCCGCTTGGTTCACTTTTTGATACGTTTTGCGTGAGCTTTTAATTTTAGATGGCAGTTGTTTAATTAGCTTTTACATCATATTATTTTAAATACATATTTTTTTAAATTAAAGTCTCTTCTCAAGTTTAAGATCGCGGTTATCTGATCCCAAACTAAACAGAGATGTAGGTACTGTGGAAACCAAATAACTGATATAATACATTTACAACATTTTCGATTTAAAAATAAATATTAATATTCTTGTCACAAATCAGATGCTGAAAAACTTATAACCTACAACTGAGCTGCAATTAGCAAAAAACGTAATCAAAATTGAATTTCGCGGTTTAACCGAAGCATTCACCTTAAACCGTTTCGCTTGCCACACTTTCGCGGGCCTGCTATTATTTTTCGGGGGTGATGTGTGTAGGAAAAAATAATCTATGATAAATTAAAATCATATCCTCCAGCGTAATAACCACAATCCCAACTTCAATCCAATGTTCATTAATAGATATATGTAAAACTTGAAATGGTTATGTGCTCACAAACTTACGCGAACTTGTATCTGGGCGGGGTGCCACTACGAGCGACCGACTATAAAATTTTATTAAAATTATTATTTTCACAGTAATAATAAAAGTTTACGAGCACACGTAGCGTTGTCACGCTAATATCGTGCGTGATAAAGTTTATTATCGCAAGCTGAATTCTAATTGGATCATTAAGTTTAAGGTGATGAAATTTGGTAGTTTTAATTAATTTTACTGTGTCAACATTTTTATTTTCCTCTAACTTGTAACTAATTGGAGATTTGGTGTGATTCATTAATAAGTTACCTAATTAATCACACCTAATAGGTACCTATCAATGTGAAAAGTTGGTTGTTGGCGACGCAATTGAAATGTGAAAATGAAGCTGAACGCATTTGAATGTAATTTGGTACATGAATTATTTTTACTCCGAAAAACATGAGACCCACGGGAAGGTAATTTAAAATAATAGAAATATTTTTTGAGTCCTCCAAATTAGAAGAAAATAATATAATTTATTACCAAACTTAAAAAAAAAATTGTAAACTCAGTATAATTATGTCATATGCACTGTATAAGGTTCACATTTCAAAATTTCAAATTAAAAAAAATTTGTAAATTAACTCAGCGTCAGAAAAAAAATACTTTTTGAAAAACGAATGTTATATTGTTTGGAACATTGGCAACACAAAACCGCTCATTCTGAATACCCACATCAATTTTAGCGAAACTAGCGACTACCCGCATAACCCATTCCAGTTTCTCATTAAACATTCACTTGCTACTACTAATTGAACGCATACTTTGTTTCGCTACAAAGCTCACTAGAGCTTTGAATGAGCTTTCGCTACGTTATTTGGGATTTCACTCAACATTGTAGTATTCTATTTAATAATATGAGCTTCTTCCTGTAATATTTGCCTTGTAGAATCAAAATCGAAAAGTTACATTTCAAGGTAAAATTGGAAATTTCAATGCGAACTGCATTCAAATCTCTTTAATTACGGTTTGATTTTAAATGACATGACATAAAAAGTAAATTAATCTGTGAGAAAAAACCCAACACAAAAATCAAATGTATTATGGTCGATCCTTAAAAATTAACTACTTGTTTTAACTACCTCGATATAATAATAAAGAAACGAGTAAATTTTTAAACCCTAAGTACCTAAGTCTTTATATATACACGTTTGGTTCTGACTTGAACGGAACAAATTGGTTTTAAAAATTGGTTCTAAATGCGAAAACATGTAAATGGTGTCTTGATAGTACTCGTAGATACTAACTTTCTGTTATCTAATTACTGTATGTTTTACAAAATAAATCAAAATGGTCCTTAGAATATTTTTATTCTTTCGATTAAAACTTAATTAATATACTTCCTACTATTCTACTAATATTATAAATGCGAAAGTTTGTGAGTATGTTGTTACTCTTTCACGTAAAAACTACTAAACTAATTTGGTTGAAACTTGGCACATACATAGATCATACCCTGGAATAACATATAGGCTCTTATTTATCCCGGAAAAACTTAAGATACCTCGGGAACGTGGGTGAAACCGCGGAGCGTAAGCAACATTATATTATTGTTAGTATTTTTTTTTTGTACTCTTTTTATTTTATTTTTTATTTTTCAATTTTGTAATGTTGTGTGTTGTCATGAATAAATGTTTTTTCTTTCTTTCTTTCTTTAAGCTAGTTTGATATAAAAATAAACTAAATGAAAAAGTCGCTGTCAGAAGGCATCGTTCCGAGGCATTGTCACGTTGGATGGCAAGAAAAGATTAATTTAATATTCGTACCTACTTTGATATTTGGGATCAAAAACGATTATACGGATCCACTCAGTAGTAACAAGGCATCAAAATATGTATAGGTAGGTACCAGTGGCGAGGGGTGAAAATATGGCGATGGTAAGCCGTTCAAAAAACAGCTGTATTTTTATAATTACAGTGTATTTTAAGCATGATAAAAGTGGCTTTGAAATGATGAATATGTGGGACTGGGATTCTTAAAAGGTAAGCCGATGGGAATCGGCTTGTATTGGACCCTTCGCCACTGGTAGGTACTATCGACAAAGTTGAAGCATGATCACCTTAAAGGTGTATTTTGTGTGCAGTGAACAGCCGCTACCTGTGTCTCACACAATTTAACCAGACAAACAAGTAGATTGTCATTTCAGTAAATAGTCTAGACAAAAGATTTTACAAGAGACCGTTTTATTGTCAACAATGGACAGGGCGAACTATGATTACTGGCTGCAAGCGAAAAGGTCGCAAAACTGATCATGCTTCAACTTTGTTGATGGTACATATAATAACCATAAATTACAAACCCATGAAAACGAAAGTCATTAGTTGCTTAACTACTTATCGATATTCGCTATCGGGATCGTGTTACAAACTTTGCCCATACCTATTCCAAATATTGGAACTCGTACAGATTATATTTGATTACTCTGGCCATAAAATTGAGAGTACTTCCGGTCCCTGAAGATTAACCCACGTCGCGGGTAGATAAAACTATCCCATAGATTAATTTATGAAAATTTATTTGCCTTAACATAGGGTTAGCATTTTGGATTATATTTTAAGGGTAATTTGTAACTTACATTTTAGTAGAGCTAATTTTGTCACAATTATGGTTTTATTCACGTAGAAAACTCATTTTCAAAAAGCGCTCTTTTGTTTTTTTTATACAAATCTGTTTGAATGCATTTTGAATAAAAGCCTTATTTTTTTTTTATTTCCAATTAACATTACCATTACTTAATTTACTTAGAAAACAATTGTAAATTACTTATTTGCCTACAAATTACGAAAGAATGTATAAAAAAAGGCGTTTATTAATCAAATAGAAAACACAAAAAATATTTCAAGTCTAAATTTGGAAAATTAACGCGTAAAAAATTACCTTTCATAAATAAAATATGAATCTAATTGACAACCCTACGAAGGCCCGGGCTAACATCATCCGGTGGGGACCTGTTTGATTTTGAATATTAAATTTGTTATTGATTTGCCTTAATTGAATGCTAAATTTTGTTTGTCGAATATTTGCATTGTTTAGTAAATTAACTATTGTATTGGGTTTAATTGTCGGTGCGTTTGTTTATGTATTTAGTACAGGGGTGATGACTAAAAAAATTTAATTAGTCCGTCAGTTAGATTACCAAAAAATATTAGTACATATTTTTTTCTTTTTATTCCCAAATCAAAAAATAATGATGATTAGGTATGCGTTACAATTTCGGGTGACGTCACGTCTTAGTACACTTTTTACAGAGAGATGACATCACAACTCCCCACTCCTGAATTTTGATGCTTATCTTTGTAATTTTTTGTTGATTTGATGAAATAAAAAATACGTACCTATCCAATATTTTTTTGATAAGTTAATTAAACAGAATTAATTATTTTTACCCAACTCATTATAGGTACATGATGTGTAGACCATCCGAACTAATATTATATATGCAAAAGGAACTCTGTTTATTTGTATGGTTGTTTGTTACCTTTTCACGCCTTAACCACGGAACCGATCACGATGAAATTTAGCACGCAGATAGTCTACTTTTTATCCCGGAAGGTAAATCCGCGGGGGACAGCTAGTCCATAATTCCATACTAATATTATAAATGCCAAAGTAATTATGTTTGTTTGTTACCTCTTCATGACTAAACCGCTAAACTGATCACAATGAAATTTGGAACGCAGATAGCCTATGTTATTTATGTATTCATAAGACACACCAACAGTTAACATATTATTACATTAAATAAAATAATATATTACAATTCCAAGTTCCGATATGTAAACCTATGAGAGGCATGTACAACATTTGCCACGATTACAATAACACGTATCAAGTAGACAGAAATAAAAGAAAAATTAACAAAATTTAAAATAAGCAAAAGTTACAAATAAGAAAATAACGGTGAGATAAATTAAATTAAATAAAAACAAATTAAAACAGCTAAATGAAAGATTTCAGAACTTTACATTTATAGACTACCAGAGATGTTATGGAGAAGGACATAGGCTATTTATCCCTGGAACGCGAGTGAAACCGCGGGAAATAGCTAGTTTACAATAAATATTTTAATCAATATTATAATTGCGAAAGTAACTCTGTTTGTTAACCTGTCACGCTTAAACTACTGAACCGATCGCGATGAAATTTGGCACGCAGATAGCCTATGCTATGGAGAAGGACATAGGCTATTTATCCCGGGAATGCGAGTGAAACCGCGGGAGACAGCTAGTAGTTTATAATGAATTAAACTTTTATTAGTCCAGATATTTGTGTTTGCTCTTTTTCAAAAGACCGATGTCTCATTAACAAATATCCCAATGAACTTTGTACCATCAACAAAGTTGAAGCATGATCAGTTTTGAGACCTTTTCGCTTGCAGCCAGTAATCATAGTTCGCCCTGTCCATTGCTGACATTAAAATAGTCTCTTGTAAAATCTTTTGTTTAGACTATTTTTATGACAAGCGCATTGTTTGGTTGTATTGTGTGAGGCACAGGTAGCGGCTGGTCACTGCACACGAAATACACCCTAAAGGTGATCATGCTTCAACTTTGTTGATAGTACATGCATTGGCTTCGTAATGGTAATTAGACCATGACGTTCTCACACTCTTCAAATATTTGTGTTTGGTAAAGCATAGGTCCTTCACATTACATACAAACATAAATATTTACTCTTTTTTCGTCGGTATACTCGTATTTAATGGTCTTTTTCATTATTGAGTCTACCAATATACCTATACAAAGTTAGACCTTTATCCTACTTATAAATGTGATAGTTTGTGAGTATGGATGAATGTTTGTTGCTCTTTCACGCAAAAACTACTGAACGGATTTGGATGAAACTTGGCACATAGATAGATACTCTGGAATAACATATAGACTACTTTTATCCCGGGAAAAGAACAAGATCCCTCGGGGATGCGGGTGAAACCGCGGGTTGGAAGCTATTAAATTCTATATGTAAATAATATAATTTTTGCACATCCATGGCAATGGCAATGATGTTTTTGGACAAACGACGGTATGGCCTGTTTTATTTTTAATTATTAGGTACCTTCTATAAGCTCAAGGATCGATAAAACCATCAAATGAAAAGGCGATCGAGCGCTAGACATCAAGGACCAAGCAGACAAAATTATTAGTCGGATTCAAACAGTGCGTTTATTTATAACGATAAATTGTATGGTATAATTGCCGTTACGCACAAACAGACGGACCCCCTTTTGTTATGTTAATGCATTTGATCTCAGATTACATCTACGCACCGACGAGGAGTCCCACAGAGAGGTAATTTTTATTTTTCCGTCCAACATTGCTCTGGTAGAAATATAATTAATCATTAATTTTGATATTGTTATATTTTGTATCAATTTATCGGTATATTATATTTGAATGTTATTTTGATTATTAAATAAATGAATCCTGGGACATTCTTCACACACGGTTATCTGATACCAAACTAAGAGCTTGTACTATGGAAACCAGATAACTGTTATTACATATACTATTTTTTTTTTTGTAAATACATACTTATATAGATAATTACACCCAAGTAAGTAGCTAAGCTAGTAAGTTTATTTAAAAATCCTAGTGATGCTTTTTTTTTATTAAAAATAAAAGTAAAATCAAAATTATCGCTATACAAGAAACATATCTATTATTCAAATTCCGCAAATATGGCGGATGGCGGGAACGCAAAACCACACCCTTTATTATTAATTTCAGTTTAATATTCTGTATATGCGCTAAAATATTTATGTAGTATCTTCAATTAAAGTAGTCAATTCACCTGCATTACTGGGAAAAGCAACCTTTGGCACATTCCAACCTATAAACTATATAGGTATTTATATGTAAAAAATATATCGATCAGTTGCTACGTAAAAAAGGACAAACAGAGAAATAAAAAAAAAACAACTTTTCAAAATCAAAATCAAATCAAAAACTCATTTATTCAATTTAGGCCCTGGTAAGGCACTTATGAACGTCAATAGTTACAAACATTACAATAGACTCTACCACCGGTTCGGAATACACTTGAACTGAGAAGACTCTAGTAGTCCTCCTAGAAGACTTTTAGTGACGTAACCCCAATGTGTATCTGATTCATAAAACAAATACTTTATCCTACTTATATTTTTAATCCTACTTACTACTAATACCTATATCAAAGCCTATATTACAAATGCGAAAGTTTGTGAGTATGGATGTATGTTTGTTACTCTCACGTAAAAACTACTCAACGGATTTGGCACACTTGGCACATACTTAGATAGATCATACCCTGGAATAACATATAGGCGTGGTTTTCCCAAGAGACTACACTAGAGCATTGGGTTCTTTAAGAAGGGGGTGAAGATTTTTGCAGGGTCGGCAACGCTCGAGTGATACCCCTGGTGTTGCAAGCGCCCATAGGCTACGGTAACCACTTACCATCAGGTGGGCTGTATGCTTGTTTGCTGCATTAGTAGTGTAAAAAAGACAACTTTTGATCCTGGAAAAACATAAGATGGGTTCCCGAGATGAGAACGCGGGTGAAACCGCGAGGCGGAAGCTTTTTATATTTCTAAAGGCAAGGGTCGCGATCTTTTAAAAAGAAGCCAGAGTGCTAAGTTGTACATTTAGTTATACCAAAGTGCTTTTTTTTGTAACCATTTTTCACAGGCTATTTGTCCTATTACCCACACTTTAAGGCCATTGTCTTTGCGCCCTCTGCCCTCGTTAATTAGAAGTGGCCTAAAAGGCCTGTTTAATTTCTTTTTAATTTGATAGGTTGTTCTCTAATTACTGCCCTATTTTTTGGAGGAAAATATTTATCTTTCTTTTGATACTTGATGATCCTACGCCTTAGGCCTACGATTAATAGGCGATAAATTAGATTTAAAGTGAAAATGGTATTTACAAATTAAATATCTGTTAATTACTAAAGTTAGTGGTACACTTTTTTTTCACTACAAATACGGTAATGTAAGGAGATTTTCTTTAAAACGGTGAAAGCTCTTTAAATATTAATAAAGACCTCTATAGAGAATGCTATATATATTACATTTATTGTGGAAGGTTTAAGGCTGTATAACTTAACAATAACTCAGGTGACAGCTATGACTCCCGTGTAAGTATATGTCACCGGAAATGTATGAACTATAGGAATTGTATACAATTTCTGTGTATTTCCCCTAGGAAATTATAATTCAATAATGATACTTGGAAATATATAGAAACTATTGAAAAATATAGGTTGGGGTTATTTTTTTTTATTTTGCATAGTATAGCAAGTATTCGCACAAAAGTACCTTTCACTTACAACCCCCCAAATACCGCTATCCTTACAAATATACCGAATGTAGTACTCCGATAGATATTTAGGAAATGTATGGATTTCCTAGGAAATGTATACAATGACGGACTAGATACTTTTCCGTTAACATATAAAGTAACAAACTATTTTTAAAATGCATAAACCTTTACTCATGTATAGTAACTTACAGACACATCTGATAGATTAAAGTGAAACTATAATCTCTTCTTGTAAATTAGCTTTTATTTTTCACAACTCCAAGAAACAAACTCTCCAAAGACTCCTTGACAACCATAGGGATGTTCCGCCGTCGATTGATAATTTTTTTTTCACAGATATTAAAAGTAAACTAAAACTATCTAGAGATGTGCAAATTGTATTCCACTCTTCTATTAAAAAATGAATTCTCAACACTATTTTAATACAAAATATCAGCGTTATATCAGCTTTAAAAAGGGTAGAGAAGAAAACTTCAGCTCTTAGCAGCTTAACAGCAAATAAAACCGCCACTTCCACGCGCAAACTCAATTCCAACAATATTGAATTTAGTACACCTGCGTAGGCTTTCACAGTACGCAGAACCGGGTATAATTTAGTTCATACAATTACCCGGGTAATTTTGTAAAGAAAAGGCCTTAGGCTTTCAGGTTACCAGTTGTAACCAGGGGGCAACCCTAATTGGAATGTTCGTCGTATGGTACGACATAGACATAGTGATCGACCGTTGCTTGTTTTGGAAAAGCGAATGTTATGAGAGTTCCGTACTTCAAAAGGAAAATACGGAATCCATACATGATTACATTTTGTTGTCCGTCTGTCGGTGCCAAAAGAGTTTTTTGCAGGAACTCGTATAGTATAGTTGAAATTAAAATCAAATACAGACCGTTAAACTGTAAAAAACAATCTTCTTTTTTTCGATAGTGATTCATATCCATAATTAAATTTTACCAAACTTAATTAACTAGGTATTTTACCCTAAAAAGCACATGTGCAAGTTTTTCCAGTCAAAATATTTAAAACACATGTTTGATTCATTTAATTTTAAGTAGGTACATAAATATTTAAAGAGCAGTCTATTAAATATTTTGCTACCAAACATTTTTATCATTTTTTTTTTTTAATTTAACCAACTTAGTTTAATAATTTACCCAACTTATTACTTAACTTATTTTTTTAAATGGTGTCATATTCAAAATGAAAATTTTAATCATATTTTATCTTCTATTTTTTATGTCAGGTGGCTGATTAATAGGCAGTTCTTTTGCTCTAAATAGGCATTAGCAATACGAGAGGGATTGTCAATATACATATTTACAAAACTTAGAAGGCAACTGGCTCCCAAATATATCTGCCGGCACACATAAACCATTTATTCCACACACAAGACAAAATAAACATATTTTTTTAATTAGGTGTGCAATCAACTTGTGTGTAACTAGGTTAGCCAGCACAGTGTACCTACGCTGTTCAACAGCACAGGCACAGCACTAATTTTCAGCTGACTCCCGTCACTATTGAACAGACAAATTGATTGTAGGCGCAAGGAAAAACAAAAAACAGAAAAAAGTTTGCAGCAGAAACCCAACAATGTCACATACCAGATGTGCTTGGAAACTATGATATTAAATTTAAATAAAAAACGTATAAATACCATAAATGTAAATGAAATAGGATACAGATAACAAAACAAAAACATAATGAATACAAAGAATATTTAAAAGCAAAATGTTGTCAAAAAGGTAAAATAAATGACAAACAAAATAATGATAAAATAATGCAATTTTAATAAAATCTCATAAAATATATACTTTAAAACAAATCAATTTACATTTACAATGATTTTCTTGCAAAACTTGTCACAACAAGTTCCAATAAATGTCGAATTAGACAATATTATCTGTTCAAAAACGTCAGAATGTAACGATAAGATAATTTAAAATACATTTTAATGTTAAATACAAAGTTCTCAGTTGTGTACCTTTGTGGAATTGAAAGGCCTTTTATAGATATTGTATATATTACTTTATTCAACGCGTATGAACGTATTTTCTCTGCTATGTGACGTCACGGGATTAAGGTGTTTATGTACTTGCGATTTTGATTTAAATTGGTATGTTGAATTTTTTTATTAAAACTGCAATGATAATTGGTTGATCAAAGTGATGATTGTACAAGCATTTTTATGTATGTACACTCGACCAATTTTGCAATATTTTTTTTTTTAATGTGAAACCTTCGTTTGGTGCGCGAAAATCAAATTTTATCACGTTTTTTGCTAATTGCAGCTCAGTTATAGGTCGTAAGTTATCAACATGTTATTTGCGACAAGAATGGTAGTATATACTGATTAATAACAAAAGAAATCATCAACACATTCCTCCAAGGTATATGACTGACATATACGACTGCAATTAGCAAAAAACGTGATAAAATTTGAATTTCGCGCTCCACTTCGAACGTTTCACCTTAAATACATTCATAATAATAGCTCACCTTACTTTTTTACTTTAAAAACATTATCTTATATAGGTTATACCATACCTATATAATTTTACATCTTACAATATATTTCGTGGTCACAAACAAAATATTTTCTTTTTAAAATGTCGGGCTTTTTTAGACATATACACAATGACGCAAAAATCTTGTAAAAGCTTTAAGTAATTACCTATGCCACAAAATAATTTAATTAAATCAAACTAAATGGTATTTCCGAGAAAACGAAAAATTCTATTCTATTTCTAATAAATTATTAATAGTTAAATTATTTGGTATTTAATTTTACTTGGTAAGGTCAGGTTGGGGAAGACCGGCATAGTTAATTCAAAAATGTACTCAAATGAATGGAAGAAATATTTGGTAAGTTCTGGGCCAATTTTTGACATTCCATGTGATGAAATATATAATCAGCAACAATTTTGTGCTACATGAATTGCAAAATCATAATACATCCTTCTGATACAAACCCTTTTTTAAAACTTGGCGTCTAGACGGTCTTCCCGTGCGACCGGAGGCAAGACCGTCTATTGACATTTGACACGTTATTTGGTATATGTTACATGTATTTACTAACTAATAACTATAAAAAATAATTGTCATTCTAATATGCACTCTAAAACTACGCAAATAGAGTTCAAAGTTGTAGGAAATTCTCATTTCCATATTTGAAAGGTAAGACCGGCATATCTTTAAGACCAGAGGCTGTCAACATTTTTCGTAAAGATATGCCGGTCTTACCTTTCAAATATGGAAACGAGAATTTCCTACAACTTTGAACCCTATTTGCGTAGCTTTAGAGTGCATATTAGAATGACAATTATTTTTTATAATTGTGTTACCCTATAAATATTAAAACGTGTTATGGTATGGATTTGTATATTGAATAAAGTACTAGTCAATTTTTAGGTAATGCACCTTAAGCTTTATTAGAAAAAACACAAATACTTATCAATCAATAGAAAAATTTCGTTAAGCCAGGATTCGAACCCAAATCCTTCCGCTATCCGGGCGGAGTGCTCTTCCAATTGAGCTAAGTAATTTTTCAAAATTATAAATGACTTAAAAAAAATAGACCATGTCTATATTATCAGACAAAACAAACTCTTTAGAATTGTTCGGCACTTGTTTCAAATGTACTTTCTTAACTACAGAGTTTATGGGCACATCATCACAGTCTCTTTTTTTAGGCAGCACGAATTTTAATGGGCTTTTAACGGTCTTGTAAAACCTTATAGTGTAACGAACCTCTTCGGCAGCTCGTATTTCTTCTACATATCCCACATAGTAGGTCCACTTTTTTCGGCTGTAATATCTTACCAAAACATGATCATTTATAGACAGATTGATTTCACATCCTGTCTTTTCCGTCTCATCCACTTTATCTGGTGTGTTATTATGTTCCAAAGCCACTTCCTTTTCGCTGTCAGAACCGTCACAGATTTTGTTTGACTCTTTGTTATTCTCAGTATCTTTCACCAAATTGTTTTCATCTTTGGTGTTTTCAGTCTCGTTCCCATTACCTGGTGTGCTAAAATCTTCCAGTGACACTTTTTTTTCTCTTTTAGAATGGTTACAGATTTCGTTTGTATCTTTGTTATTTTCCGTTTCCTTCATTGTTATCCGGGTCACCATGTTTGTGAAAATGTCTTCATCACAATCATCGGAATCACTGTATATACTTACACAGTCTGAAACGCTTGTGGAGTCTGAGGATATATTTTTAGCATGTTTCCTTACTTTAGGTTTCTTCTGTCTTTTTCTCTTTTCAGCCCCTTTTTCTCTCATTGGTGTCGCAAAACAATCTCTTTTTGAAGTAGATGGAGCGTAATATGACGCATCTACGTTCAACATTTTCATTGCAGATGTCTTTTTTTCGCAATTAAAAATGTTTTCATCACAATTGATAGCGTCTGAATCACTGTGTGTACTTACACAGTCTGAAACACTTGTGGAGTCTGGGGATATCACTTTAGTCCGTTTTTTTTCTTTAAGTTTATTCATTTTCTTCGCTCTGTTTTCGTCATTTTTGTTATGGTTCTTGTTCCCCATACCTTTCCCTTTTTTTGTCTGAGGTTCCTTTTTAATATTTTTAGTTTTTTGTTCAACTTTGAGCTTGAGTTCATTTTCATGTGTTATCACTTCAATTCCTGGTTCATTGTTATTTTTATCTCTGTTTTCTTTCTCACTGTCGCCACGTTTTTTCCCCACACCTTTCCCTTTATTGGTCATAGGTTCCTTTTTAATGTTTTTAGTTTGTTCTTCAATCTTACGCTTGATTACGTCTTCGTGTGTTATTACTTCGGCTCCTGGTGCCATTTTGCGCCGTTTCATTATTTCTTTATTACCAGCTTTCACTTTCATCAAAAGCAGGTCTTCGAATGATACTTTTTTGTTTTCCAAGATCTGAATTTTTGGTCCAGCCCTTTCCGGTGTTTTTGCAGAGTCTTCGTTTAACAAAATGCGTGGATTTTCTTGTATCTGACCAGAATTCACACTACGATTTGAACAGTTACACTTAACAGATACTGTGGAAGCTTTCCTTATGCAATCTAAAGTCAATGATGACAGGCTCTGCGGTGTATTTTTCGCAAGGATTTTGTCTGAATTTTCAGTAGTAATTTTGTCTGAATGTTGCCTCCAGCGTTGCAGCTTTAAGGAATCGAAATTATTTGCTGCGATTTCGTCTACATTAGGTGGGAAGATTCCTGCCTTCCGAAAACCATTTCTCAAGATTTGGCCATCAATTTGCTTCCAAACTTCTCCTATTAAGCGAGCAAATTCTGCCTTTGGCAGGGCGACTCCGACATTTAATCGCTGCCACTTGACAAGCAATTCGTCCCATCTGACTTTAAAGGACTTCATCAGCGATACGTCCAGTGGTTGAAGTATATGACTTGTGTGTGCGGGTAATTTGAGGATTGTAACGCCAGCTTCAAGAGCTTTCAAAGTTATATTTAATCCCACATGTGTTGCGTGCCCGTCGTATATCAGTAAAACTGGACGTTGAACGCCAATGGTGGGCAAAAAAGTCTTGATAAAGTATTGTTCAAATACATCAGATTCCATCCATCCATTCGCCGTCGCGGCGTATGATGTATTTGGGTAGGCGTCCGGAGACACCCATGAGTCCCATACATTTTTACCTTTGTAGATTATCATTGGGGGCGCTTTTTGTCCTTGTGCGTTGCCACAAAGCAAAACTGTAGTGTTATCTCGGCCGGGAGTTGAAATAACTCTGGTAGCTGCGTGGCCCGTGGCGCCGACAATTTTGGTTTGTTCAGGATCCTTTGAGAAACTCGTCTCATCCATATTCCAGATAGCCTCGGGCTTTTCCAACAGATTTAATTCCTCCAGCGTATTTTTTAGGAGATCAAAATACGGGTAAACAATAAATGGATCAATTGCCTTTTTTCTTGCGTACTCGACGGCCTGTGGTTTTTTGATTGACAAATTGTGGCGTTTTTTATAGCCCGAAAACCATGCCTGACCAGGGATTCCGTTTTTGAAGGACGTAGAGATATTGTTTTTCTCTACATATTCGCCAACAGTTAGTAGCAACTCCTTCCTGCTCAGGCCAAAGCCATATTTTTCCATCAATTTAAGACCATTAGCTAACTTCGCTTCGGCTTCGGGATCTAAGACCGTGTTTCTTCCTAGTGTATTTGACTTTGTTCTTTTTTTGTTCACACAATCCATGATTGTCATTCTAGGAATGTTATAAAGCTGTGAAGCTTTATATCCACTAAGAGTTCCATTTTTGACAGCTTGTGCCGCTTCTTTGAGCTTCTCTTTGGTGTATGACCCTCTTTCTGTTTTGCGTTTATAGTTACTCACCATGATTTCAGGCGACTCTCACTGAAAAAAAAAAACAAGAGAATTATAGTGCAAACAAGAGTTTACTTGTAATATAAAGATAATGATAATAGCTGTGAGAAAACTGTCAATAAAGGAATGAATATGCATTAAAATTTGCTATTAACTTCAAAAAACAACATTGAAATCGCTCAAATAGTTTATGAACTATGATTAAGCGTAATTGTGCAAAAATCTTATCTTATTTCTCTACTAAGGGATTTCATAGTAACTATTCGACCCATTTGCGGATCTGACCTATTAAAATTTTTTTTTTGGTCCTCGAGCAGAACTTGTAGGGTGTTGCAAAAATGTTGGTGACTTCTGTCTGAAGGCAAGACCGGCATATGACGATCTTCCCTTTTGCCACCTAGACGATCTTCCCAACTAGAAAGTTTTGAGGTTATGAATATTTCTTCGCAGATTATGACAAAACTAAGGACATTTCGAGTAATCTGATACAAAAAATTGTTACAAGTGCATATAAAATACTTACTCAACCACTTCGTTTCAAGAAACTCGTTCGAATTATCACTTTTTTCTTTTTATTTGTCGGCACATGTCACTTAGTAATGCAAGTTCAAAACGCGAAAAAAATGCCCGCAGATTTTCTGCCACCGTCGTGTTGCCAACGCCATCTATATTTACAAATTCAAACTAAACTATGATACTGTTTTACCGACTGTCAATGCAAGCTGCATAGCTATTCAAATACGTAAGTTATAGCGCGCAGACGGTCTTGCCTTGTATACGGTCTTCCCCAACCTGACCTTATATTGATTTCCATTCAATTAATAGTTAATTTAATTATATTTTAGTTCGTTATCACAAAAGTTCTTAGTTCTCAGAAATGTTTTCATTAATTTATTTGCCTGAAATTTCGCAGAAAAAGCTATAATAGTCATCCAACTAACATAATATATCTTCCAAAGATTGAAGACTTATGCTTTACTCTTTGCTTATGCTTATTATTCCAACACACCTTAGTACCTAGGCATTAAAGCATACTTTAGAATAATATAAAATATATCTTTTACTCCTGGGTAGATACCTCAGATGGGAGTGAGCTTGACTGACACGTCAAAGAACTACTGTTAATCTGCATTGTTACATAAAGGTTACTTAAAATATCCTGGGACATTCTTCACACACGGTTATCTGATCCCAAACTAAGCAGAGCTTGTACTATGGAAACCAAATAACTGATATACTACTTTTTTTTGCAAAAACACTCAAATAGATAATTACACCCAGATACAGGACAAACAGACATGTTCATGCACACAAATGTTTGTCCTGGATGGGAATGGAACCCATGACCAGCGGCGTGATAGGTGGTGTCTTAACCAACTGCGCCAACTGGCTTGTCATTACTTATTATAATGACATTGATCAAGCACACTCACAAATGAGGAACAAAGACAGTCTAAAGTGAAAAATATAATCTTATTATATCCAGTCAGGCGTCGCCACCATTTAATACAGCTTTAATAGATTTCCCTTTATAGTGGACAACCGTGTGACGGCATTCAAACGCTTTTGTTTCTGGGAACTTATTTTGAAAATTTCATGTGGAAAAACAAAGTTAACTAGCTAGCTAGCCAGCTATCAGTGACCTCCGCTGTCAGATGGCCGACGCCAGACTGGAATATATAATAATCGTACAATATTGAATATTTAAGTAATTTACAATTTTTTTATGACTATATACCAGTGGCGAGGGGTAAAATTTTGGCGAGGGTAAGCCGTTCAAAAAACACCGAAAATTTTATACTTAACTAGATGTTCCGCGCTCATATTTCACTCGCGTTCCCGGGATAAAAAGTAGCCTATAACCTTTAGAAACAATGTAGCTTCCTATTAGTGAAAGAATTTTTCAAATCGGTTCAGTAGTTTCGGAGCCTATTCAATGCAAACAAACAAACATACAAACAAACAATCAAATCTTTCCTCTTATAATATTATTATAGATTAGTATAGATTACAGTGTATTTTAGAAAATTTTAACCGTAACCATAACCGACCGAGGGACATCGGTCATCGTCGAAGTCTACGGTCAAAGCATGGTAATAGTTAAGTTAACTTTGACTATAACTTTAACTAAAATGTACGAGCAACCGACCCTTAGTGTTTTAGATGTAGGTACCCGTGATACCCATTATTCCATAAAACTGTCAAATGTCGACTTAATGTAAGTGGCGTAGTATTTGGCCATTTAACTGTCAGTGCTTATTTATTAAAAAAACAGAACAAAAATAGAAGACATTTAAATGATAAAATACTATTATACCATCAATTTTTGACATTAAAAACCCATCACAAAAAAGGTAATCAAACGAAGGTGCGACAGAATTTATTTGCCTATAAATTCAAGTTACGTCGCACGGCAGTCGTAAGTCTATGCGCCGCCTAAGCTTTATGCAAATTCGTCGTTTTTATTAGAAATTAAAGGGACTGTATTGACTCATTAAGGTGATTGTTTTATCGATTCCGGTCCAGTCAAGTAGAAGTGAGATGTTTTGTTTCATTCCTTTTGTTTACCGAAAATTGTTTATCCAATGAATAAAACATGATGTTTAAGTTTTATGTTTTAATTTTGTTTTTTTTAAGGTCGGTATTAAATGCGGTTTTTATGTGTTTTAATTTAGACGTTGCTTAAGGTTATTAAACTTGAAGCAACTTGAGACAGTGTTGGGTAAAAGAAGAAAATATCTTAAATGAAATGATGTGCAATGTTAAACATAGAGGTGGGTTATATGTCCATAATTATTTTTTTTTTTTTATTCTACTAATGTAGCAAGCAAACATACGGTCCACCTGATGGTAAGTAGTTACCGTTGCCTATCGCCATTGGCAATACCAGAGATATTGCCAATGTGTTGCTGACCTGTTACGATGCCGAGAAGGCAAATTGGCTCTCAAGTGCAATTGCCGGAACACACCGGTAGGTGCTTGGCGACAAATTTTCAACTTGAGGATGGTAGCCAGCCAGGCGGGTACTACAAAGTACCCTACCACCATGCTATGGTTTCCTCACGATGTTTTCCTTCACCGAAAGCTCAAGCTCATTGTAGGATTCGAACCCACGACCTCCGTCGCGGCATCCGACGTCACTACCACTGAGCTATCATCGCCTTAAAAGTAAATCTACACCGAAATATAAACTACATCCGAAGATATCTAGTACAGGTAGGTACTTACGCACCTCTGTTAAATTAAAAGATTCTAAGGTCATTTAGTGCCCTATTCCTAATTATTTGTGTTTGATGCAATATTGTACTTTTCTTTCATTCAGCCCATATATTCGATATGGCATTAATTCCTTTCTTACTCGTATCACCTTTCACACCTTTCTCTCCCCTTATATCTGTCTTTTTAGTCACGCGGCTTTCATCACTCCACATAACATGTCCATACCATGATCAACGGTTCTGAACCAATGGTAGAGTCATTTGTAACTGTCGACGTTCATAAGTGCCTTATCAGTGCTACTTTTTTGAACAATTTTACTGTAAGTCAACAGTGGCTATTTACTAACAACATTAAAAATATTTTCCAAAAGTAAAACAGTTAAAATTAAACTTATTTCGACCATGGTGATATATCAACAAAAAATTAAATACATGTGCATGCAAAATTAATTCAATTAAGCACGTACAACCATAAACAACACACAGGCATAGACCACAGATCAGCAAAACATGGCAAACAAACACATCGGTTGAAAACAAATTTAATTCCAAACATGTTTCAAAATATCGCAGCCATAGTGTCTGCATATTGCATAATAAAATGCCTATGCAGTAATACTGCGAGTAACGATTTAGCATCAAGTATATGCAGAATGAATTTTTTAAGTGGGCGTGGTAGACCAAATCCTAAAGTATTGGGAATAGCGAAAATTTCTGAAAGGAGTCTAGGGGTCGATTTTGATAAAAACTAAAACTGTATACTTGGATTTTCAAAAAATAATTTTGCCTTGCCGGGATTCGAACTCAATAATTTAAAAAAAAAACAGACTGTATTATTCCTCCATATGATAATGTCGCTTATATCATCACTTTCTGGCATCAAGTAATGTTATATGGAAAATTAATGGAAAAATATTGTGTTACTCAATTATTTTATAAAATGTTATAAAACATACTTAAAACGTGGTTTAAAAAATGTAGAACAGATAGTCAATGGTGAAATCGAGTGAGAACCGCGTCTTAGCAAGCAATATGTACACCTTTAAGCCTGTTGGACTTGCAGGACTGAGCTGGATGCAGTTGCCTGGAACCAGGAGTGGACTGAAAAAGATTAATAATGATAGTTCTTAACGAACAAGAATTTAAAATAATCAACCAGTACAAAATCGTTTAAATTTATAAACACGCTGTATACATTGATATTGCAAAACGTAGATAAAATTTAACACCCCAATTCTGTATGGTATCGACTAATATTTACGATTATACTGTGATGAAAATATATATTTTACTATGAGTCGTTAGCAAGTGGGTTTAATCTAACTAGGTACAGTATGACATAACTTATATGAAGCATCGGCAAATAGGGTAGTTGACTGACATATCAAATCAGCTACTTTTTAATAAATGTCAAAACGATAGTTTATATGGAATTTTGTATGAAATATTACACTATGACGTCATAGTTTCACAGCATCAAATCATCTACTCTTAGTGGTTCCACTGGTAATTAAAAATCATAAAAAACATTAAATGTACAACATGTTTGATATTTCCACGTGTTTTTAGATGTTTTATGCATTGGTTAGTGTTTGGTCATTTATTTTTGACAGTGTCAACTACCCTATTCGTAAAATCGATCATTCCCGAAAAGAGTGCGCTTAGACCATTACCCATGTTTAATAGTACTTTAGAAATTACGAAATTTATCTTGTTGAACGTTGAATGGCGCGATAATTAATGATTTTTTTATTTATGTAAATCGGAAGTCGTGTCCGAGTCAGATCTAAGTTGTGTCATACTGTATACGGCATTACTTTTCAATAAGTTCCCAAATTTTAAAGTAACTAAAATAAAGCAGGTAGTAGATATAGGTAAATACGATGATTAATTATTACGTTGTAACTATTTACTTAGTCTATGGTAGTAGTGACACTGTGTGCGGTCCGAAACGCGATTTCAGCTTTCACGTTGTCCAAGTCTATAATCGCTGGTCAAAAACGAAAGTGCGCTCACGGCGCAGGCGCCACACCGGCGCTATCAACATAATAATCAATCGAACCTCTTTGTATTCATCCCGCGTTTCTAGCATAAAAAGAATGGCCTGGCCTATAAGCTCTCGGGAATAATGTTGCTTCCTATTAGTGAAAGTTTTTTTTTAATCGGACCAGTAACTCTTTATAATATTAGTGGATTAATTGCTCGTAGAACCGAGCCGATGAGGCAGAAAGGTTCTCAAGTTTAAGACGATGATAGCTCAGTGGTAGTGACGTCGGATGCCGAGACGAAGGTACCGGGTTCGAATCCTACAATGAGCTTGAGCTTTCGGTGAAGGAAAACATCGTGAGGAAACCATAGCACGGTGGTAGGGTACTTTGTAGTAACTGCCTGGCTGGCTACCACCCTCAAGTTGAAAATCTGTCGCCAAGCACCTTTCGGTGTGTTCCGACAGCTTGAGAGCCAGTTCCTTTCTAGGCTTTATGTGCTTACCGCCATTGGCCACATCATCACTAACCACGATGAGATTGTGATCAAACACAGGCCTATACAAAGTAAAAAAAAAACGTGGCGACCACGAACCGGAAGACGCAGCCTGGGCAGGCAGCGTGCCCCCCACAAGGTGGACCGACGATCTTGTGAGGGTAGCGCAAGACCGGCCATCGTGGAGATCCTTGTAGGAGGCCTTTGTCCAGCAGTGGACGTCTTATGGCTGATATGATAATGATGATGATGATAAATGGATTAATATCACAACATATATTACATTGACAAGCCAGTTGGCGCAGTTGGTTATGACACCACCTATCACGCCGCTGGTCATGGGTTCGATTCCCATCCAGGTCAAACATTTGTGTGCATGAGCATGTCTGTTTGTCCTGAGTCTGGGTGTAATTATCTATATAAGTATGTATTTACAAAAAAAAAGTAGTATATGTAGTATATCAGTTATCTGGTTTCCATAGTACAAGCTCTGCTTAGTTTGGGATCAGATAACCGTGTGTGAAGAATGTCCGAGGATCACAAAATAGTTTCAAACCCACAGTGATTTCTCGTAGGAGAAAAATCACCGTAAACAAAAATGTACTGTCAATAAAACTGCAAACAAAAACTCAGATCGAATATCAAATACTAGATTATGTTTATTTCATTAGTCTTTAACACAGCACGAGTCCATTTATGTAAAACATATTATTGTTAAACATAACATCTTTATGTTCATTGTTTTGTATAAACATAAACATCTTAAGGTGGATGGGCCGCATTTTGATTTTTTAACGGATATTTTTTGCGTTTTAATTTATTATATAAATTTTAAGTTTCATTAATAGAGGAGAGGAGGAGAGGATTTCATTAGCGTCTAAGACATCATGTCAATTATGTTTGAATTATGCTTTTAAATCTATAAACTCAATGTTTCTTTTGCCATCTCGAAATGAAATCACGTAATAATCAAACTTTTCATACATAACATCTATTGATCGGTCAAAATGTATGAGAATTTGAATTTTTTTTTTTGTGATTTCATTGTTGGTCCCATAGTAAAAGTTGTTCATAATGATGAGTACAATAATCCCTGAAAATTTTAAAAAATACCCGGTATAGTTCATAGTTCTTTACCTTGGTTCCTCATTAATAAATAACGTACATTTGTCAGAAATTTTCTACAATACTTTGAACGCAAAATGAATACGTAGATAAATCTATAGTCATATTGCTAATTACAAAATTACGACAGACGCTTGAAATCGACGTAATAAATTAAAACTCACGAAATATTCGTTAACAATTCTAACTGCGGACCATCCACCTTAATATTTACTTTTAAACATTCGACGAGGAGGTCCCACGCTTATTCTACAATAACTTTATGTAATGAATACTTGAAAATTCTATTAGAAAACGTGAGTACCATACCAATATACTAGGTACACACGGCCACAGATCAAGCTACACATTTTTGTTGCAAAATAGTGCCTATCACAACCGCATAAGGTGCCCCAGTGTATAGCTTGGTCTGTGGCCGTGTGTACAAAGTAAAATGTATTGTTGTAGATGATAGGAATTAGCACTATTTTTTTCTCAAGAACTTCTACAAAATCTTAAATGTAAACTGGAAATTGAGAAATTTATGTAAAGACAAAATGAATTATGTTGTTTTATTCTATAATATACAATATTTACAATTATTTACAACAAATATACAAACTATATATAAAAATAAATCCTCGAGGCGGCCGCTGCTGCCAATCAACGGCAAGGTTCCCAGAAGGCTGGCAGCGTTCCCTCTTTGTATGGCCAAGCTAACGCGTTGGCGGAAAAAGCTCCCCGCCCACCGGTCCCCTGTGACCTCAAATGAATTATTAATTATTGTAGCTTTAATAACATTTATTATAACTTTTGAAATTATCGACAAAAGTTTAAAAGTTAATGTAAGCTGTTACCGACAATGTAGAAAATTAAACAGATCAAATTATATCCCCCAGTAACATTGTTCCGTTGCTACTTCAAATCTAAATCCGGTATCCGGAAATTCCAACTCAGAAATACGTCAGTTTCTAAGATAAACGTTAGTTCCTAAGATACACGTCACATGCTAATATACTATCCGGAAATGTCAATATCTATTCTAGCCAAAATTGTAGGTGTCAGTTTAAATCTAGATATCTAGCTTGTCAAACAAAGCTTGGCGTAGCTTTGTTATGCATAAGCCTTTGTGATTTAACCGAGGTCTATGAATATGTGAATAAATATTTGTTTTCGTAATGGACACCATTGTTAGGAATACGTTTGTAGCAAATTGCGCTAATGCGATAACGAGCTAATACTATTTTTACCCACTATTTTGTATGAACTATTTATCATAATTTGACAAACGAGGTACTATTGGAAGTCTCTTGATCATCCGCTGGTTATAGTCCATGTGACGTCACATTAAATTCAATATGGCGCCCTCTAGAGGAAAAGTTGTCGGGTTTTAGTTTTTGAACTTTTTTTCTTGTTACTGTTTATTCCATTCATGAAATTGTCATATAGGCTAGTCAGCAATCTAGCTTACGGCTGTCCTGGTGGTAAGCGGTTATCGTAGCCTAGATTTTTTGAATTAGTGTCCTTTTAACTTGAACATCCGCGGTAGAAACCTTCTTTATAATCACATGGTATGAGACCATATTGGTGCCAATATTTGAGGATAGGATTCAATCAAAGGCGAGAGGTGCGATGTTACAAGGTAGCTCTGGGCATCAAGTCAAATAACTCTTCACAACATTTTCAACAGAAAGCTGTGAAAATTCTACTGTTACAAATATAAAACAAATTCAATTTTTAGATTCCAACGACAATTTCAAAGTTCACACTATTCCGAACTAAAAGTTTTATAACAATGTGAGCTGAGCTTAAAGCTCCGCACTCATAAAGTGCAAAAGTTAACTATACCGCGGACGGTTGTACGAGAGTGAACCAACTCGTTAATTGCATCGTATTTACCCATTTACACGGGTAAATTTACCCACAGCTGACATTTTATTAGATAACTTTATATGCCGAGATTAAATAAAGGTCTGATTAATTTAGTTCTTGTTTTATGGTTCTGGGACTCTACTACATACCTTTGGTGGTAAAAAAAAAACCTTAGTTTAGATCGCGTTTGCTATTCTATGATCATTTCACTTGGCTATTCGTGTTTGTGTATTTGGCAAAACTATTAACACATTATATCGTCCAATACACAAACACGACTACGCAACGCCAATATTGTAAGAAAAGGAATCAAAATGGCTGTGTATGAGAAATGTCTAAGAATATTATTTTTATTTCCCTTCTTTTGGTAAAAGATGTGGTCGAAAGTGATGTGCACCCAAAACTTTAAAAATCGGCCAAGCGCGAGTCGGACTCGTGCACTGAGGGTTCCGTTCCGTGCTTGATTTCCTTGCGAGTCTCGAAAACTTGCAGCATAAACGGCTGTATCTTTTGATTGCTTTGGCTTAGAAGTTTGATTTTTTCACATCTCCAAGGAACAGTAGACCTGAGTACTTGATATGAATTTCAGCTTGATACCTCCACGCGTTCCTGAGAAAAAAGGTCTTGACAGATAGATAGACAGACGGACAACAATGTGATTGTGAGCGTTTTTGCTTTTGAGGTACGATACCCTAAAAAGGTGAAAGTAAAATCCATGTTGGCCCAACCTTGTAACTGAAAGGACAACATTAGTATCACATTAGGGTTGTAAACACGTTAGTTCCCAACCACTGCCATGTAAACTTTAATGAGGAAACTTTATAATTTGTTGCCGCGCCATATTTACTGCTTAAACATCGTGTGGGTAAAATAAATAAGGTTGTAACAAGTGGGGTAAATGTTTTTACCCCTTTTACAAAATTTATGTGTGGCCAATACGTGGGTTTACGTAAATTATGCATGTTTTAAAATGTCGCGTCGTTACTTAATATGTACAGTAACGTTTCGTGTACACTTCCGATATGTATTGTTTGTTTATGGCGTGACCTTTACACCTTTCCACATTATAATGATGGCAATAAATAGGATATTCGATTATTACACTAGTTTTCCCCCGCGGTTTCCCTCACGTACCCGGGATAAAATTAGGCTGTAACTTTTGGGGAGAATGTAGCTTTCTATTATCGGACCAGTAACTCCGGAGATTGGCGCATTCAAACAAACTCTTCAGCTTTATTATTAGTATAGATTAATCTAAGTGAGGCTGAGTATGTTAATTTTGTATGAAAAAAAAACAACAAAGATGACTCCTCCATTGAAAAGGAAATAGGTTCTGCTGGGTCTATAGTAATTAACATTATTATGTAATGTGCATTTTTTTGTCATTATAAAAAACTGATTATTTTTTTTATGTTTCAGGTAAGTTTACCCAAAGAACAAGAGAGATAATTTACATCGTAAGTATTTATCTTTACATTGTATAAAATGAAGTCGCTTCCGCTGTCTGTTTATTAGATCTTTTAAACTACTCAACGGATTTTATTGCAGTTATCAGCAATAGATAGAGTGATTCAAGAGGAAGGTTTATATGTATAATACATGTATATTATAGTACAGAAGAGTTGAGAAAAGCCGTGCGTTGCCGGGGCGGGTCACTAGTTCGTAATAAACATCAAATAAAATTGCTGTAAACTAAACATAATTTAACGCTATATTTACATAAAATATAAAAACGTTATGATGAGATTATAAAGTAGAATCACTTGGTAAATATTAATAAATTTTAATACAAAAAAAAACAATGTAATAACTTCATTGTTTGTATTTTTTCTATAGTAAAATTGTTAATTAAATTTAATAGAAAATATTTTTGTTTACGTTCTCAGTCTTATTTCTACGTAGAAAATTAATAATCAAGACATAACCATGTTTTATTAAATTTTAAATTGAAACTAGGCCTAAGTGATTGATTTTTGTGAAATCATTAAAAACTTTTCCGTATTTTAATACCTACACGTACCAAATAAAGTTAAGAGGAGAATAGACCCGTTACATTACTATAAACATGAAAAATCCATTTTTTTTTTTAAACTATTCCCCGTCACATATTCTCTAGTTATATTTTTTCCAATACTCTTGGAACAAAGAATACAGAGAAAAACGCATTTTAGAATCATCATTTCACGTATAGCATCGCTTTAAATTCTCAGATAGACGAAGATTTAAAGTACCAATAAGTTACCGCTACGGGGTGTCATTCAAATATAAATCATAATACAATAAATTTAACTACCATGATGGTTTCAAACAAGGGCCATCCGGAATCCCATAAAATAAAACCTCTAACTTTATCAAACAATAATCTTTGAAATCGGACAGCAATAAAACCCTGATGCTTGAGCTTAGGGTTGGCATCTGTTCGGATTTACCCGGATTTGTTCTATAAAGGGTTGAAGGTCGAACGGTTATTTAGTTAAGAAATCTTGTGGTTTTTCACAGACACTGTTATCTTTGTATCAGGATTTAGCTGAGATTGTAGAGATATTTCTAAATGGAAATCTATAGGTATTTAAGGATATAATTTGACTTGTTCTGACTGACTGATTTATCAACGCCGTATCTAGGCTATAAACTTGATATTTTTTGATGACGTAAATATTTTTTTTTATGTTAGAATTATTAAAATATGTACATGTATATTTTATCACTCGGGAACATAAGATCCCTCGGGAACGTGGGTGAAACCACAGGGCGGAAAGCTAGTCTATCATTAAATCATTAAAAAAATAATAATAATTTGAATGTTATTTTTTTTGAGTTTTGCGGCAGGCCACAAGAAGTCACATAAAAGTCTAGAAAGTACACTTTTGCAGAATTTCTAATACCTACTAGTTATTGATGAAATTTTACCTACCTGATATTTAGAAAGTTGATAACCCTATTTTAACAATGTTACCCTATGATCATAAGCGCTCCTTTTTACCTTGATAGGGCTGTCTGCGCTAGTTTATGGGCAAATTATAACATAAAATGATTGTTATACTATTTTAACACGATGTAAACTCGATTCGAAATTTTTTGTTAGTTCTATTTGAATTCTTGTTTTTTATTTCTAATGAGCTGTTCCCCTCGGTGTTCTACCATATTCTTGGAATAAAAGTAAGTAGGTACCAATTTTTATAGAAATAAAATTCACATTGTCATCAAATATCCTAGTAATATTATAAATGTGAAAGTTTGTATGGATGTGAGGATGTTTGTTACTCTTTCACACAAACGGATTTGGATGAAACTTAGCAGATAGATAGATCATACCCTGGAATAGCTTATAGAATACTTTTTATCTCGGGAAAACGTGAGATTATGAATCGCGGGCGAAACCGCGGGGCGGAAGCTAGATAATAATATTAATAACCTACCTAAGAATCTTTAATTTAAAGAACTGTTATTTTTAGCTTTTAATATAATTGACAATCGATTAAGTAGAATAAGTAATATATTTGCTTTTTAAATTATTATTGCAATTACTTTGGTTTAAATTAAACTTTGTGTAACACTAATGTCATAAATTCAGAATTCTAAACAAAATAATAATCTCGAACCAAACTCACAGAAAACTCGATAGAACTACACTCGTAGTACCGAAACAGTAGTAAAGATAACCCATTATAACTCGACGTGGATTTACGAGCAGAAAGCGGTCAACCCTTAACAATATTTATTTAACAATATTTTATTCAAACTACCTTTAATGCGGTCCAATTTACCCTGAAGCCGAAATCAAATCGATTTCTCCAAGTAGTTAGTTAAAAATGAGGTTTTTTATAGTTGTTATGTGGCGAAGATATATCGATTTTTTGTTGAGATTTCATTTTGATTCAGTGAGCTGATGGATTGAAGTACCTTCATATTTTATAGGTACCACTAAGGCAGCAAGCAAGCATACGGTCACCTGATGGTAAGTGGTTACCGTCTCCTATCGCTATTTGCCAGAGGTATTGCATGAACTTGGGATCAACTGTGAAATCATATAAAATTCCATATTTAAAGCAACCCTACACTAGAAATGAGGATCTTCAAACGGCTGAGCGTATTTTCTTGAAAAATAGCTAAGTACACTCTCGATTATTACCTTTGAAATGAAAAAAAAAACAGAATCAAAATCGGTTCATCTGTTCAGCTATCATGCCACACACAGACACACACTACAAACTAATAACCCTCTTTTTCGTAAGGGTTTAAAAATTTAGCGTTTTGAATCAAGTAAGGTGATATAATATAAAAAAAGCTTTGAACTTAATTTCTTCATAATAAGTCGCATTGAAGAGTATTCAACCCTGTATTCAATAAACTTCGAAGAGGATATTTTGGTAACAAGTCTGATGCCGACCGAATCATCTTCAATCAATTATAATTTAAGTCAATAAAAGTTTAAATCAATGTTTTGAAACCAAACATACCTACTCCCTACACGTTAACAAAACTAATTCCAGATTATTTACATATTAATTTGTTGTAGCGATCCCGGCTGATCAAAGAGTATTAATTACTTGTCGGTATGAGTTGTTGAGAAATTAATTATTCCATTAATTTTCATTATGCTCTGCGATTTTTCGATTCGATGGAGAAGAAAGGATGCTCTCCACGAATGACTCCGTCCATTACTAAACTGACGGGGAAAAGCGAGACGGCTTTTTTTTTTAATTGAATTTTTCGTTAGTAACGTCAAAAAAAATCGTGAATATGCCCCTTTTTAAACCTATGAATGTTATTTCTCTTATTTGGGCTATCCAAATAATGTGAAAATATTAATACACATTCTGAAATTCAATAGAAAAGGAATAGTTTTCTTACATTAAAAAAAGGCTTAGTTTTTTTTTAAATAACATAAAACCGACTTGTTTTACTAAAATCACGCCTCTCCTGTCTCGCTTGTCTCTTTTAGTTTAGTCAGGGATGGAGTCATTCGCGGAGAGCCTCCTGTTAAGGTGGCAATCTCGTACCAGAAACTGTCGAGTGGCACCAAGAGGACCGACGACCGCAGAGTTGCTGATTGCTGCTAGGAGTGGCTGCATACAGCAACCCTAGACCACGGACTAAATAAGGAATTAATTTGGTACTTCGTGCCCTAGACCGTTTGTAATAGAAAACAATATGCAACAGTACAAAATCATATGAATAATACAACGATAATACCTAAATACGAATATTTTACTTTAAACTATGTGTCAATAAACAGTTTTTCATAAGTTTGACAAAATACATGAATAATTTTATCGACATACGAGTATCTGAAACAAAACCTAAAAAAATATTTACATACAAGTACAAGTATAAAGAACGCCAGATATTTACTTTAACTTGCTCTGTTGGCCGCACCTAATACCTAATACTAGGTAAGCCTGTAATATAGGCATTGGGCCTCTCCCTTTTCAGAGGCTAGGCAAGTAAATATATGATCTGAATAATATTACATATATAGGTAAGGATAAAGCCTTTTGGTTAGTTGACTTTTTACCAATTATATTCGTCGACTTGGGAATCAAACGGGATCGAATATTATAATGTATATAACCAGCATTCTGCAGCTGAAATTGCCTCTCTATCTATCTGACAGCAACATTTTAAAAAACTACTTCGAAATAACAGTATTAAACATATAGCTTGGTAACATGTATAACAGTTCTATGAATTATACTAATAATGGTATGTATGTTTGTGTAAATTATTAAGAGGGTAGATGATTAATAATTTAGAGTATCTATTTTCATTTCTTTAACGCTAATTAAATTTTCTCACAGTATTTTGAATTGCATTTATACCTAGCTCATTAGAAGAATGTAATTTTAATATTCTCTAAAAACTTAACTCCTAAACAAAATGTCTGGCAACTTATATTAAGATTATATATGCCAAAATTATTTAAATTTGAACCTAGACGATCCTTTGTGATCATAAAATATTGTAGCCTATTTATTATATTTTGAGCTGAAATCTGAAACTGCAAATTAGTATTTAAGTTAGTCTGGATTATTTTCAAACTAAACAATAATTTTGATGTGTTGGAAAAAATAGTACAAAAGTGTTTTTTGGTTTTCTTTGTGTTATCAATCTAGTTTTTTAAATATTACCCCGGGACTGCGGGGGGCTGTCCCCTGGAGTTTATTATATAGTTAAAATTTATTTACTAATAACTATACTTTACTATTTTATTTTATTTCTTGTAAATATTTTAGTTTTTAGTTTTGATGATTGTGGTCTATTTGTGCAATAATAGGTGAAAGATTTTTAAAATCAGTTATGTAGTTTTTGGGTTTACTAATTAATATAATTATTCTTGGACCCGATGCTCCATCTCCTGATCCCAAGCTTGGAATTTATGTCAGTGTAAATTTTCATCAAATTCAACATAGATTAAAAATGTAGCAAAAAGATTGATATAGTATCTTATAGATATCTTATACGCAAGTAGCCCGTAATAATAAAATAATTTCACATAAAAAGCAAAACATTGTTTAGGTACCCAGTTACTGTTATATACTTACTAGGTACATAAACTTTTGATCAGTAACAAGACGCCTCAAGATTCTTTTTAGAATAATTGGCGCTTGTATTTTCTAACAATAATTACGTAATTATTTTGGATTACAAGTTTTGTATTAAATGTACGAGTAAGGCTTTGTATTTCTATGAATAATAAATTCAAGATGCTTTGTCGCGCCGACATTCAAAAAGCGTTTGATGTTTAGATGTTGTTTACGCCAAAATATGGAGAATTAGTATTATTAGGATCCGTACCTCAAAAGGAAAAAACGGAACCCTTATAGGATCACTCGTGTATCTGTCTGTACATTTCTGTCTGTCCGTCCGTCTGTCATTTGCTACGAAATATAGTAATTGCAAGCTATATAATGTGACATCAAATGAAAGGGCTCGTGGTGCTGTGTGTTGATGAATCAGTCAGGGCAAGTATTAGTATAATGTTACTAGCTGATCCCTGCGGTTTCACTCGCGTTCTCAGGATAAAGAGTAGCCTATTACCTTTGGGATTAATGTGGTTTCCTATTAGTGAAAGAATTTTTCAAATCGGACCAGTAACTCCGGAGATTTGCGCGTTCAAACAAACAAACTCTTCAGCTTTATTATTAGTATTATATTATAAAGAATAAATATGTCGCTGAGCTTGTAAGCTCTTTCTAACCTGTTATCGTATGGTGCAGGAAAAATTATTAAAAAAAACAAACACTGAGAATTTGCTTTGAAAAAAAACGAATAGGAAAAGTTTTTATAACACAAAAACGTAGCATCCTTTATTTTTCATATTCACAGCGTTTTGACTTTTATTAACATTTTACGCGCGACTGTACAAATTCGTGTGTGGCCATAAAATGGGCGATGGTTCAGTAAAATGCTGTTGATGTATTGCTTCACCGTCCGATTGGATATTACGGTGGGTAATAAAAACATACAATATAACACACGTACATCTAATAAAACCAATTTGTTTGACATACATTTCAATCGCATGGGAATGTTTTTGATGAGTTTTTATGAGTTTGTGGCATGATTTTAATTGATGATTGAGGTTTTTTTTTACTTATTGACGTATATTGGTTAGATGGCTACGTATTTGAAATTTTGATGCGCTAATTGTTTATTTGGAATTTTTAAATGGCAGTAAAAACGGAGACTAACTAAGACTGTAACTATAGTTTAGAGTTATTCTTAAGTTATTACATAGTAACTACGTTTCTTTAACAGTAATGTCATCAATTTACTTGTTTCAATCATAATCATACATCCTAAGTTACCAGATAAAAAATAATATATATACTTATATTTTTAACGGTAATATCTCAAGTATATTTTGATGATCTTATTCAATAAAAAAAATATATTAACATAGAAATATAACCTTCTGATACCTATATGTTAATATTTTTTACATGAAATTCAATCAATGATAAAAGTTAATGAAAAAATGATTGATTCCGTGTGCGTATCGTTCCATACGAAAGTGAATATCTATAAATTGTTTTAACTTTTGTACAAATAAAACGGGACTTCGTGAAAGCTGTCAGTTATATGATTTATCCTTCGACAGGATGCGGTAGCTTTGATTGGGCTATGAACCAAGCTTTTTGTATGCCTATGAAATTATTTATTGAATTTGAACAGTTACTTTCTTTTATTACCTTTGATGTTTTATGCTAAAAACTAAAATAAATAACTTAATGTTATAACAGTTTTATGGAATCGTGAAAAGGGCTCCTCATTTCTCGCGCAATGGCATGAGATTCTTCAATAAAGCGCTAAAATATTTTTTTACGGAAACATCAAAAATCCATGAAAAAAATACTTTTGTTTAAGAGTAAAATATCCCTAAAAAAACGATCTCTCTATACCGCAGGGTAATATCTAGTTTTAAATAAATAGTAAATTCATTCTAATAACGTAAATCGCTACAGTATCAGCTTATCGCTATTCCCCTCGCCTGTTTCATAGCCCTATTCTCGTAACATTGTATGCTAAGCTACAACTTACTACAAATTATCGCTTGTATATAACCATTTTGCCTACGGTTATTACATAAGCTATTATATTGCCTTTCAAATGCAGTTACAAGAGTACGATAAATAGGTACTTATATGCGGGTATATTGAATATTAACTGTCTCTATGTTGACAGGAACTCCATATAATAGGAAGCTGATTTGATGAACTTAAAGTACCCGTAGTACATACATGACATACAGTTTCTTATATACAGGGTTACAGGTTAAGTCGACCTAGATCCGTTAAGGGCGTGTAGTACCCATCATTTCTGACATATTTCACTATAGAACACCCTACCCCAAACCTAAACGTTTTCAAGAAAATCGACATTTAAATTTTTTAATAAAAATCGCCGATTTTATGCCATTAATTACAATATTTTGAAGTTAGTGCATCTTATTATTATTATTGATTTTTTACATGCGAATTAAGATGCTCTATAAATTTAATAACCATAATCCTACGTAGGTTAACTAAATACGTTGTTCTGAATGGTTGAAAGTTAAAAAAGTTAGTAAAAAATTTTTCAATTCAATGTCTATTTTCTTGAAAACGTTTAGGTTTGGGGTAGGGTGTTCTATAGTGAAATATGTCAGAAAAGATGGGTACTACACGCCCTTAACGGATCTAGGTCGACTTAACCTGTAACCCTGTATATTACTAGCTTCCGACCTGCGTTTATAAAAAGCAGCCTATATGTTATTCCAGGGTATGATCTATCTGTGTGCTAAGTTTCATCCAAATTTGTTTATTAGTTTTTACGTTAAAGAGTAATAAATCCATACTTTCCTAACAAACTTTCGCTTTTATTATATTAGTAGGATTTAGGATAATATTTAGGGGAAACCGCGCGGTGGAAGCTAGTTAATAATAATCCTACAAAATTTCAGGAGCTTGAGTAGGTACGTTAGAAGTTTAATAAACCTCTGGTGAAACAGCACAGTGATGAAGCAAAATAGCTATAGTTCAAAATAGTCGTAAATTCCACTTTCTACTTTATAATAAACCATATAGGAACCAAAATTGTTGCCTAACTTTAAATAGCATAAGTTAGTACTCAAATGTAATATGAACATAATGGCACACTGAGTTTGGGTGTAGAATTTGAGCTACGAATGCCAGTGGGTGCCAATGGGTGCCAATTTGCCAATAGGTGGCAATTTGCGTACTATATTGGGTACGATCGTGGTGATTATTGGGAACTGGGTGCTAGTAAATGGTACAATGTGTAACTGTGTCGGCCGTTGGAGTATGCCAGAAGGCCGACTTCGAATCATGCCAATTGGTTGTACGGTTAGCAGACAAAATAATCCATACTAATATTATAGATGCGAAAGTTTTTTTTGTTGTTTGTTACCTTTTCACGCCTAAACTGCTGAATCGATCACGATGCAATTTGGCACACAGATAGCCTATGGAGAAGGACCTAAGCAAAAAAATTATTTGCCAAATAGGCCCTTACACATTCGGCAATTGATTTTTATTTAAATAGGTAGGTATATCTCATTAAGGAAATGGGGGCTAAAACGGCCGCTCAAGCAATATTGCTATGCAATTCATATCTCGAATTTACAGCAGTCCCAAATGTTTTTTTTAAATATTTTTTGGTGAAAATGCTAATCATTTTAATCAATTAATTAAGACAAAATAACAACATAATCTGCTGTAAATTCGAGATAAGAATTGCATAGCAATATTGCTCGACCGGCCGTTTTAGCCCCCCTGATTGATTAACAGATCAACGAACCTATAGCTCAAAACCGTAAACATGAAATTTTCTACATACTCGTAGATTCCACAATTTTTTTTTTTTAAATACGAAATATCTTTTTTTTTTAACTGATTGCTTCTCATCAAGTTATTGGAGGATAATAATGCACGATTTTATTAATTCTGTTATACCTAATCATTATGCCTAGTGGTGATACCTTTTAAAAAAAAACCCAATTGGTATCTATTTTATTTCAATGACAAAATGCGTAGACAACGCAAAAAAGTTTACATAAAAACATAAACTTTTTGCAATTTTTTTTTGCTGACGCTCCACATCTGCTCGATCTTAACTGATCAAAGCAATTTGTGTTGATTGATCGTGACATCTCCCTTTAATTTTAATACAATGGTTACAGAAATAGTCCTTTTTTTTTCAAGAAAATATAATGTTAACAAAACGACTGTTAATTGACATTTGCCGTCTTCGTTCATTATTTTTAACCGTTAACGAAAAGGGGTGTTATAAGTTAGTAGTGTGTAGGTATTACGTGGCATCATAGTTCCTTAACGGATGAATCGATTTTGACAAAGTTTTTTCGTTTCATCGAGAGTGTTATTAGTCATGAAGAAGAAAATGGAAGAAAATGTTATGTTTTCCTACTGAGTGCAATCAAACTCGAAACTCATTTATTTAGTTTAGGCCCTAATAAGGCACTTATGAATGAAAGTTACAATTGACTACCATCTGTCCGCAAAAAACACATTATTATTGGCATTAAGTGTACCATCCTAATTTTTTTTTTAATTAAAAGGCTTTTTTAAGAACTCGACAGCTGCAATCTTAGCCGTAGGTAAGTCGCGTGACACTCTCTGTGCCTGTACATGACTTAGATTACAGTCCATTGCTGAGTTTCTTGCCGGAGTTTTCTCAGTTTAAGTGTATTCCGAACCGGTGGTAGAGCCTATTGTAAAAATTGTATCGACATTCATAAGTGCCTTATAAGGCCTAAACTGAATAAATGAGTTTTGAGTTTTACCTACTCCTGAAGGCGATGATAGCTCAGCGGTAGTGACGTCGGATGCCGCGACGAAGGTCGTGGGTTTGAATCCTACAATGAGCTTGAGCTTTCGGTTAAGGAAAACATTGTGAGGAAACCATAGCACGGTGGTAGGGTAATTTGAAGTAGTTACCCGCCTGGCTACTAACTTGAAAATTTGTTGCCAAGCACCTACTGGTGTGTTCCGGAAATTGCACTTGCCAGTTGCCTTCTCGGTATTGTAGCAAGTCGGCAACACATTGGCCACCTCTGGTATTGCCAATGTCGATAGTCGAACGGTAACCACTTACCATCTCAAAAAAAAACTCGACATTTTATGTCACTCCCGTTTGCTCTGTCTGTCTTGTACCTAATATCTTTTAAATGAAATCAAGATACGAAAACCAATAAAGTTTGTGGCACTTGTAAGATTTCCTAGCAACTGATTGCTCACTTTAACTATACCCAACTCGTCGCCGAAGCAACAGCTTCTGGAGTATAATTAAATAATTTTGTTTGGCTTCGCACCAGATCTGATCACAAATATACCTAGATTGCGAATTATGTAAAAACGTCTCGGAAAATTACATACCTACCTGTAAATCTAGATTAGAGGTAAATGTCAGAATATTTATTGCTAGAAAGCTTTTGCGACGCTCCACTTGGCACTTTTTAAACTCTCGCGAACACAATTCATGTTTATAGTAATGTATATATATGTTTATAGTCTATTCGCACATAAACAGTCCACTCGTGACCACCATCAATGTAACTTGATCGAAACGTCGAGGTTAGTCAAAAAAATTTTTTCTTAGTATTTTATGCGCGAATAGACCTGATACATTACTACTATTATAAACATGGGTCCACTTGACGTTAAATTGTAACGTCACCTAAGGATTTTAGGACAAAATGCTGGTTACCATTTAGAAAAACAAAGGATTGTACCAATTGCAAGTACGTATCGATAAGTGCTTGGCGACAGATATTCAAAATAACCGACATAGCCCGAAGAGTTCCGGCAGAAAGGTTCTCGAGTGGCGACCACTAACCGGAAAACACAGCGTGCAGGCCCCCCTCAAGGTGGACCGATCTTGTGAGGGTCGCGGGATACCGCTGGATGCGGGTAGCGCAAGAACGGCCATCGTGGAGATCCTTGGGGGAGGCCTTTGTCCAGCAGTGGACGTCTTTCTGCTGACATGATGGTGATGACAGATATTCTTCTTAAGGATTCTACGAAGCAACCCTACCACCGTGCAAAATTTCATTAGCATAACGCTACACAAACAACAGAAATAAATTAATAATCCTGAGACATTTCCAAACAAAGACACTTAATCCATTAATAGAACAAACAACACCACAACGGAATAAATTATCACAGTAGATATAATTACAATGATAAATAAAAACATTTTGTATAACGTCTGCAGTTTAATTACTTTTAAAATTTATTCTGCGATAACTTGGTGGCGTGCGGCCATGCTTTGATATTTATGGCAGACTCCTTTTTGTTATGGCCCTAATATATTTTCTAAGACTATCAACGGGCTTTTAAATCATATATTCATAATGAGAAGTTTTTTATAACTTTAAAGTAATTGAGAAATTTAATCTTATATAATTACTGGTTCTGACTGACTAGCTGAATCTCAGCGCATAGCTCAAACCAATGCCAAATTTCATACCAATAAATGGATTGGGCTGAAATTTGGCATACAGATAGCTAATATGTTTGTATTCAGCATTATTATTATGTTACCAAATAAAGTCAAAACCTAGAAAATAAGGCTCTCAAATGCATCTGTCTGAATAAACCGGTAGGTGCTTGGCGACAGATTTTCAACTTGAGAGTTGTAGCCAGCCAGGCGGGTACGTTAGAGAACAGTACAACCGTGCTTTGGCTTTCTCACAATGTTTTCCTTTACTGAGAGCTAACTAGCGAGTTTTAGTTATAGAGCTGTTTTCTTAATTCTCTATTTGTTTTGTAGGTACTTTATTTAATTCTGTTTAGCCCTTCAGTCAGTTGGGTTATCAAAAAATATTGGTTACTTATTTTTTTATTTTATCCAATCAACAAATTATTACAAAGATTAGTCGCAGCAAAGTTCAGGAGTACAGGGGTTGTGACGTCATCTCTCTGTAAAAAGTCTACTAAGATGTTCTTTATGATATTTTTCTTACTACTTCACGCTCAAACGGCTGATTCAATTTTGATGAAATTTGGTATGGAAGTAATAGCTGATTCCCTGGACTAACATAATAGGCTACTTTGTGTCCCTCAGGAACATAAGATCCCTCGGGAACGCGGGTGAAACCGGGGGGCGGAAAGCTAGTTTCATAAAAATATTAAAATGACTTACACTTATAACTTTATTTACAAAATGTTCATAAAATTCGTACACGATAATTCATAAACGAAATATATGTGCGTATTTTTTTTAAATACAAATAAAATATTCAATGCATTCGCGCTGAAACTGTCGTGCGGGAATGATTAATACGTATACAATGGGCTCCGGATTATTTCACTACTGGCATAACACGTGCCAGGCTGAATAGCGTGCCAATTTGCTTGGCACTGCATACGCCGAATTAATGTGCGTCGTTTTTTAAACGTTTAAATTCTAATTGGTGTTTTATTTGCCATTGGTTGCCAGATGATATAATAATGATAGAGTTGGGACGTTTGTGTTTACTTATCTGGCTTTAGCAGAGCCAAAAATAAGGTTTAATTAATGTAAATAATACTTTTTTTTCAATATATATTTTTTTATTTTATCTTAATTACGTTTCTACAGGAAACAAATTAAAGATTTCAGTTAAAAAATAATGTATATTTTTTTATAGTTTTAGTTGGTTTTCCGTGGAACTAAATTCAAAAGCCTCTGAATAAAATTCAAACAGGCCTTAACAGTCACTTATGAAAAAACTAACATTTTATGTATTTTTCAAAATCATTTTCTAGAAAGATCATGTACAAACGGCCACAGATCAAGCTACACACTGCGGCACCTTATGCGGTTGTAATAGGCGCTATTTTGCAACAAAAATGTGTAGCTTGATCTGTGGCCGTGTGTACATTTTGTATTAACAAGGATTACTTTTGATATTAGGGGCTTTATGAATCTGCAAAATACAATAAAACAATATTTTATTTAGAAAAATAATGAGACGAGGTCACACAGACAATACTAACTGTAACTATTTAGATTTTATATCACTCGGATTGCATGTCTACAGCAAATTGGGTTGCGTGTACTAAACAGTGCCAAAAAAATAGTTTTATACATTGTATTATCGTATAACATTGCAGCGTTTTATGACCTTATGATTTTTAAACCAATTTTATATTTGCCTATATCATTAGTATACTATGAGGCTTCGGGTTACCGGCGGGCGGGGAGTTTTTTTCCATGAACGCGTCAGCTTGGCTATCCAAAGAGGAAACGCTGCTGAGAAATGCTGCGTGGAGATCCTTGGAGGAGGCTCTTGTCCAACAGTGTACGTCTTTCGGCTGACATGATGATGCCTAGGTAGGAATATAGTAAAAAAAAATACCCACTTTCACCTCAGCAACTAGGTCAGTCCTCCATAAATCATACCTAAATATCACACCTAATTTCCTCGTATGCACAAACCTATGTAATACAGGGTGTATGAATTGCAGCCAATAACAGTTCAAGTGTTGGAGGCAATTATGTCCGACACACGAATTGACCCGTTGTGCATTTTGAGATCGAATTGCTTTTCAGCTTCGAAACTAGGTACATGCGCCATAACAAATGTTCTGTAAATTTAGGTACATAAAGGAATATGGGATATAGAAAGGAATATAGAATAGATACCTAAGATAGCGTTTTGTTTTTTTCTTTGATATCTCTAAATTCACGAGGTTATGGTATTTGAGTTGAAGTTAAAAATCAAAACCATAGGCCATTGGTACAGTTTACAACCTAGGTTAAAGCTGTTGAAGCTACCTATACCATCGATTCAAAAGTTAGTTAGTATATAACTGAAAACTTAGCAAGGTTATGTTTACTACAGTATGACACAACCTAGATGAAGCATCGGCAAAATTCGTAAAATCGATCATTCTCGAAAAGAGTGCGCCTACAACATTACCCATGTTTATTAGTACTTTAGGCGAAAATGATCTTGTTGAACGTTGAATGGCGCGATAATGAATGATTTGTATTAGTTGTGTAAATCGGAAGTGAAGTGTAGATATACGATATAAATATCTCTGACTCTGACTGTCACCTGGGTCATAAAAAATGTTACCACAATATTATTGTATAACACTGGCCGTACTCTCGCATTTGATTAATTATGTTTTATATATTTTTCCTATTTCGTATTGTATATTTTTGTTGAGTTCTTATGTTTTCTTATTTTAATAATTATTATTTATTGTTTTCAATGTTGTTCGTGACGTCACCTATGGCAGCAACTGAAAATCAGTACTGTGAGCCCAGTACAAACTGTGCTCACAGTTTACAACTGAGTTGCTGTCCATTTTTGATGTCACACACCACAATTTTTAGTATTTTTATATTGTTATTTTAATTTATTATCTTGTGTAAGTACCTTGTGTAATTGTGCTGTGTGTATCAAAATAAATGGTTTCTTTCTTCTTTTCTTTTCTTTATTTACCGATGCTACATCTAAGTTGTGTCATACTCTACCTACCTGTCTATTTTGGTATATTTATTTTAAATCAAACATACATACCTACTAGTTTGCCGAGCCTCTGGTTAGCACCTTGGAGTCCATTCAACAAAAAAAAACATTCTTATAATTTGTAATAATAAAACTTAATACGCTCATTTGGAAGATTCCGGAGAAGTCACTTTGAATTCAGCCATCTAAGGCTGCCTGTCCATTAGAGCGGAGCTAGGAAAATTTAACCAATACAATTGCATAAAAATGACGTGATGATGACGTAATGTGAATTATGTACGATGTTATTGGTTAAATTTTGCTAGCTCCGCTCTAATAGACAGGTAACCAGATTTCTCACATTTGCCCATTTTTTAAATTGAATATCAATTTACTCTTAACAAAAGTCTATAGTAATCTACTGAGCGATGTGTCCGTTAACCTAAAAACGTCGTAAAAGTGAGCAAAGGATAAAAGCATGTGTGTGTGTGTGTGTTTGTTTGTCAAAAGAAAACATTCTATTCGGAAATCGGCTCGGTTTTACGATACGCCGTATTATTACGAATCCAGCAGTATTTATTACGTGTACGGAATTTGGTATGTTACTATGTATTGTATAATAAATTGTGTTGAAGTACAAGCTTTCAGTGTAATAAATTGTCAAGTATTGGTTTTGCTCGTGGATTTACTTTGTACTAAAAAGTGTTTTTAGGGTTCCATACCTCAAAAGGAAAAACGGAACCCTTATAGGATCACTTTGTTGTCCGTCTGTCTGTCAAGACCCTTTTTCTCAGGAAAGCGTGTAGGTATCAAGCTGAAATTAATATCATATACTCAAGTCTACTGTCCCTTGGAGCTGTGAAACAATCAAACTTCTAAGCTAACGCAATCAAAAGATACAGCCGATTTTGCAGCAAATTTTCGACACTCGCAAGAGAATCAAAACCTATAAGGTACCCGTGAACTCAGAATCTTGAAATTTGCCATGAAGCAACATCTTATGCACAGATAAAAATGCGAAAAGCATACATTTTTATTACAAAGTTAAGTTTGTACGGAACCCAAGGTGTGCGAGTCAAATTCACACTTGGCCGGTTTTTTTTTGTTAGCAAAAACAGCTTACAAAGCTCTAAAAATCTTGTAATGAATGGAATTGAAGGTTTATATTTTTTACCTGCCAAAATTTGGCAGTATTAATTAAACCCGTTGTTATCGGCTTATTTTGTAAAATTCCGGCGAGAAACCGAATAATTTCATAACGGTAAATTTCTCCGTATAACCTTGACACAAATAAATGGCTTAAAGTTATACTCGCAAAATAAACCATCCTATAGTTCAATTAAGTGTACTAATAAATTGATATAAATTGCGGACATTCCTATAACTGTCAGTGTAATATTGTGACCACATGTGTCCAGAAAGAATGCGTATAATTTGGGATTTGGGGTCGTTTGGTATTTAATTAATACTTCGGACGTTTACACGAGCGTGGGCCTTTATTTGCTTTTCCTGAGCGACGCGGAATTGACATATTATTTCAACTTATATATGAAACGAGTTAGGGTACTATTTCCATTCTGTGTATGGTACTTTCTTTATCTTTATTTTTGGAAAGACAAAAGGTGCTGAGGTCTCTCATCAGGGCAACAACCATGCCTGAGGGCACCCCCGAATGGGGTACGAACCTCGGCTCAGAACGTTACCGGGGGAAGGGGATGGCTACTAAGCCACCGCCCCCAGTTAGTTAACTAGTACTAACTAGTTAACTAACTGGGGGCGGTCGGATTACTGGTGGCAGCTCTAGTCGCTTGAACGGGATGAGTGAGACTTGAGTTACCTCGCGACGGTTCTTGCCGTCAAAAACTATAGCGTAATTAGTTACCTTCTATGTATAGACCTTAAGCACAATCTAACCGTGGTCAGGTCAGCGATGATGAGGCCGAAGGTGATCACATAAAACCTAGAAGGAAACTTTTTTTTTTTTTTTACTATGTATAGGCCTGTGTTTGACCACAATCTCACCTTGGTCAGTGAAGATGTGGCCGATGATGGTAAGAACACAAAGCTTAGAAGGGAACTGGCTCTCAAGTGCAGCTGTCGGAACCCACCGAAAGATGCTTGGCGACAGATTTTCAACTTGAGGGTGGTAGCCAGCCAGGCGGGTACTACAAAGTACCCTACCACCGTGCTATGGTTTCCTCACGATGTTTTACTCTTAAGTGCAGCTGTCGGAATACACCGTTAACTGACATGGCGATTAGAGGGTGATAGCCAGCCAGGAGGGTACTACAAAGTACCTACCGTGCTATATAATAATTCAATGTGATGCAGATACAGAATATGGTTGGCTATTATTAGGGATTTTAATTTTAATGGACATACATAATTTATTAGCGGTTGTTGAAATGTCCAGCTAATTCGTTAGGGTTGGGAGATTTTATAGCTATTATCGATTTATTGAATTTACTAATCTATTTGTCACCCTACTCACTATAAAATAAGTTTAATTATATATGACGTATGTCTATTGTGTCTGGTATAATTTTGAATTCAGTTCCCTAAAGTAATTTATTGCAGCTTTAACTTATTTTAGATTTTTTTTCACACATCTGTAGGGTTAGTTTACATTTGCAGCTTCATAGTATGTCGGATAGAATTTCATCAACATATCTGTTACGTTGATTTGAATCTGAAATACACTTTAACAGACTATCTTATACTCTAATATTTATTTATCTACTCTCATATCGTAATCTTGTAATGATGAAATCAAAAACAGTACTATGCATACTTTATGCACACCATAGTACAGTTTTCTTCACAAGATAATGCTATACAATAACTTTTTTTCCATTAAAGTACAAGTATTTGGGTTTTAATACTGCAATTATTGGTCGTCAACTTATCAAACGAAATAATAAAGAAAAAAACATTATATAAGTGGCCAGACATCAGGACTAAACAATTAGGAATCAATCAGTATGCGGTTGAGATCTCAACTTAGGAGATTTCCGCAGACGGATTTGGGCGCCATGATGATTAATGTTTGTTTATTTTATTGATTTTTTTGCATACATATTTTACTTTGGCCAAAAATGACAGAAAAATAGCAGTGATACTAAGATGAAATAAACATGGATCTGAAATTGTGGAGGCGACAATGGAAATGACGAATAATCGATACCCGTAAGTCATGAAAACCTATGACAAAATTTATCATTTTTTTACCTTTAAATCACATTATTAGATGAGTTTAGATAAAATACTGTATGATACTGCACATAATTAGGTATTAAAAACTCGTGTGATACTATTAAGACACTTAAACGCACACTCGTATTTTAATAACCCCTATTATGCAACAGTATCATAAACTACTATTAATTTTTCTTTAAAGTACACTTTGGACCTAACAAATTAGGAATAAATTCAATCACCAATAAAATTTCAGCGAACGGTAAATCTAATATAATTTGTGACGTCATAAAAATACTATCTCATGACGTCATCTTGTACGATACAAATAGTTATGACATGAAAGTGACAAAAATATTGCGTATTTTCCTCCAACAAACTGTAATAAATGAAAATGGAAACAAACATCGTATGACACTTATAAATAAATATATTATCGTATCCACATACGCGAGGCTCTCCATCACTACACGCTTCGATGAGCAATGAACGGCCATGGGATCATGTTTTCATAGGAAACGTTGAGTTGCCCTGACAGGAAACCAATAAGGATGGACGCAGTAATTTGTTCTGCGGTCGCCTTGATATGCGATGATATTATTATACAGGCTGAATATTTTTTTTAAGTAATACCAGAAAATATAACTCTTACAATCAATAGTACCTATAAGAGCTGCATATAGCATTAACTATGTAAGAATACCTAAAAACCAAAAACCGAACGAAAAAATTAGTGTTATATACAAAAAGTGCTTGATTTTTGATCGGCTTTATTGTTTTTTTTAGCTGATTGACTGCTCTATCAACGCACAATTCAAACCACTGGGGTTGAGATTTGGGATACCTAAAGATATTTAATATGACGTAGGTATCCGCTAAGAAAGGATTTAAAATTCTACCCCTAAGCATGAAACCGCGGGACGGAAAGCTAGTATAATATAAGAAGTACTAAAGCCTAAGGGATCATTTCTACTGCTGATGCCGAGTAAACGAATCTCTGGAATATGTTATACATTGAATAACGTATGTACGTTATTTACAAAGCATAGACGAAAACAAAACGTTTTCCTCTTTTGAGATGGTCCAGAAGGAAATCAAGGAAACCTTTTTACTAAAGAACAAAAAACTCGATCTAAGTCCTAGATTATTTTTTGCTATAGAGGTTTTTGTACGAGACATAATAACAATAACATGGATAAAACATGTTGCAATACACTAGATTATTTGCATAAGTCTCATTGCTCTGATTTACTAAATTACATAACCTTGAAGGATATAATATAAGTAAATGGTACATCTCCCCATGATGTAAGAGTAGCTGAGTGAACAAATGCCTGAGCATTGCGAAAAAAGGGGGGTAAATTAAAATAATCTAGGTCGTTACATTTGTCACGTATATAATGGGTAGTGTTGGGACCTATATTTGGTAGATACCGGTTTTGGGATCAGTTTTCGTGAATATATAGGCCTGATTGGTAATTGGAGAATAACGTTGAATCACTGGTCGTAGAAATTTGAACAGAAGCTTTTTTATGGCATATTTAGTAAGTTATATTCTGAAATTAAAACTCAACTGGGTAAAGTAAGATAATGCAGGTTAATTCGTGGGAAAAAAGAAACTCATTTAAGTCATAAAACTATTTTGCGAAAGTACATTTTCCTAATAAAACTACTGCGAAAGTTTGTGAGTATATGGATGTATGGGTGAATGTTTGTTACTCTTTTACGTAAAAACTACTGAACGGATTTGGATGAAACTTGGCACATAGATATATCATACCCTGGAATAACATATAGGCTACTTTTTATCCCAGTAAAACATAAAATACCTCGGGAACGCGGGTGAAGCCGCGAGCAGGAGGCTAGTCAGGAATAAAGTGTAGGTATAAATCTACTTTACATAATTTATCTTTACCTTTAAAAAATAAAACAGTGATACCTACATTTATTCATGAACGGCCGCGTATTCTATCCCGCCTTTTAGTTTCAAGACCAATAGTGAAAAAAATATTGTAACAACACTAGTACGACACCCATTTACTCGTTCCTAAACTTCTGAACATATCTTCTACATTCATGAATCGTCTCATACATATTTATTGTTAATTTATGACATTTAGGAGAGTCGTGACCTTTTTTTCGGCCGTTCTTACGAATATAGTTCAAGTTTCTTCAAATCTACGCTCACAAAGATCGAATTTGGAACTTTTGACAGGGTTATGAATATATCCTGATGATAAAGAATATTTTATTCAACACTAGCTTCTGACCCGCGCTTACACCCGAGGTATCTTATGTTTTCCCGGGATAAAATGTAGCCTGTTGGGTATAGTTTTTTAAAAGACTTTATTTAGATATATCGTGTTTATTTTAAATTACATTTTATTTTGTGAATTGATAAAATTAGGACATTGATTTTGTATCGTTTTTGACAGTAGTTGTTTTTCTTTAATTTCGAAGTCTATGCTATAAAGCAAAAGAGTTTATACGCATACATAGCCTATATGTTATTCCAGGTAAGATCATAGGTAGGTATGATCTATCTATGTGCCAAGTTTCATTAAAATCCGTTCAATAGTTTTTACGTGAAAGAGTAACAACGTTCATCCATGCTCACGAACATTCGCAATTATAATATTAGTGGGATTCTTTTTGTGCATTGGATGCTGGTACCGGTTCTAAATTTCTAAAGAACGTCCTTAAGTCGTAACGTCGGTTGGAGCGCGAAATTCAAATTTTATCAAGTTTTTTGCTAATTGCACTTCAGTTATAGGTCGTGAGTTATCAACATGTTATTTGCGAGAAGAATGGTAGTATATTTACTGATTAATAACAAAAGAAATCATCAACATATTCCTCCAAGGTATATTAGTAACATTTTCATGAAATAGTCGTATATGTCAGTCATATACCTTGGAGGAATGTGTTGATGATTTCTTTTGTTAAGGTATACCCTTAATGTGCAATATTATCATGAAATTGCACCTGTGGGGTTCTTAACAGCAATACCTATAATTGGAAAACTAGGATTATAACCAATCAATATTATGCCGCACAAAAAATGATTTTGAGAAAGTTTTAACTGCTCTAAAGCTGTTCTTATCATAAAAGATTTACCACAGAAAACACTTTGGAACATCAAAACTTTTTTATTGTAGCATCAAGAAAAAAATATAAACTCATTATTGACGAAAAGGTCGCAATTATTAACTTTTCTATGGCAGAGGTCTGATGTTCATTCCACCGAACATAGAACAAAATTTAACTGAATTTTTAGGGTTCCGTACACAAAGGGTAAAACGGAACCTTATTAATAAGACTTCGCTATCTGTCTGTCACCAGGCTGTATCTCCTGAACCGTGACAGTTGAAATTTTTCACAGATGATATATTTCTGTTACCACTAGAACAACAAATACTAAAATAAATATTTAAGGGGGCTCCCATACAACAATAGTGATATTTTGTAGACGCTTTTTAGAATATGTTTGCTGAAAATTCCATACCATTTAGGTAACAGTCTTAAAATCCTATGAAAGTAAACGCAAGAAGAATACCACTTTGCTGTAACACTATCATCATCGTCACTACATAATATAAAACAAAGTCGCTTCCCGTCTGTCTGTCCCTATGTATGCTTAGATCTTTAAAACTACGCAACGGTTTTTGATGCGTTTTTTTTAATAGATAGAGTGATTCAAGAGGAAGGCTTATATGTATAATACATGCATAATAGTACAGAAAAGCCGAGAAAAACCGTGCGAAGCCGGGGCGGGTCGCTAGTGCATAATAGAAGTTGATAATGCGTATAATTCACGAAAGTTATGATATCAAGTTTACGTATAATGAAATGAAAAATAAAGTAATTCGCCTTGAGAAGGGTGCTAAAACTCTTTGGCGTTATATTGCATCTCTCTCTTACACATATTCGGTTTCCTTATTGTTAATAACATCAAGCGGGAGTCATATTTCAGGAATTTTTATTACCCCATTGCTCATACTCCGTTTCTTATAAATATAATTAGGTACATATATTTCTGTGGCACAGTATATGTCTTTAACTCGAAGCAGTATGTCAACTTCATGTAGTTTTTAGGTTATTCTAACATTTGAATATGAATTTGTTTACAAAAACTACTTTTTATTGAATACGGTGCGTCCCGGCAATTACATTTGAGGGTCAGTTGCCTCCGTGGCATTGTAACAGGTCGGCAACACATTGGTAATACCTCTGGTATTGGCAAATGGTGATAGGCGTTACCAATCACTTACCATCAGGTGGACCTAAAAAAATGCAATTTTTTTAGTAGATCTTTATAATATGGGAATGACAAATGAAACTAACTGATCAACTAACGGAACTGTATTGTTTTATCAATATATACTAGTATTATAAAAAGGAAAGATTTGATTGTTTTGTTTGTTTGTTTGCACTGAATAGGCTCCGAAACTACTGAACCGATTTGAAAAATACTTTCACTAATACAAAGCTATATTATCCCCGAAGGTTATAGGCTACTTTTTATCCCGGGAACGCGAGTGAAACCGCGCAGAACAACTAGTATTTAATATTTCAATCGAACAGATTTCTACTGTTAAAGCCTTACGTACTGTGTCTTAAATAAGCAGCTACCATATAGCGCATAATTAAATTTTACTACGAAAGCACATGAGGCTTCGGGTACGTAGGACTTCCCCTAAAACTGTAGAAACAGCTTAATAAGTGCCTTAATTGCGAAAGACGAAGGGAGATTCTATAAGACATTTAATCAACGTTCTATATGACATGAAATGAGGATACTAATTTTGTATTATGTTTAGTTAAGGGTTTCCGTACCAAAATATGTAAATGAGCACTTTTGAATGAAATCAGAATGTTTCTTGTTATTTTTTTTTTTCTTTATCGGCGCCTGCTTTGTATCGCTTTAGATCTTTAAAGGGATTTATTTTTTGTTTACTTTTGTGAGAGTGATGTAACCGAAGATGATATACCTACAAACATACAGTGATATATTTATATGACAAAAAATATTTAATATAAAAACTACCCCAAAAATATGTATATTTGTCAAAAAAATGCTCTGTCAGACGATAAAAGTTTTTTCAAAGGGCACGTAAGAAAAGGAAAAAACTTAAGCCATAGTTTGGGGTATATATTTAACCTTTACAGAATGACGTGGGTGGGTCTCTCAGAGATGTTTTTGTAACAGGAGTCTAGTTTTACTACGTGCAGAAAGTATTTTTTCTTTGACTTATAAAAAGGACTGTAGGTTCATTAAACTCGAGGTCGAGACAGAATATCAAATAGTGGTTACAGTCTTTCTATAAAAATTGAGATTTACATTAAAATTTATGAAATTTTGTTAATATAATTTTAGGTTTTAAGTTAGAAAAACTGACATAAAAAATATATATATCATTGAATAGCTTCGTTAATTAAATTTTTCAGTTTTAGTATCCTATACTCTAATATCTTTTAATAGACAAAAATAATAGCATAGATTGAAGAAATATTAACTAAATTGCGTTATTTACTGAGGTAAAAAAATCACTAAAAAAGAACCTAAAACAAATAGCACTAGGGAAAGTTTTTAAATAACAAATAATTATAAAATGTTCATATAATGAAACTAATCAAATGAAACCATGGGTAGCTCTAGCTAGCCATAATGATGGAGTGTCATGTTACTGTTAATGAAATATCATACATTATAACTTTCAATACATGAAACCAGTTCAGATTATTTTCATAGATATATACGAAATACCAGTTATACTTGGTACCAGATACCAGTATCCATAAGTGGAGCTTCCTGTATATCAAAATCAAAACCGCAAGGATATGATTACTATTTCGTTATGAAGTATTATTTTGAGCTGTTATACTGTATTATTAATATGCCAATAAAAAAATATATATACCTACTGAAATTTTTGAAAAGTTTTTAACGAAATATCCCTGTTATCCTAGTTATCGTTCTGTTTAAAGCTTGAATATGTCTCAGCTTTGTAAAAAATTACAGCTCAGAAATCATCAATGGCCCAGCCACATTATGAGAATTGCATACAAAAATTAGCTAAAAAAGAAATAAAGTCGGAAAAAGAGATGGATGGATTGTGTGAAAGATGATATGAGTAAGAGAGTTAATGCCGATTTGACGGATAGAAGTGCTGAATGGAAGAAGAGTACTTACATACTGCTCTGACCACAAATTATTGGGAATACGGCAGGGAGATAATGATGACCTACAAAAACCGGTGCGAGTCTGACTCGCGCACCAAGGGTCCGTACAAATATAACTTTGTATGCTTTTCTCAATTTTTCCTTTATCTGTGCTATAAGACGTTGCTTCGTACCAAATTTCAAGATTTTTCATGGGAATTCAGGGTATTGATTCCCTTGCGAGTGTCGAAAATTTTGTAGCATAAACGACTGTATCTTTTGATTGCGTTGGCTTAAAAGCTTTGATTTTTTCACAGCTCTAAGGGACAGTACACTTGAGTATTTGGTATTCATTTCAGCTTGATACCTCCACGCGTTCCTGAGAAAACACCTTGACAGACGGACAAAGAAGTGATCCTACAAGGGTTCCGTTTTTTCCTTTTGAGGTACGGAACCCTAAAAATGAACTGGCGATCATACAGGCCAAAAGCCAGTTATAAATCTATCAGCTTCATATAATTGGTTCCCATAATCGTTACATTGTAGCGGTGTATTTATGAATCTATAAATATACGGTCTAGATTGGCTATAATTAGTACAGACGCCGCGCAGGATTGAATCAACCTTACTATTGTTAGGTCTGTTTATACAATGAGTTAATATTTTTAATAGAAGGCGAAGTTCAGTGGTAGTGACGTCGGATGCCGAGACGAAGGTCCCGAAGCTTTCGGTGAAGGAAAACTTTACTTTGTAGTACCCGCCTGGCTGGCTTAAAATCTGTCGCCAAGCACCTTTCGGTGTGTTCCGACAGCAGCACTTGAGAGCCAGTTCCTTTCTAGGCTTTGTGTGCTTACCATCATCGGCCACATCATCACTGACCACGGTGAGATTGTGGTCAAACACAGGCCCGTATACACAGTAAAAAAAAAAAAAAAAAGCTTCCGCCCCACGGTTTCACCCGCGTTCCCGAGGGATCTTATGTTTTCCCGGGGTAAAAAGTATCAAATCAAATCAAAAATCAAAAACTCATTTATTCAATTTAGGCCCTGGTAAGGCACTTATGAACGTCAATAGTTACAAACATTACAATAGACTCTACCACCGGTTCGGAATACACTTGAACTGAGAAGACTCCGGCAAGAAACTCAGCAAGGCTAAATTTTTTTTTTGTGTATCTTTCTTTTTTAAACTTATGTTATTCCTGTTCCAAATATACATAAAGTTCATACAATTGTCACTTGGCCAGGGGGCCGCAAGTGCAGAGAGAAGCTACTACAACCATGTCTTGTCTTCAACGTAATGAGCCACCTTATAGTAGGCCTTGTCGATTAATATCTGTTTATTATCCAATGTGTTAATCCAGGTTATAAACTATCTGTGTTCCAAATTTCATCCAAATCCGTCTAGTAGTTTTTGCGTGAAAGAGTAACAAACATCCATCCATCCATACTCACAAACTTGCGCATTTATAATATTAGTAGGATTATAAACTAGCTATCGTACCGCGATTTCACCCGCATTCTCGGTAAATTAAAATGGCAAATGTCCTTCTCTATATCATGACTATCTGCGTGTCAAATTTCAACGCGATCGATTCAGTGGTTTCGGCGTGAAAAGGTAACAAAAACAAACTCCTTAACGTAGTCTATGTGCGTGCCAAATTTTATCGTGATCGGTTCGATGGTTTAGTCGTGAAAAGGTACGAAACAAACAAACAGACTTACTTTCGCATCCTACTAGTCCAGTAATATTATAAATGCGAAAGTTTGTAAGTGAGTATGTTTGTTACTTCTTCACGCTCAGACGGCTGGACCAATTTTGATGAAATTTGGTATGGAGGTAGCTAACAACCTGGTTTAATACATAGGCTACTTTTGGAATAAAACCCTAAAAACATTACACTCCTCCTTTGGGCAGTCGTGTAAAAAAAAGTAAATTCAAAAATTACCGAGAGGAGCAAATTATGCTGAAAAAGAAATAGTCGTATCGTAGTCGCGTCGTCGCTGTATAAATGTACTTTTACAGCTGTTGTCATAATACAATACAGAACAAAGATTTATGATTATTGTCACAATTTGTGTTAACTATCGGTGGAGAAATGGCGTCTGCCTTTCTATTACAATCTTTGGACTTATTGCTTTTATTGCTGATAGGACATTAACTAACAAAATTCCATTATTGGAATAATGTATAGAAAATTTCGTGACCAATGAAAATCACGCTTTGACATAAGCAATTGAACAGGACTAAATTATTTTTCATCTTTCTTATGTTTTTAGTTTTTTTTTTTAAGGGCCACTGTCTCTTGTAACAGTTACCGCTAGCATTGTTTTATACTACTAATGTAGAAAGCGTATGCTTAGGCCGTATGGCCTGCCTGATGGTAAGCGGTTACCGCAGCTTGCCACACCAAGGAATATGCATCACTCGCGAGTTGCCGACCCCCCAAAAAAAATTACGAAACTACCGGTCGGTAGAATACATTTTTTTGTAAATTACTTTGAAATTAATTTATGTCAAAACTACTCTCCTGGAAACTGTCTACTGCTGGAAAAGGGCCTCCCCCAATTATCTCCACGATAGCTGGCCTTGCGATACCTGCATCCATTGGTTTCCCGCGACCCTCACAAGATCGTCGGTCCACCTTGTGGGGAGCCTGCCCACGCTGCGTCTTCCGGTTCGTGGTCGCCCCTCGAGAACCTATCTGCCCCAGCGGCCGCCGGTTCTACGAGCGATGTGCCCCGCCCACTGCCACTTCAGTTTGGCAATTCTTCGGGCTATGTCTGTTACTTTGGTTCGCCTGCGTACCTCATCATTTCTGTTGTGCTATACTGCGTACAAACTGACTATAAACGCTTTGCTGGGTGGACACATTATAAATCGGTTGCTAGTTCCTTTTTCTTCTTCTTGCAGTGCCTTCAATTTTAGCTAGCTTCAACTAGTGAAAGGTGGCTATCAACTTTTGGAATTCGGTCCTGTCCTGTCCAAGGTGGAATACTGCGCTAGAAATAGTCTAGTACATTGTCGACTCTAAATTGGGTTTTATAGTTTTATACGTAAATATTTACCTAGTTTCAGATGTAAATAGAACATTTACAATCATGTTCTTTGATCAAGGAAATAAAGCAGAGTTCTCTTTAACTGCCGATCTGGAATAACTTTCAATCGGCTTGTGTACCCAACGGTAATTAACTTTGATACTCCATGTACGGTCTGCAATCTACACTTCCATAATATTATAAAGATAAGAGACTTGTATTTTTTTTTCACAATGGGTACTTATTTATTTACAATACAAACAAATAAAAACAAAATAATTGACTTAAAACAAAGTATCTACAGTAACTATAAATAATAAACCGCGTTTAAATCACCGCCTGCAGGTTCCCAAAACGTTAGCAACTAGCAACGTTACCTCGTTGAATTGCGAGGCTGAGGCTTTTTTTTGTTAAACTAAAAATCTACTGGACCGATAAGAAAATATTTTTCCCCAGTAGTTTAGTTGGTTAGTAGTTTTATTTTAAAAAAATTGGGGTTTTTACAAAACTCCAATGTAAAGGTGTAAAAAATACCTATAAAATTTCTTACGCGGAAACGCGAAAACATGCGAAAAGCTTGTTTGGAAAGGTGGGTAAATCTATTTTTTTTTAATTAAATTTGTTGAGGTTTAATTCCATGTCATGACGTCATCACAGTCTGTGATAGCAATCTGAGTGAGCTTACCCTGGGACTTGAGAAGGTACATCTGATTGGCCGCCAATTAAGACCAGCTTGGCAAAAACTGGTTTCCCATGACACGACTGATCCCTAATTTTTGAGGTTTGTAAGTAGATAATTACTATGAGATCGTGATATAAAAAAAAAACATTTTAACTTAAAAAAAATTAACCGACCACGGAGAGGTTGTGGTCAAACACAGGCCTATACATACATAGTAAAATAGAAAATATAGGGCATTATTTTGCTATCCGTACTTTATCAGGAGCAATCAATATAAACAAAGAGGGTAACACGTCTAACAACCAGTCGCGCGACTAATTGATTACACGATCCATTTAATTATACAAATTATAGTTTATATTTCCTCACATGTGATAAAGGGGTTGTAAATTAAATTAATTATACAGAGCAGGGAAATTGTGCGTAAGATATTTCATATTTTAATTAGCAATTAATTATATTTATACGGTAGCTTTTACTCCGCGTTCTTGCCCGTTTTCCCGATGGAGCTTATGTTTTCCCGGGATAAAAATATATCTATGTAGCGACCCCTGTCAGCTACATAGTTCAGACACCGAATGGATAGATGGCGCTGCAATAGATTAACACTACAAACAGAACTAACTACATCGAAACCTACATCGCGCTAGTGGAGTTTGTTCGCAGATTCGCATATATACCAGATTCCAACATCAACAGTTGGACCGCGGTCCCCAGGCACGATGACCCAGCCTGGCGGAAGATCTTCCCTTTTCAATGGAGGAATCATCCACCTTGTTCCTCCAAATCTATACTAATAATAAAGTTGAAGAGCATTAATAGGTAGCACCTACCGGTGTGTTCCGGAAATAAGGAATATGCATGATATCTATATTTGCTCCTTTAACCAAGATATAAGCCATCAAAGATTTATTCCTATCTCTTTCTAGCAAAACAGAATTTAGCATAACATATGGCCGTAATAGTATAATGACGTTACAATAAGTCACAATAATATGTCCAAACTCGGAAGATATAAGAGAGAAGAAGGCCAAAAAACACGGAAGATATAAGCATTTTAAATAACTAACCTGACAGCGATTAGATCTGTTAAGTATTAGATTAATTTGAATTTCACTTTTAGATTTTTTTTTTACAGTATATTCACATTTTGTTAAGAAATGCGTATTACCTATTGCACTTGAGAGCCAGTTGCCTTCTTGGCATTGTAACTAGTCGGCAACACGTTAGCTAGACTCAGAACAAACAGACATGTTGTCCTGGATGGGAATCGAACCCACGTCTAGCGGTGCTAATGGTAGTATTATAACCAACTTGTTTGGAGTCGGATAACTGTGTGTCAAGAATATCCCAGAGTATTTTCTAAACAAGCATGCATACTCAGTGACCAAACTGATAATATAAGCTCGATAACGAAAAGCGTGGGATAAGAAGTCTTAGACAGCTTCACATTAATGGACATATTGTAGCTGTTTATCTGGCAGATTATTATCAAAAGGTACTAGATTTCTATCATACTTTAGGCACAATGTAATTTATTTATGTGAATCCATCGTTGTCTAAAATCCGTGACATAAACCCGAATAATCCGATTTGGATACTTTGATTACATTATGGCGTAATCTTATGATTATGTGTTACAGTATAACCACACTTTAAGCAGTAGTGCAACACATTAAATTTCTAGTGCATAATGTAGTAAGTAGTAACGTCTTTATTACCGTCTTGATTATACAAAACTGTCAACGGTTTTATAAACTACTTCAGCCCCGTGGTTTCACCCGCATTCCTGAGAGATTGTGTTCTCAAGGGATAAAAAGTTAAAAGAAACCAGGTTAACATCCAGGGTCAGCTAGCAATGTCAGCAGGGTCAGTCAGCTGGTGTAGCCGTTTGAGCGTTAAGAAATAACAAACATTTTACACACAAATTTAATAATATTAGTAGGATATTGAGCTAGCGGTTAAATAAAACATCGTAAGGAAACCATTACTCTGGCACAGTGGTAAAGAAAGAAAGAAAGAAAAAAAAACATTTATTCATGACAACACACAACATTACAAAATTGAAAATTAAATAAAAAGAGTACAAAAAAAAAACTAACAATAATGTAATGTTGCGCGATGTCAAGAATAGGTCCTGACTCAGCATAATGCTCAGATCGATAACTAAATATCAACCCTCGCGCTGGTTTTCAGTCAGGGCCTATATCTATAACATCACGAACATACAGTGACACCGAGAAGCGCTCTAATATAAAAATTACATAAACAACGTTAGGGGGTACCTTGTAGTAGGTGCTCGTCTGGAAAGTTGAAAATCTTTCAGCTACATTTGAGCAATCTCCTTGGTATAGCTAATCAAGTAGGCCGCCTGCCTGCGTGTCAGCCTTCTAACATGAAGAAAGCAAGCTTTTGGGAGTACGTTTATGGACTACTTCTCATTTTATTTATAAATGCCTCAAATTATATGAAGCAGTGTTAGACTACTGCTTTTGATATTACATTTCCTGTGTCATTAATTAATTATTGTATCAGTAATCCGTTGTCGCAGAGCTGGTCGTTAACATCTTCGTTTTGATTAAGAAATTCCATTACAAGTTACAACTAAATTCGACACGGCTGATTAATTTGCATTAAAAATAATATAATTATAATTTATAGGGGTAATAGCAATTATTGTGATGAAACCATTACAGTGGAGAAATCAAAAGCATGTATAATCCAATAATTAACTGCGTTCCGCATTTAAAATAGCCTGAATTTTTGGTGGTATTACGTATTACCTACATAATTACACAATATCCAGTTACCTTTATTTCAGACTTTATTAATAAATTAATTATGTCGAAAATAAATGCTAATAATAGTCAAATAAATAATAATGAGAAAAAGTTTACGATTTGTCATATTATTATCTCAAAAAAAGTAGTTCTCTATATCTATACCAATAATAAAGCTGAAGAGTTTGTTTGTTGGAACGTGCTAATCTTCGGAGTTACTGGTCCGATTTGATTCTTTCACTAATAGGTCGCTACATTATCCCCGGAGGTTATAGGCTACTTTTTATACCGGGAACGCGAGTGAAACCGCGGGAACAGCTAGAACTTATAAAATTATGATCATCTACCTAGATAATATCCAACTATTTTTTTATAACTGAGTTTGGAGAAGAAACGTCAAATTAATTTCTATGTTGCCTATTTCTTAAATCTAGTTACGGTTTAAGTCAAGATATCTAGAAATAAATATTTCAATTTTTTATGAGAGTAATAAGAATTATGCAAATATAAGTACCTACCAAGTCGAGTACAATACGACTGTTACCCTTAAATGCTTTATTGTCAGAGATAAAGGAGAAAATATTCAAAGAGGCAGCTTTTTTTTTTATTAGGGACTACAATAGTACGGGAGGGAATCAAATCAACAAGGATGTGAGTATGGTGTAAAGTATAAGTGATAACCAATATGCTGGTTATATTTTTTTTTTATTATGTATAGGCCTGTGTTTTGACCACAATCTCACCATGGTCAGTGATGATGTGGCCTAGAAAGGAACTGGCTCTCAAGGGCAGCTAGCAGAACACACCGTAAGGTGCTTGGCGACAGATTTTCAACTTGAGGATGGTAGCCAGCCAGGCGGGTACCACAAAGTATCCTACCACCTTGCTATGGTTTCCTCACGACGTCTTCCTTCACCGAAAGCTCAAGCTCATTATAGGATTCGAACCCGCGACCTTCGTCTCGGCATTCGACGTCATTACCACTGAGCTATCATCGCCTTAAAATGGTGTTTATTTCTCAGTAGCTGTTTACCGTGGTTTCACCCTCGTTATTGGGATGAAAAAGTAGCCTATAATCATCATCATCATGTCAGCCGAAAGACGTCCACTGCTGGAGAAAGGCCTCCCCCAAGGATCTCCACGAAGGCCGGTCTTGCGGTACCCGCATCCAGCGGTTTCCCGCGAGTCTCATAAGATCGTCGGTCCACCTTGTGGGGGCCCACGCTGCGTCTTCTAGTTCGTGGTCGCCACTCGATAGCCTTTAGTACTCAGAGATAATTTAGCTTCCTATTAGTGAAAGAATGTTTAGAATCGAATCAGGGGTTCTGGAGATTACCCCACTCTTTCTTGATATTATTATTAGTATAGATTTTTCATTAGTCGCTCATGAAAATTTCTGATAATTACTCGTTTTTGCTGTTCCAATATTATCTTTGCGTGTTATACGACTGGTACTGTATTTTTATGTTTTAAATAAAAAATAAATACCTATGCAATCGCATATAATGTAAATTCATGCCTATAAAATAAAATATCTTTGAAACTTTATGAGGCATTATATTTTTTACATAAAAGGGCCATTAAGGGCGATGACGACGCCAAAATTAAACACCCAGTCATTAACTCAGCTTCTCCCCGCTTCAGCTCCCGTTATCGCTTCAGCGTATCACTTACACAGAACCAAATAAAGGACATCTGATGTAATAAAGGAGTAATCCCCAATTTCTTTCATGGAATCTTTATTAAATAAAGTAAGCATGTGGGTGGTAAGTACATACAAAGGGTTTTCGTTCGTATGTCTTTAGTTGCTAACGAAAATAATTATGTTCTGACCTGGGGGCCAATTCTGCTAAATTACAACGGTTGTCATCCAATTTCGATTCAGTTAAAGTTCGTTTCTAATCCAATTCAAATTATACTAAAATACTGCATTCCACTAAATAAATGAAACCGAACCACGATTGGATTACGATTAGATTATAACCATTTGATCGAACGTCAACTTTAACTCAACCATGATTGGACCTCGATAGTTGTCAGATTATTAGTGGAATACGAAAACGTGCAATAGTCGTCATTCAGCTGCGATCCAATTGCAGGTTCCTGCAGGCTGATTGTGTAAGTGTAGCGACACACCTACTCTAGGTTCGGCGCGGAATATTCCGGAACTGAATTATCGGTCGTAGGTATTAGAAAGAAAGAGAAATCATATTTTTTAGCGTGTTACGTTCGACTGATGCGAAATAGGTTACTTAAAACTGCGAGCGTGTTTAGCGGAACTTTCCGCTCCGAATCTTCCGCAAGTGTAGCGGTACATTAAAGCTCTCGAAATCGAAACTTAAAGCTGGGCGTCTAAAGCGGCCGTTCAAGCAATATTACAGCAGATTATATGTACAATTTGTGAAATTCTAAAATGTTAATGGAATTTATTTACCTACCTAATTAAAATGTAACATTTTCACCAAGAAATATGAAACTACATAGAGTCTGCTAAAAATTCGAGATATTCGAGCAATATTGTATGAGCGATCTTGTTCTACAGTCTATTTGTGGAAATAGGCCAGGAGGCACGTGAAAATAGAGGGAGAAATATCAAAAAAGATGTGGCCCATATTTGTAATTAATTCCTCACCTTCATAATCTGGATAAATCTCAGTAACAATATATTAATCCATAATTCAACGCATGTTTCTATCTACAGATATACCTACTTATATGCAATAATAAAACGCACGTACGCGTATACGACGTATATTGATCGCATAATCTCATACAAAGCACCATATTTGCATACACGCGTCTTTACCGAAAATACGCCATTAGGAAATTTTCCCACGAAAAGTTCCCCTTAATGAAATTCTTCGTATGTGTAGCGAGTGTTATGCGCCTTAATGGGCAATACGAATTGTTTATAGACTACCGAAATGGGTATCATAATCTTTTTCCGCCTTTCGACTTCTAAAATGGGTAGTATTATACTTTTCTATATTATAATAAGTGTCTATCGTACTTGTTTAGGGTAGGAACATGTTGCCCTTTCTAAAAACTTTGAGTAGGGTTTTATTATGCTGAATTACTTTTAGCATGAAAACAAAATCAGCCATTTCACTATCCCCTGTCTTACGTTTCCTGTATAAAAAAAGTTACTCACCGTCCCATAACCTAGTTATGTCTATGCTTTATTATGCTTATGATTTATGACTTGAAAGCACTTTTTTCATCAATTAAAAATGTTTTTGCTTTCGTGGAATCCAAACTAATATTATAAAATGCAAGTGTTTTTTGTTACCTTTTAACCGCTCAATCTGCCTCAACCGCTAAACCGATCGTGATTAAATATGACATGTAGATAGCCTATGATATGGAGAAGGACATAGGACTTTTTATCCAGGATATAATTGCATAGATAAAACTGGCACTAAGTTATTCGCGGAGCTAAAAATATTCAATATTTTCTGTATAATCTATAATATAATCATCAAGTAGTATAATTAGCCGGGGTCCCAGCTAGAGATAATAACGTTTGCGAAGACAACGTACTACCCACTCATAATCCTAAGGGTGAGTTGCACCATACAACGTTGTCGTTTAATTGTCTGTCAAAACTGTCTTTTGTTAGCGAGACCGTTGCTCTGACAGACAATTTAACGATAACTTTGGATGGTGCAACCCACACTAAGTTATTGAACGTCAATTCAATTTAATCCGTGTTATTGTAAGACAATTAGAGCTTTCAATCATAATAGATGACGTTATTTCGTTTCTACTTTGTAATTATGAATGTGAACTAGTGACCCGCCCCGGCTTCGCACGGCTTTCTCGGTTTTTCTGTATTATAATATGCATGTATTATACATATAAACCTTCCTCTCGAATCACTCTATCTATTAAATAATCCGCATCAAAATCCGTTCCGTAGTTTTAAAGATTTAAGCATACATAGGGACAGACAGACAGCGGGAAGCGACTTTGTTTTATACTATGTAAAAATAAAAATAAATGGATTTTCGCTGGTCAAAATGAGTCAAAATTTACGTAATATTATTAAATTTCTAATACTGATTTTCTTTTTGTCGAGGTTCGGTTTAAGAACCTAATTGTGTTCCTGGAGGCTTATTAATAATGAATTCAAACTTTTTAGCTCTTTTCTCAGTTTAGTAGTTTCTCGACTTGAGAGATATTTATTCAGAAAATATTATCTAAGGCGTAAAAAGAGCTCTTCAAAGGTGAACGCACACTTATTCGCACCGAACGCGTCGAACGAATCAAAGTCAAGGAGGCGACTTATAAAATTGAGGCTTTGCCCCGGTCCGTGTGAAGTATCGCTTTGCTCTATAGATCACACTGAGGTTTTCGGATGCCCGCTTAACCTTGTCTTCTAAAGCTCAATTGCACCAACGTCATATAAGACTAAACCCCAGATTTCTTTTCTGACACATAGCCTTGTTTAACCCGTGGGTTAGGTGACTACGAGTAATAAAAAAAAAATACCAATCGTTTTAAAGATCTCACCATCAATCACTTTAAACGTGTTATTCACAAGTAGCTAATGAAAAAAATATTTTATCTACTCTCATATCGTAAAGTTCGAATTATGAAATCAAAAACAATACTTTAATGACCCTTTTTATGCACACCCGTCTATAATGACATTAAAAAATTATATTATAGTACAGTTTTCTTCCCAAGATAATGCTATAAAATAACTTTTTTTCATTAAAGTACAAGAATTTGGACATGTCTGGCCACTCACAATGTTTTTTGGGTTTTAATACTTCAATTACTGTCAGTCAACTTGTCAAACGAAATAATAAAGAAAAACACATTATAGGTGGCCAGACATCAGGACTAAACAATTATAATTTTAGATGCAAATTTACTTTGTCTGTGGTCGCGTATGCGGTAGAGATCTCAACTTGGGAGTTTTTCTCCACACGGATTTGGGCGCCATGTTGATTAATGTTTGTTTATTTTTTTGCATACATATTTTATTTTGACCAAAAATGATAGAAAATTAGCAGTGATATTAAAGTGAAATAAACTTGGATCTGAAATTGTGGAGGCGGCAATGGAAATGACGAATAATCGATACCCGTAAGTCATGAAAACCTATAACAAAATATTATCGATTTTTTACCTTTAAATTACATTATTATATAGATGAGTTTAGATAAAGTACTGTATGATACTGCACATAATTAGGTGTGATACTATTAAGAACCTCGCCTACGGCTCTGTACTTAAACTCACACTCGTATTTAATAACCCCTATTATGCAACAGTATCATAAACTACTATTATTCATTGAATTACTTCATAATTAAATGACATTCAAAAATCTTAAAAATGACATTGTTGCTTTATTATTTTTATGTTCAATTATTTTTATTTATTATCTGCGTAATATGTAATAATAAATTTAAATATTAATACTTGTACGCTGTCCTAAGCGGTAGGGTATTTGTGCTGATACTTTTTATAAAATATAACTTCTTTAGATACTATAATGACCCATGATTATGACAAATAAATAATTTAATTTCATTACGGAACTGAACGTCGCTAGAAATTTCGATGCCAAGGATCCCGATCCTCGTCGTGATATTGACCCACATTTGTTCAGGAATTGTAGAGCCACAAGAAATCGGGTTTTGTTAGCGATTAACGTTTTTTGGCAAAACACAATCTACCTTTAGGAAAAACTGATAGAAATTCCTGCTCAGTTATTCCAAAACTATATTTTCTTTTATAAATAATGACCGCACTTTTTGGTTATTTACGAGTATAACTCGCCGGGCTCATTCCCTCGGGACCTATACAACGTTATTTCAAGAACCATAAAATGAATCTTTTTTTACCATTTTTGCCTCGAGGGATGTTCTCACAGAGGTTTTATACGTTATAGTTGTTATAATATAAGATATTGTTTAGTGTTGTGTAAATTATCGATAGCGTAGTTATCGATTTAGACCGACTAGAGTGATATACCCCTAAAGTACAAACTAACAACCTCCTTATTATTACTATGAAAAAACTATATTTATTATATTACTATGAAAAATATACACTACAGTCTTGGCAAGCAAGTACTTTATATAACTCGTGATGTCATACAAACGTACAAATGTATGTTGTAACAATATGAGATTAGTATGAACATTTCACTAAATTCAGCTACTGAAGAATTATCGATACTTAGACATCACTAGTGTCGAGGTAGTAAATAATAATGTCTATATAGAAATAAAACCTTTATTGCTTGTCAAAAGAAAATATAATCTATTTAATAAAAAATGAATTTAAATTTTTTTGAGCGGCATGCCATTTTTTTCTATTTATTTTACTAACTCAATTTAACGTTGAAATACTAAAAATATTATTCGAGCAAAATATCAAAGCGTTAGTAAATTTCACGTAAACATATTTGTATGCACAGTTCAAACTAAAAATAAAAAAATTAACCAAAAAAATTTGTAAAGTCGATACTTTTATTTTTTACAGAATCCTGATATACGAATAACTTAACGAGAGTCTAACGTGCGTGTGTTACAGCTGTGAAATAAGTCGGTTCACGTTTCTTATACAGCGTGTTCGTATTTTAAATTCTCCTCTCCTAAACAGTTTATGTTCGTAACTGATCACGAAAATGTAAAGACGTTTTCGAGAGTATTTATCGTTGTTAAATATAAAATTATTGCATAGTTAAATATTGATTGTACATGTGTTAAAATTAATGTATGGTATTTCGTTTTAGAGCTAAAGTTGTGAAAATGTAATAAGCCCGTTTTGACAAGAGTCATCTCTTCTTAGAGGCTATCTGTGTTGATAATTCAATGGGGCTATCCATAAATTTACGTCATACAAATTTCATGACTCTTCGACCCCCTGACTTCTGGTATGACGTCACATATTTTTCAATTTTAAATGTCAAGTAATTTATGGCCTTTAAATTACTCTCTCTCTATAAATCTCCTTTTAGCTCATGGAATATATACTATCAAGGGGCTATAAGATTTATAACGTCCTGAGATAAAATGTAGCTGAAGTCATTAAGTATGTATCACAATAAAGAAAGAAAGAAAAAACATTATTCTAGACATAATTATTTATCTTAATGTTAAGTTAAAATTTCATTCATGAGTTTTGTGTGCGATTAAAGAAATACAAAATATCCGAAAAAATAATACATTCATTTACAGAAAATAACAAAAATTACAATTATTAAAATCTTTGTTAGCCAATATATTCATGAGATACTTGAGTGAGTTGATTTATTTTCATCAGCCTGTATATTGAAACTTGTCCTTAATAAACCCATTCCAATATCTTGTACACAATCAACATATATTTCTATCAAAAAATCGAAATCGTATCGATAACAATTCACCTTTAAACTCGCACAGACCGCGTTTAATAGTTAAAGCCATTTATCGTAAACTTAGGGTTACGTTCCAAATATTTTGAGTTATAAAACGGTTTAAAATAAATGTAATATTACTTGTTCATATTTAAGAGTTATTGAATAGAATTTATTAATATAAATATTATTATTTATATTATATTTATAAATATTATTATTTATATTATATTTATAAATATTATTATTTATATTATAGTGAAGGAAAACATCGTGAGGAAACCGTAGCACGGTGGTAGGGTACTTTGTAGTACCCGCCTGGCTGGCTACCACCCTCAAGTTGAAAATCTGTCGCCAAGCACCTCTCGGTGTATTCCGACAGCTGCACTTGAGAGCCAGTTCCTTTCTAGGCTTTGTGTGCTTACCACCATCGGCCACATCATCACTGACCACAGTGAGATTGTGGTCAAACACAGGCCTATACATAGTAAAAAAAAAAAAAATTAACCTTTTCATCATCATCATGTTCAGCCCAAGGATGTCCACTGCATAGAACATAGGCTTCCCCCATTATGTTCCATGTTCCACAACTAACTAACAGAATTAATTAGGTTTTATTTATTTCTTTTTTATTGGCATTACTATAAAAATAAAAGTGTTTATACCAAAGTAGATGTAGTTTATTTAGATACAAAAACACCTTTAGTATAGTAATACTAAAATGAGAACGTGTTTTTGTTAGTTTTACTTCTTACATGCAGTAATGAAGCAAGAGAGTGACATGATTTTTGGCATAGAAATAGGTTATGAACCGGAACAGACTTTTGATCTCGGTAACACGAGTTCTTCAAAAAGGGAGACGATTCTTGCAGGGTCGGCAACGCGCGATACCCCTGGTGTTGCAAGCGTCCATATGCTACATAACCACTTACCATCAAGTGGGCCGTTTGCTGCCTTAGTAGTATAAAAAAAAGTATTTTTATAAAATTCAAGACAAAAATATTCATATAGTACAGAACCACACCTTTTATTGCTCGAATCAAACATACCTGATGTTTTAATTTTTTTTCCACTTCTCAGCCGGCAGGCGTCAATGGCACCTCATTATTATTCCACAAAATAATGATTCCAACGATTTTACCGTCGATTATCTGGAGTTTCTGAGAATGATCGCTAGATTATACAAGAAATGAACGGACTCTTTGTTAAAAGGGGATTCTGGATCACAGATTGGGAACACCTGGCGTGGGACGTTTGTGTGAATTAGTGACGTGGGGTGTTCGTTATCGATAGGTATTAGTTAGCTAGTCATGTAATTTTTAAAGGCATAAAACCAGTTTTGATAAAAAAAGATGATTTTATTATTTAGATACCTAGTTATCGACTTGATTTTGTAAACAAATAATTCATACTTGTATTTTATTAATTCATGGAACAATGAAAATATTATATAGGTATTATGGGGCAACTTTCCTATTTGTAATTTATTTTTTATTATTATTCATGATTTACCTTATTTGTCAATTTATTTAGTTTAAGTAAGTTAATTAAGCTTCTAATAATATTATTAATGCGAAAGTTTGTGAGTTCTATAAATAAATCTACCATAATTTTGTATATTCTTACAAATAACTAATTTTTAATGACTTGGTAATTTATCCTTTTAAATTCTTTAAAAAATACATTTAAGAAAACTATAATTATAATTTTGATAACTTGAATCTTTGAGCATTTCTATATCGATATATCATTACGTACCAAATATTTACGAATTAAAATAATCGATATCGACCATTCATCAAACGCATCACTAGTCAATAGACCCGACGCGCTCGTAAAACTGTAGTACAAAAGCATTCCTTACCAAAGCTTAATTCTTGAATAGGCCAACACATGCACAAAATAATGTTTGTACACTTTCTTCAAGATATTGTATTATAAATTCGAGTTTACCTGGAACTCAATGTTTGTGACGCAGAAGAATTCTCGTGAAATTGTGTTTCACGCTTCAAGTTTTTAACTAACACCCGTGAAATTTGGCAGAGAGGTAGCAAATAATCCGGAGATCATTATATAATATTTTATACTTGTTTCTAATAAAAATACGGCTGGACAAATTCTACGGCTACTTTTTTCAAATGTTCGTTGATGTCCAAGAAAGGTTTTTATGAGGAGAAAAAAATTAAAAATTGCCAGCAATAATGAAAAATTTGGGAAAAACTGAATGTGCTTTTTTCTATGGGATTATAATGAATTGGACTTGAAATCTTAACTTGACAGACAATGCGACAGACAAAGCAAATACTAGGCTAAAACATAAACTAGAAACTCTCTGTAATCTAGAAAAGTACAGATCAGCAAATAAAAGTGCACTCAGAAGATTATTAATAAAACCTTTGCTTTAGAGCTCTCAGCTGTATATTGGAGACTAGAAAGAGCTAAGCATTTCATTGATTCTCATTGAATTGGTCAAAGGAAAGTAAGCAAGTATTATATGGCCGAAGGAATCTTTTACAAAGAAATCATAACGCTCGAAAAATTCTTATATTTTCACGAGATCAAAAGAATATAAAAGTATCCGAGTAAATACTGAGATACATACAGTAAATAAAAGAGAATACTATATTTTGAAGTACAGGAAATTCAGTTCAATAGAAATCTTTCATCCCTGACTTTTACGAATTACTTGCATTTCAAACATAGACCAAAATAAAAAGAAGGAATCAACTGAGAAAAATCAAAATTCCGTTGCTTCATTGCTACTTAAAAGAAGGATCAACAAACAGACTTTCACATTTATAATATTAGTATGGATATTATTCACATGCCGTTTAGCATTCATTTTGCATGAAATAACATTGTAAAATGGTTTAGCAAAGTAAATTTGTTACGCCTACTTTCGATTAAATTCTACTTCAGTTTTAATCCCCGACGAAAAGAGATTGTTATTATAAGTATGTATCTGTGTGTCTGTCTGTGGCATAGCTCATGATAGATAAAGCGTTTTTCTGTTTTCGTTTGAAAGGTGTATTAATCGAGAAAAAGTTGAAATTAACTGGCTCAGCTCTTTCTTTCAATTTCTTTGACGGAACCCTTCGTGCACGGTCCGACTCTCACTTGGCCGGGTTCTTATTTTCGAACCACGCTCAGTATAAACTCAGAACCACGGCCAATCCTTCCACTTGCAAAACATCGATAAATGGCTTAGTCCAAAAAAAAGCGTGTTATGTTCTTCTTGGGTGTTGAAAAAAGTCCAAAAGATTGCGATTTCTGAATGCACTATTATGTATGCGCGTTGCAAATTTACCCTGAAGTTGGTTTCCATTGTTAATTTTAGTTGCGGTGATAAGTGTGTTCATAATATACAATTTGGGTTCTGTAGCTATTTATTTTTGTACTATTGAATCGTGGAATATCAAAGTCAAGTTTTCTTATTGAAACTAAGGTTCTTTGAAAAGAGATTGGTTAAAAACTGTTTTTTTTTTGTATATAATACTAAAGTAGCAGACATACGGCACACCTAATGGAAAGCGGTTACCGTAGAGGCGTAGACTGCAGACGCTTGCAACACCGTCTGTTTGTCAGTCTGAAGGCTGACAAACAGACGGTCAACCTGATGGTAAGTGGTCCCGTTCGGCTATAGACATTAGTAATGCCAAGAGAATTGCAGGTGTCAAATGCTTAGGTTTTTTTAATCAGCTTTTAGACTGACTCATAAGGTGACGAAACCCAAGATAGAGCAAGTTTGCCCAGAAAAAACCTATTCACTCTGACTTTGAAAGTACCTAGATTATATTGCATTTTGTACGCAGCAATTTGAGTTCGTAACAATAAAGTTTCTTCTAAGCATTTATCTCTTCTATCCGTCATTTCGACATTCCTTTTTCATGTTGTGTTTTTACTAAGGGAACCCTAAAATAATATAACAACCACCGTAAATCCATTGTATATTGTTATGGCCGGCGGTAAAGTTTTTTAATATGGCGTGGTCAAAATGTTGGTGGTCGCTTTTATTTGACAAGTACGGTTGTTGTGATTATTTGAGATTTTATTGTATAGTTTTTTTTTTGTAATATGCCACTGAGATTCGCAATGCTTAGTACTAAACATTCAAGGCAAAGATTTTCTCTGATCTGAGCGATTTTTGGATAATGTTTTTTTTTATGAATTTAAATTATTTCATGTTCTACCTCTTTAATTATACTCGTGGGGAGGTTAATAAAATTATACAGGTTAAAAGAGTTCTTTTTTCAAATTTTATTTAATGATTTTTAACTGGTAATTTAACCACGAATATGTTAATGCGTACACTCATTATGGATTCTTACCACGTAATCCAATTAAACAAGCGCGCGTTCGCCGCAACAGGAAGAAATAAATATTTCATTCTACCCTCAAACTTTGAATACACTTTTTTTATTAATATTGGCGTTGGGTATTCGACATTGATGTTAATTTTGACAGAGTTTGCCCCCATTGTCAAATAGTAGGTATAAAATAATAGTAAATACCTAAATTATTATAGGCCTTGACGCAAAATATATTATTAATTAGATATTCCGCACAGCTAGTCATATTTAGGGTTGCTCGTACATTTTAGTTAAAGTTATAGTCAAAGTTAACTTAACTATTACCATGCTTTGACCGTAGAGTCACTTTGACGATGACCGATCTCCTTCGGTCGGTTATGGTTACGGTTAAAAATGTTGTTATAGTGACACGAGCAACCCAGTTTACTTTCTTTCGGCAGTTAAAGTTAACTATAACCTTACTATGACCGCGCTTTATGCAACTGACCCTCAGAGGATGTGGTGATCTATCTGCCAAATTTAAGCACGATTGGTTGAGCAGTTAAAATGAAAGGATTTAAAAAAAAATACACAGCGCTTTCGCACGTTGACATTCAATATACATACGGTATATATAGGTACCTAGGTAAGCTTTCGAGCTTGGATGTCTATTGAATATTCATATTTATAACAAGTAAGATACGTCTCAGTTTACATTACGTAATATACTTACCTAATGTGAACCCGCAAATAGAATATGTTTCTAACACCTTAATTACAGAAATGGCTCATCTGATTTCGTAGGACCTTAAATAGACACTTATTCTTTTTGTGATAGACCCCATTTAAATCAAACAAGGCAATTATTATAAAAACTAAAGAATCCGAGTGAGGTACGAAAAAAGTTTGAGATTGTTTTTCTTATTATTTCTCATTGTAAATTAATCACCTTTTAAATCCCTTCATTTTGATTTCCCACTCGATGGTTTTGGGAGAAAAAAACAATATTACCTAAACCTATTTGATTTTATATGATAATTATGTTAGGTTTAGTACTATTTAGTTAAAATAACAAGAAATAATAAACGATAACAATTTTGATGACTACCATCTTTTCCAAGTTTACAGTCCATTGTCACAAATAAATGTGTATTTTTAAAGTTGTTTTATAAAATAATTCCTCTATAATATCCATTTTAATTTCAGTTACCTTCGAATCAGCAGAAGTAATAACCATTGGACGACGTTTGCCGACGTTTGATTGCATTAATTTTAATATAAAATCGATTTCACGCCTTCCGATATTTCGAATAAAATCGTTTAGCTGTATTTATTATTCGATGCTTATGTAAATCGAATACCGGTGGTCGTATCGTCATTTTCGGATTGATTTTATAGTTATTGCTTGGGGTTTAGTCGAGTATTAAATCGATATTAGTCAATTTAGAGTAGGTATGTGCGTATGTAGATAAAAAAACATTTATGTAGAAAAGCTATAAATACAATAAAACAATTTATTTTTGCAGTATCACGTTCAGTGTAGGTGAACTGTTAATAAATTACAATATTCAACTCGTAACATTAATCTACAATGGAAACAAGCACAATTTAGGGTTGCTACTTACAAAATTATATGAAAGTTCTTCAAAACGGCGCGTAGAAAGAGCTCTTCAAAGTCGGCAACACATTGCGTTGGTATTGCATATGTCTATAGGTGGCAATAATCACTTTCCATCAGGTAGATTGTCTGACTGCTTGTGAACATAGTGATATAAAATTATAACATGCATCTGATAACCCGGTCCCATTATGCAATTAACCTAGAGAAACTAGAGAATATCTGAGGGGGAATAGTTTTTTTTAATTAGAATTTTTCATTTGTAACGTCATGAATATGCCCCTTTTTAAAACTAACAATGCATTTTTCTCTTATTTGGGCCATCCAAATAACTTGAAAAAATTAACATACATTTTGAAATCCATTATAATGGGAATAGTTTTCTTACTTTTTTTAAAAAAGGCTGTCTTGCTTAAGGGACGGAGACATTCGCGGAGAGCCTCTTCTCGTTCGCCAAATAACTTTTGACAATTCATTACGTACACTTTAATCTCAGATGTAGTAATTTTTACTTAGCATTAAATATTCTTGATATTAAATCTGATAATGATTATTCAGTAGGTGGCAGCCCTGAGCCCCACGGTTCCGTAGGCGTCCGGCAGCCATTGCGATGATTCGCCCGATCACGATGTAAATTGATGCCCATCTATTCGCTGATATTCCAATAAGATAACCGCAATAAAGACTCGCTTTGGGCGCGAATTTCAACTTATATTCTTATTTTGAAATGTGGTAGCGTTTTGTTATTATGAACGTTGGAGTATTCTTGTTAAAATTGTGGTTTTCGAATGTAGAATACTGATTCGAGTAGTACTTTATTTTTAACCGAATTCAAGAGGAGGTTATCAATTTGTCGCAATCTTTTGTTTTATGTATGTTCCCCGATTACTCTAAGTAGGACCGATTTGGAAAATATTTTTTTTCTTTGAAAAGGTATATACTTCACAAGTGGTCCCAAATCAGGATCTGATGATGGGATCCTGGAGAAATCTTCAAATTTTATAGGCACTTACAATGTTTTTCATATACTTTCTAAAGCTCTTCAGATATTTGCGTCTGGTAGTCATCATCTTATGTTGCTGGGCTGATGATGGAAGGTACAACTCCTTAAAGCTTAGGAGGTACAACGTTAATATGCTTATACTTGCTAGATAAGAAACTAAAAATTGAAAAATAAAAAACTTTTAACAAAAAATAGAACCGCCTTCAAAGGGACTAAAAAGCTTAAAAGTTATTTTTTTATATGTAGGAGGCTGATCTGACAATTTTGAAGTCAGTGAAAAAAAATTGTGGTACCATGATATTTTCGATGGAACATGTACTAATTACTATAGCTTTTTAGTGCTTTTCAAGGCGGTTCTATTTTTTGTTGAGAGGTTTTTTATACTATGTAGAGAAGATAATGCTTATTAAATACCTTGGGTTAGTATATCATGGGACATTTATTTACGAACGATTAATTCCTTGTTTTCCTTACCTACATAATAATATGGAGTCAAGTTTTTGACAAGAAGAATAAAGTGTTTGCAGACCTTAACTATAACGAAGATCACACCACGAGATTGCAGAAAAATACTGTGTTCCAATTGAAAGATTATTTATCGAATTTCGCCCAAAGCGAGACAAGGATAGATATACAATCTTCAACAATCGCCAGTAGACGTTTGTGAAGAAATATTATCTGAAATTATACGGTTTGAAAAGTGCATTTTTTTATAATGGGAGTTATTTACATGATCAGTTGTAACGGGTGTTAGAGGTTGTTGATAGACGCTTTTTAACTTTGGCAGGATATTAGTGTTCTTTGTTTTTTTTCTCTTGTGAGTCGTACACTTTTGACAGTGATCATTATAATTATTTCCACAGATTATTGAGTCCTGATTTATCGACTAAAGTATTTTACTATCGACTAAAGGTTTTTTTTATAAGAAGTCTGCAAACAATCCTTATTAATGATTTAAATGCCAAAGTACCTACTGTCTGTCTCTTACCAAAACCGATCACGATTGATTTGGCGCGTTGATAGCGTATGATATGGAGAAGAACATAGGCTACCTACTATTTATCCCGGGAACGCGGTTGAAATCGCGAGGAATAGCTAGTCTAAACATATAAAAGGAAAGCGTGACTGACTAACTGATCTATCAATGTATAGCTCAAACCACTGGACAGATCGGACTGAAATTAGGCATACAGATCAGATAATAGGATATATGTATATATTAGATCGGTGAAACCGCAGGGCAAAATGCTAGTAATAATAAGTTGAGCAATGTAAGGACCACCACTGAAATGTAGGTTTAGTAGTTTAAAACTGGTTTTATTTTGGTTGCATCGTGTAAGGATGGTCTAAGAGAAAATATTTTTATCTCTTTTTTTTCAGCGGCGATAGAATCACTACACGCGCCAACAGGGGGCGGTGTGGAGCTGCCCTGTGACGTCACCCCAGCTCTACCTGATGACAGGATGGGGCTCGTCATCTGGTACAAGCAGGGGCACAACACGCCGATATACTCGTAAGTAAAGGTTTTTTTTTTAATTTTACAATTCCGCCCTCTGCGATAATAGTAGTTTATAATACTGTTGCATAATAGGGGTTATTAAATACGAGTGTGAGTTTAAGTACCGAGCCGTAGGCGAGGTTCTTAATAGTATCACACGAGTTTTTAATACCTAATTATGTGCAGTATCATACAATACTTTATCTAAACTCATATAACTAATGTAATTTTAAAAAAATAGAAAAATCGATAGAATTTTTCTACCAACTGAATTTAAAAAAAAAAAAAAAATTGCCAATTCCGTGTTGCCAACTCCCAAAAATTCTTACCTCTAAAGTTCAAGTTTTAAAATTTGTCACATTGTCATCGTCAAATTGAATTGATACTGATTGATACTATTGATAGGTCCAAAGTGTACTTTAATAGAAAAAAAGTTATTTTATAGCATTATCTTGGGAACACAACTGTACTATAATGAATCATTATAGACGGGTGTGCCTAAAGTGGGTCATTAAAGTACTGTTTTTGATTTCATAATTAGAACTGTACGATATGAGCGTAGATAAAAAGTATTATAATATGTTATTTTTATATAACAATAACTGAGATAACAAGCATATGACCTGTCTGATAGTAAGCGGTAAGTATACTGCATTTTATACTACTAACGTAGCAAGCAAGCATACGGCCCACCTCATGGTAAGTGGTTACCGTCGCCTATCACCATTTGCATACCAGAGATATTGCCAATGTGTTGCTGACCTGTTACAATGCCGAGAAGGCAAACTGGCTTTCAAGTGCAATTGCCGGAACACACCGGCATTTCTTTTGCACATCTCGTTTACAGCCTCGCATGCTAGCCCTACTGAAAACGCAGGTAAAACCGTGTGGCGGAAGCAGGTAACAATATGATATACCTAATATTTGTTACCTTAATATTTGTCGACGGAAGTAAATAATCTAAACCATCATCCGGCCCTGTTCCCAATCATTTGTGGTCGGCGCAATATGTACTCTTCTTCGATTCAGCCCTTCTATCCATCATATCAGCATTCACTCCTTTTTTACTCATATCATCTTTCACACAATCCATCCTCGATGGACGATCAGCATCATAAATAATCACTATCACTACATAGTATAAAACTTAAGGCGCTTCCTGTCTGTCTGTCCCTATGTATGCTTAGATCTTTAAAACTACGCAACGGATTCTGATACGATTTATTTTAATAGATAAAGTGATTCAAGAGGTAAGTTTATAGTACATAAACGCCGAGAAAAACCGTGTGAAGCCGGGGCGAATCGCTAGTCTTCTAAATATAAAAAAGAAAAACTTGACTGACCTATCAACGCACAGGTAAAACATCCCCTAAGGATTTCTGAAAATTGTAAATGCGGGGCGGAAAGCTAGATTATGTCATAGTATTGATTAATATAATATACAGACTAGAATCTCCGATTAACCGATACGTCTGTATTAGACTGATATCTCAATCTTGTATCAATCGGCAGACATCAAAAGGGTGTATTCAAACCGGCTTCATATAATACACCTGCCGCCTTAGAGCGGTCGATGTCTTCGAGATTAAGGACGTGTCATTTGTTTTTAACTTATAGTTTTTAGATTCAAGTAATGGTTGTTTTGAATTGTTTTTTTGGTTTTACAGCCGGTTTCTGAATTGAGAATTCTAGTAATAATAATAATAATAATACATTTATTTCAGAAGATTAAATTCCACTTTGTTAGTAATACAAAATCTTAAGATTATGTTAGTAAAACACATGAAAATAATATATTTAAATATTAGGGAAATGGGCATTGGGTACAGCTAGGTACAGTAGGTCACATGAACCTTGCAACAATGGTTCAGGTACCCACCATCCATCCGAGCTGCGATCATAGCCAGAATACTGTTGGTGCTGGCCCGCACTCTGCAGAGCAAAGACATGCATTTTTTGCGCATTGTGGCATAAAAACAATCTGTTCGCGCCTCTAAAAACATGCCTGATGCACTGCAGAAACGGGGCAGCCGCAACAGCACCCGGAATGCGTTATTATACTGAACGCGCAGGGCGTTGTACGACCGTTGAGTATAATTTACCCACAGACTGCTCGTGTAGAATGATGTACAGTACGCATTAAATAGCGTGATTTTAACTTCTCTTGAGCATCGAGCAAATCTGCGAGCTATCATGTTAGATCTCACCGACAACGCCCTGCGCTCTCGCTCCATATCGGCATCGTCTTTGAGGTAATAATCAGTAGAGTTTTGCTTAAACATTTGAGTTTTGTGTGTTTCACAAGAGAGAATTAGATTTACTCAAAACACTTTTAACTATTTGACACTTAAATTTGACATGAGAGTGATTTGAGCGCTGTCAAATGCATTCAGAAACAAACGCAAATCTTATACATAATCTGTGCTAGTGTTGAGTATAAATTATGATTTTAAAATTTGATTTGAAACTTTGATTTCTCAGTTCAGAAACCGGCTGTTAGTATTTTAAGCAACTAAATTAATAAATGTCTGAGTAAAAAAGTTTCTATCAAAAATTCAATTTTTGGTAACTACAAGCTTTTTGTACAGTCTTCAACTACTCGTTCAAACTGTTCCGATGAGCCCAAACACGATGGCGTTGTCGTTTTATTGCGGAGTTCCTATGGCCACCTTCCAGCTCCAGCATCAGATCAGCTTGATGTCATCATAATATTGCTTAGTCACGCGATATACACATGCGTGCAAAATTTTAGCTCGTAACTCCACGCGTTCCTGAGAAAAAGTGTCTTGACAGACAGACAGACGGACAATAAAGTGATCCTATAAGGGTTCCGTTTTTCTTTTTATATACGGAACCTTAAAAATTAAGGAAAAATCTAGATAATTTAAACTAAGTATTATAAATGTGACAGTCTGTTTGTTACTTGCAACGCGAAGATTTTTGTGATAGGTAACACGTTTTACATGAAAATCAAACATAAAAACAAATGTGTTTCAATTAAATAATTACCAAATAAATTGTATTCCAAACATACAATTAGACCTTAATCAACAAACGTAAATTAGGGTTGACGCTCTCTAATTTCCTTCCTCCTTCGCGGTGACAGAAACCTATTTAAGATGTAGGGTTAACACTATCCTGGTAAAGCGATACGTTACAGTCTCATGTCGTGCTAACGAGAGAGGCTAATGTTCGACGGCGTGATGGATACCAATTAGTGCTGACAACCCTAACGTTGAGTGGTAAGACATCGCTTTGATATATTAGCAGAGTTCATGTATTTTCTGGGAGGTAACATCCTTATATTACGTCTTAATTTAGTAACATCGTTTTCGATTGATAGATTAGATATAACAATCCATAATAATAACATTAGGATATATTTTTAATGGTATACGAGTAGGTATATAACGGAAAAGTATATAATCCATCATTGTATACATTTACTAGGAAATCCATACCTTTTTGCTAAATATCTATCGGAGTATTACATTCGGGATATTTGTAAGGATAACGGTATTTGGGGGGTTGTAAGTGAAAGGTACTTTTGTGCGAAAACTTTCTAGTTTATGCAAAATAAAAAAATAACCCTAACCTATTTTCTTCATTGGTTTTTATATATTTCCTAGTATCATTATTGCATTACAATTTCCTAGGGGAAATACACGGGAATTGTGTACAATTCCTATGTTTCATACATTTTCGGTAACACATAAGGTCAGGGACATGTTTGGGATGTCTTTTATACCTTAAAGCTTCTTCCGGGATGCGGGATCGCCTCTAAACTGCAAGAGTTCGAAGCTTCTTAAGTAACTTCTTAGTTTTTTGATGCGGTTTTTAGAGTTTTTTATCCGAAAGGTTTATATTTGAAACGATACCCAGGCCATAAAAAAAAAACATTTATATATTCAATCATAATTTACCCACGTATCTATAATCAAACCGTCCGCGTCATGATCCTAAGCAGGTGCATTCCCTATAAGGAATATCTAATCAATTTACTAGTTATCAATCTAAAATCAATCAAAGTAACGTCCTTACTTCCACCCGAACGTACCCGAATAGAGCCGAAGCGCGAAAGGTGAACCAGTATTTAATAAGTAAATCTGCCCTCTTACATGCGCGCGCGCCTTTAGAAGAAATTCTTTATCCATAGCTTACCGTGCCGCCGCTCTTAATACCTGATTGGCCTAATTTAGTAAAAATGCCGCGTGTATTAATAGACGTCACGTCACGAACCCATTAGAGCGTTTAGTTGTTTTAAAAATCGTACGTTTCCATTGGATATAACGTTACATAATAACGTTATATCATATAATGGCCAAATGATTAAATGGATAAGTCGACAGTTCGATTGTATGGGATCTCAAGTATATAAATTGCGTGGTTAAATGGCGTTTCAGTATTTGGTCCAAAATCTTAAGTAGGTATTATAATGAACTACTTTCCGCCCCGCGTAGCTTTATAGGATCTAGATCCCCCTTTAGGGGCATTATTGTTTCAGCGCTGCAGCAAATATTAACAAAATGGGGCATGACCTTTACTTAGGATAGCTTCTTTATCCTTAGTAATATACCTCAGTGTTTAGGGGTTCAATTTTCAGAAATTCCTTCATAGTTTCTCAATATGGTACAGTTCAAAATACATCGAGTCTACAAACCCGCGAGATAGATCACAAAACAACGGGGCTCACAATCATACGGTAACTTTACATCCCTACAGAACATTTCCTTCAGTAAATAGCGTAATTAGACACTATAATTTTGCTGCTATAGACTCGGAGTTATATGCAAGGGTTCACAATTAACTGTATCGTGTGAACTAATGATGTATCGTATGCTATAATGGGAATGGGTCACGTAAACCGTTGAAGCGTAGATGCTGTCATACGATGGATATTCGGGGAACAAAACATTACGCCTGTTATGACGTAGGTAATGCGATATAATTTTATAACTTCATTGTTTTATTACCGACTAGCTGTTGGTTTCACACTTTTTTATTTTTTTTTAAAGGACTAAGTTGGTAGCCTCTGATGGCTGCAACAACCTTACCGGACAAATCGGCGAGCGCAGAGGGCTCTCAGCCGGGTAATATTTAGGTAACAACGCCTGAGGGCACCCCCGAATGGGGTACGAACCTCGGCTCAGGGCGTTACCGGGGGAGGGGGAGGACTTTGTACGAGTTACGACTAATTGGGGGCGGTAGGATTACTGTAGGCAGCTCGGGCCGCTTGAACGGGACGAGACTGAGTGGGACGTCGCGGCGGTCCTCGCCGTCGAGGACGGTAGCGTAATCGGTTGTGTGTAGTGTGTTGTGTACTTTTACGGGCTTCGTCAGCTTCGATCTGAGCTAATGTAATAGGGTCATCCGGCTCGCTGAGGGCTTGCCTTGGTCTATGGATACGGAGTATACGGGAGGGCGTGTAGGTTGCGGCTTTCACTATAAGAGGGTTGCGGTGATTAACGGCGGTATTGAAAAATCTGCGTGAGGTGCGTTTTATAAATTGTTTTATCGTGGGGAGACCTAAGTCAATGTGGAGATTTTCATTACGCATGTACCACGGGGCGCCCGTGGCCTTGCGCATGAAGCGATTTTGAATCACCTGAAGGCTATGGATCCGTGATGGAGCTGCATGTGCGAACACAGTACTAGCATAGGTCATGATGGGGCGGATACACGTGGTATAAAGTCTAACCTTGCTTTTAAGTGCAAGTTTAGATTTACGATTTAATAAAAAGTGGAGGCGCCCTAAAACAAAGGCGGCGCGCGCGCGTACCGCTTTAATGTGGGCATCAAAGGTCAAACGATCATCGAGAGTTACTCCGAGATATTTGGCTTAGGTTTCACACGCGTTCCTGGGATAAAAAGTAGCGTACAGCGTTCGGAGATAATGTAACTTCTTATTAGTGAAATATTTTTTAAATTTATGGCGATGATAGCTCAGTGGTAGTGACATCGGATGCCGCGCCGAAGGTCGTGAGTTTGAATCCTACAATGAGCTTGAGCTTTCGGTGAAGGAAAACATCGTGAGGAAACCATAGCACGGTGGTAGGGTACTTTTTAGTACCCGCATAGCTGGCTACCACCCTCAAGTTGAAAGTCTGTCGCCAAGCACCTACCGGTGTGTTCCGGCAATTGCACTTGAGAGCCAGTTGCCTTCGTGGCATTGTAACAGGTCGGCAACACATTGGTAATATCTTTGGTAGGTATTGCAAATGGTGATAGACGACGGTAACCACTTACCATCAGGTGGACCGCCTGCCTGCTTGTCAACCTTCTGACATAAAAAAAACAGTAACTCAGGAGATTACCTTCTACATCCAAATTTACAAACATAATTGAATTTAGCTTAAGTTTAGTTTAAGTATTTTACTGAATTTACCTAAAAATTTCATGTTTAGGGTGTAATAAAACTGTCATCACATCACCTTTCAAGAAAATTTTATTCACGCATTTAAAAAGCTATCTACTTTAAAGATAACTCTATTACATTAAAGGAGATTGGATTGCACGCTGTATTAATTTGGTGAGATAGTCAGATCATGAAAACATAGAGATATTTTAATTAAGGATTATGTCACAGAAAAAATTGTGGCTTTTTTATATGAGCAAAATTAATTGAGTACAGGATTTTTATTTTTGTTGTAATATTTTTATTGTTCCTGAGAAGATACGTAAATATGTAGATAATAAATAATAATGTGAATGCTAATTGATTAATTAATGGTATTGCAAATCGTCACTGGAGGCCCGTCCAGAATACCAGCGTTGCACTGCACTATGTACTGTGTAGCTTTATGCTAAGGCCTTTTTACCGTACACTTCTGAGTTTTTATTTATAAGTATTTATAGAAAAATGGGTTAATAAATATTTTTCTTTCCTTTTTTTTTCAAATGACCATAGGCGGCGATGACCACTTCTCATCAGATAGGTCGCTTGCCTGCTATTCAACTTTTTGACATAAAAATGTTATGTCTTATCGGAAATAATAATATTATATTGGTATTTTAAATCGGTTAGGTATTTCTGCCTGGCCCTTCGGTGCGTTTTCTAACATAATAATTATTACCATCAGGTATAATTAGTGATCAAACACTAACTTGAATCCAGTTGAATTGATATTGCGCTAAATATAGATCATCAAAAGCTCACGTTTTTCTTTCTTAAAATCTTACTCACCTCCATGTATTTATGTTCTGAGTATGTTTCAAAGACGAGTCCCTTATCAATCGAGACATGTCGCTTAATAGGATTTTAGGAGAGTGTCTTATGTGGTCTGAGTGCACTTATATCATTATTAAATATAACGGGTGAGTGAGGACCCAAGACCGAATGCTTTTGTTAAATTATTGCCGGCAATTTACTAACGGCAAGTTACTACTTTGTGAAATAAAAAGCAAAATTTAACCGTGAAAAAAAGATTTTGAAGAGAAATTTTTGGTTTTTTTTTAAATAATGTAGGTACTCTAACAAATATTAATGTACTCTTAAAAAAATGTATAATAAATAAAAAATATATTTTTTATCCATAATAATTATACAATAGAATATGCTTTATGTTTACATCATATGACAGTAGATACTAGGTAGGTACGTCATATTATAGTTAATGCAAAAAAATAATACCTACGCTACATATGGCCGCTCTTAGGACACTTGCCCATCCTCCTTTAAACTGCTAGTTGCTGTTTAGCGTTGTCGTTTCAAACGACATACAAGTAAATTATTCAGCCTTACAAATAAAAAACACAGTTCACGGACGAAATGTCTTAGTGTAATAATTATATGGGTAGTATCTTTTCCTGGAAATAACAACTTCAGCAAAAAGGCCGTCTTATTTCTTTGTGGTGCCGAAAAACTGGTACCTATATAATCTAAATATATAAAAGAAAAACGTGACTGACTTGATATATCCGTACATCTGAAACCACTGGACAGATCTGGCTTGAATTTGGCATACGTATAGCTAATATGATATAGGCATCTGATAAGAAAGGTTTCGTGAAAATTATACCCCTAAGGGGTAAATTGGGGATCGCAGGTAAAACTCGGGCGAAAATCTAGTACTTAATATCACAGGCACAATACTTTGTATCTTCTGCAATTCACTCAAGACCTATATTCCTGTTCAAATCGTTAATATTTTTACACTCATTTTACAGTCCCCAAGAAAACATCAAATATTATACGAAGTATCAGTTTTATATGAAACAATAAAGGAGAACGCTCGAAATGCTATCTCAAACAAATTGGAAACTTGAAACTATAAAAAAGTTTTAACATAAAGTGAAAATAGTGCGTGGTTTTATTAAAACACGTCGACTAGGTTAGTCATTCGTCATATAATAAGCAAGTGTCTTTATATAGGTTTTTAGATCACAAGTGAACTTTGTCAAATGAATGTCGTACCTATTATGGTTCGACTTTCAGGGATAATGTAGCTTCCTATTAGTGAAATATTTTTTCAAATCGGACCAGTAACTCCAGAAATTAACGCATTGGAACAAACAAACTCTTCAGTTGTACGTAGTATTTTATTATTTATTATTATGTTATTAGTATAGATATACATATCTCCCTATACATTCTCTAAAACAAAACTTTTCGGCGATGATGTGGTCAGCGGACATCCCTCATGATTGCATATTAAAGGATAGAGACAGAACATAGTGACGGTGCGGATTCAATCTCAAGCTTGTGACATTTACGTTACAGAATCACCTCTCTAGGGGGTCCAAGGTCGGACTCACAAGTAAATAATAAGCCAATCAAAAGAAAAGAGCGGAATTAGGTTGTTTTTCCGAGTCAACAAGAGGTACCCTTATTAGGGTACTCATTCCACGGTTTTGAAGTGAACAGGAAACAATATATACTATATAACTTTTTAGGGTAGTGTAAAATATAAAAATATATTTTAGAGATTTTGGGTTTGTAGAGAAAAGATTAGTTTTAAAAGATGTAGTTTTTTTTGTCAAATCAAAACTCATTTATTCAGTTTAGGCCCTGATAAGGCACTTATGAACATCGATAGTTACAATCATTACAATAGACTCTACCACCGGTTCGGAATACACTTGAAATGAGAAGACTCCGGTAAGAAACTCAGCAAGGCTCTTTATTTTTGAATCTATGTAATTACAGTTTTTGTTGGCCAATTGTCACTTGATCAGGGGGCTGCAAGTGCAGAGAGAAGCTACTACAACCATGTATTTATTATGTAATGGAATATTTTTGACCAAAATATCAGTGGTCAGTGATGATGTAACCGATGGTGGTAAGCACATTAACACACTTTCATCATCTTTCAAAAATACTTTAACTAGGAAAAGTTTTTTTTTTTATGTCAACTGGTTGACATGCAGGCTGACGGTCCACCTGATGGTAAGTGGTCACCGCCGCCTATGGACATTTGCAATACCAGTGGGATTGCCGATGTGTTGCCGACCTTGAAGAGCTTTTTTCACGCCCCTTTTGAAGAACCCCATGTCGTAGCGCTGAGGGAAAACCGTGATGGGGAGCTCATTCCACATCCCAATGCTTCGCAGTAAGAACGTCCGACATTTTTAATCTCCAAAATATTTGCGCAAGTGAACACTCGGCCTAATAACCAAGTGGTGCATGTTTATTATATACCTTCGTTTCAGGCTCTTTGATGCTATTTCAGTATGTTTACAATAAAACTAATTATAACTGTATATTTACTTCCGTATAGTGATTATGGACTTTGAACATCTGTTTCACATCGTTATTAGATATATTGCTATTTCACTCCAACGTGTTGCAAACGCAAAGTTTAGTGTACGAAACTATTTTTAATTCTATAAGGGGCGAGAGTTTCATCTATATGAATAAGTTTTATTTAAGGTCGGTTGCTCGTACTTTTAGTTAAAGTTATAGTCAACGTTAACTTTAACCATTACCATGCTTCGAGTGTAGGGTTAACTCTGACGATGACCGATCTCCCTCATTCGGTTATGGTTACGGTTAAAATTTAGTTAAAGTGACACGAGCAACCTAGTTTGCTTAAAGTTAAGTTCACTTTGACTAAAATGTACGAGCAACCGGCCCTTAGTGTACGAAACTATTTTAAATTCTTTAAGGGGAGAAAGTTTACATCAATATGAATAAGTTTTAATGCGGGATCAACTCTTTTAAATTTTAAACTTAAAAGTTTGAATTTTACCGCTTTCAATAAAACTTCAACCTGTATAAATAACTAGGGTCGCACACGCACCGCACAGTATCGATATAATCTAAATAATATGTCTTCTAGTTTCACAGGGACGTCACGTCGGCTCTAGCGGCTGTCAATTTTAACTTTTTTGTAATCTAAGCTTAGAGTCAGTGTCGTGATGAAGAGATTTAAAAACGGATGCCGCGACATGATCGTAGGTGATGTAAGGGGCGACTTATACTTAGTTGTTTGTTTATTTTGAAGTTATTATTTTCCCAGACGTGTATTTTAACCAGACCACTTACACACGTGTAAAGTGGATTGCTTTGCTACAGTGTATTATATTTATTTATTTATTTTACTGCGGATCATACTCGTAGCTTACAAAATTATGATCATTCCGCCCTGCAGGTCTACCTGCGATACCTAATTTTCCCCTATTTTTTATATTTTCAAATATCCTAAAAATAAAAAATAAAATAATAAATATCCTGGGACATTTTCCACTTACAGTTATCTGATCCCAATCTAAGCAGAACTTGTACTATGTCAAGTTTTATTGCCCTTAAATAAAGTTACATCTTAATTGACGATGCTTAAAAATTAAAATATGTGATAAATGTAACCCAACTATTGCATCGATGAAAAGTACGATTTTACAACCTTTTTAATCAGAAAAAAAACGTTTCAATAATAATGAAACGCGACATTATTCGAGTAAACGTCATTTAAAACGCATTAACTTAAACAAGTTATTTTAAAAAGTAATTCGAAACGAAATCAAATTAAATTCATGTAAATCTGTCCGTCCGTAACCTATTAACACATTATTTTTACGATCTTTTCAGTGTGCGGTGAGCTTTATCTACATAAAATATTTTCGTCGGTCCGTTTGTACTTTTGTATAGGGTGTTGATTACTGAATAGACAGTTATTGTGGTTTTATACAGAGTGTTTATTAGACAAGTTTTTGGGTACTTGTGAATTAAATCTCGTTTAGGTATGGTTAGTTAAATGGATAAAATTCCTCGACCATCACTTCAAACGAATAATGTCTTAGATTTTTCTAGCTGTTAGAAAAATAAATGTTTATGTTTACATATGCTGTTTCACGTGTTTCCTCCTATTTTCCCATTATAATTGTCATACGTTTATCTCTGTGATCCAGGCTACCTCTTTCCCAAAATTCATCACAATAAGTATGTACCTAAGACTATATATTATAGTATATGGAATATTCCTATAATAGGGAATAGGCATGATGTTTTTTTTGCTTTATTAAAAGCTCAATAAAAAAGCAGTAGGAAAACAATATTTCGGATAATTATAAAAATAACCGAGATATAAGCCCTCAAAGATTTATCCCTATCTCTTTCTAGCAAACAGATTTTAGCATGAAGTTTATATGGCCGTCATAGTATATGACGTCACATACTATGCCCAATCTCTCTGTCTAATCGCTGTATTATTAAATAGTAGTTTAAGGTGAACGTTCGGTTGGAGCGCAAAATTCAAATTTTATCACGTTTTTTGCAAATTGCAGCTCAGTTATAGGTATACTTAGGTCCAGTTGTATCGACTGACATTGACATACGTGTAATAGTTAAAACGATTCAACTAATACTAACAATTTTTTGTGAGGTACCTGCCTGCTTTGGAAATTTTTGAATAACGAACGTCAAAATGAAACTAATTAATGGTTTTACCACAAAGTGTTCTACTATTACTAATGGTTCGATGCAACCTGACCTTAATTTTGGAAAATAAATCCTTTCAACTTTAAAGGACATGTACCTTTCAACTTTAAAGGACCTGTACCTTTAAAGTTTAAAGGTACATCCCTGTTCTGGGTGCAATTGTCTTCTCGTGACAAAAACTGGTACCTACCATAGATTCAATACATGATAGGTACTGGACCCCACTCAGCATAATTTTTTTTAACTCGAAATTAGGGGCTAATCGGAATAATTAGTCTTAACTTTAACTAATTGTGTGTTATTGCCCACAGATTCGATACCCGAGAAGGCGTGACGTCACACTGGTCTGACGCGAGCACTCTAGGGGTGCGGGCAACCTTCCGCGGCGAATCCAGACCAGCTGTTCTTGTGCTTACCAAGTTAAGGTATCTAAAATAAACCTTACGCTTAAGGAGAAAGGGCTTATTATCAACCCTAAACTGCCTAAATGTTCCAAATTCAATTGTTTTAATCTCTACTCAGTTATCCTTCCATTTATACCATTAAATAATTAAAATAAATCTAGATCATAATTATTAGGGTACTGTTTATAAACGTTATTGCTATTCATAATTGTCAATATATATTTAATTATCTATTACAACCCTGATTAAACATAATATATAATTCAATTAGGGCCATGAATTCGCCGCTAGAGGCGCTATTGTGACGTGAGGTCTCTGAAATTTGAAATGTTACTGTTTGTGGATGGGCTACGCGGGTTTATTTCTAATTAGAAAAATGTTGTCAATATTTTGCAATGCCTGAGATTTATTATGGCGAATATGAGTTACGGGTCCATAACTGTCAGTCAGTGCTTTGAGACAGTTTTAGCTCCCTTCTAGGCTTTGTATGCTTACCATTATCGGCCACATCATCATTGATCACGGTGAGATTGAAACACAGGCATATACATAGTAAAAAAAAGCTTTCGGAAACTTATGTCCTCCTTTCTGAATAAAACGGGACTGTGTAACAATGCGACGGTTTTAAGGTATGAAATATGATTTAAATGTAAACTTGGTTTTCACGCCCGTTATAACAAACATTGACAGCTGTACTTCAGGACCTTACTCTACAGTGGCGCCAACTGGTGAGCACAAAAACAGTAGCCATTATTTTAAGATATTGAAGTGGAACCTCTTTTCAGGCCTGAAGACAGTGGGCAGTATAGATGCAGAGTTGACTTCATAAAGTCACCTACTAAGAACACCAGACTCAACTTGACTGTGCTTAGTAAGTAACAAGTTCAGAGAATTTGAAACTGAAAAATTAAGTAGGTACTTAAAAAAAATGGATTTTTACCAAAATTACCTATATATTTAAAAAGCGTATCTACAATCTCAAAAACTGTTTAATTTCTATGCTACCTATTCGTTAATTATTGTTTATATAGTTGAAATTTAAATATAAAAGTTTTTTGTCCTTATCAAGATAATTAAACTGTAATTTTCTTTTATAAAATTGCTACATATAACTTTAGTATTTTAGAATTTTTCTTTTGGGAAGATATAAGTAGGTATATATTATACAAACTTATCGTTTCTTTATCCCCAGTACCCCCAGAAAGGCTGATAATCCTCAACCACGAAGGTGATGAGATCAGGAACGGCATCGTCGGACCCTATGATGAAGGAACCGAAGTCAACCTCACTTGTATTGCTGTTGGAGGTAAGAATTGTACACGTGCTTAACTACTGTCTATTACGTGACATAGTTTAAACTTGAAAGCAAGTCATGTTAAACTTCAGGTTTTAAATTAGATATACCAGTCACACTCTTACGTCATATGATAGACAGAGTTGGGGCTATCTTAAACCCTGATTTTTCGTATCCGAAGGGTCTACATGGACCCTACCCCTATTGCAGTCACTCACGTGTCCGTCGTCAGTCACAAAATTTAGTTCCTGAGATTATTTTTATTTTCCATTGACTTTCAACTTGAAATTTGGTGATAATAATTATTATTTTGTATATTTTACTAACAAATACCAATATGTCGATATATCTATTTTCTTCTTTGAAATTCCTGGTACGAAACCCCAAATGTGCGACGTCCGACACGCACTTAACTGGTTTTACCAGGTGCTTAGCGACAGATTTATCAACTTGAGGGTGATAGCCAACCAGGCTGGACCACAGAGTACCCTACCACCGTGCTATGGTTTCTTAACGATGATTTCCTTCACCGAAAGCTCAAGCTCATTGCAGGATTCTAATCGTCAAAATATCTCTGCTTTGGAAGCAAATAGCCGTGTGAAAAACGTTACCCTACATATTATTATTTCTCGCATTTCGCCCCGTTTTTCATTCGATCAACAACAGGACTTGACGGAAGTATATTTCATTAAATGGCTTTGTTTTTGACGTGTAGGTAGAGGGAACATTCGAGAGTTTAACCCCTATCAAAAGTCGCCGGGTCTCGTCAGCCGTGTTCCTGTGGGGTGTTTAGGCGAAAAATGTCCAATTCATGCACACAGCTTTGATTTGAGGCCGAGTGATGAGATGTCGCGGTGTTGGGGATATTTTGGACTTTTATTTGTCACCAACATTACATAATTGAAAAATAAAAAATAAAATAAAAAGAGTACAAAAAACTAAACAAACTAACAATAATGTAATGTTGCGCGATGACAAGAAGATGTCCTGACTCAGCATAATGCTCAGGTCGATAAATAAATATAGGAATTGGACATAATTCCTGTGTATTTACCCTAGGAAATAGTCGTACGAAATACACCGAAAACAATGTGTGAACCAAAATTCATAAAATACCTATATATTCTATGGAAAGTCTCTCCAATGTTTCATTGAACTAAATACAGTCCACTAGCTACCTTGACCATCTAGAGCTTTTTTCATTTCTTCTAGGAAATTATAATTTAATAATGATGCTGAGAAATATATAAAAAGTATTGAAAAAAATAGGTGGGGGTCATTTTTTTTATTTTGCATAAATTAGAAAGTATTCGCACAAAAGTACCTTTCACTTACAACCCTCCAAATACCGCTATCCTTACAAATATCCCGAATGTAATACTCCGATAGATATTTTGGAAATGTATGGATTTCCTAGGAAATGTATACAATGACGGATTAGATACTTTTCCGTTAATATATGTACATAAAAAATAATACTTACTGATAAAGTCAGTTTGAGGTTGTTTGATTAGTAGTTTCGCTCCTCGGTTTCACTCGTGTTCTTAAATAAAAAAGTATCCTATGCTTTAGAATCTAAATTTGAAGTTTCATTCAAATCCTTTGAGCTGTTATGGAGCTGTGTTTTAACACTTCCTGTGCATTTATAATATACTAACAATCCGCCCCGGCTTCGCCCAGCTTTTCTGTACTATGCATGTTTAATACATATAAACCTTCCTCTTGAATAACTCTATCTATTGCTGAAAATTGCATTAAAATCCGTTGCGTAGTTTAAAAGATCTAAGCGAACAGACAGCGGGAGCGACTTTGTTTTATACTATGTAAAGATGTAGGATATACTATATAATAGTACGATCTACTATAATGTAGGACAATAAAAATGTGTTAAAATTTAAACATGCAGTTTAAGTATAGTGATGTCATGGTATTTTAGGCCCCGACTGAAAATCAGCGCGAGGGTTAATTAACCAAATTAATTTTAGCCGGAATAGGCCTATTCCGGGCATCACGCAACATTACATTATTGTTTTGTTTTGTTGTATACGTTTTTCTTGTTCGTACCTATTGACCTATTGTCTTAATTAATGTAATGTTGTGTGCAGTCCTGAATAAACTGTTTTTCTTTCTTTTCTTTCTTTCTAAGTATTGACAATCACCACTCTTAAATCTTCAGGATTGAAATAAAAACAAGAAATTATTTATAAAACGGGGGTTAATAACGTAAAAATGTCGCTTATTAATTAATTCAAACATGAACCCATCTTTAGCACCTAATAAATAAAGTCCACTTCCCCGCTACCTCTCATGCCTCACCCCTCTCGGCACTTGACAAGGGTCGTCCTACCGCGGAACCCTTTTGTTTTACACATTTTTTACGCCTACCCTCATCGTTGGCTTCCGTCCGTTGTTTTAGTATTTTATATTCGAGTTTCCGTTGTTTTCGCGGTTGCCTAACAATTGTAGAGCTTTGTTAGCGCTACATAGAAATCTAATTAACTACTAGAAGCTTTTCTCACAAATTATATTCATATATATAGCGATTAATAAATAAATATCCTGGGACATTCTTCACACACGGTTATCTGATCCCAAACTAAGCAGAGCTTTGTACTATGGTAACCAAATAACTAATATACTACATAAACTACTTTTTTTTGTAAATACATACTTAAATAGATAATTACACCCAAACAGACATGTTCATGCACACGAGTGTTTGTACTGAATGGGAATCGAACCCACGACCTGCGGCGCGATAGGTGGTGTCTTAACCAACTGGCCTGTCAAAACGAGACGATTGTCGCATACGAGCTAATAACGTCACATTGGTTTCGATTCTGTTATTTCTAAACTAAACTAATTTCATCTAACCCCTGAGTTACGACTATTCTTCAAATTATTGATTTTATATTCTAGATAGATGGATATTGAAACGTAATATTATGAGTGTAGTTAATACGTGCCGTTATACCACTTTTAAACTATTTACATATTTAGATTTCTATGAAGCTTAACGAGAATTGCAGTGGCCGGGTTTTTTGGGTCTTTTTGGGTCTCTGGGACGGAGGGTTTTTAGTGGTCCATATATACGAGTGGAAAATGGAATAGTCATAATGAGATTATGGCTTTATGCTCTTTGTTTTATCTATATCTATATTAAAATCTATATCTATCTTTACTAATAATAAAGCTGAAGAGTTTGTTTGTTTGTTCGCGCTAATCGCGGAGTTACTGGTCCGATTCGAAAAATTCTTTCACTAATAGGAAGCTATATTATCCCCAAAGGTTATAGGCTACATTTTATCCTGGGAACGCGAGTGAAGCCGCGCGGAACTGCTAGTAGATAAATAAATATTTGAATTTGTGTTTTGTCTCCAGGCCGACCAACTGCTCGGGTTTCCTGGTGGAAGTCACACGCTCTGCTTGCCAACTCCGAAGCCAGGGCGACGGCATCCTTCAAGCTGCAGAGATCTGACTACGGCACAGATATCACTTGTCAGGTATGAGTACGTCATCATTTTAAAGATAATCAAATAAGACAAGGCTGTAAGGCTCTGTACCTTTGTCTTTTTAAAAAAAACAACAACAAGTATGGGGTTTAAAAAAGGTGTGAAGAGAATGCAGGGTCGACAATGACCTTGGTGTTACTACCTAACGTACAAACACACGGCAATAGCTCATCGAGAATACTCTTTGCTATGATTATTTAAAAAGTCGTAATCAAATTTTGAAGTATACTTTGTATGACAGAAGTGTTGCTATGTACGAATTCAAAACGGTGTCCAAAAAAAATTATCGATAATAAAAATTGGTAAATTTCTATCGGTTCTAAAATCTATCGGTTATTTAAAAACATGATTTTTAATACTTAATTATTATCTTTATATTTTTCGCATTTTAATCTGTATCAAATAAAATTGAACTAATAATTATTTTCATATAGGATTATGATTGGCAATAATATTTGTCTCTATGGGCTTGTGTTTGACCACAATCTCACAGTGGTCAGTGATGATGTGGCCGAAAGTGGTAAGCCCACAAGAAAGATCTAGTTCTCATAGCGCAGTTGTCGAAATACACCAGTAGGTCCTTGGCAATAATTTAAAGAATTTTCGCCGTTTTGAAGAAGGCTTGGCATCATCATATCAGCCGAAAGACGACCCTGAACAAAGGCCTCCCCCGTGGATCTCCACAATGGCCGGTCTTGCGCTACCCGCATCCAGCGGTTTCCCGCGACCCTCACAAGATCGTCGGTCCACCTTGTGGTGTGGGGGGCCTGCTCACGCTGCGTTTTCCGGTTCGCCATACTTAAAATAAATACACTGTAAATAAAAAAAAATACTTTCTTTCAACAGGCTGTGACCGATCCAATGATAGCACCAGTATCTGAAAATATCTCCATAGATGTCAACTGTAAGTACTTTGATGATTTCTAGTGATACCCTTTTTAATCCTAACCAGCTGTTCTTCACGTTCCTGGGATCAAAAGTAGCCTACAGGATAATGTAGCTTCCTATTAGTGAATGTTTTTTTTTTACATCCGAACATACAAAATTTACCTCTTTAATATTAATGTAGATAAATAAATCCTACTAATTTAGTAGGATTAGTAGAATGTATTTATGTATGTACAAAAACTCTTAGCAAATTCATGAAAGCAAGCGAGACAGGGAGATGTACATAAAGTACCTACAATTTTAAAAGCTTTGTCAACATAAAGAGCTGGGATGCTTTAGCATTTCTGGCACTTAACTAATACGTTAAAGAATACAACATACCTAATGACAAAGTCTAGGGATTCTACGTTAGTCTTGGATCAGTTTGTCACATTTGTTTTATTAAAACCTTTTAGGCATATTGACATAACCCTATGGGCGTCGGCCATCTGACTACACTTCACTTGTTTTATAAATGGCCCCTTAAGTGTTTATTTTACACAATTCTGCCAATGTCACGGTGTCAGAGAATAAACGACGGAGATTGATCGGTAAAAATAAAAAAATAAAATATTTTGTCCAAAATGACGATTATGACCGGTGGTGAATTGACCTTAAACAACAAAAAAAAAGACAACACTATTATACCACGCCATATTGTTAATTATATATATGTTAGTATATAGTAAACAACACAAAAACAATAATAATATCACAGTTTAATTCTGTTAACATTAATAAATCGAGATAAAAGGTATACAACGGCCATCTGACAGCGGAGGTCACTGATAGCTAACTTTGTTTTTCCACATGAAATTTTCAAAATAAGTTCGTTGATACAAAAGCGTTTAAATGCCGTCACACGGTTGTCTACTATAAAGGGAAATCTATCAAAGCTGAGACATGCTTGTCGACGCCCTGTTGGATAATTAAAATTAGCAACTACTTAGTTACAAGACGAAGTTGCATAGACAATGTTGGATAACATGTCAAATCGCAACTAATCTATTGATACCTTTACGATGACCCAATAACGTTTATTTTTCTTTGTCATTACTTAGCGTCAAAATGTTATGGACCAACATTGTTACAAGACTTGATCTGTAAACATCGTTTATTGTTAAGCCTCAGTGTATTGTCGAGTGTAGTGGAAACTGTTAAGGTAAGGTTTCCTCCAAAAGCGGTGCCATCATGTAGCGACCGTAATGCAGCGGTGAAAGACGTCACTAGAACGTTGTCTATGTTAACCAAATAGCGCAGTTTCCTAGAGAACGGTAATAGACACCGTAACGTCAAAAAGCGGTGCCGCCATCTGCATGACGGCCGTCTCGACGGTGTCGAATGGTGTGTGAAAGATGGCCGTCGAACTCCCGAACATACCACGTGCCTATGGCCGTCTTTTTGCGGCCATCATATTGCGTTCGTTTAAAGATGGCACCGCTTTTGGAGGAAACCATACCTTAACAGACACAAAATAACTTTGAAACATCGTATATATGACACACTTAGTTAAGCTTCCTTCGAGGACGCTTGTTACTCATTAACTAAGTGAATCTTACCAATGTTACGGTATCCAGTAAACTAGGAATATAACTTTATGTGTATGTTTGTCTTTTAATTTAGGGAAGAGGAATGTTTTCGGATAACTTGTATGAATGACTTTAGTTGTGACTTGCTATTAATTTCGGGTATTGCGGTAGACTCAGTGTAATATTAATTGCCAAACTCAAAAGTCATTTATTCAGTTTCGGGCCTGATAAGGCTGCTATGAACGTCGAAAATTACAATCTCTCTACCACCTCTCTCTCTCTCTCTCTCTAATACTTGTTATAATTTTTTGACATATGCCGACATGTTTTAATGATGCCGATTCTGTTGTTTTACGAACTTAACTAATATTAGTCAAGTCACCTCTCATTCATGTTAACCTTATTGAAAAATAACATTTTCAATGTTGTCAGTTTAGTCCATGCCGTCCTAATATACGGGTAAATAGTCATGACCAAAATAAAGATCGCGCTTAAATTCACGCTGAAACAAGTGATCGGACAGGACATGACTAAAATATCTTGCATCCCTTTCTCCTATTTATTATTAGAACGAGATATAGTGAGATTAAATTTGTTTAGTTTATAATCAATAGAATCGGGGCCAATTTCTTAATATCTAAATAATACATAATAAGTATTTTTCGTTTAGCTATGGAACTTTTATTGAAATTGCCAACCGAAATCGGCTTAGCATTTGAAATAAATTAATAAAAGCTTTATTAATTACTTGTTTCATAACAGCTTCTACGGATCCCTAAAACCAAGTGCGTAACAACTATTAAGGTGTGTTATTATAAGACGCAACTCACATTATCCGTGCTCATCAAGCGTCATTTTGAGTGACGCATCGTTACTGACTTAGGATAAATTCGACGATGACTTGCACATAAGGTATCATCTTTTGTTATATATCCGTCTCTTATACTCTACGTCTCTCTGTATGCATCTATCCCTTTTTATCAATTTAGTGAGATTATCGCATTGATATTTAATTGATGGTAATAATACATAGTTTGTAATGGTGAGAAGAAATGTGGTAGATATTTTTTTGTAAAAAATAATAATTAATATGATAAATATTTTTATATTTCATATTAACTTCACTATTTCGAGATTTGAAGAGAAATCTTTTTCGTTGTTTTTCTTTAAACTAAAAATATACTTAAATATCTTAACTAACTACTACTACTTAATATAACAAAAATAACTCAAAAATGTAGTAATTAAATTATTAGTGAAAAACAACACGAATATAGGTAGGTACTAAAATCTATTTTCCATTACAAACTAAAAACATTTTATTCAGCGGCAACCCACAATATTGGCACAAACTAAAACACTATATCCAAACGTCCATATCTTAGATAAAACAAACAAGCTACCTTATTATAATCTGTTTCCCAAAAAAACATTCATAAAAAGAATAAAAACAACCCGAGCGTGAAATACGGCATAACCGCTAAATTGACTGCGTTCATAAATCACTAAAAACCGAAAAAGCAGTCACCGAAGGGAAACAGCGATATAATCACCCCATACATAACATAGCAAGATGTTGATCTAAAGAAGTCGCTAATTGACAGCTTGATATACTTTTGTGCGCGAATGTACCGACTGGCTCTGAGGTAGGAGTGTGTTCGAATGGATGCGGTATTGGGTTACCTTTGAATTATAATAGGTAATCGATCACACAGTTTTTTTAGGCCTATCTTTGACCACAGTGGTCAAATAAGACTGGAGGTGGTAAGCACACGGCCTAAGAACGGCACTGATTTACAAGGGAACCATACTAATATTATAAAGAGACTAGCTGGTTCCCGTGGTTTCACTCGCGTTCTCGGAATAACCTATAACCTTCGGGGATAATGTAGCTTCCTATTAGTGAAACAATTTTTCGAATCGGACCAGTAACTCCGGAGATTAGCGAGTTCAAACAAAGAAACAAACTCTTCAGCTTTATTATTAGTATAGATAATCGGTCTTATTCATAAAAAATGTTACGAAACGTTGTTTAGTTAAAATTCCGAAGTCTTTTTCTGACATAATGACGTATAGTGATCGAAAGATTGAGACGGAGGACACTACAAAACTGATTTAGTTAAACAGAGGTTATGAATAAGAGGAAATGGTTGTAAGTTCTAGTTTAGGAGGTAATTCCGGAGTTACTGGACCGATTCTAAAAAAAATATCTCTAATATTAAGCTACATTATCCCCAAATGCTAAAACTACTTATTATTAAAGAAACGCGGGCGAACCCGCGGGAAACAGCTAGTAGAAAATAATACATAATATTTTATCATTCCATGAATGCCCCCATTAGTTTTATGTCGGTATAACGAGAAAGTTTGCGACAGGACGTGGGACATTGGTTTTTGGGTCGCCCATGTGTCTCGTGGGTTTTCAACGACGGTTTTGAAATAGCGCCTTTGATTATATTGCATAAATAATTTATGCGTAACCATAAAAAAACGTTATATTAGTATTATTTATATGTAAAATGATATTGTTTAATTAACTTTTTCGTGCGTTTATTGGTTATATTTTTTTTAATTACTGTAGTAGAGATTGAAGGAGTAATATTTTACACTGGTCTAATTTTACTGCTTTTTTGATTTTTAATTATAATACGGTACTAAATAATTATGTAGTATAAACACTGGAGATGTGGTGCTGGCGGCGGCTTCTGAGGATCCCGTGGACAGCGCACCGCACCAATGTGTTGATTTTGGATGAGCTCAGGATAAGGGAAAGACTGTCATCAACTGTACAGATAGGAATCCTGAAGTTCTTTGGTCATGTTACCCGCAAAGAGGACTCAATGGAACTTTCGGTAGTTCAAGGCAGAATGAATGGCAAAAGACCGCGTGGTCGGTCTCCGACTAGATGGTCGGATCTTATAGTGTCTACCACACACTCCACCATGACCGAGTGTTCCCGCAATGCTTGCAACAGGGCCGAATGGAGACAGATTGCAAAAGCCGCCACTCAAGACCTATCATAACCACGACCACTCTGGCAAGAGTGTCCGACTAGGAAGAAGAATAAAAAATAATGTAAAAAATACGCTTTAATCAGAAGGAATCATCTTATAATTTTGGTATTCTCTATCTTAGGTGAACAAAAACTAAACTGCCATTGTAATTACTTCTCATAATAATTAATCATTTGAAATTAGTCATCGGAATCAAAGAAGATAAACAATACCAAAAGTAATCGTCCCGCTGGTCATGAGATTTCTTGAATATGGAGCCAACGTAAAAAAGTTCTCAGAAAACTGCTAAATGTAACCAGTTTCAATAAGAAATTGGTAACTTTATTATTTAATTAGTGACTATATCCTACTAATATTATAAGTGCGAAAGTTTGTGAGTATGGATGTATGTTTGTTACTCTTTAACGTAAAAACTACCTACTGAACGGATTTCGATGAAATTTGGAACACATATAGTTTATAACCTAGATTAACATATAGGATACTTTTTATCCCGGGAAAACATAAGATACCTCGGGAACGCGGGTGTAGTTTAATTTTTATTTAGATTTAATTCAAATATTTTGTTTCTTCTTGTAAATAAATTAAAGTATACAGTCTATTAATACTAACAACTTCAAACTGTGTTTTCTCACAGTCAGAATTCAATAGAACGGCTCTGTTTTGTATGTATAGATGAACATCTAAATTTATCAAAGGTTCCAAAGTTGCTAGCGTTATAATGAAATACGATACATCCATATAATAGGGCTGCCAGCTTTGCGATTCAACATTCTCTTATTTCTTACAATAAGCTACATACAAAAAAGTAAAAACTTCACACACGGTTATCTGTTCCCAAACTAAGCAAAGCTTGTACTATGGAAACCAGATAACTGATATAATATATATGTATGTACTAAGTACTTTTTGTTTTGTAAATACATACTTATATAGGTAAATACACCCAGACTCAGGGCAAATAAAGAAAGAAAAGAAAAGAAAAGAAAAGAAAAGAAAAGAAAAGAAAAGAAAAGAAAAGAAAAGAAAAGAAAAGAAAAGAAAAGAAAAGAAAAGAAAAGAAAAGAAAAGAAAAGAAAAGAAAAGAAAAGAAAAGAAAAGAAAAGAAAAGAAAAGAAAAGAAAAGAAAAGAAAAGAAAAGAAAAGAAAAGAAAAGAAAAGAAAAGTTAAAGGCCAGTGGCACGTTAGATGGTGTCTTAACAAAATGCGCCAACTGGCTTGTCAACTTACCTATACTATAGCAATACTTAGTAGTCACCCGCGTTCCCGGAATAAAAAGTAGCCTATATGCTATTCCAATGATTCACCCATGTGCCAAGTTACATCAAAATTTGTTCAGTACATCCTCACAAACGTTTGTTCTTTTAATATAAGTAGGATATATCCCTATTGTTTATAAATCTGTGGATATACCTAACTGATACCTAAAAAATCTGCGGAGCTATGATATTTTTCATGGAACACGAGCTACACTTTCGATTGGCAGAGATATTTATAAAAAAAAATACATACCATACATAGTCGAACATTGAACCCTTTTTTGAATTCGTTTAAAAATAGTACTCTTATCAATACTTTTATCCTGAGTTCATGCGGATGGAATGATAGCCCAAGGGTAGCCCCTAAAATGAAGTTATTTATCACAACCAAACAAATCCGATAATTGCAATAAAAATATTTATCAAACGAGAAAAAGCGCATAAAATAATTTAACTTTAAGGGGGAGGCTTTGGTTGGAGCGCGAAATTCAAATTTTATCACGTTTTTTGCAAATTGTAGCTCAGTTATAGGTCGTAAGTTATCAACAGTAGTATTAATCAGTAAATATACTACCATTCTTATCGCAAATAAGATATTGATAACTTACTGAGCTGCAATTAGCAAAAAACGTGATAAAAATTTGAATTTCGCGCTCCAAACGACGCCTCCACCTTAACCACAAAGTTAAACTTAGCGTTTCTATGTCGCATAATGAGTTCATTAAAGTACATATTTTGTGTACTTTGTGCGCTTATAAAGTACGAAGCGAAAGAGTTTATACACAACACTAACTATGAAGAATATTAATAGGGTATATGCATAAAAAAATAAAAAAAGTGAAATTAAAATCGGCCAAGAAATACGGAAGACATAAGCATTAATAATAAAATTAAAATTAAGCATAATGGCCTGTTTCGAGACGATGGTAAGAGACCCGACGGGATGACACTTATTCCCTGGAAGTTGGGACGGCCTTTGGTATGGGATGCCACGTGTGTCGATACCTTAGCACCGTCTCATCTCCCAGAGACTATAAATAAGGCTGGTGGTGCTGCCATGTCAGCAGAGAACCTCAAGCGGCGCAAATATAGTAGTTTAGATTCCAGCTACATTTTTGAGCCGTTTGGGGTCGAAACTCTGGGTCCGTGGGGGCCGAGTGGCCACCATCTTTATAAAGAAATTTCAAAACGCCTGGTCGAAGCATCTCGTGACCAGAATGCTGGCGTATACTTGGGTCAGAGAATCAGCATTCCAACGTGGCAATGCCGCTAGTATTCTGGGAACGATGCCTTCTGACAGCGACTTTTTCATTTAGTTTAGTCCTTTTTATCTAAGTAGTTTTTAGTTTTTCTTAGTATTTATATTTTGAACATGTAAATACCTATTGCTTAGAACATAAGCATTTTAAACTATTAATTATACAAAGATGCGATATGGACTGTGACGTCATAAAACACTACGGCCATATTATAAACCCCATGCTAAATTCCTTTTTGCTAGAAAGAGATCGTTAATCAATCTTTGTTGGTTATTTATATAGTTATTCGAATTACGTTATTTTTAATTTGAAAAAAGAGTTGCTCATAGCTCCTGAACGGATGGACCAATTTTCATTTAGTTTATTTTATTTGAAAGGTGTCTTAATCGAGTGTACTTAGCTAAGTTTCAAGAAAATCCAATTAACCGTTTGGAAATTATCACCAATTTCCTAGTGTGTTTCGGGAAATTACGTCTGTACACAATTTCCATCACACGAATAATGTTAGGTTAAACAAATACTTGTCCCGACTGATAGTTACCCGGGGCATAGACCACATATCGAGTCCGGGTAGTAAGTAATCCGCGCCCCGGGCACCACTCGCGCTAGAGACAGCCCTGATGCCAAGCTTTCAACCCTGTAACGCTTTTACAAAGTTTGCTAAACTTGTACAATATTTCATTTAATACATAGGATCGTACTCGGGTTCAATCGCTGACCTACTTCGTGTTATCTAAGCGGCGGAGGATACTTAGTTTCTTCACGTCTGTCTGTCACAAAATTGTGTTATATGTGGAACTTGGAGAGAACTACGACCGTTTAAAGAGCTTTTCAAAATATGGCGACAAAGTACTGTCAGAACGACCGATAAGAATTTTCATGTAGGTATTCTATTATATATTTAGGCATGTCAGAGTGACTCACTGTTTCTCGCAGTTTTACCCTTGTTTCTGGGATAGCATGGTGGTAGGGCACTATGTAGTACCCGCCTGGCTGGCTACCACCCTCAAGTTGAAAATATGTCGCCAAACACCTTCCGGTGTGTTCCGACAGCCGCACATGAGAGCCAGTTCCCTTCTAGGCTTTGTGTGCTTACCACCATCGGCCACATTACCAGCACTGATCATGGTGAGCTTGAGGTCAAACACAGGCCTATAAATAGTAAATAAAATATTAGTTATGTCCTACAGATTAAAAAAAATACCTTTTTACAATAATAGTTCTGTAGATTCGTAATTCACGTTTTTTGAGCGAGAAAATAGTTTAAAGCTAGTCGCTTCCTTGTCGAGGATTTTTTATTAAATCATGGTCTGATTATTATAGTCAACAAAATAAAATAACACCACTTTATATTAAGATTAAATCTCAAAAACTCTGTTCATTTAAAATAGCACCATTACACCTAAAACCTTTACATTAAAATTATAATAGCCCTTGTATAAAAAAGTGAAAAATCTCACACTTCACCATAGGTACACTTATGAATACTTAAAATAATACATCAAGCTAAAAAGAATTTTAAAACTATAATTTTAAAGTATAAAATGCAGCGTAGTTAACTTTGATTGAATTCTTGATTGGCTTGCGAAATTATTAATTGAATGATTTATTCATTACCGGGTTCCGTACATACATTTTACTTTATATACTTGCATTTATAAATCTAGGATAATTAAAAAAATAGTTTAATTTCACCTGAATTAAATAATCCCTTTGGCTTAAAAATGACATTTAATTTCAAGCCTCATTTTCATCATCAGTGTAAATTCATTTGCTGAGGTTTTGTGTTGAACTATGAAGTGCTATTATTTTCTCTCAACACGTTTCATGCAATTTTCCCATCCTCATTTCAATAAACTATCATTTAAAATCGATTTAAACATATTTTTTACGACAAAAAATAAACTGAAAGCATTAAAACTAAAAAACTTTCCCCATTCATAAATTAACGGAAATAACTACAATGAACCGTTTCCGCTACCGCACAACGGAACCCTAAAAAGGGGTAGTCACACAAAAAAACACCGCTTTAATTGTCTTAAGTGTTCTTAATAAAAAAAAGGGATCAAAAAAGCCCTTTCGTTAGGTTTAAACCTTTTGTTAAGATTAAGTAGGGCATTGTTAGGGGTCACACAATAAGTGATTAAAAAAAGACCCCTCTTTTTTGTTTAAAAAACAAACTTACACTTACTGTTTTCAAAAAAGTTGTAGGCTTTATGTGGTTGATTTAAGGTTGATTTTTGTGTGAATGTTTGTTTTCTAATTATTTATGTTGAACCGACTGCAACGAAATCGAAGTAGGTTAATGACCATTCATATGAGAATGAGAATGATTTATTAAAGTGAATAGTTTTATTATGATCTAGAAAGTAGTGTACCCACTAGCCCACTACCTACTTATACATCCTTACTTTTACAGTTTTCAGGGTTGGTCCTAAGAAAAGTCCCATAAAATGTGTTCAAATATATGTACATATAGTACCTAAAATATCGCTAGTACATGACTGGACACACTGTAGGTATATACCTATATATATATATATATATATAGATATCCCTTTACGGTAAATGTTGATCAGACGCGACTTCACGCGAGCACTTTGTTGATCCAAAAACGCATGTTGATCCGGCGCCTTTTGTTGATCCAATATGCACGCAATTGCACGCAATTGTTGGTAACTAATGTGGCTCCAACCGGATCAACATCTACACTCACGGGACTGCTTACTAGCGTTTGCCGAAGTTGATCCGATATACAAATCCACCTTGCGATAGTTACGGAAAATGTTGATCCGATTTAAATGAGCCAATCAGAGCACAGCAAACAATCGGATTGGCTGAAAGCAGTCGCGACGTTGCCGCTGCTCCTCGCGCTGCCGGCAATAATTCACTAAATATCGCCGCGGCATGATTGAGAGAAGTAGGTATGTGTTTACATACTGCCGTCTGCCCTACCACTCACGTCGCTTTCAACTTTCGGCAATGGCATACGTCGAAATAATTACAGCGTCAGCGCTTTGTCTTTTTAACCGACTTTAAAAAAGGAGGAGGTTTTCTCTTTTTTTTATGTATGTCCCCCGATTAGTCGAAGGCGCCTGGACCGATTTGGAAGATTCTTTTTTTGTTTGAAAGGGTTATACTTCACAGATGATCCCATAGTCACCAGGTCAGGATTTGATCATGGGATCCTGGAGAAATCGAGAGAACTCTTCCAATTTTATAGGCACTTACAATGTTTTTCATATAATTTCTAAAGCTATTCAGATATTTGCGTCTGGTAGTCATTTACGTTGCTGAGCTGATGATGGAAGTATACAACTCCTTAACGGTTAGGAGTTAGGGGATAATTCTTTAGTTAGATATATAATTTGATGTGATGATGGAAGGTACAAAGATAGCTTATACTAGGTCAGTGATAAAACATAATAAACTAAAAATTTAAAAATAAAATATCCTGGGACATTTTTCACAACAGGACAAACAGACATGTTCATGCACACAAATGTTTGTCCTGGTTGGGAATCGAAGGTGGTGTCATCTATACTAATATTATAAAGAGGAAAAATTTGATTGTTTGTTTGTTTGTTTGCATTGAATAGGCTCCGAAACTACTGAACCGATCTGAAAAAAAATAATTCTACTTTTTATCCCGGGAACGCGAGTGAAACTGCGCGGAACAGCTAGTAACCAATAATGTTATGACCCCAGATATGTGGCACCAAAACTGAAATCGCGAAACAAAAAATTAGCTGGTCCATACGGTTTTTATTTAATATGTTTGTATATATAAACAGCTATTTTTTATTCGCAACTAGCTGACCCGACAGACTTTGTCCTGCCCTGAGAACAAAAAAACTGGGACCTACCTACCTACCCTCTACCTACCTACCTATCCCTACCTATCTCTACCTACCTCTACCTACTTCTTCTACTTCTATATGTAGATATCCCTTTACGGTAAATGTTGATCAGACGCGACTTCACGCGAGCACTTTGTTGATCCGGCGCCTTTTGTTGATCCAATATGCATCTCTGGTAACTAATGTGGTTCCAACCGGATCAACATCTACACTCAAGGGACTGCTTATTGCTTTGCATTTTGAGAAACACTGTATTTAATATTGTTCTAATTGTATCGAATAGTCTATATTCAAAATATGTTTCACCTTTTCTAACTTTATGCCGCATGAAAAGTTTGAAAAACTTAGTAGTACATTTCGAAACAAATACTGTGGAACGCTCATATCCCAAAAATCAATCTTCTGCTATGAATATTAGTGGTAAATTTTCAACATTTTTACTTTGTTTATGGGCAAAACTTTGACAAACACCGAGTTGAAATTTATAGTATTTGTATAGGGTAACTCGTTTACGAAATTTTATTTTCTTAGCTTTAGCCGTTGCAGACATAAAGGAGTTTGAAAAACGCATTATTTCCATCGGTAATAACTTCTTCGAAGAACAAAAGTTTGAGAAACGCCGAGACTACATTTTAGCAATGTTATTAAACTACGTAGACTATAAATTTTGAGTTAGTATCATTTAAAATCACAAAGTTATGAAGGTTTATCGGAAACAAAGCAAAACCCTTGTTTTTTTAAATATTTCGTTCCATAGACAAAAGTTTGAGAAACGCTTGCACCGGTTTCTAATATTTTTTACTGAAAAGGCTACATAAAAAATTTCAGACTTCTAAGCCTTACGATTCTAGAGATATTATGATTCTTAAAATCGTACAAAAGGCCCTTTTCCACCGCTGCGGAAACGAATTAAAAAAATCCCTTCATATATGGTGTCAAAATCTATTCACATGTCGAATTTCACATTCATGAGTTTAGCGATGTGGGCAGAGCGATGATGACTCAAAAGGCTACTCTTTAACTTCCGCCCCACATTCCCGAGGGATCTTAAGTTTTCCCAAATGATGGGATGCTAAGTTTAATCCAAATCCATTCAGTAGCTTTTGCGTGAAAGAGTAAAAAACATACATAATGGAATCCCGCGGCGTTTCCCTCGTGGTGTTCGATAATTATCCCACGGGAAAATACTATCGGGATTATTCGGGATAAATAGTAACCTATATGTTATTTTAGAGTATGATCTACTTATGTGCCAAGTTTCATCCAATTCCGTCTAGCAGTTTTTGCGTGAAAGAGTAACAAACATACATAATGGAAGCCCGGGGCGTCGCCCTCGTGGTGTTCGATAATTGTCCCACGGGAAAATACTATCGGGATTATTCGGGATAAAAAAAGTAGCCTATATGTTATTCCAGGGTATGATCTACCTATGTGCCAAGTTTCATCCAAATCCGTTCAGTATTTGTTGCGTGAAAGAGTTTCAAACATACATACATTCACACATCCATCCATCCATACATCTATACTCACAAACTTTCGCATTTATAATATTAAGTAGGATTTCATCTTTAGTCCTGTAATAAAAGTTGCTTGTTTTCACGAGTAGAATAATCCCTAAAATTATCCGGGACGGTAAAAAAAAATAATATATAAATAACCCAGTATATGTAGGTATCTACTATGCATTCCATATAACAATCGGACGGAGTCCGTGGTTAAAAACTGACCTTAAACTCAAACGCAGCAGCTAACGCATCTTTCTTACCTTATTACTCTAACGAATTAATATACGGGGTTCTCTGTCACACGCAGAACGCGACGTTGCCGATTTGTGTTTCAGTACCTAATCGTCAATTTTGGCTCCGGATCAACTTAGTCGAAGTAAATGTCGCATATAAGTTAAATATATTCTGGATCTAAGAAATCACATTCAGTATGATTTTTTCGACCGTTAATGGATCAACAAATAATGGTCAAATCGTTGACGAGTATGTTGAAAATCTGTAAGTGCAGATCCACCTACGTCACACGCGCAACAAAGACGGATCAAAGTATATCAGTTTGCGAGACGCGGAGCTGAGTATACACGTAAAATAGGTGGATCAACAATTTTTCTAACTTCTCACTGGAGCAACATTTACCGTGAAAGGTTGATTATATATATATATATTTACTTTTCTAATCCATCCTCCTAATATTATAAATGCGAAAGTTAAGGTACCCTTACCACTGAAAATCACGATGAAAGATCTCTTCCTAGTCGGACATTCTTGCCAGAGTGGTCGTGGTTATGGTAGGTCTTGAGTGGCGGCTTTTGCAATGCGTCTCCATTCGGCCCTGTTGCAAGCATTGCGGGAACACTCGGTCATGGTGGAGTGTGTGGTAGACACTATAAGATCCGACCATCTAGTCGGGGACCTATGCAGTACCGGCGTTAGGGCGATCGCCCAGGGCGCCAGATGTAAAGGGGAGCCCACCTTTATTTCCGGTCGCTCATGAGCGAGTCCTGCTATCTCGAGTCTGAATAAATAAATAAATTCTCAAGTCTAAAGATAAAATGGCTATAATATATGGAGAAGGGGGGGGGGGGTATCACATCTCGCTCAGGGTGCTGGTAGAGCTAAAACCGGCACTGGACCTACTGATGGAGAAGGATATATGCTACTATTTATCTGGAAAACGCGGGTGAATCCGCAGCGTGGTTAGGGTGGTAAGCTAGTATATTAGTAATTAATGTACTGTAATGGATATACACATTATAAATAAACCTTTCATTGAAACCGGCCACTGATTCATTAATACTATAGATTTAAAATGAATCATAATTATAAACGTATCAAAAAACCATCAATCAAAGTAAATGTTAATTAATATCAATAAATTGGTAACGCACATCGGATATATTGGTTTAATTCATTAACTTTAATGCTGTTAGTACTGTCGAGTGAAAAGTATTTAAATTTTGCTTTTGATTTTTTATTTACTGTTCCGTTTTCCATCTGCATTAGCGTTTTTTTCGGGACACAAAGTATCATATATGTTATTCCAAGGTCTATCAATGTGCCAAGCATATATCTATATTTATACTAATAATAAATAATAAAGCACTTCATGGGCGCCATCCACACGACTTAGAACAGCCGCATATAGACGCCGAGGCATCCAACAAGTGGCTTAAAATCGGTTCGCTTTTCCCGGAAACTGAGGGCTTTATGATTGCAATTCAAGACCAAATTATAAATACAAAAAAATACAGAAAACACATAATCAAAGATAACACTCTACAGGATGATAAATGCCGCAAATGTCACACTCACTCTGAAACCATCCAACATATTACAGGAGCATGCCCTCACCTCACACAGACCGATTATACTTACAGACATAATCAGTTAGCAAAAATTATACACCAAAAAGTTGCAATCAAACGTAAACTCACACAAGACACACATACACCATCCTATAAATATACACCTAGCGCTGTTCTTACTGATAGAACCATACACTACAATAGACCTGATATTATCCTACAAGACAAAACTAATAAAATTATATACTTGATAGATATTGCAGTACCTAATAGCCACAATTTAACAAAAACAATAACTGAAAAAAATCACAAATACACAGAACTTAAAGACGAAGTCACTAGGATATGGAAATAAAATAATGTTTACATCGCACCCATTTTAATGTTCACTACTGGTATTATACCCAAAAATTTGCACCATAGTTTAAGAATGTTAGATCTTCATGAAACTTTATATATAAACTAGCTGTCCCCCGCGGTTCCACCCGCGTTTCCAAATAAAAAGTAGCCTATGCAACCTGATCTATCTAAGGCAACATAATAATTGTCCATGGGAAAAACAGTTTTCTCTTAAATATATTCCAACATGCTTAAAAGTTTGTCCTTGTGCTTTATTTATATTGACTTCAGACGATAGGTAGGTAATTTCACAGGAAATTGTACCTATTCGTTTAAATCTATATGGTAAATCTGTGGGTATCATCGGAATGCGAGGTATCAATACTGTTTGCCCAACTGCTGGCTCAGTCAAAACCAATCGCTACTATGACAATTGTACCTACCGGTGTGTTCCGGCAGATGCACTTGAGAGCCAATTTGCCTTCTCGGTATTACAATACCGAGTAACAGGTCAGCAACACATTGGCAATATCTCTGGTATTGCAAATGGCGATAGGCGAGGGTAATCACTTTCCATCAGGTGGGCCGTATGCTTAGTAGTATAAAAAAAAAGAAAAAAAAAATTACAGAAATCTAGAAATTTTACTTGAAGTCTGGTACCATTACATAAATTTGGTGGTCTAATATCTATTTAACATGCATTGTCCTGAATGACTGTCTGACGGATCAACGCATAGCCTAAACCGCTGATCGTAGAGACCTGAAATTTAGAGGGTGTGTTCTTCGTATGAAGTAGGCATCCTATAAGAAAGGATCTTCCGAAATCCTAAAGGGTTGAAAAACTGGGACAAAGTTTGTATGGAACAACGTGATTCCTTGGTCCAATCTACTTCAAATTTTGCATAAACATTCTTTAAGATAATTGATGGAAGACGTGTTTTGTATTTTAATGAAACTCATCGCCTATCGGGGTTAAAAAAGGGTAGAAAGTTATTTTGGGGGTGATTTGCATCGAAGTTGATATCAATACTGCTTTTGAACTCACATAAAAGCTTGGTGCAATGCAATGCATATGGCGAACAATTGGGATGAATTTGCTGTTATGTCTCATGACCGTCTTGGCAACAATCATAGGACAAAAGAAAAGTATAAATTAGATGTTACAACACTCTACATTTCTGCGAGTTAGTTGCAGCCGGTCAAATATACCCATTTGTATTTGAAGTATATCGAAATGGAAACCAGTATGCCAAATTTGGTACAGAAGACCAACCCATCAAAAGGTTACGTTTTTCCCAAGATCTTTCTTATGGTTGATGCCTACGCTGATGCCGATGGTGATAATAACACTGATCAGCGTCCAATAGCCAATCTAAATATATAAAACTTTTAACAAAAATTTGAACCGATATCATGGTACCGCAGATTTATTTCGCTTACTTCAAAACTATCATATTAGAGTTCCTAAATAGTTATTTTCTGCTTTTTAGTGCCTTTGAAGGCGGTTCTATTTTTTGTTAAAAGTTATTTATTTTTCAATTTTGATTTTTTTATGTGTAATCAATGACTCTCAAGGTCACTGACCTAGGATAAGCATATTAGCGTTGTAGTTTCCGTCATCGTTCCTATAACATTTAAATAATTATCCCCTAACTCCTAACCATTAAGGAGTTGTACCTTCCATCATCAGCTCAGCAACATAAAATGTTGACTACCAGCCGCAAATATCTGAATAGCTTTAGAAAGTATGATGAAAAACATTGTAAATGCCTATAAAATTTAAAGAGTTCCCTCGATTTGTCCAGGATCCTATCATCAGATCCTGACTTGGTGACTATGGGACTACTTGTGAAGTAAACCCTTTCAAACAAAAAATATTTTTCCAAATCGGTCCAGGCGTTCGAGTATTCGGGGAACATACAAAAAAAATGATTCCGACGAATTGATAACCTCCGCTTGAAGTTGGTTAATTGACTGACTGATCGCGGGTGGCATCGCGGGTGGAAAGCTATTTAGCATTAAATAATAAAGCTGAAAAGTTTGTTTGTTTGTTTGAACGCGCGAATCTCCGGAGTTACTGGTCCGATTCGAAAACTACGCTGTCGGCTGGTAGTTTAGCCATTATTTTGTCGTTGATGGCGTCAACGCTTATATTTCTGGCAGCTAATTAAATTAAATTGCCCTCTCACACAGCCATTAATGTTTTTTTTGGTCGATATTGGCTATATCCGGATATACTCTACAGATCAGGTCTTCAATGTTGGTCACGATTTTACCAAGGTCTTTGTCAATAGCTATTTTTTTATCTGATTCAGGTACTTTCCCATCCCCGATTAAATGGAGCTTTATTGGGAAATCTGTGCTTCCTCTACCCAAGTGACTCCTCATTTTGGTATACAGTTTCAATAATTCAACAGACTTCCATAATGAGGAAGATTTTAAGCAAGATTTAATAATATCTGCTCTAGTTTCCCTAACAGGCAACGTTTATCTGAAATCACCAGAAAACATCAAAGTGACCACCCATGGCTATTTGTGCATTTTATAATTCTGAGAGTTCTATCTAAAGCCTCTAGATGAGCTCTATGAGTCATGTGCACTCATCCCATATTATTAGGTTTGCATCTTGTAAAACCTTGCCCAATGGTCCATTTTTACGTATAGAGCGTACGCTGTCTTTTTCAAGAAATACCGTAAGGGTCTGTTTAGAAGTGAAATGAGCCGTCCTTCTACCTGTCAATAATGTAGCAGCAATAAATATCTGATGATGCAGCAGCAATGGCTAATTTCGTTGACTTCAAAACTATCAGATTAGAGTTCTTACATAGTTATTTTATACTTATTAGTGCCTTTGTGTTTTTTTTTGTTAAAAGTATTTTATATTTCATTTTTTAGTTTCTTATGTGTAATCAATGACTCTCAAGGTCACTGACCTAGGATAACCATATTAGCGTTGTACTTTCCATCATCGTTCCTATAATATTTAAAGATTTATCCCCTAACTCCTACCCGTTAAGGAGTTGTACCTTCCATCATCAGCTCAGCAACATGTGACGACTACCAGACGCAAATATCTGAATAGTTTTAGAAAATATATGAAAAACATTGTTAGTGCCTATAAAATTTGAAGAGTTCCCTCGATTTCTTCAAGATCCCATCATCAGACCCTGACTTGGTGACCATGTGACCACCTGTATGTATAGTTTCCAAATCGGGTCGGGCATAAAAAAGATTTCGACGAATTGATAACCTCGTCTTGATGACAGTTAAAAATAACAAAAAACTGTTCCCTAGGCGACCGCTGTCATCCATTGACAACCGCGTCGCATCGCTCACCCATGCTATACATGCTCCCGCTTAACGTTCTTTTTATCATTGCTCAGCTCCTGAGGGTCGTAGCGTGATGTTCTATAGCCTATAACCTTCCTTAATAAATGGGCTTTCAATTGCAAAAAGGTTTTTCCATATCCCACTGGCAGATCTAGGGATTAGCGCGTTCAAACAAACAAACAAACAAACAAACAAACAAACTCTTCAGCTTTATTATTAGTATAGATATACAAAAGGCTGCAATACTTAATAGGTACATGCCGCATCGTTCGAAAAATTTTACAATCGGACGACAATATCCGATAATTTACCTTATGCTATGTCTACTTGGCTGAAAGCCCGTAGGTATAGCAAATGAGCAGTCATTCTGTAAAAAGAAACCAAAACAAATAATAATATAGCGTATAGCTAGAATAATAATGTTTTTCAAGAAGATTATAATCATCTCACCTGTACGTTTTTTCACTTCTTAGTAACCGGTGGCAGGCCAGATCTAAGCGCGTCGGTGGGTAGCCGCTATATTTCAATCGCGCTTAATCAACCATTTTACATTATAGTTTTGTTTTTCGTACACTAATTACAATATTATTATTTTATATAGTATATATAGGTAGTACTATTATTTTATTGGTATATCAATTTATTTATTAGGTACTATAGTATTGAGTAACACTTGCTTCCACTCTGCGTGCGGCAAGTCAAATCACATTAATTAGTAATGTTTCTACCTCCACTCTCAAAACCGTAGACTCAATGTTATGTACCTTCCCTATTTATTTACTACCCTTATATTTTCCTTACTTTAATTATTATTATTTATTTTTTTTTAACTTTACTTTTCTCTGCCTTGTACTTCCGTCTGAGATCACTAAAGGTGCCAGCAAGGTGTGCAGCTGAAAATCAAGCTGCTGGTATCAGCAGCACATGCTGAGCTGGTTTCCTTTTGACAGCACACCTTACTTCTTGTACCAGTATTGTTATATTTAGTTTTTTTTTTTTTTGTTTTATGTTAAATTATACTTTATGGATAACATTATGTATTTGCATTTAGTTTTATTTTTTTGTTGATTTTTGTTATTTATTAATGTTATATTTAGATGAAACCTATATGTATATTTCTCGACACTTTGTTTATTATTTGCTGTCAATAAATTTATATTCTATTCTATTCTATAGTTATTTATTTAGGCATTCTGCGCAATAATAAAGCTGAAGAGTTTGTTTGAACGAGCTAATCTCCAGAGTTACTGGTCCGATTTGAAAAATTATTTCACTAATATGAAGCTACATTATCCCCGAAGGTTATAGACACTTTTTATCCTAGTTACCAAGAAATACCTTGTTATAGTATGAAATATGTAATATAGTATTTTAGATTATTTATTTACAATATGATATACCACCATGTGGATTTCGGGTCCGCGTTAAAAAGTATTCCGACCCAAAAGACGGCATGACAAAATCCCAAAAAACTGACAATCACTATAGTCTCCGGACATTTCAGAAGCATACGCGTAAATAATGCCGTATTTGTATAGTCAAAACGTGTAAAAACGTTTTTAGGTGATGATAGCTCAGTGTTAGTGACGTCGGATGCCGCGACGAAGGTCGTGGGTTCGAATCCTACAATGAACTTGAGCTTTCGGTGAAGGAAAACATCGTGAGGAAACCATAGCACGGTGGTAGGGTACTTCGTAGTACCCGCCTGGCTGGCTACCACCCTCAAGTTGAAAATTTGTCGCCAAGCACCTACCGGTGTGTTCCGGCAATTTCACTTGAGAGCCTTGAAGCCTTTGAGCACTTGAGAGAGAGTTGTCTTCTCGGTATTGTAACAGGTCGGCAACACATTGGCGACGGTAACCACTTACCATAAGGTGGGCCGTACCTATACATGCTTGCTGCCTTAGTTGTACCTATAAAAAAAAAATATATACTACTCGAATAAATTGGAGGTACAGTTCGCTAAGTACACTTTTTTTTTGATTTTGTATTTAGACCATGAATTCATATAGTATAGGTACATAATGCAATAATATAACTTAATTCTCCTTTATTCGCAGTACGACCACTATGGGTGCGACTTCAAGGCGGAAAGCGACCTCTAGTAGCGGGACAGACTACCGAGCTGGTCTGCCAGGCTATCGGAGCCAGACCCAAGCCAACTATGTCCTGGTGGAAAGGTGGTACCAGACTCAAGACTGTTAGGGAAACTGTAAGTTATTAGGAATATTTTACATTGTAACGAAAACTGATACCATGGATGCTGTATGTTTTGGACCGCTTCGCGCTCATACACACGAGCGGCATGTTACCAACGGCAGAGGTAACTGCAGCCGTCGAAACTTGTCGACGGCAGCCATCAATTTCGAATATCAACGGGACCCGTGGTCAGATCACGTGTCGGCGGCAACCGTCGACGGCTGCAGTTACCTTGCTGTTGGTAACATGCTGCTCGTGTGTAAGAGCGCTTAGGGTAAAAATGTTGCGTCGTCGTCGCCATTTTTATCGTTAACGGAGATCCAGAATCTTGTACTTCCTAAATCTATGGTTTAATTCAGGGATCTTTATAATGTTTATAATGTAAGCTGGACTTATAACCTACTAGCTTCTATTTTACCCGCGATCCAATATTTTACCCCTTAGAGGCTGAATTTTTGACTTCACAAAGAAAGGTGTGTTTGTGAAGTGTAAGAAAATTTAAGTAAAAGGGCCCAGAGCTAACAGTTTTTTCCCTATACATTTGGACTAAAATAAATAATTTCCGTGAAATGTTAACCCTAAGCAAATTTCAATAATGGACGCGAACTTCAAGCTTACCGGGTCACAAATGTCCATTGACCTTTGTCCTCCAAAGTCAGTCAGTGAGTCGACCAGGACTTTGAATTTTTAGGATCGGACCAGCAGCCGTAAAAAGGCCGCACGATCAATATTGCTAAGCATGCATGTCTCGAATTTACGGCAGAGCTAAATGTTTTTTAAATATTTTTTGGTGAATATGTAAATCATTTTTGTCAAATAATTTCCAATTTAGCCAAATTACACCTTAAATGAATTGCATTAGCAATATTGCTCGAGCGGCCGTTTTTGCCCCCCAGAACTTCGGATACTCCTCCTCCTACATACAAACTTCACCTCATTAAAATATTATTATTGTAGAAAACCTCCTCATTATGAATACCCAATTATCTCAAACCCTATATCCTGGGAATGTTTATCCGTAATTAAATGCAATAAAGTTAACTGAGCAATGTTTATATGTCCCGGACCCCGGTCCCATCTCATCACATCCCAGATGCAGATCAGATCAATAAATACACATTCGCGTACACTGATACACCAAAGTCTCTCGTATATATGCTGCAATCTTTAATTGGATGCTAACTTCCGACCAATGGTTTTGCCCGCGTTCCCGAGGGTTTTTTTTATGTCAGAAGGTTGACAAGCAGGCTAGTGGTCCACCTGAATCTTATGTTTCCAAGTATTTTATGTTATTCCAGGGTTTGATATGTCTTTGTGCTTAGTTATCACGGAACTGAGTGGTAACAAACACACACAAATATTATTAGTTAGGACTTTTTTATTTTAAGGCTGGAATTAGGGTCAAATCGAAAAATTACAATGAGTTTAAACAGTTATAAATAGTTGAATTTTTTAAAGAAAACGTACCAAAATTTTAGAAAAAAGTCCTTTCACATGTTTTGACTTTTGAGTGTTATCTCCACTCAAAAATATATTTTTTATGAGCTATATAAGGTATTCGGATCTATAAAGGACCCTTTCGGCCTTTTCACCCTAAAAAAATCATTATTTTTTTTTTAAATTTTCATAATTTATTTAAAGCAATATTCTCTATTATTTACATCATTTATTTATATTATAGCAAGTAATATAACTGCAAAATCTGTGCTGCCATGTGTACAGAGCTTTTTAAACAATGACTGTAGTGTGCTATTTATAAGTTCGTTATCGACACACTGATGATCGAGATATCCCTTGTTCTTACTTATTGAATAACAAAATCCTTGGAGTTTAATCTCATTCAGTATTTTTAGAACATAGAATTATTTTTCTGTCAAAATAACCTGCTGAACCGATCGCGACAAAATTTAGCACGTAAATAGCCTGTGATATGGAGATGGATATAGGATACTTTTTATCCCGGGTATAGCTAGTAAAATCATAGCATTATTTAATTTAACAACACTTCTCTCCTTCTCTTTCTCTGGTAAGTATTAGTTTGTCTATGGTATAAGCTGTGGAATTTATTATCTATCTATACTAATCTATATCTATCTATATTTATTTATTTATTATGTCTATCTATACCTATACTAATCTATATCTACACTAATAATAAAGCTGAAGAGTTTGTTTGTTTGAACGCGCTAATCTCCGGAGTTACTGGTCCGATTCGAGAAATTCTTTTACTAATAGGAAGCTACATTATCTCCGAAGGTTATATAGGCTACTTATCCCAGGAATGCGAGTGGAACCGCGGGTAACAGCTTGGGATTATTAGGCTATATTATTATTATCCGACAGTCGAAATTGCATAGAATACAAATTAGAGACCCTTATCAAATCAATCATAAGAACTATATTGGACCTATAATAATATCGAGACGATATAAAAACCCTATATTTCCCCGTCATATTGAAGCGATGTCTACAAACATAATTGCTTCTACTGACAAAACGAAGTACAATTGCCTATTTAGACTTGTCTGTTGACAGCACAATAGAGCTCTGTCATTAAATCGAATAGAGCCTTAGTACTCGATTGTCGACAATCGATATTCGCGTAATAAGCGGTTTGAATCGAATGAGATTGATAGGGTCGGTGCGATTAGGGAGTGTTTTGATGTGTGTAAAATGATAGTTGGGCTAGAAATATAATTTACTATTTACGCCCCGCGGTTTTGCCTGCGTTTTCTAAGGAATGTATAAATGTTTTCGAGGGATGTATCATGTGTTATTCTATGTTATGATCTACCTGTGTGCCTAATTTCATCACTTATAGTAACGTCCCGTTTGGAGAGGTAACCCAAAAACTCACCTGTACATTTTTTTATATTAAAATAGCTGTCCCCGCGATATTTTATTCCAGGGTGTGATATATGTGCCAAGTTTAATCGAAATCCGTGTAGTAGTTTTTGCGTGAAAAAGTACGATTTTTGAAATATCAACCCCTAAGGAGTTAAAGCCACGCGGCGGTAATCTGTTTTCTTTATACATGAGCACAGCATTAGCTTGATATTCACATAAACCTAACGAACTTATTCTCGCACCCACAGACCTCAACGGATGGAAATATAACCAGCAGCATCCTGACTTACGTGCCTGTAATCGATGACGCTGGAAGGGTGATGTCCTGCCGAGCTGTACAACCTTCGCTGCCACATTCAACTCATGAGGATGGATGGAAGATGGAAATACAACGTGAGGCAACTCATCATAACTCTAAGGCTGAGAGATCTATAGAGTGTACTTAGACTTTGCTCAGACTTTACTTAGGGTATAAACCTACGTAATAAAGTAAATATTTGTGTGTTTTAATTTGTAGCCAAGTTTTTGAAAAGTCGTCGATTAGGTGCACTTAGACTTTGCTTAGCACACACTCAGAGAGATTCGAATATTGCATTTTACTTAGACTTTGCTCAGACTTTACCGTACAAAATTTGATATTTAAAATGCAATCTTCGAATCTCCCTGAGTGTGTGCTAAGCAAAGCCTGAGTGTACCTACGACTTACCAAAAACTTGGCTATAAATTAAATCACACAAATATTTACAACATTACGTAGGTTTATACCCTAAGTAAAGTCCGAGCAAAGTCTAAGCACGCTCTATAGATCTTAGCCTATGTCTTGGCATCCTTAGCCCGTAGTCTCGTAGCCCTTATAACTCATACTTTTCTCTCCAGATCTGCCTGTGGTGAAGCTTGAACTTGGAGCTAACCTTGATGCCGATAAGGTGGTGGAAGGCTCCGATGTGTATTTAGACTGCAGAGTACGAGCAAACCCATGGCATAGTCATGTTTATTTTTCACACAATGTAAGTTATTGTTATGGTTTTTATTTTGTTAGTGCCGTCTCGAGATTCCAAGGGATTTATGCTTTCTCGGGTAAAAGTAGATACTTTTATCCAAATCTCATTCAAATTTGTCCAGCCGAAATTTGGTCAAGCCGGTTGGTGCTTGGCGACAGATTTTCATCTTGAGGGTGTTCACTGTGTTTTCCTTCACCGGAAGCTCAAGCTGATTGTAGGATTCAAACCTGCAACCTTCGTTTTGACATTCAAAAAATAGTAAAAAGAAAGTGGTCATCGCCGTCTATGGATAAACTTTACCAGAGGGACTATCAATGTACCCGGTTGTGATCCTTGTGTCAAATTGTCAACATATTTCTAGAAATTGACTCGTTTGTCAACAGGGTGCGATAGTAAAACCTGGTCCAGGGGTCTTACTAGCCAATCAGAGCTTGGTACTCCAGCATGTGTCGCGTAAAGCAGCCGGCGCGTACGTGTGCTCCGCTAGGAACAGTCTCGGCGAAGGTACCAGCGAACATCTCATATTGGATGTGAAATGTAAGTATACTACCAAAGAATACCATCTTTACATATATAAAATGAAAAAGTGACTGACTGATCTATCAACGCACAGCTCAAACCACTGAACGCATCCGCTAAGAAAGGATTTTTGAAAATTCAATCCCTAAGGGGGACAAATAGGATATTGCGGGTGAAACCGTGGGGCGGAAAACTAATAAAAGAGATTTACAGCATTACACAAGTCCAAAGAATCTGACATCATTTCACTGTAATAAAATTGGTATTTACCAAAGTATTAAATGATCTACCATCATATTTTTTATTTAAGGCTCCATAGGTGCATTTCCATGTATCAGTTACTTCGTCGTCACGCCCGGTGACCACTCACAAGGTGAAATATATATCCGCCGTGACGTCGACGGGCGTCACGGCGGATATTTATTTCACCGACGGGCGAGTGGGGTCGACGTCCTACAATTACTACCTATCATTTTCTGACGTGATTGATCAGAGACGTGTCGGAGACGTGGGAATGAACCATATTTACATGAAAGTGATAGACTTTTTTGTCATCTACTTACTGAAAAAAAAGAAATACATATATTTTGAGCTTTAAATTTAAAATAAAAACTGTAATAGGGAAATATGCATTATTTTAATTTAAATTTTAAAATATGAAAATACCGTAAAAAAGATTTCAAAAAGTGAAATTAAAATTAAACTCGGCCAAGAAACACGGAAGATATAAGCCTTTTAAACTACTAATTTGCCAGCAATAGGGATGATGACTGGGTAAAAAATAATTAATTCTATTTAGTCCGTCAGTTAGGTTATCAAAAAATATTGGATACGTATTTTTTATTTTATCAAATCAATAATAACATACAAAGATAGGTCGCATCAAAGTTCAGGAGTGGGGGTTTGTGACGTCACTTCTGTGTAAAAAGTGTACTCAAACGTGACGTCACGCGATATTTATACGCACTGTATCTTCGTTATTTTTTGTTTTCAGAACTAAAGAAAAAAAATGTGTCCAATATTTTTTGGTAATCTAACTGACGGACAATTTTTTTTTTAGTCATCACCCCTATTAGGCAGAGAGATCGGACTTAGGTAGTATTGTGACGTCGTATCCTATTACGGCCATATAAACACCATGCTAAATTCTGTTTTGCTAGAAAGAGATAGGAATAAAACTTTAATGGCTTATATCATGGTTATTTTTTATAGTTAGACGAAATATGTTTTTCCTACTGTTTCTTATATGAATTCCCTATTACATAAATTCAAATAACAAAAGAATGAATTCTTACTGAGTTTCAAACTCTAACTCAAAACTTATTTATTCAGTACAGGCTCTGCTAAGGCACTTATGAACGTCTAAAGCTACAAATTTAATCTTTCTTTAATTCTCTCTTGCCTGAGTCTTCGCACTTTATTTGTGTATTACGAACCCTTATCTGGGCCTGAACTTTTTACCTAAAACATAATAAAATTTCTATTAAAAAGTTTTCTATTTGTCTACATTTGGTGATCACTCACACAAATGCAAAGCTCAGCTTAGACCTCCCCGGAAAAAGCGAATTTCACGTTAAATATCACACCATTTTATTTACACAGTTACTCCAACGTGCAAGTCATCACAGCCTGTGGTGATGAGAGCAGCGAGAGGCGAAGTCATAGAAATAGAATGCGACCTCGAAGGAAATCCTAAGGTATTTTATTTTTGACTGTAAATAGCTTAGTGACAATGTCTGTCTGACCAAAATTTGGACTAATCGAGGCTTGCTTACTAAAAAAATCAAAATGCACAATTTTCATATCATGTGAGTTTCGCACTTTTGATTTTTTTTTAATCGATGGTCAGGGTAACGTGTTGTGGAGTAAACCTACCTATTAGGTATGCATTTTTGTACATACCTACTTCGAAATTTCCTTAGCAAACAGCGCAGTGGATTTGGCGCGTATTTGAATGTACTAACTTGTAGAACATTTTGAATGTATTGGCACTAAAATGTTTTCGACAATTATTTGATGGAACAAATTGATTTAGATTCAAAAACTGCTGATGGATTGCAGAGATAAAAACGGATTAGTGTGAAAAGGCCGCAAGTAGTGTTTACAACATAAAATTGAACACCAAGTACCTATTCGATGAACATAAAATAATAACCCGTATTTTATTTGTTTGTTTGGAAAATTAATAAATAATAAATAAATATCTCGGGACATTCTTCACACACGGTTATCTGTTCCCAAACTAAGCAGAGCTTGTACTATGGAAACCAGATAACTGATATACTACATTTTTTTTTGTAAATACATACTTATATAGATAATTACATCCAGACTCAGAACAAACAGACATGTTCATGCACACAAATGTTTGTCCTGTGGCGCGACCAACTCACGACCAGTGGCGCGATAGGTGTTGTCTTAACCAACTGCGCCAACTGGCCTGTCAAAAAATTCACTTAAATGTTATCTAAAAAATTTAAAAATAAAGAGGAAACAAAACAATTTGATAGACTATAAACTATAACCTCATTTCGTACTAAAATAAGTCTATCAAAATAACTGAATAGGTTTTTCAAGCCTCGAACCTTGGCCGTGATACTTTGTCCCTTAGGAAATTCTTGAGAAGTGACGAAAACTGTCAAAACACTTTATAGTTAATGAATACCTTAAACGTTTGCGAGAGAAAACAAAAGATTTCGCCACTCAGCGTCTAAAGTTCAGATTCTATAGGACTTAAACTTAATTTTGAAGAGATAAGATTGAATTTTGATGAAGTTTTTTTTTAATTAATAATTGAGATAATTTATTTCCAACAATATACTACAATGGATTAGCAATTATTTAAACTAGCATTAAAACTATATAATCTAAACTAAACTGACATTAACTATGTACATAAAAAAAAAAACTTCTTACTACCTACTTATATCTAAAAAAAATTGTCCCAAATCGCTGCCTAGCGGTGGCGTGCCAAGAAGGCTGGCCGCATTGCCACGCTGAATAGCAATGCTAATTCTTTGTGCTAATTAATAATTAACTGTAAAAGGATTATTTTTTTACGTACACACCAGATTTAAATATATTTTTATAAAGAATTTTACATCATTAGGGTGGTAAGCGGTTATCGTACCCTACAGACGCTTGCAACACCGGGGATATCACTCACGCCCCCCCCCCCCCCATGAACCCCATGCTGTAATCCCTTGGGATGCGGGAAGCATTCCACAACCTAAATGGGGAAAAAAAAATATGGTGGGACACAAAAAATAGTTACAAACAAAATAAATAAAAAAAATAATTCGTAGCCGTTATGACGAGATATTACGATATTCATAGAATACTCATGCCATGGGATTCACGGGTACGGATACCTCGTCCCCCAGGGATGTCTTCCTATTTCAATATAACTGATATTAGACTAGTTCTTGGTCCCGGAGTTTACTGTCTTTACAAAAATGGAACCTTTTATAAGGATCCCTATCACAGATTAATTCCCCTACAGTTCGGTAACGAACGTACTTGCGCAGAGCGCAAAAATGAACGTATATGAGGTAGGTACATACTTTTAAATTACACGTTGAGATAGGTACTTTATTTACCATTTTGTGACAATCACGTCTGCGTGCGACAGCGTAAGTTCTTGCGCAGGCGGCGGCATCGCCCGGAATCAAACGCGGTGCCACACTTTAGGGAGAATCATTAATTACACTGTGCCACTATCTTGTCTGTCGGACTGTCAAGAAAGACCCTTTTCTCTAAATAAATTTTACAATGTAAATAACTAGCAATTAGTTATTTTATAGACTATTTACATCAAATCTATGTATTTATTTATATATTTTCACTATAAATTATGGATGTTAGTGAAATGAGAAACTCTTGCTATGGACATCAGTCTCGACATTATAGGTATTTTACGGTGACATAATTTCCCCTGACTACATAAGTAGGTACTTAATAATAGTAGTTTATGATACTGTTGCATAATAGGGGTTATTAATCAAATCCGTGTTGCCAACCCCCAAAAATTCTTACCTCTAAAGTTCAAGTCAAAAATTTGTCACATTGTCATTGACATAAAATATTTCATCTACTCTCATATCGTAATGTTCTTATTATGAAATCAAAATCAGTACTTTAATGACCCACTTTAGGCACACCCGTGTATAATGATTCATTATAGTACAGTTGTGTCCCCAAGATAATGCTATAAAATAACTTTTTTTCTATTAAAGTACACTTTGGACCTATCAATAGTATAATCAATCAGTATCAATTCAATTTGACGATGACAATGTGACAAATTTTTGACTTGAACTTTAGAGGTAAGATTTTTTGGGGGTTGGCAACACGGATTTGATTAGGTATATGATTATTGTGTCTGTTTATTTTATTGTTTTTGCCTACATAATTATATCATTTTGACCAAAAATGTCACAAAAATAGCATTGGTATTTTCTATTTTTTAAATGACATTATTTATATGAGTTTAGATAAAGTACTGTATGATACTGTACATAATTAGGTATTAAAAACTCGTGTGATACTATTAAGAACCTCGCCTACGGCTCGGTACTTAAACTCACACTCGTATTTATATTATGCAACAGTATCATAAACTACTATTATGTTACTTCAAATTTTCATTTAAATAGCTAAAAAAATGTTGGTAGTTTTTTATAAACGTTATATTAGTAAAAAAAAATATTTCGTGCTCGAAGTTTGGAGTATAATTATTCAGAACCAAATTACATGATAATAAATCTTAAGTATCCGAAATGCTATAAAAAATCACTTTTACTTTTGCCCCCAAGTAAATTTTACAACAAAAATAAAATTCATCCAGTATTGCCATAAAAAAATAATTGTATATTTTTACAACTGTCCATAATTAACATCGTCTGACGTACACAGAGTTATTCTCGTTACACACGCTGATTTCGACACTCGCACGTATTAATTGTGAAGCCATTTCCACTGATTCCGCTGGACTGGTTTGTTTCATTAACGTCGGAAATACATTTGCCTTGTTATTACCAACTGAGTGATGGAAAGACGCTCCCGTTATTGTATTTCTGATTATTTCAATTTGGATTTACAACGTCCAGTGATTTTAATAGTTTTGTATTTTTTATTTTCATAACCGAAGTGGGTCATATGTGATGGACTTAATTAAAATGCGGGTAATTGAAATGGATGCATAAGATAATGCAGCTTACTAAATTGTATATTTATTTGTTCACTGCGTCACTGAAACAGTAAATAAAATGTCGATTACCAAAAAAAAACCCACAAAATTAAGTCGAACACAGACAATATCGTGTTTTCGTTGAAAGAGCAGATCGAGTGAGGAAATACCTCCCTGACATACCATAGCCAATTAACAAAATAATTGAATAACTTTATGTTACCATACTAAAACTACTAGTGTTGGGATAATGAACGATTTTGCGTAAAGAACGAATAATAACAATGGTTTAATTTAAATAAAACTTATTATATCATATGTGGAATATAAAAATAAATACTTAATAACTACTCTAGTTAGGCCTTTAGTTTCGTTAGTTTATCTCTCTCTACTAATGAGTTACTTTGTCAACAGGAACCGATGTCCTATCACTGGTGGTTCAACAGCTCTACGCATAGCAAACACGAATTGACTACATCAACTATGAATACAGGAACAAATTCACCTGGTAAGCGCTTTCTTCATATACGGTTAACAGTTTGGGTTCAGTTGATCCCACAAAAGGAAAATGATCCCGATGTAACTTAACGAGTAGGTCACTTTTACTTCTTGTTGGTTCAGCTCTTCGCCCGCTGGTCTCCCAAGAACTCAAATTAGTTTGGGTGATAATGGAACCGATTTTATTGTTTACAAACTAAACTACGTAATATTAGTCACGTCACCTCTCATTCTTATAAACGTAACATATAAGAAGTATAGGAAATATTTAAAGCTGTCAATTTAGTCTATGCCATTGTCATGGGGAAATAGTCGTGGCCAATAAAGATCGCGCATTCATTTGACTGGACTAAAATTTATTTGATCCCTTTCTCATATTTTTTGTTAGAAAGAGATATAGTAAGATTTTTGATTAGTTTACGAATAAAACAATCGGGGCCAATGTTCAAGCAAATTGGCTAGCTTGGACCTCCACGTTTGGTTCCTACTGCAAAAGGCAAAAACAGACTGATAGTTTAGTTTAATTATATTTTACTCAGTTTTTAACCGACTTCAAAACAATGTCAGATTTGAGTTCCTACATAGTTATTTTATACTTTTTAGTGGTTTTTAAAGTCGGTTCTGTCTTTTGTTAAAAGTAATATACCTATTGCTCCTAATTAACTTCAAGACAGTCAAAATCATATATTTTCACAGGTACATTCTTATACATGGTGAATACATCAGCGGACTACGGTTGGGTTCAATGTTCCGGAACTAACTCGGTGGGGAGGCAAGCGAAACCTTGCTTGTTTCACATTCTGCCCGCAGGTAACATAAAACTTTACCTGTGCTTAAATTTTAGCTTTCAAATTGTTCGCTGTTCTTTTGTTTATATGAGAATTATTTAAAACTTGTTGACTCCGAAGTCGTTGTCTTGCCCTAAGAATAAAAAAACTGGGACCTACCCTAACTACCTACTTATCTACACCTACCAACGAATTAAGATTCTTTTTGGGTTTTTTTTTCTAAACCACCTGTTATTTTACAATTACGATTTTTGTTCCTGCTCAAAATTAAAAACGGTGGTACCGTAAGTATTATCGTTAATCACTTCACAGAAATTAATCTTTATAAGCGACACTATGAGATAGAGCAATAATACAGATTGAAGGCTTTTTGCAACTCAACGAATTCGATTCCCGTCGAGGCAATATTGTCTTAATTTTTATTAAAATCGGCCTCGCTCCTCTCAGCATATTTTGCCTAATTAATTCATCCTGTATACCATAACTAGCTTTCCCAATGTGTGTTTCTCACAATGATTTTCAGTCGCTGTTTTTAGGGGTAATGTTATCGATTTATATTTATGGTGACGAATGCCATACAAAGAGGTAATATTGTTACAGACAAACCATCGTCAGTGAAGGCGTGTGAGATAACCAACGTGACCTACGACTCTCTAACCCTCAACTGCACGCCGGGCCACGACGGCGGCATTCGACAATCGTTTCTCTTACAAGTATGTGTTCTATAACTTAATTAAACTTTTATATTGTTCAACACTGGAGTAGAAAGGTTCTGAGTGGCGAACAAGAACCGGAAGACGCAGCATGGACAGAGCCCCAACAAGGACCGACGATCTTGTGAGGGTCGCGGGAAACAGCTGGATGCGGGTAGCGCAAGACCTGCCATCTGTATCGTGGAGATCCTTGGGGGAGGCCTTTGTCCAGCAGTGGCGTCTAATAAAACAAACAAAATCATAATCATAATACATATTACATAGTTTAATATTAAATCCCTAAACCTAACTAGAATTCCACAAATCCAGTCGCCCGCTAAAACAACTCGACCAATCGAAGTGTAAAGTTGCGAACTGTCGATTAATAATTCCATCTAAATGAGCGAGCATCAACAATTATTCGATTATTACAATTCATATTTAGGCATTCATGAGAACTGAACAATTATTCCATACCGAACTCTTTCGCATAATTAATTATCACATCATTTAAAGGATTAGTTAATTAGTAAACGAGTCATCTAATTGAATTTGGAAATCAATTATAATATCCTTATTAATATACGTTTTAGTATGTTGTATACTACATCTATGGAGATCGACCTTCATGGACTCAATTCTTGTATAAAAAATACAATGATAATAATTTTGTGTTACAAAAATTATTTTACCCATTCAACATATTCAACATATTCCTCCAAGGAATAATATCCTGGGACAATCCTCACACACGGTTATCTGATCCCAAACTAAGCAGAGCTTGTACTATGGAAACCAGTTAACTGATATACTACATATACTACTTTTTTTTTGTAAATACATACTTATATAGATAATTACACCCAGACACAGGACAAACAGACATGTTCATGCGCACAAATGTTTGTCCTGGATGGGAATCGAACCCATGACCAGCGGCGTAATAGGTGGTGTCTAACCAATTGCGCCAACTGGCCTGTCTGTTTCGTTTCATGGTTTCATGGTCACTATTTTCCTAACAACAAGTAAAAAAGAGCTTATACAAAAGAAAATCATTTTTGAATGATTTTGTATGTGTTCCATTACTTTACCAGTATCATGCATACATCATATTTTATTAAAAAAAAACGCAATAACAAAAAATAATATTTTGATCTAATTTCGATATCGTCATCGTATAGTGTATTTATTTAGATCTTCTATTTCGGGGTCATAAAATAAATATTAAAATAGTTATTCCTGAGGCACAAAGGATCTTATTTTTTTTAAGGAAATAAAATGCCATTATCTTTGCTTACCTATTAATTAAATGCAAATTCACCAGAAGACATTACACAACCATTCACATGGGACCGACAAGTTAAGGCAATTAATGGCCCCAATTCTGTTGTTTACAAACTAAACTAATTTAATCTCACTATATCTCTTTTTAACAAACATCAGAAAAGGCTCAAAGAAATTTTGTTCGGTCAATATAGGTCGGTTGCATAATTCAGTGTGAATTTAGGCGCGATCTTTTTTTAGTTACGACTATATTTCCGTAAAAGACAATGGCATAGAGTAAATTTGACATATTTTAATATCTTTCATCTCATCGATATTAAGTTATTTACGCTGGTTATTTTATATGTATCTATATTCTTGTATTTTTATTAGTTTTTTTTGTTCTTGTATGTTATTTTTGGTTATTTACTGTACTCATACTACTGTCCTTGTTTTGTGATGTCAAATAAACCTATGTCTATCTTTTTTCAATAAAGTTTAGGTAGGTATTATTATTTTTAACGTTCCTTACATCCGATGAAATCGATCACAAAATTCTGTCTTAACTTATTTTCTAAGATTCTACTGAATAAAGTTTGTAAAAAAGAGTGGTGCAGACGTAACTAATCGGGAGGTTGGATCATTGCTCCGACCCAGTTAACTTGTATTATTATAGTGGTAGAAGGATTGGGTGAAATAGTGGCAACACTGACGTTGACGTCAATGACCATAGTCTATAACAAAATTAATGTGGGTAGGCGTATTGCGTATTACATTTGGATCGGTCTCTTTATCACAAGCTCTTGAACTGTGCGTTCGTTAGTGCAACCGTTGTTTCACCTGATTCTAAAGTAAAGCCTATCATAATTTAAGTCTGTACGTATATCTGAATTTAATTGTAATAATTCTATTGGGCTCATGAGAAGTTTCGTGCGTCGCTTCTTCTCCTCATATGGGACTATTCCGAAGTGATGGTATAACTTTTAACTATTTTCTTTTCTATCTAGGTATTCGACATGGCATCAGGCCTTCTTCTCCGCAACGTGAGCAATGACGACCCAGAGTTCGAAGTATCAGGGTTATCGGCCAGTAACTCCCTTGCTGTCTCCGTGAGCGCATTCAATAGGAAGGGGTCTAGTGAGCCCCTCACGTTAACTTCGAGTCTCTTGAAATACCCTCAGCGACATACGGGTCAGTTTTATTTATTTTTATACCTAATATAATATTATTCTAATCTTTTGTAGCATTTATAGCATCTATCGGTTTACCCGCGTTCAAATTATCAATAAACATTTTTGTATGTGTGAAAATGGCACGTATAATGTACACACTTTTTAATTAAAAAAACCTTTACATATAAATGAGATTATATAAAAAGTTGACAATTAAATCTTATTAGAAGCTATAATTAAATTTAATACAGTTTCAGAACATGTCACAGAAAATCAATATCTGTCTGTCTGACCATGTCTGACAAGCTACCTTTTTAAATATCTATTTAAAATAACAGGATTTAATTCTTCCTTTACATTAGAAACTATAAAAGAGGTAGCACTAAGCCACCAGTGCCACCACACACTATTCAGTATTGGGGTCGTTTTAGACCCATTCCCTATTTTGTGACAATATAAACAGCATTTAATTTTTTATTTATAAAGTACAAGCTGACCCGGCAGACGTTGTGCTGCCCTGAGAACAAAAATAAAACTGGGACCTGCCTACCTACCCCTACCTACCTTACCTACCTACCCTACCTAACTACCTACCCCTACCTAACTACCTACCCCTACCTACCTTACCTACCTACCCTACCTACCTCTACCTACCCCTACTTATCTACCTACCCCTACCTATCTACCTACCCCTACCTAACTACCTACCCCTACCTAACTACCTACCCCTACCTACCTTACCTACCTACCCTACCTACCTCTACCTACCCCTACCTACCTTACCTACCTACCCTACCTACCCCTACCTACCTTACCTACCTACTCTACCTACCCCTACCTACCTTACCTACCTACCCTACCTACCCCTACCTACTTATCCTATGTCCTTCTCCTGGCTCTAAACTACCTCCCTGCCAATTTTCAGCTAAATCGGTTCAGCCGTTCTTGAGTTATAAGTGGAGTAACTAAAACGACTTTCTTTTATATATATAGATATATCTGTTCTACATCATTTGTAACTGTTATTACTGAGGCAATATAACAGTGAGGTGATATATCACTAACGCTGGACATAAATTGGACATCCCGTCACAACATGTCCAATACGTTACGTAGACAGTTGTGAAAATAGGTATATTGAAAAATAGGCTAGTTGACAGTGTCAAAAATAAACGACCAAACACTAACCAATGCATAAAACATCTAAAAACACGTGGAAACATCAAATATTTTGTACATTTTAATGCTTTTTATGATTTTTAATTACCAGTAGAACCACTAAAAGTAGATCATTTGATACTGTGAAACTATGACGTCATAGTGTAGTATTTCATACAAAATTCCATATGAACTATCGTTTTGACATTTATTAAAAAGTAGCTGATTTGATAAAATATGTCAGGAAACTACAATTGTATATAATGGTAACAGGTAGGTTTGTAATATACCGTACCTATCACGCCGCTGGTCGAGTGAACGAAAACCAAGCTTTTGTGTGCGTGAACGAAGTATGTTTAGTTTATCTTCAATGTAAGCCGAGTCGGTGCTTATATTCATGGTGTCAAGCAACATTACAAGTTAACTGAAGATTGTTTTTTGATTTTAATAAACATTTTTGTTTTATATCTGTATATTGTAATCAAAAATATTTTCTTTCTTTATGTACTATCTGTCAGTTTCACCCGCGTTTATGTCCTTTTCCATATCATAGGGTATCTACGTGCCAAATTTATATTTTTTTATTACTTTTAGGTAAAGAACAAACAACAATTTTATTTTCGCATTTTTTATATTAGTTTATAGACTTATTTAACAAACAAATTGTATTCCTTATATACCGGCTATTTGGTTTCCATAGTACAGTAGTTTGAGGAACGTCACAGGGTATCATTATTTATTCAACGTTTTCTAGTATAATAAATATAACGTATTTTAATTCTCATTCCACTCGACCAACGCCGCAAGCAGGAGCTAGTAAACAGCTGTAATATGACTGTTTTTGTCCACAGCCCAAGTACCAGTAAAAGTTGAGCTGACAACAGTACTAATAATAGTTCTGGGTGCTGTTGGCGTGATTGCTGCCATGACTGCTGTGTCAGGAGTTGTATTTTGTTGCAAATATTGTAATAAGAGAGACAGTAAGTATTGATTTATATCCTAAAATGTTTTTTTTATTAACGGTAAAAATCAAAGTGATTTTTAATTTGGGTAACTTAAAAATCAAAATCAAGTTGTTATATTTAAAATCGTGTACATTTAAAAGTTTCTGTATTAATATTTGCGTTCAGCTTAATTGTTTTATTTTTTTTTAGATAAAAATGAGAAGAATAAACGCCAACAAGATGAAACATCCAATATACCGCTGACTGGGACCAAGGAATCTGAAAGTGTTGATAGTTTAGGTATGTTATACTAACGCGATATTTCCTTAAAAAAATCATACATTGTTACTAACTTCATAATGAACCAATAAAAAAAACCGTTTTAATGGACACATCGCCTTATATTATTGCTATTTATTTTGTTCAGTAAATATCAAATAATATGGAATCATAATGATAAAGAAACAGAAACTGCCTCAACTGGTTCAGGGTTGCTACCTCAAACAATTGTAATATTCAATTATTTAGAGAACTCTTTACATACTAACTTTTAAATCACCTACTAGTCACTTAACATTGGCTTGTTACCCATGGTAACCTACCTATATATTACAATGGGTAACAAGCCAATTTTAGCTAAATAATAGGTACCTATGTATTTATTAAAAAAAAAATTAAATCATTTATGGTTTAAAAATGCAAAAAAAACAATAGAGTAAAAATATTTTGTTGTAGCAACCCTATGCGGAATGCGGCATACCGTGTATTAACTCAACAATATTGTTACTAATTATCCGCAACGTTTCGGATATTCAATCCCACACAGTATTCCCAATAACCCAAAAAACATGTGCAAATATACCAATAGGTAATATCTTGTTACTGACCCTTGGAGTAAAAGTAATTTGAACATTGTTTGCCTATACCCTTGCCAAGTGGAGATTGTATATCCTCTGCAATATGATATTAATGCGGACCTTGAATCGCCACAACCTCGAATCTTTAGATTTCAGGGTTAGATAATAAACTTGTCTAGATAGAGAGTTCGCGCGTCTAAACGCCAAAAAAAATTCAGCCAACTGTTGGCTGATAAGCTTGTTCTGTTCCGTTCAGTGGTGACACTGTATTGTGCACATATTCTGTCAAATTTTCTGCCGAATATGCTTCATAATATATTTATCATACTTTTATGGGGAATATTCAAGAACTGGTATCACTCAGCATGCCTAAGTGACGCAGCGTACTTGTCTAACAGTAGACAAGTCTGGCCTGTTCTTTTTGTTGCGATTGCAGCTCAAAACTTTATCTAGACAGGTTTATTATCTAAGAATTTAAGCTCACAATATGCTTACAAGGTTTAGAAGTAATTCTCTAAATGGGTCAAGGACATAATGATTTGTTCATATATTTTTTTTTATATTTTATTTAGTTAAATTTTTTTTCCGATTTGTTTAGGTGCAGTACTAGTAATAGTTGAACCGATTGACTTTAACTGATAAACCCCATATTCTTCTGTATTTTTCAAATTTAAAGACTTGAAAGCACTAAAAATAAATATATTGTATACATACACATACAGTTTAGCTAGTTAAATAAAGTACCTATCACGCTGCGATCGATTGCCACACAGAACAAACATTGAAATTTTTGTGTATAAATAAGTCTGTTTGTCATGAATTTGATGGATGTAACTACAATTTATATGTGTATGTTATTTTATTTACAAAAAGAAAATAGTTTTGTTAGTTAATCTGGTTTCCATAGTACAAGCTACGAGTTTGGGATCAGATATCACTTTGTAAAGAAGGTCCCAGGATATTTTTGATTTGTTTTAATTATTTATTGTAATTTTTTATTTTTTTTAAATATTCAGACGAGACGTAGCGAGCTAATTGTTTTTTTTTTACTCCAAGGTGTATTTCAATGTTCCTTAATACCAAATAAACTAAAACTAAACTAAACTAAAAATAACCTGCTTCAATTACAATTATATTTTTTACAGATAAAAATCCAGATATAATACCATTGGATGGGAAAATAAGCGACAGCTGTTCAAACAAGTCGTCTACAACAGACTACAGTTCAATAAGGCCCCTTATATCCAAAACGCCGTCGGACAAATACGACATACCGCCAAATTGCGACAGATTTTATGACCACAACATCGATCCTTGCAACCAATACATACAAGTTCGTCCAATGGACTATCGAGTACGGCCAACGTATCAACCAATGGCCATGGCAAACCTAGGCCCAAGTATACAAAGCCTTGGACCAATGAGCAGTTTGCATATGCCAAATGTTGGGCCAAATGATTGTCATAGGCCGTACGATAAGGTTTATGAAGATTGGTTGAAGTATAAAAATGCTTTGCCTTTGAATACTAGTGGTTTGGTAAGTAGGATTCGCTATAAATATTTTTTATGAATAAATATATGTTCATATCCAAAGTAATTTAATTTTATTGATCATATTTTTTATGTCCATTTATTCCAGTTTCATCACATAAAACTTCTTTTTTTTTTCCTAAAATGCTTATATTTTACTTCAAAATCGCATCTTTATTTTCATTATTTATATTAGAAAATAAATTATTTTAAATATATTTTTCTCATTTTAGCTCCCAGCGGAACAGCTAATGCCTCCAGAGCTTTACGCCACTCCCCCTCCATCACTCTACAGTAACCCAAACAGGAACCCACTAAACCTAGCTCAGATGCCAGAACTGGAACCTAGGTACCACTTAGAACCTAGGTCTATGGTCATGGACTCCAGAAGCTGTTCCAATTCACCACCAGTGAGATTTATTCCCGAAAATAATAGTGTTTACTTCAGTAAAGGGGTTTTAGACAGGTCTACGAATACTTTGCCGCATTTAAAATCTAGAATTAATGGTAAGTAGGTACTTCGATTTTATATCATAAATATTGGATTTTTTTCATAGAAATATTACAATAATTGGATTAAGTCGTAAAGTAAAAATTGTTCATTAAAAATGCATTTTGCTACAAAAATTTGCATAAAACTTTATTCCCAATCGGCCATCCTAATAAATATATAAAATTTTGATTAAAATCGTAAAGGCAATTTCAACATCAACTTTGCCGACCAAGGCACTTTATTTTCGTCGCTTCCGTCCGCACTGATATAAAATGGACAGTACTTTGAAACTGTTAATTTTTAATGAATTCTAACCGAACTTTATGTTACAGGAAATTCGACCAATCAAATGGCGAATGAGCCCAAATCGAGTGCAACGAAATCGACCGAAACTAATTCAGAACATGTTAAAATACCGAATCTGGAATGTGATTGAACCGTATTTTAAAATTAAAATAAAAGTTTTTGACATTTTACCATTATTGGTAAACCAGTGTAAAGTGTAAAAATTGAGTTTAAATTCGGTATTAGTCGTGTATTTGGACCCGTCCGGCAATTGGTTTCTGCAAATATTTTAAATGTACAGTGATTTAGATTTGTTTAGTTTCTAGATAATTATTAAGAAAAAAAACTAAGTGACGTTTACTTACATAATAATTACATATGTATCTTATTGAATCTTTTTTCTTACTTTTATTTTTTTTATTTTGCGTACTTAATTTTGTTATTTATCTACAGCAAATTATTATCGTTATTGAATACATATCTGTTTGTCTACCTAATTTATTGTTAACAGTTGATAACACCGAAAATATTTTTGATTACTAGAATCAAGTGGGTAAACTACTTCCTAATATTACTGTAAATGTCAATTTATTGAATAATAAAAAAAATGGTAAAATTAGTTCTGCACATCTTACATAAGATGTTTAAGACTGAATTTATATAGCTACAGAAAATTTAGATAAAAAATATTGTTAGTGTCTGCTGTCCAAATTGTGTCTAAATTACTGTCTAGAATGTACGTAAAGAAAATATTGATACCTTTCTAAAAGTATTACTGCATCTGACAGACATTTTGTATTTTTTAACGAATAAATATTATCAAATAACCGAGTACTAGTAAAGCGATATAGTAGTTCCAATTTAGTTTTTTTTTTTTTTTAAATGGTTTATTGTATTATATTTTATTTTGTATTGCTGTTTCTAAAACCAAAAAACACACATGTTAATAGTATTTATTTTAGCTTTCTGCCCCGCGGTTATTTTTCAATATTTCTCTGTATGCCACATTTCATCCCGATCCGTCCAGTTGTTTGAGCTGTGCGTTGATAGATCAGTCAGTCAGTCACCTTTTCCTTTTATATTATTTAGATAAACTTAGATAGCTTAAATTACTTCCTCCAAATTTCAAATATATTTTTATTACAAACAATCGGACATGCAGACTTTGTAATAATATAATTTTATTGTGTAAATAGTGTAAATACATTTATATAAGTAGGTATGTTATACGAACAGTTGCCATACTAGTTAAATATAAATAAAAATAATATTATAATTAATCATCTAATCTATTATTAATAATTATTGTGGAAAGAATCGAGCTTTTATGTTATGAGAAAATATTTAATTTAAAAATGAAAATACGATTTTTATCGGTTGACACTTTAAAAGTGGAAATGGCGCTTATAATGCTTTGTTCACACGATACGTCAGACTAAAGAAATGTTATTAAAATAGCACATATTTAAAAAAACAACTCGTGCAAAAATTATGTCTCGTGTCATGTAACAGTGTGTTCAAATGAAAATAATATTTAAAAATATGTATGTTATGATTCTTGAATTGTTAAAAGAAATATTTCAGAATATTGAAGCTTACTCGTGGAGGACAAAGGTGGCTGTTGTTTTTAACGATTTCATCATCAGAATAATAATTTTAAAAAAACTTGTATCTGATCGAATAAAAACAAAAGTCACCATTAAAGCGGTGTTGTTTAAATGTAAATTATATTTAACATTAAGTATTTAATGTGATAACGTGGTATTTCTAACATTGGTATATCACAGCCATGGTCGAAATATTTGTCAATAATTTGCGATAATTTATGGCCTAATAAAATAATTATGTAAATATTTTGTTCCCGATTGTACCAATGACTTTTAATGCCAAGGCAACGAAATTATTTGGCTCGTGGTATTATCATTTTTGTTTTCTTTTCAATAATTGTCATTTTTTCGTATAAGCTTAAGCAGTTTTTATAGCTATTTCTTATAATTTTAATCATTAAATACCTCTAGGTATGTATGCCCTTTTAAATACTTTCAGATTTCAGGTGAACTATGTACAATCAACAATAAAGTTGTTTAAGTTATTTAAATTTAGTAATTAATAATTATTTAAAGTATATTACTTTCGTAAATACTCGGAATCTTTCGGAAAAAAAAATTAAACCATGTTTGTTTTGAGTTGTACTGCCTACTTGTAAAAATATATTTTCTCAAAGTTAAACTAAATGTAAATATTTTTTAACATTTTTGTCAGAGATTGTACAATACTTCACCTGAATACCTTTTACTTTAATCTGAAGGTTTCATTTAATAACACTAAAAGCATAATTTTTTAAGCAAACATTTCGTTTTAAGGTGTAAAGAAAATCGTTTGAAAAATAAATAAATGTGAGTTTTTAACGTGTCATTGTTTTTTTTCTATTTCATTAATCCGCTGCGTATTCTATTCAAGACATTTAGAATCACTTTGAAAATTATAAATAAATCAAGAATTATACAAAATTTTCGAGACAAATAGTACGGTAATCAAAATCAGTCATTAGACACATAACAAGTTAAATGTAGAAGTTACCAATTGATATACCTACCTACATGGTATTTTTTTATCTAGAGGAAATATAAGCGTTACTAGCTTAATTTGAAATTAGAATAGTTTTTTTATAGACTTATCTACCTATTGGAAAATCGGACCTAGACGAAAATATATCATTGTATATAATACTAGCTGTCCCCCGCGGTTCCACCCGCGTTTCCAAATAAAAAGTAGCCTATGCAACCTGATCTATCTAAGGCAACATAATAATTGTCCATGGGAAAAACAGTTTTCTCTTAAATATATTCCAACATGCTTAAAAGTTTGTCCTTGTGCTTTATTTATATTGACTTCAGACGATAGGTAGGTAATTTCACAGGAAATTGTACCTATTCGTTTAAATCTATATGGTAAATCTGTGGGTATCATCGGAATGCGAGGTATCAATACTGTTTGCCCAACTGCTGGCTCAGTCAAAACCAATCGCTACTATGACAATTGTACCTACCGGTGTGTTCCGGCAGATGCACTTGAGAGCCAATTTGCCTTCTCGGTATTACAATACCGAGTAACAGGTCAGCAACACATTGGCAATATCTCTGGTATTGCAAATGGCGATAGGCGAGGGTAATCACTTTCCATCAGGTGGGCCGTATGCTTAGTAGTATAAAAAAAAAGAAAAAAAAAATTACAGAAATCTAGAAATTTTACTTGAAGTCTGGTACCATTACATAAATTTGGTGGTCTAATATCTATTTAACATGCATTGTCCTGAATGACTGTCTGACGGATCAACGCATAGCCTAAACCGCTGATCGTAGAGACCTGAAATTTAGAGGGTGTGTTCTTCGTATGAAGTAGGCATCCTATAAGAAAGGATCTTCCGAAATCCTAAAGGGTTGAAAAACTGGGACAAAGTTTGTATGGAACAACGTGATTCCTTGGTCCAATCTACTTCAAATTTTGCATAAACATTCTTTAAGATAATTGATGGAAGACGTGTTTTGTATTTTAATGAAACTCATCGCCTATCGGGGTTAAAAAAGGGTAGAAAGTTATTTTGGGGGTGATTTGCATCGAAGTTGATATCAATACTGCTTTTGAACTCACATAAAAGCTTGGTGCAATGCAATGCATATGGCGAACAATTGGGATGAATTTGCTGTTATGTCTCATGACCGTCTTGGCAACAATCATAGGACAAAAGAAAAGTATAAATTAGATGTTACAACACTCTACATTTCTGCGAGTTAGTTGCAGCCGGTCAAATATACCCATTTGTATTTGAAGTATATCGAAATGGAAACCAGTATGCCAAATTTGGTACAGAAGACCAACCCATCAAAAGGTTACGTTTTTCCCAAGATCTTTCTTATGGTTGATGCCTACGCTGATGCCGATGGTGATAATAACACTGATCAGCGTCCAATAGCCAATCTAAATATATAAAACTTTTAACAAAAATTTGAACCGATATCATGGTACCGCAGATTTATTTCGCTTACTTCAAAACTATCATATTAGAGTTCCTAAATAGTTATTTTCTGCTTTTTAGTGCCTTTGAAGGCGGTTCTATTTTTTGTTAAAAGTTATTTATTTTTCAATTTTGAATTTTTTATGTGTAATCAATGACTCTCAAGGTCACTGACCTAGGATAAGCATATTAGCGTTGTAGTTTCCGTCATCGTTCCTATAACATTTAAATAATTATCCCCTAACTCCTAACCATTAAGGAGTTGTACCTTCCATCATCAGCTCAGCAACATAAAATGTTGACTACCAGCCGCAAATATCTGAATAGCTTTAGAAAGTATGATGAAAAACATTGTAAATGCCTATAAAATTTAAAGAGTTCCCTCGATTTGTCCAGGATCCTATCATCAGATCCTGACTTGGTGACTATGGGACTACTTGTGAAGTAAACCCTTTCAAACAAAAAATATTTTTCCAAATCGGTCCAGGCGTTCGAGTATTCGGGGAACATACAAAAAAAATGATTCCGACGAATTGATAACCTCCGCTTGAAGTTGGTTAATTGACTGACTGATCGCGGGTGGCATCGCGGGTGGAAAGCTATTTAGCATTAAATAATAAAGCTGAAAAGTTTGTTTGTTTGTTTGAACGCGCGAATCTCCGGAGTTACTGGTCCGATTCGAAAACTACGCTGTCGGCTGGTAGTTTAGCCATTATTTTGTCGTTGATGGCGTCAACGCTTATATTTCTGGCAGCTAATTAAATTAAATTGCCCTCTCACACAGCCATTAATGTTTTTTTTGGTCGATATTGGCTATATCCGGATATACTCTACAGATCAGGTCTTCAATGTTGGTCACGATTTTACCAAGGTCTTTGTCAATAGCTATTTTTTTATCTGATTCAGGTACTTTCCCATCCCCGATTAAATGGAGCTTTATTGGGAAATCTGTGCTTCCTCTACCCAAGTGACTCCTCATTTTGGTATACAGTTTCAATAATTCAACAGACTTCCATAATGAGGAAGATTTTAAGCAAGATTTAATAATATCTGCTCTAGTTTCCCTAACAGGCAACGTTTATCTGAAATCACCAGAAAACATCAAAGTGACCACCCATGGCTATTTGTGCATTTTATAATTCTGAGAGTTCTATCTAAAGCCTCTAGATGAGCTCTATGAGTCATGTGCACTCATCCCATATTATTAGGTTTGCATCTTGTAAAACCTTGCCCAATGGTCCATTTTTACGTATAGAGCGTACGCTGTCTTTTTCAAGAAATACCGTAAGGGTCTGTTTAGAAGTGAAATGAGCCGTCCTTCTACCTGTCAATAATGTAGCAGCAATAAATATCTGATGATGCAGCAGCAATGGCTAATTTCGTTGACTTCAAAACTATCAGATTAGAGTTCTTACATAGTTATTTTATACTTATTAGTGCCTTTGTGTTTTTTTTTGTTAAAAGTATTTTATATTTCATTTTTTAGTTTCTTATGTGTAATCAATGACTCTCAAGGTCACTGACCTAGGATAACCATATTAGCGTTGTACTTTCCATCATCGTTCCTATAATATTTAAAGATTTATCCCCTAACTCCTACCCGTTAAGGAGTTGTACCTTCCATCATCAGCTCAGCAACATGTGACGACTACCAGACGCAAATATCTGAATAGTTTTAGAAAATATATGAAAAACATTGTTAGTGCCTATAAAATTTGAAGAGTTCCCTCGATTTCTTCAAGATCCCATCATCAGACCCTGACTTGGTGACCATGTGACCACCTGTATGTATAGTTTCCAAATCGGGTCGGGCATAAAAAAGATTTCGACGAATTGATAACCTCGTCTTGATGACAGTTAAAAATAACAAAAAACTGTTCCCTAGGCGACCGCTGTCATCCATTGACAACCGCGTCGCATCGCTCACCCATGCTATACATGCTCCCGCTTAACGTTCTTTTTATCATTGCTCAGCTCCTGAGGGTCGTAGCGTGATGTTCTATAGCCTATAACCTTCCTTAATAAATGGGCTTTCAATTGCAAAAAGGTTTTTCCATATCCCACTGGCAGATCTAGGGATTAGCGCGTTCAAACAAACAAACAAACAAACAAACAAACAAACTCTTCAGCTTTATTATTAGTATAGATATAGATAAAACAAAATTTGTTACTCAAGACTGGGCTGGACCGATTTTTATGATCATGGATTTATTGGATTTATCTCCGATTTATAACTATGCAAATATCGAAAAAAATACAAAAGAATAATAATCCGTAAATAAATGTATACTGAATATTATAACAAAATAGATTCTGCTGCGCTGTGGAACTACCAGGATAGCATAAGTTTAAAGATGTGTCAAATTAAAAATGACTAAACCAATAATTTAAGTTTTAAAACAAAATAACATAATTTATTTCCAACAATATACTACAATGGATTAGCAATTATTTTAACTAGAATTAAAACTATATAATCTAAACTATCATTAACTATGTACATAAAACAAAATAGATTCTGCTACAGAACTACCAGGATAGCATAAGTCGAATGATGTGTCAAATTAAAAGTGACAAACACAATAATTTAAGTTTTATATATTCTGCTGCAAAAGTACCAGGATAGCATAAGTTGAAAGATGTGTCAAATTAAAAATGTCAAACACAATAATTTTAAATCAAAATAGATTCTGCTGCAGGACTACCAAATTCAAATTCAAATTCAAAAGTGTCTTTATTAAATGAACTCATTGCAAGTATTTTTAATCGTCAAATTTGTAAAAATAAAAAATATGTATATAAAAATAAACTATAGAAAATAAAATAAAATATTAAAATTAACAATATGACAATAATAATAACAAAAATTATAATAACAATAAATAGCATGTGAAGCGAACAACTCATTGAAATGCGTTCTTGTCCTCTATAAAATCAGAAACTTTATAGTACCCTTTTTTGTACAACTTATCTTTAATTAGCTTTTTAAATTTTAACACGGACAATTCTTGAATTTCTTTGGGTACTTTGTTAAAGAAGCGTATACATTGCCCCTTAAAAGAATCCCTAACTTTGCTCAAACGAGTTACAGGTATAGCAAGTTTATCCTTATTTCTAGTGTTTAAACTATGAGTGTCGCTATTTTTGGGAACTTTGTGTGACGACACTGTCATTATATTTATAGTTTTAAATTTATTTCGTAGGGAGTCTCTGGGACTTAAATTATATATAGCGCGAATAGCCCTCTTCTGCAGAATAAAAATTCTATTGATGTCGGCACCGCTACCCCAAAGGAGGATGCCGTAAGACATCAAACTATGAAAATAACTAAAGTATACTAATTTTGCCGTTAATTCATCAGTGAGAGAACGAATTTTCTTCACTGCATAAGCTGCAGAACTAAGTCTATTCACTAAATTATTAATGTGAGGACCCCATTGTAGCTTATCGTCTAATGTAATACCTAGAAATACAGTACTTTTAGCAAGCTCCAGTTTTTCGCCCTTAATAACAATATTGGCATCGGAGTGTTTTACATTCGGTAGACTGAATCTAATACATTTAGTCTTTTTCTCATTGAGCATCAAATTATTAGCTGTAAACCAATCAACAACTACTGAAAGAGCATTGTTCACATCGTCAGAATTAAAATCATGTCGTTTCACTTTGTAAAGAAGTGAAGTATCATCAGCAAACAATACTATTTCATTTTTCTTTTCTACAAGATAAGGTAAATCGTTGATGTAAACTAGAAAAAGAAAAGGTCCAAGAATAGAACCTTGTGGGACGCCCATAGTAACTAAGGACCCAGGGGAAACTTTGCCATTAACATCAATCTTCTGAATCCTATCACTCAAGTATGAATTCAAAAGACTGAGTGCAGTGTCTCTAATACCGTAGTGGTGTAATTTCTTGATGAGCAATTCATGATGGACACAGTCAAAGGCCTTGGATAAGTCACAAAAAACACCGAAAGTATCACGTGAATTTTCCCAGGCGTCAAAAATATGTTGAACAAGCTCAACACCAGCATCGGTTGTTGAGCGACCCCTTGTAAAACCGAATTGATTACTGTGAAGCAGTCTATTACTATTAAAATGTATCATTAATTGATTAAGAATGATTTTCTCAAAAACTTTACTAAGTGTCGGTAGTATAGAAATTGGTCGATAATTAGTGGGGTCCGCGGTACTACCGGCTTTAAATAAGGGAACTACTTTACTATACTTCATTAGATCAGGAAATAAACCACATTCAATACACTTATTAAAGATAATAGCCAGATATGGCGCAATACAATCAATTATAGAGTTAACAAGTTTGACAGAAATTCCCCAGAGGTCAACAGTCTTTTTTAAGTCTAGAGATCTGAATGTTTTAATAATATCACTAGAGGTAACACTTGAAAACTTAAAGTCATCAGTACATTCTGTAACATTTTCCCTTAGTAAAGATACAGCGAGGGTGGGAGAGGTGTTAAGAGATTTAGTAATAGAAACTGGAATATCTGTAAAAAATGTTTCAAATGCGGCAGCAACTTCTAGGTCTGATTCAATAACTTTATCATTAATCTTGAGTTGAATATCATTATTATACGTTTTAACTTTTCCAGTTTCGCTATTTATAATTTTCCAAGTCATTTTAATTTTATCTTGACTACTTTTAATTTTATTGCTAAGATATTTAGATTTCGCCGCGGCACAAATGCGTTTAAATAATCTAGAATAATTTCTTACATAATCCGCAAAAACAGGACTATGATTATACTGCCTTTCGCCATATAGGTCATACAATCTTTGTCTACTTTTATGAATTCCCACCGTCGCCCAATCATTAAATACACTGTGGGTTTTTTGTTTTACATTTTTTGATTTAAATATTGTATTAAACTCTGTTTTGGATAGATTAAAAATTTCATTATAGAGGTCATTTGCATCATTATTATAAGGTAAATATGGTAATTTACTCAGGATATTATTCCTAAATTTTTCTAAGCGAATTTCACTCATAGGTACACATTTAATATCTTTTTTTATCACCTTAGTTCTAGGTATATCGAAAGTGACCATCTGACCACAATGGTCAGAAGTTATTTTACTAAAGATGGACTTAGTAACAGACTGCAAGTTTGTATATATATTATCAATGCAGGTTGCTGAAGTAGCAGTAACCCTAGTTGGTTCAAAAAAAAGATTTACAAGATTGTAACACAAAAATAACGATTTAATTCTATTACTCAAAGCATTATTATCCAAAATATTTATATTAAAATCACCACAAACTATAATATTCTTTTTAGCTTTACTTACTCTAAACAATGTTTCATCCATACATTTTTCAAACAAATCAAAACTCGCGGATGGGGGTCTGTATACGCTCATTATAATGAACTGCTCAAGCTCTACACAGGCTATTTCAAAAGTACATTCAATAGACAGGTTCACAATATCATTACGCTCTTTAAATTTTATATCATTCTGAATAACTATTAAAGAACCACCATGTATAGCATGTTTTCTACTGAATGAACTTGCAACCCGGTGGTTACTAAAACTGAACATGAACTGGTGGGCCTTAAGCCAATGTTCAGTAATACATAAAATTTTAATATTATTACAGTTCATGAACAATTCGAGTTCAAGTTCCTTACCCATTATTCCTTGAATATTTTGGTGCACCAGGTTAATATTATTATAATTTTTACATGTATTTAGACTATTAGAAATATTATTAGTTAAATTTACTGGGTCAGATTTATGCAAATAGTAGTTATTATTATTCTCACAAATAGTGCTAGAGGATGCCTCTATTGTCTCTTGGTCTAATTTAAATTATTTGGAATATTTTCCAGTAATGACAAATTGCTTGGAAAAGTTTCCAAGGACTGTAAACAAATGTCAATATTAATTTGCTCAATAGAAGCAGCCGTTTGTGTAGCCATACATTTGGCTAGATTCCTAAAATAACATGATAGCGATTCTGCTATTAGTCTCTTATGATTATTGTAAAGATAAAAATTGTCTACAGTCAAAAAATAATTTTTACCAAGGAAGGTATTGGTATCAATGAAATGAAATTTGTCATTGTGACGACATGTCAATGTGTGTAATGTCAAATTCAAATTATGTCTAAATGTATTTTCCGTCTGTGGCAAACATTTAATAAAAGGAAATGCAAACATAACAATATGCTTTACATTTAATAATTCAATTGAATGGAAGTATTTTAGCAGTGCATTTTTGCTAACATTTCCTCTTCTTCCAATTAATATTATTAGGGTGGTATTTTTGTTAAATGTGGTTTTTATGATTTTATCTAAAATTTGGGAATAAGACGCGCCAGGCATACAGGTATTTGTTATGGCATGCCCTAAGTATTGGCTAAGTTGCAATCCCATGCCTCTGCCCATTTCATCACTAAACATTACATAATTATTTACATTTGGTGTATTAATTTTACTTTTACTGAAGGAAGTGTTTATTGAACCTTCACACAACTCCTTCGGTGATTTTAAGGATGAACTCAGAGTACAGTCCAACTGTGTACAGTTCGAGACACTTTTATAACAATCACATTGTTGATTTTTTATCAATGAATCAAATTTTTCACTATTATACTTGGAGATATTAATTAGTTCATTCATAGCTAGAATGTACTCATTCATCTCTTTTTGAGAGTTTTCATATTTATTTGAAACAGATGTTAATAATTCATTCAAGTTAATAATTTCAGACTGAAGGTGGTTTGTGTCAGTTTCATATTTAATTAGATTTTGTCCCATGTTTATATGACATAAATTAATTTCACTTACTAAATTACAACGGTCCTTCCGCAATTTATTAATATTACAAAATACTTTGTTTTTCCTAATTAAATTTTGAGTTTTCTTTATCATTTTGTTAATTTTTATATATTTCTTCAATTTATTCTTACTACATTTAACTAACCGCACTGTACTGTTTGAGACATTTGAATCATTACATGTTAAATCTATAGTGACAGTGGGCACAACATTTGAGACTGAGGAACCAGAAACCATGCCCGGGGCCGACTCAATCAATTCATCGAATAATGACTGGTTATTTGAAACCATGGTGGTTTGGTTAGTATTTTCTAGGTGGCAAATGTATTTCCTAGCATCACATAGTTCCAACTCCAATGCAGCAATGCGCCTGAGGGCATTATCAAACTCATGGCTGCACTGGTCGAACCCATCAACAACCCGCTGAAGGCGGTCACATTGCTTTTCAACAACTAGGCTCTGGGCATAATTCTCTGCCATCTCAGCCTTTAACTTTTTATTATTATTAATTAGTTCCAACACTTCCTTCTCATTATCTTCATTTTCTGATAATAGTCGGTCACACATAGCCTTAGATGACTTAAGTTCTTGAAGAGTAAGCTGGAGTTTCTCTTCTGCCTGACGGACAGAGGTCTTACGCGTCATCATCATGCTTATGAGTTATTAGTAAGCTTGAATAGTAAGTAAAATGAGTGGATATGTGTGAAAAACTACTAACAAGTATCTATCTACTACTAGGTATTTACTATTTACTTTTGATAAAAAATACACAATTTAGGCGACTCTCAAAGTACAACTACAACCAGAAACTATATAGTAACGTACATATAATAAAGAATTAAATGTAATTGTCTTAATACTCGCCTGAATTTGAATGTAAATTATGATAAGTATACTAACGGTTGCGATGACTCACTCACATTAGTGAACTCGTAATCCAACAAATTTTAGATATTAATTTATATTGCACATTATTTAGGTAACACTTATTTAGTGACGAATTGGTTTAGGGCACCTTGAAATGGGATAATTATAATATTAATTAATATTTGAAATTCGGAAACTTATTTTTGACACCTTAGCGTAGTGTTGCCACAGTCGGAAAAAGACTGATGAATGATGATGACCAGGATAGCATAAGTTGAAAGATGTGTCAAATTAAAAATGACAAACACAATAATATTAAATCAAAATCGATTCTGCTGCAGGACTACCAGGATAGCATAAATTGAAAGATGTGTCAAATTAAAAGTGACAAACACAATAATTTAAGTTTTATATATTCTGCTGCAAAAGTACCAGGATAGCATAAGTTGAAAGATGGTGTCAAATCAAAAATGACAAACACAATAATTTAAGTTTTAAATCAAAATAGATTCTGCTGCAGGACTACCAGGATAGCATAAGTTGAAAGATGTGTCAAATTAAAAGTGACAAACACAATTTATTTTTAAATACCATTATATTTTATTTTTATTCTATAATATACAATATTTACAATTATTTACAACAAAAATATACAAATTACATATAAAAAAATTCCAGAAGGCTGGCAGCGTTCATTCTTTGGATGGCCAAGCTAACGCGTTGGCGGAAAAAGCTTCTGCTGCAGGACTATCAGGCGAGCATAAGTTGAAAGATATGTGAAATTAAAAGTGACAAACACAATAATTTAAGTTTTAAAACAAAATAGATTCTGCTGCAGAACTACCAGGATAGCATAAGTTGAAAGATGTGTCAAATAAGGGTGCCAACATACAATTTTAAACACGAATAGTATTAGTGGCTTATAAAAATAGTACTAGGTTATCAAACAATTGAAGGAGTTCTGTAGTAATTAGTACCTACTTAGGTCCCTGTTTTATTCTCAAGGCAGGACAACGTCTACCGGGTAGATAGCTACATATACAGTATAGAATACATTTTAGTAATACGTTATAATATCTAAATCATTATCAAAATTACATGCTTCTGTCAGTGATCCAATTTCACGATCAATATTGAGATTAAATAATCCATAATTCGATCGTTAAATTTAAGTTTATCGATCAGCAGACACCTTCTCGACACTTTGAAGTCGAATTACGAAAATCGACGATAAAAAAAGCTTGTTTAAAGACAATGCGCCTCAAGAAACGATTTTGTGCGATTATTAGTGAAATTGCGGTGTAATTTTGTATTGATTGAGACAATATATCGTAACAAACTGTATCACGAAAAGTATTGATACGATTATGAGGCCAAAAGAACCTAATTTAAATCTCAGATGATGTTAAATATTACGAGTCTTTTATAGGCCTATCTAATTATTTTGATCAAAAGGCCGAAAACACATCAATTGTTTCACTTTGGTATATTTATTTATATAGCAGTGGTAAAATAAATGTACACACAGCCACAGATCAAGCTACACATTTTTGTTGCAAAATAGCGCCTATTACAACCGCATAAGGTGCCGCAGGTGTGTAGCTTGACCTGTGGCCGTGTGTACAAACAGCCGTGCTCTGAAATTGATGGCTGGTTTCCGCTGAGCGCAGCGACAGCAATCATTTTAGGGTTCAGTACTAAAAGCCTCCGCTGTCTGTCCGTCCGTCAACAGATCATGACTTCTACACGTACGGTAAATACCTACATAAAACATAAGCTTTTACATCAAAATATACGTTATAACTTTATAGGGTTCCGTAACACAATATTAAATTATTTGGCTGCGGTATTTCCCCAGTCGAGCTGTTCTGTTCTGTGAGCGAAGCGAAAAAACTATAGGTATGCTCTACCTTTCTGGCAAATGGCCAACTTAAAATTGGATAAATTAATTTCGCTACTGAAGTGATATTTTGCTTATTTTTTGGGTTCCGTAGCTCAAAAGGAAAAACGGATGTGAATGTCTGTCCGTCCGTCTGTCACAGCCATTTGGTCCGGAACTACCGATGGAGTTGAAATTTGATACAATTATGTAAACTATAAAGTTGCAAACTATGTATATTGTGTGACATACCAAATGAAAGTGCTCGTTGTGAGAATCTCAAATAATAATATTTGTTTTTTCAAGGTATGAAAAGAAAATATGTAAAAATTTACCATCCTCTGTTTTCCGATTTAATTTCGCAAAAAATTTGGAAAAAGAATATAGTTCTTTATACGTATAGATTATAGGAAAACCTATAAGAAAAATATAAAGTACCTAAATCTTTATGGAACCCCCGGTTTCACGAGTCAGACTCGAACTTACCCGGTTTTTATTTCTCTCGTCCACACCTAGGTATTTAAAAAAAAGTATCTGATTCAAAGAAAAACTCAATATGTATATGAACCAACTGTTCCATGTACAGTATAAAAGGCTTTAATGATTAAGAGCTTTTTTGGCTTTGCTCCAAAAATATTTAATAAAATACCTGACATGATATGAAATGAATGCCTTTACAATAATTCTAAATGGAATCGACTATGTTACTTTATTACAAAATTGTTGCGTTTGATATTTCTATTTTATTTTTGTAACTATTTTTTTTTAATAATTTAATTAATTTTATTACTATTTTAATAAACCAAACCTTATTTTGTATCTTATTAAAGCACCTTTCAAACGAAAAAATCGTAATAATATTCGGTGCATCCAGGTGCGTTCAGGAGCTATGGTGCCACTGACACACACACGATTATTTTTCGAGAGGCTTAAAATATGGTTTCTTTTATCTTACGATATTAAGTGTCCTATCCTAAAGTTCAAGTTCAATGTAGAATTCGGACTTACGACCTTTGCAGAGACTTTCGACGCTACTATCAGTCCTTTCGTCACATCAAAAGATTGCATCTAAGATCGTTTGTCTAACTAAAACTTAGAAATAAATTTATTTACTTAGCGTTAGTTAACTGAAAGATAAAAGAAAATTAAACTAAAAAACTTAGTCTTAGTTTCGCATAAAAGAGAATCTTTACTACATTTATCAATTTAATGTAACAATGAGAATATTAAAACAAGAACCGCCTGAATTTTTGTGCCAATTTTGTTTTTCTACAATAAGTTTAGATTTATAAGATTAAATTCTGGCAAATGGCCAACTTAAAATTGGGTAAAATATTTTTTTGTTACAGACTAGCTTTTCCCCGCGGTCTCACTCGCGTTCCCAGGATAAAACGCCCGTAGCCTAATAACCTTCGGGGATAATGTAGCTTCCTATTAGAGAAAGAATTTTTCCGCCTACTAGAACCAGAGATTAGCACGTTCAAACAAACAAACTCTTCGGCTTTTAGTATATAGATAGATATAGTTATAGATAAGAAGTGAAAAGACAATGCTAATATAAGTACACTAGCTGTCCCCCGCGGTTCCACCCGCGTTTCCAAATAAAAAGTAGCCTATGCAACCTGATCTATCTAAGGCAACATAATAATTGTCCATGGGAAAAACAGTTTTCTCTTAAATATATTCCAACATGCTTAAAAGTTTGTCCTTGTGCTTTATTTATATTGACTTCAGACGATAGGTAGGTAATTTCACAGGAAATTGTACCTATTCGTTTAAATCTATATGGTAAATCTGTGGGTATCATCGGAATGCGAGGTATCAATACTGTTTGCCCAACTGCTGGCTCAGTCAAAACCAATCGCTACTATGACAATTGTACCTACCGGTGTGTTCCGGCAGATGCACTTGAGAGCCAATTTGCCTTCTCGGTATTACAATACCGAGTAACAGGTCAGCAACACATTGGCAATATCTCTGGTATTGCAAATGGCGATAGGCGAGGGTAATCACTTTCCATCAGGTGGGCCGTATGCTTAGTAGTATAAAAAAAAAGAAAAAAAAAATTACAGAAATCTAGAAATTTTACTTGAAGTCTGGTACCATTACATAAATTTGGTGGTCTAATATCTATTTAACATGCATTGTCCTGAATGACTGTCTGACGGATCAACGCATAGCCTAAACCGCTGATCGTAGAGACCTGAAATTTAGAGGGTGTGTTCTTCGTATGAAGTAGGCATCCTATAAGAAAGGATCTTCCGAAATCCTAAAGGGTTGAAAAACTGGGACAAAGTTTGTATGGAACAACGTGATTCCTTGGTCCAATCTACTTCAAATTTTGCATAAACATTCTTTAAGATAATTGATGGAAGACGTGTTTTGTATTTTAATGAAACTCATCGCCTATCGGGGTTAAAAAAGGGTAGAAAGTTATTTTGGGGGTGATTTGCATCGAAGTTGATATCAATACTGCTTTTGAACTCACATAAAAGCTTGGTGCAATGCAATGCATATGGCGAACAATTGGGATGAATTTGCTGTTATGTCTCATGACCGTCTTGGCAACAATCATAGGACAAAAGAAAAGTATAAATTAGATGTTACAACACTCTACATTTCTGCGAGTTAGTTGCAGCCGGTCAAATATACCCATTTGTATTTGAAGTATATCGAAATGGAAACCAGTATGCCAAATTTGGTACAGAAGACCAACCCATCAAAAGGTTACGTTTTTCCCAAGATCTTTCTTATGGTTGATGCCTACGCTGATGCCGATGGTGATAATAACACTGATCAGCGTCCAATAGCCAATCTAAATATATAAAACTTTTAACAAAAATTTGAACCGATATCATGGTACCGCAGATTTATTTCGCTTACTTCAAAACTATCATATTAGAGTTCCTAAATAGTTATTTTCTGCTTTTTAGTGCCTTTGAAGGCGGTTCTATTTTTTGTTAAAAGTTATTTATTTTTCAATTTTGAATTTTTTATGTGTAATCAATGACTCTCAAGGTCACTGACCTAGGATAAGCATATTAGCGTTGTAGTTTCCGTCATCGTTCCTATAACATTTAAATAATTATCCCCTAACTCCTAACCATTAAGGAGTTGTACCTTCCATCATCAGCTCAGCAACATAAAATGTTGACTACCAGCCGCAAATATCTGAATAGCTTTAGAAAGTATGATGAAAAACATTGTAAATGCCTATAAAATTTAAAGAGTTCCCTCGATTTGTCCAGGATCCTATCATCAGATCCTGACTTGGTGACTATGGGACTACTTGTGAAGTAAACCCTTTCAAACAAAAAATATTTTTCCAAATCGGTCCAGGCGTTCGAGTATTCGGGGAACATACAAAAAAAATGATTCCGACGAATTGATAACCTCCGCTTGAAGTTGGTTAATTGACTGACTGATCGCGGGTGGCATCGCGGGTGGAAAGCTATTTAGCATTAAATAATAAAGCTGAAAAGTTTGTTTGTTTGTTTGAACGCGCGAATCTCCGGAGTTACTGGTCCGATTCGAAAACTACGCTGTCGGCTGGTAGTTTAGCCATTATTTTGTCGTTGATGGCGTCAACGCTTATATTTCTGGCAGCTAATTAAATTAAATTGCCCTCTCACACAGCCATTAATGTTTTTTTTGGTCGATATTGGCTATATCCGGATATACTCTACAGATCAGGTCTTCAATGTTGGTCACGATTTTACCAAGGTCTTTGTCAATAGCTATTTTTTTATCTGATTCAGGTACTTTCCCATCCCCGATTAAATGGAGCTTTATTGGGAAATCTGTGCTTCCTCTACCCAAGTGACTCCTCATTTTGGTATACAGTTTCAATAATTCAACAGACTTCCATAATGAGGAAGATTTTAAGCAAGATTTAATAATATCTGCTCTAGTTTCCCTAACAGGCAACGTTTATCTGAAATCACCAGAAAACATCAAAGTGACCACCCATGGCTATTTGTGCATTTTATAATTCTGAGAGTTCTATCTAAAGCCTCTAGATGAGCTCTATGAGTCATGTGCACTCATCCCATATTATTAGGTTTGCATCTTGTAAAACCTTGCCCAATGGTCCATTTTTACGTATAGAGCGTACGCTGTCTTTTTCAAGAAATACCGTAAGGGTCTGTTTAGAAGTGAAATGAGCCGTCCTTCTACCTGTCAATAATGTAGCAGCAATAAATATCTGATGATGCAGCAGCAATGGCTAATTTCGTTGACTTCAAAACTATCAGATTAGAGTTCTTACATAGTTATTTTATACTTATTAGTGCCTTTGTGTTTTTTTTTGTTAAAAGTATTTTATATTTCATTTTTTAGTTTCTTATGTGTAATCAATGACTCTCAAGGTCACTGACCTAGGATAACCATATTAGCGTTGTACTTTCCATCATCGTTCCTATAATATTTAAAGATTTATCCCCTAACTCCTACCCGTTAAGGAGTTGTACCTTCCATCATCAGCTCAGCAACATGTGACGACTACCAGACGCAAATATCTGAATAGTTTTAGAAAATATATGAAAAACATTGTTAGTGCCTATAAAATTTGAAGAGTTCCCTCGATTTCTTCAAGATCCCATCATCAGACCCTGACTTGGTGACCATGTGACCACCTGTATGTATAGTTTCCAAATCGGGTCGGGCATAAAAAAGATTTCGACGAATTGATAACCTCGTCTTGATGACAGTTAAAAATAACAAAAAACTGTTCCCTAGGCGACCGCTGTCATCCATTGACAACCGCGTCGCATCGCTCACCCATGCTATACATGCTCCCGCTTAACGTTCTTTTTATCATTGCTCAGCTCCTGAGGGTCGTAGCGTGATGTTCTATAGCCTATAACCTTCCTTAATAAATGGGCTTTCAATTGCAAAAAGGTTTTTCCATATCCCACTGGCAGATCTAGGGATTAGCGCGTTCAAACAAACAAACAAACAAACAAACAAACAAACAAACTCTTCAGCTTTATTATTAGTATAGATAGATAGATAGATAATACTTATTATTAAGAATTTACTGCCAAATAGGTAGATTATTTTTACGAATACTTCTTGCTATTTAATTTACTAAACTAATTAATCAATTATTAGGTATTAATATAATTAAAATATCCTTAGGTACTAATATTTTAAATGTGAACGTGTGTTTGTTGGTTTGTCCTTCTTTCAAGTAGCAACAAACAACGCATCGACGTGATTTCTGTCACAGAGATAGGTTTACGTACCTGTAACATACGAGTATTTTTTAACCCGAGATTGCGGGTGAAACCGCGTGGCAAAACCTAGTTTATAATAAAGACAAACCAGTGGATATGACGTTAAATAATGATCATAATTTACAATTAAAATTACCCAAAAACAAAACTATCCAACCGCCAAAAACTGCGATTCCCAACTGAGCGTTATCTAAGAAATATGGGTTACACCATTTTGTTTGGAGAAACATTGCCAGCGCAGAAAATTACCGAGGCTTGGGTAATATAGAAATACTGGAGATAAGATAACGTTATCTGATGTTATTTATATATGCTGTGGGTAGATTGGGGATTAATGTCACTACTCCTTTTGTCTGTGGTCCTTAACAGTCGGGAGCTTTTGTTCAGTGGATTTGTTAGCGGGATATGGGACGCTAGGTTAGGCCTCACTTTAGGATTTAGAATGAAATCCTAGATTTCTTTTGAAAAAAAAATATTATGAACTGAATTCCACTCCGCGACTACTATGTTCTTTCCGATCGATGATCCGATTTAAGTATCTTTACTTAAAGAAACTATTTTTTTTAGGTCAATATAAATATGTCGCAGGGCAAATTGTAAAATTCAATCATCCATATTTTTTTTATGTCAGAAGGTTGACAAGCAGGCAGGCGGACCACCTGGTTGTAAGTGGTTACCGTCGCCTATCGCCTCTAATAATCATAATACCTCTGGAATTGCAAATGTGTTGCTCAAGTGCAATTGCCGGAAAATACCGGTAGGTGCTTGGCGACAGATTTTCAACTTGAGGGTGGTAGCCAGCCAGGCGGGTACTACAAAGTATGTTTTCCTTCACCGAAAGCTCAAGCTTAATGTAGGATTCGAATCCACGACCTTCGTCGCGGCATCCGATGTCACTACCACTGAGCTATCATAGCATTCATTATTAACATCATCGCCATTCATTAACGGATTAATGTATATCGACAAATTAGATCGTGAATGACCTTTAACGCCTTAATTACTAAAAGCGTTTAAGCCCTATGGCTTACTAATTCTTCAAGGCCTGAAAGGATCTTTGATCGTGGCTCGTTTGAGATGTACCGTTGACGTTTTTTTGTCCGCGTAAGGGAGTGAAAGCCTCTCTGTAGCTAACACCTTTTTGTCCACGACAAAAAAGGAACGTGTGATAATGCGCCTAATCGCTGCCATTTCATAAAACGCCAAGACCGTTGTTCGAATAGTTAGTTCCTATCTTTTCCGAGAGAGGCGCTGCAAACCAACGTGAGTTCTTCCTTTTCTTTGTCGGTTTCACTCTTGGTAGAGTGTTTGTGGTCATCACTTCAGGTGTTGTACAGTCTCCTTTTGTGGCGGTGGAATACCGAATTTGTGAGGTGGACTAACCAGATAAAAGCGGCAGTAAATGGCTCATCATCACTACATGAATGCACGAGGTAGGCGGCCATCAGAGAGGAGTACTAATACGAGACCTATAAATACAAAAGTAACTGTCTGTTACGTATCTAATATTATAGTTTATGAAAACAATAATTACTGCAAAATTGTAAGACACAACATCACTGAATCATTTTAAGCGTCGGACGCCGGCGGATATAAGCAACACTCGATGTAAAGCTGGGCTCGTATTGCAAGCGGAAATTAAAACTATAAGCGTAAAATGTTTCAGGTTCTAAGCTGGGATTCTATCAGTTAATCCTGTACTATAAATGGAGACAGTATAAGAGTAAACAAATATAATCAGAATGCTCCGAACTGCTAAGCTATCAGAAGTTACACGTGTTCTTGTGAGTCAACCATAAAAGATAGACATATGCTGTTAGGAGATATTTTTTAGACAATTTTATGTAGAATATTTCCGTCATACATGATTTCTATGTATCTTTAACCATTAAGGCTGCACACGCGACGGAAGCTTAAAAAATGGAGTAACTTCTCCCGTTTTCCCAACATTTCCCTTCACTACTCTGCTCCTATTGATTGTAGCGTGATGAAAAGTATACTATAACCTGCCCAGGAGCATGAAGAATAATTGTACCAAGTTTCGTTAAAATCCGTCGAGTAGTTTTTGTTTCTATAAGGAACATACAGACAGACAGACAGACAGACAAAAATTTTACTGATTGCATTTTTGGCATAAGTATCGATCACTAATCACCCCCTGATAGTTATTTTGAAAATATATTTCATGTACAGAATTGACCTCTCTACAGATTTATTATAAGTATAGAAGATGGAGGCGATGAGGCCTGCACTGACGTCCCGCTTGGGGTGTATTGTGCATTCCCCCCTGCCAGCTTTACCCAAGCCATCCTAACTCCTTAAAGTAGTGGAGTGTGGCCTTGGGGTGCTGACAAATTTGCTTCAGTGACGTGGGTGTTGCTGTTATCAATGGTGGTGAAAGCATCCTTGAAACTGATTCCGGCTTGTGGCTCCCGCAATCCCGTCTTGGTTCTTCTTCTGTGACTGTACAGTGCAATAACACATGTTCCACAGTTTCATCATCCTGCATACAGCCCCGACACAGGGGACTGTCTGTAGGTCCTATCTTATGCGAGTGGTAATTTAGATTGCAGTGGCCTGTAAAAGAATTGTATATCATTATATTATATTAAACACTTGCTGGCCCGGTAGACTTTGTCCTACCCTGAGAATAAAAAAAACTGGGACCTACCTACCTAAAACAAATAAACTCATTTTTGCATATATTAAATAATTAGGATTAAGATCTACGTAGATATTGGAATCTCGATGGTAGTGTTAACTTTGTTAGTATGATTTAGAATCCTGTGGCGCTATCTATCCAACTATAATGTAAACTATTCTGTCGCTTGATAGGTTTCGCTGCGCTGGCGATTTAAAACGCCTACTCCTATAAAAAATGCGCTCCGCTTTCAGTTACACGGCAGCTCACTACAACTTCTCATTCGACCTCCGCGGATTAACGTTTCTTACAGTGGTTTTTACTCTTTTTTTATTTCTTTTTTTACAGCTCGTTCTCCACTTCTACGAGACGATTTATTTTTGCTAGTTTAAATATTTTATTATAGGAACGCTGTTCTTGAATGAATGGTTTTGTGCTGTTGTTGACTCACTTTTGACGGGCCAGGTTGCTGTGGTTGGTAAGATACAAACTCAAACGCAAAACTCATTTAGGTATTCAGTTTAGGCCCTGTTAAGGTACTTATGAATGTTGATAGTTACAATTTTTACAATAGAATAGGTACCACCAATTCGGAATACACTTAAACTGAGAAGACTCCGACAAAAAACTCAGCAAGGCTTCTTTTCTAAACTACTACTTTCCTATACGTGACTGGTTGTGGGTACGAGTCGTGTTATCTGGTTTCCATGGTACCAACCTGCATGGTAATTTCGGATCAGATGACTGTTGGTGAAGAATTTCCAGGATATTAACTTCTGAATTCCACCTTGCCGTTTAAAATGAGATATTAAATTTTTGGCCATTTCTTTTTTATTTATGTTCTATTCTATCTCTGTAAATATGGCCGGCATGAAAATTACAACACTAAGCAACACTGTCTCTCTGTATTATAGAATTATTTCAATAAAGACAATAACAACTTGTTCCCGGGATAAAGAGTTACCTATGTTACTCTCTGGTCCATGTAAATATTAAAGTTAGGAATATAAAATACGTTACACACATAAGCTTCTCATTATCATTACCAAACCAGGTGAAACCGCTGAATTAAACTAGTTTTTCGGATAAGGGATGGGTAAAAAGTCCCGATGACACTATAAGGACCTAGTTACCAACGCAAATCTATAAATAAAGCTAATAACAGTCTGTTTCAATAAAGACAAACGACTTTGTTTGACCTTTACCAGGTACAGCAAACAAGTACTACAGTAAACTGACTGGCTGGCTATCATTGTAACTCGAAAAATTCTCACGGTTATATCGACATGGAATATGACATGTATTCGATTGTTATGAAAGTGCTTTTAAACATATTTAATAAAGTGCGACCGCAGAGAGAATGCATTTAGTCAAACAGTATAGTGTGATTTAATTACTTTTTCAATGTAATTTTATGTTGACACGTAATCATCACTCGATAAAAATATTGGAGTGATAACCAAATGATAACTAAAACACTTAGTACCAGAACTAAAGTTGACATTACATGGGACACTGGGACAATCATTCACATTGTCTCGGGTAGGTACAACTTTGGCTTAAAACGGAATAAAAATGAGAGAAAAAATATGTAATGACATAAATCTTGTAAGAGGTTGGCTGAGACAAGACATTTATCTGATTTAAAAAATAAAGAATTTGGTTCGTCACTTATTTATTTTATAGTCCCAAAAAATGGAAAAGCAAAACTTTTCTTATACGATTTTTTTAGTAAAATGCAAGAAAACTTGGCGTTAATAAATAGCTTAAGTACTTAAATGCATTAGGTTGACTTACATTGCGAGCATTTTTCACTTACAGAATATGAAATGTTTAAGCATAACTTTGGCTGACACTTACACCGTAACGAACATAAGTGCTTGAAGCGAAACTAGAGCGAAGGTAAAATGTACACGGTAGGTAGGTATATGCAACGTATTACAGAGAGGAGAAACAATATTGAGGGATATGACGTAGTAAAGTAAATTGAGTTTTTTTTTGTATGTACACACGGCCACAGATCAAGCTACACACTGCGGCACCTTATGCGGTTGTAATAGGCGCTATTTTGCAACAAAAATGTGTAGCTTGTTCTGTGGTCGTGTGTACCTTTAAAAATGTGTCCTTTTGGAAATAAATTAATATTCTATCTTTCTTTCTTACCTATAAACATTTAAGATTATATTTCATCTCAGTTTGGATAAGTCTGTGTTTTCTGAACTAATTAATAATGCAGCAAAACCATGGTATATTGGTTTCCTGATTCCTGAAATACTGAATATTTTATCAAAATGTTACGAACAGTTTCCAAGAGAGAATACGTAATTATCATTTATTTTCGGATAGG